>CM065776.1:143440748-144664498 GCA_033296515.1 Macrochelys suwanniensis
AGTTATGCTTTTGGTCTTTACAACATGCCCTTGCAACGAGTTCCACAGGTTCACTGTGCATTGTGTGAAGAAGTACTTCCTTTTGTTTGCCTTAAACTTGCTGCCTATTGATTTCATTGAGTGATCCCCAGTTCTTGTGTTCTGTGAAAGGGTAAATAACACTTACTTTCTCTACACCATTCATGAGTTCTAAACCTCTGTCATATCCTTCCCTTAGTCGCCTCTTTTCTAAACTGAGCAGTCTGTCTGTTTCATCTCTCTTCATACTGAAGTTGTTCCATACCTATAATCACTGTTTTGTTGCTCTTCTCTGTACTTTTTCCAATTTTAATATATCTCTTTATTGAGGTGAGGTGACCAGAACTGCATGCAGTATTCAGGGTGTACCATGGATTTATATAGAGGCATTATAATATTTTCTGTCTAATTATCTATTCCTTTCTTAATGGTTCCTAATGTTTAGGTTTTTTTTTTTTTTTTGCAGGGGAAGGGGGGAGGATGGGGTGGGGGGGGGGGGGGACGACGACGACTGCCACAGCATATTGGATGATGTATTCAGAGAATTTTCCACGATGACTCCAAGATCTTCCTTGGGAGGTAAAAGCTAAGTTAGACCCCATCATTATTGTATGTATAATTGGGATTGTTTTTGGATATGCATTACTTTATCAACATTGAATTTCATCTGCCATTTTCTTGCTCAAGTCACTCAGTTTTGAGAAATGAAAATAAGAAAGAAAAACTTGTAGCACCTTAGAGACTAACAAATTTATTTCAGCATAAGCTTTCGTGGGTTAGTACCCACTTCATCGGATGCATGGAATGAAACATACAGTAGACAGATATTTATACAGTCAGAGAAACATGATAAGGTGGAGGTGCATAGACCAACCTTAAGAGGCTAATTAATTGAGAGGAACCATAACAGCAGGGGAAGAAAAACCTTTTGAAGTGATAAACAAGATGGTCACACAGGTGTGAATGAGGATCGTTAACTTAAGGGAAATAGATTCAATTAACGTAATGGCCGAGCCATTCGAGGTCCTTATTTAATCCTGAGGTAATGCAATCTAGTTTGCATATCAATTTGAGTTCAACAGTTTCTCTTTGACTTACTTTGCTCAAGAGCCTTCTATGTGGGACCTTGTCAAGGTTTTTTTTGATAGTCCAGATACACTGTTGACTGGATCACCCTTGTCCACATGGTTGTTGATTTCCCTTAAATAATTCTAATAGATTGGCAAGGCATGATTTCCATTTACAAAAGCCACGTGGACTCTTCCCCAACATATTGTATTGATCTGTGTCTGATAATTTTGTTCTTTACATAGTTTAAACTAGTTTTCCTGGTATTGGCATTAGGCTTACTGGCCTTATAATTGCCAGGATTGCCTCTGCAGCTTTTTTTTTTTTCTTCAAGGTGCTACATTAGCCACCCTCCAATCATCTTGTACAAAAGCTGATTTAAGCGATAAGTTCCATACCGCAGTTAGTAGTTCGCAATTTCATGTTTGTATTCCTTCAGAATTCTTGGGTCAAAACCATCTGGTCCTGGTGACTTCTTATTGTTTAATTTGAGTTTCTTCCAAAACCACTTCTATTTACACCTCATTCTGGGACAGTTGCTCAGATCTGTCACCTAAAAAGAATGACTATGGTGTGGGGATTTCCTCTACATCCTCTGCAGTGAAGACTGATTCAAATAATTTGTTTAGCTTGTCTGCAACAGCCCTATCTTCCGTGAGTGCTTCTTTAGCACCTTGATCATCGATTAGCCCCACTGATTGTTTGACAGGCTTCCTGCTTCTGATGTACGTACTTCCCCCCCTCCCCTTAGTTTTTGTCTTTAGCTAGTAGCTTTCCAAATTTGTTCTTGGCCTGCCTTCTTAAATTGTGGCAAGTCGAATAAAAATATATGCCCCTTTCTGTTTTCCTCACTAGGATTTGACTTCCCATTTTTAAAGGATGCCTTTTTGGATCTGACTGCCTCTTTTACTCTTTTTAACCATAGTGGCATTTTTTTTGGTCCTCTTACTTCATTTATGTATTTGTGATCTACATTTAGTTTGAGCCTCCATTATGATGTTTTAAAATAGTCTCTGTGCAGTTTGCAGGCATTTCACCCTTGTGAGTAAGGGACACATTTCTGTATCATGCAGTAGGGGAAAACATTGGTAAATCCTCACACCTCAGTGAGACCAGACCCCATTAATCTTGTTTGAATCTGAAATATTTAACCTCGGTATGCTAAGGTGACTAAAAGTCCACCTCTGAAGTTGCATTTGTTTTCTTGTCAGAAAGCTAAAACGATTGAATCACTGTTAGTTTGCAGCAGTTCAGTTGATGTGAAGACTCAGTTGGTGGTGTGAAACTGAGGGCTACAGTACGTGCAGGCCTTTCGCATAGTGGCGGAGGAGCCACACTGATAACATTGGAATGCAGCTTGAGTTGATATGCAACAGCTGCAAGTTCCATAGTGTTTACAGCTCTCTCAAATTCTGGTGCACACTTGACATTATTTATAAGTACATATGAAGTTCAAATATAAATATCCCAATATTAAGTAAATTTTAAATACTGCTATAATCTGTAAATATTTAGTTCTTAAATTAGAATGTTTAAGTGCTGAATTTCACTACTGATGCAGTATAGAACATGTTTGTTTTTTCTCCATGTTTCTTCAAGCTTTCTTGCATTTTAAATATCTGATATTCTGACTCACCCTTCTCCAAATCCCCAAGAGCTCTCACTTTTGGCGTTCTGTGCATAAACCTCCTCTTGATGATGGTATCATTGATATACCTAAAAACCCTCTGTGCAATTAAAACATCCATCTGTTCCATTAAAACATTAGAAGCCCCATTCAATCTGTCATAGGAGAACACAGCCTCATAAAGTCATTAGCAATGGGGCAAAAGGAAACTAAAGCCCTTATACAAAACAATATTAGCAACTGGCTTTTATTGACTGAGAAGTATTTACTGATTTATTGGTCTAATGAGACAATGTAAAGGAAGTTTCTTTTTTGAAGACATAATTCTATAATACAGCTGTAGTGCATGCTTCTGTGGAGTTGTCTTAAAATGACTTATTTCTGGAAAATGTAGACGAAGTGCACTTTTTCACAGTTTTCCACTTTATCTTAACAAATTCTTGTAAATGCTGGAAATCCAAAAGAAAACTTCCTGTTTGTATTAAATTGTTTAATTTTGAAATAGTTTCACCTCTGATTACCTTCAAATCAAGTTCTCATTTTTGCACTTCCCTTTGATTTTAAAGGACAGAAAATTTGAAGAAATTGATTGACAAGATATTATTTTTATTAAGTGAGAATTTTAAAAATCCAGTTACTAGTGCCTGTGCTGACTGTTTCTCTTTCCTTGTTTTGGACAGTGAAAATCAATGGGAAAGTTTTTGTTTTATGAGTTTTTATTGGTTGGTTGTCTGGCTCATTTGTTCTAGGGTGTTTTTAATTAAAAAAACCCACAACTTCTGGGCCAAAAATGCACATTGTGCACCAGTATCTAAACAACTCTTGCAGAACTTCTCTGGGGTTGAATTGGGAGCTGGATGTTCTGTGCTTATGGAGTCCATGACAAAACTTCTTTGGTTCAAATAGGAACAGATTTTGGCACTTGGGGCCTGTTCCAATTCCTGTGGGAATTGAATCAGCCCTTCTGTGAGCAGACTGATGGAACCTTCCTCCACGCTAACATCTTTTAAAGGTTGATTTTTGGATGGCTTACCTGGCAGCCATTTAAAAAAAACAAAAACCAGGAAGCTGAAACTGTGCTGCTAATTGTATGAGAGAAATGTGACCCACTTCCACTACCCAACTGACTATTAATATATTTCATTTAAAAAAAAAAAAAACCCAACCCCTACATAATGAATGTATTTGAATTCTTTACAAAGTTTTTGACCTTCAGAAACTTTGGGGGTAATCAGTTTATTCTAATGGATGCTGCAGTATTAACATCTCATGGAAGGTAGTCTGTCATTTGCTTGTTCAGTTTGACTTTTTTTTTTTTTTTTTTTTTTTTTTTTGGTGCTTTATGCTCTTGGGCTTCAAATACGTTGTGTAATATGGGACTTGCCCTCCAAAAATCCATGTAAAAACCTAATGAGTATTTTCCCTCCCACTCCCCACCCGCAACTGGGGTGGCTAGGACTAAACTCACGTGGACTACTGTAGTTAACCATTCAAGTTTAAGGTGTTGTATCATCTAAATCATAGTTTCGGTTTTTATTGTGTGGCATAATGTTAAAGTTAAATATATTCTTTTACCACAAAGCATGTTATAAGTATAAACTACATTACACATGCGTACAAGGAACAGCATCAATTGCTGCTGGAATGTGACAGCTGTCTTAACTGCACAAAGCAACATTTGTGGTCTGGAAATGAATAACAATATTGTGTTGATATTGTAGGGGGAGTTTAGGTAGGCAGAATACTACCCGAACTGTCACTTGCTGTAGTGCCCATGCTAAGACACCTATTTTGAAAAATAACAGTAACTGTGATCCCATGTTGAGTCTTAGCTGCAAGATAGTACCTGTAATGGCACCCTCTGCCCCTTCCTCAAAAATGCCATGCATGGTCATTGACTCAAAACCACTGAATTGTCTGTGCTACTTTTGCCACAACCTGAATTTTATTTGAAGATCTCCCGTTCAAGTGATAACTAGACCTGGCCCTGTTCAGCTTGGGTGTTGTCTTCACAACTGTAAGTGGCATGGCTGCCGATGATATAAATCCTGGAAGAATGTGAATGAAGGCAACTGTCTTACTTTCCCTCAGTTTTTCAAAATATTGCTATTTAATATATTATTCAATAATTGGAATTTAAAAAGAAACACACCTGTCTCTAAAATCCACGTGTTTTAGCCTTTAAATAAAAATGGTCTGGGATGGAGAATTGTTGAATTTGACAACACAACACGCCTATGCTGTAGGTTTTCTATTGCTAGGAAACTAGAATTTCTCCCAACTGACTTTTGTGGCCATGGGTTGATTGCTGAAAATATTCATTCCCATATGAGGCCAAGCATTTCTTAGTGTGACAGTTGGCAATTTTTTACGCAGTCAGTAAAACTTTCAAACAAATATTCAGAAGTAGAATTTTTTTTTAATGCATCTAGGCTTGGTTTTTAGGGTAAAAACTAAAGAGTCAAAATAGTATGGTGTATACATGTACACTTGTCTTTCTAGATGGGCAAAATGTGTGAATTTATGCATGAAGTTGACCTCTGGCTTAAGTGTGTAACTCCATCGAGGAGTTGTCAAAGGTAAATTTGGTCCTGTAACTTGTATTCCTTTTGAGACACTGAATGACTAATAGCCCGAAGTCAGTGTGAGTATTTCAATTGACTTGCGTGGTCTATGGTCAGGGTTGACAGTTTTCTGGGGAAGAACTAGTTTAGGACATAATGCTGGGAAATACCAGCTTAAACCCAGTTTACACTGGGAAACTGGGAAAAAATAATTGCATTGGTGTCCAGCAAATTCAGTCAGCATCTAACAAATCTTTTCAAACTTTGGGTACATCCATTCAAAACTGAGAAACAGGCTCCATCTATCCCAGTGGTCCCCAAACTTTTAAACTTATCTTCCCACCCCTGAGCTGGGGCTGGCAGTGGGGCTGCAGCTCTGGGAGGAAGGACAGGGATAATGGGGGCGGGGCTGGGGGTGAGGCCAGGAGTGGAGCTAGGTGGTGCTCCCTCCTCACTTCTCCCCCCCCCCCTCCCCCCCCCCGGCTTATGGGGACGTCAAAGTCTGTCTTCTGCTACAGAATATTGCATGACCTAATGGACCTGGACTTGTAGTCTGCAACTCTGCATGCTTCTGATTGCTCAGTGCTTCAAGCCTACAACTCCTGAATTACAGTAACTCCTCGCTTAACGTTGTAGTTATGTTCCTGAAAAATGCGACTTTACGTGAAATGATGTTAAATGAATCCAGTTTCCCCATAAGAATTAATGTAAATGGGGGGAGAGGGGGGTTTAGGTTTCAGGGAAATTTTTTTTCACCAGACAAACTATATTTTTCACACACAGACACAGACACACGTTTTAAACAAACAATTTAATACTGTACATTGCAATGATGATTGTGAAGCTTGGTTGAGGTGGTGAAGTTAGAGGGTGGGATATTTCCCAGGGAGTGCCTTATTGATGAATGAACTAGCACTCTGCTGAGCCCTCAAGGGTTAACACACTGTTGTTAATGTAGCCTCACACTCTACAAGGCAGCATGAATGGAGGGAGGGGAGATGGCATGGCAGACAGAGAGAGAACACCCTATGTGAGAGAGAGATGCGCATTGCCCCTTTAAGTATGCTGATGCCATTCTAAGTACATTGCCTTTAACAAGATCAGGAAGTTGAGATAGCGGCTGTGGCCAGCAGGCTAGCAAGCTCTCAAAAGTTTTTGAGCCCTGACACCCTGACATTAGCCTCCCTCTTCAGCCCTCCCCTGCACAGCAAGTAGGAGGCTCCCGGTAGCAGCTCAAAGGCAGAGGGCAGGAGCAGCACAGGGTAGGGGGAGGGACAACTGAACTGCCCAGCAATTGATAGCCTGCCCGGCAGCGCACAGGGAACTTAAGGGGGCTGTCAATCCACCCTGGTTCCAAGCCCCCACCAGCTAGCTCCAACGGGCTGCTCTTCCTGCAAGCAGTGGACAAAGCAGGCAGCTGCCAAACAACGTTATAAGGGAGCATTGCGCAACTTTAAACGAGCATGTTCCCTAATTGATCAGCAACGAAACAACGTTAACCGGGACGACTTTAAGTGAGGAGTTGCTGTATTGTCGTTTTCATATAATCAGATGTTTTGGCTTTTGTTTCAGTAATACTGAGAACTGAAATGAGTCATGACATGTATAACTTCCTTGAGAAAATATCAAACCAAAATGTATCCAGACATCCCAAGGCTCAGTATTATTACAGATTAGTATTATACCCACTGCAGTTCTACTTTTTACTTGTGTAACCCTAAATCTATGAATCTATTGCCTTATGTAACTGCAGTTTGGATATGTAGCTAAAACTAAGCGTAATAGGGTGTGTATTAACAGTTTTTAAATAGAAGAGGCCTTAAGCTGGGGCTAATTTAGCTTTTCCTGGGGCAGTAAAAACCATGATTTTACTTGGTAAAAAACACCTCTCGTAAATACCATGTCATCCCTGCCCATAGTTCTCAAAACAAAAAACAAACAAACAACAATTCGCACAGCCACCTTCCCACTACAGTTTTCCAAAATTCTCATATACTTAGCTGCCCTTCCTAGAGTTGTAGAGTCAAAATGTCTTTTTAAATGTGTTTATTTTGGGAATGTCTTTTAGACACTAGACATTAATAACAGATTTCTTTCCTATAACACAAGTATTGTTTTAAAAACTTCCTTGAGCATAAAAAAACTTTTCCCACTGAGTAAGAGTGGAATGGAATAGAGTTGTTGTAGGATAATAATTTGTATTTCATCAGATCTGAGAGATCCATTCTGTTACAGCACAAAGTTTGTCAGAATGCTTTGCGTATAAACAAACCGAGGCATCCTGCTTTCCCCAGTCCATTCATGCACAACTCACTTTATTGAGGAGTTAGATATTTTCTCCTCCTTCTGCATGTGCACCGTGTGTCTGGTGGACCAGTAGAGTAGGTTCAGTCCCTAAACAAGGATATTAAGAGCAGGGATTTGGAGCAAGCAAATTTTTGAATTGCTCCGCAGCTCTGCCCATAAACCTACTGCTCCGCGCTCCAGCTCCGGGCTCCACTCCAAAGCCCTGATTAAGAGGTAAAGATGGCCTCTTCTCGTAGGTCACCTGTAGCTGTATTAGGCCCTCTGTGCATGAGGGTAGGGAATGGGAGTCATGTCTTCTCCCCCCCCCCCCCCCATTTTGTTTCCAGGCTTACATTGAATTGAATTAATTTAGCTCCTTTAACCCACTCCTCTCTTCTGCAAGCATTCAAATGGTTGTGTCAACTTTATTTTAAAATGATTGGATGGATCCCACGAGGTGCTGAGTAGATATCTGCAGCTCTTTTTGGGATTGGGCCTCAAAGTGGTAGATGCTAATTTGCATAAAATCTCAAACATAATTGGTGCTTTTAAAAGCATTGATGCTTTTATATTATGTAATCTTACTGCAGACTGGTTTTATCGGTTTATATCCCACATAAGAATCTGCTTCTGACCCAAAGGGAATGAGATAGTAAGCAAGACCTATAACTAAAATAAATGGGGGCCCATTCTTTCTAGCGGGTGTTCGAGTCAAAGGAGAATTGTTGAAAATGCATAAGAAAATAGGCAGCACTAGAACAAAATTTGTAATTCTAATCTCTACAATTTCAGTTAATCAAAACAATACCAACCCTGTTTCCTTATTTTAGGGAGGAAGAGCTACACATTTGTGTTGTACTTAAGTTGTTTAAACAGCTTCTTGATATGCAGTTCAGCACATCTTTTTGCTTTTAAGATAAATTAAGTAGAAAAATTTAAATCTCTTACGAATTGAGACTTGATTTTTATATGGACCACAGATAGTCTTTACCTTGAAATTTAATGAGAACCTCCTATGGTTTTAATATTTGAAGGTTAATTAGGTCAGTGAGGCAGTCTCCTAACTAGAAATTTATATAGTGATATTGCTTCTTTGACGAGTAAAGACTTCTTTTGGTCTCTTTCCTACCCTGACCCCTACAGAAACGCTCATAAAGCAAATTATAATCAGATAGAAAAGAGGAAACAATATGTTTACAGTATTAGGGTTGTGATTCAAAACCCTGCAAATGTGAATTAAAAGTGGATTTTTAACTTTTGCACAGGTTACCTGTTAGCAGCGCGATTGGTCGTTGTAGAGCTGACGACTACTTATTGCAGGATGCATAGTGACTATGTTGGCTCAAATAAAGAGACTTTCTGCTGTACGTTACTCAGTGCAATAAGAGGCACTGCAGCGTGCAGTACAATCAATCCCTATTCATCAGTCATAGCCTTTTGTGATAAGTAAGGATTTGAATCTTGTGATATTTGTGAAACTGGATTATACGAGTGTGGTTTCCATGTTTTTTTGTACTGGCTGGGGTTGATATGATTCAGTACTGAAGCTGACTTTCTGAATCAGGCCCCTTCTCTTTACCTGCTGCTGAAGCCTAGGATGGCTCACATCTGTAATACATCAAGGAGGTATAGCCCCAATATGTAATGCTCTATCCTAATCTGAGCAGTTTCAGATTAAAGGTGAAGGTGGCTGCAATCTGGGCTCTTGGCAAGATGCCAGTGTTGCTTTTAGCTGGTGGAACAACTGGGCTATCCCTGCATTGTGTGTATGTGTATATAAATAAAAATGTTATTTCAGTTATTTTGAGACAAGTGTGTTTTTTATCTACCATAGTGATAATGATGGATCAGTTGCAGGCTTCTTCATCGCACAACTTTGCTAAACTTGCTAGTAAGATGTTTGTCCTCCTTGAAGCCTTTGGGAGTTAAATATCAGAGCTTGGAGCACGTACCTTGGGTTTTTCCTCTTTTAAGCATGCTTGCCAATATGTCTAGGCCTTTTGTTCTGCAAGGTGATATGCATAATAGTGGCCCTAAATTGTAATCTGACAGGGAGGATTTGTTCTAAAAGAATTAACATCAGATGTTGGAAGTCTTCAATTGAAGGCCAGAATCCTGAACTGTAGTTTGCAGTGAAGAAGACAACTGTGAGGTTTGCCTACACAGACACACAACTTGGCATAAGTATGTCTATAAACTGCGGAGGCTCAAACCATGATTTAAGCACATGGATGAAAAGAGCAAAGATTAGAGTACTGACAAAGCATCACATTTGGTGTCTGAGAGAAGTGTATGAAAGCAGTTGCAAAATCAATCTTTGTGGTACACATTTGTGTTACTTTACTAGTAGTTGCTCATTCAAATTTAAAGCCCTAAAACTCTCCAAAAATACTTGATCTTGGAAACATCTTGTAAAGTAGGAATGAAAGAAATAGATGTGAGGCTGGTGTTGCCACAGCAGGGGGAGTTAATGATGTCTGGATTGGCAGCAAAAATATTTCTGTGTTTTAAGATTGACCTTAAATTTGAATGTCCTTAGTTCTCAATTGTCTGATATAATACTACTGTCTCAATCTTCACTGCAGTTTAACAAACGTTTTTTTTCTTGCTAACGTGTGTGAATACCTTCAGTTAATGTGGAGGATTTACTTTGCTGTGAATAGATCCCTAACATTGCAGGTTTGGACTATTAGCTGGTGGCTAGATAGCTGCCCTCTGCTGTTTGGTTTGGTGTAGGCAGTGAGGTGTAGAGGACAAGACTGTAAAGCATAGGCTTGGTCTACTCTACACAGGTCGACATAAAGCCGCTTACGTCGACCTAATTATGTCAGTGTACGCACTACAGCCTTGCTTCCACCAGTGTAAATGCTCCACTACACTGACATAACGACATAACTCCACCCTCACAAGAAGCTTACCAGGGCTTATGTCAGTGTAGTTTGGGCGACACAGGCCTTGTCTACACTGCAGGGGAATCTAAGTTAGGCAATTTGAATTGCGTGAATAGCGTAACTCAAATCGACGTAGATCAGATCTACTTACCGCAGGGTCCACACTACACGATGTTGACAGGAGACGCTCTCCCGTTGACTCCCCCTACTCTTCTCAATCCAGTGGAGTACAGGAGTCAATGGGAGAGTGATCTGCTGTCGATTTAGCGAGTCTTTGCTTGACCCGCTAAATCGACCACCGATGCATTGGTTGCCATTTGTAGATTCCCCTGGTAAGTGTAGAGGTGTAGACAAGCCCACAGGGTCTGTGTAGAAACTGCCTTATTTACATCGGCTGTTGGCTGTCTTGTCAATTTTCACAGCAGGAGCCCTGGGCAGCTAGAGCCCAGCTGCCCCCTGCTCACTTGGAGAGCTGGACGGCTTGATCCTGTTCCTGGAGGGAAACCAAGGTGAGAAGCCTGGATGACTCCCACTCCCCTCTGGGAAAGAGTTGTCTGTCTTGTCAATTTCATGGCTCCATGCTGGAGCTATGAAATTAACAAGGCTGCCTGGCTCCTGGTGCGGGGAGGAGGTGTGCCAAGAGGCAGGGGCAGCTGGATCCTGCTCCCCGGGGGCAACAAGCCCTGGGTGGCTTCCTCCTGATGGGGAACAGGGAGGCAAGAAGCCCCGAGCAGCTTACCACTCCTCAGGGCTTCTCGCTTCCCTGTTTGACCGGGCTCTCAGCTCCCCACACTGGTTCTCTTAGGTTGGTAGAAGTGCTTCTGGTGCACTACTGACCCAAGGAAGGTAGTGTGGGCATGCACCACCTCAGTAATTACTGAGGTGGCTGTAAGGTGACCTAATATAGGTTGACCTAAGTTTCTAGTGTAGACATACCCATCATTACTAACCTGGAGCTGCCCCCGTGATTCATGAGGGGTGGTGCTGCTGAGTTAAGTCATGTCAACATGACTTCAGTCTAGTCCGTAACTGCAACTGAAAGCTTGGGTTTTTTTTTTTTGTTAGTTTTTTTTCTCCCACTGATAACTGTGAATATTCAGAATTGTACGCTGTCCATGAAAAAAATTTAGTTCATTGAGAGAATGTGAATACATTAGCACCAAAAATCAGAAGTTTCTATAGCTTGGAGAGAAATCTTTTTTCCTTCAGGTACATGCAATGTCCATTCTATGGAGGTCTGACACACCTCCTCTAGATAGTCTGAAGTTCTGGTCTTGCAGATTTTGGAAATGTTCCTTCTGGGTTTTCAAACGCTGTACATGAACTTCAAAGTCTGCAACAGAGCACACTCCCCTGTTTGGTAAGGCTCGCAGTTGAACAGGGCTCTAGCTAAGGCATCCTATTGTCCCCTGTTCAGCAGCAGGGCTTTGGCAACTGCAGCTAGCAGTTTACATCTGAACCTCACTTTGAACCTTCCTGACATGGTTGTGACATGACCTTCATTTAGATAAACAAAGTGGGTGTGAGTGACTAGTATACAAAATCTCTCAACAGGAATTGACTGGCAAACTGCTTTGGTGCAAGAAATGCAGCTGTTACAGAAGCAGTTGGAAATTGATAGCTAACTTCCACATCTCTTGTGGGTGGAGGTCATGATTTTTTTAAAAAGCCTCCTCCTTAAAACCGATGTCCACTCATTCTTTGTAGTTAAAAATTAAAAGCTGTTATTTAAATGTAGGACTGAAATTAATGAATCCAGCAGTTCCAGATGAGCAGAACCTTCTGCTATAAGCAAAGCATTAAATGAGGTTTTGTCAGCTGAAAGTTTTTGCTGGTATAGGGTGCAGGCTACTGAATATTGAATGGGCAGCTTTGCATTGAATAGGAGAGACAAAGTAATTTGATTTTAATTTGACAGATGTATAAATAACTGGATGTTCAGGAAAACCTTGAAATATCTTGGCTTGTCACTTTCTCTTCAAGTGGTACAGGAGATAATGGGGGTACTCGGTGACAATTTGTGCTCAAGCTGGTGGACCAGACTGGTGTTAGAGGTCGTCATTGCCTCCTTAAAGGAAAGCACGTTGCCATGCTCCTTTAAGTAAACCAGTGTACGGCCACAGCACAGGAAACCATTGCTTGATGCTTGTGATATGGCCATTTACTGCTGTCTCCCTGTTTTGGTTAAGATGATGGAAAAGGTGGTGGTGAGGCAATTTTCACAATGTCCTGGTTGTTTCAGATTTCATTGATCTTTGTCAATATGGCTACAAATCAGGCATGGAACAGATGTCGCTTTGTTTGCATTGGTGGATTACCTCTTCCTGGTGATAGACAAAGATCAATACCCTTGCTGATATTGGGTCTAAAGATACCATTTATCATGAGGTGACTTTGGCTTGTGAGCCAGATCTGCAGGTTTAGCAGGGGTTAGAAAAGCCCATAGTGTTTGAAAAAGGGTAGAGAATTGTGAGGTCATTGAATTGTTGCTAAGGAAGTGGGAGTTTTCATTTTTTTAACTTGCATGGCTTGCTGGTTAGGGGCTAGTAGGAAGGAGCAGTTGAAGTTATAATACATTCTGATTATGCACCCTTTAATCTATATTAAGGGTGCATACAACTTGGGTGCCCACACTACCCCCTTTTTACTGTGCACATATCCAAAGACAAATTAATAGTGTATTTCAGGGGGGGGGATTGAAGATACAATAGCAAAGTCAAAATGTATTTTGTCTGGGAATGTGGTGGGAGTTTCCCCATGTACATAGAGGAGTGGAGTTAAAAAATGAGACAATAAAGAAGCATGTACAACTTAAAAGCTCACTTGTAAAGGCTCTCTCCTTGCAGGTAGAGTGACTAAGATTGCAGTTAGCTCTTCCCTAAAGCATTTACAGGAGTGTGATAATGACATCACCTCAAGAAAAAGGGAGAATGTCAGGAGAAGTCACTGGGTCTGCTTGTTCAGCACAGCCACTTGGAAAAGGCTTTCTTTCGTATGCTGCCTAATTATATTATAAAATAAAAGGCTGAATCCATTAAATAGCCAAGCCTTTGTGAAGCTCCTGAATTCCTTTAATTTAGCGGCTACACAGAAGCTGAATTCAGAGCATTCATAGGCCTGTACTATCTCCCTGACTAGTTGCCAGGTCTATTCATGTTGTTCTGAGTGCAGGAAGTTCTCACATTCATTCAGGAATGGGGGGAAACGGAGGGCTTTTTTTTTTTCTTTTTTTTTTTTTTTAGCAAGGGAAATGGTTATAAGGAAAATTCTTTAGTGATTCCATGGGACCAATTTACCAACTGTTAATCTGTGAGTAAATAATGCGAACAGTTTATACATTTGGCAGCTTTTGAGAATGACCTAGGAATCACGAAAGTTCAGTCCACAGCCCCAAGATAGCTAAACACTTTGTTAGATTCCTTAGGATTTGTCTTGACTAAAGTAGGAAGGTTTTGGTCTTTTTTCCTTTTTTAAAAAGAACGTGTTAGCTAATATAGTCTAAAATCTAGTTTGGACAGGGAAAGATGTACATCGACATGCTAGCTGGCTAAAGTTCAGCTCAGTCCGCTAATATGTGCCAAAGTACAACTTGCTGTGTCTACACAGGACTTTTGGAAGGAGCTATCTAGCATCTAAACATTTTCTTATACTAGCTAGGACAAATCCCCTGGTAATACTTATTTCCCCAAGAAGGGGTTAGCAGAGAATTAGTTCAGCGTCTCCAGGGAGGGATGTATGCTGCAGTAGCCAGTTTTGGCTTTTTGAGGGCAGCTAGGGAATATCTGGAGAGAAGAGGAGCACAAAAGAGAAACAAAACAGAGAAGGAAATGAATAAAAGGAAAAGAATTAGACATGAAACACACATGTCATCAACCTAAAGCGTTGTTCCACTTCTCTGGAATCATCCTACACTTCTAATCTGCGGTGTATATAATTGCTACAACTAGAAACCATGATGGTAGGCACAATTTACACCTAGAATATATAATGGAAGGGAAGACGGCTGTAGAATGGTTTTGGTAATGGGACTATGGTAAATATGCCGCTCATGGAGTATTTAACTGGTTAAATATGGCAGATGGCTCCTGAAAGAGACAGTAGCATGTAACAATACTCCCTTTACCTTCCCAAGCAGAGGAAGCAGGATGGTATCTTCAATCCTGCGAATTTGGTGTTCTGTAGATAAACCTTTCATGGTGATAGATTCTCTCCACCGCCAGTCTCCATTGCATAATCGAGTTGTGGGGGAAGGAGCTGCTGTAAGCTTTTGAAGAAGGAAACGTGTTGTAGGTTTCTGCTCTTTTCAATGGTACTGGTAGTGGACAATATTGAATGTGTACATTGTTATAAGCATGAAGTGTGAGTATGCATTTAAAGTGACAAAAATTAGAGAGTGGATGGGATAAGTTTGTGTTTTAACATGTTCTGGCTGGTCAAAGTGAACTATTGGTGAAGCCTAAGACTTCACCTTCCCATTTTGTGTTAAAATATAGCTTGCTCTGTCTCATGGGCATGTTAAAATGTGGTAGCCAACACATTTTCTGTGTTTTAAAAAAACATCTTAGTTGAGACCCCTTACACTGATGTGATTACTGGCTTTAGGGTATCATCTTGATTTTGGCATAAACAGGCAGGATATACTGATTTAAACGAAGCTTAATCGTGATATAAACCCACAAGCTCGTCCTCTCTCTCCCCTCCCCCCACAACCTCTCTGAGCATTCTGTTACCTTCTACATAGTCTTTCTGCGGCTACGTCTACACTGTACGCTTTACAACGGCATGGCCGTGCCACTGCAGCCATGCTGTTGTAAGGTCAGCAGTGTACCTGCTGTTTGTTATGGGGAGAGAGCTCTCCCGGCGACGAAATAAAACCAGCTCCATTGCGGGGCCAATAGCTTTGCCACAGGGAGATCGTCTCCTGCCGACTGAGTGCTGTCCACACCGGCGCTTTTTGTCAAAAACTTTTGTTGTTCAGGGGTATTTTGTGTTTCGGGGTTGTGGGAAAAAAAGTTTGAACAACGAAGATGCAGAGTAGACAAAGCCTAAGGAAAGAGGTTCCACTCAGTTTGATACAGTTCTGTTTGTCCACTTTAAACGCTTCCTCTCTTTTCTGATACTGAGATTTTAACTTCAGTCCTCCACTATCCATCAAATACAGTAGTGGTAATCCTGCTACTACAGTAGTTGGTGGGTAGTAGAGGAGTTAAGTTAAAATTTCAGTATCAGAAATGAATTAGTTTAAAGCTCCATTGAGTCTGGAAAACCCTTTGTAACTTCTAGAGAGGATTTTGTATAGATTGTCATGGATGGAATACTCCTTTAATGTGCCAGAGGAGTTGCCAGAATTGTGGTCTGCTAAGAACATTACTTATGTTCTGATTATGGGACACATTAACACGCATATAACTATGTGAAAGTAATGCCAAATGTCTGGCTTGCACCCACAAAAAATAAGGAAATGAAGAGTGTAAAATTACTGTCATTGGATCGCCTCTTCACACTTGTAAAACTGTTTTTGATTTGGAGCTGTGAGTGCTGCTTTCTGTTTTATATTAAAGAAGATCATAGTTCTGAACTTCAGTGGTGTTAGGGCAGCTTTTTCTTTAAAATAAGACTAATTTACTGTTTTGTCGTCTCTAGTAGTACTAACTTTTTGCTTTCCTATGCATGAAGCAAATAGTTGTATTTTGTTTTTTAAAAGCAGTTTGCAGTGTTTAAAAAAGCTAATAGACCTACTTTGAGAAATCATTTGCATAGTAAGGCTAAAAAAAGTAGCTAGAGACACACTCTTATCCTTTACTAAGTTGGAGATCTCTTTTGGGAAGGTTTTCAATAAAAACAAAAGCCAACAGCATCAGCTGTTCCACACAACCCTACTGGAGTATTTAGGGAGGAGGGGGAATTTGTAGATTCAGGGAGAGATGACAAGCTAAATAAAATGCTGTTGCCAGGCAGCCCAAGAAATGAGACTTGGCATCACTTGAAAAAGAATAGATTGGGGGCTGATGTTAGAGAGGGGTGAAGGGAATACAGAAAAGGGAGAACTTGAACAGTATTCTTAACGCACTTGCTCCTGCCTCCAAAATTAAGAACAGAGGAAAATGAGTTATAGATTAATATTGATGGAAAAATAGCCAGTCATCCAGGAGGCCTGACCAATGAGTGATGAGAATGTAGCAGTGGATCACACTTGAAAATATAGTTCTGTTCCTTTAGTTTTTAAAATGATCTTAATGCCGTAACTCAAATAGCAGTCGGGAGGATAGAATGTGCCCACTTTTGGGTGGTGGTGGAGGAATGTCAAATCACTTGAAATCTTCTCTCCATCAGACATCTTTTTGTATATAAAGGTGCTTTAGGGACTCTTCCCTCACAATTGCAATGTTAAGCTTTTTTAAAAAAAATTATTTTCGTATCCTGTCCTGCAATACAAATGAGTCTAGCCTTTTACACAGGGCCTTGCAATATGCCTCTTTCTAGGTGTGATACTTGTAGAGGTGATGGAATATTGTCTCAGTATGATCCTTTTGTTTCCTTTGTCTTTGTAATACAGGATGAAAGTTTTAATATACCTTCCTTATTAGATACCTGCTGAATGCCTGAAGGGGTTGCTCTGTGGATCAGATTATATTTTTCCTAGGTTATAAATGAAAGCCACCCCCCCGTTATTAGTGCAGAGTTTGCTACAATGTAATGTGCGTAACTCCATTAGATTAAACTTGATAGTATGCATTTTTATTTGTAAGCTGCTTATAACTAATAGCGTGCTTTACCATAGTTGCTCTAAAACATATTGTAATAACATATGGATGCATGATTGTTTTGTAAACACTTCTGGTAATGTAGACACTTCAGAAGATGGAATTAGACTCTGGAATTCCCCTCAGGTTCTGGATAACTCTCTCATTCCCACAATAAGAAAAGGCTAATGGCTGCTCCTGCAACTTTCCATTACCTTGCTCTTATTGTTAAGATAGCCTGGTTAGACTTGAACAGGGAGTCAGAAGATGGAGTTTCTATTTCTAACTGCCACTGACTTTGTGGCTGTAGGCAAATTTCTTAATTTCTTTGCCTCAGTTTCCCCATCTGTTAACATTATTTCAACTTTGAGCTTTTTTTCTTGAAAGGTGCTTTGATATCCTCAGTTTAAACTTGATCTTGAAAGTAGTGTCTTGTCGTTATTATAGTAAATAAATGCATGCAGTATTTTTGTTGTATAAAGGGCTTGTCAAAACAGTTTTTGCATTGATTTAACTAGATCAGTACACACTTTTTAGTAAAGTTGGTGTGTTTACCAGTATAACTCTGTCTACAAAAGGGGGTTTTCACTGACTTGACTAAACTTCCACTGATCTAATTAAATCCGTGCAAAAACTGCATGTAGTCAAGCTCTAATGCTTGAGCTGTGTTTATTTTGTGGCTGCTCTCCAGTGTACAAAATCTTTAATCCTTGCTTATTGAACTACTCTTGTGATGTTTGAAAGTACTGTGAAGGGCATTATGACAGAGGGTTTTCATGGCAAAATTTTAGATATGGCTCCCTTTCCTCATCCCGTCCCCCACTACTGAGGATTGCGAGCAATGCTGTTCTTGTGAATGCCTAGTTTTCTTCCAGGAATCAGCATTTTATAACTTCAGCATCAGGATTGTAATGAACAGGAAAAGTGCTTTTCTCCCAAGCTCCCCTCCTCTCCCTACATTTTCCTTGTTAATTTAGGAGACCCTAAACAGTGCTAAATCTTTAGTAGCGTTTTTCCCAAGGTGCTCATTGTCTATTTGTAACAGTCCAAAAGACTGTGATGAAAAGTGAGGTGATGGACATACAAAGGAAACATTTCTATGTCCCTGAAAAAGAAATGTAACACTACCAGTGTGAGGACAGCTGCAACCACAGTTAGGATGGGTGTAGGGAGAGACTAGCAGGTTGTTTGATAACAGCATAGCAGACTGTTTGTAGGCTTGGTTTGTATGGTCAGATAGTCTGTGAAGACCACTTACAATCTCTGGATTTTGATGGTTGCAGTAAGATTACTCTGTGCCCAAGTGCAAGTTTCTTGCTTGATTGGCACACTTGCCTATACCCAGTTTGGGAGTATAGGGGTGATAGTAAGGATGCCATATAGAAATCAGGCCATTCAGAGTTAAATTTCTGAAGGCTCCTCAAAGGGCAGAAAACACTGAAGAATAGTGTGTTTAAGTTTCATAGTTCACCAACTGCTCAGTAGGGTGACCAGATATCCCGATTTTATAGGGACAGTCCTGATTTTTGGGTCTCTTTCTTATATAGGCTCCTATTACCCTCCACCCTCTGTCCCAGTTTTTCACATTTGCTGTCTGGTCACCGTATTGCTCAGAGCGTTTACAACTTGTTAGACTCTGTCGCCCAGTCTCCTTTTTATACTTGGGGTATGTCTACACTACCCACGTTATAGCGCGGCTGCAGCAGCTCTGTGACATGGGCAGTGTAGTCATGCTTTATCGCCAGGGAAGAGCTCTGCCAGTGATTTAAAAAAACAACAAAAAACACCCTGAACGAAGGGTGGTAGCTTTATCGCTGGGAGCACAACTCCCAGCGATAAAGCACTGTCTATACTGGCGCTTTTCAGTGCTAAAACTTTTGTTGCTCAGGGGGGTGTTTTTTCACACCCCTGAATAACTACAGTTTTAGCGCTGAAAGTGGCAGTGTAGACACAGCCTTGATCTCCCCCAGCTGTCATTATCGTCTATGGTATTTCATTCATGAATAGTGCTTGTAGACATTGTGCATTGCTGGTTTTGTGGCCCTACAGGGTCTCGAAAGATTTTCCCAGGATCTGTTGCGCTGCACATACTATATTTAGCAGATTCTGGTGCTTGCTGTTTCCTCCCCTGTGTAGGTATTCTACCTACATATCATCCTAATGAGATGTGTGACACTGAAATCTGCTGGGACTCCCTCTCCAACAGCAGCTTCCAATTTCTATAGTACTTGTAGCATCACCCAGCTGTGCTCTGGGAACTCCTCACACCAATTTGTGCTGGACACACCACCACCCTGCCACCCAGATAGGAGTATAAGCAGCCAAGTGATCTTACCTATGTTTTAACTGCATATATAGAACATGATTTTCTGCCATAAATATTGTCACAAATCATGACCACCCCATACCTCTTTGTCTGAATTTCATAGCTTCTCCAGCTCTCGGTGCTCTAACTTTGAAGATTAAATGTAATCTGAAACTTCAGTGGTGACAGTTCATCCCCTGTTGGCTTTATTAAAATTAATTTGGGAGGAAGGTTTTCTGCATGGAATCAGCTAGTGGTAGGATACAGGAGGTACTAATGACCACTGCTTCTGAGTTTCACTTTAGTTGGGAATCACATTTATTCCAATGAGAGATGATTATTTTTATCTTTGGTAGAGACTGTATCTAGGCACTTAAGAAACATTTTTTTAATGTCCGTTTTCTTAGTAGAAAAAATTCCCCAATCTGAATTTGTTTTAGTGTCCTAATTTTTAGTAGAAGTTCAAAGTCTACTTTAGCATCCGAGACTATAAAATGGAAAGAAGATGAACCACCAACTTGTAAATAAAAATATCTAATTGTAAATTTTAAAGTAAGTAATTTTAAGTCAGTTTATCCCCCCAAACTTAATCATACAGCTATTGTAAGACAAATAACAATACTCATGTATGTACTTACAACAGTATATGTACATTTAGAACAGGGGTCTCAAACACGCGGCCCACGGGCCACATGCGGCCCGTGGAGTTATTTCCTGCGACCCGCCACAGGCGCCGACTCCACTGGCAGCCAACCTCCAAACATTACTGAGTGTTATATTTTATTAAAACTCTTTGCATTACAGTTTTAAAAAAGTTAATACATTGACTTTTAATAGAATACTATATTACTCCTCATTTTTTTTCATTTTTGACTATACTTTTGTATCATTGTATGAAAAGGTTTCAGTGATGCGGCCCTCGGGCCAATTTACTAGTTCTCATGTGGCCCTCGTGGTGATTTGAGTTTGAGATCCCTGATTTAGAACTTAATGATTTAGATTTAAGGGAAGGTGTTTTTTCATCTTTCCATAGATTCTAACTCTGCGGCAACCTCCTAGTGAGACTGCTGAAACAGTGCTCTTTAATGCAGGTTATTGCAGTAGAGTAAAGTTTGACACTTGCTGGGATTTCCTTGACACCCCCACTCCACCCCCCCGAACCAAACAGACTATATAGAGAAGATGAAAGATCCTAACTGAGCAGACAGCTTCACTAATCCCAACTGGAGGCAGACAAAGGGAGAATATAGTATCCTTCTAAACCAAATATAGCATCCCCCCCACCCGCAACCAAACCACTTCTTAGAATATCAGCGACATAGTTGCTATATTACCAGCAGGAAGCGCAGAAAGGCCCATTTTAATTAAAAACAAAACCAGAAGATTCTTATTTTCAAATACAGCTTGTATTTTATATGGTAAGAAATGCATCTCACCATTTGAACTTTCTCTCTCTCTCCTTCTCTTCTCCCCCCCCCCCCCCTCCCCCCCCCCAGCATAATATTCCAAATCTCTTAACCTCTGCTGCTGGTGGGTCTGGAGAGTCTGCCAATATTGTTTGTTTGTTGCTCCTAGTACAACGGGCATCATAATGTTGGCCCAAGCTGTATGAGAATGAATGTGGTGATTTCTCTTTGGAAAAGAAATGGGCTTAAATTCTAATAGATCGTATGTCATTGTTTTCCATGTTTAATGTATGTTCCTGCTGGGAACACTAAGGCGGGTAAAGGATTTTGTTCTTTCTGGTTTAGTTAATTCATTTAAGTGTAGGTGTCTGCTAAAAACAAAGCAAGGGTACCAGCCTGGGGCTGCTTACTTCACTGTGCCATGCATGATCTCTATGTACCCAAATGTGTGGTCTGACTGAAGAAAATTAGTCTTCTGATATCTTCCATCTATTCAGCTAATAGAAATAATAGTTGATAGAGGGTGAGGAAAGTCTTATGTAACCTGCCTGGCTATATTTTCACGTATGGGAATGTGTTAAAAGGTGTCCTCCTGGTGATTCTTGGGGTGTTGTAACAAGGCTTTATGATCTGTTGGTGCTGTTAGCTCTTCTGTAGACAGGAACTATATATTTCCACCCGCTGATTCTTCATCATGGACTGGGGGGTGTATCCTTGCAAGAGGCTGGCAGTAGCACCACTTGCATTTGGGACCAGAACTTTGGGCCAAGGAATCTTTTCTTCTCTCCCGGCCTTCAGTTGCGGTGGTGGTCTAGCTTCTCTTTGAAGACTGTGAAGCAAATCATGAAGTTCAGGAAATGCCAAAAGGGGCAAGAATTGTTCCTCATGTAAGTACCCAAGAGTCACTGCAGCAATCTTGACATGTGCTCATAACTAGCCACTAGGGCATGCATGGGACTTTCTTGCAGAGTTCCTTTGCTTGAGGTTAGAGCTTAAATCCTGAAGACTTGAGGACAATAATACACAGTATTAAACACTCTGAAAATGTAAAGTACTAAACATGTATAAAGTGTAAAAGGATGGACATGTTAAATTAGTAGGTATTCCCATTGATGTAGATTGTAAGACATCTGGGGCAGGAACCACATCTTCATTCTTTCTGTATAGTACCTAGCACAGTGGACGCCGAAGGAATAAATAAAACTAGAGTAAGAGCATCAGGAAAGAGTAGTCCTTACTGAGTGCTTAACCATGCAAAAGTTCATGTTGCCTGCACCACTTCTGACTGTGTCTTCTTGTGCATATGCATTTCTCCTTATATAAGGTCACACATAATATCTTCAGAGCTCCTGCTACCTTTAGCATAGTGCATAGTGATTGAAGTGGTGTGACATTTATTTTGAAATACCTTCTGAAAACAAGTGAAGCAGGCTACACACAGTAAAAATATCTGTGCTAAAAGGAACTCTGGCATTTACAATAATTCCTAATTTTAAATCTCTTTAAAAAGCCAAGTAAATTTTAAGTAACTCATCCATTTTCATACAGTGCACCCCTTCTTTCACTGTGCACCATCCAAACACTGCACTGAAAGCCACATTTTGCTGTACTGTAAAAGTATGGTTTCTGTTTTCAAGGTTTATTTTTTTAGCAATTTGAGTTTTATGTGGTCTAAAAATGTGTCTTGGGGGTTTTCTCTTAGTATATACTGTAATGAATAATCTTCGTAATGTTTCCTAATGTGCTTTAACATCATACTGTTTCAAACAGCAGTACATTCAAGTACACTATATGGAACCTTTAGTGTGCACCAGCAGGGTCTGCATGGACCAGTTAATGCATAACACGCTAGTGCCTTTTAGAAATCGCACCTCTGTAATCCGTTTTTCTGTTCTGTGCAGACAAATCCTTAGATACAAGGAACATTCCAGTGTTTTACTGGCGTTTATTGGATGAACACTGACTTTTTTTTATTGGGGGTGTTTTATCGGTATTTGTCAATTAAAACCTATAGTCAGAAGCCCCTATATATGTGTACATTTTACATTGGGGAGCTACTCTGAATTTAGACTAAGTATGAGCAGAACTTTGCCCACGTTAGGCACGGATCCTCAATCCTGCTTCATTTACTGTTCACCATTCTTTTTTGTGTTGGCTGCATGCTGAATGAGATGGGCTCATGTGGAGTCATGTGATCATGTAATTAAAAACTATTGTTTAGGTCACAAGGAGGTATTGTTAGGATTGGTTATGCAATCTTTAACTTCTGCATGAGTTTTTTCCTTCTAATTGAGAAATGGAAATTTATAAAATACCCCCCCCTTACATGGATGTCTATTATGCATTTAGATATATAATCTCTGTCTGAAACTAGTAAAAGGAAATTTGGGTAAAGGAAGGCTTTGTTTCCCATTCTCCCTCTGTGAGGCTGTTTTTAGTTTTTTAAAACCATCTCCCTATGGGATTTGGAGGTTGAGAGTAAGACTTCAGTACAAGAAGACATTTGTGTGTGATTCACATGATGAAATTACTTAGTAATCTCCAGCAGGGTTTTGTTAATGTACCAGGCCATGTGAGATAAATTAAATTTAAAGAATAAAAGAAAATGACACACAGAAATCTTGTTACAACAGGTAATGTACAGTGGTGAGATCTTTCCATCTAAGCAGTACTGTGGTAGTCAGGCCTCTCTTCTCTATCTCTGAAGAAGACAGAGGTAATGTTCATCTTGATTTAGGCCAAAATTAAGTTCTGTTACCACAAAGAATATAAAAAGATGTTCAGTATTAAAATGCCAGACATGGTGCTTAAAAAAAATCTTGCCACCTGGAGTGGTTCTAACTGTATTAAATGTTTCTTTCCCAATGCGATAGAAATAAGTGGCTTTTGAGAGCGCCAACAATTGTCTCCTACATTAATGTATTTGTAATCTCTGCACTCTAGAAGAATACAGCTCAGACACGTCTTTTAAATGACATGATCAACAAGTGGTGGCAGTTCCTTAGTTGTATCAAAGCATGCATATTTCCATTTTGAAGATCATGCAAATGACTACAGTCCCTTTGTTATGTATTTTGGGCTGGAGTATAGAGTGGGCTAAGGTGACAAGAATATTTCCTGTAGGGTCTCACCTAAGTGTTCCTTCCTAAACCACATACTTTCTTGGCTTGAGCCCCTGTCCACAGAAGCTTACATGCTATACTCTGGAAAATAAGACCCTGGCATACCTAGTTGGTGCTTCCTAGCTCTATAAGTAAGTTAGATGTGGTTTTGTAGTGAGGAGGGGGAAAAAGCTTAGAGGACTACACCTGTGAACAAATGTAAAATGAAAAAAGTCGTGTGATGACTAAAAATAGAAACTGAGGGTTGGATCTAATAAATCACTTATTTAATGATGCCCACTGCTTAAATATTACAAAGGTTCCTTCTAGGATGAAAGGAAAAACATATAATCAGGGCTCACTAGGGCACAGACAGTATCCAGGGTTCAGCAGCAGTAACTCAGAAACAATGGAAAATGTAGAATGTGACGGAGGGTGGGAGGGAAGCTGACAAACTAGGAGCTCCTTGTTTGCATGTGGTATCAGGGTGGATTTGATTTAAATCAAATTGATTTAAATCCCTAGTCAGGAAGACTCAATTTAATCATGGTTTTCTACATAACCAACAAGAATGCACTTAGTACATATTCTTCACAACTCAGAGATAGATGTAGGTTTCATTTTTAGAAGGTAGACACTATACATTTCAAAATAAATCACAGTTTAAAAAACTTTTCAGATTAGTTTTACAGCTATATCAGAAAATGAATGATTGTTTGGTTATTTCATTTACCAAAGATAATCAAAGCAGATATTTATGAAGTCATTGGGAGGTGAACTATCTCTAATTTAACAGATTAATCATTAATATTTGGAGGATTTTCTTGCCATGCTGAATTACGAGGAGAACATCACCAGACAGACATTTAAATTGTTTTATTTAACTAAAACAACAAAGTTATGTATTTTGGATTTTTTTTCTTTAACAGCAAATGTAATATTTTAATAAAACAAGCATATGTCCCTTGCTTCTCACATACATTTCCAGAGTTCTTCTCCTTGTCCTCCCCCAACAATCTTCTATTCATTGAACTTTTTGAAACTTTGCGCTTTTAGAGAGAAGTAAGGGATTGACTCTGTGTACACAAATTTGCAGAGGGACAATAGGGTTGAGGTCTGTTATTTCTCACCTTTATATATTTACTTATTTACTTTTTTTTTTTTTTTTGCTGTTAACAAGCATGTTATCTCTGGACACACATTCTCAGTTTCAGAATCGCAAAACTAAGCATCTTTGATGGTATCTTCTAGACTGAGCACTGAGTCCCATTGGGTAGATAGAAAGATTAACCTAAATCTACACAGAAGCCTGTGGAACCCATAAAATTGAGTCCCTAATCCATGAACTATTGGAACTCATTTACAAAACTTTTCTTAAACATTACATGAATATATTGTCTCATACTATAGAATTAGAATTTATAATCCCTATTCCGTGATGAGCTATCTTTGAGCTATGTGTCTTAATTAAAACTATCTTTAGATTGTTTTTTCCTAAAAAAGCATTTTATAAAAAAATTCAGATTTAAATAAAAGAAATCGGATTTTTTTTGTTTTATTTTATTTAAATTATTGATTTTTATCCACTCTGTTGTGGTATGGCAGATAGCTTCTCCACTATGCAAGTGGCTGTAACCTTCAGAGTTTCTGAAGAGTGCATTATTTTTTTTCAATCTATATGGCAGCTGCTTTGGGAGGGGATGATGTTCCTTTCCCTTCTGCCTTTTATCATGGAAATTTCTCCCCCTGGGAATGGCACATGGTCGCTGCTCTCAAAGATCTGTTCAGTCTGCCAGTTAGTACATACTTGGCCGGGCATACTTCAGCTCTCTGCTCTTCTAATAGAGGTGAAGATCACTTTGCTGTTGAATACCTTAAGGGCTCTAGAAAGCCCCATATTTGAGTAGGGCTACACAACAATTTTCTTATTATTGGTGAAACATGCATATTCCAGTGTCTAGCAACTAGACTACTTTCTGTTCACTAAAATAAGCTGATAGTTATGTCAACTTCACACAGGTCTTTGATCTAGGATTGGGTAATAATATCCTTCTCCAGTTTATCTATTGACACTGTCTGGGTTTCAGTCCCTCTAATTACTTTGGAACTTAAATCTGTAAGCAAAGTAAACCTTAACATACAGGTACATGTGTACTTTTTGCATGTTGGCTAATTACAAATAGAAGGCTATTGCTAAATGAGACAGTATATTTATGTAATTTCTTAAGCAGTAGTTTTGTTAATGTGCAAATGAGAAGCACCCAGTGAGAGTTCACTTGTGGAATGGAAAGTGTGGCTCTTAAATTGTGAACACTTAATCAGATTAAAAATAGACCTATACCAGTCTGAATTTGACAGGTATATCCTGATGGGAATTAAGTCCTCCATTTTTCTTTCTGGTGGTGTCCTCGTGCAGTGGAAATAATCAAACATACTTCAGACTCCTCGTGCCAGTGCTTGCTGTTGGGATTTTCTGTGCCCTTTGTTAGAGTTCTCCTGTCTGTCTCTCTGCCCTGGAGCACTATTTTGTGGTAAAGTGGTGGGGGGGGGGGGGGGGGGGGGGAGAGAGAGAGAAGAGGAGGCAGTTCAGTTCCCTCCTTCAGCCCAATCTGGACGATTACCTCAGTTCTCACTCTGGTAAGAAACGAGCCAGAAAAAAATCCGAGCAGCCTGCTGTGCTGGGCAGGGTGTAGCCCAGGCAGGGTGAGGGTTGCCTTATCTCTTGCCCCCCTGCTTTCCCAGGGTGAGAAAAGAACTGATTTCAGTGCAAGCAGCCCCCTTCCCCAGTCCCCATGTGGGAAATGAAGCCGGGGGGCAACATGCCATATGAAAGATTGCACTTCAGTCCCTATAGGTCACACCAGCAGCCCTGCCTCTGGCTGTCCAGCTCAGCTGCCACCTTCTCCTCTCCCCTTTTCTTCTCCAAGTGTCATGGATGGAGGGCACTGGGCACAGTACAGATGGTGCTGATGCGAGAGGACGCTGTAAGAGGACTTCAGGCCTAGCTCCCTTTCTCTGCTGCTACTTCTATAACAGACAACCCTCTTCCTCCCCCTCCCCAGAATCCCTATTCGTTTCCTGGGATGAGACCTCCTGGGGGGGAAACAAACTCCTCTGACCTGTGGGATTCCCATGCAACAGAGGGATAGAGCCTGTGGAGACCCCATCCTTGAGCCACAGGCCACCACCTTCATTGAGAGACTCAGAAGGGACCCATGTGGGGAGGGGTGATGAATAAGCCCAGCCTCCTTGAGCGGGGACAGGGAAGTTCAGTAGTCATTTGAAATACTTTTGCAACAAGCGCTGAGCCCGTTTTGGTCTCCCTGCTGAAGCAGGGTTATAGGGACAAACTCCCAATGGGGAAGTGAATGAATAATGAAATCATTGATCAGTTCCCCTGTCCACCTCCCCAGAGAACAGCGTGGCAAATCAATGCAGAAAAAGGAAAGACCATAGACATGTGTAGATTCTACTAAGTGTGCATGCACCTCCCCGCCCCCCCCCCCCCCCCCCCCCCCCCCCCCCCCCCGTAGCACACAAAGGTAATTCTTCCCTAGGGTAGGAAGGGGAGCAGTCCAAATCACAGTTGGGGAATCAACTAGTAAAATATGTCTTGGTGAAATCTTAATTATAGAACATACCACCAATTTGGGGTGTCTGTCCTGTCTTTGACAGTCTGCCCTGAGATAGGTATTCACAGTCATGAGCTTCTCCAGACAGCATTAAAATAAGGTCCATGGATCCAGCCCACCATAGAGACAAATTTGTCATCAATAGAGATAGAGATTGACATCCAGGGACATGGGTTTGCCATTAGGTAGAAATTACCATGCTGTACAGTGGATAAATTTATGTTTTCCTCACAGTAGATCTAACAAATTTGTTAATATAAGAGTAGATTTGAGTTATCCTGGCAGTGGAAGTTCTCTCAACTGGACAGACCTTCAGGAAGCTAGGCATTCCCCTCCTGTCAGTGACTGACAGGCCTGGTTCCGACCCCTACCTTCAAGCAAGTTGAAGTATCCATTGTTAGAGATTTGTGGAACTTGTTACTCAGAACTTTCAGATAAGCACAAGAATTTTTCTATCAACCTCTTGTTTTCAGAATGCATTCTGGGTGTGTTTTGAATGAGAGGGGAGTGAAGTTGATTGTAAGCCATGTAGAGGGAAGAATCTTAGCTTCCGATCTGTTTTGTAAACAGAGGAGCTGTGTGTGTGTGACCGTAAATAAGGTATAATTAATTCTACTGTAAATTTCCATCAGGATGCTTCTCTGTGCAGAGCACTCAGGGCAGTGTGAAAGTTAAATGCATTCTTTTATTGCATAAATGTAACTGATCTTTTAAGTATTGTAGTGCTGGACAAATTGGTCTGGGTGTAAATATTCACGAAGATTCTGGGCACAATAGAGAACTCTGGTACTGTAGACTCTCTAGATATAATCCCTGTATCCATGAAATGGGTTTATTCTAATTTGGGCTTTGAAAGTGGATTTTAATTAAGAGCTCTAGTTAGATAGCAATTGCTAAATATGAGATGCTTGCTGCTTTGATATGCTGAGTTCTAAAATCCATCTTAAACTAAAATAGGAATGTATATTCAAATTCCAGTGTGATCTATCTGAATCTTGGAAGTCAAACCTTGCATCTAAGAAATTATCTTTTGGATGATTTCTGATGCACTTTAGAAACTTTTTTTTTAATGGAAAGCAAGCAAGCATCAGATGTGGTTGTAAAATGTTTCTGCTTAACTTCCAGCTACTGTAGCAGATTAATACATCCTTTTAATACCAATATAGTCAGTTTCCCCTCTGTAGTGCTTTTTGTTGGCTTTAAATGCAGGAAGTAATCAGAGTGACTAATTCCATATTTTATTTGTTAACCCATGGTGTGTTTTATGGTGTGCGTTTTATGTAGTATTCTTATGATAATCATAGTTCCTGAGAAATGGTGTCTTAATGAATAAACATTACCAAAGCAAAGCTCTTACCCCCAGCCTCTTCTACATCAGTCACGTGTTTAACCTTTTTTTACTTAAACAGTTGATAGAGCACTTGGCATGTAGCTAAGGTGTGGCATGACAACAGTAGGAAATGGCGGGCATAGGTAACTCCCTGACATTGGTGGAAAAATGCTGCTTCTTTTCCAAAAGTAACACTTTTTCACAATTGTAATAGAGAAATTTTATTAATCTTTTCAAATCTAGGTGCTGTCTTCTCAGCCAGGTGAAATATTCTCACCATACTGCTTATGCACTGAGACAATCTGGGGCTCATCTTCAGGGTACTGCAAGATGATCTATTTGTGTGGGCTGCTGCAGAGGTGGGCTTTTGAGAGGAATCAGTTGTATAGAGGAAGAAAGGAGAACTTTAGATTCTGTTGCGGGGTGAATTGATTACATCAAAGCAATTTAAATCAGGAAACCTTGTTTTAAATCCTAAATTTTAATTGCACTTTGCATTTGTACTTTAGTTCTTTTCCTAAAGAAAGACTGAGTTGAATTTGTGGGTAACCATTAAAATGTTTGTTTGCAACTAAATATAACATTAACACTAAATTTGATGCTCTTTGCTAACCAGGAGGATACACTCAACTTATACACATGTATTAAAACAATTATATATCTTAATTTAATTTATTCATATTCTTTATTTTCAGAAAATAGTGAATTATTCATTTATTTACTAGATTTATTTTTTACTTTTGGCTTGAATCAAGCTCTATTTAAATAGAAATTCAAATTCAATTAATGCACAAAAACAGCATTTTAAATCTTTTTTTTTTTAATTATCTTAAATATGCTGGATACTGAATCTTTTTTCTTATGTAAGTTTATGAAAACGTGTTCTGTATTTAAAATCAGTTTATTAAAGCAAGTATTATCTGTAGTTAGTAAATTGAACTGATTTGTTTCTGGTCACCAGATCCTTCAAGGTTTTAGAACTAGTAGATCTCATCCTATCTGACCCGGTTTTCATGAACTTAACTTTGAATGAACTAGACATTGCAGTGAACTAGTTGAAGAAATTGATATGAAGAAAATATTCTCTCTGCACCTGCACAAGAGGCTACTGCTGTCAAAAGCTGGTTTGGCACTTCAGCAAACTCTGGTTTCAGTTGCTTAGCCAGTGACTTCCACCAGTCATTCTTTAAAACTTGGCAACAAACATATACCACTTAATATTTTCTTTTAAATTACTTTAATAGATTATAGTAAATGTAGGCCTAACCATACAGGTCCCAATTTCAAATTTTGAATAGGTTTATTTTTTTTAAAAGCCTGTATTTAATTTAAATTTAAAATAATCCCAAATTGTTGATTTATTTAACAAGAAAAATGGACTTTATCCACCCTGGTCTGCTACCTGTTGAATTTTGTTTTTGTAACTTATTTCCAGTATGCCTGGAGCCTTTAATAGATGTCCCTTCAGTTTCATATAAACAATTTTTTCCATAACTGTTACCATGCCTTTGTGTCCCATTTTCTACAGTCAAACCTGGTTTTTCTATGCTTGGCTCATCCTTGCTGTATGTGTAGGTTTCTGATAGACTTCCAAAGTAAATGGATTTGATGGCATGGGCAGATACCATTGACTTGTTTTCCTTCATTAAAGCACAGCAGAGCTATTTGACTTGACTAGGTTTAACTGATGCTGCTCTGTTCTAATTTACCATAGTAACTGAGAAGGGGTGAAAAGATACTAGGCAACACACGCTTGAAAAGATGTATGGCATTAAATTATCTTAAGCCCACTTCCAACTTCAAGAATACAAGGTTTATACTTTTAAAGAGTCTGCTTAACTTTTCCTTGTTTTTGTTTTAATTTATATTTAGTTAAGTGTTGCAGAGAACTGTCCTCGTTCAAAATATCCTTAATTCACCTTGTTTCATACAAACAGAAGAGTGCTTCCTTCCTCTCATGTTTGAGTGGATTTTCCCCCTTTTTTAAAAAATCTGGATTTTCCAGACTCTGATCCAACTTTATAGAATGTGTCCTTGCAAGTGCCATTCAGAAATGTAGAAAATAGTGTGCAGCAGGAAAGCAGGAGGAAAAAACAAAGTTGTTTATATGGTGACACAATTTGTTCATTCTTAACATGAATGGGGTACTTTTAGTCAACATAGCAAAACTGATGAAATTCCAAATGGCAGTTTATTTTTAGTGAGACGCATTGGGCATTTAGACTGAGGCTTATGATAGTCAAATATACTATATATACATAGCTTTTCATAGGTAAACCAGCATCTTGTTTTCCAGTTCTGTACCTGAAGTCCTCTAAGGGTACGTCTATACTACAGAATTAGGTCGAATTTATAGAAGTCGATATTTTAAAACCCGAATTTATGGAATCGATTGTGTGTGTCCCCACTAAAAGAGCGTTAAGACCATGAGGTCGATTGACTGTGTCCACAGTAGCGGGGCTAGCATCGACTTTCGGAGCATTGCATTGCGGGTAGCTATCCCACAGTTCCCGCAGTCTCCGCCGCCCATTGGAATTCTGGGTTGCGATCCCAAAGCCTGATGGGGCAGAAAACATTGTCGCTGGTGGTTCTGGGTACATGTCATCCTTCCCTCCCTCCCTCCGTGAAAGCAATATTTTTCGTGCCTTTTTTCCAGGGTTTCCGTGTTTGCTACGCAAGCCTGCCCAGCTCACAATTACCGTACATCTCCAGCGTACGCCTGGACATTAGGTCTAGTGGGGATTCAGTCACACTATAATACGGGCAGAGGGATAGCTCAGCGTTCTGAGTGTTGGCCCGCTAAACCCGGGGTTGTGAGTTCAATCCTTGAGGGGGCCATTCCGCCTGAGGCTGGTAGTCGCGGGACTACACAGCAGAAGCTCCTTGCCTTCTAGCTGCAGATGGTGCAATATGCCATAAATGGTCGTGGTCGCGGGACCATACAGCAGACGCTCCTTGCCTTCTAGCAGCAGATTGTACAATATGATTGGAATTCATGTGCTCCTGGCCGGCGGCCTATGGTGTGGCTGGCCGGGGGCGCTTGGACATAAATGGGAGTGACCAGAGTGACTCTGGTCATTCTCTTTTTTACGTTTTGTTTCAGGGAGATTCAGTACTGCCTGGAACACGGGCGGAGGGATAGCTCAGCGGTCTGAGCGTTGGCCCGCTAAACCCGGGGTTGCAAGTTCAATCCTTGAGGGGGCCAGGAGATGATGATGGATATCAAGCATATTGTACCATCTGCTGCTAGAAGGGAAGGCGCCTAACCTTTGCTCCCCCCTCCCTCCGTGAAAGCAACTGAGGGGGGAGCAAAAAATCCTTTCGCGCCTTTTTTCATATGGGCGCCATATTGCTGACTCCATTGTTATCCACCCGCTGCTTCTACTGCCACTCTGCTGTCCTGCAAACAGCATACCAGGGAAAGCATGGAGCACGATCAGATCACCGCGGCTGTTCTCGCCGTTATGAACACCACGCGCATTGTCCAGGAGTATATGGAGAACGAGAACCAGGAGCTGCTAGAGCTACAGCAGGCGAGGAGGCGACAGCAGCACCCTGAGGACAGTGATGAGGACATGGACACAGACCTCTCTCAAAAAAGGCCCCCCCGCAAGGTGGACATCATGGTGTTAATGGGGCTTGTTGATACAGTGGAACGCCGATTCTGGGCCCGGGAAACAAGCACAGACTGGTGGGACCACATAGTGCTGCAGGTCTGGGATGAATCCCAGTGGCTGCGAAACTTTCGCATGCGTAAGGGCACTTTCATGGAACTTTGTGAGTTGCTTTCCCCTGCCCTGAAGCGCCAGAACACCAAGATGAGAGCAGCCCTCACAGTACAGAAGCGACTGGCGATAGCCCTGTGGAAGCTTGCAACGCCAGACAGCTACCGGTCAGTCGCGAATCAATTCGGAGTGGGAAAATCTACAGTGGGGGCTGTTGTGATGGAAGTAGCCAGGGCGATCACCAAGCTGCTGGTACCAAGGGTTGTGAGTCTGGGAAATGTGCAGCTCATACTGGATGGCTTTGCAGCAATGGGGTTCCCGAACTGCGGTGGGGCGATAGACGGAACCCATATCCCTATCTTGGCACCGGACCACCAAGCCAGCGAGTACATAAACCGAAAGGGTTACTTTTCAATAGTGCTGCAAGCACTGGTGGATCACAAGGGACGTTTCACCAACATCAACGTGGGATGGCCGGGAAAGGTACATGACGCTCGCATCTTCAGGAACTCTGGTCTGTTTCGGCTGCTGCAGCAAGGGACTTTCTTTCGAGACCAGAAAATAACCGTTGGGGATGTTGAGATGCCTATAGTTATCCTTGGGGACCCAGCCTACCCCTTAATGCCATGGCTCATGAAGCCATACACAGGTAGCCTGGACAGTAGTCAGGACCTTTTCAACTATAGGCTGAGCAAGTGCAGAATGGTGGTGGAATGTGCATTTGGGCGTTTAAAAGCTTGCTGGCGAAGTTTATTGACTAGGTTAGATCTCAGTGAAAACAATATTCCCATTATTATTACTGCTTGCTGTGCGCTCCACAATATCTGTGAGAGTAAGGGGGAGACGTTTATGGCGGGGTGGGAGGTTGAGGCAAATCGCCTGGCCACTGGTTATGCGCAGCCAGACACCAGGGCTATTACAAGAGTACAGCAGGGTGCGTTGCGCATCAGGGAAGCTTTGAAAACCAGTTTCATGAATGGCCAGGATGCTGTGTGAAAGTTCTGTTTTTCCCCAGTAATGAAAAGCCCCACCCCTTCATTCACTCTACTTCCCTTTACCCAAACCGCCCTGCCCTCCCCCCCTCGATCACCGCTCGCAGAGGAAATAAAGTCATTGTTGCTTAAAAATCATGCATTCTTTATTAATTCGTAAAACAAAGAGGGGGAACTATGGGGGTAACTGCCACAGTCTCCCAGGATAGCTGGTGGAGGAAGGGAAGCACCAGGATGGGTGGTGGAGGAGGGGATGAGGGAAGGACAAGGACACACAGCACTTTAAAACTTATTGAATGCCAGCCCTTTCTTGCTTGGACTGTTCTCTTGACTTGAGTGGTTGGGTGCACGGAGGCCGCCCAAACGCGTTCTTGGGCGTCTCGGGGATGAGTTTATGGGACTCGGGAAGGAGGGCTGTTGGTTACACAGGGGCTGTAGCGGCGGTCTGGGCTCAGGCGGCCTTTCCTGAACCCTACGCCTTTCCTCAGCCATAAGCCAGAGGATTTCCGTTTGATCCTCCAGTAGCCTCAGAATTGCATCCTGCCTTCTCTCTGCACGCTGACGCCACCTACTCTCTTCATCCCGCCAGTTATTGTCTTCAGCACGCCACCTGTCCGCACGATCAAATTCTGCCTTCCTGGACTCCGACAGTGTCTGCCTCCACGCATTCTGCTGGGCAGCTTCAGTGTGGGAGGATTCCATGAGTTCTGAGAACATATTGTCTCGATTCCTTTTTTTTTTTTTACTTCTAATCTTCGCTAGCCTCTGGGACGGTGATGAAAGGGGTGGCGTTGAAACATTTGCAGCTGCGGGAGGAAACAAACGGGAGAGGAGTAGTTTAAAAGACACACATTAGAGAACAATGCTCCAAACATTACATATCACATATGCATTTGGTCCAAGGTTGCACTTTGCCTGTTATATTGAGGGTCTGCCGGTTTGGTGTGAGAGATCACACAAGCAGGTCCGGCGGGCAACAGAATTCGGCTTGCAGGCAGCCCTGGTAAGCCACAGTCTATAGGCTTCTTTAACCTTCATAACATGTGGGAATGTTTTCAAACAGCAACCCCCTCATTTCCCATAACAAACAGCCTTTGGGCTGGCAATTTAAAACTGGTTGGCAATTGAAAAGGGAGGGGCGGCGGTCGCAAACCTAATCGACACCCCCCCCCCCCCCCACACACACACACAGACACACATCCAAGATGTTTGCTGTTCCCCCTCCCCCCACCGCGTGGGTCACAGTGGGGAAGATTTCTGTTCAGCCACAGGCAAACAGCCCAGCAGGGACGGAGCCCCTCTGAATACCCCCTTAATAAAATTCCCCTATTTCAACCAGGTGACCATGAATGATATCACTCTTCTGAGGATAACACAGACAAATAAAGAACGGATGTTGCTTGAATGCCAGCAAACACCAGGACCATACGCCGCCATGCTTTGCAAAGCAATGATTCCAGACTACGTGCTACTGGCCTGGCGTGGTAGAGTGTGTTACCACGGAGCACAGGATAAGGCTGCCCTCCCCGGAAACCTTTTGCACAGGCTTTGGGAGTACATCCAGGAGAGCTTTCTGGAGATGTCCCCGGAGGATTTCTGCTCCATCCCCGAACATGTTAACAGAGTTTTCCAGTAGCTGTAGCTGTACTGGCCGCGAATTGATCATTAAACACGCTTGCTTATAAAACATGTATTAATTAACAGAGGTACACTCACCAGAGGCACCAGAGGTCCCTTCTCCTGCATCGAGCACGCCTTGGGTGGGTTCGTAGGGTACTGGCTCCAGGGTGACAAAGAGTTCCTGGCTGTCGGGGAAAAGGGCTTCTCCGCTTCCTTGCTGTGTCTGGGCGCTATTTTCAGCATCATTATCATCATCATGCTCCTCTGTGGTTTCTGATGATCCACATACGGAGTCATACCACATGGGTGGGTCAGTGCTGGCTGCACCTCCTAGAATGGCATGCAGCTCATCATAGAAGCGGCATGTCTGGGGCTCTGACCCAGAGCGTTTGTTTGCATCTCTGGTTTTTTGGTAGGCTTGCCTGAGCTCCTTAATTTTCACGCGGCACTGTTGCGCGTCCCTGTTGTAGCCTGTGTCCTGCATGCCCTTGGAGACTTTGGCATATGTATTGGCATTTCTTCTTTTGGACCGTAGCTCTGCTAGCACGGTTTCGTCTCCCCATACAGCGATCAGATCGCGTACTTCAACATCGGTCCATGCTGGAGCTCGTCTTCGGTTCTGGGACTCCATCATGGTCACCTCTGCTGATGAGATCTGCGCTCACCTGCAGCTCACCACGCTGGCCAAACAGGAAATGAAATTCAAAAGTTTGCGGGGCTTTTCCTGTCTACCTGGGCGGAGCATTGGAGCTCAGACTGCTGTCCAGAGCGGTCAAATGTTGCACTGTGGGATAGATCCAGGAGGCCAATACCGTCGAATTGCGTCCTCACTAAGCCTACATCGATTCGGCAATATCGCTTTAAGCGCTAATCCCCTCGTTGGGGGTGGAGTGGTGAGATCGATTTTAAGAGCCCTAGAAGTTGATGTTAAGGGCTTCGTCGTGTGGACGGGTGCACGGATCAATCGAAATAACGCTAATAAATTCGACCTAAACTCGTAGTGTAGACCAGGGCTAAGATTAGTGAAGTAGTGTGATTTTTCCTTTTCCTGTAGCATTATGAAAACAATAGTGGTTGAGCAGTTTTAGTTAAGGAAACTGGGGAGGCTTTCAAATTTCATCTTAGTCCTCTTTATGTAAAGTAAAGGTTTTTTTCCTGACTAGGGGCCCATAGTCTCACTCCTTCCTAGGACTCTGTGAGAGGATTAGGCTTCAGTCTACATGTTGGCATTGGATGACTTTTGAGTCATCTAATTTTTCATATTCTTCTAGTTTGTAGATGTCTGCATTTTGCAAGCTAACAGCTCCATAATGAGCTGTATAGATCTACTCAGCAACAGGTTGTATTCTTTTTTGAGTGCTTGCTCACGTCCATTCCATGCTAGGTGTGCATGCACCGTATGCACAGTTGCTGGAGATTTTCCCTTCAGTGGTATCCGTAGGACCGGCTCTAGCGCCCTCTGGAGCTGCACACGTGTGTGTCGGTATAAGGCGTGCCACTGGCTCCGCACCCTCTCAGTTTTTTCTTACTGCCTGTAACGGTTGCCTTGAACAATCCTTATTGCTCTTGCAAGGCTTCTTTCCCAGTGGTTTGGACTCTTGTAGTATATTGTATAGTTATTGTAGTTGTGTGTGAATAGTTGTCCCTGTCATCAAGGGACTTTCGCCGTGGTCCCGGGCTTCAAGCAATGTGTCTCCTGTTGCAAGCTGATGCCATTGAGTGATCCGCACTCTAGCTGTCTTAAGAGCCTCGGGGAAACTCTTGTTAAAGAGAAATGCCAGATCTGCAGGGGCTTCAGACTGTGCACTCAAAAAGACAGACGTTCGTCTGAAGGTCTTACTCCTGGAGGCAGCCCTCAGACCAGTCTTTGAGCAGAGCACTTCAGCTTCCATGCGAAGTGTTTACCATCACAGTGCTCTTCTCAACATCATTCTCTGTCCCTGGTGTTGAGGAAGAAGCATATAAGAAACTCTGCACCAAACAAGGGCGCTCTCTGGTGCCAAAGAGGCACAAGCAGGGAGTGACCAGTGTAGTGAGACCATTCTGGGCCACTTGTCCTCCCCAGAGCCACTTTGGCTCTGGTGATTCCGCCTACAGTGCTGAGTCTGGTCCGGGACCCACCTCTGACTCCTGGGAACTGCCGTGGGACCTCATGCCTGCAGACCCCTTTGACTCCGGAGGGTTTCCAGGTGGCAAAGGACCTGATGTCCCTCCTGATTTTGCCAACCCCTTAAGGACCCCTGCCAGCCAAGGCGACTGAGGCTAGAAGGGATCAAGGAGTGGTGAGCTCCATCGCGGCATCGACCACCATGGCACCATCCAGGGTTAAACCCTCCATGGTCCCAATGGAGCGATCTCCAGCCCATTGTTGGTCACTTGTTCCCCAGCACCACCTGGAGGCAGAAGTGGGTACTGCATTGTCATGGTCTTCGAGGGAAGAATTCTCTTCGGGACTCCGAGGACCTACCGATACCCTGCCTATGTACCATACTTTGGTACCAGCCCCCCAAGTGGCACATAGCCATGGGGCCACTGCCCAATGAAGTGGCAGTATTGGAACCCGTGGGGATTTCCCCTGGCCCTGGGCCCCCTTTCCCACTGTTCATACTCAGTGGTATCCAAGAGGTGAGTCACTGTTTCATCCCATCCGGCGCTGGACTCTGAATCCAAGAAATGGCCCCAATGGACATGCCACAGGTGGAGGAAGAGGAGGCAGCCCCATCTCCGGTGCAGTCCTTGTCCTCGTCATCCCTGGACGAGGCGGTTGCAGGCTCTAGTAACCTGCTCCTATCGGATGACTTTAGGGCCCATCAAGAGCTCCTGAGAAGGGTTGTGGCAAACATAGGGCTGGAAGTCGAGGAGCTAAAGGAGTCTGTGCACAGCCTAATTGATGTCCTGGCTGCAGCTGTTCCCTCCAGAGTGACCCTGCTTGTTAATGAGGCTGTGTTGGGTACTATGGCAGATTCCTTCATCTCTGCCCCACCTCAAAAAAGAAGAACTATGTCCCAGCCAGTGGGTTTGAGTACCTTTACTTGAACCCTTCCCTTCCCTTCCCCCTGTGTCCTTTGTGGTGTTGGTGGCGAATGAGTGGGACAGACGGGCAGTTGAGTGCTTCCCCCCCCCCCCCCCCCCAAGAATAAAGAGGCCAAGAGATTGGAGCTGTTCCTGCGCAAGGCTTATTGTGCTGGCAGTTATGCTCTGCTGGGGAGATACGATTTAAACGTGGGATTCATTGGCCAAATTTACTGACTCCCTGCCACAGGAGTTGAGGCAGGAATTCATAGCCATCCTGAAGGAAGGCAAGATAGTGGCCAGGACCTCCCTCCAGAAGGCTCTGGATGCGGATGACTCAAGTGGCTAGGACTATGGCGTCGGTGGTCACCATGAGGTGCTGTTCATGGCTCCAGTCATTGCAGCAGTCCGTCCAGGACTTCCCCTTCGAGGGGACAGATGGACACCAGGCTTCGTGGCCTCAAGGACTCGAGAGCCACAATTCAGTCCTTGAGCCTTTACTTGCCTCCTGCCTCCAGGAGGCATTTTAGGCCCCAGTAGCCTCTCAGGGTTCATGGCACCTCCCAGGCAGGAGCCCTATTTTTTTTTTTTTTTAAAGGGGGGAGGGATTGAGGTTGGGTGTCGCTTATAGCCCTTCCCTATCTTCTGCCTCAGGCTCCCAGTCGGGGCTCACATAAATACCCCAGCAGGGCCAGGCTGGCCTTTTGAAGGTATGCCCAGGGACGGTTTACCACTCTCTACTCCAGATCCATTTCCCCCCTTTTGTTTTTGGACCCTTTAGCCCAGCGTGGTCATATATAACATTGGATCATGGGTACTCAGTACTATAACAGTTAATTACACCCTTCGAGCTGTTAGCATCTTGCCCCATGCTGCTGCTTTCTTGGAAGGTCACCTTCCTGGTGGCAATCATCTCGGCCAGAAGGGTCTCTGAGATCAAATCCTACACATCAGAACCCCCTTATATAGTGTTTGAGAAGATTTAGCTGCGCTCCCATCCAGCCTTCCCACCAAAGGTGGTGTTACAGTTCCACAACAACCAGGACATTTTTCTTCCTGTCTTCTGAAATGTCACAAGACCACTGAGGAATGTTGGCTTCGGACATTGGATGTTAGGCGGGCGCTTGCTTCTATATTGAGAGAGCTAAGCCCTTCTGCAAGTCTGTGCAATTTTTTGTAGCAGAAAGGATGAGAGGGCTGAGTTTGTCATCCCAAAGAATCTCATCCTGGATAACTGCTTGTCCCCGAGCTTGCTACGAGTGGGCGAAGATTCTGCCACCAGCCATTATGACTGCTCATTCCACAGGAGCTCCCACAGCACTCCTTGTGCGGGTGCTAATCCAGGACATCTGCAGAGAGTTGCAACATGGTTGTCAGGTTCATACCTTCACATCCCACTACGCCATCATCCAGAAGGCCTGTGATGATGCCAGTTTTGGGAGAGCAGTGCTGCAGTCAGCATGTCCATGAACTGCGAGCTCACCTCGGGGGTACTGCTTAAGAGACGCCTAGCATGGAATGGACACGAGCAAGCACTCAAAGAAGAAAAACCTCTTGCTAACCTTCTGTAACTGTTCTTTGAGATGTTGCTCATGCCCATTCCATGACCCACCCTCTTTCCCAAACTGTTAGTAGTTCTTCGAGTGATTGCTCATGTCTATTCCACCGTAGGTGTGCGGGCTTGCCACGTGCATTGGTGCCGGAAGTTTTTCCCTTAGCAGTACCCATAGGGGGGAGCGCCACTGCGACCCCTGGAGTTTCGCCACTATAGCGCGCCATATAGGGGACTGTGCGCTCCCCCCACCCTCAGTTCCTTCCTGCCGCCGGTGTAGGCGCGTCGGAACTTCTGCTCCAGCTTCATTGCTGCAGCCTTTTTTCCTAGAACTCTGTTTGTTGTTCGTTATTAGTGGTATCTTTAGTTAGTTTGTGAGTTAGTTCAGTTTAGTTAGTGTCTGGGCCGGGGCATGCCCCGGACCCCGGGCTTCAAATCATGCAAGTCCTGCAGGCGCTCTATGCCTAGAAGCAACCCTCACTCAGCTTGTCTCCACTGCCTGGGTGAGTCCCACGTCAGCGCACGCTGCAAAATCTGCAGGTCCTTTAAACCAAGAACCAAAAAGAACAGACGCATTCGACTCTGGGCCCTCCTTATGGAGTCCTCATTGGCTCCTACCCCGGTGCGCCGAGCCGAATTGGCACCTGGTACCTTGTCCTCAGTGCGCGGCGATCCCCCGGCATCCTCGAGTGGCCGGCACCGCTCACCGTCTCATGGGCAGAGGAAGGCATCGTCTACGCATCGTCGTCGAGGCAAGGATAAGGGAGAGGCTCGACCCGTGTGCGGCAGCCGCAATTCTCCCCCGGGCCCCATCACTTCGACTCGTGCTGAGCGAAGTAGCCCGGTTTCCTCGACGCAGGCCTCTCCGGACGCCCGAATGCCTTTGACGCCGGAGGCCTTCCAGGCGGCCAGTGACTTGCTCACGCTCCAGGTACCAGCAGTCCCGGCACCAGGAGTTCGTTCCAGAGGCAAGCTGCCATTGGGCTCCAGGCCGTCGACCCCGACCAGGCGCGAATCCCGATCAAGGGATCGGTCCCGGGACCGCTCGCCCCTCAGCGCCCGGTCTGACCATGGCCCACAGCCTCCACAGTCACTGATGGTGAGGCTCTCGGGCAAGGTGCCGTCGGATCAGAGTTCCAGGCACCGCTCTAGATTGAGCAGGGAGTCGCGACACGGCAGGCACCGGCACCATAGACGCTCCCGGTCGAGTCGGAGCTATCGCAGCTGTTCCCGTCACGGCCGCCAGTGCTCCTGCTCTAGCTCCCGTTCCTCGAGGCACCGGGAAGAGGACTCCCGTAAGAGGTCGCCAACTCCGCACCGTCGTGGACATAGGTGTTGCAGCATCTCAAGGAGCAGTAGCTCGAGACGGTACCGTACCTTGTCGTCGGAGTCCCGGTCCCAAGGTAGACGTCATCGTCGGCGCCGTAGATCGTACCGTTCCCACGGCACCGACCGCACGGCGTTCACACCAGCGGTGAGCCACTCCAGGGCCTCCGCGTTCCAACCTGACCAGCTGGTGCCACCAGTGCCGCAGCAGCGTCAGTGGCAAGGGGTTCCATGGCAGGGACAGTGGTGCCAGTGGACCCCTTGGTGCCAATGGACCTCGATCGGTCGCAGGGACGTCCGAGGCTCCTTCGGCCACTATATCCAGGGCTCCTAGACCTAGATCTGCGGACCCAGGGTCCTCGGCGCCGAATGCGGACTCTGAGCAAGGCGTCGAGCCCGTGGTGCCAGCAGATGCGTTAAGCTCCGTACCGGCGTCCTCCCCCGTACCGGAGGACAAGGTCGCGGCCCCGCCACTCTCCGTACTGCAGGAGGACTACAGGGCTCACCAGGAGCTATTAAAGCGAGTTGCCTCGAACCTCCAGCTCCAAGCTGAGGAGATGGAAGGGCCCTCAGACTCGCTCTTCAGTGTCCTTTAGTCTTCAGCACCGGGCAGAGTGGCGCTCCCGTTACATGAAGGGGTTGCCAATATTACAAAAGCCCTTTGGCATACGCCAGCCTCACTTGTGCCTATATCCAGAAAGGCAGAGTGCAAGTATTTTTGTCCCTACGAAAGGACACGAATTCTTGTACGCCCACCCGGCTCCCAACTCCTTGGTCGTGGAATCCGTCAACCACAGGGAGCGCCAGGGTCAACCGGGTCCTACTCCTAAGAATAAGGACTCGAAAAGGCTGGACTCATTTGGGAGAGAGCTTTATTCGTCCTCGAGTTTCCAGCTAAGGGTGGCAAATCACCAGGCCCTCCTCAGTCGCTACGACTTTAACCTGTGGGGGTCCCTGCAAAAATTCAAGCCCTTCCTCCCAGAGCGTGACCGCAAAGAGTTCAAGGTGCTGGCAGAGGAGGGGGCTGCCGCTGCGAAGGCTGCTCTGCAGGCGGCATCAGATGTGGCGGACACGGTGGCGTGATTCATCGCCTCGGCGGTGTCCCTGCGCAGGGCGTCGTGGCTCCTCCTGTCGGGACTGTCCTCGGAGGCGCAGTCAGTGATGCAGGATCTCCCGTTTGATGGCAAGGACCTGTTTGCGGAGCAAATGGACGTGAGACTTCATGGGATGAAGGACTCCCGTACCACCCTGCAAACGCTCGAGCTCTACGTCCCGCCGGCTAAGGAAAAGCCTAAGCCACAGGCTCCCGCCCAGGCGCCCCAACCGCACTATGAGCCAGCCTACAAGAGGTCCAGGCCACAAAAGAGGCAACCTCAACGGCAGTCCCGCTCTGCCTCGCAGCCTGGGCCCTCCAAGGGCAAGCAGCAGGGCAAGCGGCGGTTTTGACTGGGGGCAGGAGGGTACCCGGGTGAACCCCGAGGACACCCTCCGACAAATAAAGTTGGCCTTCAGCAACCGCTTCCGTCCATTCCTTTCGCAATGGTCCCATATAACCTTGGACCGGTGGGTCCTGAGTACCATTGCCTGGGGCTACACTCTCCAGTTCAGGTCACCCCCGATCTCCCGACCCCCTCCCGGGCTACAGCAGGAGGTGGGCCGGCTCCTCAGTCTCGGAGCCATAGAGGGAGTCCCAAGGGAATTCCAAGGGAAAGGGTTCTATTCCCGTTACTTTCTGATCCCGAAAGCGAAAGGGGGCCTCAGACCGATCTTAGACTTGCACGGTCTCAATCGGTTCATGGTCAAATACCGATTCTGCATGGTCTCCCTGGTAAAGATTATTCCTGCCTTGGACCCGGGCGACTGGTATGCGGCCCTGGACCTCCAGGACGCATACTTTCATATACACATATTCGAAGTACACAGGCGCTTCCTTCGTTTCCTGGTTGGGCAGGACCACTTCCAGTTTATGGTCCTCCCCTTTGGCCTGTCCACAGCACCCCAGGTGTTCACAAAGTGTATGGCAGTTGTGGCGTCTTTTCTCAGACGCAGAGGGGTCCAATTATTCCCGTACCTCGACGACTGGCTCATCAAGGGCAACTCGAGGTCGCAGGTGCAGAACCACTTATAGCTGCTCTTGACTACCTGTGCCAATCTAGGCCTTCGGGTAAACGAGGCCAAGTCAACGTTGGTCCCAGTCCAGCGCATAGAGTTCATTAGGGCTCTACTGGACACTTCCAGGGCCTCTCTCCCACCGGGCAGATTCCAGACCCTCAAAGGGCTCATAGCCACAGTCACTGAGTTCCCCCTGACCACGGCCAGGACCTGCCTACAGCTCCTGGGCCACATGGTGGCGTGCACATATGCGGTACGCCACGCCAGACTTCGAATGAGGCCTCTCCAGCTTTGGCTGGCCTCAGAATTCTCCCAGGCTCGGGACGCTATGGACAAGGTCCTCACGGTACCGGGGCGGGTGCTAGCCTCCCTGCAGTGGTGGACCGTCCCGACCAATGTGTTGCAAGGGATCCCCTTCTGGGACCCACCCCCGTCGCTAGACTTGGTGTCGGATGCGTCGGACTTGGGCTGGGGAGCCCGTGTAGGGAACTCCCAAACCCAGGGACTGTGGTCAGCCACAGAGCTATCCCTACACATAAATGTCAAGGAGCTCAGGGCAGTCCGCTTGGCCTGTGTGGCCTTCAGCTCGCGGCTGAGCGGCAAAACAATCAGGGTCCTTACAGACAACACTGCCGTGATGTTTTACATCAACAGGCAGGGAGGGACGAGGTCCTCTGCTCTCTGCCAGGAAGCCCTCAGCCTGTGGGAGTTCTGTATCGCCCACGATATCTCCCTCCAGGCTTTCTACCTGCCAGGAGTCAACAACTCCCAGGCCGATCGACTGAGCAGGGTCTTCTCCTCCCAGCACGAGTGGGCCCTCCACACGGAGGTCACGGGTCAGCTCTTCCGAGCCTGGGGCACTCCCCAAGTAGACCTGTTCGCCACTCGACAGAACCGACGTTGCCACCGGTTCTGCGCCAGGGGAGGGCTGGAGAAGGATGCACTCTCAGATGCCTTCCTCCTGTCATGGTCGGGCCAGCTCTTCTATGTGTTTCCTCCCTTTCCCCTCATAGACAAGGTCCTGGAAAAGGTAAAGAGGGACAGGGCCCGCATCCTGCTGATCGCCCCAGCTTGGGCCAGACAGCACTGGTACGGGACTCTCCTAGAGTTGCGGCCCCTCCGCGTCCGCTACCGCTTCGACCGGACCTCCTGTTCCAGGACCGGGGCCACCTCCTTCACCCCAACCTAGCCTCCCTCCACTTGACAGCGTGGCTGCTCAGTGGTTAGACGCGGAGGAGACTGTGTTCAGAAGGAGTCAGGAGCATCCTCCTAGAAAGTAGGAAACCCTCCACGTGCCAGGCATACCTGGCAAAGTGGGCCAGGTTCTCTAGGTGGGTGGGCGTGCAGGGTACCTCCCCAAGGGATGCCCCACTCCAGGTTATCCTCGATTACCTCCTCCACCTTAGAACGCAAGGTCTGGCTCCCTCCTCCGTCAGGGTGCACCTGGCGGCTATATCGGCGTTCCACCCGCCGGTCCAGGGCTGCTCGGTCTTCTCGCATGCCATGACCGGACACCTCCTCAAGGGCTTGGACCGGTCCTTCCCGTATGCCAGGACCCCTGTCCCTCAGTGGGCCTGAATTTGGTGTTGTCTCGCCTCACGGGGCCCCCGTTCGAGCCCCTGGCCACATGCTCCTGGTCTCACCTCTCCTGGAAGGTAGCATTCCTCGTGGCCATTATGTCCGCCCGACGGGCGTCGGAGCTCAGGGGCTTGACCTCAGACCCGCCCTGTATGGTCTTGTACAAGGACAAGGTTCAGCTCCGACCACACCCAGCTTTCCTTCCCAAAGTGGTCTCCGCTTTTCACATGAATCAGGATATTTTCCTCCCTATCCTCTGCCCCAAGCCGCATGCCTCGGGCGTGGCGCGCTGCCTCCATACGTTGGACATGCGCAGGGCGCTGGCTTTCTACTTGGAGCGGACTAAGCCATTCCGTAAGTCCCCGCAACTCTTTGTTGCCTCAGCCGAGCGTATGAAGGGTCAGCCAATCTCTACCCAGAGGCTTTCCCGGTGGATCACTTCGTGCATTCACACATGCTACGAGTTAGCGAAGGTTCCCTCACCGCCTGTCGTGAGGGCACACTCGCCCAGGGCGCAAGCCTCATCGGCAGCCTTTGTAGCCCATGTCCCTGTGTAGGGCCGCTACCTGGTCCTCGGTTCACATGATCACCTCGCATTATGTGATCGTCTCCCATGCTAGGGATGATGCTGGCTTTGGTAGAGCTGTGCTCCAGCCAGACTAGGTGTGGACTCCTACCCACCTCCATGTCGTATTGTTTGGAATCCCCTACGGTGGAATAGACACGAGCAATCACTCGAAGAAGAGAGGACAGTTACCTGTTCCGTAACTGGCGTTCTTCGAGATGTGTTGCTCAGGTCTATTCCACATCCCGCTGTCCTTCCCCTCTGTCGGAGTTGGTCCGACAAGAAGGAACCGAGGGTGGGGGTAACGCGCAGTCCCCTATATGGCGTGCTATAGCGGCGCCACTCCAGGGGTTGCAGCGGCGCTCCCCCCTATGGATACTGCTAAGGGAAAAACTTCCGGCACCGATGCACATGGCGAGCACGCACACCTACGGTGGAATAGACCTGAGCAACACACATCGAAGAATGCCAGTTATGGAACAGGTAACTGTCCTTTACCGACAAGAAGGAACTGAGGGTGCAGAGCTGGCAGCGTTCCTTGTACCAGTGCATGTGTGTGCAACTCCAGATAGCGATAGAGCTGGTTCTGTGGATACCACGGAGGGAAAAATCGCTGGCAACTGTGCACGCAGCGCTCACGCACCTAGCATGGAATGGACATGAGCAACACATCTTGAAAAACAACAGTTACGAAAGGTTAGTAGCCGTTTTTTTTTCATGCTTTGTTCTCATCTGATTCTCATTTGTAATAAAGATTCTTATCAAAGCACCAGCTGTGATCGTCCAAGGATCCACTTGATGTATCGCCTGAGGTTTGGATTCCAAAATATCTCAACTCGTTCAAAATTAAGGTCTTTCCTCTTTAGCACTAGAAGACTTTTTAAAAATTTTCTGAAAAGCACAGATTTTTGAGAGGAGAGTTGTTAAAGAATCCACTGGAAGGCAATGAGACCACTCTAATTTCTCTCTCTAAAGAGGCTGATAGTACCTAAAATGTGTAAAGCACACGGAAACGGAGGAAAGCAAAGTCCCTGCACTGGACAGCATAATCTAAAAAGACAGACTGGAGGAATCAAGGAAAGGGATTTTCTTTATATAACTGGTTAACAGTACATTTAACTTAAAAACCAAACTAACTTCCCTTTGTCTTCTCCATTTCCCCCCTCCTCCCAGCATCAGGCCATGTTTTCCAGCCCTTCCAACTCCACATCTAACCTCCTTCTCTCAATACAGGCATAGTAACTCTTAAATAAATGAAATTTAGTTCCTGGATGACTGACTTGTGGAGAAAATTATGAAGATGACCTTGGGCATAAATGACAAATGGAACACTGAAGTTATTCTAGTTGGCAGCGGGAGTGGGTATGGTAACTTGTTGGGTTCAGGAATAGACAGGTAGTTTTGAGTGGAGGGTTGGCAATTTCCTGGGGAAAAACTAGTTTAGGACAGGGTGCTGGTAAATACCAATTTAACCCTGTTTAAACCAGGAAACTGGGAAAAACATAATTGCATCAGTGCCCAGCAAGTTCTCTTCAAACTTTGGATATATCCATTCAAAACTAAGGAATAGGCTTAGTCTAACCACTGTGAGGAGGCAAGGCCAGATGGCTATAGGAAAGTGGTGAGGAACCAGTATGTTAGCCCCAGGCTAAACAAATCCCTGTTACCTTGTTAACCAAATGGCAGTTGCTCCAGGTTAATCGAGACACCTGGGGCCAATTAAGATCCTTCCAGAAAAAGCAGTGGAGATGGCTAGATTGACTGGGTCACCTGAAGCCAATCAAGGACTGGCTGGAACTAGTTAAAAGCCTGCCAGTTAGTCAGTGAGGGGGGGATGTCAGGAGCTGTGGAAGGAGGTTGCGTGTGAGGAGCTGGGAGCAAGAGGTACTAGGAGCTGAGAGTGAGAGGGGCATACTGCTTGAAGATCCTGTGGTGAGGATAAAGAAGGTGTTGGGAGGAGTTCATGGGGAAGTAGCCCAGGGAGTTGTAGCTGTCGTGCTGTTGTTCCAGGAGGCACTCTAAACAGCTGCAGTCCACAGGGCCCTGGGCTGGAACCCGGAGTAGAGGGCGAGCCCGGGTTCCCCCCAAACCTCCCAACTCCTAATCAAACACAGGAGGAGTTGATCTGGACTGTGGGTTCTACCAGAGGGGAAGATCGTTGAGGCGAACAAAAATCCGCCAATAAGCACAGGACCCACCGAGGTAGAGGAGGAATTTTGTCACACCACTAAATCAAAGTTGGTCTTCTGCTGCAGAATACTGCGTGGCCAAGTGGACCTGGATTAATAGTCTGTAACTCTGCATGCTTCTGATTGCTCAGTGATTCACGCCTACAACTCTGCATTATTGTTTGCATAAACACAAGTCAAAAACATTTGATTATATGTAATATTGAAAACTGAAATGAGTCATGACATGTATAATTTCCTTGCGAAAACATGAACCAAAATGCATACTGACATTCTGATGTTCAGTATTAAATACGTATGCCCGCTGCAGTTTTACGTTTTATTTGTACAACTCTAAATTAGTGTGCCAATCTATTGCCTTATGTAACCACAATTTGAATATTTAACCAAAACTAAATGTAATGTGGTGTGCTTAACAAAACCTCTTTCAAAATTAAAAATTCCTTGCACCAGAACTAACTAGGTTTTTGTGGGGTGGTAAAAACCATGATTTTACCTGAAGGAAATGATCTCTTGATGTATACTACACCCTTCCTGCTCATGCATTGTCAGTTTAGAGATGGCAATTTAAATTGTGAGAGCAGATGAAGTTGGCCAAAGATGGTGTGGCGAGAGTAGATGGCGCTGGACAGAGTCCCACAGAAACTGGGAGAGGGGACAAAAGAACCACCAAAAGGTGAGATGTAAGGGGAGAACCATTAGTGCAGGGGTCTCAAACTCCTGGCCTGCGGGCCATCTGTGGCCTGAGAACCTCCCCAATGTAGCCTGCGGGGCTCCAGCAATTTTGGGGCCGGGTCTCTGCCTTGGCCCCGCCTGCCACCCCCAGGTGCTCCCCCCTGCGCATCCCCCGGGCGATTTACAATGGCCCGGGGCCCTGCCCACCACTGTCAGCGGAGCTGAGCGGCTTCTGCCTGCTCGCTCCACATGTTTACCTGTGGCCGCGGGGTGGGGCTGTGCCTCCACGTACTGCCCCCGCCCCGAGCACCCCTGCGGCCAATGGGAAGCTTCGGGGGTGGTGCCTGGGGGCAGCAGTGTGTGGAGGCCCACCAGCCTGCCCCGCCTTGGAGCCCCCAGCTAAGTGCCGCACCCCTCTCCCAGAGCCTGCACCCCCAACCCCCAAACTCCCTCCCAGAGTCTGCACCCCTTCCCACACCCCCCTCCCATCCCCAAACTCCCTCCCAGAGCCTTCAACCCCATCTTCCTCCTCCTGCACCCCTGCCCAAGCCCAGAGCCTGCACCCCAGACCCACTCCTCCACCCAAACTCCTTCCTGGAGCCCAACGTCTCACCCTTTCTGCACCCAAACTCCCTCCCAGTGCCTTAGGCAGGTGGGGGCAGAGTTTTGGGGGGTGGGTTCTGGGTGGCATGAGTGACATTATTGGCTCACTGGGAGGATTTGAGGACTGGCACTCGCCTTTGAGTAAATTGAGTTTGAGACCCCTACATTAGTGTATGGGATAACTTAAGCCAAAGGAAGACAATAGGTCAAGCAGCACAGTTCTGTATATGTGAGATGATGATCTTTAATTAGTACTGATTAGGGCTGCTGCTTTGTGTTGATATTCAAAAGAAAACTGTTAGTTTTCCCACATTTTAAAGCTAGCTTTAAGGAACTCTTATCTTTACAGCTTGTTGTAAATGGTTGCTACATTCCTGTTTTTCTTGCTTGGAAATGAGTACTGCTATGAGAGTAATTTCCCCACATAATCTCTTAAAGCCAAAGCTTTTAAGATGCTACAGTATTTCTCGATAAAATATTTTCCCCCAAGTTAGTCTACTGACCATGTGCAGTTAAAAGTCTGGCTAGACACTTAGTATAGCTGCTTACAGCTATACTATATAATGCTTAATGTATGTTTCCTTCAATTAATTTCTTTCTAAATATAAACAGGTATTAGGAAATAGGTCCAGTAAGACGGTCACTATTCCAAGGGGTAACTTTATCATGGATGGCCTTCATCTCAGTACAAGGGGAACCAATCTTCTTGGGGATGAGCTGGCTAGAGTAGTTAGAAAGGGTGTTAAACTAATAACAAATGGGGAAGCTGAAAAAAGGGAACAGATGAGCAGTCAGCACAAATCATGATGCTGAGAACAAAATTAATTTAAAAAAAAAAAATGGATGTGAAGAGAAGAAATTCCTTAGTTGCCTATATGGTAATGCCAAGAGCCTGGGTAACAAACAGGAGGAATTACTCATTTGTGAACATAAATTCAGTCTAGGTGGTGGTACTGAAACTGGTGGGATGACTTGCATGATTAGAACATTCAAATTGATGGTTATAATCCACTTAAGAATCAAGTGGGCAAAAGGGGAGGAGGTGTGGCTCTTTCAGAAATCACTATCTGTTTGAGTCACCGATAGTGTGGCAAGAATGAATTTGAATGCTTAAAATGGGGGAAAAAACTTGCTGTATGTCAGTGGTCCTTAATCCTATACATACCCTTATCAAAAACTGAGGAAAAATTAGTACAAGTCTGTTTCCTTACAAAAGTTATTTTCTATCTGCACTCTCAAACATTGTTTAAAACAATGTTATGTAGTGCAATTTAATACAACTTTGATTATAGCACATTGAATCATTTTTTAGAAGAAACTCCATTACAGTTTTTATTTCCTTCTGAGATATGATGAAATGTCAAGGGCATGTTAAGTCAGTGAGGTAGCAATATTCCTAAAGAGAGAGTAACTTTTAGAGTACCGAAGAGAAAATTGTCAGCATACAACACTTCAACTCTATCAGGCTTTTTAATTTTTGTTGTAGTTGTACAGTAATTAAAGAAACTTTCACAGAAACAGAATTGAACTAAAACTGAATATTAAACAAATATCTAAAACTTGCTATTGTTTGTAATATGCATAGCAGAACAATCTAAACCAGTCATATTCAGACCTCAGTGGTTCAGGAGCCAAATTAACGATCAACATTACCCAAGAGAGCCACAGTAGTGTGAATTCATTGTTTCGTTTACTATTTTTATATACAATATATATTCTCACAGCAAAATGACTGACCCGCGTATTACTATTTTATGAACTACAATTGATAAATAACCTAACCAATCAGGATGCTTGTACTAACTTAGATTGGTTAATAATTAAATCTCTGTTACAAAGAGCCTCAGGAGGCGCATTAAAAAGTGACTTGCGGCTCACGAGTCTGAGTTTCACTGTTCTAAACCTTTGGGATCAAGTAGGAAAATGCTCTTGTATAGCTGACTTTTTATTTTTATTTAAAAAAACATTATCTCTTGATCTGAGACCAAGAACTGAACACAGTCTTTTTAAAGAGGTATTAAATATAGCAGTGGTCCCTAACCTTTCTGTTGCAATAGCATATTCATGTTCCCAGAAGAGTGTGGCGGGCGCCAAACAACCAGCCGCCGAAATGCCGCCGAGAAGCGGCGTCATCGAGAAGCGTTGCCGCCAAAATGCCGCCGAGAAGCAGCGGCATTTCGGCGGCAACGCTTCTTGGGGTTGCCACTTCTCGGAGGTATTTCGGCGGCTGGCTGTCCGGTGGCCGCGCTCCTCAGCAGCGGGTTGTCCGGCGGAAGCGCTCCCTTGTCAGTAGGCGGGCACACATAAATGCCCCGGCGGGCGCCATGGCGCCCACGGGCACCACGTTGGGGACCACTGAAATATAGCATAGTAAAAAGTAGTAGTTGGTGATTTTAGCTCATGTGGAGACTTTATCGGGTGTAGTCAGTCTGGAGTGCTAGTGCAGTGATTTACTTTGGTTTGTAGCAGGATTCCTAAGTAATAAGACAGCATTTCTGCAAATGCAAGCTTACAGTATAAAATACTCTGGACCTCTGTAGGTTTTATGGAAGTGATACTTGCCTTCAAACAAACACTTATTCACCCCGAACTAGGATTCCAATAATCTTAATAAATGCTCAGATAAGGTAGTTTGTGTACAAAATGGCTGGGTGTGTCTGGCGGTATTGCTTATTTTTATATTCTAATCTTTTAGTCTTTACCAAAAGTGTCTTTTTAGCTGACTCTGTGTAAGTTGCTTAAATTATTCCATCAGAAATCCCTTTAAAATTGATGTGGGTATCTAACTTCCTGACCCTAAGGAGTTAGCACTGAGTGAGTGTGATTCATTAGTACATTAGTTCAGGAAATCCCAGGGTCAGATCAGATTGAAGTGAAGGCCTTTTTCTTTCTTAAACCCCAGACATTTTAAAGTAATGCACAAATTTCAGCCTTGTGAGAATGCTTATACTTATCTGTTTAGTGGTGAACGTAATTGATTCACCTTTTCACTGCACAGCACGGAACTTAATTATGGTAGGAACAAACTGTCTCTGGAGACAGAAGCTTGAGTGGTTATATGAGATCCTGGCCTTTGTCCAGCAAATGATGCCACGACCTCTCTTGCTTCTGATGCTTAAAATTTGGTATTAAAGTACTCTTGTGTGCTTAAAAAAAATAATAAAATCAACTACTGCATTTTTTAGCTGTTTGTAGTAACACAATGCTATCACTTAACATGTAAGATAGCGTTCCTTTTGTTATAACTATACTTTTTCAAACTGCTTCATTACCTTATGTGGGGGGTGGAGGGGTGCGTAAACTGTTTACAATATTTTTCACACATAGTCCATCTGCTGGAGTCCTTGCTACTGCCAGTTTCTTGAATATAGAGAGCTTTGTTAAAAACTCATTTCTTTTATGGCATTTGTACTCCTTCACCAGGAAGACACTGTGCCGTTAGCCCCAATTCTCATGTTCGTTCTCTCTCCGTCCTTCGATTGAACGCTGCAGCTGTCCTTGTCACTCAGCCTCATCTCCTCCCTCCCTCTTCTCCCCCCCCCCCCCCCCCCCCCCCCCCCCCGTCCACTGGGAACCAGACTGAGATTTCTGACTTCAGGAATTCTAAAATCTAAACATATTTCAGAGCAGCGTATAGACCCTTCAAGCAAAGCAACACCTGGTATTGTGCCTGGAGTGGTTCTGAGCTGCCTACTTGAAACCATTAATTTCCTTTGCCTGAGGCTGTTGGTCTGCCATCCCAAACACTAGAGGGCAGTCTGTCCTGATCCACACCAGTGTCTCCAACTAGTTTTAAAACAGCAGAGGCATAAGACTGTGCCCTCAATCCTTCTAGGCTCCAACAGATATTCCCTTATGAAAAAGAGGCAAACAGATGTGGGGTGCGAGCATCTTGATATAACTTGCGTGGTAATGGGGGGTTTCTGTCGTCTCCTTCATGTTGGACACTTTCAGAAGATAAGCTGGCCTTATCCAGGATCCCCCTACAGACTGACCTGACAATTTGTCCGCCCCCCTCCCCCCACAACTGTCCTTTTGACTGGGATGGGGATTCTGGGCTCTGTAGAAAATAGTGCTCTCCCACCCCTTTGTGCACCTACAGAAAAATGCTGAAAGGTGTCACTCTTTTGATCTCTGCCCAGCTTCTTGTTTCAAATTGCCTTTCTGACAACTCTCCCTACTCACTGGAGGAACTGCTCTCTTCCGATCTGCTGCTTGGGGACCCCTCTCCCGACCCCTTTTTTTTGATGATCAAATCAAAGCATAAAACTGGGAAACCTCATTGGTTGTATCTATCACATTAAAGGTCCTGGTCTGAATCTCATAGAACAGTGGCTCTCAACCTTTCCAGACTCCTGTATCCCTTTCAGGAGTCTGATTTGTCTTGCGTACCCACAGGTTTCACTTTACTTAACAGCTACTCGCAAGCGCCCTCTCCCCATTAATGAAATCTCTCTCTCTCTCTTCCCCCCCCCCCCCATTTTTGCACAGCCAGGCTTCCTCAGCAGCTGTTCTTGGGCTGAAGGTGGAGCTGGGGGAGGAACTGGGGCTAGAGACAAAGCTGGGCTGGGGGCAGAGTGTGGGGCTGGGGGCAGATGCCCAAGCCCTGCTGCATGCCCCTCTGAATCTTCCTCCACATCACCCTGGGGTGGGAGTGCACCCCACAGTTTGGGGACCACTGGTGTAAATCAACTGAATAGAATATCTCTAGAAAATTGCTTCTGGATATTATGCATATTTTTGTAAAAGAGCAAAGGATGAGCAACTGAAATCACTTATTGATAACTGAGTGTTTTGATGTTTTCATTTTAAAAAAATCCTATGTGAGAGGTGACTAAAAACAAGGAAGGGGATATTGATGCTTAGTCTTCTAAAACCCACTATAAAATCTCATTAGGCCTAATGCTGAAGCTTGCAAGGATCATCCTGCCGCAAAACACTATGCTATGGACAATGCTGAGCAATAGGCGGCTATGTGTTCACCTGGACAACAAAATTATTATACCCCGGTTCCTCATCACCCCGGTGCCATAAGGCTTAGTACTCGTGCCGACTGTAATGTTGCACTCTATATGATTTTATGAAAATATACTAATGAATGTGAATATAATGTAACAGGAATATGCTTCATGCAAAAGGTCTCCTCTAAGGTATAATTACAAAGCTTACAATCTACTGAGTGTGGTCATCCTATTTGTATGTATATATCATTCTTGTATCTGAAATATAACTCTGAGGGCCTATTGTAGTTAAGCAAAGTGTGGGCCATTAATGGTGGTTTGGAATCTTGATGGCTTTCATTAACCAGGACAGTTGACTGTAGATGGCTCTGTTTACATGTAAGTCTTCCTGTATACCTGTGTGCTGGCAAGTGGGTAATGAAGTCTTACAGTGACATGTGATCATGTCAACTGAACTGGAATCCATCTTTAACCTGGTGCTTTTCTATTTAGAAGGAGGGGTGGGAACCCAGAAAGGGACAAAGGATTCCCGCCTTGTGTAAAAGATATAGAAGAGGGTGGAACAGAACAAAGGGGCTGCAGTCATGAAAAATCCCCTAGCTACCATCTGAGCTGGAACAAGGACTCTATCAGGGGAAAGGATTGTGCCCAGACTAGGAAGGCGTCCAGTCTGTGATAGAAGCTTATTGAAACATCTCTGCGGGTGAGATTTTATCTGTATTCGGTTTTTTTACTGTACTAGGCTTAGATTTGTGTGTGTTTTATTTCGCTTGGTAATTCACTTTTTTCTGTCATTACTTGGAACCACTTAAATCCTATTTTTTGTATTTAATAAAATCACTTTTTACTTATTGATTGACCCAGAGTAAGTATTAATACCTGGGGGCAGGGGGTGGGGAGAAACAGCTGTGCATACCTCTCTATCAGTGTTATAGAGGGCAACAATTTATGATTTACCCTGTATAAGCTTTATACAGAGTAAAACAGATTTATTTGGGGTTTGGACCCCATTGGGAGTTGGGTATCTGAGTGCTGGAGACAGGAACACTTCTTAAGGTGTTTTCAGTTAAGCCTGCAGCTTTTGGGGGACGTGGTTCAGACCTGGGTCTGTTTGTAGCAGGCTAGCGTGTCTGACTCAAACCAGGCAGGGCGCTGAAGTCCCAAGCTGCCAGGGAAAATGGGCTCAGAGGTAGACTCAGCACATCAGATAGCAGATCCCAAGGGGGTTTCTGTGATCTAACCCGCACACCGATGCTTTTCAATGTTTACATGATCGACATGCCTCCAGCAAAGTCATACAAATTTTGCCTATGAGGATAACCTTGTCCTGGCAATGCAAGCAGCCACTTTCTGGGACATCGAGTCCATTTTGAACAGGGACCTAAACACCATGGAGGAATATTTCTGGAAATGGAAGCTCAAGCCAAATCCTCACAACAGTTATTGTATTACATCTTGATAACAGAAATGCTAAGTGCACCCTGAAAATTACCGTCTGCAGCTATACTGTGTGACATGACCCCACTCCGACCTATCTCAGCTTGAATCTGGATCGCATGCTAACCTTGCACAGCCATCTGAAGAGATGAAGACAAGGGTCAACCTGGTCCAGAAACTGGCAAGCACAAGCTGAGGAGTGTCAGTATCTATTTTAGAGGCCCTTGTGTACTCCGTACCAGATGGAACTAATACAACTCCAGTAAACTTGCTCCAGGGGATTAAATTGGGAGCTATGAGTATGACCCCCCATAGTCATCCTACTTTAACTTCACTGCATCTCATGGAATCCTCAGTTCGTCCATTCTGTTTGAAATACTCTTAGATAAATATTTGTTATGATCAATGTTACAATCTGCTTTCATACTGTGCTTTTTGGATTGAAGGTCGTCTTTGTTCTCTCAGTAGTAGGGGTAAAGGGGACATTTGAGCATTAGGAAAACCATTTTCTGCATCTCTTCTTTTCCTCCTGTTGCTTTTCTTTAATCTCCTCTTTAGAACAACTATCTTCCAGATTGCAAGAACAGTGGGAATTACTTATGAGTCTTGGTACGTCACTCATCCTTTTGTATAAGAGGAAATGTGGAAACTGGAATAAAACTCTTAGTTTATGTAACAGAAACCTTGATATAGTGGTTTCCTGGGATGTTCCATCTGCCTGCTGGGAACTTCAGATACCCATACAAGAATTTGGTCACTCAGGGCACTTGTCAAAAAACTGCTCTAAGTACGATGCTTCTGTAAAGGGTATAGCAGCATGTGTAGTGTAGTTTAACTTAGCTAACCACCTCCTGTAACATAAGAGAAATGAAAAAGCAAGCAGCTATCAATATCTGGTCATTTTTTTCCACTTGCAGTTTATTGGCAAGTGTGTTCTGCCCACTGCTTTCCAGGCTGCTGTTTTTACTGTTGATGAGTATTTTGTAGTAATTCTAGAGTATTTTGTAGTGAGAACTAGAGATGGAAAATTTGATTGGATAAAAAAAAAATTTAACCTTTCCTCTTACAATTTGTATGCATCCTGGTTTCAGCCAGAATCCCTGAAATTTTGAATGGAATGCTGCAGTCATGAGTCTACCAAAATAATGAGCTACGGTTAATATCAGGAGAGCCTGATCTTGCAAGACTTCCGCATCAGGTTAAACGAAGTCTCAAACTGTGGGTCGGGACCCCAGAGTGGGTCACAACCCCGTTTTAATGAGGTTGCCAGGGCTGGTGTTAGACTTGCTGGGCCCCGGGGCCAAAGTCCAAGCCGCACTGCCAGGGGCTGAAGCTGAAGCCTGAGGTCTTCAGCTCTGGGTGACGGGGCTCAAGTTCCAGCCCTCTGACCTGGGGTTGACGCTCTTGGGCTTCAGCTTTGGGCCCCCCCTCACTTGAGGCAGTGGGGCTCAGGCTTTGGTCCCCCGTCTTGGGGGTTGTGTAGTAATTTTTGTTGTCAGAAGGGGGTTGCAGTGCAATGACGTTTGAGAACCCTTGAGCTAAGGCATCTCAGATAAGCAGCCCAAAACTGGAACCGAACATCTGAATATTATCAGTCACTATATAACCAATAGTTCCACTGAACACCATGGCTAATAACTTATGGTAATGTTGTTGCACTGTCTTCAAGACAATAAAGCATTTATTGTAATAGGATTCTGAAGTCAATAAGGATAGGCACTTCCTGTTAGCATTTATCTGCTAGCTGGGAGATTGGCCTTCTCATTCTAAGATCCAAGTTTCACTTTTATTTTTATTCCTACTATGTAATTTAAGTATCAGAGGGGTAGCCGTGTTAATCTGGATCTGTAGAAGCGACAAAGGGTTCTGTGGCACCTTATAGACTAACAGAGGTATTGAAGCGTAAGCTTTCGTGGGTGATCCGAAGAAGTGGCTGTTCACCCACGAAAGCTTATGCTTCAATACCTCTGTTAGTCTATAAGGTGCCACAGGACCCTTTGTCGTTTCTATGTAATTTAAGGCATTCAAAAGTGCATCTTTGTGCACTTTAAACTAGACTGGGAATCTTCCAGCTCCCCTTAAAAATAAAATATTTAATGAAAAGGATACACTGTTTTGTAGCTTTCCATAGCAACCAACCCAACTTCCTGAGGATTGCATCGTGAACAGCAGATGGTGTTGGGAGATTCCAAGTCTTGCTATTTTCCTGAATTGTTTCTTGCACTTTGATCTCAAAGTTGCCAGGCTTGCCCATGGCAACAAATATCTTGCCCTGGCTCCTGTGATCTTTGAGCTTAGGCAGACAACCAAAGCATGCAGTTACCCTCAATCCAAGACTCTCCTACAGTAACTTTGAGGTAAATTATGATCAGACCACTTAAGGTTTTTGCCGGAATCCTCCCCGTCCTCACCTTCTTGTTGTAGAGTACTTACAACAGATGAAACATTGTCATGATCTAAGACATCTTGCATTAGTTGAATCATCCAAGTATTGTAGTAGCTTATTCTCAAGGTAACCAAGGTACTGATGAATGTAGTTGTGCTCTCATGAGAAGAATGGGCACAATCTCTTGGCCAATCAACGATTAAAATAATTTCTGGTCACCACTGATAAGTCTAGGAGGATCAGGACTCTGAATTGCTTTGATAGGTGGACACATGCTCTCCAGCGGTAAGTCTCCAGTTCTTCAAAATGCATTCCCCTGCTTTCCCAGTATCCCGCCATCTAATGTTCATTGTACCCAAGGCCGTTTGATTTAATCCAAGTTCCTGTCTCCTTCGAACATTGAGACAGCAGGGAAATGGTTTTTGTCCAGATCTACTGAAGAGGTTTAGGGCTTAGTATTACTGCCATATTGATATTGCTGACTGTAATACACTATGGGCTATGTTCTCCTAGTGCCTTCATGTATGTTTAGGGATGAAAAGATCGGACTTCATGGAATGCCACAGCTGATTGCCCTTAGATGAGGGAAGAGCACTTGTTCAGCATCCTCTTCTGTGATCTCGTAGAAGGGAACGCCTGGAGCCACTTTAAGGCAATTCTGTTCATCTGTGCCTTCAGGGTCCTACAGTCAGGTTAGTTTTTCATGATCAGTGTTAAAGGCAGCTGATAAATCTAGTAGTATCAGCATGGAGATCTGACCTCTACTCATTGCCCTGAGAGGAGAAACTGCAGCATGACTGGCTCTTTCTTCAGTCATAAGTCACTTTTTTTTGCCTTAGTTTCCGTCTGTCCTATAAAATAAAAAAGATGCTCTTTTCACTTCTGAGGAAGACATATTTGTGAAGTCAATTTGTATACTCTGTAGCAAGTAGCCCTGAGGGAGCAAAGAACAAACCTCGATCTTGGAGGCTGACCTGACTATCCAGTGAGCCATAAAATATTGGGAAACTGCTATAGGCAGAACTGGTGACTCTGTCTGTAGGTGAAGTTGCCTGATGCTTCCATTATAATATCGTGTCTTTGGTTGCTTATAACTTTGCCAAACTTTAACCATTTGGGCTGAAATTTCCAAAGCTGGGTTTCTGCCTCAGGCTGAATTGTTCTGGTAAGCTTCATCAACAAAGTCAAGCCATTTCCAAGAAGAAGATTAGGGAAAATACGTTTTGCCCATGTTTTAAACTCTTGCAACAGTTGTGTTGAAAAGCTCTAGTGATTGCATGCTTTTGGAGCAGGGACTTGGAATTTGGCAGCAGGGGTGGCCTTTGTGTCAAAGATGGAGTTTTGCTGTTTCTGTGAAGAGCCACCCAAATCTGGTAGAGTTGTAAGCCCCTGAAAAATCAATTAGCATATGCTCAGAGACCTGGTAGTTGGGTAGTATAAATCATGGAGGAGTCCAATGGTACTGAGCATGCTCCATCCCAGAGCTGTAGGGGTTGAACTGGACTTTTCCCTGCAATGGCTCATCTTGTGTATTAGGGGCGACTGTGGTGCTGGGCACAGGAAGTGGGAGTGGCAAGACTTGCTCCTGTGCTGTTAGTACCCACCATACTGGCTCCCAGGCTGCCTGCAGGAGGAGTCGTGTGACCCCAGGGCAAAGGGACAAACTGCACTGAGGTGATCTTTGAACTTAGACTATATTCTTTTTTTATCCATGATGATTATACTGAGTGTAAATATAGTGCTTTAGGTTTTTTGTAGTATGGTTCCGTGTTGCCAGGCTTCTGAAAAGGAGAATTAAAAAGCCCTTTAATGCTTACTGGTAACCTTAGTTTTTCATATTACTTGCCTTGCAAGCATTCCTATAGCTTCAATTTTGTACATAAAAGGAAAAAAAAGATATGCACAGAACACAAGATCCAAAATAAGCCTTGTGTTCTATGATTTGTGTAAGCACTGGATAGGTGATTGAGTTTAAAATGTGAAGAAACAAATAAAAAGAGGCAACAAATAACTGCACCAGAGTTAAGGTTATAATATGGCTTCTGTTTAAAGGTGAATATCCAATCCACATACACAGTTAGATCATCTTAAAAATATGTGCCCCAGTTCAGGGACCAGAGTAGAATGGATTTGCGCATCTCACTTTTTCAGGCTAGGAATTCCTGAGATTTGCTTAACAAGAACTTTGCTCGAATTCACTAGCAAAGCATTAACTTCCTTGGGAAGCTAAAACTTCCATTATACTCATTCTCCCCTGCCCCTTGCCTAGCATAGAGACCCACAGAACTTAGTTTCCCAAATGTGTACTTCCGTATTTTCTTTGCCATTCATATATTTGTGCTTCAGTCAGTTTTCTGCAATGTTAAGGCATAACCAACTTTATTTTTTTTGTCCTTGCTTTGGGAAAGAGACTTTTTTTGTTTGCATGTTGCAGAACCTCCTTTGATTAACTTTGCCTTTTTGGTGTGGGAGGTGACATCTGCTCCACCAAATATATATTATATGTAGATTATCCCTTCAACGGTGTCTCAGATCAACTATTGGTCTTACCAGAGCCATTTGATCCCATAAAATTGTGTGTGTTACTCTGTCTGAATATCTGTATGGATCCTCATAAAATGAATGTTTGACATTAGAGATCATTGGGCAGGGTGGTAGGATGACCCTGATAATTGCTGATCACGGTTCTGGAGTTAAGTCTGGTTACTTACAACAACCAGCCATACACAGTTTTATGGCTTCACATAAATGAATTTTAAAATAAGATTTCTCTTAAACTAGGCTGTTTGGGTGACATCTGGCTTTCTTTTGTTTTTGTTTGGAAATGGATTTTGGTTACTCCCAGAGTTCAAAATAGAGGCCATTCATTTTTCTCTATAAAAGAGCCCTTGAAGTGTCTAAAGATCAGACAGTGAGAATGTCTTGAATTTTCTAGCAAAGCTTCATTTACCTCGTTGTCCCAAATCTTTCAAATCATGTTAAGCACCTAAGTGCAAAAGTGATGACTCAAATGCGGGAGCAAGGTCTTCTACATGAAGAGATGGCATAACTTAATGAAGAAATAATAAAGAAGTTTGATGTTGCTCACAATGTAGCATGTAGCTTAGTGGAGCTTCCAGCAGTGATCTGCCATCACTGATGTTCTTGTAGTTTCTTGTGTAAGCTTTAAGCACAGAATGAGTGGATTACATTTGAGAGTGTAGCTATTTTCTGTCATTTTAAAAATGAGCAGAAAGATTATAGGGTTCTGTTTTTGTTAGATAATTGTATGGTTTCTCTTGTGTAGCTGTTATAATATTGAAATAGGAATATGGATGCCATGAGAGAAATTGAGTCAGGGAAAATACATAGTTAAGTATGTTGTGAAAATCACTCCCTTTACTCTCTCCATGACTCTCTTTAATGTGGAAAAATCAGATTTGACTTCCATGGATTTTTTTAATATGTTCACAATGCTTCAAAAGTTAGCAGTTTTTTAAAGTTTCCCTGTATTTGTCAGATTTTTTTTAAGTTTCATAACTGATATTTGTATCTATTAGTGTCTGGATGATAGTGAAGGACTCTGATAATATCCCAATGGCATGTAATGTATTCTCTCAAACAATTACAGGGTGAAATTCTGCCAATAATGATGAAATGACTACTTTACAAAGAGCCTTTAAAATTATATTTTATAGCCAGCATGAGAAAATTGGAAGATAGCTTCAACAAATTTGGAAGGAATTGATACATTCGTCCTCCTCCTCCTTCTCCTCCATGTTGGTGATTTGCATGTTAGTAATGGGTTTAATTACTTTTATAATGCTGTATCAAGTAATTACCACAAAATGCAGTCAATGAACAAGAGGACTGATTACATGACTGAACAGTTGTTTTGCGTACTGGAGACCTAGGACCATTCACTTATGCCGCCCTTCCCCCCAAATGAGATGACCAGATTTCATAGAACTCAGGAAAATGAGTAAGTACCCATCAATTTTAGTGTGTGTGTGTGCACGTGTGTATCGCTAATTAAACAAGAGTTGGACATGATATAGTTATATTATATATAAAATCAAATATAAAATAAAGATCCTATTTAGGTAGGGTGACCAGATAGCAAGTGTAAAAAAATTGGGACGGGGTCGGGGGTAACAGGTGCCAATATAAGAAAAAGCCCCCAAAATCGGGACTGTCCCTATAAAATCGGAACATCTGGTCACCCTATATTTAGAACTGAAAATATACTAGGAAATATACTGCATTTTGAAAAGGGAAAATGTGTAACTTGTGCATATACTAATTAACTTTAAAATGGGTGAGAATTTAATATGCCCCAGCTGGCTGCAGATTGATTAGCTATTAAAACAGCAACATTCGGTGTCATTTTCAATGTCAGAAAATTTTTGCCTTCATCAAAAGCAACATATGTAATTCTTCAGCTCTGTCCGTGATCAGAGTAATGCTGTGAGGCGGTGTTCTCTGCTCTTCACCACTGCTCTTTAAATTGATACAAGGAAGCTTCTAAGTTCCACAGCAGCTGAGACTCTTCTTCTCCTTAAGAGTTTACAGGCCTTGTTTTAAACAAGTCTCTTTCCTTTTCTCCTGTAAGTGCCTTTTCGCTATATATTCAGCCCGGCTATCATTTGCTGAAACTCTCAAATTGTTTCTGCCTTGCAAAAGGACTTTCCCAAGGAAGAAAAGGGAAGTGTTGGACAGTGAAACCTTGCTTGTTTTGAATTATTTAATAATGGGTCTCTAGTTGGGGTTTTAATATATTAATTTTTAATAGCGGCTTCAGTATCCTCTGAGCATCCATCTGGGTCTCTGCCTTTCCAGCTGTCATCTGTCCATCCATGTAGAAACAGTTACAGAGAAGTCTGTATTTGCCTTTTTTTTTTTTGGGGGGGGGGGGGGGGGGAAATCTGTCCTTTTCAGTCTGAATGCCACTTGCTTACTTTTAAAGTGCTGCAGCATACCCAGTTTCAACAATATATCAAGCTGTATTGTCGTTGCTCTCAGGTCATTAGGATGCTGCAGATAGAGATGAAAAAGCTGCCAGTTCTCTAAGGCAGTATTGAGTTTTGGAGTCTCTGTTCCCAACCGCCATTCTTGATGCAAAGCCTGGGGCTGCAGAACTTCAAGAAAGCTCAGACCGCTTGTGAAGAAAAGAGAAGCCTCCAACTATCTGGTCAGAAGCCAGAAGAACAGCTCATGGTTCTTCTAAGCAAGAAAGATATTCTACAGCAGAAAGATTGTTGGTCCAGCAAGAATAAACAGCACAATTTGCTGGGGTCCAAAACATGCTAGAACCAAATAGGGCCTACATGTCATCCAACTTCTACCTTTCTGTTGTTCTCCCTTCATTTTTTCCTCTTCCAGAAAGAAACGCTACAGTTTTGGCACCATCAGTACATCAACTTAAAATTTTGGTGGGTTACTGCCTTTTTGTTCCAAACTGACTAGAAGTAGGCCATTTTTTTGGCCTCTTCCACAAGATAATTTTTGTCCTGTCATCTTTCTTCCTTTACTAGAGACAGCTTCAGCTCACTCCCTCTGTTTCTGTTTTATTGAAAACAATGGGAGATGCCAGCTATTGGTTTCAAAGTGATATATTGAGATACAGGAACCTGAAAGGTAAGAACTACCTTTTTTGAGACCCTCCCTTGGGCTAGGAGGGTTGCTGCTCAAGGAAAAGTGCAAGAAATATCACTGACAGCTGGGATGTTTCCTGTCATGTCTGAAAGCTAAATAATGATACAGTAACTTCCTCACTTGTCAGGGCGCTGTATCCTGAGGGCCTTCACTAAACTGAAGATAGTGCACAAGCAGACCTGAGACAATTTGTCATCACATGTTGAGATGTCTGGCAGATAAACTTTACCACTTGGCCACCAGCTCATCAGGCATACTCAGTGTTGCTAGATACTAACACTCCATGGCTAGATAGAGAACTGAAAAATAGGTGCTCTCAAGTACATCAGCAAGCTCCTTGAACAAGGGCATTATTTTAATGTGTGCTGTCGCTTCTGAAAACCATTTGTCTGTCTCCTGGGGCACTTAACTACTAGGTGGACAACAGTTAACTGATGTCTGCTGTAATACCTCTTCTTTTCTTCAGGTCTGGTGCGTGTCAGCTGCGGTCTGTGGCGACCTTGATCGGAGTTTCCAGTGGCAGACCCATTTCATTTGGTGGTTATCTAATGATTAGTTTTAAATGCTGGAGGCCATAAGAGAAGAATATCTGGGAGTGAGTGTCACCAAGATGGAAATTTTGAAAACTAATGTAGTAGACATGAGGTACATCTGAAAGACCCTGAACTGTGAGTTGCTGTGTTACCCCTCTGTCTCCGCATCTGAGAGCTTTGCTGTTGCTAAGCTGTGTCAGCTCCCTGACATGCCAGCCAATCTGCCTCACCAGCAAACTCTTCAAGACTCTGCCAGTCTCCGTGTTGCTTGGCAGGTAACAATCCGTGAATCCCAGTTTGAGTTCCCCAGAAATGTGTTCCTGCAGTGTCTATTCCCTCTTGCTGGACGCTCAGAAACTATTAGGTTCGCTGCCTCCAAAGAGACAGAGCACACATGAGCCCATTAGGCTAACTGAACACTCACACTTCAATTGAATACACAACATTAAGATGGCTTAAAACAAGAATAAGTTTATTAATAAAGAACAGAGATTTAAGTGACACTAACCAAGGTTGGGGAAAGGGGGAAGACCGATATTGTTACAAACAAAACAAAATAAAACATGCTTTCTAGTGACTAAAACATTCTTAGCAAGTTGCAATCTTTGTCTAAGCAGTTTTCTTATTCACATCAAGTTATCAGCATCTCCAACCCTCCAGGCCAGGGGACTCAATGTTCATAGAATCAAAGGGTGCTGTTCCCTAAGTGTTGGGTAACTGAAATGCTTTTTTGCTCTCCTTATATCACCCAAAGTGCATTGTCTCTGCCTCAAGAGCCGGGAAGGACTCAGTTCCCCAGTGTGCTCACCAAGCTGCTGCTTGATAACTTTGTTTACCATATATGTAAATGTACTTTCATTGTCCTCTGCCAGTAATCAAGCTGGTCAGACACGTTCCTTTGGCAGGTTTAGTCACTACCTCCCAAACACATTTTAAGAAGACATTTCTGGCGCGCACACAATTTTGTACGCAATGCCCTATGTACATCACACAATAATTTTCAGGACCAGCCTGTCACCAGTTTACATATGATCCCTTACATGACACTTTTTTTAGGTACGTAATATTCCAGCAGTTTTGGGGATAATGAGTGTGTCAGGTTTGATCTGAGTTATAGTTTGCCAGTTGATATTGAGGAGCTCCTCGGGTCGACCCCCTCCCTCCCCCTTGTAATCTTTATAGCAAATCATTTTTATGGAATACAAGAGTGATATTTTTTCAAATAGGATATTAGATAAATGCTTGATAAAACTGTTCCGTTAGATCTCTTTAGAGGTTTATAGGTTGTAACATTTTACTTGATGATGAAAATCAGTACCTAAGGTCTCTGTGCATTAACTAAAGTAGAGTAGGAATGCAAATACTTATCTGCACCCAGGTATCTTCAAGAGAATAGAGCAGGCCTGCACAACTCGTAAAGTGGTGAGGGCCACATTACTCCAAAGAAAAAAGCCGAGGGCCGGATGCGAGGAAAGTTGTTGAGCAAAAAAAATTATTATTTTTTTTTTTTTTGGCCAGCCTCCCGCACAGAGAGCACAGAGATCCTCTGCGGGCTGTATGTTGTGCAGGCCTGGAATAGAGTAATCCAATTATGAGATGCATTTAGGTGTGCCTTTTGAATTTAATCACTGAATATGGGGCAGTCTTTAAATCTTTCCTTTTGCTGCCAATGACTTGTGTGATCAATCTTGTGCTGATACGGCCATCTTACCTTGGGGTCAGCAGTTAGCTTCCCCACCCCCCCCCCCCACCCCGCCCTCCCCTCTTCGATCACCTATAGCTGAAGTGACTTTCAACATTTCTGTCAGCAGTGGCATTATTGATGTGGTATGTAAGAGAAACCCATAAAATTAAATTGAGAAAAGCCATATGAAGGCCCCACTTCAAGGCCATAAATCAGTCAGTAAAAATTCCTAGTGCTATATAGACACTGTATACATTGTCATGTACACAAAGGAAGGAAAGGAGAATCAGAGTTGCCACTTTTATAATATGCAAAAATATGTTTTGAAAGGCAGGAAACTGAAATTTGTATGTTCTCTCTCACATGCGCTATATGACCTGTATCATCTCGTAAACTTGATGATACAATATTTCATTATTGAAATAATGCTATGCTTTAAAAAAAAAAAAATTCTTAATGCAAAGTGAGGTTATTATCCAGAGATGAACTTAGCTTCTCTGAATTTTTTTCACATTTTGATACTTTAGTTTCACTTGGATTAAAAGAGCCGTTGATTCATTTGTACAAAAAAAGCACAAATCCAGTGTCTTTAAAAACGTTATGAAGTAACTACTGAAATGTTCAGGTTCCTTTTAAAGACTTATCATATACAAAAGCTACATTTAGAGAACATTATTAAGGTTGTAAAGTCAAACATTCCAAAGTTAGGAAATACCAGTATTAAAGTTGTATGTGTAACCTTAGTTTAGCCCCTAGTGTGTATGTGCATTATGATAGTATGTGATGTAGTTGAAAGCTATTTTTTTCCCCACAGGGAACCTTGCCTCAGTCAGGGCACAGGATGGACAATAAATACTCTGTGAATTAATCAGGGTTGTCTAGTGAAGTTGGTTGGTTGGTTTGTTCTCTGCCTCATTTGCTTTAGTAATTGAAAGATCTGTGGAGAACAGTGCCAGGACTGTATTGTAGTTACGGCAGATGGATGCCACTGGAAAGCCATTCTGTGCCTGCCCATGCCACAATCTTCCCACGTGATGCTGACCAAGTCAAACACAAAACTTGGCAATGGCCACTAATGGTTTGTTTTCTCAGTGTCCAATGTGAGACAACCAGCTCTGGAGCACCCACGAAAAAAAATTAGCAGATGCTTAGCACCCACCAGCTGCCAAGCTCCCCCCTCCCTCCCAGTGCTTCCCATGTGCCCCGATCAGCTATTCTGCAACATGCAGGAGGTGCTGGCAAGGGAGGAGTGGGGATGGGGTGTGCTTGGGGGAGGATGCGGGCTAGGGGTGGGGCTTGAAGAAGTGGGATGGGGGTGGGGCTTTGGAGGATGGGGTGGAGTGGGGATGGGGCAGAGCATGGTGGGAAGAGGCGGGTTGGGGTGGGGCCTTGGGGGAAGCACCCTCCCCGCCCCCTGGGTAGAGAAGAAGTCTGTCTATGGTTGGAAATCGTACATTCCAAGGCCAGAAGGGATTACTGTGATCCTCTAGTCTGACCACTTGTATAACATAAGCCATAAAACTTGCCAAAAATAATTCCTAAAGTATATATTTTAGAAAAACATCCAATCTTGATTTTAAAATTCAGTGATGGAGAATCTATTGCAACCCTTGGAAGATTGTTCCAATGGTTAATTACATTCACCATCAAAAATTTACACCAATTTCCAGTCTGAATTTTGTCCAGGTTTAATGTACAGCCAGTGGATCATGCTAGACTTTTCTCTGCTAGATTGCAGAGCCCATGATTAAGTGTTTGTTCCCCATGTAGTTACTTATAGATAAGGCCCTACTTGAATTGCTGGATGACTCAAAAAATTGTGGATGAGTTGTGGAAAAATGCAGAAAAGTAGTAATGGAGCTTATTATTTATGGTAATAAAGTCTATTACTTTTTTTGGTGATGTTTCTGTTGGCTGCCTGGGGCTGAGCTCGGGGTCTCCTGCTGGCAAAATTGCAGTGGAAGCCTAATATTGTGGAATCCACAATTTCCGCAATATTGAAAGTTAAGTATAGGGCCTTGCTTGTAGATTGTAATCAAGTTAACCCTTAACCTTCTCTTTATTAGACGCAAGAAGCTCAATCTGTTTTTAGCTTATCACTATAAGGCATGTTTTCTAATTCTCTAATTGTTTTCGTGGCTCTTCCTTGAACAGTCTCCAATTTATCAACATCCTTCTTGAATTGTGGGCACCAGAATTGGCTTTAGTATTCTAGCCGCAGTCACGCTGGTGTCAAACTCCTCTCTACTCCTATTTGGGATTGCCCTGTTTCTGCTCCCAGGATTGCATTAGCTCTTTTGGCTACAGTGTCACAATGGGAGTTTGTTCAGCTGATTATCCACTATGACCCAAATCTTTTCCAGAATGACTGCTTCCCAGGATAGAAGCATGCCCCTGTCATGTAAGTATGGCCTGCATTCTTTGTTCCTAGATGTATACGTTTACATTTAGCCATATTAATAGACACATTGTTTTTGCACCCAGTTTGCTCATCAATCTAGATTGCAACAGTGACCTGTCCTCGTCATTATTTACCACTCTCCCAATTTTTGTCTCGTCTGAGAACTTTGTCAGTGATTTTGGTTTTCTTCCAGGTCATTGATAGAGAGGTTAAATAGTGTAGGGCTGGGAACCAATCCTTGCAGAACCCCCTTGGGAACAGACCTGCTTGATGACTGTTCCTCATTTACAGTAACACTTTCTGACCTATCAGTTAGCCAGTTTTTAATCCACCTCATGCGAGTCATGTAATTTTATATTGTTTTCTAATCAAAATATGCGGTACCAAGTCAAATGCTTTATAGAAGTCTAGGTCTGTTATGTCAGCTCTGTTACCTTTATCAACCAAACTTATCTGATCAAAACAATTAAGTTTTGTTTGCATTAGTTACATTACCCTCCTTTAGTTCTTTATTAATCGAGTCTTGCATTAGCCAGTCCATTATCTTGCCTGGGATTGATGTCAGGCTGACAGGCCTACAATTACCCAGGCTATCCCATTTACTCTTTTTTTAAAAAAAATTGGCACAGCATTAGCTTTCTTCCAGTTGTGCTGTTTGTTCTTGCCAGATCTAAGTCTTTCTGCTATAGAATATCTTTCTTGCTTAGGTAAAGTATGAGTTGCTTTTGGCTCAAAGCTGGAGGGCTCTTCTTTCTTCAACAGTTGGTTGGCGCTTTCTTGAAGTTTTGCAGCCCCAGGCTATGGATCAAGAATGGCTGTTGGGAGCAGAGGGTATGTCTACTTTGCCATAAAACACCTGCAGCTAGCCCATGCAGCTGACTTTGGCAAGCAGATAAGCGAGGAAAGACAGAGCTGGGAAGGATCTTGGAATACATCTTGCAATTTCTTCACTCTCTCAGTCCCAGCAGGTTCTGAGCTAATGCATGAATACCTACTTGGAGACCCCTTAATTCTCTGAGGGATTCCAAAAGTAGAAAATACATCTCCTAGTCCTGTTGCCTTTGTGTTCACAATCACAGCAATGTTTAGGAGCACTCTTGCACATTAAATTAGTGAGTTAGGTTGTCTACCCTAAAGACCTTACAGCGGCCAGCTGTACTGCTGCAGCTGTGCCGCTGTAAGGTCATTCATGTAGCTGCCCTATACCAACTGGAGAGAGCTTTCCTGTCGGCATAATTAAACCACCCTCAACAAGTAGCGGTAGGTATGTCAGCAGGAGAGCGTCTTCCACTGATAGCACTGTCCACACTGGCACTTTTGTCGGTGAAAAGTACGTTGGTCAGGGGTGTGTTGTTTTTCACATCCTTGATCAACCCTTGACCCTTGTAGACATAGCCTTAATGTTTCAAGCCACTGCAGTACTGTGGAAACTCCATTTTACCTGTGATTTTATGCCTTCCCTGAGCAAATTGTAAAGATTTGAGCCCAATTTTGAGCAGCAGTTATTCATTTGGATCCATGGAATTATTGTGTACGCTCGAAGGATAAAGCATGTGTGAGACATCATAGAGCCAGGGAAGAAAGGTTGAGTGTTAATTTCTTTTCTCTCTATTACAGTCGTGTAGGGAAGTGCATCAATTTCTAGTTCTAACTGGGGAATGCTGCACAATGCTGAGAATTGTCTTGGTTACTTGAAGGAAGCGCTTCTGCTTTAGTTCTACGGCCTCTGGATTTTGTTTTCCTTCTCTCATCTGTTCTCCCCATCTGAAAAATACAAAGATCTTGCCTTGATGAAAAGACTTACATGTTGACTTGACTGTAACTGCTGCAACAAGGAATCCAGCCCTTTTCAGTCTAAGGCTATGGTTCCTGGTGCAGAGAGGAAAATGACGTGTGCAACTTACATGGGCAGAAGAGAGAAGGCGCCACCTGATAGAGGCCTGGTAAGATGGTCAGTAAAGAGATTTTGTTTATTTTGAAGTCAAATTACAGTAACAGAGTATCTGTGTATACACCACAATAATCTTTATGGCCAAAACACATTTGTCCAGGGAGATTCTGAGGGGGAAAAAACTAGACTTTGAGAACTTACTGAACAAAGGGGAAAAGAGCTTGTTTGCTTTTTTAATTAAGTGCAGTATTGGGTTCAAATCTCATTGTGATGGAAGGGTTCTGTAGTGCAGAGTAAGGAGCAGGTATGGTAGTGGGCCAACTAAAAGCTACGTTTCTGGACTTCAGAATGAAATGTAAAATATTTTCCTTTGGGACATTTTATATTTTTGACAGCTTGTTACTGTTTCAGCTTTTAATGCTTTCAACTATTTTTGATCTAATATGTTTTTAGACAGTGCAGAGCATCTGAATTTTCTCATCTTTCAAATTGTTGGAGCTTAGAGGCTGTTTTGATTAAAGCATTGTAAGGGAGTGTTCTCTCAGGCACATAACGTCATTGCCTACTTAATCGGTGCTTGAGTCTAATTTAAGTGTCATTGTTGAAGTTCATTCTCATCAGAACTGGGTCTTGTCATGTGATGTCATTCAAAGCCCCCTTCAGTTGCATGGTTTGTTATCCTAATGCTTTGTTAAGCAAAGATATTTTGTGGGAGGACAACCCATAGCTTTTAACACAAAACTACCTGTTTGTCAAGGTTATGGGAATAGAGTGCAACATACAAGCAGTGTGATGAAGTGATGGTTGCAAACATGTTAGTTATACACTTTATTTATTCAGGGTTTTTTTGTGTGTGTGGTTTTTTTTTTGTTTTTTTGTTTTTTTTTTACAAAGGGGTTGGGAGCTGTGATGGATTTAGTTGCAGTGGATTAAATGGGAAGACAGGGAGGGTGAGGTGGGACAGCAAGTGAGAAGAGGGAGGAGAGTATGAGGGGTGGCTAATGTGAAGATGGAAGGGGATGGGAGGAAGTTTTGAAGCAAACAGCCAGTCAGCATAGGGCAGAAGGCCATGGATCAGTTCAGAATTAAACCATGGAAAGTCTGATACAATGTATTATGGGGGTCAAAATTATTGATAAGGCCAGTGAACCTATTACATTGCCTAAAATGACTGTGCAGTACAAGGTTTCCTTCTTCCCTCTCCCCATTCTCTGATGAAAGTAAAAAAAAATTTCTAACCTGTTCTACTTAATCCTTAATGTGAGTTGTAGTAAAAATATGTGCCCTAATTAGAAAACTAATCCCTTTCTGAGCAGCACAAACACTGATTCAGCTGTTAGTAGCAAGTCATTATTACACATTCCCAGGAATGATAGAGATGAATTGCTTATGTGGGTCTTTTTCTAATTGTCTCCCTTCCCTCAATTAGTCTGATGCCTTAAAATAATTTAAAAAAAAAAACCAACACAAAAAAACCCCTGCAGATTTTATAAATGGCACTTGAGGCAGACTTTTTTTTAAAAAAAAAGCACTAATAGCTTGTCTTTAATTAACAAAGAAAATTTGATCAATATAGTTTTAGGCCAGAATGTCTAAGAACTGGTTACAGAAGTGTTATCACATGGGGAAATATAATTTTTTCCCCTTCCACCTGTCCCATTTGTTACTGAAGTGCAACTGCTCTGTAGACCATAGAGATTTCCCTGGGGTGTTTTCTGCTTTAAACAGGCCTATGTTTGAATCATCATTGTCACACTTGCTTTTGTGGTGGTTGTGACATTATTGCTTTACTAATGACTAAATTCCAATTTATTCCCAGTCTCCTGCAGTTTACTATAATAACATTTTTAAGTGACTCATCTTATCTAATCATGTTGAAATGTTTTAAAGTAATTTTTCTATTTAAGTTATTTATTCTGAAAGTGCTGCTAATTATTTAATCTTCTGTAATTTACAAAATATCCACTCCCTTGATAGCTCTTTTGTTATGGATACAGAGGTCTTGCACTTCTTAAATTAAAGAGAAAAACAAATGATGAACCCACCTGCTATGTTATACTTAGCCTGGGCATTCGTTAATCAAGCAGCTGATCAGATGCAGTGTGTTCCCTGAGTAGTTCAGGGTGGCTGAACTGCTTTGGAAACTATAAAAACTGATAAAAACTGATAAAAACGATAAAAACTTAACCTTTCCATAGATTTGTAGATGAACATGACACCTTCCTTACTCACAACACAAAAGGTAATACGGTAAGGCACGTAGCCCCAAGCGTGCAAAACAATCTTGCTGGCAATTGTGGGCTGTGAGGGCTTGAATTGTGACAGTCTTTGGGGGTGTGTGTGGGGGAGTGAGGTGGTTGAGCTGAGAGTGAAAGTCTCTAAAAGTCCAAGTAAGGATTCAAGCCCTTATTTCACCATCAATATACTGTTTATCCTAGTAGCAGACATGCTATCCCGATGCATCTGCAAGGTGGCAGGGTTTTACCTATAGATCCCTGTGGATCTTTTGTCTTGATGATTTGTGGGGAAAGTGTGTTTTTTTGATAGGATTGGATGCCTTAGATAGGGTCTGAGCTAGGAAACTGGTTTATTCAGGTTGTCTTGAATCCACCTCTTGTTCTAATGCAAATTGGGTATTCATGAAAATGAGACTAGAGATGGGCCTTATTGTGGGCTCAAGCTTTCTCACATAGTTGTACCAATTTTTCTTCTGACTCCAGCAGCCTTGCTGTTCCACTCTGGGCCCCTCCCTGAGTAGAAACTAGTTGTTGTAGTGGGTTTGTTGTGAGGACATCCCAACAAAGTGGCCTACACTCTGCAGATAGCTTTTTTTTTTTTTTTTTTTTTTTTTTTTAAATTGGGCGGATACATAACAAACTAGCCATAGACTGCTGTGAAAGATCCAGGGCACAAGATTCAAAGGCAATACGCAGATGAGGAGCCAAGTCATCTTCTCTCCCACTCCAGCTTCTGGCTTCTAGGAAAAGTAGGGAGTGCTGCTGTCCCTGTTCAAGTGCCCTGTGCTCCCAAGTAATGTGCTAGTGTTTTGTAGTTCACATGATTTCGTTGTAATACGACAGGGACTTGCTGATGTGGTTTTTCACTGCTCTGTAATCAGTGTTTGTTCTGTTGCTTCAACCTTCTTTGCACTGGGCAGTTCTTGCCTGTTTGAGTTTGAAGATTGACATGATTCTCCTTGTCAGTGCACACATGGGCAGGAGTTAGGATGACCAGACAGCAAGTGTGAAAAATCGGGACAGGAGGTGGGGGGTAATAGGAGCCTATAGAAGAAAGACCCAAAAATTGGGACTGTCCCTATAAAATCAGGACATCTGGTCACCCTAGCAGGAGTAGTAGTTCTGGAAGGAATCATATTTCCAGGGAAAGTCTCTCTGGGTTCACCTCTTAACTTGTGCCATTGGGTGGTGTGAACACTCTATTGTCTCAGTAACACTGGACGATCCAATAGGGGGTCAGCTTTTGATATATGACCGTGTGGGACTTCAGCGTGTCTCTGGGGTGTGTAAGTCTTCAACAGAAGAAGCAATGTCTCACCTGCCTTTCAGCAACACTGTCATTTTGTGGTCTAGGCTTGGCAGAGAGCATGTTACTTTTAGATTGGGCTGATACATAACAAACACATGAATGCAGTCTTGGAAAGGAGATAACTAACTGTTCTAAAACTACATAATTTTAAAAACGATGTGTGAATGCGGGTCTTGAAAAAACTGTCCAAAGCCCAGTAGCCTCTTCCCATATATTTTTCTCTCCTTCCTTCTCTTCCCCCTCATCCACCCCGAAAATAAAATTCCTTTCAGTACCTTACTACTACTTTGACTATCCTATTTTTCCTATGCATCCATATATCCTGCTTAAAAATTGTGCTGGACAATTAAATCCTCTAGCCACAGGTTGATGTGAAAGATGGGAGGCCCAGGATTCAATGGCAATACCCAGATGAGGAGCCAAGTCGTCTTCTCTCCCACTCCTGCCTCTAGCTCAGGGGTCTCAAACTCGCGGCCCACGGGTCTCATGCGGCCCGCCAAGCTCCCACACGCGCCCCCCCCCCCCCCCTTTCCCCAGCGCGCCGCATCCCCAGCCTACCTCCAGGCCAGGAGTGGACAAACTACAGCCCCGGGCCAGAGGGCTTTGGATCCGGTCTGCGGATTTGCCCACCCCATGGGGCTGAGGGCCCCCCCACTGCTCCGGGAAGCCTGGGGGGGACACACTGCATCTCTGCAGCCCCGGGGGGAGGGGGAGCAGCTCTGTGAGCTCCTGTTGCCTGTGGTTACCTCCCCTGAAGCTCCCATTGGCCGGGAACGGGGAACCGCGGCCAATGGGAGCTTCAGGGGAGGTAACCACAGGCAACAGGAGCTCAGGGAGCTCTTTGCTCCTCCCCCCCCCCCCCCCCCCGGGGCCGTAGGGACGCAGTGTCCCGGGCTTCCAGAGCGGAGGAGCTGGCGGCAGGCAGCAGGGAGGGAGCCAGCCTGCTTGCCTGCCCTGGCCCTGGCCCCTCTGCCACCCCGGAGCTGCTCCAGGTAAGCAGCACCAGGCTGGAACCCGAACCCCTCCTGCCCTGAGCCTGCCCTGAGCCTCCTGCCACACCCCACACCCCTCCTGCACCCCAACCCCCTGCCACACCCCACACCCCTCCTGCACCCCAACCCCTGCCCTGAGCCCCCTGCCACACCCCACACCCCTGCTGCACCCCAACCCCCTACCCCGAGCCCCCTGCTGCACCCTGCCGGCAGGGGCGGGGCCGGATGACGCGGCCCTCGGGCCAATGTGCGAGTCCTCATGTGGCCCTCCTGGTGATTTGAGTGTGAGACCCCTGCTCTAGCTGCTAGGAAAAGTAGGAGCTGCTGTCCCTGAGCTCTGTGGGGGTGCCTAATCGGATTCTTAGATGTTGCATATGTTGATGTTACTTGCTTGGAAGTCTACTTGTCGTGGCAGTGAATTTTTAAACCCTTTCTGAATAGATGTGATGTGTAGGTGCTTTTTAAAGACACCAAGAACATGAATTGATGATGGAAGGCTTGTTATGCTGTGGTTATAAAAAAAAAAAAAAAAAAAGTGTTAGATATCTGAACTGATTCTCCAGATGAAAACCAAAACCAGTAAATAAGAAAATTTGGAGGAATGGTTGTCTTCTAGTTAATTTATAGATTAGTGAACAGAGTATGTACAGTTCTTTTCTTCCAAGGCCCTTTCTGGGTTTTCTGCCTAGCTGAGTACACTCATTTCAATAGAATAGTGTGCAGAAGATAAAAGGACTTTACTGGTTTTTGATCAATCTTGGCTTACTTTAATCTTAATTTCTAATTCTCCACCACCTAAACACTTAGTCAAGTGCAGAGTGACCATCTTAAGTGTCTTCATTTTTTGTTATAGCCTTAGTATTTTAGCATAGTTTTTTTTACTTTAACTAGTCTTTCATAATTACATTTTTCCTCTATTATATCTATATCCTCTAAAAAAAATGATTGGGAATCTTATTACTTCTGTGATTTCACATAAACAGTAAAAATTGAACTCCTTTTGAGATGGTGGCAAAAATAGCATGTTGGCAAACCTGCCACTGTGCCCATTGCAGCCCCTGGGGCAAAAGATGACATGACATTAATTTATCAAAGAACAAAATTCAACTTTGAAGCTCTGCTTCCAGAAGCTTTTATTCAAAAATCTACAATAGTGTTTTCATAGATTCATAATTTAAGGCCCGAAGGAACATCAGATCATCTAGTCTGAGCTGTATATTACAGACCAGGCCATTAAATTTCATCCACTTACCCCTGTATTGAGCCCAATAATTTTTTTTACATAAAATATTTTAAATGAAAGTCAAACTTACAGCAAATACATCGTAAAAATCATAGAAATGTAGAGCTGAAAGGGACCAGGAGAGTTCATCTAGTTCATTTCCCACCACACACATACACACTGAGACAGGATCTTCCCAGACTATCTTTGACAGGTGTTTGTTGAAACTGTCCTTAAAAATCTCCAACAGGGATTCTACAAACTCCCTTGGAAACCTATTCCAGTACCAACTATCCTTATAGTTAGAAAGTTTTTCCTAATATCTAACGTAAATCTCCCTTGCTGCAGATTAAGCCCATTACTACTTGTCCTACCTTCAATGGACAAATGATGACCATCTTCTTTAAAACAGTCCTTAACATATTTGAAGATTATCCAGTCCCCTTCTGTCGTCTTTTCTCAAGACTCAACATGCCCAGATCAGGTGTTCTTATCAGTTTTGTTGATCTTCCCTGGACTCTCCCCCGAATTTGTCCACATATTTTCAAAAATGTGGTGGCTGAAACTGGACACAGGACTCGCGTGAAGGCCTCACCAGTGCAGAGTAGAGTGGTACGGTTACGTCTTGTCTTATATACAACACCTCACCTGTTGGTACATCCCAGAATATCCGCCTTTTTCCCAACTGCATCACAAAGATTCATGTTCCTTTTGTGATCCACTATAACCCCCACATCCTTTTCAGCAGTACTACTGCCTAGCCAGTTATTCCCCATTTCGTATTTGTGCATTTGATTTTTCCTTCCTACATGTAGTACTTGTCGTATTTGGATTTCATTTTGTTGATTACAGACCATTTCTCCAGCCTATCAAGGTCATTTTGAATTCTAATTCTGTTCTCCAAAGTGATTGCAACCTCTACCAGCTTGGTGCCATCTGCAAATTTTATAAGCATATCCTCAACTCTATCCAGTTCATTAATGAAAATATTGAATAGTAGACGACGCAAGACTGGCCCATGTGGGATTCCACTAGAGGCCTTCCCCATTTGACAGCAAACCATTGATAACTACTTTTCACTGTGTGTGTTCAACCAATTGTGCACCCATCTTATAGTATTCATCTTACATACTTGTCTTGTTTCTGTTCTACAGACAGGAGATACCAATTTTAACCTCACAAAAGCATAAAAATAATCAAGTCTGGATATTTTTGCCTGCATAGAGGTGTATTTTAGGACTTTTTCTGCCTCTTACCAAGAATCATCAAGTTAAAGAGATACAAATCTGTCAAGTGAGGTTCCTCTGAGTGCTAAATAATCAAAGGATATAAACTAGAATTAAGAATTACAGTTGTATCTAATACTAGAACCATGTCAGTACAAACTGGAACATTTATTGGAGATAATTACTTGTTAGCTTTAACTTTCACGACCCTGCTTTTTAGCAGATAAACTTTTTTGTTTTCCTCGCCCTAATGCTTCTAAATATTAACAAATTGATAATTCAACTTCATCATGCTGTATTTGTCAAAGAAGATTAAACTCAGTCATTAGAGCCATTAGGCAGAGCCTCATAAAGTAGCTCAGGATATAGTTCACAGCAGCCATGTTTGTCATATTTATACTCTTATTTCCTCAGGGTAGCTTTTAAGACCAGCACACTGCTTAGTTGGGTGAGTGGTGTGTTGGCAATAATCTTTAAATTCATGGCCAGGATATTAAGGAGAAATGTTTTGAAAGGGCAAACTTTAAAAAGTTTTATGTTTTTCTTACTGCAACTAATTCAAAGAAATTTAATTTTTATAATACTGGCATTGGGCATGCGTTAACTGCACTCTGTTCCCATTCACTGAAGTGATTGAGGATACTGCCCATAAAGCAAACCAAGATCTCATGTATAAATAATATATAGTAACGTGGTTAGCTTCTTTCTTTGAAATGTTAGTGTGCTGACTTTCCAGAGAAACAGATTTTATGTACCATTCGTGCAATTTAAAATGTGTTTAATGTGACTCATGAAAAGCAAGGGAGAACCTTCCACTGTTACGGTTTGCAGACCACATGGTGGAGAAGAATGCTAGAGAAACACAGCACACCCAAATCTTTGATTCACCCCTCCCCCCCAGGAGTTTATAGATGCTCTCATGAGTATGAAATAGCTGTAAATGGTATGGATATTGACATTCAAATGAGCACATCAAGTGCATCACTTTTTGCTTCAGAATTTCCTGTCCCGTATCTTCCTAGAGGTAGGAAGATAAATTGGAGCTTGCACAATTTTGGAGAAGGAGAAAATTTATTATGATCTGTTAGTGTTTCCATTTTAAATTACCTCTCTATTTTATAAATTGGCATATAATTTCTCAGCGCAAGCGTGTGTGTGTGTGTGTGTGTGTGTGTGTGTGTGTGAAGTTAACTGACTAATACAGTTTGATTGGTATTTGTCCAAAAGTATTTTATGCTAATACAGTCTTACAATGTGACCTGTAATCAAATAGTTATATACTAAGAAATCCTCTGAAAATAGGTTTTGTTTTTTCAGTTTATGGGGGGAGTGACTGACATCTAAGACTGAACACTGGGTATTTCACAAAGTTAATATGGATAGCTGTGGCATTGACAAAATGAACCTTTATGCTCTTTTTGGAATCAAGTTGTCAGTACACCCACTAATTACTTTGTGTTTGTCACTGTCTGCAATATCATTAAAATAGCTATAGAGTAGCCTCTACAAATTCGTTGTCTGTTAACATGTTGTGTAAGTTTATGAACCCTGTTCCTGGGGTGAACACTTTTGATGGGGGAAGGGAAGGGTGGGTAGGGCAAGATGGCTGAGGAGGAAGAGCATTTTGTATCACAATATTAGGAATAATGGGAAGTTGAAAAACCATCAGTATTACTTTAATATACACCAGGTCCAAAATGTCACCTTTAACCTCTGGGTATCTGATTTTCATAGTGGCTGATGAAAGGTGCCATATGTGCTATATTTGAAGCCACGTTAAGGAGGTCTGAGGATGGATTGGCTGAGCCTGGTGGGTTTAATTCAGATTTTTAACCGTGCTGTAGGATTTAAATTACCCCAAACAAACATGCTAGTAGTCACTAGTAGTGCACGTCTGGAAATAGAAACCAATTCGGAGGGTCATTTAAACATGTTAAGGATAAATGGTAACCTGGCATACCCACTGCAATGAAAAGGCTATTAACAGCTTAATACAAGTCTACATGACAGTTGACAAAACATCCCTGCGGTTGTGGTAGAGACTTACAGGCTGTGAACAAAACACATGCCACAGAACTTTTTCTATATACTGAGCATCTGTTAATGTTATGGACATGGTGGAATAAATACTTTGTTTTCCCCCTAATACTTGTATGGAGTATTCTATAAGTAGCTTATTTTTTCTGCATTGTCCATTAAAAGTTCACATTTTCAAATTTAATGACTTGAGCATACCAAGCTAATACTGTTTAGCCCTACTATGATGCTTTGGCAGTTCCTGTATATTGTATTAGCATAAAATTTCACTTGACAGCACTAGACTATGTTCCTGCAAGCCCCCCCCCCCCCCCTTTTTTTTTTTTTTTTAAATCTCACAGGGTTTGACTTGGTATCAAAGTACAAATTTTAAATAACTAGACTGGCTAGTTTTCCTCTACTGCTAGGCACTTGTTGGTCTGTTGAATCCTGGACTCAGTCTGAGACTCATTGAGTGGTTTTGAATTGTTCACTTTCTCCTTCTGTGGTGCTATTCATCTTGAAAGGAGATAGCGTTGTGGTTCAGGCCAGAGGTCACTGTGTGGGTGTGGAGGAAAGATGTGATTCTTAGCATGCAGGATTTAGAGCTGTCCCAGTTAGAACTGGAGAAACTCTTGAAGCATTCTTTACAAGACTTTGCAAATTGAATGGGCAAATTCATGCCCTACGCAGATTGCCAATATGTAGTAAAGCTAGGGTGACCAGATGAGAAGACCCGAAAATCGGGACTCCCCACCCCAAAAAAAAAAAAAAGGGAAGAGCCTCTGCTGCCGAAGTTGTTGAGGGAAAAAAAAAAAAATCCGGAAAAGCCTCTACCTTTTGAGGAGTTGTTGAGCAAAAAAAAAAAGACTGAAAATCGGTCGGGACGCAGGACAAATGGTCGAAAATCGGGACGGTCCCGATTTTATCGGGACATCTGGTCACCCTAAGTAAAGTCTACTTTTTTTCTTAAAAGGGCAACTTTAAAATGTTTAGTAACATTACAAATGTCAAAGCAATAGAGCTGTTTCACATTGGGGTTTACCCTGATCTATTTTGGTGGAAGGGGAAATGGGAATCTAATCTTATTCCTCTTTAGTATTAAATGTTTTTTCAGATGTCTGTGAAGTATCTTCTGTATAATGGTGGTGTCATACCAATTACAAAATCAGATAAAATACTGAATAAGCTCTTTTTTAAAAACATAATTAAAATGTCTGTTAGTACAAGAAACATACTATGTTACCTCAATCCTTTATGGTCCAAGGAGTGAGAGTTGAAATAAAAACCATGGCAATATCCCATGTCACAGTGCAGAAAACTACTAAGACTCTTGGAGTTTTTGTAACTTTGTATTCTGTTAGTACCAAGAGGCCCCATTCAAAGATCATTGCCACATCATGCTGGGAACTGAACACACATGCAATTAAATGACTGTCCAAGGTTTTGGCTTTGAAAACACTCTACAAATCAAACAGTATTACTAATCCAATATCGTAAGGTCTACAGAACTTAGTGAGTCAGAGATGCTCAGATATCACTGGTGATAGGCTGATGATTTGTTTAGGTGTGCTCATGTGTAGCTCTCGGATCCCTGTCTATGGTGCTCCAGCACTGCATATCTCACTCTTGACACTGTGGGTCCTCAGCACAAATCTGGCCTCAATTCCTGTGATAAATTCCATTTCTCATAAATCACTAAGGATAGTTTTTCCATCTTTCTACTCAAATCCTTTGCACTAGAAGACAAAACAAAACAAACCTCATATGCATGCATCAGTGGTGTTCCAAATAGACTGAATTAAAGCATTCAGCATCTTTCTGTATTCTAGGCCATCTGGTGATCTGAGGCCAAAAGGCCTCGGAGTATTAGATGGATCGTGTGTGTGTGTGTGCGTGCGTGCGCACGGAGATCTATAAGGCAACAGATTTGTCTCCTTTGGTCTTAGCATGCTTCTTAAGAGCAGTATGATTCTTGTGTGTAGTGACTCTATATACCCGATATAGAAATCTGAAGTGGCTATGTGCTCATCTGCCCACGCCTTTGCAAAACACTGGGTAGGTTCTCGTATGTCCCCCATGACCTTAGTATGTGAGTGCCTATGCTCTTTGGCGGATGCTGGTCTTAGGACAGTATTACACAGTGTAGTGCCTCAGTAATTTGGGAACTCCGCATGGAATGTAATAAAACTTGTGCATTTTTATGGTCCCTCCTTAGCTGTACTCTGTGGATAAAATGTCTCTGTAGAATGTATGGCTGCTACAATGTTGAGGATGAAGAAAATGTATCTATGCTTATCTTCACATTTACTTCAAGTAGTAAGGTAGCTAGGGAAGGGGCTAGAGTTAAATACCTGGTGACTATCGTTTTTACTATTTAATTGTAGCAGGGATAGTCCCCTCATAAGTCAGTTTGTTCTGTTTAGACCAGGAGGAGTATAGTCCTCTGGTCTTGGCTGTTTGAAGTCTCTCTTTCCCCCATGATATCAGATGGTTCTTGACGAATAGGACTGTGAGGAAGGGCTCTCCTGCAATAGGCTGACTCCTTTCTTCTGTGACTGGGAATGGCTCTGCAGTTAGGATCTCCTTTGCTCTATGCCTGGGTGAGGATTGCTTATCTCCTTCTTCCACTCTTTGAGCAGCCAGTCTGGCTGTGTCCCTACTCTCTTAAAAGCAATTGATCCTCTCTCTCTGTGCATGAGGACTTCTGATCCCCTCTCTAGGGAGACTGGGGTTAGGTTTAGCCAGTTGCCACTCCTCTGGGTTGACTCCCAGAGCCTCCTGATTGGCTCTTTTCCTCTTTCCTCTCCCCTTTCACCTGTATGAGTTCCGTGAGCTGTTTTCACAAAAGGATGGGGGAGGCCAAACCTCATGGACCCCATGATTCTTTCTGCTCTCCCTTTGCAGTGTCTGACTCCAGATCTATCATGTCAGGCAATCAAAGGCCCGTCACCAACTTATTTGTAGTCCTTTTCTTGTCCGTCTCTGGGTGAGAGAGGGTTACCATATGCAAAATATAAAAACAATGATTTTCTAGTGTAATCAACAGATTGTTTCATTTCTTCATTCTAGACTCCTCTACAAAGAACGCAGTGACTGTATAAAACCAACAGGCCAGCTAAATGTTTGTTTGACCAGATGGTAGCATATTTTTTTAATTTTGCAATTATATGCTAATCTTAATGGTGGAGTACAAAAACAATGCATTTTCAAGTTGCTAAAATGAAATCCCTTAAAACATGGGTGATTTAAAAAAAGAGGAAAGGTTTAGCAATCTGATTGCACAGGGCTGGCCTTACCATGAGGCGAACTGAGGTGGCTGCCTCAGGTGCCAGACTGTGGGTGGGCGCCACTAGGACCCAGAGTGTAGAAAATTGTGTCTGCTGCTGGTGCATATGTATTCTCTCTGCTCTAGATGCACAGAGATGGTGGAGTGCTGTGCTGGAGGAAGGAGGGCACAAGAGACACAACAGGCAGGCATGAGAAAAGGTGAGGGAATAATAGAAAGCAGCAGGAGCTGCAGGGAGAGAGAGGAGGAAGAGCCTCTTGTGTATCTCTCTAGCACCCCCAGGAGCCTGGACTGATTAACATCAGATTCTCTAGGAGCTTCCTGTTTCCTGCTGCTTCCCTGAACCCACTTGAGGAGAACAGGCAGTCAACTGAAGTAGTAGGAGCCAGTTAGGCCCTTAAGACGCTGATATCTTCCATCACTCAGGCCCTACTACCAACCTGCTTATTTGTCCCCTTCAATTGAGTGTTGAGAGCCACTATAGCTGGCACAGAACAGCAGTCATGAGTGAAAGAAGAAAACGCCCCTCTGGGGCAGCATTCAGAAAAAGAAAGCAAGCAAAGGAAGCTTTTCTATCTAAACAGGAAGGAGCTCTCCTGAGACACACAGACACAAATGTTCACAGTGAGCCTTCCGGCCCCAGTGAGGATGTGAGTGGTGAGGAGATGTCTGATCTTCCAGTTAGTGTAGTTGACCTGGCAGCTACTGCAGCATCCATATCTCCATCTCAAATGGATGTAACCATGCACATTCCTGAAGAAAAGTGTAGATCAGAGAAGAGTGTGGTGGAGGCGCAAGAAACAGCTGCTGCTGAGTTTAGTTCCTTAAGTCTAGATCAGGCCTGCACAACATGCGGCCCACGTGGGCTCACAGTGCTACCTGCAGTGGGGTGAGTAGGCAAACGGCAGGGTGGGGCAAGCCAATGGCTGGCCGGCCGGCAGGTGGGCGGGCTGGGGAGTGAGGGTGAGCCAGTGGCAGGGAGCGGGGGCGGCAGGTAAGAGGCCAGCAGCGGGCAGGCAGGCGAGCAGAGCGGTGGGGGGAGCTGGCGAGCCGAGCGGCGGGGGGGTTGAGGAGACGAGTGGGCGGGCAGTGGCAGGGCAGCAGGTGAGCCAGCGGGGGGGCTGAGGAGGCGAGCCGGGGGGTGGGGGGATGATGAGCCGGGCGGGCAGTGGTGGCGAGGCTTTATACTGGGGGGAGGGGGGAAGGAGGTGAGCGGCGAGTCTGTGGCTGGAGGGGGGCAAATCTCAGGCCAGGGGGTTTCGGCCCTCAGCTGTTTTCTTTGGATTAATATGGCCCTTGCTGCTTTACGAGTTGTGCAGGCCTTGTCTAGATGATCCAGGACTATGGACCCAAATGAGCAGTAGCCTGAGGGACTTCATTGTAGTGCATGGGCCACAGCAAGTGAAAAACTTCATGTTCCTCAAAGACAATGAAAATAGAAGTTTCCATCTGTTGTATTTTCTTCCACATATACAACACATTACTGGCATGAAATCCCCAATGGTGACAAAGTGGAGAAGCCATGGCCTATTTACTCAAAAACCCAGAATGCTGCATACTGTTTTTGTTGCAAACTCTTCGAGCCTAATGTTCCAGTCACATTGGGTTCTACAAGAACAAAGGACTAGAAAAATCTGGCTAGAAATCTGGCATGCCATGAGAAGGCAGCAAATCACCAGAGAGCATTCCATAGGTGGAAAGAGCTTGAGATGAGACTAAGGTTAAAGGTGATTGCATCAGAATCTCTTTACTGGCAAAATGTTCTGAAAAGGCTCATTGCCATTGTGAGAATGCTTGCTACCCAAAAGCTAGCACTGCGTGGCACTTTAGATCAGCTGTATGTGCCAAACAGTGGAAACTTCCTTAAAATTATGGCGCTGATGGCTGAGTTTGGTGCTGTACTCCAGGAGCATCTAAGAAGAGTCACCACCCAAGAAATGTTACGCGCACTACTACCTTGGAAAAACCATTCAAAATGAGATCATACAGTTACTGGCAACAGAAGTCAAACAGAAGATTGTGGCAGATCTGAAGTCAGCAAGATATTACTCTGTTGTTCTGGACTGCACACCTGACATCAGCCATACAGAACAAATGACTGTAATGGTGCTTTTTGTAACAACAGAACCTAGTGAAAATGTCGCTGCAATGGTGACTGTCAGAGAGCATTTTCTAGAATTTATTGACATTGATACTACAGGAGCTGGTATGACAAATGTGCTTCTTAAAAAGATACGGGAATTGTGATAGCTGACATGAGAGGTCAGGGCTACAATAATGTTGCCAACATGAGAGGAAAGAACAGAGGAGTGCAGACATGGATCCGAGTGTTAAACCCTCGAGCTTTTTTTGTCCCATGCAGTTCTTACTCATTGAACTTGGTGGTCAGTGATGCAGCATCTTCTAGAAGCAGTCAGATCAGCTTCTAATGAGGCTGCTGAATTTTGTTAATGTAATTCAAAGCATCTATGTATTTTTCTCTGCATCAACTCATCAATAGCAAATTTTGAAGCACCACCTGGGAACATCTTCTGACAATGAAACCACTGAGTGCCACCCAATGGGAAAGTTGAGTGGAGGCGATAAAGCCTATCAAACACCAAATTGGGAAGATAGATGTTGCCATTATGGAGGATAATGCTATGACAGGAACTGTTCATGGGAGAACAGTGGTAGAGAGAAATGGAATCACCAGAAACATGCATAACTTCATATTTGTGTGGCTTAGTGTTGTGGCATGACATACTGTTTGAAATAAATATTGTAAGCAAGAGACCCCAGGTGTTGACCTTAATATATCTGGAGCAATGAAACAACTGGACAAAGCAAAGTCATACCTACAGTCTTACAGGTCAGATGAGGGATTTTAAAACTTTCTGAAGAGTGCACAGAAGTTAGCAGAGGAACTTCACACTGAAGCTATTTTACCACCCATTCAAGAATACAAGAGTCACCGAAGAAGACGACATTTTGATTACGAGGCACGGGATAATCCCATAAGAGACCCCAAACAACAATTCAAAGTTGAATTGTTTAACCAGTGCTAGATTGTGCAGTACAGTCAGTTGAACATTTCGTGCAGCTCAAGGAACACAGCAGTATATTTGGGATGCTGTATGATATTCCAAAACTCCTCACTATACCTGAAGAAGACCTACATCAGCAATGTAGGGCACTAGACAACGTTGACACATGACATGCGCAATATTGATGCGAGTGATTTAGGTGATGAACTGAAAGCCCTTTCAAGATACATTTCAGCAGGATCAACTCCAAAGGCTGTTCTGTAATATATGTGTACAAATAAGATGACCACCCTCTTTCCAAATACTTTTGTTGCTCTGCGCATACTTCTAACACTTCCTGTAACAGTTGACAGTAGAGAACACAGCTTCTCCAAGCTGAAGTTAATAAAAACACATCTACGCTCCACAATGACACAGGAGAGGCTGGTCGGCCTTGCAACCATCTCAATAGAGCATGAGCTGGCCCAGACTGTGGACCTTCAGGAAGCAGTTCAAATCTTTGCAACCAGGAAGGCACGGAAAGCATCACTTCGATTATTCAAACAGATAAAAATTCCAGTGTTTACTATGCAGACAAGAAAAGTTACATTTGCTGTTCAGGCGTTTGAAAGTTAAGTGTTACTTACAATTTTTGAACAAGGCATTTTAAGTTTAGTTCTTCTTTATTGGGGGTAGGTAGCAGAGCAGTACCATGAGAGGAGCAGACCAGGAAGAAGGCAGAATTGAGACCGTTCAAAATTTTGGCCCAAGCGAGGGGGCATAGGGGCGTCATTTGAGCTCACTGGCTCAGGTGCCAAAATGTTGTGGGCCAGCCCTGAGATTGCAACAATTGGTTCAGTTTTTGCTGGTTGTAATGCTAAGCTGGCTCCACTATCACCTGCAGCAGGAACCAAATGCCAGTTGCTTGAGACTGTTAGCATTCATGACTAAGTCTTTCCCTCTACATACTTTGGAAAACAAGACTTTTTCCTGCTTATCCTGATTTGATTTCTCCCCCACCAGTGGCTTAATTATTCTGAAGTTAGTAGAAATTACGTGTACTGTCACTGTTGTACAGCTTTTAAGTGCAAACTACTTTTGACTAAATACACAGATGAAGCTTTCACAGAGTCCAAATGCTCTAATTGGAAAAAGGCTTGAGAAATTTGAGAGGCATCATGCTTAAGTTATCACAAAGCAGTTATTCTTCTTCAATAGACCACAAAGAATGCTGGTGACATGCTAAGTCATTTTTGGTGCTCTGAGAAGAAAGGATATTATTGAAAATACGAAGTAGCGTACGTTATCTTGTCAGACAAGGACTTGCACCACAAGGCCATTATACTAAAGAAGCTGAAAATAAGCCCTTCTGTGGAGAGGTTGACTGCAACTTTATTCACATGCTTTATTTGCAGGTCCGATATGACCCTTATATTTCCAAGTGGCTGAGAGTCTAGAGAAATTCCTAGTTCTTCTGAGATTTTTTTGTAAAATTATGGCAGATGAAACAGACTTCTCCAGTGAAGAATTTTGTTTTATGCCTGTGATGTGGATGACTTGAATATTCATGAAGTTAATTGCATTTGTACAGGCTAGGCTGTACATCGGTGATGGTAATATAATTAAAGATCTATATTATTGTGTCTGAATGTGAGGATCAGTAATTGTCATGGACCGTTCTATGGCGGTGTCACTAATATGGCAGGTTTAGTTTCCCGTGTAGCAACCACACTGCAGCAGGCGGAACCATGAGCTATATATATTCATCGTTATAGACGTGCTTTGAATTTGACATGCTGAATGCCTATTTAAAAAATACTATCCTAAGAAATATGCTTGAAACTATTTATTCTATTATAATAAAATATTAATTAAAAAAATCACCCAAAGGAGATGCTATATTTCAAGACCTAAAATGTGTTAAATACCATCACCAGGCATCTGTCCAACAAAATGGACTCCATGGAGAAGCATTGGCTTCAGTTTGAGAATTACCTTGTACTGTGCACAACTTGGGAGGTTGCAAGGAGGTTGCAACTTGGGAGGATGGAATGGAAGATCCTGAAATGAGCTCAAATTGGTGGCATAGCAGCTCAGATGGAAAAGTTTAAGTTCCTCTTTGGTACTGAGCTAGGTCAAAAAGTCCTAAACATAGTAGACAGTCTGTCCAAAATTCTGCGAGGGTCAGATGTTTCAGCAACAAGAGGCTACTCTTATGAAAGAGACTTTAGTCCAGCTGCTTAAATGGAAAGGTACAACTTTTTCTACGAGGAAATGCACTGGAAAAGCTTAAAGTTGGAGGTAGTCAGAATGCCTTCCAGGGAAGAGACATTTCCAGGAAGGTATAAATAAGGACAGGTGAACCCAGCAAAGATATTTTAAAGTATAGTTACTTTAAATTTAAACCTTAAAAATCAGTGTGCAATGTTAAATCAAGATATGAACTGATTTTACAAAATTTTTCAATCTTGAAGCTCTCAACTACAAATGCAAGTTAGATGTCCTTCAGGTGTATGATCCCGGTTTCAGTCATGATTAACTGATTACTCCCCTTCTTTTGTCACAAGCCAACAAGTCAGTTCACAGTGTTGAAGTCAGTTAAAAAATATCTGTTCAGAAAACAACTGACATTAGATTTTGGCTGAGTGAAGTGATGAGGCTGATTTTTTTTTGTGGTACCGGCAACCAAATGCTGTAAGTGAATGTTGTTCCAGTGCTCTACATCATATTAAAACATGGCTTTGCTCTACAATGGGACAATCATGGCTCACTTGGTTTATGACGTCACATGTACAGGGCAAAACTGACTTAGAGTTTACAGATGTTGCAGCAGAACTAATTTCAAGAAACCTACGATGAAGATAATTGTTCAGAATTTGTTTCAGATTAAGGTTTTTTACTCTTGTTTAAAGTAATCCTTTAATGAATAGTCTTCTACCGTGACTAGAGTAGTCCACTTATTAAAAGTGAAATAAGTCTGCTTCTGTTCTAAACACCAGATTCCTTTATTATTGAAATTCCTAATTTGGGTGGGGGGGGGAGGGGCAAAGAGGGGTGCCAACTCCCTCCAGTTGGCTTTACTTTTGCTATTGTCTGATAAGGAATCACTAATTTGGAAGCCAGCTTGAAACTATTCTCGTCTTCCGCTATAAGCATACTCCATGCTAAAGTTAAAGATGGTTTACTACTTTTAAAAAGGCAAAAACCCCCACCCCTCTCTATCCCAAATATGAGTGGTCTTAGCTGTGGAAGTTTGTCAACTGCAAGGTTATTCAGAAGGAGTGTATATCTTCCATAGTGAGAGATCTGGTTTCTGTCCCCAAAGCTGCAAGTGGACTGAAAAGATGTAGTAGAATCAGTGGTCGCTAATGCTTGAAGAAAGGAAACTTTTTCCAATAAGATTGGATAAGGTATTCTATTAATGTTTTAGTTTTTCATCTGCACTTCAAACTTCTTGCTTTAGAAACTGAGCAAGAAGTAAACCAAAAATGGTATTAAGCAGATTATAAATCCACATTTTGCCCCAGTCCAGTTACGTTGCAATTCCATATCAATACTACAAGAATTTGTATATGGTCTCATTGACGGTATGGCCTTTAAAGTTCACTTTCCAACAGTTGCAGTGCTACCTAGCTACATTGGCTTTGAAAGAGGTACAGTAACCGAAGGAGATCATTTCATTTGGAAATAGGATACTCTAAAGTTTCCCACTTTATCACATTCCCTAAACTTTCTAAAACAGTTTAGCATATGTAAGTAGAGATTAAATTACATAGCTTGTATGCAGTATATAGTTTTTATCCTTTACTGGTTTCATCTATAAAAATTTTTTGGTATCAGATCACTTAGAAAGACACACCTATTTTATTTGAGTTCTTCCTTTTCACCATGGATATGGCATGGCATCCACCTACCCACCTCCATCTGTCACTTCCTCCCACTTATTTAAGGCTAGGCAGGCTTCTGATCCATGGACTTCTAGTTGATCAATTATGTATTGTGTATACATCTTTGGTGAGGGGGAATTGTTTTCCCCCCATACTGACTTAGCTGAGCAATAAATACATTTCTAACCTCGACATGTAATCTTGAATCCCATGGGCTCATTCTTGTGAGAGTGGCAATGCTGCTGGTCTTCCCAGTACTACACTTGTGGTACCTAGTGGTTTAACTAGAGTATTAGTATGTTAGAGGTGTTTGAAATGTGAAGGTTTTCTTTAAAGAATAATAGCAAGAGAGGATAGGTGATTTAAATTGTTTTGATATAAATCTATCTTAATCCTGATTTAAATTAGCAAGTAGGACATCTTGATTTAAATCATCTATTATAATCTTGTTTTGCATTTTTACTTTTTAGTTATCTTTCTAAAGAGCGTGTTTATCATTAGCTGGCAATCATTGACCATGTTAAATATAGCCTTTACACTAAATTTGGTATTTATTTAACATAAATGATTTTAAGATTATAGTAAGTTTAGGCCTTAATATAGGTTATTTCAAATTTAATTTTACATTTACTTTGAGAGAAAATATTTAATGCATGTAAATTCTATGTAAATTGTTTTTTGAACAATCTGATTTAAAAATATATATATATATTTTTTATCCTCCCTGATTGTGAATACTGGCAGCTATCAGGGAGGATAAAAAATATATATTTTTTATCCTCCCTGCCAGTATTCACAATCAGGGAGGATAAAAAATATATATTTTTTATCCTCCCTGATAGCTGCCAGTATTCACAATCTACTACCTACAACAGTTTTACTGCAGTTACTTAATGGGTGACATCTGTAGCTGTACACTCTTAAACCACTTATGAGTGGTTTGTCATACTTCAGTGTGGAACAATTGGAAAAATCTTCGTTTTGTGCCTTCCAATATTCTGGCATTGAAGTAGGTTAGAAGTGCCATTGTTCTCTTGAATGTGTAGCTCCCATACTCCGAGCCACTGTCCAGCAAAGTCTTCAGCTACCAGTTCCCTCCAGAATTGCCGATTATATTTTGTGTTTAAAAAAAAATCCAAAAGCCCAAAATAAAACTCCTCTAAGTGCATAGCACCAGGGAGAAAAAAAGTGTCATAATCTTTACCTTCAATATATTTACCCACATTCTGTCTTTATTAAATAGAAGCCTAGAATTGCTAAACCAAGGCACATAATTGAAGGGAGAACATTGAATACACCCCCTCCCACCCCGTGCTTTTGAAGGCTAGTAATTTGTCAACTCTCCAGCTTTGGGCAACTCTGGTCCTAAGATAAACAGAAGAGGATGGTGGTGAAGCTGCACTTAATGTTCTAAGATCAAACCTACTGGAGAAGGGCTATTTTTCATTCCAAAACGCAACATCAGGTGTTTCAACTATTTATTAATCTGGTCTTCTGAACATCTCAGCTGCTCATTTAGCTGCTCATTCAGTGGAAGTGGGAATGGAGAGGAGTAAGTTCCTGAGAACTGGACCAAGTTATGAGATGGTCAGAATAACTCCACTAAAAAGAATGGTGGCTCTTTGAGGAATGCCTCTGCAAATACACCCCGTGTAGACTGTAGAACTCTCTTCGCTTTGTGTTTGTACAGCACCTAGCACACCAGGACCCTAATTCTGATTGGACCTTCTATTAACTATATATAAGTAATTCCTATTTAATTCACCTGCTTTAGCCTTCAGGAGCCTTTTGGGAAGCAGTGCTTATGGGTGTTGTACAAGCATCTTCGTGCTCAAGTTTGGAACAGAACTTGTAAAATAAATACTGAAAGGTTCTCCTAATCCTAAACACAGCAAAACTACAAGGAAGAGGGGAAGATGGGCAGGGACTGATAAAGTTGTAAGTGAATAAACTCAGATCACAGCTACTGAAGAATTGCATTTTTTTTTTTCCTTCAAGGATGGTTTCTACACAATCCTAGTTACAGGAATTTTAACAAATCCTAAACCAAGGTAGGTAGATTGAGTTGTTACAAAACGTCACAGCATGACTTGCCATTGGAGTTGGGATTTTCACCAGTGAGGCCAATATATGAATGGACCTGGAGGATGAAATATCCTCTCATCTCTAGAATTGACTGATTCATACTGTGGGGCAGTGTGGAGAAGCTAGAAGTCCTTACTCTGACTCTGTTCTGTGTGCTTGCCGTATAACTGAGCAAAGTATGAGTGACCTAAAACCTTAAATTCCTTTTATAGCTTTTCTATTGCCAGACATTGTACTGGTTGATTACAGAGGGAATCCTACTAAAGAATATCACCTGGGAGACCAGGGAACAATGTGGATCAGTCAGTTACTATCTGTATCTACAATATTTAGCACAATGGGTCCCCGATTTGCTTGAAGCCTCTTAGTGCTACTGCAATATACATATTTAATAATCCGATAATAGACTTTTTACTTGAGATTTTACTGGATTAAATACTGTATGTTGCTAACTATGCATCTGTAACTAAAATGATATCTTTTGTGACAAATCTAAGGCAGTATGACTTGTTGCTTTTTCTGTGGAAAATTTTCCTTTTATCATGAGTATTCAAATTTTAATTACAGAAACCTGATTCTCAGCACAAGAACTCTGAAAATGCCAAGCTGATAGGTGCAGTTTCTTTTATGTGAAGCCTTTTTATCCCAGTGAGGTGGAGGCAGCCTGTATTTTGAAAAGGCTTTTTTTGTGATTGACATCACTTGCCATAGCTTCTTTAAACCCATTCAGTAGTGTATGTTTGAGATAAGGTATGTCGGTAGTCTTCTCCCTCTTTTCTCCTCTCCCCCTCGTCCTATTCTCTCCCGTCCATCCTACCACACTCTTAGGCCTGGTCTACACTTAAAGTGTACGTTGACGTAGCTATGGCCTCAGGTGTGATGAAACCCAGACCCGTGAGTGCCATACCTCTGCTGAGCTAACCCTGGTGTAAATGCAGCTCAGTCGACAGAAGAATGCTACTAGCCACTTGGGGACATAGTATTCTTGCAAGTGACTGAAAAATCTTTTCCGTTGTTGTAGATTGCATTTACACCACAGGGTTATGCTGGCATGGTTACAGTGCAGTGGTTATGCTGGCATGGTTACGGTGCAGTAGCTATGCCTCCACAGTCCCTGTGATGTAGACATGTCCTTACTTAAAATACTTTGAATCTGTCAGCAAAGATATCTATCTAAACTTTGCTCCCTGAAGAGCCTCTTGCTGCAATTGGCCGGACCTAAATGACCCACAACAATATCCAGAAAACTGAGCCAGTTGTGGTTACCTTCATCTCTGATACATAGGTGCAGACTTCTTAGGATCAAGATGGACTGACACAGGCTGAGACTCAGTCTCCATAGGTTGCACCTGCTGTATTAAAAAATAAGTGGCTACTCACTGCTGTGTAGACTTTGCCCGTGGGCTGCACTTTGGCCACCCATGTGTGTGTGTTGTGGATTATGATAAAATAAATGGTTTTAACTGCTGATTGCTGCTGACATGCTGAAGTAGCATGTTGTGTTTTGTAAATATGATTTGGAACTAATGAAGCACTTCAGGGAGAAGCAGCCTTTTACATAATGCCATAGCTTCAGCACTAACGTGACTAATCCATTTGGACAAGTAATGATGAACTTAATGGCTCATTACAGGATGCTTGAGTAACTCGGTTGGTTAGAAACAGCAACCTTTGTGTTGGCTTGGCATGACAATCTCCTTTTTATATGAACAAGTGGCTAGGTTCTCTTCAGAAGCATACTATTTTTGTTTCAGAACAGTTGGATGAGAAGCCCTGGAGCAATGCATTTAAAAAAAAATACTCATTATAGCTGCAGGCCAGAAAATGTTGTTTGGAGCATCGTCCATGGACGTAGAACAGAGATGAGGATGGCAATGGAGGAGGGTGTAGGGGATGGGGGCGGGAAAAGGATGAAACAGCAATATATGAAGATTCAGGTTTTTAACCTAGAGTGAGTTAATGTGGCAATTTAATATTAAATTAGGGGTTTTTAATAGTCCAGCCTATTTTTCTTCTCTCACTGTGTGGTGGTTTATATGCATATCCGTGTTTTGCTCTGCTTGTCATCCCTCTTTAATCACCTTGATTTTATTAGTATGAAATGGAGACTTGAATGCAGCAACAAACATGAGGTTTTTGTTACTACCAAAGTTAATTGTCTCAGTGGACCATGAAGAACGCAGATTGGTCCCAGGTTTAAGAAACAGTGTTTGGCATTTCTTCCTTGTTTTTAGGTTTACAATCTCTTGTTTGCATTTGCTTTTGGCAGCTACAGCTCTTCGAATTTCTTGCATAGAGTTAGAAGGCTAGATCTCTCTATGATTAGATAGCAAGCACAATTAATTCAATTTTCCACAAATACAGACCACTGTTGATTTGACGACTATGAAAACATTTCAGTCCGTTCTGATTTATTATCCATTGTTCGCTAACTCTTAATAGTTTAGTTGGGCCAATCAATATTGCTTAACCATCCCTTCTTGAAACTGTTTTTGAGAGGTAGCTTCTATTTGTCCAATTTAATAGGAACAAAATGTCCATTAGGTATGGGTTGACTGTAAAGCAAATAGCAGATATGTAGGTTTATTTTAGGAAGAAGAGGATGATATAAATCATACGGTAATAATCGGCTATGTCCCCTACTTGTGTATATTTTGAAGACAAAATATACTTGCAGATGTGCAGTAGCTTTTGATACTGATTTTTAAAGAATATTAATTAGAACTGCCTCCTGTCAATAGAATTATCTTTCATAAATGCAGACTTGGTGTATTTTCTTTTTTGGTAGTGTTCGCTTGAAGCTGGGGCAGCTCCTTAAAACATAATGGTGGGAATATTTAATATTTTCCCCGTAAATAGTGTATCTTAAGAAAAATGCCACAGGATTTAAAGTAAATCTTGTAATTCAAAGGCATTCTTAGATCTTAAAAGATCTTAAACCCTTTGTATATTAAAGAAGAAGTTGGAGCATCGACCAAGTATGTTGGCACAGGTACTGCACTCTTAAATGCATAGTAACCAAATTTCTTGACATGGCTGTACTTGTAGTGAAGGCAGGGCCTAAGGTGACTTGATGGCAAACAGACCTTACACCTTGCAAGAATTACTTGGGTAATGCACACTCTTTCTCTTCTCTCCCCCTCCCCCATCAGCCTCTTAGCCAGTCTCCTTTCCAAATTTTGCTCTTTTGTTGTACTCATTCTTCTCTACATCAGAAGTGTCAGGTCAGAGACCTTGTTTAATCTTCCCAGTGATGTATCATATTTAGTCACGAGGAAAATCTTTTGGAGTTATTTCCAGGAAATCCAAGACAGAGGGCAGCAGTGAACAGTCCATCATGACTACACCTGGATAGGAATGGTGTACTCCAAACAGGGAAAACATTGGTTCTGAAGAGGTTCTGGCCTTGCTGTTCCACTTGAATTGAACTTGAATCACTCTAATTTTGCTCCTAATAAGAGAACTGGATGAGCGCAGCTGCTATGCTCTGTCTGCATAGATTGTTTTGAAAGCCATTTTATTAGTGTATGTATTTTGTTTCTAAAATTGGTAAATATGACATGAAATTTAGGAGGCACCCAAAGCTGGAGATAGTGGCTTGCATTTCAATCTAATATCCTGAAGCCAAGTACAGTGTGTGCAGCCTACTTTCACGCTGCCTAAAAAGTTTGCTGAAGGAATCTGAGAACTTAACTTCCATGCGTTGTATCCTGTGTTTAGGAGAATTAAATAGTACATCTTGATTAAGAATGTCTCTCTTCTTTAACTTAACACAGGGGTAGGCAACATATGGCACGCGTGCCAAAGGTGGCACATGAGCTGATTTTCAGTGGCACTCACACTGCCCGGGTCCTGGCCACCGGTCCGGGGGGCTCTGCATTTTAATTTAATTTTAAATGAAGCTTCTTAAACATTTTAAAAACCTTATTTACTTTACATACAACAATGGTTTAGTTATATATTAAAGACTTCTAGAAAGAGACTTCTAAAAAAACATTAAAATGTATTACTGGCACGCAAAACCTTAAATTAGAGTGAATAAATGAAGATGCGGCACACCACTTCTGAAAGGTTGCTGACCCCTGACTTAACATTTTGGAAAATTGTACGTTTGTTTATAAACATATCACTTCTTCATAAAGATCCCTATACCAAAGTTTGAAAAATCTTAACTAATATCCTAAACTATAATTATCTTCAATCATTTAAAATGTCTGAGACTAGATTAGCTGGAATTAGCAATCTGTGGTAAATAGAATGAAAAGTGGTTAGACTCCTATCTTCATGGAGCCAAGAGACCTATCCTGAAGGGAATGAAACAGATTTGTTTAGCTCTGTCAGGAGGAGACCGAGAACAAGTACATTTCATCCAAGAGATGGTCCTCTTTTTCCCCTGCAATTAAGATCTGGCTAACATGTTGGTTTGTTCTTTCAAAGATGGCTATATCACTCAAAATAACCTGAAGTCTCTTGTGTCTTCTCCAGAAGACTTTCAAAAAAGAGCTCTGAGACAGACTTGAAGTTGGCTCTAGTCTAGAAAATGGGCTACCTTATTCAGAGTAGCACCTAATGGTGCAGTTTTGATACTGAGCAATGCACAGATCTGATTTTTAGCTCTTTAGTAGATGAACTGTGCATTGCAAACCAGATAATTTGAATGCAGCCCTCTTTTCCTGTGTGTGAATTGACTGATCATATCACAACTTTTAATGAACTTGCTATTCAAAATTGTTCAACTAACAGTTTTTACTTACATGTTTAAATTCTGGATTGTTTAGTCTTTGAGCCTTTAGTTAATTCAACATTTTGAATTCTTCAAGCTATGTGACTGGCTACCCAAGTCACATGACCCTATTTCTATTTCCCAATTAAATGACTTAACCGCTTATAAACTAGCTGTTCCTGAAACTAAGTTAGTCGAGAATAGTTTATCAAGAATTGTGGGTTCAGTTTCTTTTTTGCTAGCGGTTTTACAGAATTTTGGCTCACTTTTTGTGAGCATTCTTACAAGCAGTAGCCTGAGTAGAAGTCTGTTGTGCAAAGATATTGGTGAATACTTCCATGTTAGTTGCAGAGGTCTGCTTTTTAGGCTGAGGGGGATTGGAAAAGAGTTCTTGGAAAGCTTTTTTGAAATTACATAAATCTCACTTCCCATTTTCTTATAGGGCTTTGTGCACATTCATTTAGATTAAGGGTGGGGGGGAAGCTACAAAAAGTATAGAAGTTTTTTATTTTGTGTCAAATAAGTAGTCACAAAAATGCATGTTGAACAGTTCTTCTCCAGAACCATTTCTTTTACTTCCTTACAACTAAATACAAATCCTCTTGTGGAGTGAGAGAAATAACAAAACCCAAAACAAATAATGTGAACCAACATTTTTAAACTGAGTTCTCATGGATTCTCACCTTTTATTAACAGCTCTTGTCTAAGAGCAAACAGTTTGGTGTTCGGCAAGACAGTGTGTCCAAGCAGCCTTTTATATAGTGATTTAGTATGCAGCATGCAAATCAGATGCAGTAAACCACAGTCTTTTTCTCATAATTACATTCCAGGTCATTGGTTCAGATAAGCTTACATACCAGCAGGAAGCCAGTGCAGAAACTCAGACTTATGAAGTAAGACGAGCTGGGACAATTGGGGAGGTGTGAGCGGGGAGGGGATTCTGCTTTCTGTGGTGGAAAGGTTAGCCACCACCCCTTCTCCTTAACTCTTTGCAAGCATTCCATTGCTATAGGATACAAAACATTCCCCCCCCCCCCCTTTGTAGTCTAGAGTTGATGGTAAAGCCCCAATCATGCAGTCCGACTCTCCCTAAGAGCTGAAAATGAAGCAAAACCCATATGCCTCTCATCCACGCATAGGAGATCCTCTAGATTTGTGATCTTCTAGACTAAACTACAAAGTGTTCCACAGACACCGTAAGTAGCTGTAAACCCTATCTGCTTAAATCCCCTCCACCTCTAAGTAAATTCTTGGCATTATGTCAAGACTGCCTTGTGAAACTGTAGGAAATACCTGAAATTTTGTTCTCTGTCTTGATGGGAGTGACCATAAATGGTTGCTGATCTAATAAATTTGAGAACACTAATTTTTCCTGCAATCTTTTCCCATAGAAATTGAAACTTGTATGCCATGGCAAGTGAGGTCTGTCTGCCTACATACATGCTTGCATATATTTTCTCCTCTCGCCTCATCCTCATTTGATGCGGAGTTTAAACAAGACTGTTCACAAGCACATCCCCCTCATCTTTGTGGGATGTTCACATCCCCAGCCCCTCTAATCCCTTTCATGTTAGGTTTGGCAAAAGCCTCTGACTTTGCAGTGTTTCAACCGTAAATCTTACTTTCCTAATTTACAGTCAGAGTTAATCTGCTAGGTTACAGCAAGACTATTCCAATTTAAAATTTCTGTACACCCGCAGTGCTTTATTATATCAGTTCATTTGACTGCAGTAAGGTGACATCTTCAAAAATAAACTTTATAACTTGCACGCTGTTAATTAATATGAAGTAAATGTGATTACTTCGACTCAGCTGTTCACATGTTTTGCATTTTGTTCCCATCTCTCCAGAAAAAACAGAACAGACCACTTTTAATGCAATTTTAACATTTATTTTGCCCCCTAATAATTATATGAAAAAAGTGCCTTGGGTGGCTTTTTATTTTGGTCTTTTTGTTTATAGTTAGTACTGTAGAAACATAAATAAATGCTGACCATCTTTTCAAAAACAGCTTGCAAGTATAAAGTATCCTTGACCTGTCCCTTCCCTTCTTGCCTGGGTGGAGATGCAGAAATGTGGAACATATATAAATTGTGTCAAAGTAAGATCCTTGGAAGTCTCAATCCTCCTAACCCAGAGGAAGGGAAGAACCAGGAAGATTGTTTTTATCCAAATGGTAAGGATTACTTTACAATTCTATTTAAACAAAAACATGTTTTTAATGGTGGTGAATGTTGCTGAATGTGACAGTGTTGGAATCTCAGTATAGAGCAAGTCTAGAACAGGCAGCAGTACCAGCAAAAACTTCCCCTATGTTGTCCTGTCAGTGTGCTTCATCCAGTGCTTAATTTGTGCCATTTTATTAATTTATTCATCTTGAATAAAATGATTAATCTGAAATAAGACTTTGAAGTATTTTTTTTCTTTTTAATCTACTGTTCTGGACCTTGCTTATTTACTCTGGTAATCTGGCATTTGGGACACTAGCAGAAGAGAATTCTTACTGCTAGGACATCTGCTTTTAACACTCAACCCATTTTCTTTCCACGGTGACCTGTGAAGGACTTTTGAAAAAATTGTTTGTATCCTCTATTTGCTGCTTTATGGTGTGGAAGGGTCTGGGCGTCGTGCTTTTTTTACCTTTTAGAAATTTTATCTTGAGCAAACGTTAGTCCTCCTCTGGCTGGGATTTTTCAGATTCCTGGGAAAGGGGATCTATAAATACCTTTTGATTTAGCTTAGACAACCTCCTGACTTAAACAGGCTTCAAGAGCACTAAATGGGCTGTGTACCAGTAAAACTGGACCATAGCACCAAGATTTTTTTTTTCATGAATCTATTCGTTTTTTATGGTAGATCCATGAAGCAAGATATTTTAGAAGCATCAGGCATCCTTTATAGCCAGCACTCTAATATATTCTTTGAGGCATGTTTAGAGTGTGCTGTACAGAAACTGACAGCAGGTGCTGGGAGGACTCTGAGATCAAACGAGTGTGATGGCTGACTTTAATGAATTTAGAGAGGCTGTGCAAAATGTGTGGGTTTTTTGTGTGTGCAAATACCACGGTATGTATCTCTTCCATGTGATTCCCATATGCTGTTGTGGTTTGTCAAGTTCTCTGGGAGAAGCAACTTCAGACCCATATTGACAGAGGTGAGGAAAAGTAGCATGAAACTTAACACCTGTGGGTGAGTGATAGATCTCCCCTAGCTGATGTTTTAAGGAATGGGAAAGCCTGTTCCTCTTCCAGTTTCTTCATGGTGAATCTCCCTCTCCTCTGTCCTCTCTCAAGAACTTCCTTTCTCTCTTCCATTGTGAAGAGAGGCCTCCCTTTATTTCCGTCTTGCCCCACCCCATCTTTTCTCTTTTCCTCCTTAATACATACACTCCCACCAGGATGTTGAAGTGGTTGGTGGTGGTAGGTTAAAGCTGACAGACCAGTGAGTGGGGCAGCTAATGATACCAGCCCATCTCCTGATGTGTGTCTTCCTTGCTGTCTGCTCAGGAAGCAGGCCCTCTCTCACCTTGGAGCCCTGAGAAACAGCAAGAGAGAAGGAAGAGAAACCCGTGCAGCCTTGAGTGATTGGCAGGGAGGAACTGCAGTGGAAATGCTGCTTAATCCCAATTGCTTGAGCCAAAGATGCAGCTACCAGGGCAGAAAATTGGGACATCACGATGAAAACAGGAGTGTTGGGAGCTGTGTTGTGTTTACACATGGAGCAGTTGTGGCGCACAGGTTAAATGACTTTCCCAGGTCACAGTGCGTTACTGGCACACCAGTTGATCTGACTGAGCAGGCTTGTTTATAGGGACACTGTCCAGTTACACATACAGTGATAAAGTAAAATAATCCCATTATCTTGGATTACTAAAACTGAAAAAAGTTGTCTAATGCCCCCAAAATAAGTGTGTGTCAATGGCGTGCCCTATGCAATGCACTCTTTCACTATTTATGCTGTTTGGGGTTTTTGTATTTTCCTCCTGCTTTGTACAATTTAAATTAGGCTGACTTGTCCGTTTCACTTTTGTTTAATAGTCAGTTTCACTTTTAGGTTCTTGCATAATAACAGTGTTGCAATATGTTGTAAACATTGGTAGGTTCAAATCCAATAGAACTGGGATTGTGAAAAACCAACACATATGGGAACACTTTAGGTTTTTGTAAAAGCTTGTTATTTGAAAACCTTAATTTTAGGCCATGTTTGACAGACACCCTCTTTAAAACTTATTAAATTTGAACTTCTAAACATTACAATATACTGCTGCATTTTTCCAAATGTCTTCATAGCAATTAAATGTTTGAGGCATTTTTAAATGAGAACTAAATTAGATATGCTAGTCACTGTCTTGCAAAACTGCACACAATTGCTCTGACCCAAACAGCTCATCAAACCTATGAGTCCTAATAAATAAAACTGTCTTGATTCTGTTGTGTGTTGTAATGCTGGTACAGTACTCTACTGCAGGGCATGTTACTTAAAATGTTTTAAAAGGATTTAAATAACTAAACTGCTTCTAAACATTTTAGAATACCAAATCTGGTTGGTTTTGTAGAAAGAACACAGAAAATGACACCATAGCTGTAGATACTATATATTCACTGTAAATCATACTGTGTTCTAGGTACTCTAAACTATTTTGTGAATTTTAGTGCATCCCTTGGCTTTTAAAATTTTATTCTAGAGAACCCTGAATGGCCACATGGTGGTAAATGTATATAAAACATAGTCTTGTAGTATACAAACATTAATCATGTTTATTCAGCATCATGTTTTATTAACTTGATACACTTTTGCTAGAATGGAGTATAACATTTAACACAGTAGTTTTTAGAGGAGAAGATAGTATTTTCATAAGGTCTGTTAAGTCCTGGGAGAGGAAGGGAGAACGGATATTCTTGCCCTGACGTTTTTTGCTCAAGGAATGTGCTTTTAAATTTGTGACCATGAGAATTTTACTGTTTTGTCTGACACTAGCCAAATTGTGATGCTTTTCTTGCTGGTAGAATAGAATGTAGATAAGCCCTTTGGTTTTCAATTTAAACCAATTTTTACGGAAAAATTCCCATGTTTTACAAAAGCTATTCAGTTTTTTCTGATTTTTTTTCACCCTACATTTGCATAATTAAAATATATAAAAAAATAACTTGTTTTATTAGAAAAATACAATACATTGCATGAGATATATGTATTACGATAATACATTTGTGTGTGTGTGTGTGTGTATATGCAAAGCTACCTGAAGTAAGGCTCTGTATTAATTTAGAAGATGTACACAATAAATAAACAGGCATGCCTGGAAGCTCTGCAGTGCATGCACATCTGAACGTACTGATGAATCTTATGCCCACCACGTACACATTTCAAGCTGTTAGCAGATAAAAGGTTTAAAGATTTGACACTAGAATGGGAAGAAAACAAAACTCTGTATTGGAATACGTTTCAGAACACAGAAGTATGCAAAAGTTTAAAAAAAAAACAAAAAAAACAGGAGAAAAGGATGAAGTTGAGTGTATGCACTGCTAATGGTATGACCTAATTATTAAATGTAAATATTTATAGGCTAATAGTTCTAAGTATACAACAGAACTGTTTATTCAAAGAAATTTTTATTTGGGGATTAGAGATGTATTGTTTTCTTAAACTCAGAGGTAGCATTGTGTTTTGAGTTCCGTTTTAGTTGTGTAGCAAATCACATTAATGAACTGAATTCAAAGCATTAATTTACTGAATATTTTTTTCCTGTATAAACCCTGATATTTACTCAGAAAACTTAATAGTTTTTTGCACTGATTTTCACCTGTTTTTGTTGTGGTAATAAACATAGATAAATTCCTGGGAAAAATTAAATAAAATAAAAATTGAAAATGAAGGGCACTAAATATAGATAATTTTTCCTTAGTTGCAGTGAGGTATAAATATACATTAGTGTCAAACCATTGCCAAGGACTGTAATCCAGCATTGTTCCGTCTTTGTGGAGGATAGTTTTGTTTATTAAAACAGTTAAGTTTCAAACAGTATAGTTTTTATGCATCTGTAATGTTTTTCAGGTATCATCCAAAACTGCTAACTGTGGGTGATCAATACATTTATAAAGGAATAATTTTCTTAAATTCCAGCAAGAATACATTTTTTTGTTTAGAACAGTGGGTTATCTTTAGAGGTTTTGCCACTATAGAAATTGCATTAGAGAGAGAGAACATCATCTGGGATGTCAGTTATTTTAGTCTGTGGCTTTATGAAATGTTAGAAGTCTAGCAAGCAGAGTTCAGTTTTGCATGACTTCACAGAAATTAATCTGCATTGTTAGCATTCTGTGTATCTGTTTTTAAGGGGAAAAGACCAGGCTGAGCTGTCACTGTGGCCTATCCCACTGAAAATTTTGTACGATCTTTTGAAATCCAAGACATTCTTTCCATACCATTAAGGATTAGATTTTTGGCTAGTGTTTGATAAATTCCTGTTTTTAACATACATCTGTGCATATATACAATTTTATCTGGAATACGGTTTACTGAGATCATCTTAAAACATGGATCACATTCAGTTTTTGCCAATATATTCTCAGCATGAACCATCTTGCTGCATAAGGTTTCACTTTGGTGATGTGACAAGGTGGAAAACGTTTATTCTTGAGGATTAGGTTTTAAATTAGAATTATCCTATTATAGGGAGAAATATTATTCTTCAGAGGGTGGTTAGATTGAAGAATGGTGGTATTGTTCAATAGCACTTCTAAATAAATCCAGTCTCTAATTTCTATGAATTCAAGATGGAAGCTCTGTGTGATCAGTTCAGATTATTCCTACCCAATGACCTTTAAAAACCTGAGTTAATGTTGAAGGTTTTTTGTAGGGCTGTCGATTAATCTCAGTTAACTCTCACGATCAACTCAATAAAATTAATCACAATTAAAAAAAATTGCAGTTTTAATCACATTGTTAAACAATAAAATACCAATTGAAATTTATTAAATATTTTGGATGTTTTTCTACATTTTCAAATGTACTGATTTCTGTTACAACACAGAATACCAAATGTATACCTCTCACTTTATATTGTTTATTACAAATATTTGCAGTGTAAAAATGATCAACAAAAGAAATAGTATTTTTCAATTCACCTCATACAAGTACAGTAGTATCATGAAAATGCAACTTACAAATGTCGATTTTTTTTTTTGGTCATATAACTGCGCTCAAAATCAAAACAATGTAAAACTTTAGAACCTACAAGTCCACTCCGTGCTACGTCTTGTTCAGCCAATTGCTTAGACAGACAAGTTAGTTTACATTTACCGGAGATAATGCTGCCCACTTCTCACTTTCTGGTGACTTTGTAAATAAGAAGAGGCGTTCACATAGGACTTTTGTAGCTGGCATTGCAAGGTATTTACATGCCAGATATGCTAAACATTCGTATGCCTCTTCATACTTCAATCACCATTCCAGAGGAAATGCCTCCATGCTGATAACGCTTGTTTAAAAAAAAAAAAAAGCGTTAATTAAATTTGTGACACAAGAAATTCAATGTCTCCTGCTCTGTTTTACCCACATTCTGCCATATATTTCATGTTATAGTAGTCTCGAATGATGACTCAGCACATGTTTGTTTTTAAGAACGCTTTTGCTGCAGATTTGACAAAATGCAAAGAAGGTACCAATGTGAGATTTCTAAAGATAGCTACAGCACTCAACCCAAGGTTTAAGTATCTGAAATGCCTTGCAAAGTTTGAGGGACGAGGTGTGGAGCATGCTTTCAGAAGTTTTAAAAGAGCAACACTCCAATGTGGAAACTACAGAACTTTGGGTCTGGGTGTCTAAAGCTTCCATGGTTTAAATTGCCTGCACGCAAACTCAGGGGCTGGTTCTTGTCATTCTTCCCCCACCCCCCAAGCCCTTCTCCTGGGCTCCAGACTCTGCTTTCCACAGAGCGTCACCTGGCCTTTCAGCATTCAATCAGGGTAATTGTCTCCTGTAGATTCTGGCTAATTATTAAAGCTATCTGATTCCCAGGTGTCGGCATTCTCTGATGTTCCTTTTCCACTTTTTTCAAATGAGCTAGAACAGAAAAAATGCTGTAGCATAAAGGACAGAATGTTCTTCATAATCTATTTGTATCACATGTACTCAGTCATACCATATGAAACCTCCCCAACGATATCCAACCTCACCAGCACCATGCCACCAACTTGTAATAGAGTTTCTGTAGAACAATGGAGGGTTCTGCCTTTCCAGGTACTGTTTTCAGGTTGAAGAATTTGAAGCTTAAGTGCAGCGTTGGTCTGTTCTTCATTCTCTCCGGTCCTGCTTCCTATGCAAGCATAATGCACTACTGCTAGGGGTGTCAAGATAGCCTTGGGTTTCATTTTGCGCACCTGCTTATATGCACTTCGTGTTTTAAAATTTGTTAATGTATGGGGGAATGAGGTGGGGGGGGGGCAGGGAAGGCAGAAAGGAGGGGGATTGTGGAAGGCTGGTAGTTTATCTTCTGCCCCAGAATGTTAAGACCAGAAAAAAGGTTATTAGAATGTTTTTATTTTGACAAATATTACATTTTTTTTTTTTGCGGGGGTGGGGTGGAGAGAAGCTTTTTGGTATGTTTCTACTGCAGTGCATATTTGCAGATGTTTGCTAATGCATGGTCCATTTCACAGTGTACAGAGGCAGATAAAACTGTCATTCATATGAAAGCCAGTGGGCCTGAAGGAACCTGCCTGCTTGTACTCTGTTCTGCCTCTAAATGGTAACAGGCAGTAGCTAGAGTTCCCAGGCTGCTCTTCCATCATAATCTACAAGAGACTAGTGGTTGACTTGCTATTTTTGATTGCAAGAAGCATCCTACATTGACCATTCAGTCTCCTCCTTTGGTCTGTTGTCCTTCTTTGGGTCTGATCCAGATACAAAATTGCACCAAGTTAATGTCTTAAACTGAATTAGCTAAACCAGCACCAATCCCTGTGTGGATGCTCTGGCTTATATCTATTTTTGCCTGTGTTGGTAATTGTACAGGAAAAAGCTAAATCAAAACAATCAGTTTTAAGTTGATGCATGCAAAATCCCGTGTGGATACACTTGTTTAACTACACTTTTTAAAAAACAAAAAAAACCAGTTTTAGTTAAATCAGTCTGACTTCTGTGTGGGGACAAAGCCTTAACTTTGGCATTTGGGGGGGAGGGGCAGGAGACAGGCCTGCAAAAACTAGAAGTGAGGAGTACTCAGGAGTACTTGTTCTTTCAGGTGTGTCTCCATGTAAAATAAAGATGAGGGCTATCCACTGAGTTATGGAATCTGTGCTGGGAATCCTACTAGCAGCATTTTAGAAGCTTGCTCAGTGGGTTTAGTGTAGTCAGGATTGTTGGTATAATACCACAGACGTTACTTGTCTGGGGATACCGCAAGGAGGACAGGAGACTTGTTATGGCTTTTAATCAGGCATCAACTTTATTATATAGATGTCTGGGACTGCCCGGCAGATAAAGTGTACAGTGGAGGCAAATCCATGCTTATTCAAATCAATTTTCCGGGTCTACCCCCCTTTGTTTCTATTCCATCCAGGTTCCCTAGCCGACCCATGGCTTAGACCAGGCCTGCACAACATACGGCTGTCTGTGTTGGTTTTTTTTGCTCAACAACTTTCCTCGCATCCGGCCCTCGGCTTTTTTCTTTGGAGTAATGTGGCCCTCACTGCTTTACGAGTTGTGCAGGCCTGGCTTAGACCTTACCATCCACCAGCCTTGTTAGAGAGTTAAGGAGGGCTATGATAACGGTGCGGGGGGAGGGGGAGAGCTTCCTGCTGTACCAATCATAGGAGTCCCTGAATCCCCTCCCCCATTCTGTTCCTTTATCCAGTACCTCCTTTTAAGTCCTTTACCAGGCCATTTATCTGGTCACTGGCTGCCCTCCCTATGGAGTACCTGCACTGAGCATCCGCCCAACCTTACAAAATAAGTTGTGACATATGGCCTACCACCTTTTCTATGCACCAGAAAAGGTTCATCCTTCTCAGCCCCCCTTTAAAAGGGGCAACTAGTGTAATGCCCACAGCAGGTCCTAACCTAGCTTGCCATTTGCCTCTACCAGGGGAGGGAGGGTGGGTGCTAGCTTCCTCGCTGCATGGACATGGAGACTTGCCTCACCCAGGTTTCGTACCTTTATGCACATTCTTGGGGGAGGGGGTGAGTCATTGCTGCAAAGCTGACCACCAAGCACCTCTTACAGCAGTTTCTGACCACCTTCCTCCCCCCACACCCCATCCCCCCAACCACAAAGCGGAGCTATCCTTCTTTGGGTAAGCCCAGACACATTCTACCCCCCTTTAGTTGTGGTGCAGTCATTTACAAAGTGACCTCTCTTGTACAACAGTAGTGCTTCTCTCCCAGGGGTGCTATCATTGTGAAGGTAGAATAGATCTTACAAAGGCCAAAGAACATCTATTTTCTAGTCTGCCTTCTCTTCAGAAGATGCATGGTTTTCTAGCTTGTAGCAGTAGTTCCTTGGGAAGAAGATACGCACCAGATGCTTTGCAGTCTTAATAGAATTTATTATGCAAAATGTAGTTGTACAACTACAACCACTCTGTGGACTGGATATGTAGGTGGCTTGCTTTCATTTTAAGGTAGTCTACATACCATCAAGTACTAGATCTTGAACTACTAATTCATAGGCAAAGATCAGCCTGGATTTTTCCAGGTATAATACTGCATGTATGTAGCAATACAACAAGACTCACTCATCTATCTTAAGAATGTGATCAAGTCCTTAGTTTGTAGTAGGAGATGGGAAGAGGCAGAGAAAAGGAATCAGTCTTCCAACAACCACATGTTAAATCTCATTACAGTTTTTAAAGAAGACTTGGAACAGATTAGGATCCCTGGTGTTTTCTTCAGCAAGGAAAAGTCACTTGCTACCTATGACTTGAATTACTAGTAGGTTCCTGCACATAACAACTACTTGATTATGCTGCTTTGACTAGTGAAATACATAATAATCAAAGCTATTTATTCTTCCCATTTCTGTCCATACAAGATGTATTGCAGTATGCCTCTTTCAACCTTCCATGTGTGTCTGATATTCTGCTGCTTCTCTTGCCCCCTCCCTAGTCCTTTATCCACATGCTGGCCTATTTGCATCCGTCTGTCATTACTCTGCGACTTTGCCTGCAGTTCTTTTCTGCTTTGTTGTCTTCTTTTGACACACCTGAAGGATTAAGGAGCTTTAAATACTCAAAAAGCTTAAGAAAACCATATCCCTAGATTTCTTTGAAGCCTTGTGTATCCAAGAGGAAAAGAGTAGCTATAGTTAAAACAAAACAAAACAAAAAATACCACACTTGGGATCATTCAGCGGTTGGGATAGCATTGGTACAGCAGTTGCTGAGAACTGAGGGTATGTCTACGTGGCAAAGAAAAACACTTGCTGCTGTGCCAGAGTCTAGGTCAGTTAACTGGGCATCTGGCTTTGAGGCTAAAAATAGCAGTGTAGACATTCCCACTAAGGTTGGAGCCCAGGTCCTGAAACAATGCGGGTGGAGGATCTTTGAGCTCAGGCTCCAGCCTGCGTGGGAATGTCTATATTGCTATTTCTAGCCCCGCAGCCTGAGCCAAGTGAGTCTAAGTCAATTGATTCGGGCTCTGAGACTCAGCACTGTGGGATTTTCTTGTCTGTGTAGACCTAATTAAAGTATAGACAAGGACATGCAGGGGTTGGGACTATTTCAGCTAATCAAGGTTTACCCATACTTGTAATTGGGCAAAAGCTTGATTCGCCAAATCAGTGCAAAACCTTAGCTTACTCTTACATTTGAGGCTCAGTATAGCTTGCGACCGCCAGTGACTGAGTTGAAACGATTATTCCACATGAGCTACATGATGCATTCTGGAGCACTCTGATCTTCTGCTCAGACTCATGCGCCTGGTAAGAGAGCTCAAAAAGTGAATCAAGGGGTTGAGAATGTCTCTGTCAGTCAACGGGGCAATTAAGAAATATGGGGAGAGGAAGAGGAAATTCTAAGCTTTTTATAATGGATGGTGGCTTACTTTTTCAGACATGACTAGTGATTTGGGATACCTTGATTTTTGAGGGGAGGGATAGCTCAGTGGTTTGAGCATTGGCCTGCTAAACCCAGGGTTGTGAGTTCAATCCTTGAGGGGGCCATTTAGGGATCTGGGGCAAAAATTGGGGATTGATCCTGCTTTGAGCAGGGGGTTGGACTAGATGACCTCCTAAGGTCCCTTCCAACCCTGATATTCTATGATTCTAACTTGAGATACCTTAAAGGGATCTGATTTTCAAAAAGTGAGCGCTAAGTAATATAGCGCTCTCTGAGCACCCTTTTCCTGAAAGTTAGATCCCTTTGAGGTACCTGAAATTGAGTGACAATTTTTGGATGCCCAATCAGCAGTCATTCTTGAACCTTCAGCCTATTCAAGCAGACTGACAGCTAAAGCAAGATATATGCTGCAAGTATGAAAAGCTTATATTCTTATTGGCTAGCAAAAACCTGAGACTTTTTGAGAAGACCGAGAATATACTAGGACAGCCTGTGCTAACATGTCAGGCATTGCCTGAGATTTGTCCAGCTGTATGAATGTTTTTTGCAGTTGGGGAGACTCTTTAGCACCGACCTTTGACAAAATAAAACTTGTTAACTCATCTGACTTTGTAATAAGTCCAATACATCAGAGCTGACTACATTTTTTTTCTTTTGTTTGGTAACTTGTGCACAGGGTTTTAAAGTTAACTACAGCTTTAAGTTCATACAAATTCAGACACTCTAAATTTAAATCTTTCTAGTTTCCCTGTTTTTTCTGGAAATGCTTTAGTCCCATAATAAACAGCTATTCTATAACTTATCTCAGCAATGCGTTGCAAATCATAATATCTCAAGTCTTGTGACTAGGACAAATAGCTATTTTCCAGATTCCAAAGCCAGCTGTTGTGAGTTCTCAGAATGGTCTGAAATCTTTTGCAATCCCATAGTAGATATAGAGTATCATCACAGTACTCATAGCTTCTTCCAGCTCAGTCAGGGACAATCTCTAGGTCTCTTCACTTTATAGAATTCCGCATTAAACAACCAGCCAGGATAGGGTATTTTAAATTAGATGCATTTTTTCTATTAACGTCAAAATGTGCACACCCAAAATCGAGCAGTTTTATAAATTATGACTAAGGGTGTGACTTGTATAATTCAATATCATCATACATTATTTCATCCAATTAATCTGTTTGCGGGCAACAGCTGCTGGCATGCAAGAGTTCATTAGTGTTGGTTGCAGTGTGAATGAAAACAAACACTGACTTTCTGTAGAGTAACTATTACAGCTCCCCCAGGACATTCAAACTTTTCTTGTGTGGTTTTTAATTTCCATTATTAATAAATCAGATTCAGGTTTTTTTAAATTTGGAAATCTGTTGTAATTCCATTACGATTATCTCACAGTTTCCGAAGAAAGTTATGTAGCCAGGAAACCTCCAGAAGACAACTCTTACTCAACTTTGCTTAATGTGGGAGAGCAGTGCTTCTCCTGGACTCTTCCATCTGAAGGCATGTCTACATTGCCACAACAGACTTGCTGTGCAGCCACAGCTGGCCCCAGGTCACCTGACTTGGGCTCGTGGGGCTCAGGCTGCGGGGCTGTAAAAGTGTAGTGCAGACACTCTGGGCTGGAGCCTGGGCTCTGAGTCCCTGAGGGGGGTGGATCTCAGAGCCTGACAGGAGTGGGTCTAAGACTGGAGCCCAGGATCTAAGCCTGAAGTCTACACCACTATTTTTAGCCCCTCAGCCCAAGCTCCGTGATCCTGAGTTAGCAGATCTGGGCCAGCCACAGCTGTGCTGCTGGTTTTTGTATGGCAAGTCTAAAGTTAAAATCAAAACCCTAGGTTTTTATACCCTTTATTCTAAATGCCACCAATTCCCCTCTAGGTCCTGGGACAAATTTAAAACTAAAGGTAACTTAGTCATGAATGGCAGGTTAACTGAGTGGTCTGTTTCTCGATCTCAGACATATCTTTAAAGCGTTGCATAGAATGTTATGTTATGAATGTCTTGTTATGGGTGTGTTCAGGGTTGTACTTTTGGAGTCTTGATAGGAATGAAAAAACGTTCTCTTGCCAATTTACCCGAACTGTTTTGGTTGATTTTTGTTTTGTTTTTCAAATGCTCAACCCATTTTTCTAGTATGTGTTTGGGATTTGCTTTGGACATACTTGTCTTCATTCTTTTACATTAAGGTGATAATTCCTGCAAAAATATGTATTGTTGAATTGGTGCTGTCATGAAGCATCCTTAGGTACTTTTTATGTTTGAAAAAATGTGAAATGCACTGTTCTCTGAAATTCACCAAACTGGAGTGCTGTCAGCCTGCTTCAGGAAGCAGATTCTAGGTCAGGGGTCTCAAACTCAAATGACCACCAGGGCCACATGAGGATTAGTACATTGGCCCGAGGGCCGCATTACTGACACCTACCCCCCTGTCACCCTCGGCCCTGCCCCCACTCCACCCCTTCCATGAGGCCCCCACTCCTTCCCTGAAATCCCCACCCCAACTCTGCCCCCTCCCTGCCCCCAGGAGGGGTGTGAGGTGCAGGAGGGGTGCAGGGTGCAGCAGGGGGTCGGGGTGCAGCAGGGCGCTCAGGGTGCGGCAGGGGGTCGGGGTGCAGGAGGGGTGTGGGGTGCGGCAGGGGGTTGGGGTGCAGGAGGGGTGCGGCAGGGGGCTCAGTGTGCGGCAGGGGGCTCAGGGTGTGGCAGGGGGCCGGGGTGCGGGCTTTGGCCTGGTATGCATTGGGGGCAGGGCAGGCTCCTGCCTGGCTGCCCTGCGCTGCTCCGGCAAGCTCCTGGAACCTGGGGGAGGAGGGGCACAGGGTTGCGTCCAGGCACTGCCCCAGAAGCTCCCATTGGCCACGGTTCCCCGTTCCCGGCCAATGGGAGCTTCTGGGGGCGGTGTCTGGACGCAACAGTGACACAGACCCCTGTGCCCCTCCTCCCCCAGGTTCCAGGAGCTTGCCGGGGCGACACAGGGCAGCCAGGCAGGAGCCTGCCCTGCCCCCAGTGCGCGCTGGATCAGAGCCACTGTACGTCGCGGGGGGGTGGCGGGGAGCTCACGGGCCGCAGAAAACAACCACGGGCCACGTGTTTGAGACCCCTGTTCTAGGTGTTGGTCTCCAGTGAGAATGTATTCCTTCAAGCTGTGGATAATTTAACCCATTAACCAACAGCAGAGAATATGGTAATACTGGTACACTCTAAATTGTTGGCCTTCAGACCCTGGATCTGTACTCAAAGGAAGGTGTCTAAAGTTTGTTCAGAGTTCACGTCCATGAAATGGATGGGACAATTGACCAGAAAAGGAGTTTGTGCCCCCCCCCCCCCCCAAGTAGATCAGAGACTAATTTCTGTTTCCAATGCATGGTTTGTTTGGTGGTTTTTGGGTTGTGGGTTGGTTTTTGTTGTGTTTTTTTTTTTTTTTTTTTGTGGTATGAAGTGTGGGTGAATTCCTTGGTCTTGGCTCACTCTCCTCCATTCCTCCTACTTCATTTAAATATTCTGTATTCTTGCATACAGTAATTGATCTCTAGAAGCAACAAAGGGTCCTATGGCCCCTTATAGACTGAGGTATTGGAGCATAAGCTTTTGTGGGTGAATACCCACTTCGTGGGATACTTATGTAATTGATCTGTTGTTGATGCCATATTCTGCCACCTACTGCCTTGATGACCATGCAGTGAGAAGCAGCAAGTATGATGAGTTCTTTCACTCTGTCAAAAAAATCTTTGTTCTTTTGTTGTCTAACTCTATAGCTCACCATTGCTGAGGCTTTCCTGCCTGTTGCACTCTTTGGCAACTAATAGTCTTGATCTTTTTAAAGGTACAAGCTGTTCAAGCTAATCTGTCAGCAGACAAGATTGCTTCCTGTTAAACCGTTTCTCCTTTGAGTCATGTGCACCCTGGGTGGGAATTGAGCTATCAGTTAACTCTGAACTAGTGACACATTAACTCAGTGGTGCTCAGACGGATTCAAGTAAGCTCAGAATAATTTAGCACCTCTCAGAATCCTGTAGAACTGCCTTGTGTTTTTCTTTTGCACTGTAAATTGAACTATGATCAAACTTCCAGATAACATTAAATATTGAAGAATTGCAATCCTGTAGGAGGAGTGAAACAAATGACAGTGACCAAAATATTAGAGCACTTTGGGCTGCAGGAAATAAAGGGAAATGTAGTATTAGTATCAAGTCTTGCACTCAAGAAAGATGCTCATAGTGGAGATACCAAATGAGGAAGGGAAGGACATAAGCAAGCAATTGCGCCTATTTCAGTAAAGCTAATTTTATTTTTTCTCTTTATACTGTTGCAATTTTTTTGTATAACGAAGTACTGTAGTTTCTAGAAAGTTTGTTAGCTTTTTAAGACCAGAAGGGACCATATGACAATCTAGTCTGTATTCCTGTATAACACAAACCACAGAACTTTGCCCAGAAATTCTTGAATCAAATAGGGGTTTTTGGTTGAGAGCAGGTTTTTAAAAGATAGCTAGTCTTGATTTAAAGACCTTCAAGTGATGGAGAATCTACCACATCACTTGGTTCCAAAGATTAATTACCCTAACTGTTACATTCAGGCTAGAGATACAGGGGAAATATTTATCTAGCTTTGTCTGCAAAATCAGAGGTGTCTGACAATTCTGCTCATGTAGTTACTTACAATGGCCAAATTACCTCTTAATTCTTTCTTGGATGAACTAAGTGTACGGCAGAGAGAACGAGGAGTACTTGTGGCACCTTAGAGACTAACATTTATTTGGGCATAAGCTTTCGTGGGCTAAAACCCACTTCAGCAGATGCATAGTCTTTAGTCTCATGCTATAAGGCAGGTTTTCCAAACATCCCATCATTCTTGTATCTCTTTTCTGAACCCTTTCCAGTTTTTCAACATTTTTTTCCAAGTGGGGACCCTAGAATTGGAAACCATTTTTACACAAGGCAATATTACTTCCCTATTGCTATTCAATATTTCACACCAGCCCTCTTAGAGCATCACACTAGGAGTTCATGTTCAGCTGGTTATCCACAGTAATCCCTAAATTCTTTTCAGACTCACTGCTTTCCAAGATACACTTCCCTATCCACTCAGTATGACCTACATTCTTTTTCTTTAGGTGTATGACATTGCATTTGGTTTTATTAAAACACGTGATGTTCAGATGAACTCAGTTTACCAAGCAATCAAAATTGTTCTGTACAACTCACCTGACCTTTATATTATTTACCACTCCACCAAGTTTTGTCATCGGCAACTCTGTTAGCAGTGGTTTTGTATGTTCTTCCAAATAACTGATAAAGGCCTGGGTTACAGAGTTAGGTCAACATAAGGCAGCTTACGTCGATTTAACTCTTTAAGCGGCTACACTAAAATGTAGCTCCCACTGATGTAAGTTGCCCACTACATTGACTTAATTCCACCTCCACGAGAGGCGTAGTGCTTTGGTTGATGTAGTTAAGGCATCGCTTGTTGGCTGTCAGCCCCATGCAGGGCTCACAGCCGGAGTCATCCCACCACCCCAGTGCTGACAGCCGGAGTTGCCCCCTGGAGCAGACAGCTTGGGTTGTCAGCCGCAGAGTGGCGGGGGAAGAGGGGATTCCTGCTGTCAGTGCTCCACACAGTTAAGTCAGTAGACATGCTCCTGGTGAGGGTGTGTACCGCTGACAGGAGAAGGAGCATAGTGTGGGTGTGAACCACCGCTTTAATTATTGCGGTGACGGTAGGTTGACTTAAGTTGACTTAATTTTGTAGTGTAGGCATGCCCAAAGATCTTGAATGTCATCGAGCCAAGGACAGATACCCGAGGAACCCCTTTAGAAACACCCCTTCTAGGATGATGATTCACTTAGATGATAAAAAGAAAAACTTGTAGCACCTTAGAGACTAACAAATTTATTTCAGCATAAGCTTTCGTGGGTTAGAACCCACTTCATCGGATGCATGGAATGAAACATACAGTAGACAGATATTTATACAGTCAGAGAAACATGATAAGGTGGAGGTGCATAGACCAACCTTAAGAGGCTAATTAATTGAGAGGAACCATAACAGCAGGGGAAGAAAAACCTTTGAAGTGATAAACAAGATGGTCACACAGGTGTGAATGAGGATCGTTAACTTAAGGGAAATAGATTCAATTAACGTAATGGCCGAGCCATTCGAGGTCCTTATTTAATCCTGAGGTAATGCAATCTAGTTTGCATATCAATTCGAGTTCAACAGTTTCTCTTTGAAGTCTGCTTTTCGAGTTAATCTGTCGCAACACTGCTACCCTCAAGTCTGTCAGTGAGTGATTAGGGAGGTTGAAGTGTTCTCCTACTGGTTTTTGAATGTTATGATTCCTGATATCAGATTTATGTCCATTTATTCTTTTGCGTAGAGACTGTCCGGTTTGGCCAATGTACATGGCAGAGGGGCATTGCTGGCACATGATGGCATATATCACATTGGTAGATGTGCAGGTGAATGAGCCCCTGATGGTGTGGCGGATGTGATTAGGCCCTGTGATGGTATCACTTGAATCGATATGTGGACAGAGTTGGCATCGGGCTTTGTTGCAAGGATAGGTTCCTGGGTTAGTGTTTTTGTTGTATGGTGTGTGGTTGCTGGTGAGTATTTGCTTCAGGTTGGGGGGCTGTCTGTAAGCGAGGACAGTCTCTACGCAAAAGAATAAATGGACATAAATCTGATATCAGGAATCATAACATTCAAAAACCAGTAGGAGAACACTTCAACCTCCCTAATCACTCACTGACAGACTTGAGGGTAGCAGTGTTGCGACAGATTAACTCGAAAAGCAGACTTCAAAGAGAAACTGTTGAACTCGAATTGATATGCAAACTAGATTGCATTACCTTAGGATTAAATAAGGACCTCGAATGGCTCGGCCATTACGTTAATTGAATCTATTTCCCTTAAGTTAACGATCCTCATTCACACCTGTGTGACCATCTTGTTTATCACTTCAAAGGTTTTTCTTCCCCTGCTGTTATGGTTCCTCTCAATTAATTAGCCTCTTAAGGTTGGTCTATGCACCTCCACCTTATCATGTTTCTCTGACTGTATAAATATCTGTCTACTGTATGTTTCATTCCATGCATCCGATGAAGTGGGTACTAACCCACGAAAGCTTATGCTGAAATAAATTTGTTAGTCTCTAAGGTGCTACAAGTTTTTCTTTCTTATTTTCATTTTGCTGACACAGACTAACACGGCTACTACACTGAAACTTAGATGATAGTTGCCTTTTGAGTTTAATCAGTTAGCCAGTTTTAAATCCATATAATGTGCTATATTGATCTTTTCTAATTTTGTTAATCTGAATGTTATATGGTATTAAGCCAAACACTTCGCAGAAGTCATATTACCCTCCTTTAATTTTTCTTACTGATTTCACTCTCTACTAGCATCTCCATGACTTTGCCTTCGATCAGGTTTTGGCTAATTGGTCTGTACTTATGATCATTCCACTTATCCTTTCTAATTATTGACATATTCACCTTTTAATAGCCCTCTGGAACTTCCCAATATTCCAACATTTGTTAAAAATCTTTCAGTGTTTTAGATTCTTCTAGTTTATTTCTTCTAAAACTCTTAAGTGCAAGTTATCAGTTCCTGCAGATTTTAAACTTCTAAGCTTTGTTTAATGTTTTAAGTTGTGGAATCAGTTGCAAGATTGGAGTGGGAAATAGTCTTGATCTGTTGAAAGATATGATTCATAGCATCAAATGGAGAGAACCATTACTTAAACTCTCTTCCAAAGATAGTTGTCTGAGACATGGTATTGGTGGATGTTAACTGTGTTCATTCTCTCGTTGATTCTTTCTTCTTGCATGTAGTTGGCTTTGGAGGATGAGCCTATGTGTTTACCTCATTAAACAACACTGACTAGTTACTTTAATAAACAATAATTCTCTCTCTGCTACATGGCTGAAAAGTCTGACATGTCTAGAGCCAGGCAGCTCTACCGTATAGCCCCCAGTCTGCCTGAAGACCATTACCCTTCATATCTTGGCTCTAGACGTGTCAGACTTTTCTGTCATGTAGCAGCAACGTGGCCTTTCTAGACATCTTGTAGAGTTTATCCACAGGAATTTTATCTCCAAACAGCATCAGCACTGGTGGTCTACTTTATGACTCTTCTAAAGGAGTTGTGAGTTTGGTCACAAATTTGTGACCATTAACAGCAAGCGTCGTGCCTACTTTTGTACAACACCTAGCATGGCACAACATTGATTCACATTCCTAGCACTACTGTAGCCATACATATGAACCATAAGGTGTTTTTCAAACTTCTTTTGCCATGTAAACTCTCAAAATAACTTTGATTTGCCTCATGAAGATTTCTCCTGAAGGTTTGGTCCTCAGTACTGTACTAGTTTCATTGCATTTGATATCAGGTTCATACAATAAAGAAGTTCCAGCCATAGCATGATCCTTTGATCAGATTACACAGTGCGCTCCCATCTTCGAAGTGCTGTTGGACATAATAGGAGTGCCTTCAGCTTCTGATGGATTTGAGTTTGATACTTGGTAGTGCCATCTCATAATATCAATTATTAATAAATGCCAGAAGTCTGTAGGCAATGAATTATCCTTTTTTAAGTTACAGCAGCATTCTTGCAGTTCTAAACAGGCAGACAGTAGCCTAAATGCCAGTGTTAATTAGAGCATAGCAAAACCGGGACTAACTGTGCCAAGTTTGGGTTTAATAAACAGATTTTTAAAAGGGGAGTGATAGAGTTGGCATTGGGGGAAATTACTTTGGGCTAGATGACTTAAATTGTTTTGTCCTCTATGGTAATTTAAAAGAGCTGACTTGATGAGAGACGTCAACCCTTAGAAAAGGGTGTTTCTACACCACGACTTATCTTTTTCAAATAGTGGGCCCTGACCTGAGTGATCCTAATCTGCAGCAGCTGTTGTAATAATCCCCCAGAATTGTAGGATTTCAGGTTTTCTTTAAAGAAATTATAGCTTGTGACAATTTCTCTTGATCTCATGCTTTATGGATTAATTTAGAAAACGGATGAATCTTCATTTTACCAGTCTCTTGTCTAGGCATCAGGAAATTTATTGGAGTTACTGCTTCTGCTGTTTCACCCACAGCAAAACCTTTCTTTTAAACATACTGTCAGAAAAGTTGTACTAAAACCAAGCACCATATTAACAAGCTTAGCCAGTGTATCACACATCTGTGATTGCACCTCTGTCCTGACTCGCAGCAGCCTTGCTACTTTAGCCCTAAGCTTTTTAGCGGAGTAATGGCAAATTTGGAGGTGGTGATAATTTAATATGGATAAATGCTTCAGATTATATTGACAATGAAAATCCTTTCCACCTGAGGCCTAAGAATTTAAGAATAGAGCTCCATAATCTACTGCACCATATGGCCAGTGAATGTCCTTGTCAATGGTGGCTTCTTCAGAAAGAGAGCTTTGTATTATAGGGAGTTCACCTTTAAATAATCAGCCTGGTCACTGATTTGGGCTGCTCATTTGTTACCTCTGTCTGCAGTTTCTCTGCAGTACTGTACATAAAAGTGCTGTGGGCTCTTTGAGAGTGCAGTAAGACTAAAACAGTAACCTCTAGAGATGTTTGAAATGAATTCCAAGCTCTAATGAATAGAGGACATTCCAAGTCTGTGAACACTTCAGTATTATTAAATAAGTATTCAAAATGCATATTACATGGTCTTTGAAATATAATTACTAGGGATGGGCTAGTTTGGTTTTGGCATTGGTTCAGAAGAGAGGCAAGAAAAGGTATTGTATGTAGTTGTAAAGCAGAAGATGCAAAAAATTACTTTTGAAATCTTCTGGGCAAATATTTAAATGTACCAAAACTGCAAGACTAATACTGAAGAAAGGAAATTTGTACCAGTCAGTATCCATGTATTGATACTGCAATGCTTGAATCCCTTTATTTACTTGTTTGGCTCCAGAGTTGGTTGTCATTTGTCAGATTGTGCTCAACATTAAGAGTGATTGAAAACGGAAAACATCCTTAGTGATAAAAGTGCCTGCTTTTGTTTCTATTTCAGGAAAGCCCCACAGCACTGGCAACTCTGAACGGATTCAGCTCTCAGGAATGTACAATGTTCGAAAAGGGAAAATGCATTTGCCAGTCAACAGATGGACAAGACGCCAAGTTATCCTTTGTGGGACGTGCCTAATCGTATCGTCGGTGAAAGAAAGCCAAATTGGAAAGATGCATGTTCTCCCTTTAATTGGTGGAAAAGTAAGCGTTTTTTGGTAATGCTTGAGGCTGCTCACTTAATCATATTTTTCACTGCTGTAGGTATACATGGTGTTTTTCAGACATGGGTTCCTGCCCCAAAGAGCTTGCATTCTGTGAAGTCTGATAACGAAAACAGTTATTACTAGACATAACACTTACTACCTGTATCTGCATCATTTTTATCTCCTTGCAAAGTTCTTACACTGAGAACTTTAAAAATGGAAAAAATCAGGGAATGACAATTAAATTTTGTGTGGAGGATCATTAGCTCTTCTTTTCACGTACTATTAATTGTTCTGTGTATGTATGTGTGTATGGCAGGGGTGGCCAAACTTACTGACCCTCTGAGCGCATGCGACAAGCTTCAGAAATTCGAGAGCCAGAGTGCACCTGCTGGGGCTCGACTTCTGCTGAAGTCCTGAGCGCCAGCAGGCGCATCCCACAGGGCTGAAGTCCTGAGACCTCCCTCACTGGGCAGAAGCCACATACAACGTGTGTGTGGTGGGGGGATGTAGGGTCACATGCTTTCCCAGATTTTTGCCGGAGTTGGCTGGCCCTGCTCAGTCACATGGTTCCACCGGGCCCCCTCCCTCCCTGTACAGCAGCTGCTGGCGCTGTCAAGCTGGGAGCTGTGGCTGTGGGGAGAGGCAGCAGCAATCAGCTGGGAGCTGCAGGGGGAGCTGCTACTTTTGCTGCTGTCTCTGACTGTGGAGCTAAAGCAGTGGCTCCTCCCTGCAGCTCCCAGCTGTTTGCTGCTGCTTCTGGGAGCTGCAGGGAGGGGCTGCTGAGGGTAAAAAGGGGGGCGTGCCTGGGCGGCGTGACTCAAGCTATTGGGGGGGGCCAAACCTTTAAATTGTGCCCCCCCTCAGCAGGAACTAGTAGTCTCTGGCAGAAGCCTGTAGCCCCACCGCAGAGCAGAAGCCCTGAGCGCTCTCCCCCACCCCTCCCTCCCAGAGTGGGGGCAGGGGAAGGACGTGGGGGAGGGAGGCGGACTCTGTGAGCCGCACTTTAACTGTAAAAAAAGCTGCGTGCGGCTCATGAGCCAGTTTAGCCACCCCCTGGTATATGGCAAAAGACACTTTCTATTGTATTTGTTGAGTAGTACGTTACTTTGCCCATTGGCTGAGTTTAGTTTTCGTTAGGTCGCATGTGTAAATATATGCACTTAAATTTCAGAGCAGTTCCATAGTATAACTGTAAAATGGCACCATCTTAATCAACAAATCTGTTTTGTATATTCAGAGTTGTGTCTTTCTAATGACTTAGTGTTTATTGCTGTTTGCTCATGCTACCTGTTTGCTAAGAGGTTGAGCTGGGTTCAGATATGCCTGTGAAACAGCACTGACAATGGGGCTACACAGGAGCGCCTGGAGATCCAGCATGGCCTGCAGAATCTTCATAACTAGTTGTGATGCACAAGATGAAAAGAATCCTCCTTGGTTCTTGGACCCCAGGCTGATTTTGCAGGGCTGGCAGCTGAATCTTTTTTTAAACCTTGTGTACTAGCACATGATATTGAAATCGACTGAGACGCAATAAACATGGAAGTCCATTATGTCATATTTAGAAAGTCAGTTTTCAGAGTTCCACTTTAATATTCTGTATTAGGGCATTTTATATGCCAAGTCTAGTTGTGTGGAGCTTCCCGTGTTCTAGCAACTCTTTTCTCTCCCCCTCCACCTTCTCCATACAAGAATGTTCCCACCTTTTCCATGGAGTGTGTCCTTTCCCTCAGCCAGAAGAAATACAAAGGGATATTCCACAGCCCTCTCCCCAGCAGCAGATGGCATTACTCATTGCTACACCCTGGGAAGTATAAGATTCAAGCGTTCCTAGCCTGCTGTTATCTCTAGGAAAGCCACAAGGGAGGAGTAGGGTAAAATCTTAGCATCAAAGAGAGAGAGAGCTAACTGAATGGATCCTGAGCCTTTAAAGGGTTTTGTTCATGGAATTGGCAAAAAGTATGTCTTTGCTTATGTCTCCTGCATGTTGTAGGAATCGCTTATGAGCAAGGGGTCAAGTTGAAAGTAGAATGCAAACATAAAATGAAAACTGAGTCAAGCCCAGAAATATTTGCTGAAAGCCTACAGTACACTATCGAGGCTTGGGTAGGGGACAGTTGGAACAGAATAAGTATTTTTGAATGATTTAAAAAAAAATAAAAAAATTCTCCCTCACCCGCTTAAATCCTCTTGCACTTCCTGGTTTGCAAAAGGCATTCCAGAACATAGTGTTGTGAAACCTCACAGAAACGTCTTGAAGACCATACATTGTACCAGTTTCCTTTTTAAAGGTAATGTTTTACTGGTGAAGAACAAAACTAAATTATATATTCTTTGCAGCATGTATAAAAGCAGCATAAAAGTCTTTAAAAGCATTTTCTTGTGGTTCTTTTTTCTGTAGAGTTCTTTTCAAGTCATCCATATACCTTGCTGAAGACCTCTAGCAAAAAGAGAGATGAGGACTTCTTGCTTTTACACATTTGGAATATCCAGACCAAACTAAATATTTGTTGCTGGTTTTTATATAAAAGGAGCAGCAAAGGACACACAATATTTTTTGTTTCACATTCCACTGTTAAACGCTTATCAACAAATACTTGTTTAAACTAGAAAAGAGTTATTGCCAAACTCCTTTCCCTTTCCTGCCCTACCCACAGCCCATCAGATTTATAGATCTCCCACTCCATTTCACAGTAGGAAGAAGCATGTGATTAATACAAATTTTTTTAAATGCCAGAAAATAATTGGCTTTTTGGCAATTTTGGAAAAGTCTTACGATATTCAAGTCTTAAGAATTATCCAGATCTTTATCTTCAGCTCTAACAGTACATTTATGTAACTTAATTCAAGAGTCCTGTTAAACAGTTCAGGTTTCTTAATCTGTTGCTTGCATGGGTTTTGTGGCTCCTTGACACTGGATTAATTAGATTGCAGGCTTAACAATACTTAACGAGGTTTTTGAGCTGTTCCTCTGTTTCACAGCTTCACTTTGCCTTGCTGGTTGCACACGGACACTTTCCAAATTTTATGCAGTAATTATTTTATCTTTTTAAATACAGGTGGAAGAAGTGAAAAAGCACCAGCACTGTTTAGCAGTTAGTTCCTCTGGACCTCAGAGCCAGACCTATTACATTTGTTTTGATACCTTCACAGAGTACTTACGGTGGCTTCGGCAAGCATCAAAGGTAAGAACACCGCTAGCAACTAGAGTTCTACTTAGTTTTCTAATTAAGAAAAATGTTGCTCACTTTCACCATAACGGCATAAACAGTTGTGGGCCTGTGGCTGGAGTGAGGTTTTTTTGTCGTGTCATGTCCGTCTATGTCTCTCCTCCTCCGCGCCTGGGAATGGTGGAGGATAAGTGAGTTATAAAGGGAAGGGATCTCAATTTAAACCAGAAATGACTAAAATACATCTTTGACTGGATCTATGAATAAATCTATGACTGGGTTTGGACAGTACTTGCTTTTTAGGCAAAACAATGAATGATGCAATCTGAAGCTGGTATTGCATCATACATGATATGAATTGCATCATGTTATTCCTAGAAGTCATGGATGATGCAATCCTAACGAAGCTTACATCACTCTGCTGAACAAATTGACCTAGATCAGCTCTAGAAATCATACAGTGTCGTGCTCTCTTATTTGTCAGTGTTTGATTTTGCAAAGAGACACATTTCTGTTTAGCCAAAGTGAGCAGAGATGCCTCGTACTTGTGTGAACAGTGCAGATAACTTCTGCTATGTTTGTGGTGAAGTGACTTTTGCATCACAAAAGCGCAGTATAACCACTATGGTTAAGAAAGCCTATCACCTTTCTTTTGGCTGCAAAATTGGAGATCAGGACAAGAGGTGGGCCCCACACATATGCTGCACCACTTGTGCAACAAATCTTCGCCAGTGGTTGAATAGGAAAAGGAAATCTATGCCTTTTGCCATGCCAATGATTTGGAGAGAGCCAACAGATCATAGCAGCAATTGTTACTTCTGCATGGTGCCTCCAGTTAGGAAAGGTGTGTCAAAGAAGAAAAAGTGGACTGTGCATTCTCCAAACATTCCATCAGCTATACGCCCAGTACCCCACGGAGAAGGACTGCCGGTTCCTGAGGCACCAGAATCATTCTCACTTGAGTCAGACGAGGAAGAGGATGAAACTTCTGGTCCTGAACCATCAATGTCACAGGACCCACATTTTCTCCCATCCTCCTCCTCTGAACCACACCTCATAACACAAGGTGAACTGAATGACCTTGTCAGGGATTTGGAACTACCCAAGAGTAAGGCAGAGCTTTTGGGCTCCAGACTACAGCAGTGGAATCTCCTGGCAGGTGATGTTAGGGTTTCCATGTTCCGTGACCGTCAAAAGGATCTTGTCCCATTCTTCTTCATGGAAGGTGATCTTGTAGCCTGCAACAACATCGATGGTGTGATGGCAGCCCTCAACATCGTTCACGATCCAGATGAGTGGAGACTGTTCATTGATTCATCGAAGACGAGTCTTAAAGCTGTTTTACTGCATAATGGCAATGTTTTGCCATCAATTCCAGTTGGTCATGCAGTCCATAGGAAGGAAACCTATGACAACATGAAACAACTTTTGAGGTGCATAAACTATGACCAACATCAGTGGCAACTTTGTGGCGATTTGAAGGTTGTTGCTCTCTTGCTTGGTCCGCAGACTGGATACACAAAGTACTGCTGTTTTCTCTGCGAATGGGATAGTCGTGCAAGAGATTCCCACTACATCAAGAAAGATTGGCCACTCCGACAGTCATTGGAGCCTGGGAGGAAAAGTGTTCAGCATCCACCACTTGTTGAATCAAGGAAGATTTTGTTACCACCCTTACACATCAAGCTGGGTCTGATGAAGAACTTTGTCAAGGCCATTGACAAAACACAAGCAGCTTTCAAGTACCTCCGTGGAAAACTGCCAAGGTTAAGTGAAGCTAAGATAAAGGAAGGTGTCTTTGTTGGTCCTGAGATTCGTGAACTTCTTCGAGATGATGCATTTGACCAAGCACTGCGTGGCAAGGAAAAAAAGACATGGAAAGCCTTCCAGTTAGTGGCAATAAATTTTCTCGGAAACAACAAGGCAGACAACTACAGGTTGTTGGTGGAAAACCTCCTCAAGGCATACAAAAGCCTTGGTTGCAACATGTCACTAAAGATGCATTTTTTGCACTCTCATCTAGATTTTTTTCCACCAAACTGCGGAGCAGTGAGCGACGAGCATGGCGAGCGATTTCACCAGGACATTGCAACAATGGAGAAACACTCAAGGCAAATGGAGCCCATCAATGCTTGCAGACTATTGCTGGACAGTAACAAGAGATGCTCCATTTAATGAATACAAGAGACAAGCCAAGAAGCGCCGAGTAGACACTGAATAGGACTAAACTATGTACATAATAGTTTTTTGCCTTTTGTTTCATACTAAATGTTATTTATATAATCCCTTTGCTGATTTTTAAAGTGTTACTATTTCACCTGTCCTGTTTATGTATCATGTAAAGCAACCATAAACACATGAAAAGACCTAGGTTTACAATTTATGATTCAAACTCTACTATCTACACAATATACATAGACATAAAATGTAAAACTTTAATATCTTAGAAACAGTAGCCAATCAGTTGTTTTAATTGTCATATTTGAATTCAGCACATCAAAATACATACTAAATAGCACATTTTATCTCTGAAGCAGACGACTTCTCAAAAATTGTAGACCAGTGTAATAGCTCATATTCCTATATCTTGCGCATTGAAGGGTAAAGAATGTTTCAGTTCTTTTGTCACACTGGTTACATATTTTTCTCTTTGGTTTTCCACTGTATTTTTAATGTTAATTCCGTATTTAGTAAGAGACTACCAGTTTTTATGTTCTTGATTGTATTAGGGCAGTTTGTGTGATGTTTTTTGAAGAGATTTATAGATTTGTGGCACTCTATATCACTTTCAGTCTGGCTTTTCCAAAAGGCAGTATACTTTATCTAGTGAATGTTTGAAGTATTGTTTTTTTTTTAAGAGGATTGTTAATTTTATGCTCCTATAGTAAATTGAGTTGAATATTGTAGTTTTCTTTGGGCAATAAATGTTTGAGATTTTTTTCTGGCATAGAATGCCCTTTGTGCATGTTCTAGTAGTTCATCTATTTTAGGATTTTGTATCGCTCTGACATTGGAACACTAACCTAAAACTCCCTGACTTCTTATTGTGAAGCCAAGATACGCGTGGTTTCGGGTATGATCTGCTTTACAGTTTTGAGCTTGTTCTTGTTATTCAGTGGATCTTTATATAAGACAAGTGTTCTTTCATCTCCAGTGGCTCTGACATTGGGTGAATGAAGGACAGATCTCATGAGTGAGGATAAACAGTGTAAAACAATGAACTTCAGAAGTAGAAATAAATGGCCAGAAAGTCCCATTGAATTGCTGACAGCATAGGCGTGTTCTGTACCATGCTGTGCTTCTCTCTTGCTCTGTCTCACCCATATGACTAACAGTATTGGGAAGGTAGCCAACCTGAGGACATCTCCCCATATAATAATGACATCTTCCCTTTTTTTAAATTTAGGGGGAGGAACTCCAAGCCCAAAGCTTGTAGAAGGCTTTGAGTGCCAGAACTGAGGGAAGCCACTAATATTGGCAGTTTAACATTTCAGTACGTTGACAGCAGCACGTAGCAAGTGAAAATTTGAGAAAATATTTGTTTCATAGTTACACGTTCATCTAACTAGATCACGCTGTTCTAGTAGTATAACTGCTTTGTAGATTCCCATCTTTCAGACAGGACTTAATGTGTGTTAGAATGAAGTTTCTCTAAACTGTTTTGTAAGATAAATATGGAAAACAAGTGATACCAGTTCAGCTAAATGTGTTGGTGTGGGAAGTATCATGCAATAACCGAATAGTATGTTACTGAAATAATAAAACTAGCAATAACCACAAATTTTAAATCACTTTTAGCAACTGATACCAGTACCTGTAGAATTCAATTTAGAAGATCAAACACACAGTTCCTGAGTTACATGTACAAAGGGGAAGGATGGAAGGAATCTACCAATGTGGGTTAGCCAAATGGAGTCCTTTTGTAGCAAAATAAGTCCTGTATTTCTATTTCTGTATTTATTTTAAAGGATGCTACCTATTTGAAAGCTAGTTCAGTTAAAACTGGTTTCAGACACTCAAAACACCCTTAGAAATAGGGGAAAAATTGCAAATGTGCTGTTTAAAAGTACAAAGTCAACAATTTGGGGGGAGAGGAATTTTCTCTAATCTTCCATTGTTAGCTTTTAGGTGTAACTTGTAACAGGTTAAATGTTTTATATAGAAGTGATCTATTTAAAATGCTATCTGCTTTTAAATGAATGTTTTTGGAGCAGGGGCTGTATGAAATTTGTGTCATAATGTGAATACTCAAATATACTCACTGAAATTGTTTTTTAAAATACATTCATTACTTAGTGGCATCTATTTGGATTTTTATTAACACTCAACATTATTAAATTCACTAGTGTTCAAAAGCACTTCAGCATCTTTAAAGGATAGTCTGAAAGTAATTGTGTTGATCCTAAATAGTATCTGTATGATGTGTTCTGACAAATGGGTAAAAGCTTCCACTTACTAGTATATTCAAAAAATAAAATGCATCATAAATTTAATAAACACAGGAGGAAGTCACAGCACTAGATATCTATTTATAAAAAAAAATAAATTTAGTTTTCAATTACTAAAATCTTAAATTGAAAAATCATTAGGTAGTATTCTTTATACATACTTCGGGAAACATTCTCAGATGGTCTTGTGTACTTTTATATAACTCATAGTTTAATCTTGAAAACTGACTTTGGAAAGGATTGCTTGCTTTGATAGCATTTTTGTACGGAGGATGTGGAAGATGGCTATGTGACTATTTTAATAGAATGTGAAAGAAAAAAATCCCTAACAAATCATACATGCAACAGGAACAGATTGATAAGGAAACAGATTTCATTCAAGCTTCCAAACAATTAATGGGTGAATTGTTTGCATTCAATAGTTGAGTTTATTTCCATTTCTTATTTTATTCTGGAGACCAAAATGAATTCCACACCTTTCTAATTCTGCCTATCGCTAATTATCAGTGAAAGACTAAAAGTTAAGATCATGGGAAACATACCCATGCTGTTGCTTCTTTAAATTAAAAAGCTTAATGTTAACTAATGCTCAAAATAAAAACAAGATGATTCAGAGTGTGCATTAGCCAAGACTGCCCTCTGCTTCCACCCCCAATATATTTTCTGTTTGTTGTTAATGACTTTTGGATAGGTTTGCATGTGTCCTATGTGTGCACACGTTTAAACAGTGGGGCGGGCTGATAGCATGTAAACTTATACACAGAAAAGTCTGAATTATTCAGGGAGGTAGAAGTGGAGGAGATTAGTGAATTCTGCTCAAGACTGAGATTTAGTGGGGTCACTGCAGAAATGCTGACCTAGATATGGAACTTGGTGACACACTTACTCCAAATAGGTCAGTTTTAAATATGCTGATTTAGCCTCAAATGGAATGCTTTTAAAAGCTGGAAGTGTGCATGCGCTTCATTATTGATAGCCTTTTTCAACACTGTATCATAACTTTAGTTTTAATTTCTAAATATTGTGATTATAGTTTGTAGGTTGTTCAAAAGGGGTATAAAGAGGATTCAGTTTTATTAATCTACTATATTTACCCTATTGTCAGGCTGAAAACAAATAGGTAATTTGTGTGTGTGTGGTGGGGGGTGGGGGGGGGGGGGGGAGAAGAACTGGTTTCCCTACTCTATTAAAGGTATTTTATGTTGTCCACATTAACTTGAAATCAAGATGCTGATACTTGTACAGTTCCTTAGTGCAAGTGATTCAGGTCAAGCAGTTGATTCTGGACTGTCACTGTACACATTTTCAACAGGAACTACAAGAGTAAGAAGAGAAAGAATGTAGTTATGCTAAACAGCAAAAAAGAAGCAAACATTAAATTAGAACGCCAGAGTTTTGACCGTTTTGGACACCTTATAGCAGGAGTCTCAAACTCAATTTACCTTGGGGCCAGTGCCTGTCCTCATCCTCCCAGTGGGCCAATAATGTCACTCATGCCACCCAGAACCCTCCCCCCAAAAATCCGCCCCCCCCCACATGCCTAAGACTCTGGGAGGGAGTTTGGGTGGGGGAGGTGGTCTGGAGTAGGGGATTGGGGTGCAGGCTCTAGGAGGGAGTTTGGGGGTGGGAGGGAGTATGGGGTGGGAGTGTAGGCTCTGGGAGGGAGTTTGGGGGTGGGAGGGGGTGTATGGGAAGGGGGGCGTGCAGGCTCTGGGAGGGAGTTTGGGGCTGGGAGGAGGTATGTAGGGAGGTGGTGGGGATGCAGTGCTTACCTGGGGCTCCAAGGCGGGGCAGGCCTCCAAGCACCGCCCCCGCAGCTACCCATCGGCCACAGGAGCGCTCGGGGCAGGGGCAGCATGTGAAGGCACAGCTCCACCCCGGGGATGCAGGGAGGGGCCGGCAGACAAGTGGAGTGAGCAGGCAGATGCCACTCAGCTCTGCTGCGCTTCCGGGACCCCGGCCATTGTAAATCATCTGGGGATGGAGGAGTGCCCGGGGGCGGCAGGTGGGGCCAAGGGAGAGACCCGGCCCCAAAATTGCTGGTATCCCGCGGGCCACATTGGGGAGGTTCGCGGGCTGCAGATGGTCTGCAAGTTTGAGATCCCTGCCTTATACCTTACAGCATTAATTTGTAGGCAGAAAAGACTGAACTGAGTGGGGAGGTAGAAGAAACAATACCTTGTATTTCATGGCTTTTCACAAGATGTTGGAACTTAAACATTCCTTTTCACTTCTTGTGTGGAACTTTCCTTAGCTGTTTGATTAAGTTACCAAGGGAAAATATTAATACCCCTGGCACATAGACCAATTGATTACCCACTGTGCATGTGGGTGCCATTCCACCTCATGAAGAGGACATTGACCTGGATTAGAAAAGTGTGTGTGTGTGCGCCACACACTTGTTACACCTGTTCGAGTCTCAGCCCTAACCAGGAGACTATTACTGCAACAAGATTTCAGTACAGTTCTCTCTCTTCCAGGACACCAGCAGTACATCTCTATCAGATATCCTGCCTCAAAGTACCTAGATGCTTTTCCAAGGAAGATAAAACCATGTAGTGTGCCCCTATTTAAATTGTACAATACTATGCCTTAGAGAGAAATGGATGTTCTTCTCCAATAGTAATATGCCCTGGAGCATGAGGATTCATAACTCCTTTTTATGCTAGCTAAATTGTAGATGTCATTATTCACGTAGTACTTAGTACTTGTACAGCACTTTCATGTCTTCAAGCAGTTTTACAAACATGACTATTACAGATGCCCAAGCTGATTTTTTTTTTTTTTTTTTTTAAGAAAATGAATTGCCCTGTGGCAATGACTTCCATTGATTTATTATACATTACATATAAAAGTATTTCCATTAAGATATCTTCAGTGTGTTGGTTGTTTAGTTTAATTGAACCATCCTCCCTTCCAGTAATACCAGAATAAAGGTGGAGGGCAGCTCTGGGCAATTCTAGCTGCTTTGCATTGTTCAAGTGGCATAAAGCAGCCAGGATATACAATGAATATGGCCATAAAAGTTAAAAATAAAAGGCTTAATATTCCATACCTTCCAGTAATTGGAAATGTCACGTGGTAACATTCTCCTTCGGTTTGTTTACCTTTCATGTATGAAATTTTTAATTTGAAAAAGGGAAATTCCCAGACTCAAGCTACATTAAAATGGATGTAAGTTTGAGCATACATGTCAGTAACACAGGGTAAAATACATTACAAGATATTGTAATTTTACTGTAAATTCTCAGTCTTAACTACATCTTAACACAGCTTTTGTTTCTGAATTAAATGGGATCTTTAAATTCTGGAGCACCATGTGACGGCCAGAATCAGGAACCCTATGCGTGGGCCTACTGGGCCTAATGCTTAATCTGGCCTTGATTTGCTATAGTGCCATGTGCTTCCGGTTGGTAGCATTTCCCAAGGTGATAGTTTCATTCGGTCATATACCAGCATTTCTAGTTGTGTGTGCACCAGGAGACGTTCAGTTCTACCTAATACAGTAGAACCTCAGAGATATGAACACCAGAGTTACGAACTGACCGGTCAACCACACATCTCATTTTGAACTGGAAGCATGCAGTCAGGCAGCTGAGACCAACAAAAAAAAAGCAAATACTGTACAATACAGTACTGTGTTAAATGTAAACTACTAAAAAAAAAAAGGAAGTTTTAAAAAAAGATTGGACAAGGTAAGGAGACTTTCTGTGCTTGTTTCATTTAAGTTAAGATGGTTAAAAGTGGCATTTTTCTTCTGCATAGTAAAGTTTCAAAGCTGTATTAAGTCAATGTTCAGTTGTAAACTTTTGAAAGAACAACCATAATGCTTTGTTCAGAGTTACACCTTGGGAATGGAGGTTGTTCATGTGTAGCTCTGAGGTTCTACGGTATTCTCAGTTCCCAGTGTGCACTTGGGAGCAAACCTTTCTATATAAATAGGGTACACAAGTCTACAGACTATTACAATTTCCTTGACCTAATAAACTGAGTTGGTCCCTATGCTTGTGTTGCAAATTGTGGTTGGAGGAACTCGTGGTGATTTAGTGGTTCCTTTTTAAAGGGGCAATATACATTAGAAAAGTGCTTTGCACAGTTATAGTTTAGTTCAGTAACTAAAAGGTTAGTTCTCACTGTGTGTACATGTGCTAAGGAGCCATTGTCAGTCTTGTTCCTATTTGCTAATAGGGACTTGGAACCACAAAAGGTATATTTGTTGACACAAATGTTTTAGCCTGATTTTTTTTTTTTTTTTTTTTAAGTCTAGAGGCAAAAGGTATTCGTATTAGCTGGGCATTTTCTAAAAGTGGTTGAGATTGGCTGTTTTGAGCTCTCATCCTGTGGAATTTTCTCCACGACACACTAGTGTTGAACTTATTCATAATTTGTGAAAGCAAAGCAAACCTGTAGTTTCAATTTTTTCATCTTTATTTTTGTTGTCCTCCAATTAAGTAGCACAGCATCCACCGGATAAGAGTAGATGGGCACATTGCAGTAGCATTTAATGTCCTACCTCTTAAGTTCCACTGGTGGTAGCTATAGGAAACTGTTATAAAATAGTTTTAAAACATATATTTAAGACTTTTTTTAGTATGTGCTAACTGTCAGGCAGTTGGCCTTCCTGCTTTTCCTAATTCCTTTTTTAATAAGGCAGTTGATTTCAAGGTAAATTTTGGAGGCATCAGTGTGTCCTGTCTAACCATGCTTTGAAGTGTCAGTTTAAATAGCATGGAGGGGAAGTGGTTGCATCATTACTTAATTGTAGCATATGTGTAGTGGCTTTTGTTCTATAACATGCACAGAAGAAAACGTGTAGGGTACTAGCTGTATGCTGCTTTGAGGACTGTGGGGAGAAATAAAGCATTTATATGGAAATAAATTATTAAATTATTCATATCCTAAAAAAATCTTTCATCTTGGTTTCAATATTGTAAGTATATTCCAAAATAAGTGACAGAAATGTAATCAGTGTGTATCCCCATGATGTGCCAATTATGGGGATAGTGCTGAAGAACTCAAAGAAATCAAATGTGTTGCTGATTAGTAAAGTAGCTTTGATTTGCCAGTTGCGCTTTGTTTATTTTTGAGGTAGCTGAAGATAATCAAGTAGGTGAATATTTTTCCTTTGGTTTATTTGCTCATTAAAATAAAAGTTGCATGTAATCAGACTCAAATTGTGTCCAGAGGCTTCATTGTATAGGCTGAGCAGATATCACTAACATATGATTTTAAAATTCGATACTAGGCATAGCCAAATATAAGGAAGTTTAAAATTGTATTCCAGTTTAAACTGATATCAGAAGATTCACAGGGTTTCACAGAGCTTTCTAAATGCAAATTACCAGTCCCAATCCAGAATGTAGAGGAGGCTAGGACCAATTAAGCTTGTGGCTGAATAAACTGAAACCACTCCATAGTTTTCAGGTTGGCATCTCTTTCCAGTTTCTATTTAGCTAGTCCTGACCATTCTTGGAGGCTTCCCCATTCTCCTATTTGTATCTGCAGAAACTACAGTGAGCTTTACTGTTCCTACATAACTTAAGACTTGAGAAAATTTTATAGTCCGTTTGGGTTTTTTGAGGTGACGGTGTGCGTTGCATACAAGCTGTTCTTTAGTAGCTACTATTCAGAGCCAACCCTGAAAATTATTGCTCTAAACCAGAGGTGGGCAAACTGCGGCCTGCGGGCCACATCCAACCCATGGGACCCTCCTGCCCGGCCCTTGAGCTCCCGGCTAGGGAAGCTAGCCCTTGGCCCCTCCCCTGCTGTCCCCCCTCCCCTGCAGCCTTAGCTTGCTGTGCCGCCAGCGCTCTGGGCAGTGGGGCTGCGAGCTCCTGCCGGGCAGCGCGACTGCAAGAGGCGCTGGCCTGCCCCAGTTCCCTAGACTGCGCGGCGGCGTGGCTGGCTCTGGCCAGGCGGCGCAGCTGCCAGTCCTGGTGCTCCGAGCGGCATGGTAAGGGAGCGGCGGTGGGGTGGGGGGTTTGATAAGGGGCAGGACGTCCCGGGGGGCAGTCAGGGGGACAGGGAGCAGGGGGTGGTTGGATGGGGCGGAGTTTAGGGGCGGGGGCCGTCAGGGGATGGGGGACAGGAGGGGTTGGATAGGTGTGGGAGTCCCGGAGGGCCTGTCAGGGGGCGGGGGTGTGGATAGGAATTGGGGCAGTCGGAGAGGGAGCGGGGAGGGAGGTGTTAGGGGGTGGGGTCCCGGGAGGGAGCAGTCGGGGGACAAGGAGCGGGGGCGGGGGGGGGGGGGGTTGGCTGGGTCAGGGGCTCTGAGGGGGACAGGAAGCAGGAGGGGGCAGATAGGGGGCAGGGCCAGGCTGTTTGGGGAGGCACAGTTTTCCCTACCCAGCCCTCCATACAGTTTCAGAACCCCAATATGGCCCTCACGCCAAAAAGTTTGCCCACCCCTGCTCTAAACCCTTGGCCACATATCTGATAAGTCAGAGAAAACAGCAGCACAGCACATCCAAAACATGCAAAAGGAAAAATCCTGTATAACTTAGAATATTATTTACTTGTTTAACATTGATGTTATAGCTTTTTATTTATCTTACAGTGAAAAATAAAAGCCCTGAACTACATTTCCTTGCATTTAATATGGTGATTATGAGATGGTCACTTCTGAGTAATTGGACCCAATTTTCACTGTTCCTCATGCTCTGCACCTCCCTGGTTGAGACATTGTTTGCTCAGTGATCACAGAATAGTGTCATTTTTTTCATTAAGGAAGAAATACAGATCTGTTTTACCCTGTGGGATTTTCACTCCATTACGAATTTCATAGAAACAAATCAATACCATATTGAACAGCATCAGGCATAAGATACTTTTTACAATAGCAAAACACAGGCTGTGTTTCTTCACATTCAGATTGATAGTTTCTTTGATTTTCAAAGCATCTCATCTAATTTTGACAGTTGCTTTTTTTGATGGTTTTTGAGATTGCTTTAAGTAAACCAGTCTCCTCCACACATAGGCATAGTGTTCAGATAATGCTTCTCTGGAAGTAGAGGTCTAAAAATAAACCCACAGTTTCCTTTTAGTGGTGATTTCAAGTACTGAAACACAAGCAAAATCTCCAGTTTCCACACCGGATCTTAACTTCCTTTTTTGTGTATGTATGAAACCTTGAATATTAAGACCTTTGGTCCCTAATAATATCTAGGAGTTCCTGTCTTTGATGGTTTATAGTATGTTTATTCATTGATGACACTTCCTCAAAAAATATGCAGTTCAACTCTTTGAGTGCAGTGCAGGCAATGGGCCTAGTTTTTGTGTTCTGACATTATCCCCTGAAATAATGCAGGTGAAAAACCCTTCAAGTTACCATAGGTGCTGGAACTAGCAGGGTGGGGGTGTGCTGCTGTGCCCCCGCCTTAGTGGTTTCTGCTGTACTACAGGGTTTACAGTTTGGTTCAATGGCTCTCAGCCCCCTTCCAAATTGTTCCAGCACCTTTGACAAGATTTATACTTTGTCGAATAAAGTTGAAGCAAGAAAAATAACTTTGTGGAGCCCATACCATATTTTTGTCCCTGGAAGAACAAAAGAATGATCAAAAAAGGTTTGATAATTGCTGTGTAAAATAAGAATAGATTGGGTTTTTATTGTAATCGTAAAGCACTTAGAAGTGATTCTCTTCCTCTAATATCTATTGCTGTGTTCTGTGCCCTCACAGTTGTTAGAGGTTAGTTGCCATTTCAATTATGAACATCGGTTTTCCAGGGTTTATAACATGATTGTTACCAGGATGGGAGTGAAGCTTTGTATTCAGGCTCACTAGACTACAGGTTTTCCCCACCCTTTATAATAATTGAGATCTTTACGTATAAGACTCCAAAGTACGTGACATGCTTAGTGGTTTGAAGCTTTTAATTTCCTTGTTTCAGTTAAGCTGTGGCTTTTCCAGTGGAGGGAAAAACAAAAAAACATAGCAACCCTGTGATCCCCTTTCTAGACTGCTGCCTTTAGTTAATAATATATGCAAAATGTTCCAGCCAAGAGTGAGAACATGAAAAGTGGTCATTGCACACATGAAATAATTTTCAAGCACAATCATACATTGCCATCAAATCAGTCCTAATTAGGGTTGCCAACTTTGTAATATTTAAAAACCAGATACTCCAGCAGGAGTGCCAGAACCTCCCCCACCCCGCCTCTTCCCCTGAGGTCCTGCCCCGTTTGCTCTTTCTCCCCCTCCCCCAATCGCTCGCTGCTTTCCCCCCTAGGTCAGGAGGGACTCACTTGCGGAGCAAGGGCTGGAGTTGCAGCTGCCCAACTCAGGTAGGAGGTGGCCCCGGTGGAGTAGGGGCTCATGCGGGTGCCTCCCCTGCCCACGGTAACTGGACTTTGGGTATCTGGTAAGAAGATCTGACTATACATTGTCCAGTCTCCTTTTTGACTGGACTTCTGGTCAAAAACTGGACATGTGGCATCTCTAGTCCTAATAAATGTGATTCCACAGCATACTTTTGTTTATTTAGATATACAAGACTTGAAGATTTTTTTCTGCTGAGTTAGAAATTGCATGTGGTGCTGTGTACACTGATTTAATGTGTGGCACCTTTAATACAGAAAGATCCCAAAGTGTATTGCAAAATACACACCTATTTCTGAAGTGCAGTCATCTTAGAGAGTTCCAGATAAACCTGTGTGTATGTGGCTTTTGGGGGGAGGAGGGGTCAGTAAGAAGGGGATTGGATGTGGATCCAAATTTTGGATCTGCGCAGGATATCTGCACAACATGAGGAATTGTTAAAATAGTTTTTAATTTGGGGGATTTGGGTGGTGAAGGCATGGGAAGGTAAATATGTCACACTCTCTCCACTACTTAACTTCTCATCTAAGAGTTGTTTTCTGGGAATGTCAAAAACCATGGAAGCCTGAGGGAATCTTATTTTGTAAGAGCAGACATTTAAAAATCAGGCTAATAGCTTACACAGGGAAAGTAAAATAGAACCTTGGGCATCCTCACTTACTGAGACTGCAACGTTCAGTCTTAAAATTTATTTTATTAATGGTGGGCTAGTATGCCTAGAGCTTCAGATGACACCTTTTTATTCTTTTAAATCTTAAAAGAAGTAGAAGTATGAACTGATTTACCCAAAATCTTGCAAGTAACTTTAAAACAACTTGCTAAACACTATCCTTTTCTACTAATAGAAAGATCTGGTAATCTACTGTCGTCGGAACAGGTAGCAGTTTGATATACTATCCTAGAACAAAACTAAGGGTCTTGTATTCATAGATTCTAGGGCTGGAAGGGACCTCGAGAGGTCATCGAGTCCAGCCCCGTTGCCCTCAAGAAGCCTAAACAGAGCCAAAATCAGAGAGCCCCTTGAAAAACCAAACCCGCAGAAGAGGAGCGGGAAAAAGACTGGCACTCGTATCACAAAATATTCTATGAATTTACCACTGCAGACATTGCATCAAAGTAAGTTTAGGTTAGTATAGGACTCTGATGATCAAGACTGAGTGTACAGCCCTGTGGAAGTGTTCCACCACAGATACCATAGGTAGGTAGCTTATTTGACGTTTCTCTCAATATCTAATATAAAGCATGGCTAGAAAAAGAATTCTTAAGTAAAAATTCAAACTGAAGTCTTAAATTGTATTTGAGAGAGACCGTTGTCTGACTTCTCCTGAATGGAATATGAGTCAAAAAATAGTGACCTAGCCTTTTCAGCTAGCACCTTTTCTAAAGATGTCCCTTGTTGGGAGGATAGGATCCAAGCAAATAAAAATTGTTGGACTCACTAGTAATCTGCTCAACAAGAAGTTGAAAGACTTCCCAGCAATTACTGCAGCGAAAACTACTCCAGCTGAAACACATTTTTGGTGCTGGAGGACTCTGCCAACACAAAATAAATTGTAAAAACATGTTCTTGCTAAAATGAATTAAACTATTAAGAACATAGCTACTCCTGATGTCAGAATATTATGTCTGTCAGAAGGCTTGGGGTGGGCAAACTTTTTGGCCTGAGGGCCACATCTGGGTATGGAAATTGTATGTTGGGCTATGAATACTCATAAAATTGGGGGTTGGGATGCAGGAGGGGGTGAGGGCTCTGGCTGGGGGTGCAGGCTCTTGGGTGGGTTTGGGGGTGCAGGAGGGTGCTCTGGGCTGGGACCGAGGGGTTCGGAGGGCAGGAGTGGGATCAGGGCTGGGGAAGGGGGTTGGGGCACGGGAGGTCAGGGGTACAGGCTCTGGGCGGCGCTTACCTCAAGCAGCTCCCGGAAACAGCGGCATGTCCCCGCACTCTGGCTCTACGCGGAGGTGTGGCCAGGCAGCTCTGCATGCTGCCCTGCCCCTGCAGCTCCCATTGGCCGTGGTGTTATACCAATAAAATAAAAACCAGCAGGATCTTATTAAAGGGGATAAGACAAAATGTCACATTTATTGTGAATACAAAAAGAATCCTAGTAAGCAGTCAGTTATAGCTATAACATTTTATTTAGTTTCACATTCATTCATACAAACACACAGGTTTTGCAGCTGCTAGATAGTTACCAGTCCTAAATGTAGCTCGAGTTCGTGGCTTGGGTTCGCAGCTTGTGGCAGCTAACTGGCCAGGAAAGCCGGGCACAAGGAAGGGCTGGGTCTCTGTTGGGCATACACTGATGCCCTTCCATGTTGGCAGTAGAATGTTACCCTTCAAGTCTTCCATCTCACCCATCTTTTCTTAAAGGCTTTTAGTTTGAATCCAGAGTTTATAGGTCTTGCTGTGTCACCCTGCTTCTGGGTTCGGTGTGATTGATCACCCATCAATTGCAGAGGTGACTTTCAGCCTGGGACCTGGCTTTGATGTTCCTTCAATTGTACCTTTGTTCTTTTCTCTTTAGGGTGGACTCCTCTTACTTTGTCAGGGCTGTTGTCTGCATCTTCAGTCGTTGGTGTTTACGCTTTATTTCATCAGGACAGTCTGGGGCTGGAGGCTGATTCCATCATCCATACATACCTCATTCACACATCTAAACTAATAAGATTACATCAGGGTTTTGCAAAATGAAGTTGCAGCAGGTTTTTACAAACTGGAGTGAGCATTTTAAAATGGAGTTTGAGCTACAGTATGGACAAGTGTAAGGAATGGCAAACAGTGAACAGAAGTTACAATATAGACAAGTATAATGAATGGCAAACAGTGGGCAGAAGTTAGTGTTGAGCAGCAATTGGATTGAAAGTGAAACTTACAAGGGCAGCTGGCTGAACAGCTATGGTTCTTAACAAGCAGCTTAATTGTCAATTAGCCAGTTATTGGGGTACCCAGTTTTAGGAATGAATGTAGTTTCATTCATAAAACTTTACTTATGAAGTTATATTAATAAAGTGAACAATTACACACAATTTCATTTATCAGTTCTACAGTGGTTCCCAGCCAATGGGAGCTGTGGGAGTGGTGCTTGGGACGGGGGCAGCATGCGGAGCTCCCTGGCTGCCCCTACACATAGGAGCTGGAGGCAGGACATGCCTCTGCTTCCGGGAGCTGTGCAGAGCTATGGCATATGTGGAGCAGGGCAAGCCCCAGGCCCCACCCCCCCGGCTGGAGCACCGGAATGGGGCAAGCCCCGGACCCTGCCCCCTCAGCGGGAACTCGAAGGTCGGCTTAAAACATCTGAAGGGCCAGATGTGGCCCCCGGGCCATAGTGTGCCCACCCCTGGCATAGACCATAGTTCTGAGTCGTGCAAATACTCAATCAAGCTATTATGGAGCATAAGGGATTACTATTTTGAGGCAGAACAGGTGCACAAAGTGCTGGCCCCCATACTGGACCCAAGCAGTGAACTTTATTTAAAAGTGTAACTGCCAATATTTCCCAAACTTAAGTATTTTTCATAAAGTTAACTTTTGAGACTACCAATAGCATTTTTTTCTTTTGTCTGTTTTCTATCTGTCCATACTCCTTGGACTGAGTTACAGAGAAATGGTCTTCATTTCAATCAGAACATTACTTTTTCATATGGCAGCTTAAAAAACAACATTAAAGGTCACACATCCAAGTTTGTCATTTGTGGCTTCCGGTGGTATGGAATGAATCATGGCTGTCCTTCTGAAGACAGATCTTAGAGGGCAGTGGTTCACTAGATGTTCCATGGCTCAACTGCCTTCATATTCGAATATCGGCTGTCCTTCATTTTCCAGTTGTGTAGTAGGTAATAGCAATGCCTTTTGTGAATCTGATGCAGTTTGCTGTGATCCATATATTGCATGGCTTGGTGAAGCCAGGTAGTTGGTCTGTAGGATCCATGATTAGGTCTTAATTCTTGATCCCACTGTTCTCCCCTAGCCTCCACCATTTGTGTTTTGGTGATAGTCCTGAGGTTTTGAAACCTTTAGCCACTAACCAGAACGGGTTACTGTACTAAAAGCAGCATCTCCAGTGTCTTGAGACTTGTAGGTGGGCAAGTCTGGGTTGGTTATTGCCTGGTTGTGTTCTTCTTTTACTGCTGCTGCTTTGGAGGGATAGTGGTAAGATATACGCCAGGATGGAGAAATATTGTCTTCACGTTCCACCTGTACAACCACCATGGAAAGAAGCGCCTGAATGTCACCTTCTGCAACATCAAACTCAAGCACGAAGATTTCCCAAAACAACTGATAGAGACCTCTGTCCAGATAAAGGCTGGGAACAATATTATCCACAAACTAGCTGGGGCCAGTGGGAGGTACTGATGCTCACCCCTTGCGGACAGCCTTAACCTTAATCCTCTCTGTAACTGATTATTGCGTACTGGTGTGGGTAGATAGCGTACATACACAGTCTATGTGCAGTTGAACGCTGCTGTTAGAAATGTCACACGAGAACTGAAGTCAACACCAACCGAAAATTACTTAAAGTGAAGGAATTAGGTATATTCTGCTGTACCCAGTGCATCTGAAGATTACCTAACAAGGTTGCATGTTTGGGGATTGTCTACGCTGGGAAATTTACTGCCATATAGCAGTATAACTACAGTGGTGTAGTTAGGCTGGTAAATATTCCCTCCCACATACAAGTCTTGCCTGCAAAATGTGGAAGAATCCCAGGATTTCATTTTAGGTGTTCAAGTCATCTTGGAACTTTCTTCTTGAACAGTTGCGGGTGTTCATTGCTCTGTTTCTACAGTAACTGAAACTTCTTCGAGATGTGTCCCCTTATGGGTGCTCCATGGCCCGTCGTCCTCCCCTCTACTTTGGAGTTCTTGTCATTGACTCTGCAGTAGAGAAGGAACTGAGGAGGGTTGCTTGCGCATGCTGGCTAGTCTCATGGCAGGCAAGGAGCAGCCAGCTACCAAAGTTCTCCGATCAGCAGCACAGTGACACTGACACACCTACAATGGAGCACCCGTAGGGGGACGCATCTCGAAGAACCATCGTTAAGACTGCGTCTGTCACGGAAGTCACGAATTCCATTACTCTCCGTAACTTCTGTAGTGGCTGGACAGCCTCTGGTTGCTTCTGGGGCAGTCTTGGGCCACGGTCCCCCTTCCACCCCCCCCCCCCCCCCCCGCAGCCTCCCTCAGCAGCAGTAGTAGTTTCGGTGTGGGAGGGAGCTTAGGGCTGGGGCATGGAGTTGGGGTGCGGGGCGGCGCTTACCTTGGGGGGCTCCCCGGAAGCAGACAGCCAGTGGCATAGCCAAGTGGAGAGAACAGGGAGAGCGGACATAAAAAAAAAAAAAAAAAAAAAAGCACCACCCGCTTGTACTCACCCAGCGGCACTTTGGCGGCGGGTCCTTCACTCGCTCCAGGTCTTCGGCGGCACTGAAGGACCCGCCGCCGAAGACCGGAGCGAGTGAAGGACCCGCCGCTGAAGACCCGGAACGCCGCCGGGTGAGTAAAAATTAAAAAGGCGCCACTTGTTCTCAGTGTGAGAGCGGCCGCTTCCCCGCTCCTCCCCTAGCTACGCTACTGCAGACAGCATGTCCCTGCAGCTCCTAGATGTAGAGGCCAGTGGGGCTCTGTGCGCTGCCACTGCCTGCAGGCCCCGCCCCTGCAGCTCCCATTGGCTGCGATCCTGATCAATGGGAGCTGTGGACCTGGTGCTTGTGGCGAGGGCAGCTCACGGAGCCCCCCGGCCTTCCCACCTCTCCCCTCCCCTCCTTTTCCCCCTCCACTTAGGAGCTGCCAGGACATGCCGGCTGCTTCCAGGGAGCCCAGTAGGAAGCCTGCCAGCCCCACCGCCTGCCCCCTCCAGCACCAGCAGGGGACTCAGGCCATGCGGTGCTCCACCCTCCCCCCCAGCATCACCGGCGGCCGCCCCCCAGAACACCTGCGGCTCAAGTTTTAGTTACGGGTATATAGGACAAGTCATGGACAGGTCACAGGCTGTGAATTTTTGTTTACTGCCTATGACCTGTCCGTGACTTTTACTAAAAATACCCATGACTAAAATGTAGCCTTACTCACCTTGTGCAGTAATGATGGTTAACTTCTTGTTTTTGAGTCAGAATCCTGGATCACTTTACAGTGCGGTCTATTCATTGAGCTTTCTTCTGTTGAAGGCTCTTTTTAAAAATATGTATCCTTTTACTATCTGAATACAGCTTTCAGGAAAGGGGATGAACAGGAGGAAATTTATTTAAATTCACACCTTAAGGTTTTTTAAAAAAACCCACCTTTTCCTGCCTAGATAAGGCCTATAACTTTGTCCATGCAGCAGGTTCAGTTGACACCCATTGTCAGCAACAGGTATTTTTGTAGTGTAGTCAAAGCTTTAGAATAAACAGGGCCAGTGATCAGTCCCGGCAAGCTTTGTGACAGAGGTGGCCTTTTACTGTTGGACAAAGGAAAGCTTTCCTTAAATACCATTCTTTAGAGGCAAGGATATCTGTTGGTTCACAAAGGGGTTTGTTATGATGGTTTCTGCTGCAAATAACTGAAGATTTGTAATGAAACTAGACCATCTTTTGACTTTCTCAAAATACTTCGTTTCCTTCAGATTGGATAGCACAGTACTGAGCAAGGAAAATTGTGTGCAGAGCATTTTGATCATTCAAGGACACCACTTGCTTTTGTGAACTCTTGTTTACATTTTGTAAGCCTTACGCCTGCACAGATACACAATGATAGTTTAAAAATGCTTGCGTTCCCTGAGGGTCTTCATATTCTGATAGTCATAGTTCTTTTCTAAGTAAACTGATTCTCGGTGGAGAATGAGAGAACATTTACTGGCTTTCATTTCCTGATGAGAGAGTACTCCGCCAATACCATTATGAATAATGATGCTGAAGTAGAAGCTGCATTTTAATTGCTGTAGGACTGGGAGTAAAAAGTAAGTTTACAATATTTAGAACTCATTGCTATGGAGGGACACTTCCTAGTTTTATTGGCACATTAAAAAAGTGGAATAGGACCTAGGATAAAGACTTTCACATTGCCATGCTTGACTCAAATGAGATAAAGGAAGCATTTTAAAATACTGTAGGTCTGAGTTGCATAACCAGAGTTGGACTATGGACTTAAAGGATCTTCAGTCACATTTATGTTACAATTTTATACATTAGAAAGCATCTGGACTGCCATATTACTGTTCCTTTAAGTGTCCTTTTGAAATATTAACAGGGGAAAACCAAATTTCCATAAAATCTATTCAGACATTTATCTTTGAATAGAGTATAGCTAAGTGTTTTGTTTGCACCCATGTATTTTTATTGTTACGAATAAAAAACTGCAGAAAATCAGAACTTACAAACTTGCATCGTTCTGGTATACTCTCTACCTATGCAGCAATAAAGACATCTGCCCTGTCTCATCAAGTCTTGTATTAGAAGGCCTGTAGTGTACATGTCCATATGGACTGGTCACCAGTGGAGCTGAAGTAGCATTACAATAAAGCAAGGGAGAGTTGAAAAAATAGGGTCAGAATAATTGGTGAGAAAGTTGTTATGCACACATGGGCATGTGTACTAACAACATTGACCAATGATTTCTTCTGTGTAAAAAAACCTTGTCTTGCACTTGTAGGTGAAAAGGGTGACGTTCCCATATTTTAGTGTTAATGTGTTCGTTTATCTTGTTTTCTAGGTTGCATCGCAGCGCATAAGCTCAGTGGATCTCTCATGCTGCAGTCTAGAGCATCTGCCTGCCAACCTCTTCTACAGCCACGACCTCACACATCTCAATTTAAAACAGAACTTCCTGAGGCTAAACCCCAGCCTATCAACAACTAGAGGGCTTAGTGAACTACAAAGGTAAATCAAAAAAAGCCACATGCTTCTAGCCACATCCTCCATTCTGTTCTTACTCAGTGTGTGTAAGTTTAGTGATGCTTGGTTTGCAGGAATTTCCCTAAATGTATATCTGCAAGAAGGCAAACTATGGAGCGATAGATTTTGGTCTTTTTTTATAGATAACTAATTTGGAAAATGTGTGTGCAGGGAGCTGATAAATTCCATAAAGAATTTGAATGTTATTCTCTGAATTAAGCAAGCTTTTAAAATTCAAAATAGTTTTCCACATTCACTGTTTTTCCTTACACACCTGAGCCCAATTTAAATCCATTGATCTTTCACATATTTGATCATCAGTGTACTTTTATGAATTGTCTATCACGGGGGTGGGCAAACTTTTTGGCCCGAGACCACATTGGCATTGCAAAACTGTACGGAGGGCTGGGTAGGGAAGGCTGTGCCTCCCCAAACAGCCTGACCCCTGCCCCCATCCTCCCCCTCCCACTTCCCGCCCCCTCAGAACCTCCGACCCATCCAACCCCCCTGCTCCTTGTCCCCTGACCGCCCCTTCCTGGGACCCCCGCTCCTTGTTCCCTGACCGCCCCTTCCTGGGACTCCAGCCCCTATCCACACCTCTGCCCCCTGACAGCCCCCCCCCCCCCCCCCCCAGCACTCTCATGCCCCATCCAACTGCCCCCTGTCCCCTGACTACCCCCGGGAGCTCCTGCCCCTTATCCAACCCCCCTGCTCCCCACCCCCTTACCATGCTGCTCAGAGCAGCAGGAGCTCGCAGCCCGGACGGAGCCAGCCACGCTGCCCGACAGGAGCGGCAGGCCAGAGCGCTGGTGGTGCGGTGCGCTGAGGCTGCGGGGGGAGGGGCCAGGGGCTGGCCTCCCCAGACGGGAGCTCAGGGCCCGGGCAGGACAGTCCTGCAGGCCGTAGTTTGCCCGCCTCTGGTCTATCAGATGGGTTCTGTTCTTGAGCTATGAAGTATAAACTGTGTAGCACTTTACATAGGTGTCAGGAAAACAAACTAGTAAATTTAAATGTGACATCTCCCCCTTTTTCTTTTCCCTACTACCCACTCCTCTAGCAGCGGTGACCTTAATGATTCTGTCTGGATTTGACCACTAATATATATGACTGTTTTCTGATGGGCATAGAGCAAGAAGGAATAAATTGATAGTGAACAGTGTCATTGCGTAGTTGGGGCATGAACATTGTGTCTGTGTACATCCCCTAGAATTACAGAACAGACTAGCTGTTCATATTCAGAAAGATGGATATTTCTATATAGCAAGTAAAGATGTTTTGCAATTTCACTGGTGCCTGAATTGCAAAGTGCACTGGGATTATTTGTGAATGGTCCTGTATAAATGTATTGTGATATATTATAGCCAGCGCTTCTAATCCTTTTCTTTTTGAAAAATATCCAAAAAATACAAAATGGATTATGCGGGCTGCTGCATTTTTACATAATCTCCAATTGACTTTTAGAAAAACAAAAAAATTGGCATTGTAGGGGATGAACAAACCCAATAAGTCTGATTCACAAATAAAACAGACAGTGTTTCCAGGAACAGATGAGCACAGTCAGCAGTAAACTGTAGTGGAATAGTTGATTTGATGCCTTCTAAAACCATATCAGAAATGTTGTACTACTTGTTGCCAGTTGGAGATGAACAAATTGGTGAACATAAGAACCAACTTGCTGTTGAAAAGGGAAGTGTTCAAACAACGTGGCAGGCTACTCTCATTGTTTGCCACGTTTGTGCTCTGCAGGGTGCTGCAGTAGTAGGAACTGCTATAGTGCCTTAGTGAAAGACACCATCTACAGGAGCCCAAAAAATGCCCTCAGACAAACCTGGGGTCTAACCACACAGCTGAGAGAGAGCTCATTTGACCAAATAAAACTTCTCCTTCCCTTCCACTACTCCTCTGGTCTCCATTTCTGCTTTACAGCAGGGGGGTCTAGGAAAGCCACCTGTACCTTAGGAGACAGAACAGAAAATTTGCCTCGCTCCTCAGGAAGGAAGCCATTCCTACTCTGCCAACAGATGAGTGTGGTCTGCATCTCAGGCTCAGAGTTGACTGAAGATGACCTGCTAAAGGTCTGTGGACCTTTTCAAAGCAGAAGAATGAATTACTAGGCAAAACAGTGGTGCTCTGTGGATGGGAACTCTGTCCTATTAACCTCCTTTCCCCTTGGCTCTACAGTTCCCTTTTTTCTGTCTCACATGTCTTACCTAGAGTGTAACCTCCTGAGGGCAAGATCTGAGGCACCTGGCAGACAGCTGGAGCTAAGTCAGGACCCTTAATGCCTGTCAAGGTCCCTGACAGAGGAATTCTATGCCTCTTCAGTGCTGACAGGAGCAGTAATGGGGACCCTTTAGGAAGCTTTCACCCTGACTCTGAAGTGACTCTAGTTCTACAATACACTTAACCTATTTTATACAAAAATGAAGACACCAAATACATAAAGAAATTAATTCTCATAGCACTTATTGGTCATTGGTGTATTAGTGGCCTTTCTGATGGTGGTCTAATAGGTTTGGTATCAGCTGGGCTCAGATATCTATCTGGTAGTATTTGTCAAGGGGGCTTGCACTTCTTTGGTAACTCCTTGAGGTGATACTCAAACTCCTCATTGGCTGGCCCCTTAGCGTCAAATGTGGGGAGTAGCTTCTCTCTGAGGCTGCACAACAGAAATGTTGGAAAGGCTGCAACACTACACCACTGAGTCTCAGCAGTAGCTTCTCTTAAGTGAACACCAGCTTGGCAAGTGTCGGCATCTCATGACTTACTGACATCAGACAGGAGCCAATCCCCTGCAGCCATCACAGCACTGACACGTAATCATCTCCTGTTTCCTACACCCATTTCATTGTTCACCTTGAATTTCTTAGGCATCCCAGGGAGTGGGTAGTCCGGCCAGACTGCCTGGAGTTTTCTGAGGGGTAAACCTCTGTTACCAGAAGTGCCCGTTACTTTGGGGTCTGTTCATTGATTAGAGTTACTCTTCCAAGGGGAGGGGGTTCTGTAATTCTATTAATGTGCTGCTTATGTCACTTTTGTGTGTTCATATGGAGCTCTACTCCTTTCTTCTGCAAGTCCCCTCCCAATGGAGCTATCCTGCAGGACCTAGGTTCCCCAGGGCTGGGTTCCTTCAGCCCTAGAACTAGATGAACATGCGCACGTGCACACACGCGCACACTAACAGAGCAAGTCTGAGCGGACCGGGTCAATCAGCACTCTCCAGCTGATCCCCTCATATGTCCCTGTACTCAATGGGCTGAGTTAAGCAGCACTTTCAAGCTGTTGCTCGTATGTGCCCCTGATCTCCATAGGCTGGGCTGAGCAGCACTTTCAGCAGCCCGCCCCTTATGTGCCCCAAGTTTAACACGTCCCTATCCCACTTCCATGTTACAATTGTACTGGTAGTAACCCACTTGAGGAGCAAACCCCACAGTATTTTCGGGCATTACAGGGATGTTTAGCTTAGGTAAAAGAAGTGTTGCTGCAGAGTAAATGGGGGACGCTAAAAACACAAAAGAGTAAAATTCAGAGAGAGAGAAGCAATTTCTCCTTCCCTTCCACTACTCCTCTGGTCTCTGTTTCTGCTTTACAGCAGGGAAATCTAGGCAAGCCACCTGTACCTTAAAAGTTATTTATTGAATACTAATGATAACCGCACAAGGAGAGCCTAAACCAACATAACATACGTTATTAAAGGGTAATACCTGAGGCAGAAAGGAAAACACAGGGGGAGGGGGTCTCACCCACTCCATGAGGCTTGAACTGGTCAGGGTTCCCAGGTGATGGTGGTAGCTCAGGGTCCTGAGTGCTGGAGACAGGCAGAGCCCCCAGCACAGTCAGTGAGGAGATGGACTTCCAGTGAAACTGATGCAGAGTTTGGGTCCATGCATCAGAACACTCACTTAGGCATAGGTAGGGTTTTTGTAGAGAAAATACAATGGTTCAAGGGAGATCTCTAGATTTGTTTATGGGTAAACTGATGACCAGTTAACTACAGGTAACTTGCCTTAACTGAGATGTTGGTCATGGTAATGAAATGCTGGCTGGGTGGCATCTCTATCAGTCAATAGCCACCTGGTGTACATTTTGAATAATACTGTTTTAGCCAGGAGTGGATGTACGTTCAACAGCTTCTGAAAGAAATCCGTTTGGAACCAGCTGCTTGAAGATTAAAGTATTGTAAAGTTATTGTAGTTTGTTTTTGTTTCTATTTTCAAGATCATGTACCTTGCAGGACTGAACAATACATAGTCAAAACTGTTGTTCAGTATATCATGTAGATAAACAAAGCCTGACATGGTGATGAATTGTTAGTGTTGTAAAGGCTTGCAAAGCACTAGAAACACTTTTCTTGTTGGCCTGCCTTCCTCAGCATCTTATTCACATTAAAATAAGATGCCAGGTCTGATTGTTCCAGTGAGGGGATGGGACAGGACAGAGTAGATAAATAATAATCCTGAGATTCAGTTCTGCCCTCAAATATAGATGTTCATTGCTGCGTGCTGTAGGAAGAAATTTTATAGTAACTGTGCATTTGATATTTTCCAAGTATTGTAAAAGGAAGAATCAACATGAGTTAATGTAAGTTCGGCAGCTTCATGCATCTCTTTTGGGAGGGTGAGGAGTGGTAAAGGACATATTTGCTTGGGGCATGAGATAAGTAAACATTACTTTGAGAGACTGTTCATGTACACTTGTTTTATTGCTCACTTCAACTTGTTAAATCCACTTTGTAGTGTGTTTCTGATAGTCCAAAATTGTAAACAGAACTTTGAGTACTGGGTAGTTTTGTACCAACACCTATATTTTTCCTTTTTTGTGCATGCCAGAAAATAGGAAACAAATATTTGAATCTAACCTTCAAAGGTTGGTGCTGTGAAAATTCAAGTACAGTAAAAGATAAATGCCCTATTGAGTGAGTTGGGTTTACTTGTTTCAATTCACAGTGGCTTCTTTAAAGCTTATAACGTGATGCTTTTCAGGAAAAGTACCCCCCAAGTTGTTGCAGTAATGGAAGCTAATGAGGTACTTACAAGGCTGGTATCAGAGCAGTGGGTGAGATGGGGTCCCTTCAGTCACTTTTAAGCACTATATTGCAAATGTACCTGAGCTATTGTCGGACACGCATTCAAAAGTATTAAGATGCCACGGCTTTTCTCTTCATTTTTAGCATTAAAGCTTAATTTTTCAGTTCAACAAAAATGTTAGGATTTACACTTGCACTGGTATTCGTGCTCTGGAAATGTTTTAAATCAGCTTGCATTTGGATCAGCAATTTGAGGCGCTACATCAGACATTACACTTGGAGCTGCAACTGCTGTTTTTCCTTATTTACAATTAAACTCCTTAGCTCCTTTACTGAAATGCAAAAGATAATTCAGATTAATTAGTTAGTCCAATGACTTCAGCTCTGAGGTTTGAGGCACACTCAGGATTAAAATTCATTGTTTGCTGCTGATCTGTTTCACTGTGGCAATACGTTTAGATTGAATACGTCTCATTTAGATTAAATACTGATACGAGACACACCAAGAACATTGTTTGCTTGTAAATAATGATGGAAAATCATTCAGTCAAACGTTTGTCATTAAACAATGTTTTAGTGAAAGCAGGCAACTGAACTTAGAGTAAATAGTATTGGCAAACACAATTTTCGTCAGCATGTTCTGGCAATTCTTCTTATGACGGCAATGAACTAGCTTTTTCCCCCACCCCTTACATTGTAATTAAGGTTTAATAATTAACAGTAACATTATAGATTTTCTTTTACAAATACATACCTGCAGTCATTACCAGTTTCCTGGGGGCCTCTCTCAGAAATCTAATCTCCTCTCAAGCATCCGTTACTTGAAATTGCTTTAGACAGGTGACACAGCTTTAAATCTTCCAGCTTTCACAGGGTATGACAAAGCAAAGGGTTTATACGTTATGGATGCTAGTAGTGAACGTGTTTTGTTTGAAAGAAGCACAGGAGTTCAAAAATAATCAAATACCCCAAAGGACAGGAAAATAGTGTCATGCCTTCCAGAGAAAATATAATCTTCAAAGGGTATATTCTGGGGTTACAAATAAATGTACACAAGAGGAAGGAGGGGGAAGGGGTTAAGGCATTTAATAGCTCAGTCATAGGAAAATAATCTCTGTATAAAGACCCAATCCAAAATCCACTGAAGTCTACGGAAAGAGATTGTTTGACTTCAGTGGGATTTGGATCAAGGCTTAAATGCTGAAGCATTTCATTTTCATAGCTGCAGATGCTGGGAAGGAACTTACTTTTACAAACGTAATTCACTGCATTACTGGTGGGTGGGGAAAAATCTTTTTAAGTCAAATCTTATTTTACAAATAGCAGCGAATCATTAAAACTGAAAGTTTTTTTTAAAATTGCTGTTTTCGTGTCATTTAAAAAGTTCAATCACTTTCTAGTCCATTTTGCCTTTGTTTTGTGTTTTGCAAAACACAAAACAATGTTTGAGTTGTAAAACAACTTTGTAAAAGGTTGTTTTAAAAGTTACCGTTCGGAATTTAAAAAAATAACATAAAAACACTTGTTAACTTTTAGGTTTTTAAAACAGAATTTTGCAGCCACATTTGAAGTGACTATAACACAGGAAAGCAGAGTAGAAGATGGTATGTGAAGGGGATATTCTGTTTTATATGTAATCTTTGTTTCTTTTTACTTGTATTTTCCACTCTAATCTCCCCTTCTATTTTCTCCAGTATTTTGTTCCCTTCTGAGTCTTTAGCTGCAGCTTCATCTTCATCTTTTCTCTAGTTTACCATCCTTTAGTAGTGGTCTTTACAATAATACTCCTTGGCTTTCTCCCTCTAATTCTCTGGGACTTACCACCACGTAACTTCAAAGACGCTATGCTGCCATGATGATTCTTGTGAAAGAACTAGGGCTGTCGATGAATCGCAGTTAACTCCTATGATTAACAAAAAAATTAATCATGATTAATCGCACTGTTAAGCAATAGTATACCAATTGAAATCTATTAAATATTTTGGATATTTTTCTACATTTTCAAATATATTGATTTCAATTACAACACAGAATACAAAGTGTACAGTGCTCACTGTATATTTTTATTTCAAATATTTGCATTGTGTAAAAAAACAAAAGAAACAGTATTTTTCAATTCACCTCATACATAGTGTATGATCTCTTTAAATAAAGAGTGCAATCTCTTTAAATAAATTTAAATAAATGGTATTCTCTTGTTTAACAGTGCCATTAATCATGATTACTTGTAATTAATTATTTTAATTGCTTGACAGCCCTAGAAAAAACCCTAGATGTGCTGCTTCATATAGAATAGGGATGATCATCTATAGCTGCCAAATTTGGAAAAACTGTCCCTGGAAACACTTTTCAAATAAGGTGGCAAGAGCACTAAGGCTCCAAAAACTCTGCATTCTGGTTTATAAAAAACATTATTTATATACAAATGCCTCAGTTAATAAGGCTTGAAAACGAGTTTCCAGACCTTTCTTAAAGGCCTGTTTATTTGCCAAGCTGACAATCTACTAAATCCTATATTCTCTGCCCCACAAGATTACAATGGTGAGCGCAGTAAGAAATGCCAAAATAATAAAACGCTGCATTGTAACATTGCATCATTGTGACAGATCGCATAATCATACTGTGCTACAAGAACATGAGCTATAAAACGCATTATTACAAAAATACATAAAACCAGTGATATGTGAACCCCTCAAAGGTCAGAGTCTTCCTAAGCAGAATAAAATGTGGTTGATACCCTATTTGCCAGCACTCCTTAATTGTGAGGTCCTTTAAAGCTCTGATCATGTGAGCAGCTGCAGGTGGCTCAGGAATCTGAGCTCAGTTACCTGTTCCACCTGTGGCCATGAGAGACCTCTTCCATCTGCTGAGAGGGCTGCTACCTGTAGTTCTTGTGTACCCCTCAGTGTCCTGCACGGAAGCATCAGGGAGCCATCCCCACCCCTCAGAAGGAGGCAATAGAGGCCTTAGAAGGGCCGCCTTCAACTTGCAGTGCAGTAACTGTGGACAAGGGTCATATTGTTTGGGTAGTAGTGTAGGAAAGCAGGGGTAGGGGGCAACAGCGTAACCTTCGATTGGCAGAGAAATTGGCCGTATTTGTTGGAAACTGGGGTGAGGCTGATGCCACGGGGTTGAAGGACTTGAGAGAGGGGAATTAACCCGCTGAGTTGTTGGGGTAACAGACTGGGTTCTGGTGCAGACTGCTGAAGATGAATTAGTACTGGAGGGCAGAGGCTGCTTCGTGCCATGTGAGGCGAGGAAGAGAATTTGGAACAAGTGATGTCTGCTGGGGTTAGGGATGGCTGGAGAGGGGGGGTGAATGTCTGTGGAAAGATGCTGGAGAGAGTGCTTTTAGGTGAGGAGAGTGGGGTTGCCAGGGAGTGGTGACTGAGGGAAAAGTATGTCATGCCAAGAGTTGTTGGGAAGAGAGGGGACAAGGATGGGAATGCTAGGTCCTAAATTTTTATGTACATGCTTTGTGTTCATTTCTTTTTGAATTTTCATCCTGAAAATGTGCACGCATGAGTGTCAGGAGGGTTTTCCACAAACAGTTACCAAATCAGGAGTGCAGAACGAGCTGGCAGATTGCCTCAGCAGGTCCTTCTCCAGTTACCATGACTGGTCCCTTCGCCTGGACATTACAAGGGATGTTTTCCAGTAGTAGGGGATTCCCCAGGTAGACCTGTTTGCAACCCAGCACAGCAGAAAATGTTACCAGTTTTGCTCCCTGTGAGGCCACAGCCTGGGTTCACTCAGACACTTTTTCTTACTCCTGTGGACAGGTCACCTGTACTACACTTTCCCCATCCATCTTGTTCATGCACAAGATTCTGCTAAAAATCAAGCGGGACTGGGCGTGGGTCATTCTCATAGCCCCATCTTGTCCCCCTCAGTACTAGTTCACCATACTGCTAGGCTTTACAGTGGAGTCTCTGATTCTGCTCCCTCAACATCTGGAGCTGATCTCCCAGGACCACAGTCGAATGCTCCACCCAAACCTGAGCTCCCTCCCAGTTAACAGCCTGAAAGCTCCATGGCTAAATCTTGGTGAGCTGACTTGCTCGGAGCAGGTCTGCCAAGTCCTATTAAATAGCAGGAAGCCTTCCACCAGGGCTATTTACTTCTCAAAATGGAAACAGTTCTCCATATGGGCTTCCCACCACACAGTCTCAACCACGCAGTAATCTCTGCAGAAGATTCTCGAGTATTTGTTACATCTGAAACAGCAAGGGTTAGCTATCTCCTGAATTAAGGTTCACCTTTTAGCAATTTTGGCATTCCACCCTGAGTGGCTAACCAGTCTGCTTTTTCACAAGAGATGTCTATCCATTTCCTCAAGGGCATGGAAAGACTATACCCCCGAATACAAGAACCTGTCCCTCCATGGGACCTAAACCTGGTCTTATCAAAACTTATGGGTCCCCTATTTGAGCCATCGGCAACATGCCCCTTATCATACCTCTCATGGAAGGTGGCTTTCTTAGTGGCCATTACTTCAACCCGAAGGGTCTTGGAGGTCCCCACCCTCACGTCAGAACCTCGATATATGGTCATCTTTAAGGATAAGGTGCAGCTACGTAATCACCCTAGCATCTTCCAGAAGGTGGTTTCCCAGTTCCATGGCAATCTTCTTACCAATCTCCTACCTGAAGCCACTCGCAGCTAGGGAGGAGCAACGTCTTCACACTCTGGACGTTAGACATGCTGTAGCGTTCTACATAGAAAGAACCAAACCATTCCGTAAATCCACCCAAGTCGTCACAGCAGTAGCTGACAGGATGAAAGACATCCCCATCTCTGCTCAGAGAATCTAGTCTTGAATCATATCATGCATCCGTGTGTGTTGCGTCCAGGCGATTGTTCCACCACCGGCTACCCTGCCCACCCACTCCACAAAGGCACAGGTATCCTCAGAAGCATTCCTATCACAAGTCCCTATTAAGGACATTTGCAGAGCAGCGACTTAGTCATCAGCACATACTTTTCCTGTTCATTACACCATTACTTAACAGGCTAGGGACGATGCCAATTTCGACTGAGCTGTTTTGCAGTCAGTATACCCATGAACTCTGATCCCACCTCCTATGCAACTGCTTGGGAGTCACCTACAGTGGAATGGACGAGTTCAAGCACTCAGAGAAGAAAAAACAGTTACTAACCTTTCCATAACTGTTGTTTAAGATGTGTTGCACATGTCCGTTCCGCAACTTGCCATCCTACCGCTCTACATCAGAGTTTAGCCGGGAAAGAAGGAACTGAGGGGGCGTTGGGTGGGCTGGACCCTTTATACTGGCGCTATGTGCACACAGCAACAGAAGGTGCCTAAGCCATCCTGATGGGTATCGGAGGGAAAAATTTCTGGCAGCTGTGCTCTGGGTGTGCACACACCCACAGTGGAATGGACATATGCAACACATCTCGAAGAACAACTGATACGGAAAGGTTAGTAACTGTTTGTTTTTTTCTGAAACACTGGAGGCTCCTACTAGGCGTTGACACTTCTGGCTTGTTACCATTCTTGCTGGAGAAGGACGTTGGGGAGGGGGAAGCAGCATAATGGCGTGTTACTCCTCGTTACTCCTCGACAAGGGTTTTGGGGGGCAACCAGCAGACTTACTACCTTCTGTCACCTTCGTGGGTCATACCTCCCTCTTCTGTCTTCCAGTTCGTCCCACTATTTCCTTTCCCTCTAGCTGTGTCTTCCTTCCCCATTATGGGGGAGGCAATGTCTTCTCTTCAGATTTGTCCTGTATGGCTCTCTCCTCCACCAGAGCTGAAACAAGCTGAAATGGCTTCCTTAGGTTGCTTCCTTTCTCCAGGAGAAAAAGGGAGTGTGGCGGGAAGCCCTGGAGCCTGTTAGTGCCTGTTATAGCACCCTTTGCTGGCCAGATGCAAATGGCTACCAAGAACCAATTTCAGAACTGTTACCTTTCCCCCTCATGGAACCCTCAAAGACTTGATGAGTGCAGTAGAGAAGGACCAATGAAGAACTGGCTCTTGGGCCCTATGCTTTAAAGCAGCTGTGCACTTTATTTCTTTTCAGGGAGACTTTATAAACACAAATTAATCTTCATTTGCTCTTTAAGTTAAAGGTGGGATGTGTTGTCAGGAGGAAAGGAATGCTGTGCAAGGCTGGAAGATTGTGGAGGTCCCCTGCACTTTGAAGGCAGGAGTGCCCTATTTCTATATCTACCTGTGAGCTTTTTATTGAAGCAGAAGACTGAAATCTGACCACCTAAGCAAGTATTTAGGACAGAAGTGTTGTCATCATGGCAGTGGCATCCCAGAAGTGCATGTTCACTAAGCCTTTGAGGATTCTCTTTGATTGCCACAGTTGGTCACAAAAGCTAGCTTCCAGCCAGTGCTTACTACTTCTGAGTTGCATTGACTGCTCATGTTTATGTGGGCTGGCAACACTGAGTTGGAATTTAAAACACCAAACAAAGCACTTAGCTGGAACATGTTCTGTGCGGAATTTGGTTTCTTTAGTTTTATTTGGCCTATAAATACTACTTAGAATTATTACTGTCTATTTTTGGTACTGCTTCAGGACTTTCATATCCATCATTTTGTCTACTTGTAGTTACACTGTTTAGTTTTTTTCTTTTAAAAACATGTACCTAACATAAAAAACCCAACAAACCTAAACACAATAAATTATAAAATTCTGGACAAAAATACTGTCAAAACCCCAAACAACTATAATTAACTAAATCTGATAGAATGCAAAAACTTTTATGTCTGAAAAAGCGCTGTTTTATAAGCAAAAGTACCTGAAAGTAGAAACTGTATAGCATTTCATTTCTGCATAGTTAAAAAATGAAGACTAAATACAGGATGCTATGAAGTATGCTACAAAGTAAAAAGTGTTAGGCTAGTGTAGTTTACGTGCAGCACATATGGTGCATCTGGTTACTTGGATTCTTGTGGAATTTAATGAATTTGCATTACTAAACAGGACTTTGCTGCTGGAAATGCCTGCTTTGGCCTGGGTGGACTTTTAAAGCGTTGAAATACATAATCTCTATTATTTATTTCATTGGTCTACTTCTGACTATTCCTTTTTGATGCAGCTTTAAAGCTGCTGATGTAAATTTTTTTGGTAAGCTTTTGTCTTTCATCCATTTTCTCCTATCCCAACCTCCAAAATAAGCTGAGATTTTGTACGTTGTGCTAGGTTCTAACTTCAAGGACATTTTTATTACCATTTTAGTACAGCTTTTGGAGAAGAATAGCTTGTAATGGAAATGGTGACTGATCTTCAACTAAGTGGTGTTTGCATGTGTCATTACAATAAAACTACTTTATTTATAATTCTGTTGTCAATGACATTTTATAGAGATTGAGTGGAAATAGAGGTGGCAAATGTGTTAATTCAGTCTCAAGATGTAAACTTATAATTACATTTCCCTTTTGAGTTGATTGTTTCATACTCTTTTCTTTTCTTTTTTTTTAACTGCTCGAAGCCGGGAGAGAATGATCAAGTCAGTACATAAGTATAGCATGAGGCTTACTTTAAAAGGTGGTTAGCAACTAAGGGCTGGTCTACACTAACCCCCCAATTCGAACTAAGATACGCAACTTCAGCTACGTGAATAACGTAGCTGAAGTCGAAGTATCTTAGTTCGAATGAAAAGGTACTTACCCGGGGTCCACACGCGGCGCGCAGGCTCCCCCGTCGACTCCGCCTACTCCGTTCGCGGAGTAGGATTACAAGCGTCGACGGGGGAGCACTTCCTGGTTCAATTTATCGCGTCTAGACAAGACTCGATAAATCGAACCCAGAAGATCGATTGGACTCCTCTGACGCGACGCGTAAGTATAGATGTACCCTAAGAGAGAGAGCATCCTAGGCATTCCAGGGATTCTGGAGTATGTATGGAACCCTTCTTTGACCTGCCTTTCTAGCTCTTTGAAATCTAATGCAAGTTAGTTTACCATTTCATATCTGTCACACTCTCCCTTTCTGAATGGTTAATTGAAGAGGAATCTGTCCCTTTTTTAAATACAGTTTGTAGTCTTTGTTAATCTGCTAGTGATCACATCACATCTGCTGGTTGCCCTTGTCTGTGTCCTCATGATATCACTATTCAGGAATGGGAGTTGAAGTGATGCACCTACTTGTGATCAATCAAAGATCCCGTGGTACTTTTCGCAAGAGCAGATATGTCGTTCTAGTCTTTCCGGCGTATTTCCATGGTGGGTGTTTATATTCTGCCCAACTGAAATCCCTCCTGTACTTTCAATTGAAAAAGATTTTTTCACTTTTTCCGTATTCAAGAGCTAGTTCTAAATTTATATGGATTTATTTTTATTTTTGCTTTGATAAAGTATTTTTCTCTTTCAGCATCAGATACCTAGTAAAATTAGGGATGTGCATTCAAATTATTTTTTTCTTCTGCTGTTAAGCTTGTTTTAAATGTAATATCTGGACCAGTAAGTTTAAATAGCAGAGGCATATTGCCTTCAGTAATTGTCATAGCAGTATATTGAAAAATTACAGCTGAATTTCCCGAGCATAAAATATGTTAGATAGGAATAAGTAGAAGATTAAAATCTTCACTAGTTTATTTGCACTTAATATTCCCTTTTATCTTTTAATCACATATGGTTAGTATGAAAACACATTGGTGTTCTCAACACCTAATTTAATTGGACAGCCTTTCTAATTTACATATACTTGGCAAACTGGGATTCTGGTCAAATCTAGTTTAAATTATATGGTAAACTTTTTTCTTGATCATGTTTTTTTTAAAATCATACTGCATTCTGGAATAGAGTAGTGGAGTTTTTGCTCTCCATCTTATTGAAACTGTGCATATGGTAGTTATATATGCTTAATTGAATACAGTTTTTATTTTGGTTACAGTAGTAGCTGGATTATTTGCTTGTTAGCAACAGAAACTGTATGTCAAGAAAATTTGCCATAGCAAGGAAGAGTTGGAGATTGTTGAAAGAGCGCCTTGCGCAGGGAGCTTTGTGTGTAATCATAGTAATTTGGAAAGCTTTCCTAGTATTTTTGGCACTCTTCTTATTTAAGAAGAGATTCCTGAAAGAGAGAGGTCCCTCTCCAAGCATTCTGCTTGCAGTTTAAAGCACACTGGTTTTGTAATTGTCAGGTTGGCAATACCCGTCTGCAAAGGGGCACTCACCTTGAGTGCCTCCAGTCAGCTGGGTAAGGAACTGCAGTCCTTTTTGCCCCAGTGCCTCCTGCAGGCTGACGACTGACTTTGGTGGGTCTTCAATGGCTTGGCCCTCTGGCTGAGTCGCAATGTCCAAATGAACCCCTTCCAGCATATTGAGTCCAACAAATAAGCAAAAACCAGCCCCGGCTCTTTAAATTCAGCCCCTTTTTTCATGCTCCCTGATGAGGCATGTCCTCTTGTTGGGGTTTACATCACTTTATCTGTGGCCGGTTGGGGAAGCCGGACTGCCCACTACTCCAGATTCCAACCCCAGGACCCCTATACACAGCAGTTACATACTGCTTGCGTGAATCCGTTGCTATTTCCCTGGGCCTCATTCTGCTGAACCTTTTTATTTCCAGCCCATTTCAGGGCCAGGTTCTTTTCTATCTCCAGGCCAGAAAGGAGCACCTTTCATCAGTCCTCTGGTCCCAGCCAGGCAGCTCCTTTTATCTGGGCCAGCAGGGCTACGATTAGCTGTTGCTAGCCCCTCTAGCTCCTTTGTTCTGAAGATAGACTTCCAGTGTGGAGATAAGTATAGATTTTCACCTTCGTCCCTTAGGATTTCCTTCTCTTTGCAGGTGAGAATAGTCTTTCCCAAGGAAGTGGTTTGCAATAGGCTATTGCAGAACTTGAGAATTGTAAAATCCTGCTTCCGTGTAAAGCACCATATAACTTCAGGTTGTTTCCATTATTAAGAAATATTTATCTCTTTATGGTCTTACTGATTTTTGTAATAGGATAAAAGCTGCTTATGACTTGGATGTAGTCCTAGTTTCATTTAACATCTGTGGCTATTTGCATGTTTTGAAAAGTTGAGCCACTAAGGCTTGAAGTTGTAGCGCATTGCACAAAGAGCATTTCCTTTGTATATTCTTCAGTGAAAGATATGCTTATTAACTTTTGTCTGCATATAGAGATTTTTAAGCTCGTCTTCACGAACCCAAGCACTGTTTTGGATCGAGAAAAAAATGTCAGGATCCCTGTAGTGTTAATAAAAATGCAGTAAAACTACCAAGGACTGGAGCTTTGTTTGCATGGGGATTTGAAAACATTTTTAGGAGGTAGGGTTATATTTGAGTGTTACTCCATCCAATTAACTATGATTGTTAATTGGCTTGGTAGCCAAAACAAACTCAAATACAATCTTTACCCTAAAATTAACCAACTGTCCCCTGCTTTGGGATTATTTTCCCTGGCTGCTTTTGTGTGTTGTCATCCCCATTCTCAGATGCATTCGAGCCAGTATAATAACTTTGCCTTCAAAATGGAAGGGAAGAGATCTGAAGCACTCCCCTTCTCAGGCATCTGGAGTGAAATCCTGGCTGTATTAACCCAATGGGAATGTTTTCATTGACTTCAGCAGGGCCAGGATATCCCTCTGCATCTGGATTATTGCTGAAAGATTGAATGGATCCACCCCCACTTAGCACAATCTTTGAGCCATCTAGCTGCAAGGAAGGGTTTTCCCATTTGGAAAGAGCTAGAGTAGCAGGGGCCTTCATAAAGCTTTGATCCTGACAATTGTGTGGTTACTTTAAAGTCTTAATGGCTATACCTTAAAGGGAAAAGAGATGCTGTCTGTCTTGTAATTTCTGGCTCCAGGGTAACTAATCCTTTGGGGAGGCATTAACACTATGGTCCAGGAGGATCTGAGATGACCGCTAAAAGAGACAGTAACTTGGATTATTAGTAGCAAGAAAGAAATTTAACAAGCATGTAAGCTATTTGGCAAATTCTTGTAATGAGATTGCCAGCCAATGTAGCAAACCTTTGGTGCTGAGGTAGGTTCAGTTCCAATACTTAATTGCCACATCCTGCTTGACTGCTAGCTAGTGCTCTCAATGTTCTGCTGGAGTTAAGGGAGGAGAATTTTTTTTTTTTTTTTTTTTTTTTGCTGTCTGAAATGATGTTCCATTGTAACCATCAAATAGATGCATGAAAGACCAAAGAGATCAGTGGGAATATTGTTTTCTTTCAGGTTTGTTCCTGTATTACACTAGGTATCCTGGTCGGATATAGTAAAAATCACCTTTTGTATAAACACTTTTGATAAGAATCAGACAAACTGGTTATGTCAGGCCAACTGCTATGGCTTTGCTTGACTAACAGCACATACCAGCTTTACTGTAACACTTATTTCAAACATATTGGAACACAAATGCTATGTAGTATAATCAGTATTCCTTTTTTGTGCACTTCAAGTGGATCAGAATCCTAAAGTTAGAAACCATGATAAACGTGCACATATTACTGTGATAGAGAACTTGGCTTGTTAATTCCCTTCCCTCCTTCCCCCCGCCCACCTTTGTATATGTCAAACTAGAGTCTCTCCTAAATTGGCAGCTTCAAGAACAAATACTGTAGATGTTATTTGGCTCAATTATAACAATTAGTGTTCAGTCTTATTGCATGTTCAAAGACCAGGGTTGACATGTCAGCCTTTTGCTCTAGCTTAGTTAGAACTCTTTTTGGTCAGGGAAATTATAGAAGGCTCAGAATGAAGTTTTCTGATCTTGGTGTGTTCAGGAGAGGAAGGAAGCACAATTCTATAAGTGGCTCTCTTTTTTTAAAGAATGGCAAAAATCTACAGACAGGAGGGAGGAAATGATATATCTTGAATTATGGAATCAGTGTGTCATCAAGTAGTTAACAAATGATGTATATTATATTGTGGAGTTTTCTCCCTACCAAGGAATAATGCAAAGGCATCAGTGTTGCTTGTCACCACTTGTCTAGTTAATACTGTCAGCACAATGTAATGATTTAGGAGAAAGGGAAACAGTGGATATTTATTTCTTTAAGGCCACTTTAAATTAAAGCCTGATTACTTGTGCAAATTAGTCAGCAGAGAATTGTAGTCAGTTACATACCTTCCTGGTATCCTACTTGTATCAGTGATTATATTTAGAGAGTTAATGGCATAACTCTCTAAATATAAAAAACATTGGAAGCAAAGTCAGTATTTCAGATGAGTTCACTTTTGGCAATGCTCCATAATAACACAAACACCCTAGACCATTAGGGATTCATGCTGTTAATAATTAATGTGAAGCAGGTGACTAAGATGTGAGCTTGACTTACTATCTTAATTCTCTGAGCAACTGCCCACCAGCCTTCATTACTAATATATCTGCTGTGTAATTTACACTGCTGTATGAAGAACGTGGCTTTAGCATCTTGGAACCGAGAGAAAACACAGAGAAGGAAATAAACAACACCTCTTTCCCCTCTGCTCATCTTAAACTACCTTCTAATGTGGGGGATAATTCAAAGTCCTTCCTTCCAACTTTTCTTTAAATGTAATTTAGCAGTCATTATTATCTTCTGTGTGATGTTTGAAACATACTCAAGAAGCAGTTTAAGTATCTACCTGTTGATAATTTCATATTGTTCAAAGAGCACTACTTTTGTGTGTGTTTTGAATCTCCTCTTGTAGGTCTTCAAGCTGGCAACACTCTGAGGCCATAGCCAGTTTAATAATCGGCACATAGGCTATTTTTCTTACGGCTGATTAAAAAAATGTAATGTTTGTTTTAGAGTTTCTCCGTGGTTGTAGATGTACTGACTGTCACTTTCTCTCTTCTGCCCTCCATCTCCCTTCTTTTTTACTTATTTGCATAAGTATTGTATTCATATAAGTATGAAGTTACATTGAAATATTATTTCTATACAAGTCTGGGTCCATTATGCATCCCACGCATGTTAGTTTTTGCTGCAATCTAGTCTGAGGGGGGAGTAATGATGAAGTTTTATCACTGGATCACTGAGATGTAATCCCTTAACTGATTTTCTTCCTTACATCCTGATAACACTTTCCTGTTGATCAGCTAGAGGTGTGAAATGGAGCTGACAAGTGGAAAGCTTACCCTGGCGAATGAAGGACCTCAACCATCTATTTCTCACAAAACTGGGTGACTAGGCAAAAAAAGGGCAAATGAAATTCAGTGTTGATAAGTGCAAACTAATGCAGGTTAAAAAACATAATCTCAACTATACATACAAAAGGATGAGGTCTAAATTAGCTGTTACCACTCAAAAGAGATCTTGAAGGAGTCGTGGATGTTTCTCTGGAAATATCGCTCAGTGTGCAGCGGCAGTCCAAGCTAACAATGTTAGGAACCATTAGGAAAAGGGTAGATAATGAGAGAGAAAATATCATGACACTAGATAAATCCATGGTATGGCCACACCTTAAATACTGCATGCAATGCTGGTCACCCAATCTCAAAAAACTGAAAAAAGTATTAAGAAGGACAACAAAAATGATTGGGACTATTGAAAGCTTCCATATGAGGAAAAAGTAAAAGGACTGGGACTGTTAATCTTAGAAAAGAGGCAACATGATAGAGGTCTGTAAAATCATGAATAGGGTAGAGAAAGTAAATGAGGTGTTACTTGCTCCTTCCCATAATGCAAGTACCGGGGGTCAGCTATTAAAATTAATAGGCAGCAGGTTTAAAGTAAACCTAATAAAGTACTTCTTCACACAAACCACAGTCAATCTGTGGAACTCATTGTCAGTGGATGTTGTGAAGACCAGAAGTATAACTGGATTCAACAAAGAATTAGCCAAGTTCCTGGAGGATAGGTCCATCAATGGCTATTAGCCAGATGGTCAGGAACACAGCCTCATGCTCTGGGTATCCCTAAGTCTCTGCCTGCCTGAAGCTGGGACTGGATGATGGGGATGGATCACTTGACAATTGCCCCGTTCTATTCATTCGCTCTGAAGCATCTGGAACTGGCCACTGTCGGAAGACAGGATATAGTGCCAGAGGTACCATTGGTCTGAACCAGTATTGCCCTTGTCATTGAAGCCTCTGTAAATGTTACACATCTTCACTGTCTCAGCTTCCAGTGACATAGCCTCTCCTCTTTGATATACAGGTCTCTCTCGTCTTACGCGGGGGTTCTGTTTCACGCTGAGCGCGTAAAGCGGAAACCGCGTATAGTGAAACGCCATTCACTTGAATGGCGGTTCCGGTTCCATTTCCGGTTCAGTTTTTTTCTTTTTTCTTTCAGTTTTGCCGATCGCACAAAGCTGAAATCGCGCATGTTAAATGCGCGTAAAACGCAAGACACCTATATCTACAGCAGGGGTGGGCAAACTTTTTGGCCCTAAGGCCACATCGGGTACAGAAATTGTATGGAGGGCCGGGTAGGGAAGGCTGGGGGAGGCTATGCCTCCCGAAACAGTGAGGTGTGGCTTGGCCCCTGCCCCCTATCCAACCCCACCCCTGACTGTCTCCCAGGACTCCCGCATCCTATCCAAACACCCCTGCCCTCTGCCCCCGACCATCCCCACCTGTGGGGTGGGGGAAAGGAGGGCTCAGTTCTTTCCCTGTGCATTTCCCCTGCTTGTTTGGCTGCTCTCCCTGGCAGTCAGGCAGGGCTCGCTCCCTGTGTGGGCTTGGCTGCTGGGGTGGAGAGGGGCCCTGGCTTGCTCTGCCCCGTCCCCAGCAGCAGTGCCCAGGCACCTTGACCACCTTCCTGACCACACCTCCCTGGAGCACCAGGTCTGGCGGTGCTATAGCCGTGCAGCCCGGCCGGAGCTGCAGCCACGCTGCCCAGGCACTGGGGGAACTGTGACTGCGAGGGTGGCAGGGAAGGAGGGGAGCAGAAGGGGAGGGGCCAGGGCTAGCCTCCGCCCCGCTCACTGCACTGCCCGGGAGTTGGACTGGCTCCCCCCGCAAGCCTGTCCTGACCCCGCTCCCTGGCAGGAGCTCGGAGGCCGGAGAGAAGGGTCCTGCGGGCTGGATGTGGCCCGCGGGCTGTAGTTTGCCCCCCTCTGATCTACAGTCTGAAGGCATTATTTATATCTTGGGGGCGGGGGAGCGGGAGTTTTCATCAGTGGCTGCATATTCTGTGTTAGTCAACAATAACATCATTGCAGCACATGCAAGCCGGCTAATTGGATTGTTCCCTATCTTTTTAAATCTTTTTGTAGTTTTTATTTTGTAACACTTCTCTGATTGCTTTGCTTGTCCTAATTTTCTAATTGGAGGACAAATGATTTTAGGATATTAATGTGTCTGGGCAGTCCCCGGGCTGCAGACTTTTAAAGGCATGCTTTTAGAGCTCGTTTTTGTCTATACCGTTAGTGTCAGTAGGTGTGGTACCAATTTTCACTGACTTTATGTAAGAACACAAAGGAACTGAGATTTAGTGACGGGAGAATGAAGTCTGAATAAAATGTATTAGTTAGCCATGCCAGAAAAGAGCTTCCTCTCATCCATTGGCTCTGACACAGATCTTTTCATTCATCCAGTTAGTTGCCTTTAGGCAGTCCTCCCAGTGGTTGTTAGGCAACCATAACAATGTTGCTGCACATGCAGGCTGGCTAATTGGATTGTCCTCTATCTTTTTTTTTAACCAGTCTTTTTGTATTTTTAACTTTTTTTAACAAGATGAGTATAGGCTGCATATGCAAGTTTTCCTTTCAAGAGATATGAGAAACCTAAGATTTTAGGAATCCCATGACACATGTCAAGAGGATAAAATTATGAGATCCGTGTAATTTCAGACACCCTTGTAGATATGCAGAATTGAGGTTTTAAGGAAGTGCTTCTTCCATTACCAAAAGTGTTGCTAAATTTAAGTTTACTGTAATGATGTTCCCTTTCAGTTCAAATTAACATAAAAATCTATTAAGAATTTTCCAGTTGAGATATGAAGTCTGCACAGATGAACAAAACTGAGCCATGCAGCACAGGTTTTTCAGTTCAAAGGGCTTATGCAGAGGGAATCATGCACCTGATAACTGATGCTGCTAACTGTATGGGCAGTCCTGTAGTATGAAGCATGTTAGAATACAGTAGTACTTCAGTGCAAGATCAAATGCCAGAGAAGACCTTGTTAAAAGTAAAATCTACCATGCTATTCTGACGGAGTGGGGGTGAATCTACTGCGCTCTGATGCACTTGTAGAAAATGTATTTAGTGTTTCACTTTGGGTTCCCTCTTCTGCCTATACCCAATTGTGCTTTGACATCAAGGGAACCAACAAACCTTCAGTGACCCACATAAGTGTCTTTAACTGAGCTTACAAATCTCTGTATGACACCCAGAAAGTCAGACTTGAAATGCACACCAACAGCATTCAAATAATCAAACGTACATTATATTTCAGTTACTACAAAGCAACTGTAGTAACTTGGTGCATTTCATATTCCATTTCCTTAAAGTGTTTTCCTCTGTTTCCTATTGTAGGTTCACAAAGTTGAAGAGCCTTAACCTTTCCAATAATCATTTAGGAGACTTCCCATTGGCAGTTTGCAGTATTCCAACCCTGACTGAACTCAATGTGTCCTGTAATGCCCTCAGAAGCGTTCCAGCAGCTGTAGGCGATATGCACAAGTACGTATTTTTAAACTTGGTGTACGTGCTCAGTGGGATCCTATTGGTACAGACAATAGAAGATTGTGACCCCCTATGCATGTCTTACTATATGTATGTATACACACACTCACTCACTGGACTGTTTGTCACAGAGGGTTTGCTTTTATGCTCCTGTTGAGCAATCAGAAACAGCAGGTGGGGGAAGAGTTTTCTGTGTTTGTAGCTTTTCTGTTCTCAATATAATTTTTAAAACAGCCTTATTAATACTGGGAAGACAAATTTAAAATCCATTTCTTGTAGAAATAAAGCTAATTGTGTAAGATATAAAGAAGGCTGCAGTATGTGCAAGAGAAGTGGGAAATCTGGAAACCTTTGAAGATGTGACATAGCTATGGTCCACAGTGCAGAATTAGCAGGGCTTGTAAGATTTTTGTCGTATTTTTTGCAGACCTATGTTATGCTTATCTTTAAACTTTTTTTTCTCACTAGCCCATTTTCTGTGACCTCAGTTGCCACGATTTGTGCTGAATACATGTTCAATACCAGGAAATATAATTTAAAGGGTCATTTCATTTTTCCCCCAGTTTGCAGACGTTTTTGCTGGATGGTAACTTTCTCCAGTCCCTTCCTGCTGAATTGGAGAGTATACATCAGCTCAACTATCTGAGTCTTTCCTTCAACGAATTCACTGACATTCCAGGGGTACTAGAGAAGCTGACTGCCATGGATAAACTTTGTATGTCTGGAAACTGTATGGAGACCCTCAACCTACAGACGTTAAGAAGAATGCCTCATATTAAACATGTGGATCTGAGGTAAACACTTGAGGGGAAAATAAGCAAACCTGAATTATTGGTGTAGAAGTTACTTTCTTACATAGCGATAGTTGGCCCTGGGTGTGATGCTGTTTATATTAGTTCATCTTACCACATTTCAGATCATATTATACAAATTCACACTACTTGCGATGACTAGAATTATTTTAGGAAAAGGTGGGGGATGGAGAAATCAAGGATTTAATGTTATAAAAAAAATCCGTAAATTAAAAAACAAAAACCCCTTGCAGTATCACTGACAGGCTCAACCAGCTTAGGGTTTCATTGTGCAAGTAGTGTATAAACATACAATAAATGATAGTCCTCTGTCTGAAAGAGCTTACAACTTAAAAGACAAGAAATAACAGATGGACTAGACAAACAAATGGGCAATAAAGGGGAGAGACCAAGGAACAAAAATATAATTCTGTACAGATTAGTTATTTGGATAATACTTAGCCAAATTCACCATGTGTAATATTTTATTGATGATCTCAGCAGTGTGTTGACAAGTCCTCTTTATAAACAACTGTGGTGAGGCTCCCCTCTCTGCTAGGTTGTTTCAAATTCTTACAACCTTTGGTGAAACATGAATTCACCCAGGAATCCTTCCAATCACACAGCTCTCTCCCAATGCCTTTATTAGCATGAACAGAATCCCAGTGTCATTAAATAGAGAAGGCATTAGGAGTATGACACAAATCTAAAATGCCTAAAAGGAAGTCTCCCTCCCTCAGTCACAAACAGTCTCAGGGCCCCTCGGAGCCTCAGCTTCGGTCATGGATTAAGTCATCTCCTTCCCTTTGGATAGTAGCCAATTCTTACGGCATGCTCAGATTGCTCCTTAGGCCAATCCCTGAGCCTCAAGTTCAGACTTTTGGCCTGCTGTGTTCTTTTAGTGGTAGCATGTTCCCTCTCCACCACTTGGAAGAGAGCTAGCACCAAAGTAAGGATGGAATTTCCTGCAAGTTTTCCGTGGTTGGAGAGACCAGTTTCTCCAGTCTCTGTCCAATCCTAACCAATCAGACTCTGGGGGAGGGAAAGCCTTCACAGCACTTCTGCAAATGCTGATGAGCGAAGGAGCACAAGGTTCCAAACAAAACTGGATTTCAGAGTGCTTTTGGTAACTAGGTTAATATAACTGAAATGTACGGTACACCACATTGTCACATAGCCCTTTTTCTTTGTAATTTCAGTGCAATGATGGATCTGTGAGGGAAGTATTCTGATATTGCAAAGGGGTCCTTAGTCTGGTTTAAAAAAATCACTTTCTAAAATTGTATGTGGGCTTCTCTTTATGAAATTGATTTTTCACATCCATTATTAGAACTTGAGTTTTAATCAGAACATTTTACTAAGTGCAGCTCATTTAGGAGAAGTCAGACTGGTCATTGTGAAAAGGGTGCAAGTCCTAGAAACACTCTCTACTCAGCACTAAGGAGGCCTCAACTGGAGTGCTGTGTCCAGTTCTAGGCACCAGGTTTCAGGAAAGACAAAACTGGAGAAAAAACACGAGAGCAACAAAAATGATTAAAGGTCTAGAAAACATGACCTACAAGGAAAGATTGAAAATACTGTGTGTGTTTAGTCTAGAGAAGAGGGGTGACATAAGTCTTCAAGTACGTAAAAGGCTGTTCTCCTTATGCACTGAGAACCGGACAAGAAATAATGGGCTTAAACTGCAGCAAGGGAGATTTCAGTTAGACATTAGGAAAAACTTCCTAACTGTAAGGGTAATGTAAGCACTGGAGCAAATTATCTTGGGAGGTTGTGGAATTTGTGTCATTGGAGGTTTTTAAGAACAGGTTAGACAAACACCTGTCAGGGAAGTCTAGAGATACTTGGTCCTTTCTCAGTGCAGGGGACTGGACTAGATAGCCAATTGAGGTTCCTTCCAGTCCTGCATTTTTATGATTCTGTGGAACATATGGTATGATTTTCAGAGGTGCTAAATACCTCTGATAATAGGGCTAATTTTTTTTTGTAAGGAGGAAAAATTAAGATTGGTTTGTACTCTCATAACCCTTCTAGTTTTTTCATTCAGTTTAAATAGCAATGACTATATATCCTATGGTAACCGTGAATAATATTGAATACACAAGCTGCCACCCAGGAACCAACTCTCATTATAATTAGTGATGATTATTTTTTGACTCATTGGTCATTTGGTGATGGGGAGAGGGTGGAGGAAGCTCTTGATCTTTAGGAGAAATGTAAGTGTTCACTGTGCATCCAGTGATTCAGTCCTATCCATGTAATGTCATTGAGCTTTTGCTGTCTATTAGCCAACCAGGTTTATACTGCTCGAAGTAAGAAAGGAAAATCATGAAATCCACAATCGCTGTAACAAGCTCAGCTTTTGAACATTAATATTACTACTTGGTGGCCTCATAGTACAGATTGGCCTGAACCAAACTAGTGTGTCAAAATATCCTGAACTTTGGAAAAGTCTGCTGCTTCCTTGTACCCCAAGAGATGAATATCACTTTTTAAATAATGAATGTAGTACTCCACCAGCTTGAGTGCTTTGTGTTGAATTTGTTCATGAACCGTATCTGCTACACGATATGTATAATGCTGCAGTGAAACCAGGGTGAAGCATTTCCTGTCTAGTTAAAAACACCAATAAGAAAAAGCTGTACTGACCCTTTTGGGGAGGTTAGGTTTCACTGCTAAGGCAACATTTTTTGAAGTGCATTGAAATCTTGTTGCTCCATTTTATAGATCATCTTTATGTTCATAACAATTCCTGGGGAGGTCATTGAGAACTGGCTGGCTTCAATCTAGTGACTGCTACATTGGAAACAGTAAGAAAGCAGTAAGAGCTGCTCTTGTCTACACAGTGGGTTAGTGTGTGGCAGGCTGATGCACTGTAGATTCATACCCAGACTTGCTACACACTAATTCACTGGATTAGATAAGCCCTTACTCCAGATCCTCTCCCCTTGTTACCTTTTGAGATCAGTACGCTTTCTTCTGACTTGGTATTTGGTTTCCTTGGAAGGTGGTGATGTGAGTGACTGTGTGGAATTTAGAATTCTGGATCTTGCCTTTCAGTAAGTCAGACTCCCAGTATTGTCAGCTTCTCACTTTGGCACCTGAAGTACGTACTGCTATCTGCTCGGCCTGTCCAGTAGATGATTACTATGGTTCTTTGAAGGCTAGCAGAATTGTAAAGGTTTTACTTTTCTGTGCTACTTTAGAGTAAATCACAGCAAGATCACCGTTATGGTTTTAGACACCATAATAATAGCACTAGCTCTTATGTCGTGCTCGGTGGATCTCAAAGCATTCTTCGAAAGAGGACAGTGTTGTTATCTCAGTATAACAGTAGATATGATAAAAGAGCTGAACCGTCCTTTTTAAAGATAGAATAGAGAAGAATAAAACAATTAACATTGAAGTAGGTCAGGATCCTGAGGCGTATCATTTTGACCCAGCCATTGGGGAATAGCTTAATTGGAGAGCAAAGTTGATCTTTTCCTCTACCCCGCCAGAAGGGAGTGCCTACTAATTGTGTACTAGCAACTTTTTATTTTTCCCTCCCTTTGCAAGATTGAATGTAATTAGGAGGCTGGTGGCGGATGAAGTAGATTTCCTGCATCATGTGACCCAGTTAGACCTACGAGACAATAAACTCTGTGAACTAGATGCAACAGTTTTCAACAACATCGAAGTGCTGCACTGTGAACGAAACCAGCTGGTGACCCTCAAAATCAGTGGATATTTTCTCAAAGCTCTTTATGCCTTTTCAAATGGTAAGGCTGTTTTCAAGACTATCATGTTGAGGTCTGTCTTTTTTCATTACCTGGTTTTTTACAGCAGAATGAATGCTTATTAAGTGGAATACACATAATTGGGCCTAATCAAGGGGTCTGTTGATGTGACCTTTGGATAAATGAGAACCATATGACCTATATCATGTCAATGGTAATTTTAAGTTTCAAAAATTATGTTCAGATGACACTAAGTGGCTGACTTGAAGGACACAGTATCATAGAAATTTAGAATGAAGGTTGAAATTCCATTCTTAACCCTCCAATGTCAGAGGGTTCTTGAAAGTGTTAATGACCCTATATGCTGTGTGTGTTGCATTACCAAGGCAAGTTAAGGAAGTTGTTTGCTTACCTCCAGAAAGGAGAAAGGAGAATGTTTGTTTGAACAATTGGCCTTTTGGGAGACCTAGTAAAGTGGTATGTATTTTTATGAGCAGATCTCCCTACCTGTGTTGTAGTTAAAAAGCTACAGATCCTATGGTCAGTCAACATTTTGTTTTTTTCCCTAATAAAGGGTGTGCAATATCTTTCACCTAAATAGCACCTCTGATCAAATTAAGCAGAGAATAAAATTAATTGAATGGTCTTTAGAATTAAATCGTTTATATTTATTAAAAACGACACAATTTCCACTTGTCACTCTGATTAGATTTGATAATTCACACTTTTTGTAGTAAGAAGGCTGTATTTTATTGAGGTCAGTTTTGAGATGTGGATAGAGTCCAAGGAAGGGCCAGGTGATGAGTCTTCACAGCTACTAAAAGTTAACATGAATATAGCCATGTGCTGTGGCAGATGTTGAGAACCCTAGTGGTTGTGATTAACTGCTTTCGGTCAAAAGTGATGGGAAAGGACTGTTCTGAAACAAGAGAAAGGGACTCTTCACAAGTGGTCCTGAGTGAACCAGCCAACATAATGTATTACTGTCCAATCTCTCTCCTCCTTCCCTTTGCTTTTTCCTACCTCGTTTTACTGTTGTAAGTTATAACTCTGAAGGTAATGTATTGTGTACATACATCTTCATTTTAGAACACTGTGTAGGTTTAATTGTAATATGTATTACTCAGTGAGTTTCAGCCTTCATTCTGAGTTGCGTATCTTAATATTTATTGCATAGGTCTTAGTTTTAAAAACCTTAGTAAACAAACAAAAAACTGTGCTTAAATTGTTGCTAGAGGTACATAATTATGAAATGCCTGTTGGGCTGCTTAAAAAAAGAAAATACCACAGGAATTCAGATGACTCTGACATTCACTGAATGCCAAATTGAAGAATGTGCTTCATATCTGTGTGATCTGGTTGAGCATGGCACATCTAAGAGATGACCCATTCTGTCTGGGAGGGGACCATCTGCTCCTAGGGCCAAAGGTTGGAGCTGTGGGTAGGAGGAAGTTGGGAAAATAAAATAATTTCAGTTAGTCACTTGTTTCCTTTTTAAAAATAAACGAAATACTGTCTTAAATGGTTCATTTTGATTATTGTATTAAGTCTGCTGCATAGCAAATACACTTCATGTGCAATACACTCTGACACAATTAATAAAGCTACTTAATACACTAAATGACTATTTTGCCTTTCATGAAATTAGTTGTCTTTTCTCCCAGAACTTGTTCACCTTGATGTGTATCCAGTTCCAAATCATCTGACGTCTATGGATATTTCTAGGTAAGAAGGATGATTGGCTTTCTCTTGCTATTTGTAGCATCTGTATCAATCAGTTAAGTTCATGTGAAGTAAGCGAGGCTCACCTGTGTTTTACGGAGTGTAAATACCGAATTACAAAGGACGGTGATGTTGCCCAAGAGGTATCAGAAATTTAGAATTTTATTCCCAGTTCTTCAGCTGCACCCTATCTCTAGTCTTATGTACTGGGCACTCTGCCTGTTTCTCTTCAATTTTGTGATAAACATACTTTTACTTTTGTATAAACTTCGTTGGTTAAGATTCCCTGTCTAATGTAGATAGGCTGGATTAGTAACAGGGAGGTTTCTTGAGCGCTTCCTCTGTATCAGTTTAGTTCTCTATTAAGCTCAATATTTAAAGCATGTATTCAAGTAGTTTCCTAAACAGGGATGACTTATGGTTGTGCTGCCTTTTCGAGTGCTGGTCCTTATGTGTATTCCACACATGGGTACACATGCGCCTGAGTCTAGAGATTTTAACAAGTAGTGTCCATTAAAATCTACAAGCCCTTATGTGCAGTTAAGTAAAGGGCTAGTTCCATCCACCAGTGCAGCTCTCGACTCAGTGGTACCGACGCATCCTCCCAAAGAACACAGCATGACCAGACATGTACTGTTACCGTCAGTGCTGACCATTAGACCTCTGGCCTAGCCCTCCTGAGGGACATAACTACACTGGAAGGTGATACTGCTTTGGTGTCTCAGGAACAGTCTTTCTTACAGCCATCAGTTCGGATTGCCTCAGTACTGACGGCTTCACCATTACAAGAGCAATTTTCAGATTCAGGCAAATATGATGGGCCAATCTCTCCTTCATCCCCACAGAGAGAGCTAAACCTGGACAGGTGAGCCAGGATTTATGGTCGCTACTGTTATGAACATGACCTTCCTAGGAACCAGTGGTTCCCTATGCCATGGAGTCCCCCTCAAACAGTTGGCTCCTCTTTTTTGCCCTATTGGGGACCATGGGATCCCTATACCAGACATCCAGGACACACCCAGGAGTCTTTCCAGTACCCTCCCCCTTGCTCCAACAACTTGTTCCATTGGTGTATGAGGAGGAGGAGGATGTTGAACTGGGACGGCAGGTACCAATGTTTCCAATGGGAGTCTCCTCTTCCCTGGACAAGATGGTCTCTCCTTCTTGCCCCTCCCCACCAGATGATCATAGGCAGTACCAGGACTTACTATGTATAGCAGCTGGTGATCTCCAGATATCTCTCGAAGAAGCTCAAGACCCACACCACTGACAGTTGGACATTCTGCAGCCTCTGGGGTCAAGTAAGGTGGTTCACTCTGTTAAGGAGGCCATATTGGAACCGGTGGCGAGATTGGTCTGGCATACCCCAGCATCCTGCCCCCCACATCTAAGAGGGCTGAGAATTGCTCTTTTGTTCCAGCAAAGGGAGCTACATTCTGTTCTCCACCCTGCTCTCAACTCCCTGATGGTACAGGCTGCTACGAAACCTAATAGGTCTCAATACTTAAAGACCACCCCATCAGACAAGGGCTCCAAGAGACTGGACCTCCTGGGGAAAATTGTCTTCTCTGTGGGCTTGCAATTCTACCAATTCCAATTACTAGGCTCTCCTAGCCAAGTATGACTTTAATAACTACTTTAGGCTGCCAGCCTATTCAGGACAAACTTTCCTCTGAGGACAGAGCCCAGTTCCTCTCCTTTTTAGAGGGCGGCAAGCTGGTAGTGAAAATGGCTCTTCGGGATGCAGTTGATGCAGCATCCAGAAACTTGGCCACTGGCATTGGTACAAGGAGGGATTTGTGACTGCCACCTTTGGGCTTCCACAAAAAGATGCAGAATACATCAAAGATCTTCCCTTTGCGCCCAACCTCTTTTAACACACAGACTGACTTTCTCCACTCATTAAAGGACTTAAGGCCTAATCTCTGGTTCCTGATGATCAACACACTTGCCCCAAGGAGAGAGCACTAAAGGCAGACCTATAAACCAAGGCCACCACCTTCTCCTCCTGCGTTTTACTACCAGCATCCTGCCAAGCTTCCCCGCACGCAACAGAAGACGGAGGCCCTGCTTTCTGGCCCCCTCTACCGCCACACCTGTGACCCATTCCTAGGCCACTGCTAGGAGCCACTTTTGACATTTTAGTTGGGCCAACGGACACTGCTTGTTAAAGTCTACAGACTCGGGTGCATGGTGTGCATGTGTACCCACGTGTGGAATGCAGATAGGGACCACACATATCGAAGAACCTCCAGTTACAGTAAGTGACCTCCACTTAAGTGCCATTAACTTCATAAAAATTACTTAAGGCACTTGTAAGCTACGGAAGCTATTTTAAATGGGAGCACAGCAGTAAATGAGCTAGCCTGGGGCTGTGGCCATCAACTTTTAGATGTGCAAGAACATAAATCAGCGTAATTGGGTATCTAACCTTAGTGTACTTGTATGGGTAAGTATGATTTACTGAAAAGTGCTGTTTGTAATGCTTTGTTCTCCACGTCTCACAAATCATATTGAGGAATATTTGATTTTGCATTACTTTGAAACTTTTTTATGACTCCATTTTTTTGTTTTATAATAAATTGGCATACAGTTAAGCAATGGGGTTTCTTCAGTTTTTTTCTAGAGGCATATGTTTGATTAATTTGGTATTCGTGATTATATTTTTAAGGTAATTGATATTTCAGTAAAAGTATGGGCTTGATCACTATTAGCTTTTTTTGGATAAAGATCATTATTTGAATAAATTCAAAGGGGACACAAGTACACTAATGAGAAAGGACTGTTGATTTCTATGCAGTCAAAAATATTGTTCCCTAAACTTAAAAACTCTGCTTGCAGCTATCTTAAGTTAGATGCCTAGTTGTGTATCTGAGCATTCAGTTAAGTGCTCAACTGGTGTATATCTGTTCCTCCTTGTACTAGGTGCTTTACAGTTGCAAAGAGGAAAGTATTCACATTATTTGTGTGCCGAGCTTCACCTTTGTGCATGCTTTCAGTGTAGAGTTTGAAAACTTACCCCCTTCCCCAGAATGTTTTACTTTATAACATAATTGGCTGCTTTCTCTTGTCTTTCAACCAACATCTTACTCTCCTCCGTGTTTTCTCAATGGTGAGAGGATCTACAGTTCCCATTGGGACCTGTATGTGCAGCAGGCTTCGTGTGTGTTTGTGCACGTGTGTACAGATAAGTTTTTGATTGTGTTAGTAGTAGTCTTTAAGGACTACACCTTCATTTGATTCCTGTGTTCATCCCCATAGAAACCACCTGCAAAGCCTGCCTGAGTGGGTATGTGACAGCAGAAAATTAGAAGTGTTGGATGTTGGCCACAATCAACTATGTGAACTGCCTGGCCGGTGAGTCCTTCGGATCAGGTTATGCTACTTGAGACAGGATAATCAAATTGAAAAATAATTGCTGATTCCGTGTTTAGTGTGTTCCATTGACTGACAAGCGTTTTTATCTTTTGATTGATTTTATTTTTACCTCATGGGATGTCATCATGCCATAGGCTGTGCTGAAGCTTTTCTTCTTTACTTTCATGCAGAGAACAATGTCTTTCAATTCCAGACAGAAGTTCTAAAGCTGTCTATGCAGTTATTCAGAGAGGAAAGCTTATTAAATATTTACAACCATAACTTTGCATGATGCTTTATAGATTCAGAAATTACAACTTAATTCTGTTCCCCCTAGAAGTCCCAAACAAGGCTCCATGGTGCAAAGTGCTGTAGAAACATAGAGCAATCTCCGCCCCTAAGGACATTACTCTCCTAAGATATGACAAGACTCAACAAATAGTTGAAACAAAGGGCAGGGACTGTTCTAGGTTTGTACAGTGAGTTGTTGGAAAGTGAGCAGTATTCTCAAGTAAAAAGATGGGCCCTGCCCCCAAGAGTTAATTTAACAAACAAATATAAATGATAGGGAAGAGAAGAAAGATCTTAATATTTTCATATCTTTTGTAAATAGCACCTTGAGACAACGGGAACTAGCTGGCACATGAATGGAGGTCAGTTTGGAAATCAAAGTGAAAAATGGGTTTTGAGGAGGAATGAGGGAAAATGTGTGACTCACAGGAAGAGGGTTGTCATTCCTGGCATAGGGAGCAGCATGGAAAAAGACCTGGTGAGCGTGGGAGAAGAGACACAGGCAGCAGCCATGTGGTGAGAAGAGTGGGTGAAGTGATGGGGGGTGAGGGGAAGATCAAACTTCATATGGAAAAAGAACCATTGTAGCAACCCCAGGGAATAAGACATGGGAAAGGAAGATTTTTGGTGCTGTTGATTACATGGCGCAGAGTGTTAGGGAAGCCAGAGAGGAGATTATTTTAGTCCAGGTGAGAACTGTGGTGTGAACTGAGGACTTGGCATTAGAAATAGAAAGTAAAGGCACAATTTAGAAATAGAAGCTGAAAGGAATGAGAGAAGATGACTTGAGCAATCTAGCAGGCTAACATACATACTGTTAATTCTCTAGAAATGCCTTGTTCACATCAACTGAAACAGCACTACTCCTAAGAAAAACAAGTCCAGTTGCTTTTCACTTGTATTTTATAACAGCAAAAACTATCAAGGCATACACAGGGCATCTTTGGAGATGAATGATTGGCTGAAACTAATGGCTCCAAGGTACAATCAACATGCATCTTCTTCTCCTATCTTCCCCTTAAACACCAGGAAATGTCTTAAACCTCGATAGCTCTTCCTGATAGCATATGCTTAGGTGACTTAGTGATATTGTACTTACTGATGGGCCCTCCCCAAAACGTTGGCTCTGAACACTGCTGAACTTCAGGCAAGTTTGGGCCTGGATTCCAGCTTTGATGTCCATTCCCAGATGTTTATCAACAGTATCAACAAAATCCTCTGGCACTTAAGTATAAATAGGTATTTGGAGAATTCCCTTCTGCCCCCTTACTCCTTCCCGCTCTCAAAGGAAACCTGGCTGATTTGTTTCCATGTTGTACAGCAGTGCCAGGACACACTAAGTGGATGAAGAGCTCACTGTTTGGAGGAAGTTTAATAACATAAAAACAAGTGTCCATACTTTGATGAATAAAGAGCTAGATTAGTGATTTGCTGGGAGCCTGGGGGTTGCACCTAATTTGAATAAACTGCAGCAGATTGTAGTTGCACTTACCTTTTATAACTGAGATATAGTCCTTCAAGCTGTGGAGATTACACAGTCAAGATGGAGCAGAGTATACAAAGAACTGTAGTCTCAATGTTCCCCCAGATCTTTGGGTAATCAGGTAACTCAAGGAGCAAGCCAAAAAATTCCGCTTTGATTCTCCGAAAATTGACTTTTTTTTTTTTTTTTTTTTAAATTTAGCTTCCACAGAAAACTTTAAATTTTTGACATTCGATCCTGATTTAGGACAGGAACTATTTCCAATTTTTTTTCACATCCTCTACGTTTTGTTTTGTTGGTCAGCTTTAGTTACTAGCTAAAACCTTTTATGTTGACAACATTGACCATGCCTATGAGAAACAAAACAGAAGGAAAACTCCATAATTATTTTTCTCTTATAAGAGGCATTTTTGAACAAAATTGAGAGTTAAGGCAAAACAAAACTACTAAAATAAATGGGTTCAACAATATATTTCAGAGACACTTAATCCTGTCGCTGAGTCGTCTTGGCTAGAGAAAGTGGTGACATTGATTTGTATCCATAATTACATAATGCAAGCCATCATCCTCCTGAACTGTTGATACTGGCTCTCACTTGTAGTGTCTGACTGCATCTGTCAAGGGAAAAGCCAGCATACTTAATTGATTACTTTGGCACACTTGCCCAATGACCTACAGTGGCACTGCATAATAATAGTTGATGCGTTGGGGGTGGGAGGGAAGGCAGGATTCTTTGCGAGTGTATGGGTCTCCTGTGAAGAGGGGGAGGAAGGTTTCCACTAATGCTGAGTAATATGTGAATCTTTGCTTGAAAGCAAGGTCAAAAAGGCACAGTCATCTTTTGATTAAACTCTATAGTCACTGGAGCACAAGATAAGTGGCAGATGAAGAATAATCTTTTTTTCTTTTGATTTATTTTTCCCCTGTTTTAAAATTGAAACTTGATCAGTTTGTGTTATCAGGCTTTTTAGGCCCAATATCTAAAGTCCTTTAACAATTTTTTGTAGGAACAATTAGTGGTTTTGACTTAGTTTACCAAAACAAACCTTTTATCCTTGCCCCCAGCCGAAAAAGAGGCAGTGAGGGGAACTTTGGGCCATCCGCAGCTTGTAAAAGCTCAAGATAGAAAAGCGGATTAGATAAATTTCATTCCCTGTAGAACTGGAAAGGAGGCTTTATGTTAGTCTGGTATTAACAAAAAGGAAAATGGAAGTGGGAGGGGAAGTAGAGTGGATTATGAGTCAGCACATGAGTATAGTGCTGCTACTACTACTTTTCCAGGGTGGTTGATGTTCTCTCACTTTTCTTAATCCTTCATTATTTGGAGAGATCCCACAGGTGCAGCTTTCTGAAGTCACTGTTGATAATTACCCACTTCACCAGTGATGCACTCTCTAGGAATAGCCTGTGGAGTCATCCGATAACCCTTCCTTGTCCCTTTCCCTCGTCCCCCAAATCTCTCAACACTCATCCCTTTTCTGAGAGGTTGGTGGAGTGTGGGAAGACATTGTAAGATCTCGTGTATTATTAAAACCACTCTTCTACTAATCACTTGTTTATGAACCACTTTTTGAAACAAGCTTTGGGTCCCCTATAAAGTAGTAGTTCTCAGTGTGTCCTCATCTAATTTAGAATTACTAATTTTTGACATTTTATTTTTTTAAGGTTGTTTTGCAGTAACAGTTTGCGTAAGCTGCTGGCAGGACATAACCGATTAGGAAGGCTACCAGAAAGGTTTGAACGAACGCAACTAGAAGTCCTGGATGTGCAACACAACCAGCTCCTTGAGCTCCCATCAAACCTTCTTCTGAAAGCTGACAGGTAAATTTAAAAAAAATCAAATTTTTCCATGAAGAGTCTGTTTCATTTTATTCCTTAGTTGAAAGGGTAATCTGAGGGTCCCTTAAATTGAAAGCTGTGAGCCTTCTGTGCTGAGAAGTGGCCTGTCTAACCCTCTAAAACAGAAGTAATTTTTTAATTCTGGTTTTATGCTCTCATATGCTTATTTTTTCTGTCACTAAGCTCTCACGGTAACCCTACATTTTGAAATCTAGCTACAAAGTAGCATGTGTGCCATTTTTGCTATACTTTCCCAGATACTTTAGCAGCAATTTCTAAATAAACATTTTAACCCAGTGTGTGGAAGCTTCTTTGTGAATCAAAAGCCAAAATTTATTTATTCATTTCAAACAAAATAAAACTTGTCACATAAAATTGTCAAAATAACTGACAGTGGTTTCTTCTGTTCCTGCTTCTGGAATTTTTATGCCTTTGAGTGTTTGTCACTAATTTATTTGGTGGCATCACTTGATTTGATTTCCCCCCCCCAGTTATTTAACTGCAGTACAGTTATTTCTGTACTGCAGCTTCACATGCCTTGGAGTCTTTGTAATTTTGTTTATGAATCTAAAGACACACACTTCAAAATGTACTTTAATTTGTGTATGGTCTAGAGGCATGAAGTATTTTTAAAACATATTTGTAGCATCTGAGTGAGGCAGATTTAGAGGCTTTTGATGGGACTACCTTGCTTAGCTTTTTATATTTCTCGTACCTTCGTGCATCAACAATGGTCATAGGCTTACTGGTGACGTCAGTGCTGCATTTGACTTGCCATACAAGACTCTTTAGTTGTTTTTTTAAACTATGACAACAGAATGCACAGCTACTGGCTCTCCTTGGGTGAGAAACCGAACTGTTAATCTCACTGTCATTATTTAGACAAGACTCATCACCAAAAGATTGGTAGTGAGTCAGTCAGAGGGATGCCCTTATTTAATGCTATAAATCTTTTATGAAGGCAGTGTTATATCTTCATTTTCAAGGGCTCATGTGAGAGTTGTAATGCTACGGGTTTGGTTGGAGAGGCAGTTTGCATATAAATTCCAAACTTCAGTAATTTGCTGTGGGAAAACTGTCCTTTAGACTAAAACTTGTAATGCCAAAAGGTTAATTTTAATTAGAAAAGGTTTCTTCTGTTCAAGTTGCCCAAGCATAGAACTTCATTCTTCATGGTTTTAAGGAATCTTTCAGATCTCTTTGTGCCGGGAGCTGAAATGGAGTTTTGATTTTAAAAGTTTGATTATTGCAAGTTTGATTATGTACGTGCCAGGTTTGCTTGGCCAATTTATTCCAATGTAGTTGTTCGATATTATGGTTGGAATTTTGTAGCCCCCAAACACGCAATTAACAAGTTAGGAAACATAACCATATGGCTACCACAGCAACTGTAACTTATTGCAGTAAATTTAACAGCCTGTATAGTAAAGCAGAATATTACCTATATTTTGTGTGCAAAAGGACAGATTTATAGTTGCTGATGCAGGATGACAACTTTGAACTTCCTGTCTTTTGTACATATAAAATGTCAACCATAACATTGCATGAATATAGACCCTGATCCTGCAAACATGTTCATAAGTGCTCACAAGAATAGATCCATTTTGTTTAAAAACAAAAAATCTAAATGATCTCCCCCACCCTCCCCAAACAGGAATATTCATTTCTATTCAAGATGTTAAAAGAAAGAAAATGTACTCAGTCAAGCCTGGAGAGCAAAAAAAGAAGAAATAGAAGTTTCAGAAAGCTACTCACATCTCTGAAAGGCGGTGTGCAGGGGGGGAAGTAAACCTTTTCTGAATTAGATTTGCCAGATGTTAGTCTAGAATGCAGATTAATGCCATTTTGCGGCAAGATAGAGAAGCTACAGGTGGAGATTGTACCATAACACGCATACCTTACAATCAACTGCAAAAACATTAAGTACCATAAAAACATTTGACTGAAATAAACAATCAGAAGAAAATTCAGAATTTAAAGTGAAATGTATATGACGGTTTCCAAATGTTCTCTTCCCTTGCGTGCTAACATCAACTTTAGGTCCACTCAAGGTTTTGTATTTTCCCTCCGCTACCTAGACATCCCAATGCATTGTAAAGGAGCTCTCCTTTAGATACTAGTGGTGTCAAGTATTGTTGCAGGAGATACACAGGCCTGGTCTACTCTAGAATTTTTCTTAACACCTTCGCAGCTTCACTGTTGGTTGGATCATTTATGTAGACCTATCCTGGGTGTGTGTATGTTACCATGTCATCTAACCCTAATCAGAAAAGATATAGATGAGACAATGGTAAAAATGACACTTTTGCTGGTCTACTAGTGCACACACCACTGCTGCAGCATTGACAGTTGAGAAAAAGGTGAGTGTAGATTAGGCCTCAAACTTTGAGAGTGTGAACTTGGGTCTTATCTGGGAAATGCCTTTTCACTTAATGCTTTTAAAAACATGAACTGAAAGAATTGCATGGCTGAAATTCTCTAAAATGGTTTTGTAGGGCAGCATCACCCTGTGACCATGTAATTAAACCACAGGTGTGGGTGCTAAGACAACTGGTTTCAAGTCCCAGCTCTGCTAGTCTTTCTACAACATATGATGTTGGGCAGATTATTATACCCCAGACGGTCTTAATTTCCCCATCTATAAAATGAGACCTACATCCAGGAGTCTGTGGAAATAGATTTTGTTTGTATAGCACTTTGATATCCTCCAAGGGAAGATGATAGAAGATGTGCTTCAGCTCATAGACCTCTCCATCTTCCTTGAACTCCGGGTATCCTTTGATTTAGTGGGTCTGAGATGCCTACTTAGTTGTAACATAGGTTTGTTTTTAGCATCCACAACACCTGGTTGAAAAACAGAAAAATCAGTGCATCAATGCATGTTGAAAAATACCACTCCCAATTAAAAAACAATAAGATATTTACCAACTTCTGCCTGTGTTTTGCAGCAAACCTTTAATGGCATCCTCCTCAAACTCCTACAAAAATTAAACAGAACAAATTTGTTATTCTCAATTGGCAAATAGAGCTTAGGAATGTGATGCACTAGTTTTCATTAAAGTTAGTTTTCTATTTTTAAACTATTGCAGTTTCAGATTTGTGGAGAAACTTCCATTATGTCTATTAGACCATAAGCTCCTGAGGATTTGTCTATGAAACTAAGTTCCCCTGACCAGGACAGAAATTGCTTCTGAATATATTGGTGGTAGTATAGATCTTGATCATGTTGGTAGGAATTTTCTTGGCTGAGTTGAGCCCTACAGAGTTCGCCAGATAATCAGTTAATGTCTCACTAGCAGATGCTTCTGTGAAAATGGAGAATTCCTATGGGTGCTAGGGTTGGTGGGAAAACTGCCAGAAAATGTGTCTAACCTTCATTTGTGCATCTGGGTTCTCATAACCCTAAATTCCAAATGCTTCCTCATTTGTTGGTAGTGGCCAAATTCCTTTAGTCCTTTTAATGTGTCTGATTTTTGTCTACAAATTTTTGGTCTGGTCACTGGTCAGCTTCAAGTTAAACTATAGATCCACACAATGCAAAACATTTCAGTATATTAATATAATGTGGGCTGATGCAAAAGCGATTAAGCATATCAGTTTTTTGTAAATATAAACAATATCAGCGCAGTATAGCATAAAGTGGCACCTATAGATGTGGTCAGAAAGGGACTAAGAAAGATGGAGTCTAGCGACCAGGTTTCAGGGGACTGATTTTGCATGGGGAAATTAGGCAGTAGGAGTTGATGGTAGTAGTATAGTTGGAGCCTAAAACTGTCACTGGATCTAGTTAAAATTTGTAGTGTGGATCGTATGTAGCAATGTCTCCTTGGACTTCCCATTGGTTTGAAATGTAGGCTAGCAGCCAGTGGACAGGTTCAAGGACGTCAAACAATGTTTCACTCCCCCTCATTCTCATTTTGTTGTGGGAAAGCTATGGCAAAGATTCCTTGAGGGGGCAGTAAGGTTTGTAATAATTTTTAGCTGGTGTGGTTCCAGAGACATAGGACGGCTGCCCAAAATATTTCCTCTTGTCCTAAAAAGATCCGTTGTTCCTGAGGAGTGCATCCAACAAGGAAGGCCTTGGTTGCTGAGAGAGAGGTGGTCCCCAAGGTAGATCCAGGACCTTTTTAAACTAAGGCCATATTTTAAATACAGCTATGTCAAGGAGCCTGGTTACACCTCAGTTCCATACACCTGCTTACAAACTTGGTTCCAAGTCTTTCACTTGGTCATGTATTAAGTCTACTCTGTTCAGTGCTACATATTGGAACTGTGATTAACTGGTTGGAGACAACTGAGTTGTAACCGGGTTCACTGATGTTGTTTGACTTACTCTAGACAGGCAATTAATCCAGTCTTTATATAGGGGCCAGTACAGCATTCAGAATGGTGGCTGTCGTACTCACAGTAACTGTTATTTTGCACGTGGGCTCTTAGTACTCTAATACTAGGTAGAGTTTTTTAAGTGTTTCTACTCCCTGTGTGAATTCACACACACATGAATCGCTCTGACCAAGTCCATGTCTGTTAGGATGAGGGACATGGGCTCCTGGACAGACTTGGGTGTAAAAGATGCTTTTGGCAGCTGTTTTGTTGGAGTATGTAGCGTCAGTGATGAGTCTAGGATTGTACAGCTGTATACCGAGACAGATGTTGAGGGTAGGGTCTCTATTGAGGGTGATTGATATATGTGGGCTAGTTCTTCAGAATGTGTTCCTCTTTCATGTCTGGTTTTAGCTTCATCCGGGTGCTGATTCCACACCAAGGCTGGGGAGCTGGAAAATATTTGATGTAAAAAAGATACTGCTAGCACTTAATATATGCCAATTTGGTGAACCACTGAGTCACACCATAACACTCCCCATTACTTCCTGGTGCTGCCTATGCTCTCATGCTCAGTAATGCTTGTATCAGGAGGGGGAGGGGGAAATGACAAGTTGAATGCGTGATACCCAAACCTTCTGCGCACACATAATTTAACATAGTTTTATCTTCTTCCCTTCTCTTCCTATTTCATTACCTGAAGGTGATAAACTGAAACAAATACTCTGGAGACAGGAAGGCAGTTTCATTGGAGGATTAGGGAATAAGAGTGAGGAACAGGAGAAGGGGAGGTAGGTAAGATGGCAAGAACTAAGGAATAAATTAGATGATTTGGTTAGTGTACTTCTGGCAGTCCATTGGTAGAATGATTCAGAGGGGGATTGGGATGTACTTTCCCCACCCCTTTTTCAATTAGAACCGTCAGTGCAGAATTGGTCAGTTCTGCAAGATTGGTATCAGTTTAGTATATTTATTTTCCCTGATTTTTCCCTTTTATGGAACTTGTTTTCATTTCACTTCTGTGCTGTTGATGGTATTAGATGTTCATATACTGAGAGCATTTTTTACAGATACTTAAAATGAAGTTGCCTTTTCTAACTTGTATCATTTGAGATCTTAATACTTGGTGTACATATTGGCCTTGATTCTTCTGATCTCCATTTAATTTTGTGCAGGGTTTTTTTTTTTTTTTTTTTTTTTTTTTTTGGCAGCTATACCACCTCTAACTGAATATGTCACTGTTTGCAAGCTAAACAGGATTGCTTTAATTTAAATTTTCTGTCTTTTTTTTTAATTGGATCCAGTCTTTTTTACCTTGCTATTTTAAACAATTCCGTAATATAGCTGTGCATTTCTAAAGAGCTACCATGTTACGCTCCATTGGTAGCTGCATTGTGAAGTTTATAAAATGTTTCAGAATACTTTGGGGGGAGAGGTACTATGCAAATTTGAGTGTTTTTACCCAAATGTATTTCTTGAATACAATACAGCTAGATACCAATAGAAATATTTTGGAATCTCTTAATTATTTTTCCTAACTGAAAGATTGTTGCCTCTACTGTAGTAAGTAGATTTTCAAGATGAATCACTCTTTTAGTTAAAGTAGTTTAACACTTATGTAAACTGCACACATGTTGAGAGATCTACTTCAGAGGAATTAGGGAAGCCCTACCATGATTGTGTGTGTTCTCTGGGACAATTCGATATTTTGCCTAAGTGTGTGGTTGAAAAAAATAAGTGACCCTTTATCAAGGGTATCCACTTAATACTCTATAAAACTGAAGGTGACTTGTTCCAACCAGAGCTGAATGTTTATTACCCCAGAGGAAACTTAGCACTTTGTCAAAGCTACAGAATTCCTGTGTCTCTGCCAGTGACTTAAGTTTTCTTTTTTATCTCTAACTATTGTTAGTTCATATTTCCTCACTATTGTATTCTGGTATGTATGAGGATTGTGGAATCAAGTTCTTATGTTGATGCTGTACTTTTTCATGTGCTTGTGGTGTGTGTGTGTGTGAGCAGAGTCTGAAGGAAAAACAATTAAGTTTGCACTAGGCTTTCATGCTTGACATTCTGGTTCCATCTGATAGTGATATGAGTGGAATATCTTCCGGCACATGGAACGGTTTTTGAATACAGGCACTAGAAAGATGGCAATGCCTGTATCTAAGTAAATTCCCAGCACCGTGGCCTCAGAGAGCATTGATGGAACATGAAACAAATCTAACGTGGTAGCTGGCAGTGCCAAACCCACCTGGAAGTTTGAGGATGAATTCTAACGATTCAGCTACGTCTACACTGCCACTTACATCAGTAATAGCTTATGTCGCTCAGGGGTGTGAATAAGCCCCCCCCCCCCCCCCCCCCAAGCAACATAAGTTACACTGACCTAAGCGCCAGTGTGGACAGCGCAATGTTGGCGGGAGAGCTTCTCCTGCAGACATAGCTACCATCTCTCATTGGCAGTGGGTTGATTAAGTTGATGGGAAAGCTCTTTCCCTTTGGCTTAGGGTGGCTACTCTAGAGAGCTTACAGCTGCGCAGCTACGAGCTCTCTAATGTAGCTATAGCCTCAGGATAGCCTTGGCTAGGCCCAGTCAGTTAAATCAGCATGATGGTAATTTATCTGCGGACGCTTATCAACTTATTTTATGTACAACTAGTTTAGAGTTAATGTTTTACGTTATTCCAAACCATCCGTTCATTAAGCCCTCTGAGAATATCGTCCTTTTATATATGGGTATGTGGTTGAGAATTGCTGGCAGAGTGTTCATTTTTATGAATCCTTCAGTGTCCCAAAAACCAGTATCAGTTTGGAATGACAACTTCTAAAGAGGAATGTTAATGGGCAGTGATGATCTAAGTTATAGATGGGGGGAGGGGGAATGAAAAATGTAGGCTCTGATATCCTAACCACAAACGTGGAAACTATAATTATGTGATCTTGGGTTAAAAAAACCCACCAAACCGGTTATACTAAGGAAAGGAAAGGAGGATAGAACAAATGAGCGTAGATTTGAGGATTCCAATCTTGAGCTGTAGGGAAGGACTGTGCCAGCATTCTGCTTGGCATAGACGAGCCCAGGCTGTGGAATCCCTGGGCAGTGTAAATTTTAAAATGTCAGAATTTTCCTCGGAACAGAAATTCCAGATTCGACCGGCTCTACTGCCTTAGAATTGCTGCGTGCAAATAGCTTAACCTTTCTGCTTTAGGGTTTCTGTATAGTTACTCGGTGTTTGGATTCATGCAGTAATAGACACACCTATGCAAGGCTCTAAGTGCCCCTGTTGCAAATTAGTGAAGTAAAAAAAAAAAGTGAAGTAAAATAGCAGGTTATCCCTTTAAGCCAGCAGAACTCAGTCCCCAAGAAAGCACTGCTCCTCTCCACAGCACAAGTCAAATTCCCATGAAACCCCACCCTCTGCTGCAGGCCCTGCAAATGTGTGCGCCTTGCATTGTGTTCTGAAAGTCACCAGGACAGTTTTGGACCAGGTGGAGGGCTGAGACCCCTTCCACAAGAAAGCTGTACTGCCAGGTCTCTCTTCCAAGGGGATCAAGCTTGAGTAGTTCTACTGATAGCAGCTGTAGTAGTGCAGTACAGGAAGTAGGTGGTTGCTCAGTGGTAAGGCCCAAAACCATTTTCAAAACCGACCATTCAGTGATGGTGGTTGCAGGAATGTTTAGGCTTTGTAAATGTTGTTAAATCACTTACAGCACCTTTAATTTGAGAATGTATTTGATCATACCTGATAAAATATAGTGGAGAAAAGAGAAGACTAAAAGAATGCTGTTACCAACGTAAGTTATTACAGTAACTTCTCATATATTTTAGCATTAGGTGTGCATTCTTGTGATTTAGTAAAGTAATTTATGTTTGGTTCAGTATGCTTATGCTTTGTAATCCATTTTTGAACAGACAATGTATTTTTGTTTGCGAAAGGATGAAGTCGAGGAGCGGGGAGGAGGATTTGTTTTTAAAAAGACAAAACAACAAAACCTTGCAATTGCAATCTTTTCCCATCAAGTCATACAGCTCCTGTGAATAACAAATGAGACTGTTGATTTAAGCTGTGTTTTTCTGCGTTAGTGGACTCCTCTAGAATCTGTGTAAACTAGTTAACCTAGTTTCAGTTCTTCAGAGCTCCTGGAGTTTTTTGTTTTAATGGAAAGACTTTTTAATCCCTCAGCATTCTGTGTGACTTTTTTGTAGTGTGTAAACCCTTATTTTCTGTGGACAAGGTTCAACAGTTTGCAGCTGTGAATTCTCTTGGAAATCAATTTCATTAATAAGCTTTAATGTTTGGTGTGAATCCCCGTGTAGTTGGATGACTAGAGAAAGATTTATCAATATTTCATACCTTCCTCATGAAATAAATCAGGCAGTATTGCTTCTTCAGTCATACACAAATACTTTTTTTTAATTTGTGTTCTGTTCCCTTGTTTTATGGGTACTGGTCTGCTTTTTTGTCTACCAAATTAGCATTGTTAATCTTCTGTTTCTTGAAAATAACTTTAACTGTTGCAGCTGACATTTTTCATGAGTTGATGAGAACAGTGCGATTTGATCTCAAGAGACTGCGCGCGCGCACACACACACACACACACACACACACACACACACACACACACACACACACACACACACACACACACACACACACACACATATATTCTTCAGCAAAGTGTGTTCCTGAAGGCAGGCTCTTTGCAAAGTAAATAGTGGGATAAAAGTTCTTCAATTTCTCTTGTAAAATATATGTGTCATTCAGATATTTTTTCACATAAGAATTGTATCTATTTGCCAGATATCTCTTGAGACTACTGTATGTATCAGTCTACCACTACAATTATTTAAACAAATGAGAGTTCCTTATCTACAGATCTATATAGATAAAGCACAGGCAGTGCAACCTTCTCCACACCAGTGTCAATTGTATCTGATCCCAGGGCTCCAAAAGCTTTTTTGAGGGAGGGAGAAGGACTCAGTTTTCCTGCTTATTCAGTCCTTGGCCTCTCATCTAGAACTGCAGAAATAATTAAGAGTGCCAACGACTTGGCTATGAGAATCGAGGGAAGAGGGGGCCTGGTCTGGAGGTAAGATGTACCCATCCATTGAGAACTAGACCCATAGGCCACCAAACAAATGTATAATAGTAACCACTTCTTGTCACTATTGGAATCGGTCAGATTTTAAACATTGATGTAGAAGTGAAAAGTTTCAACTCCTAAGCCACCCAGCCCTTATTGCGAGGTACATCTTTACTATTTACCTTGCATGTTTGTGTAACCAACTTTTCCATGCTGTAAACAAATGGTTCCATAATGCGTTTCATACCGTACATTAGAAATGCCATCTATGGTCCAGGGAATACTAGAAAATGCTTTTTTATCCATGCCACCTCCAAGTGCGCAAAGTGTCTCACTACTTAATTTAACAATTTAAATGGAAATTTATTTTACGTTTATAAAACTAAACTGTCTTCTGACCACTTCCTGCAATTTTCTGTTTCTGAATGTAACATTCTGTAAATCTCTGGTGATGGTGGTGTTTATAAATGAAGACAGATGAACAATACAGTAATTCTTAACTACATATACAATCTTGTTTTGCAGCTTGAGAAACTTGAATGCGTCTGCCAACAAACTGGAAACACTTCCTCCAGCCACCCTTTCTGAAGAGACCAACAGCATCTTACAGGAACTTTATTTGACCAATAACAACCTCACAGATAAATGTGTGCCCTTGTTAACAGGGCATCCACACCTGAAGATCCTGCATATGGCCTACAATCGGTTACAGAGCTTTCCTGCAAGGTAAGTAACTTCTTAGTGCTGCTTGTCTGTTTATTAGAAAGCAGTCTTATGTGGAAAATGCGGAGTATATTTTCATAGCAAGGTTTTGTTCACAAATTGGAGTGTTGCGTTTGTTTAAGCGCATGTGCGCGTTGCCTGTACAATGGTGGGTTTGTCCATTGCCACTTGAATTTGTGTAACTACATGCTCTCACATTGTACGCAGGAACGAATGCACTTTGTATGTTCATTTGTGCATTTGTCTCTAGAGATTGTGTGCTTTTCTCAACTAAAGAAAATCAGTGCATTCTCCGGTCACAGCCACATTATGGAAATCAGGAAGCTGTTTCCCACATAGTTAGCATAACTTGGTCACTTTCCACACACATACTGAGGCCTTATCTACATGGCAAAATTGACCAAAATAGTTATTCCAGAATAGCACTCCATGTGGAGGCTTATTTTGGAATAAGAGTGCCTTTTTCCAAATTAGAATAATGTATTTTTGAAGTGGATTTTAGCTAAAACAGAAAAAGACATTCCGATTGCGGAATAAGTGTCCGCATGGAGAGCTATTCTGGATTATCTGTTGTGCTTAAATTCACACCCTACCTTGATCCAGAATGTCTCAAGTGTGGACTAGCCAAGTGTAAGGCTGAGGATGCCACCAGATTCCAGAAGGTATATCCTATCTGTCCTGATATGACATTTCGCACAGCCAGGCTGCTGACACTGGTGCCCCATCTCACCCCTTCCTTCAAATTCTCTCCCTCCATTGGTACCAGGGCACTACATGCCACTCTTCCCTAGCACACTGCTTCCAGGGAGTAAGACGTGGGAGGGGAGGTGAGAATACATGTTGCTCTGCAGAGAGCAACAGAATGAGGGGAACTTAGCAAGCATTCTGCGAGAGGGAATGGAAGCAGGATGCCAGGGGAAAGGTAAGGAAAGAACATAGAGGAGGAAAAGAAAAAACTAATATTAAAAGAGAGAGAAACATGAACAAAAAATAGAAATAGGAATTTTTAAATTAAGAAATTGACACAATAGAACAAGTGAGACCTTGTGATGTAACTTTGCTGACGTGACATGATTGAAGAGATGGCAGACAGTGATCTCTTACAACAGTATGGGCCTACAATTAAAAAATAACCACTGCTAAACTTAAAATTAGATAAGAGTACATATTAAAAAAAAAAATTCCTTAATCTCCCCCTTCTTTCTTTTCATAGTAAAATGGCCAAGCTTGAGGAGTTGGAAGAAATTGATATAAGTGGGAACAAATTGAAAGCCATTCCAACAACCATTATGAACTGTAGACGTATGCATACTGTGATTGCACACTCCAACTGCATTGAAGTCTTCCCAGAAGTCATGCAACTTGTTGAAATAAAGGTATGGAATGGATGCGTTTAAACACACACCCTCACCCCTTTTGAAAGGCTTCTAGATGCTAGAAATAGCGTGAATAAAATGCCTCAAGAATGAGACCCCCAATCTGCACAGTCTGTAGTACAGTGTGTTTGTACTACAGACTGTGCAGACCCCCAATCTGCACAGTCTGTAGTACAGTGTGTTATAAGTTTCTGTCACAGCACACATGTACTAGTCGTGTATATGAATCCCAGCTCCATCGTGCTGCCTAACTCCTACAGAGTTTTACATTCTGTGGAAATCTGGGCAACTGTTACTGCCTGGTAGGACACCGTGCATGAGGAATTCACTTTGGAACGGGCTGCTCCACAGGGCAAGAAGAAAGGACCTGCTAACCAGGCACTTTTAGCATGTCCTAACTTAATAAGAATTGTCTTCCTGTAACCAGGTTGTATATGTGATGAGTCAATACTTGTAACCATGATAGCTAACCATGTATGGAAATGAACAATATTTAGAGCCCGCCATGTCACTAACTGGTTTTAAAATACCTCTTAAAAGGAATAGAGCAGGCAAGACCTAAGGGGTAGTGATAGTATTCCAGAAGAGGAAAGATCTGGCAAATTATTTTGCAATCAACAGTCTCAGTAGTATTTCGCAAACTACAGCTTTAAAACACATAGCTCTTTTAAAATTGTATGTGTTGCTTAAAAATAAGTTAATACAAACCTGAGTTTTCCTTAAGAGATTCTATCTTTGGAGGCATGCAACAACTGAATGTGTTCAGGAAACTATTGCTTGCCTCATATAAACTAAAATTTTGTCTTTTTTCCAGGCCATAACACAGAACTCTAACAGGTCATGTGCTAATTATCCAAGTAGAAAACATTTAAGGTATAATACTAGGGCTGTCAATCGCGATTAACTCAAAACACATTAATTTGATTTAAAAAAAGAATCACGATTAATCACTTTTAATTGCACTGTTAGTTAATAGAATGCCAGCTGAAATTTATTATAAATATTTTGGATATTTTTCTACATGTTCAAATATATTGATTTCAATTACAACACAGAATACAAAGTGTACAGTGCTTACTTTATATTGTTTTGATTGCAAATATTTGCACTGTAAAAGAGTATTTTCAATTCACGTCATACAAGTACTGTAGTGCAAGCTCTTTATCGTGAAAGTGCAACGTGCAAGATGTTTTTGTTTTCATAACTCACTCAAAAACAAAACAATGTAAAATTTTAGAGCCTACAAGTCCACTTGGTCCTACTTCTTGTTCAGCCAATCGCTAAGACATACAAGTTTGTTTACATTTACGGGAGATAATGCTGCCCGCTTCTTCTTCACAATGTCACCTGAAAGTAAGAACCGGCATTCACATGGCACTTTTGTAGCCAGCATTGCAAGGTAAATAAGAAGTTTTACATCAGGAGTCTCAAACTCAGTTTACCTTACGGCCAGTGCCAGTCCTCAAATCGTCCCAGCGGGACAGTAATGTCACTCATGCTGCCCAGAACCCACCCCCCAAAACTCCACCCACCCCCCCACACCTGCCTAAAGCTCTGGGAGGGAGTTTGGGTGGGGGAGGAGGTCTGGGGTAGGGTATTGGGGTGCAGGCTCTGGGAGGGAGTTTGGGTGCAGAAGGGGTGAGAGTTTGGGCTCTGGGAGGGATTTTGGGTGGGAGAGGGGGTCTGGAGTGCAGGCTCTGGGAGGGAGTTTGGGTGCAGGCTCTGGGCTGGAGTAGGGGGTGGAGATGCAGAAGGGGTACGTACAGGCTCTGGGAAGGAGTTTGGGGGTGGGGGGGTGAGGGTGCAGGCTCTGGGAGGGGATTGGGGGGGGCGGCGCTTACCTGGGGCTCCAAGACAGGGCAGGCCGGGGGTCTTCCGTGCGCTGCTGCCCGCAGGCACCGCCCCTGCGGGCTTCCCATTGGCCTCAGGGGCGCCTTGGGCAGGGGCAGCATGCTGAGGCACAGCCCCGCCCTGCCCCAGGGCCGCAGGGAGGGGCCGGCAGACACATGGAGCAAGCAGGCAGAAGCCGCTCAGTTCCGCTGTGCTGCCGGTGGTGAGTGGGGCCCCAGGCCATTGTAAATTGTCCGAGGGATGGGGGGTGGGGCAGGAGCACCTGGGGGTGGCAGGTGGGGCCAAGGGAGAGACTCAGCTCCAAAATTGCTGGAGCCCAATGGGCCACATTGGAGAAGTTCTCAGGCTGCAGATGGCCCACGGGCTGGGAGTTTGAGACCCCTGTTTTACATTGTTTTATATTTGAGTTCAGTTATGTTAAAAAAATAAAATAAAATTATACATATAGGTTGCATTTTCACAATAGATATTGCACTACAGTACTTGTATTAGGTGAATTGAAAAATGAGTTCTTTTGTTTTTTACAGTGCAAATATTTGTAATAAAAATAATTTAAAGTGAGCACTACACTTTATATTCTGTGTTGTAATTGAAATCAATATATTTGGAAATGTAGAAAACATCCAAAAAATTTTAATAAATGGTGTTCTATTAACAGTGCGATTAAAACTGTGATTAATCATGATTAATTTTTTTAATCGTTTGACAGCCCTATATAATACACAAATGCCATCATAACAAAGCAGGTTAACTGTGTTTATCTTGAGACATAAGCAAGGTTGAGAGCAGGTTACTTTTATTGTACCAAAATGCTTACTATACTACTTCAACAGGTTTTTTTTGGGGGGGAGGAATTGTGGAATAATATATTTCTGAGAATAATTCTGAGTATTTCTCTAGTTTTCAATAAATCTGGTCACTCGAAACAGTGTTACTAAGCTACTGCTTGAGAATGAGCACATCTAAGGATGCACTGCTTAGGCTGGTTTTAGCCAGGATATGTAAAACAAAGTTGAGTATTTGGGATACTCCTCCTTCTTTGGAACAATAGCCAGAGGAAATTGAACGCCATTTAAAATTAATTGATCTTTTAATTAAAGGAAGGGTTGGGATGGTGGGGGGCAGACTTTCCGTGGGAAACATTTTTGACCAAAACTGTACACTTTTGTGCTTTTTAAAAAAAGAATAATGTAAACATGCAGATGGGAAGCAAACCGCTTTTCTTGTGTTTCCGCTCATACTCAGCAAAAGCAGAAAGCCTTATGGAATAGTCAGTCTTCAAAATGCAGCTCTTCGTTTGTAGCATCGTAAGAGAAAACAGGTTAGCAAGAAAAGGGGGAAAGGATTTGTTTTTCATTTTGTCAGGAGTTGCTTAGGCCTCATATTAAAATAGACAAGAAAGCCATTCTTATATGAAAATTGTCTCCTCAGTTTCAGAAACACTTTATTAGAATATACAACAAAAGATAGGAAGAAATACTGCCCTGGGGCTTTTTCCTTAATGTACAGAAAATACCCAGTTGGTAGTTAGCCTGTTTTACCCAGGTGTAAAGAGCTTGGTGGTCTCAGTCCAGTTCCCAGCAAACGGGTGATCACGTAACTACCAACCTAGCTAGCACTCTGAACATAGAAGCTTTAGACTTGGCAAGTTTGGAGGCCAAAGTGCCCATAACAAATTTTCTGGACCTTGAAAGATGAACCTCAGCTCTCATGGGGAGGAACCATCTGTTTGGAGCTTGAACTGCTGCTGATTGCTTTATCTGTTCTTTGGCTATATAGGAAATTCAATCTTCAGGACTGTCAATAATTCAGTGCCATTGAAAAGTACCTAACCAAGGGTATGTCTTCGCTACCAAGGTTAAAGCACTGCCATGGCAGTGCTTTAACGTAGCTGTGTAGTCGCGGCACCAGCGCTGGGAAAGCTCTCCAAGCCCTGGGGAAAAAAACCCCAAAAACACACACACAAAAAACCACCCCCACGAGGGGAGCTCTCCCAGCGCTGGTGCACTGTCTACACTGCCACTTTACAGCCCTGAAACTTGCATTGCTCAGGGATGCGTTTTTTTCACACCCCTGAGTGAGAAAGTTTCAGCGCTGTAAAGTGGCAGTGTAGACAAGGCCTAAATTTATAACTTGTATGAGGGCTTGTTTTTTTTAATCTAATCTCTAAATCTTTTATATATATATATATATATATATATATATATATATATATATATATATATATATATATATATATATATATATAGTCTCATTGTATGAGAGGCACAGTGTGAGCATCCATATACTGCGATGAATAGTGTGCATGTGTATACCATGTTATATCAGTAATTGTTTAAGCTATAAGAATGAAATAATGGTGGTGGCATTAAAATAACTTCTTTAAATATATCACATAACTATATATGACCTGAGGTAAAAGTAATTGTATTCTGTTTTCATGTTTAATTCTTCATCTTGGGATGGTTAGATCTTGAATTTCAGATATCATGAAACATGGGTTTGTGATATACCAGTTGCAGAGGAAAGGTAACGTAGATAATGGAAACAATTTTCACTTATGCTTCAACGTCTGGACTTCTGAATTAAAAATATTCGACGGGGGCATTGAGAGCACAGCAGGGACAGGCTCCCTGTTCCAGGGCCTGGCCCCGAGTAGTCATTAAAGGAAAAGTCTGTCTTGGCCTGGAGGGAGAATTCTCAGTTGCTTTGTAGGGATGGTGCATGTGCTGTCTGGTAAGCAACAGGAGCTTTGGGGAGATAGAGCATGCTTAGTGAGGATGGAATCTCTGGAGATTTTAGAAGCTAAAATCAAAATTCTCTACTTAGTATGTGTGAACTATTTTTCAAAGGCTTATAAATTGGCCACAATTGGGTGAATTTTCATGAGGATGGCAAAAGACAGGTCCCTGACACACACTTCGATTTAAAGGCCTGTGTGGACAATCGTAAATTGATTTAAACGTAGTTTATCAATTTTTTTTAAGTAAATCATTTTAGGAAAGTCGACACAAGTCCACAATGATTTAATTGAATCAGTTTGAATCACACCTTTAGTTGAATTGGTTTTTGGGTTTAGTGTGCAAGAGCTGGGCGGTGTTAGTGGCCTGTGATGTACATGTGGTAAGACTAGATGATCTAGCCTTAAACTCTTACTCTGACAGTGCAAGTTTTGTGTGCAGACCAGCCCTCAGCAGGGTATCACTTAGCTGATCCAAGAGCATTATCTCTAGCTCTTACAGGGTGGAGAATTGCTAGGGAGTTTGTCACCTTGAGGACACTGGAAAGTATGTACCTTGATTAGCAGAGACTGAGTACAGTGCCAACCACCCAAGCAAAATGAGTTTTTTTTCAACTTTTACTATTTTTGAGAGTAGGAGTCCTACATGTAGATAGAGTGCTGAATGATGTCTCCAGCAATACCAGTCATGGTGATCCCCAACTCTAGGGCCTGTGTTGCCTGTATGTAACTAATGGGAATTGCCGTGTATGTTATGCTTCAGAAAATTTATATCCCAGCAGAATTTATTTTTTTTCCTTTCCGCCTTGAATTTTGTAAACTTGAAAAACAATTGTGTTAAAAAAGGAGTAATTTCCCAGCAACATGGCTCTGCTTTCTGGGTCAAACTAACTGGGATATATGTTCTTTCATACTTAAGCAAAGTTCAGCTGTACTGACTCACCCTTTTGACTGGGTCCAGGTTTACCCTGGGTTCACAGTATATATTCTAGGTTGAGAGTATCTAACTCTTCTGCTGTAATTACAGGGTGTCTTTCCAGAAATAACTGTTTTGGTTGGATCACTTTATTATATGGTTGCTGTTGGAACACTTGACAATTGTGAAGTTTTCTCCTTGTCTCACTCTCTTGGTCTTTATAGAGATATTCCAGAGTATCAGTGAAGATCTGTTACAAGTAGTACTTTTTTTTGAAGAAGAGACTCTTAACTTTTGATAGCTGTTCTCTGAGTTATAATAGCTCTCCCACACTAACACAGTCATCTTCAGCCACAATTAGGGATACTGTAGTGTGCCCATGAGCTGCAGACAGGACTTGACTCCTAGTAATAGCGCTGCCAGGACTGCTGGGTGACTGGCCGTGGCTGGAACAGGCTGGAGCAGGAGCAGTCTGTCAGAACTACCAGGTTTGTGGATGACTTGTGCTCTGAATACTCATCTCACATACTTTGGAACAAATATATTTAAGATTCATCCTTCTTTTATCTCCCCTCCTTGCCCAAACTAAATTTGGAGTGGAGGGAGGTGTCTGCCTGACCGAGTGGAAATCTATATACGTTTGAGTAATCTTGGTGCTGTACAGGCTGGGTTGATTCTACTTGCATTAAAATGACACATCAAGCAATCCAAATTTGTGATATGATCGGAATTAGAAACTTGTTCTTTCCTGTTTGTATATGGAGTAGAGTGAGAGCTAGATTTAACTGAAGAAATACCGTTATCCTTTGGGATAAGGCTGCTGAGAATTTTTTTAATCATCCTAGCGTGGCAACAAAAGTTATGCCTACTGTTGCCAAAGGATTAGAGTTGCTGTGACAAGGCATTGCTGTGTTTATAGGTGCTAGGAGTGTCAGAGAGCACTACAACCAGCTAAATCAAAGTTATGTCATAGCCTTCAGACAGTCCTGTGACTTCATAGTTTTGGTTTTGTTTTCTGTTAATTCTTGAAAGGAGCATTGCAGAAAAGGGCAGTGTGTTGACATGGCCTTAAAAAGCCAGAGGGCTAATAAGTAGGGATTGGAGCTGTTAAGCAATTTAAAAAAATTAATCGCGATTAATCGTGCTGTTAATAATACAGTACCATTTATTTAAATATTGTTGGATGTTGTCTACATTTTCAAATATATTCATTTCTATTATAACACACAAAACAAATGTACAGTGCTCACTTTATATTTATTTTTATTGCAAATATTTGTGCTATAAAAACAAAATAAATAGTATTTTTCAGTTCCCCCACTACAAGTACTGTAGTGCAATCTCTTTATTATGTAAGTTGAACTTACAAATGTGGCATTATGTACACAAAAAACTGCATTCAGGAATAAAACAATGTAAAATTTTTAGAGCCTGCAAGTCCACTCAGTCCTACTTCTTGCTCAGCCAGTCGCTCAGACAAACAAGTTTGTTTACATTTGCAGGCGATAATGCTGCCTGCTTCTTGTTTACAACGTCACCTGAAAGTGAGAACAGGCGTTCACATGGCACTATTGTAGCCAGCGTCGCAAGATATTTAGGTGCCAGATGCGCTAAAGATTCATATGTCCCTTCATTCTTCAACCACCATTCCAGAGGACATGCATCCATTCTGATGATGGATTCTGTTTGATAATGATTCAAAACAGTATGGACCAATGCATGTTCATTTTCATCAGCTAAGTCAGATGGCACCAGCAGAAGATTGAACCACTTAAAAAAAAAATTTTTTTTTAAATCTGGTTCTGTAGTTTCCGCATTGGAGTGTTGATCTTTTAAGAGTTCTGAAAGCATGCTCCACACCTTGTCCCTCTCAGATTTTAGAAGGCACTTTGGGTTCTTAAAGTTTGGGTTGAGTGCTGTATCTATCCTTAGAAATCTCACATTGTTACCTTCTTTGCATTTTGTCAGATCAGCGGTGAAGGTGTTCTTAAAATGAACAACATGTGCTGGGTCGTCATCTGAGACATGAAATATATGGCAGAATGCGGGTAAAACAGAACAGGAGACACAGTTCTCCTCCAAGGAGTTCAGTCACAAATGTAATTAACACATTATTTTTTTTAACAAGTATCATCAGCATGGATGCATGGTGGCTGAAACATGATGGGACATATGAATCTTGCGAACGCCTGTTCTCACTTTCAGGTGACGTAATTGAGAAGCGGGCAGCATTATCTCCTGTAAATGTAAACAAACTTGTTTGTCTTAGTCATTGACTGAACAAGAAGTAGGACTGAGTGGACTTGTGGGCTCAAGTTTTACACTGTTTTGTTTTTGAGTGCAGTTATGTAACAAAATCTACTTTTATAGGTTGCACTTTCACAGTAGAGATTGCACTACAGTACTTGTATGAGGTGAATTGAAAAATACTATCTCGTTTATCGTTTTTACAGTGCAAATATTTGTAATAAAAAACAATATAAAGTGAGCACTGTACACTTTTTATTCTGTGTTGTAAGCGAAGACAATATATTTGAAAATGTAGAAAAACATTCAAAAATATTTAATAAATTCCAATTGGGATTCGGTTCATTAACAGTGCGATTAAAACTGCAATTAATTGCGATTAATTTTTAAGTTTTAATTGCGTGAGTTAATTGCAATTAATTGATAGCCCTAGTACAGATCAAGTCCTGAAAAGTAAACTACAATGAATCAGAAGGACCCCGGCTGAAGTAGGTGAGGGGAAAAGCAAAAATCTCAATAGAACAGCTGTTGTGTTGAGATTTCCACCATTTTTGTTTTGGTCCTCCTATGCTTAGATAATGTCAGCAGAGTTGGAATTTGGGCGTTGGATTTTAAGACCGCCATATCAGGCAGTCTCTGGTTTCAGGGTTTTAGAAGTATTACTTGTATTAGGAATTCAATTTAAGCTGTACATACTTTAAACTATATTCATGAAATCCTAGAATTAAAAAAAGGAAAAGGGGAGGGGGGACCTTTTAGGCCATCTGATCCCTGTTCAGTACAAGATTGGCATTACAGTATAGTCTCAAACGTCTTGTGTAATGTGCGTGTTTTAAATCAGACATGGGCTATCACTGCTATCCTTGGAGATTATTTGACAGACACAGATAAGGGGTACTCTCAGGAAAGTTAGCCTGGTTCTCAACCTAAATTTTCCTTTTCATAATTTTTATCCATCTTGCTGCTCTTGCTTTTACTCACTGAAAATGGAAGTTATATGTTGCCCCTTAGTCAGCTTTTAGCTAAAAGATGTATATTTAGTTTTTTTAACCATTTCTTAAGTCAGCCCCTTCAGACCATTAACTATTCTTGTTGCTCTGTTTTGACACACAGCTAAATGGAGATTCCTCAAATAGGGTACAAATATTAGTGTTTTCTTGCAAAGACCATGCTGTTCCTCCTGGATCCGTGTTGATAAGCTTCTGAGTATTCTGCTCAAACTGCATTCGAGGGTTTTGCCAAATGTTGTACTGGCCTATATAATTTGCTGTCTACTTCCTAGGTTCCAAACATTCTCCTCCCATTGTGCATTACTTTTCAGAAATGTATTGACTTTTATTTTTCCTGAGCAAATTTGCATTATTTATGCCTACTTGATTTTTGTTCTCTTGGGGTTTTTCCCCCGTGTCTTCATTGGTGTGCCCCCCTTCCCAGTATAGCACCAGCTACAAATTTTATATTTGTCTTCAAGATATTTAACAATGTTAATTAAAACTAGGTTTAATAATGATTGCTAATATAGATTCCCCTCCTCCCAGCACAATACTTTGCCATTTATAACACTTTATTTTAATATCTTTCGGCCAGTTTTCAAACCTTGTCAGTGCTCATATCCAAGCCAGTTTGAATTGGCTCCCAAGTAAGATTTTCTTTTATGCCCCACTGAAGTTCAGATCTGTTGCATCTATTGTTTCCTTTACCTAGGGTTGCCAGGCATCCAGTTTTCGACCGGAATGCCTAGTGTAAAAGGGACCCTGGCAGCTCCAGTCAGCACTGCTGACTGGGCTAAGTCTGGTTGGCTGCCCACAGCAGGGCAGGCAGGGTGCCTGCCAAGCTCTGCACAGCTCCTAGGAAACTGCCAGCATCTCCCTCCGGCTCCTAGGTGGAGATGTGGCCAGGCGGCTCTGCAAGCTGCTCCTGCCTGCAGGCACTGCCTCCGCAGCTCCCATTGGCTGCAGTTCCTGGCCAATGGGCGCTTTGGAGTTGACGCTCAGGATAAGGACAGTGCATGGAGCTGCCTGGCCGTGCCTCCGCCAAGGAGTCAGAGAGATGTTGCTGCTTCTGGGAGCCGCCTGAAGTAAGCGCCACCCAGAGCCCGCGCCCCTGCCCTGAGCCCCCTCCTGCACCCAAACTCCCTCCCAGAGCCCACACTCCCTCCCAAACCCCTGCCCCAGACCTGAGCCCCCTTGTGCACCCCAAACCCTTCACCCCCAGCCAGAGCCCACACCCCAACCCCCTGCCCCAGCCTGGAGCCCCTTCCTTCACCCTGAACCTCTCATTTCTGGCCCCCACCCAGAGCCTGTACGCCCTCCCACACCCCAACCCCCTGCCCCAACCCAAAGCCCCCTCCTGCAGCCTGGACCTCCCCACTCCAAAGCCTGCACCCCCAGCCCAGAATCCATACCCTTCCCACACCCCTGCCCTAGCCCGGAGCCCCCTCCTCATCTCAGAGCCTGCACCCCCTGCCAGAGTCCTCACCCTCTCTCGCACCCCAGCCCGGTGAAAATGAGTGAGTGAGGGTAGGGGAGCGCAAGTGACAGAGACGGGGGGGCTGGAGTGAGCAGGGGTGGGGCCTCAGGGAAGGGGCAGGACAAAGGTATTCGGTTTTCTGCAAATAGAAAATTGGCAACCCTACTTTTATCCGCTAAGTGGCAAACCATTGTTTTGAAGTCATCCTCTTTTCATGAGTCATTAGGTTTTTTCCTATTTAACATACATTGAATTTTAAACAAAACCAATCTTTTTTTAAAATTGCATAATATATGATGCATCCGGTAAGCGTGGCTAGGATACTAGCATTTGTGTATGAACAGCAGACCAGACCCTTAACACAGGGTAGATAAAAATTTATTTAAAAAAACAAACAAACCCACAACACATTGGATTTTTGTATTGAAATTAAATCATCTTTCTTTTTAAAAATAAACCTATTTGAAATTTTGACAACCTACATGAAACCAAAAACTATAATCTCGATCACTTATGTTAAATTTTAAAAAATTATTACAAAGAGTGTGTTTGCTGCCGAAGTTTTAAAGAAAGTCAAACCACTGAACTAGTAGAAGTCACTGGCTCAGCCCCTAGAACCAGAGTTTGTTGAAGGGCTAAACCAGTTTTTAACAGCAGTTGCCTCTTCTGCAGGTACAGAGAGAGTATCTTTTTCATTTCAATTTTCAACTAGTTCAGTTCAGTATCTAGTTCATTTAAAGTTGAGAAACCAATTGGGAGTTAGGAAAGCTTGTTTTCCTCTTCCAATCTGAATAGAAAGTAGGTGTGAGAGAACAAGATCTGCTAGCTCTAAAATCTTGAAGGGTATGGTGATCAGAAACAATCAGATCAGTTAATTAACTACAGATAATACTTCCTTTGTTAATATGTTGCTTAGTTTCAAATGGTAAAAAAAATACTATTTTTTTTCGAATGTGTTCAGCGCACTTAAGGTGGTTTTATTTGACTAATACAAATTTTTAAATGCCGTTTTTGTGCATTTTTAATTTAATTCCAGTTTCCGTTCAAGTAGAGCTCAACACAACTCACAAATAAAACAATAATTTTGTAAAGAGGAAATGCATCGTTCATCATTTTCTAACACACACAAATTAAGAAACTTGTATGTTAAGCTATGTAATTGCTTAAGTAAATGTGTATGGATATGGTGTGTATTCCTGTTCAGCAAAAAGTACCAAATTTAGTGGAAAGGGTATATATACTTTGTTGAAAATCAACAGATTTTAATGGTTACAAACCAGTGAGAATCAACTGTTCTTTATGAAAATAAATAAAAAGTACAAATGCAAAACAAACATAAAATGTATTTAAATTATGGTTTCCTGGTTGCTAATTTAAATCAGTCCACCTGTGTTGATACATACATTAAGACTAGTAAGAAATGGGAAGGCGCAAACATATTTTCAGGTGTCCTGTGATGTCTTCAAAGATTACAGAAGAATTTCCGTACTGTGTTTAGTAAGAGCTTTATGTAAATAGATGATGCAGTTTTGGGGTTCAGTCATTGTCATGTGTAAGGCATGTATACTTTTAATTTAGCCAGAAAGTTACAGGTCCCTCTCTAAGTTCTCTCCCTCTCTTTTCCCACTTCTTTCTGCAGTGTGTGGACCTGAGCTGCAATGAACTGAGTGAAATCACATTACCTGAAAACCTGCCTCCAAAACTACAGGAACTAGACCTGACTGGAAACCCCAGACTAGTCCTGGATCACAAAACCCTAGAGTTGCTGAAGTAAGTAAAATGTCTTTTTAATAATGCAGGAGGCAGAATGATTCCAAAGGCATGTGGGACAAGAAGCGTGCGACATACATGTCTCTTCAAGGAGTACAGCTTTTTATTGCCAGAGGGGCAAAAAGGCAGCAAATGTGTAGGTAATTCAGAAAATTAAGGTTTCTCTAAACAGAACTATTTTACCCACACACAAATACAATTGCTGTCCAATACCATTCCTAATCAAAACCAGCTGTAACTACTGTTGGGCTGATTTAACCTAATTTTTCACTCTATACATTGGATCCCAACGAAATACATTAGTTTATTCCACTACTGAGATGCATATAGCTTGAAACTATTGGTTTCCTCCCTTGTCCTCTCACTGTCACTTGTCACAATCCTGTGCTACTTTTCACATGACTCTGCTTTGTACAAACAACCTTCTTGTGGAACTTACCCTCTGCAGACTTGTGGCTTTTAAAGACCCACTTCTGCCATACTGCCTGCAATGAAGCTTAGTTGTCTTGTTTGGGGGGTTTTCTGTCCTTTGATTGTGAGCTCTTTGGAACAGGGATCATCCCTTATTGAATGTCCAGAAAGCACCTAGCCTTATAGGAGCCACCATAAATAATTGGGTTGGTGCATAGATAAGCAATTTATTTTGAGACTATATTGATTCCTTCCATGGAGTGTTCTGATTTTTTTTTTTTTTTTTTCCCCTCAGGGTGTAGGTGTTCTAGTGGTTCTGCCTTCAAGCCTCTCATATGCTTTAACGTTTAGCAGGCCAGAGCTATCTATACCAACTCTGAGGCTCTTTGCCTGCCTGATCCTTCCAGCTTGTTAGCTACTTACAGACCAATTAGGTTCTGGGTACAGTTTAGATTTTTTTTTTTTAAAGGTTAAGCAACTGGTTCTGTAACTCTACTTTACTTTAAACAATTTTCATACAAACAGTGCAGTATTAAATTTCACCTGTCAACAAGTGATGCTTGTTCACACTAAATTTGTTAGCTTTTAAAAATGAAATCTTGGTATCTTATTGCATTAAACTAAACAGGGAAAAAATATTTAAGACCAGTAACCAGGTATTTAAATATTAATTTAAATTAATTTAATTTAATTTAAATTAATTTAAATTAAAAAATATTTAAGACCAGTAACCAGGTAATTAAAAATATTTAAGACCAGGTTAAATGGGAATTTAAGGCAAGTGTTTGATAGCTGAAAATAAATGTCAGTATTATGCAGCGAACAAGGCAAGCGAACAGGAAGAATTATCCTTCTCTATTTTAGGAGTTACCTTAACACAACAGCAGTGCAGAAATATGTCTCTTCTGCAGATGACTTCTGAGGATGGTAATTGAATTATACTTAATTCTTTTACAATGGCAAATCTCCCTAATCCACATGTGGATGACAAGTTCAGTATGTGCAATAGAAAACTACCATATAGATTGCATGGTGATTTTTAGTCCTAAAAGTGCTACACCTAATCATGTAAAAATGTAATTTTAGCACTTTTACTGAAAGCACTCTGCCAGCAATGTGAGGTAGCTGTTACCCTCATTTTACAGATGGATAATATGACACATAGAGTTTATGGCTTCCCCAAGGTCAGTAGTCTTTAGCAAAACCAAGAATCGAACCCAAGTATCCTGACTCAGTCCTCTGCTGTAATCACCAGATAGTCTCACTCTTAAATGCAATGTACGTTGTTCACCATGGGAAGATTTATCATCCAGTAAATTTTCACTAGTGACCCTTCATGTTAAATTTATTTATCTTCACTATATACAAAAGTTCACTAAAACTTTAGTATATTAAAACTGAAGGAATTCTTAATCTAAAAGAACAGGATTACTTGTGGCACCTTAAAGACTAACAAATTTATTTCAGCATAAGCTTTCGTGGGCTACAGTCCCACTTCATCGGATGCATAGAATGGAACATACAGTAAGCAGATATTTATACATTCAGAGAAACATGAAAAGTTGGAGTACCTATACCAACTCTAAGAGACTAATTAATTAAAGAGGAACTATTATCAGCAGGGAAAAAAACTTTTGAAGTTGGCCCATTTTGGACAGTTGACACAAAGGTGTGAGTGAGGATAGTTAACTAGGGGAAATAGATTCAATTAACGTAATGACTGAGCCACTCACAGTCTCTGTTCAAACCTAAGTTAATGGTATCTAGTTTGCATATTAATTCAATATTAATATGAATTCAGCTTCTCGTTGGAGTCTGTTTTTGAATCTTTTCTGTTGCAAAATTGCCACCTTTAAGTCTGTCACTGAGTGATTAGAGAGGTTGAAGTGTTCTCCTACTGGTTTTTGAATGTTATGATTCCTGATGTCAGATTTGTGTCCGTTTATTCTTTTGCATAGAGACTGTCCGGTTTGGCCAATGTACATGGCAGAGGGGCATTGCTGGCACATGATGGCATATATCACATTGGTAGATGTGCAGGTGAATGAGCCCCTGATGGTGTGGCTGATGTGATTAGGTCCTATGATGGTGTCACTTGAATAGATATGTGGACAGAGTTGGCATCGGGCTTTGTTGCAAGGATAGGTTCCTGGGTTAGTGTTTTTGTTGTATGGTGTGTGGTTGCTGGTGAGTATTTGCTTCAGGTTCGGGGGCTGTCTGTAAGCGAGGACTGGCCTGTCTCCCAAGATCTGTGAGAGTGAGGTATCATCTTTCAGGATAGGTTGCAGATCCTTGATGATGCGCTGGAGAGGTTTTAGTTGGGGGCTGAAGGTGATGGCTAGTGGCGTTCTGTTATTTTCTTTGTTGGGCCTGTCCTGTAGTAGGTGACTCCTGGGTACTCTTCTGGCTCTGTCAATCTGTTTTTTTCACTTCAGCAGGTGGGTATTGTAGTTTTAAGAATGCTTGATAGAGATCTTGTAGGTGTTTGTCTCTGTCTGAGGGATTGGAGCAAATGCGGTTGTATCTTGGAGCTTGGCTGTAGACAATGGATCGTGTGGTGTGTCCTGGATGGAAGCTGGAGGCATGTAGGTAAGTATAGTGGTCAGTAGGTTTCCGGTATAGGGTGGTGTTTATGTGGCCATCTCTTATTAGCACAGTAGTGTCTAGGAAATGGACCGCTTGTGTGGACTGGTCTAGGCTGAGGTTGATGGTGGGATGGAAATTGTTGAAATCATGGTGGAATTCCTCAAGGGCTTCTTTTCCATGGGTCCAGATGGTGAACTTAATCTAAGTTTCTTTTAGCTGTTTAAGTAGTTTTTTCAGTTTCTGCTTCTCAGTTTGGACAATGAAAACAGACTAGACAATGAAAACAGACTAGACAGTCCTTATCAATTTCTTGTCACTTTTAGGTTACCACAGTACTGCAGTTTTTAAGGTGGGAGCAATGCAAAAGAAATGTCTTAATTTACAAACTCTTTGCACTGGTGTATTAGTTTTTTAAACTTCATGGAAACTTGTCTTCTGGTTTTAGATTATTAAAGGAGCCAAATGTTGGGTTGCATTTGACCTGATGCTGTCCTTCTAATAGTGCATCACATTGTCACAAGACCCAGATCTCTCCATGAGAGTTTTTAAATTATCCTGGGTTGATGACGTGTACGCACGCGCGCGCACACACACACGAGAGAATATCTCACAGCAAATAAGTTAATAACTTAGTGCAAGTTGATAAATTAATTGGTTAATAACATAGTAAAAGCATCCTGAGTGGTTAATATCTTAGATTACTTAATAATAAATATCACATGTTCCAAAGAGCCGCAAGAGGCACATTAAAGAGCCGCTTGTGGCTTGTGAGCATCCGTCTGAGTAGCACTGGTCTAATAGATGGTTTGCTGGCAGGCAGGACCATTCTTTGTCTTATGTCCAATTACTGAAGATGCAAAGGAGTCACTGCTGGTTTTTCCCAGTTGCCTGTCAGAGATGCAGTGGAGATGTGTGAAATTTCTCATTTTATGGATTTGGTTCATGACAAAAGATCACATTGCTTAAAAAAAGTCTATTGTAGATCTAGCTGCTGATGGCACTGACTGGACTAGAATTCTGTTCTGAGCAGATCACAACCAATAAAAGTGCCACTAAACACAGTAGGAAGTAACTCTCTGGTGGGGGAATGATAAACGGGTGGGGGGAAGGATCCAAAAAAGGGCAGTTTAGGACCCAAGGTGGGAAGTTATGTCATCTTGCAGTGTACAAGAGCCTCCAAAGGGACAGAATTAGAAAAAACAAAACTGCGACAGGCCTAGATCTGGTATAATCTTTTCCGAGGGTGGTCAAAGATAAAATAGATAATAAATAGGGCATGAAAATGCAGATTTCCCCCCATCTTAAGTAACGCTCCAAATTAAGTTTTGCATAAAAACTAAGAGTTTCTGAATTCAAGCCTAGTCATGACTGTCCTACTTAGCTTTATTTTCTGGGTGTATTTATGCACTAGAAGATAATCCTAATTGCTTTTTAATAGAGGTTTACTGTATTGCAAACATAGCTTTTTTTAAATAATGTACAGGAAATATGCAAATAGTTCTAAAGAAGTGATCCTCTTCTTCTATGAAACTTTGAGACTGGGAGTTGGAATTTTTCCAGTACTGAATGCTACTGCTAAATGCCATAAGAGTCCTTGGTCTGTCCGTGCCAAAGGGGTGAGAGGGTGGCAAATTCAGTTCTCAGAAATCCATTTGGATCCAAGTTCCTGCTTCCTGGAAAACAAGTGCAATGTACATGAGCCACTTCAGTATTTGCTATAAATTGCATTTGTATATAGTTTATACAGAACTGCAAGTAGCATTACTTTAAAACGGGTCTGTTTTTTGTTTCTTGATTAGTGACTGTTCTTATCAGGTCTATTAGACGTATATTAAGTTTTCCTTCTGTTTGACACTCAGAAGGGTATGGAACCCAGAGACTAATATGTAAACATCAGTAGTCTGAGCATTACTTGGGAAGTTTTTGTTTGTTTTTAATGTGCTCTGGCAAGTGCATGTCTGCTTTATTTATTTGTGTAGGAAAAGACTCTGATCCAGATACAGCAGCCCTAATTTAAATTTGTTTGAGGAAGAGATCTAAGGCTATGCAGATTGTGCACACACAATGTCTTAGTGTTGCACAGTTTTAACAGGCAGTGAGGGCTTGGTTAGGGAGAAATGCAAGTTTAAATAGAGTGAATAGTCAGACCTTTTATGTTTGTCCTTTTATAATGGGTTTGTTTCACTGAAAGGCTCTGGTGCCTTTGAAGATGTTGCATTGTATGGAGAACTTGCTTAACTGCCAATGGAGTAGAACAACAGGGGGTCAGGTTTTTTCCTCCACATACAGTAGCAGTATGAAAAGATGGGTACGAACAGATGGGGTTGGCCCCTTTTAAAAGCTGTATTGTGCTGCATACCATTTCAGATGTTTGAAATTCAGACCAGAGTTTACACCGATAGTTAATCGGAGGGAGAAGGGATCCCATATCCTAAGTAAAAGCTACCGCTCCAGAGTGAGGGGGAAGAGAATGGCAATTCTTACAGCTAGAGCACAGACCCGAAGGCACCTAGATGGGAGAGAATTCTCATACTAGCTTTTAGGCATTTTCATAAGAGGTTTTAAAACATTGCTCTATTATCAGCTTTTGACTCGGGGGTGGGGGAAAAAGCTGGATGTGCTGGTGATATGGGAGCTTTCATTTTAATATAGTAAAAATAGAATGCAGAAAGGTCTCATTCTGGAAATGGATAAAAGAAATGCATAAGTTAGATAGGATTTTCCCCTGTGCCTCCTCTCCATAGCTTCTCAGGCCAGTGGCAAATTCTGTTTGTGTTTTCTGCAGAGCCAAGGTTAAATTTCAAATAGCTGAGAAAAGAAAAGACAGAGTTAAGGCAAACAAGAATGAAATAGACCTGCATCGGACTGCTTATTGCTTTTCTTTTCCTGTGTGTATTCTGACGGATAACATTCTACGCACTCTAAGCGTTTCCCCTTAGAGGGACACCTCGTTTTCTTAAATATCGTCGTCTTAGTGTATGCACAACATGCCTCAAGTGGCAGGCGACTAGGATAAGTGGGACAATAAAAGCTTCCTTACAACTTTAAGACAGCAGTGACTTTAAGCTAAATGTCTGTAGTATCTTAAACAATTCATTGGGCTTTTTTCTTTTCCCTACTCGCTGCAGTAACATTCGTTGTTTCAAGATTGACCAACCCTCAGCTGGTGATGCTTCAGGAGCCCCAGCAGTGTGGAGTCATGGTTATACCGAAGCTTCGGGAGTTAAGAACAAGTAAGTCCTGGTTTGGTATCAGCACAGAGGTGCTCTGCTGCTGGAACACTTCTGTATTTAAATTTTAAAAAAAACCTACAAAGAAACTTTTCTTATGAGAAAGTTAGTTGGGGACATTCGTCTCACAAAAGCAGAGGCCATGGCATGACTTATCTGTAAACTAGGCCCCTGCTTGGCTCTCATATTTCTTCTTTGTTAAAGGAGTTGCTAAGATACAAGTGTAACTGACGCATTTTGTCTATATAAGACTCCAGTATTTGCAAAAGACCCAAGTGCTTAACTGCATCTCTGATCTTTGAAAAGCCTCTTTATCTTTCGCTGAAGCATGTGTCCCAAGCAAATCAGGGATGCTGCTGGGAGAGGAGTGGCTTAAACTGTGCATATTCCTACACTACTGACTGGTCCTTTTTTAATGGCTAAAGCAGCCCTTGACAAATAACATCTCAGGAACCTGACATGTTAACTGCTTGTATGTCGCGGGTTATATGATGCCATCTCACTTTAATGGTCCATGAATAACTTCTAAAAATCTTCTTGCACTTCCAGTTGAGGTTTTCAAACACTTGAGTCAAGTGCCAGCAAGCTTATACTCAGCATTCTATTAAATGTATCAACAAACTAAAACGATTATCACAGAGTAACAATGACAACTTGAAGGGGCTAGAGGGGTGAAGGCAATTTAAACTAGGGTGTTCTATGTCCATCCCCCTCCACCCATTTACACAATACAGCATGTGAAATAAGTATTGAAAAGAAAAAAGAACGGTTAGGTGTACCAAGCTAGTTTGAGTTGACCAGCTCACCAAGGCTTCGCTGTGGTAGTGTTGCTGTGAGCAGGAGTTGCTCAAACAGTGAATTACTGACCTCTACATATGTGCTTGTTTTTAACACTATACCATTTAGAAGCTAGCGTCAGAGAGCACAAAACAATCCATGGGATTGTTGTCAGAAGGCTTCCTCCTTAGCTCCGATAGCTTAGTGGAAATGGAGGTGTAAACCTACTTTTCTTTGAATTTGTAGATTGAATATTACTGTCTGACAGCTGTTCAGTTGGTCTTACTCCAGCTGTCAGTGGGCACGCATCCATGTCATAAAACCCGTGTCACAGCTTATCCCATGTTGGCAGCCTCAACAGAGGGGCCAAGATCTTATATGGTGTGAACTACCCTCTCACTCCTAAAGGCACTTAGTTACGTACTTTGATGAAGCGTGTTCAAGGGGGCAGTAGCTTGCTTTACTGCTTCCTATGCTCACTTTTCATGAGTAAACCTAAGAGTAAACCGTGCAGTAGCTTTCTTAGTTTTTACTACTCATTTTTTTTTTTTATCACAAAAATAAAGGCTGACTTCACATGCCAGAAAAGTTGAAAAATCATTAGGAGTCTCTGTTTCAACATCTTTGTTGCTCTCTCTTTACCATGGAATTTAACAATACCATAAATGCTACTTTGTTGTTTACTATCAGGATCTGAAGTGAAACTTCATAACTCATGAAAAGTTTGTGATGCTTATTATAATCTGATCTGCCTTCAAGCTGCACATACTGGTCAGAACAGTGAAAAAAGAATTGAGGAGTGTCAAAATGCTCTTCTGGTACAAATGCTTATTTATTAAAATCCCATTTTTGGTTTTCCCTTTTTCCTTAGACTGTGTGTGGCGGCTCTTTCAGCCAATAATTTCTGTGACAACAGGGAGGCGCTGTATGGCGTCTTTGATGGTGATCGCAACATGGAAGTGCCCTACCTTCTGCAGTGTACAATGAGTGATATCTTGGCAGAAGAGCTGCAAAAAACGAAGAGTGAAGAGGAATACATGATCAACACTTTCATCGTTATGCAGAGGTTAGCCCCAGATCTTTAATTTTTGTCATCTTCCTCTGTATGCTGATCAGTCAGCGTACTTGCTTCCATCCCAGAGCTGTTTTCCCCCCCCCCCACTGTTTTCTAAATGATTTTGTTTGCTAGCTCATTACTGCACATTCTTAATTGCTTGCTTTTTTTAATTGTGACCTGTTGATGCGCACGTGTCCTAAAATGTTCATGACCAAGGAATGGATAGTTTAGTCTCTTTTCTGAGATGTGCTTAATTTCTTTAAAAGTCTCATTGTTCAGAATTGCTAATATTTAAGGTAGTGATGTGACTTTGGTTTCCTGAGACTGATCATCTTTAAACATCCGCACTCCTACAACTCGCGAAGCCCAGCATGTTTCAGCTTGTCCCTCTGCACCAGTTCATTATATATAAGTATGATGTAGTAGGTGTTTTTGCAAAAACAACGAGGAGTCCAGTGGCACCTTAGAGACTAACAGATTTATTTTCTTATGCCCAAATAAATGTTAGTCTTTAAGGTGCCACTGGACTCCTTGTTGTTTTTGTGGATACAGACTAACACGGCCATCCCTATGATACTAGGTGTTTTTGTTTATTTGAAAACCAGTGTATGCTGTTCTTGACAGTATAAGAGACTGTGTCTTGGGGAATAGAGTTGAATGAAAGAATGAAGAGGATCAGACAAAAGGGAAGGAAGAGATGGGGAAAGCAAAGGAGAAGACATGCAGATAGGCTTGACTGCAGGGCCTCACAGTGTGGACTACTGAGGTGTGAATTGCTGGGTACACTAAAGGACTGTGTTAACATGAACTAGGCCCCTTCTGGTTTGTGCTAGCAAGGTCTACACAGGGCAGTTAGTGCAACCCTTCAGTGCACGCTATGCCCCACATAGTCCACACTGCAGGGCCATGGATTCCTATGTTTGAGGGCTTGTTTACACCATATTTCACTTCCTGAAAAGGTCCAATTCCTACATCAGGAAGTAGGAGCAATAGGATCAAACTGAATCCTCTGTACACAAAAAAAGGGAGACTGTGCCCTTTGCTTCTGTAATATTGCGGCTCCCCATTTTTATCATTGCGTGGGACATTGCCTCACTCTGACAGGTGTTGGAAGTGAATCCTGCAGTATGATTATAATCCTAGGTATGTGGCAGGGAAAGTACCTAATCGGTGGTCTTGCCCCCATCCCTTTGGTATAATTTCAAGGAAATTTAGTTTTTCTGCAAAAAATTTCTTTACAGTGTATACACATCTCAAAAGAATGGGCTAATCAACATTTCATAGAACCCAGAAATAGTATTGATTCTAGTTGCATGTATCCATTTATTGAGGATTAGTACAATATTTCTGTTTCTCAAACATTCCTGAGGTAAAAAAAAATGCTACATCAGATCTTGGAAAACTGAACTTGAATATTATCACCTCAGGGTCCTATATCAAAGTTCTGATCTTCATTAAAACAAGAGCTAAGAAAGCTTGGAACGTTCTGTAATTTAGTTCAGTTATTGCAAAGAGAGTTAAATAGGGTTAAAAGCCCATGCAGAGGGAGAGATGGAAAAATTGTTCAACACAATCAGAAATTAAATTGCAAAATGACATAAAAAATAGATTAGTTTTAATATGAGCAAGACAGTACTTTGTATGCTTGAGACAGGTTTTGTTATTGAACTTTAACCAAGGCCTTCTAAAATGACAAGTTAAAAATATTCTTCAAATGTGCCTGATAAGGTATTACTTCTGGTGTGCTAATAGGTTTGTGAATTAGTGATCTTGAGTCCAATTACAATTAGAAAGTGGTGTGTTTGGTTTTTTAATGGTGATAACTGCAAGTGTTCTAGTTTGTTCAGGTTAGAGAACATAAGAATGGCCGTACTGAGTCAGACCAAAGGTCCATCCAGCCCAGTATCCTGTCCACCGACAGTGGCCAATGCCAGGTGCCCCGGAGTGAGTGGACCTAACAAGTAATTATCAAGTGATCTCTCTCCTGCCATCCATCACCCCCCTCTGACAAACAGAGGCTAAGGACACCATTCCTTACCCATCCTGGTTAATAGCCATTCATGGACTTCATCTCCATTAATTTATCCAGTTCTCTTTTAAACCCTGTTATAGTTCTAGCCTTCACAGCCTCCTCAGGCAAGGAGTTCCACAGGTTGACTGTGCGCTGTGTGAAGAAGAACTTCCTTTTATTTGTTTTAAACCTGCTGCCCACTAATTTCATTGGGTGGCCCCTAGTTCTTCTATTATGGGAACAAGTACATAACTTTTCCTTATTCACTTCCTCCACACCACTCATAATTTTAAATACTTCTATCATATCCCCCCTTAGTCTCCTCTTTTCCAAGCTAAAAAGTCCTAGCCTCTTTAATCTCTCCTCATATGGGACCCGTTCCAAACCCCTAATCGTTTTAGTTGCCCTTCTCTGAACCTTTTCTAATGCCAGTATATCCTTTTTGAGATGAGGAGACCACATTTGTACGCAGTATTCAAGATGTGGGCGCACCATGGATTTGTATAAGGGCAATAAGATATTCTCCGTCTTATTCTCTATCTCTTTTTTAATGATTCCTAACATCCTGTTTTCTTTTTTGACTGCCGCTGCACACTGCATAGACGTCTTCAGAGAACTATCCATGAGGACTCCAAGATCTTTTTCCTGATTAGTTGTAGCTAAATTAGCCCCCATCATATTGTATGTATAGTTGGGGTTATTTTTTCCAATGTGCATTACTTTACATTTATCCACATTAAATTTCATTTGCCATTTTGTTGCCCATTCACTTAATTTTGTGAGATCTTTTTTGAAGTTCTTTGCAGGCTGCTTTGGTCTTAACTATCTTGAGCAGTTTAATATCATCTGCAAACTTTGCCACCTCACTGTTTACCCCTTTCTCCAGATCATTTATGAATAAGTTAAATAGGATTGGTCCTAGGACTGACCCTTGGGGAACACCACTAGTTGTTACCCCTCTCCATTCTGAAAATTTACCATTTATTCCTACCCTTTGTTCCCTGCCTTTTAACCAGTTCTCAATCCATGAAAGGATCTTCTCTCTTATCCCATGGCAATTTAATTTACGTAAGAGCCTTTGGTGAGGGACCTTGTCAAAGGCTTTCTGGAAGTCTAAGTACATTATGTCCACTGGATCTCCCTTGTTCATGTGTTTGTTGACCCTTTCAAAGAACTCTAATAGATTAGTAAGACATGACTTCCCTTTACAGAAACCATGTTGACTTTTGCCCAACAATTTGTTCTTCTTTGTGCCTGACAATTTTGTTCTTTACTATTGTTTCAACAAATTTGCCTGGTACAGATGTTAGACTTACCTGTCTGTAATTGCTGGGATCACCTCTAGAGCCCTTTTTAAATATTGGCGTTACATTAGCTATCTTCCAGCAATTGGATACAGAAGCTGATTTAAGGGACAGGTTACAAATCCTAGTTAATCGTTCCGCAATTTCACATTTGAGTTCTTTCAGAGCTCTTGGGTGAATGCCATCTGGTCCCGGTGACTTGTTACAGTTAAGTTTATCAATTAGTTCCAAAACCTCCTCTAGTGACACTTCAATCTGTGACGATTCCTCAGATATGTCATCTACAAAAGACGGCTCAGGTTTGGGAATCTCCCTTACGTCCTCAGCCGTGAAGACCGAAGCAAAGAATTCATTTAGTTCTCTGAAATGACTTTATCATCTTTAAGATACTTTACAGTGGAGCTTTAGAAGTCTGAAAGTGCAGAAAAACAGTGGTTAAATACTTAAAACTGAATGGCAATAAGCAGTAAAACATGGATTCCAGCTCTTTAAAAAATACATTGCAGTTTTGGAAACAAAAGCTTCATGTTCATAAATGATTATATTTTTAGATTCTACCTCTAGTTTTTCAATAGCTTCCTAATCCTTAAATTTCCTAAAGGTTTACTCGGGGGATGCATAAGGTGAAATACTCTGTCTTGGTAATGTGATGACAAGAGAGCAGTGGCACTGGGATTGTGAGGGGTTTTTTAATTGAGAATGGATCCAATTGAGGATGTACATCTCCTTTCTTATAACACACTGCCCATGAGTTGTACATAACTTCCTCACTACTTTGGTATAAAGCTTCACAATCTGAACTGGAGCTCCTGTTCTTGCCCAGTGAACCTTGAGAGTCTGTGTCCTGTGATTGGGATTGCTGAACCGTGGTCCCCTGCTCCTCTCTTTACTCTTACCTCATAATGCAACTTTTCCCGTTAATCAGCAAGTGTTGCTTTGTTTACATTCCAGGAAACTTGGAACTGCTGGACAAAAACTTGGAGGCTCTGCTGTCCTTTGCCATATAAAACACGATCCCATGGACCCAGGTGGATGCTTCACATTAACCTCAGCAAATGTGGGGAAGTGCCAAACTGTTCTCTGTAGGAATGGAAAACCTTTGCCTTTGTCCAGGTCTTATGTGATGAGTTGTGAAGAAGAGCTAAAGAGGATTAAACAGCACAAGGCCATTATCACAGAGGTAAGAGAACTGTAGTGCTGGTGGAGGGAATGTTACAATCTGCAACTTCCTCTAGAGACAATTCTGAGCAACACAGCAAACATATGTCCTTATATACATTATAAATAAATACTAAAGACAGGTGCGGCTGTGCTGGAATTTCATCTTCCCCTTCCAGTATGTTTTGTGTCACATGGTCCAGTTGCTGTTGCTCTGCAGAGATATTCAGCCACAAGGGTCTGAGTATGCTGGTCTTAAACAGGGGAAGATGAGGAAACCAGCCTTCTATCTGGAAGAGGAATTGCTGGGCTGGAGTAGGAATGAAGAGCCCATCCGCTTTGTGTAGGATGGGAAAGCGCTCCGAGAGAACTTGGAGTGTGATGTCTTTTCTTCCACAAGAGACTTTCTCTGCTCCTTCTTGCTATCTGGCCAGCCAGGATGCTGACAGACAGCTGGCTCATTTTTCTGTCTCACGACAGAATGTATTGGACCAGCTATGGGCTTGTCCTCTGGCAGGCAGCTCTGTAGCAGAGAGACTGCAGCTTCTGCACAGGGAATCCATTCTGTGCTCCCCCACAGATTGGAGGTTGAGTGAGCTGCTGAAAGAATAGAGAACCAGCCTCCTCCCTTGGAAGATACAGACCCAGAGGGCAGATAGCTGACACAGAACGTACATGTGGGGAACTGATCGAAAGCAGAAAGAGAGAAGCCTGTCCTTTTCTTTTTGGTCTGCTACATCCCTAGTTAAGGATTTGATGCTCAGCCTACTTCTGTACATGCATAGATCTGTTAAACCTGCCAAGCAAAAGTGGTGGGGGATTAGAATCTAAAATGTGACATGCTTGAAGCAAGCCACTCCATCACGTACTGTAGATAACCAGGGAGCTGTCAGTCTGTCCCTTTGTAAAGGAGACGCTAATTCCTGCTTTAAATCTTAAAATGACTCATCAATTTCACACACTTGGATGGCTTATCAATTCTATCAGGCTTATTTGTAATATGGAACCCTACCAGGCCAACAAAGTTTTTTCTGTTCTGAGGCATTTTAAAGGCCTACCTTTTCCTCGTCTTCATTCACTTTCCTTTGGTTCTTTGTTCTGTAGTGGCCATTGCTGGCATCAGTTGGACCAAATGATTGTAAATCATTGCCTTCGCGGTTCTCTAAATTAGCAGGGTTGCAGTTATCCCCAACAAGGCTGGCAGGTAACCAAACACAACACTACTTGAGATGCTTACTCTCTTTACCCTGCCAACTCGGACTCTAACCAAGCCAGAATCTTGGGATTTGAATGTACATGGGATTTATTGCTTAAATACACATTTTTAATGGTGTTTTCCCGCTCAGATATTATTCCTCCTCCCCTTGGGAAATGTCGTATCTAAGAGGAAGTGTAGTAAGTAATTGGGGCATGTAAAGCATTTCACTACAGCTCAGCTGATTGGAAAACACAGACTTGCACTCGGCTGTATTTGACTCGCATGCTTAATTTAAAGAATATTTTTAAATTGTACCATTCGAAGGGCTGAGCTGAGACAAATTAATGTACAGCTGCAGGAGAGATGCCATAACCACGATCCCATAGCCATTGTTCACTATGGACTTGTGGGGGCGGGGAGGGTCATACACAAGATAAAATACCTTAAGTGGGGGGATAGATCTGACTGGCTAACGAGACCGTAGCTGCATGAGCCATTAGCCAGAGCAGTGACCCCCACACCCTTATGCATGGTGTGTACTATTCGCAGGGGTTATGGGGACGGTAGGGTGGTAAAAGGGCTGGTTTTCCCTGGGCCCCCAGGTTGAGAGGACTCCCAAAGAAGGAGGTTCTGCAACCCCGTGTGTGCCACTCAGGTTTGGTCCCACAGCTGCTCTCACCACGGAGGGACCATGGGGCTAAACCTAGTGGTGTTGCTGCCCCACAAACCAGGTCGCAATGCCTGGAGCAGGGAGCCGGGGCCAGCCTTGTGGGGGCAGGAGCCAAGCTGCTGCTGCGGATTGTGGTTGTGCATACCAGGAAAACGTTTCTGGGGGGGGCCTTGAGCCAAAGCATTGTTTTTTATTTCCCCAATCATATGCTCCATTATGTTGCCAAGCAGCCTCTTGGGCACTAGAGAGACAGACCTGTGTATATGTGACACCATAACTGTAACTTGTATTAAGTCCATTGAGACAGAATGGTGTAGTGAGCTAAGCATGAGACTGGGAGACATGAACTTGTCAGTCCTAATCCCAGTGCTTGCATTAACTCAGTGAAGCCTTTTGCAAGACACTTCATAGAGTCTAAGGCCAGAAGGGATCACTGTGATCTAATCTCCCCTCCTGTATAATTCAGGCCATAGAATTTCCCCAAAATAATTCCTAGAGCATATTTAGAAAAACATCCAATCTTGATTAAAACTTGTCAGTGATGGAGAATCCACCATGACCTTTGGTAAATTGTTCCAATGGTTAATTACCCTCACTGTCAAAATTTTATACCTTATTTCCAGTCTGAATTTCTCTAGCTCAACTTCCAGCCATTGGATTGTGTTTTACCTTTCTCTCCTAGTTTGAAGAGTCCATTGTTAAATATTTGTTCCCCCTGTAGATCCTTACAAATGATAATGAAGTCACCGCTCAACTTTCTCTTTAAGCTAAATAGATACTCAAAGACCTCAGTCACTATAAGGCATGTTTTCTAATGCTTTAATCATTCTCATGACTCTTCTTTGAACCCTCTCCAGTTTATCAGTATCCTTCTTAAATTGTGGGCACCCAAACTGGGCGCTGTATTCCAGCAATGGTCACACAAGTGCTAAATATTAGAGGAAAAATTACACCTCTGCTCCTACTTGAGATTCCCCTGGTTCTTGATCCTGGGATTGCATTAGCTCTTTTGGCCACAGCTTCACATTGGGAGCTCACGGTCAACTGATTATCTACCACTACCCCCAAATCTTTTTCAGAGTCACTGCTTTCCAGGATAGAATCCCCCATCATGTAAGTATGGCCTACACTCTTTGTTCCTAGATGTATACATTTACATGTAGCTGTATTAAAATGTGTATTGTTTGCTTATGCCCAGTTCATGAACCGATCCAGATCTCTCTGATTCAATTACTTGACTTCATAATTTACCACTCTCCCCACCCATTTTTGTGTCCTCCACAAACTTTATCAGTAATGATTTTGTTTTCTTCCAGGTAATTGATAAAATTGTTAAATAGCATAGCGCCAAGAACCAATCCCTACAGGACCCCACTGGAAACACATCCACGTGATGATGATTCCCCATTTTCAGTTACATTTTGAGACCAATCATCTAGCCAGTTTTTAATCCATTTAATGTGTTCCCTGTTAATTTTATATTCTTGTTTTTAAATCAAAATGTGGTGCAATACCACGTCAAAGACTTTACAGAAGTCTAGGGATATTATGTCAACACTATTACCATGTCACCCAAACGTATCATTTCCTCCAAAAAAAAAAATCATTAATTTGATAGGATCTGTTTTCCATGAACCCATCTTGATTTGCATTATTTACATTACCCTCCTTTAATTCTTTATTAATAGAGTCCCATATCAGCCACTCCATTATCTTGCCCAGGATTCATGTCAGGCTGACAGGCCTATAATTGTCAGGGTCATCCTGTTTACCCTTTTAAAAATTGGCACATTATTAGCTTTCTTCCAGTCATCTGGAACTTCCTCAGTGCTCCAAGGTTTATGGAAAATCAACATTAACAGTCCAGTGAGCTTCTCAGCCAGCTCTCAAAATTCTCAGATGCAAGTTATCTGGAGCTGCTGATTTTAAAATGTCTAGCTTCATTCACTTCTGTTCAACATCCTCCAGAGCCACTAGTAAAATGGAAAGAGTGTTACCACCATATGATGAGACTACATCTGTTTTTCCCCAAAAACGTCACCACTCTGGCTCCTTATCTATAAGATGGATGGGATGTTTAGCTGCCACACAGGATGTTGTGAAGATGGACATTTCTAAAATGCTTGTAAGATGTAAGTGCAAGGCATTTTTGTCTTTGTATATGCTCAACCTCGTGTTCTCTTTTTTTAAAAATTTCAGGATGGTAAAGTAAACGGCGTGACAGATTCCACAAGAATCTTGGGATACACCTTCCTTCACCCAAGTGTTGTGCCCCGCCCTCATGTCCAGTCCATGACCTTGACTCCACAGGATGAGTTCTTCATTCTGGGTAGCAAGGGATTGTGGGACAGCCTCTCCATCGAGGAGGCGGTGGAAGCGGTCAGAAATGTGCCCGAACCACTGGCAGCTGCGAAGAAGCTTTGCACTTTGGCCCAGAGCTACGGCTACAACGACAGCCTCAGCGCGGTGGTGGTTCAGCTCAATGTGACGGAGGACAGCTTTTGCTGCTGTGAGCTTAATGGAGTCCCGCCTCCCAGCCCAGGCATCTTTCCCCAGTCAGTCAACGTGGTCATTAAAGACAGACCTACGGATGCTTTGGGAATGCCATCTTCCAGCAGCGGCATGGCCTCTGAGATTAGCAGCGAGATCTCCACCTCTGAAATGAGCAGCGAGGTGGGGTCCACTGCCTCTGATGAGCCCCCTCAGGTAGCCATGAATGAGAACAGCCCAGCATACCCCAACGAACAGCGCTGCATGCTTCACCCAGTCTGCCTGTCCAATTCTTTCCAAAGGCAGTTGTCTAGCGCCACCTTCTCCAGCGCCTTCTCTGACAATGGCCTTGACAGTGATGATGAGGAGCCAATTGAGGGTGTCTTTACCAATGGCAGCCAGGTGGAAGTGGAGGTGGACATCCACTGCGGCCGAGCAAAGGAGAAGCAGCTGCTCCAAGTGCCCGTGGAAGCCAGCGATGAAGGCATCGTCATTAGCGCGAATGAGGATGAAACAGGCCTTTCCAGGAAAGCAGATTACTCCAGCACTGGTACAATTGGGCGCCGACGGGGCAATGGTTCTGTGGCTCCTCAGGAAAGGAGCCATAACTTGATTGAAGTAGCAACTGATGCACCTCTCAGAAAAACTGGGGGCTACTTTGCAGCCCCAGCCCAGCCAGATCCAGATGACCAATTCATCATCCCACCAGAGCTTGAAGAAGAGGTCAAGGAGATTATGAAACAACACCAGGAACAACAACAGCAGCAGCAACAACAGCAGCAGCAGCGACAGTATCAGATGGATCAGCTGCCAGACTATTATGATACACCACTATGACCCAGTCTGCGTGCTGTTCAGAAATAAACTAACGAACAAGAAGACATGAGTGCAGGACCCAGATAGGACTCACATTACAGCAGGGGTTTTACTACATTTTGTTTTCCTTACCCTGCCACTACAGATAACTGCAGCTTCTCTTTCTGTTTGTTAGTTTTAATATCAACCAACATTGTTCTAGAGATGATTTACCAATAAGATTTAAACTAGTTAACTTTCCCCTTAACATATCAAGTGTAAAAAATAAAAGGTTTAATATATTGCAGAGACATGATGTAATTTTTTTTAAATGGCTCATTTTTTTTGGTTTGGAAAGCAGGGCAGTATGCCAGTGCTAAATGATTAAGTAATGTTGTAATACTGTATTTCTTTGAGAAAGAAAAAGGCTTTTTTGGTCTTGAAAATGATAGACATTTGTAGAATATGGAGACTAACTCCTAGGAGTTGCTTTACTCTTTCTCAGTGACTTATGTCACTGAGATTCACTAATTTTCTCTGAGAGAACAGTTGATTGGGAAATTACTGTAAATAGGTCTGTGTTGTATAGTGAAGCTTAAAATGTTTTGTAGTCTTGGCATAAGGACACTACCTGAACTGACTTTTGTTTTCTTGACTCTTTGGGCCATGGTTGTCATACTGAGTGGCTTATAAATTACCTACAAATTTAGGTGGTTCTTAAACCATAGAAAGCAGTCTCTTTTTCTTCTGGTTTCTGTTTTTCTTCCTTTTACTTTTACAGGCACATTTTATGTGTGTTCCTTATTGCTGCCACAACCAGCATGATTGTATAGAGCTCCTTTACTGTAGATCATTTACATACCAAGAGTTATATTAAAGCAGAATGCACAAATGAACATGTCATAACTTTTGTTATAATAAATACAAAATTTACAAATAATGAGAGTCTGCTTTTATGTCTGAGCAGCTGGATGTATGTATTTCCTGAACAAAAGTTCTTGGAGTTCTTGGGGTTCATCTGGATAGTGCACACTGTTTTTTAAATAGCTCTGTTTAAATTGTTCTGTGAAACTGGAGAATTTTACAAAGGTAAACCTTGAAAATATAGGAATCCGCTATAAAAATAAATCACCAGGTACTTTCACAGTGAAATCATATTTCTTATAAAGGGGCTCAAATTCTCTAGCAGAGAAATATTGCATTTAATTTCTATTGGCTTTTTTTCTTTCAGTAGCACTAATCTGTTGTCGCTCTTCCTCCAAAACGCTGTTGACGAAATTGGAAGACTCAGGATCGCGTATGGTCTGACTTCAGACCTCATCACCCTTCTTTAGAAGGATGGAGGAGTTGAGAAAAATGGCAGGTTAGAAATGGTAAAGCGGGGTAGTTTGGGGCGAAGAAGAGAAAGGGGCAAGGAGTCTGAACAATTTGAATTTGAGTTTAATGGTAGTTCTGCCTTTTGTAACAAGTAAAAAAAAAAATTCTGCTTTAGTTGAAAAGTGGTGACACTCTCTTCTCAATCTCACTTTCATTTGAATGCTGCAGATCAGCCTTATTTTGTCTTTGATAGATGGATCAGTGTTTAATAGTAGATGACGTACCTCCCTGAGGCTGTGTTGAGTCAACATCTTGTAACAGGAGCATAATATGGGACAGGCTTTCCAGTCTGCTCCAGGGATCTGATGGCAACAAGGAGAGATTTCCTTTAATACAGCTTTTGACTAGCTTTCCCTCTAAGAATACTACAGGCAATTAAGAGGTGGGGAATTTGGGGGGGAAATACAAAAGTACTGATACTCAGTTTGGCAGACACTGATCCACACCGCTTGCCTAGTGTGGTTCTAATGCACAATGTGTTTGTAGTCCCCTTGGTATCATTAATGAGATCAGTAGGGACATGTACAGCTGAGGGAGTATGTTAATTTACTGCAGAATCAGCTCCACAACGGGAGCACAAATCACTATTGTTCTGGAAGAGCCGTAAGATATAGTATTAAAATAGAGACTAGATTAATAACTTTTAGGCAGGTAACACTCTTTGATAAATGGTTCTCAAATCCGAAAATGGACTGGTAGTGATTCATTTTGTTCCGAATAATCAGACTTAATGTCCTTGGCACAAACTGAGATTTTTCAGATGTTGCCTGAGCCTAAAGGTGTTAATGAACACACGTTATACAAGGGCCTGGGCAAGTGGGTACAAGTTAGGGCTTCCTGAGTAATTGTACAACTTCTCTGCACCCTAGGAATGGGAATTTTCTCCAGTGCAGAGTCTGTTGTTAACAGCACAATAATGCTATCGCTGCTCTGCCAGTGAGCAGGACTAGCTTGAACTGTTCTTCTATTTCTCTTCAGTCTGAAATGCTTCTGTGAAATAACATTACATAGATAGCATAATGGTGAGTGAAATTTCCTTTTATTAATAATTTCAATTGATACTTAGGTGCTGGGTGCAGACAAGAGGGACAAAATGAGGGATTCTTTCTTAGGAGTCTGTCTGACCCTAACCTCAATAATCCATAAAGTCCCATCTTCTTTGCGTTTCACACATAATATTCTCCTTCCTCACCTTCAGAGAGGATGAGAATAAAGGAGAAATTCAGTCCAAATGTTAGCTATTTCTTGCAGGAAATGCCTTTTTAGCATTTTCTTTTTATGCCCATACATGGTAACACAAAGACAGACACAACTGACCAATCACCGAATCTTGCTCTCCTCTACCCTACCACCTACTTTAAGATGAGTAAAAACAACGAGGAGTCCTTGTGGCTCCTTACAGACCAATTTATTTGGGCATAAGCTTCCGTGGGCTAGAACCCACTTCATCAGATGCATGGAGTGGAAAATACAGTAGCAGGTATAAATACACAGCACGTGAAAAGATGGGAGTTGCCATATCAAGTGGGAGGTCAGTCTAACAAGACAATTCCATTAACAGTAGGATACCAAGGGAGGAAAAATCACTTTTGTAGTGGTAATGAGTGGCCCATTTCAAACAGTTGACAAGAAGGTATGAGTAACAGTAGGGGGAAATTAGGTTTTGTAATGACCCAACCACTCCCAGTCTTTATTTGGGCTTAATTTGATGGTGTACAGTTTGAAAATTAATTCCAGTGCTGCAGTTTCACATTGGAGTCTGTTTTTGAAGGGTTTTTTTTTGTTGAATTGCCACTTTTAGCTCTGTTATTGACCCGGGAGATTGAAGTGTTCTCCTACTGATTTTTGAATGTTCTAATTCCTGATGTCAGATTTGTCCATTTATTCTTTTGCATAGAGACTGGCCAATGTACATGGCAGAGGGGCATTGCTGGCACATAATGACACATACAGGTCTCTCGCGTCTTACGTGGGGGGTTCCGTTTCGCGCTGAGCGTGTAAAGCAGAAACCGCGTGTACTGAAACGCCATTGACTTGAATGGCGAGCGGAATCGTTTCCAGTTCCACGTCCGGTTCCGTTTTTCTTCTAGCTTTGCCGACCGCGCAAAGCTGAAATCGCGCATGTTAAATGCGCGTAAGACGGGAGAGACCTGTACCACATTGGTAGATGTGCAGGTGAATGAGCCCCTGATGGTGTGGCTGATGTGGTTAGGTCCTATGAACAGTGTCCCTTGAATAGATATGCGGACAGAGTTGGCACTGGGGTTTGTTGCAGGGTTTGGTTCCTGGGTTGGTGTTTTTGTTGTGTGGTGTGTAGTTGCTGGTGAGTATTTGCTTCAGTTTGGAGGGGCTGTCTGTAAGCAAGGACTGCCCTGTCTCCCAAGGTCTGTGAGAGTGAGGGATCGTCCTTCAGGATAAGTTGTAGATCCTTGATAATGCGCTGGAGAGGTTTTAGTTGGGGGCTGTAGGTGATGGCTAGTGGCGTTCTGTTACTTTCTTTGTTGGGCCTGTCTTATAGTAGGTGACTTCTGGGTACTCTTCTGGCTCTGTCAGTCTTTTTTCACTTCACCAGGTAGTTTTAAGAATGCTTGACAGAGATCCTGTAGGTGTTTGTCTCTGTCTGAGGGATTGGAGCAAATGCGGTTGTATCTTAGAGCTTGGCTGTAGACAATGGATCGTGTGATGTGATCTGGATGGAAGCTGGAGGCATGTAGGTAAGTATAGTGGTCAGTAGGTTTCCGGTATAGGGTGGTGGTTATGTGATCATCGCTTATTAGCACTGTAGTGTCTAGGAAGTGGATCTCTTGTGTGAATCCTCCCACTTGATATGGCAACTCCCATCTTTTCATGTGTTGTGTATTTATACCTGCTACTGTATTTTCCACTCCATGCATCTGATGAAGTGGGTTCTAGCCCACGAAAGCTTATGCCCAAATAAATTTGTTAGTCTCTAAGGTGCCACAAGGACTCTTTGTTGTTTTTGCTGATACAGACTAACATGGCTACCACTCTGAAACCTTTAAGATGAGTCATGGTCAGTTCACTGGAAGGGCTTCTGTAGTCTTATAATGCCAGGATTTGGCTGAGAAACTATATTTTGGATTTCTTGTGAGGCAGGGTTTTGCTTGTGCACTTCTGGCTGCTGTCCTGGCAAGCCTGAGATCAAGGATTGAATGGACCATAGAGACTGAAGTCTTCTCTCATCCGTCCTGTGGCCCTCCAGAGCATGCTGAAAGACATCAGCAAGGTGGTGGATGGTGTTAAACCAGCATCTTTCAAAAGCACTTTTAAATAAACAAGAGGATGGGTATTCTTCTGGTGAAGGCACTGGACTAGGACTTGGGAGATCTGGGTTCAGTTCCTAGCTCTGTCACAGACTTCCTGGGTGACTTTGGGGAAGTCACTTAACTTCTGTGCCTAAATTCTCCAAGCTGGCTAGGCAGCGTGATGCCATAGTGATGATCACCCCAGAAAAGCCATAAATATAGGTGGTGTGCTTTGAACAATAACCAATTAATAAAAATCAGCAAGAAAGAAGGGAAATATTCAGTGAATAATGAGCCCAGCTTTAACGGGATGAGAAATTGAGAAAAGGAGGTGCTTGGAGACCGACTATGTTAAACTTAATGTGGCCTTTGAAATGTGCAGAAGTAGAAACCTGAGACAGGCAGAGATGCATGACTGGAGAGGGGAAAGGCTGGTGTGGTGGAAAGGTGGATGATGTCTCCATTGTTTTACAGAAAAGTACCTTTAATATAAAACTAGTGTGTGTATGAAAAATAACTTCCATTTGTTTACAGTATATATGCAAACCTTTTTTTGGCATTGTTAAAGAGAAATATTTCATCTTGCCTGCTGTCAAATAGCTCTTAAATAATGTATTTTATTGTGGATGATGGATCATAGGAATTCTGCTAGTGTGTTTCAAGCATGACTCTTTAAATCACATCATCTTTTTCATTTGTAAGTAATGAAGTGATTTTCTTATCTCTCTAGATGATTTATTGCTTTCAGAATGAGCCCACCTGTATCTGTATCAATGCAGACTCTTGCTCCTAGAACTAATTACTCCTTGTTGAAGTGGCACAGGAATAGCAATGCTGAAAGGACAACAGCTTCAGTGATCTTAATCTGATCTCTCACTCGTTTGCTTACAGATTATACACATTTGGTTGCAAGCACAATAACTGCTTCTCGTCACATATCAATAGCTGTCTAACTACTCAACTTATATGTGAGGGTGTAGTAATTGTTTATGCAATTCTGTGCACATACAACTGAAGGTCACTTTATGAAAATTTTCTCAGTAGTGACTACTTGTCCTTAGAAGCGACAAAGGGTCCTGTGGCACCTTATAGACTAAGGGTACGTCTATACTACAGAATTAGGTCGAATTTATAGAAGTCGATATTTTAAAACCCGAATTTATGGAATCGATTGTGTGTGTCCCCACTAAAGAGCGTTAAGACCATGAGGTCGATTGACTGTGTCCACAGTAGTGGGGCTAGCATCGACTTTCGGAGCATTGCATTGCGGGTAGCTATCCCACAGTTCCCGCAGTCTCCGCCGCCCATTGGAATTCTGGGTTGCGATCCCAAAGCCTGATGGGGCAGAAAACATTGTCGCTGGTGGTTCTGGGTACATGTCATCCCTCCCTCCCTCCCTCTGTGAAAGCAATATTTTTCGCGCCTTTTTTCCGGGGTTTCCGTGTTTGCTACGGAAGCCTGCCCAGCTCACAATTACCGTACATCTCCAGCGTACGCCTGGACATTAGGTCTAGTGGGGATTCAGTCACACTATAATATGGGCAGAGGGATAGCTCAGCGTTCTGAGCGTTGGCCCGCTAAACCCGGGGTTGCGAGTTCAATCCTTGAGGGGGCCATTCCGCCTGAGGCTGGTAGTCGCGGGACTACACAGCAGAAGCTCCTTGCCTTCTAGCTGCAGATGGTGCAATATGCCATAAATGGTCGTGGTCGCGGGACCATACAGCAGAAGCTCCTTGCCTTCTAGCAGCAGATTGTACAATATGATTGGAATTCGTGTGCTCCTGGCCGGCGGCCTATGGTGTGGCTGGCCGGGGGCGCTTGGACATAAATGGGAGTGACCAGAGTGACTCTGGTCATTCTCTTTTTTACGTTTTGTTTAAGGGAGATTCAGTACTGCCTGGAACACGGGCGGAGGGATAGCTCAGCGGTCTGAGCGTTGGCCTGCTAAACCCGGGGTTGCGAGTTCAATCCTTGAGGGGGCCAGGAGATGATGATGGATATCAAGCATATTGTACCATCTGCTGCTAGAAGGGAAGGCGCCTAACCCTTGCTCACCGCATATTGTACCACCTGCAGCTAGAAGGAAATGAGCCTAACCCTTGCTCCCCCCTCCCTCCGTGAAAGCAACTGAGGGGGGAGCAAAAAATCCTTTCACGCCTTTTTTCATATGGGCGCCATATTGCTGACTCCATTGTTATCCACCCCCCGCTTCTGCTGCCACTCTGCTGTCCTGCAAACAGCATACCAGGGAAAGCATGGAGCACGATCAGATCACCGCGGCTGTTCTCGCCGTTATGAACACCACGCGCATTGTCCAGGAGTATATGGAGAACGAGAACCAGGAGCTGCTAGAGCTACAGCAGGCGAGGAGGCGACAGCAGCACCCTGAGGACAGTGATGAGGACATGGACACAGACCTCTCTCAAAAAAGGCCCCCCCGCAAGGTGGACATCATGGTGTTAATGGGGCTTGTTGATACAGTGGAACGCCAATTCTGGGCCCGGGAAACAAGCACAGACTGGTGGGACCACATAGTGCTGCAGGTCTGGGATGAATCCCAGTGGCTGCGAAACTTTCGCATGCGTAAGGGCACTTTCATGGAACTTTGTGAGTTGCTTTCCCCTGCCCTGAAGCGCAAGAACACCAAGATGAGAGCAGCCCTCACAGTACAGAAGCGACTGGCGATAGCCCTGTGGAAGCTTGCAACGCCAGACAGCTACCGGTCAGTCGCGAATCAATTCGGAGTGGGAAAATCTACAGTGGGGGCTGTTGTGATGGAAGTAGCCAGGGCGATCACCAAGCTGCTGGTACCAAGGGTTGTGAGTTTGGGAAATGTGCAGCTCATACTGGATGGCTTTGCAGCAATGGGGTTCCCGAACTGTGGAGGGGCGATAGACGGAACCCATATCCCTATCTTGGCACCGGACCACCAAGCCAGCGAGTACATAAACCGAAAGGGTTACTTTTCAATAGTGCTGCAAGCACTGGTGGATCATAAGGGATGTTTCACCAACATCAATGTGGGATGGCCGGGAAAGGTACATGACGCTCGCATCTTCAGGAACTCTGGTCTGTTTCGGCTGCTGCAGCAAGGGACTTTCTTCCCAGACCAGAAAATAACCGTTGGGGATGTTGAGATGCCTATAGTTATCCTTGGGGACCCAGCCTACCCCTTAATGTCATGGCTCATGAAGCCATACACAGGTAGCCTGGACAGTAGTCAGGACCTTTTCAACTATAGGCTGAGCAAGTGCAGAATGGTGGTGGAATGTGCATTTGGTCGTTTAAAAGCTCGCTGGCGAAGTTTATTGACTAGGTTAGATCTCAGCGAAAACAATATTCCCATTATTATTACTGCTTGCTGTGCGCTCCACAATATCTGTGAGAGTAAGGGGGAGACGTTTATGGCGGGGTGGGAGGTTGAGGCAAATCGCCTGGCCACTGGTTATGCGCAGCCAGACACCAGGGCTATTACAAGAGTACAGCAGGGTGCGTTGCGCATCAGGGAAGCTTTGAAAACCAGTTTCATGAATGGCCAGGATGCTGTGTGAAAGTTCTGTTTTTCCCCAGTAATGAAAAGCCCCGCCCCTTCATTCACTCTACTTCCCTTTACCCAAACCGCCCTGCCCTCCCCCTGCGATCACCGCTCGCAGAGGAAATAAAGTCATTGTTGCTTAAAAATCATGCATTCTTTATTAATTCGTAAAACAAAGAGGGGGAACTATGGGGGTAACTGCCACAGTCTCCCGGGATAGCTGGTGGAGGAAGGGAAGCACCAGGATGGGTGGTGGAGGAGGGGATGAGGGAAGGACAAGGACACACAGCACTTTAAAACTTATTGAATGCCAGCCCTTTCTTGCTTGGACTGTTCTCTTGACTTGAGTGGTTGGGTGCACGGAGGCCGCCCAAACGCGTTCTTGGGCGTCTCGGGGATGAGGTTATGGGACTCGGGAAGGAGGGCTGTTGGTTACACAGGGGCTGTAGCGGCGGTCTGGGCTCAGGCGGCCTTTCCTGAACCCTACGCCTTTCCTCAGCCATAAGCCGGAGGATTTCCGTTTGATCCTCCAGTAGCCTCAGAATTGCATCCTGCCTTCTCTCTGCACGCTGACGCCACCTACTCTCTTCATCCCGCCGCTGTCTCTCTTCATCCCGCCAGTCATTGTCTTCAGCACGCCACCTGTCCGCGCGATCAAATTCTGTCTTCCTGGACTCCGACAGTGTCTGCCTCCACGCATTCTGCTGGGCAGCTTCAGTGTGGGAGGATTCCATGAGTTCTGAGAACATTTCATCTCGATTCCTTTTTTTTTTACTTCTAATCTTCGCTAGCCTCTGGGACGGTGATGAAGGGGGTGGCGTTGAAACATTTGCAGCTGCGGGAGGAAACAAACGGGAGAGGAGTAGTTTAAAAGACACATATTAGAGAACAATGCTCCAAACATTACATATCACATGTGCATTTGGTCCAAGGTTGCACTTTGCCTGTTATATTGAGGGTCTGCCGGTTTGGTGTGAGAGATCACACAAGCAGGTCCGGCGGGCAACAGAATTCGGCTTGCACACAGCCATTGTAAGCCACAGTCTATAGGCTTCTTTAACCTTCATAACGTGGGAATGTTTTCAAACAGCAACCCCCTCATTTCCCATAACAAACAGCCTTTGGGCTGGCAATTTAAAACTGGTTGGCAATTGAAAAGGGAGGGGCGGCGGTTTTCGGGTTAACGTGCAGCGCGAACCTAATCGACACCCCCCCCACACACACACACACACACACACATCCGAGATGTTCGCTGTTCCCCCTCCCCCCACCGCGTAGGTCACAGCGGGGAAGATTTCTGTTCAGCCACAGGCAAACAGCCCAGCAGGGACGGAGCCCCTCTGAATACCCCCTTAATAAAATTCCCCTATTTCAACCAGGTGACCATGAATGATATCACTCTTCTGAGGATAACACAGACAGATAAAGAACGGATGTTGCTTGAATGCCAGCAAACACCGGGACCATACGCCGCCATGCTTTGCAAAGCAATGATTCCAGACTACGTGCTACTGGCCTGGCGTGGTAGTGTGTTACCACGGAGCACAGGATAAGGCTGCCCTCCCCAGAAACCTTTTGCACAGGCTTTGGGAGTACATCCAGGAGAGCTTTCTGGAGATGTCCCCGGAGGATTTCTGCTCCATCCCCGAACATGTTAACAGAGTTTTCCAGTAGCTGTAGCTGTACTGGCCGCGAATTGATCATTAAACACGCTTGCTTATAAAACATGTATTAATTAACAGAGGTACACTCACCAGAGGTCCCTTCTCCTGCATTGAGCACGCCTTGGGTGGGTTCGTAGGGTACTGGCTCCAGGGTGACAAAGAGTTCCTGGCTGTCAGGGAAAAGGGCTTCTCCACTTCCTTGCTGTGTCTGGGCGCTATTTTCAGCATCATTATCATCATCATGCTCCTCTGTGGTTTCTGATGATCCACATACGGAGTCATACCACATGGGTGGGTCAGTGCTGGCTGCACCTCCTAGAATGGCATGCAGCTCATCATAGAAGCGGCATGTCTGGGGCTCTGACCCAGAGCGTTTGTTTGCATCTCTGGTTTTTTGGTAGGCTTGCCTGAGCTCCTTAATTTTCACGCGGCACTGTTGTGCGTCCCTGTTGTAGCCTCTGTCCTGCATGCCCTTGGAGACTTTGGCATATGTATTGGCGTTTCTTCTTTTGGACCGTAGCTCTGCTAGCACGGTTTCGTCTCCCCATACAGCGATCAGATCGCGTACTTCACCATCGGTCCATGCTGGAGCTCGTCTTTGGTTCTGGGACTCCATCATGGTCACCTCTGCTGATGAGATCTGCGCTCACCTGCAGCTCACCACGCTGGCCAAACAGGAAATGAAATTCAAAAGTTTGCGGGGCTTTTCCTGTCTACCTGGGCGGAGCATTGGAGCTCAGACTGCTGTCCAGAGCAGTCAAATGTTGCACTGTGGGATAGATCCAGGAGGCCAATACCGTCGAATTGCGTCCTCACTAAGCCTACATCGATTCGGCAATATCGCTTTAAGCGCTAATCCCCTCGTTGGGGGTGGAGTGGCGAGATAGATTTTAAGAGCCCTAGAAGTCGATGTTAAGGGCTTCGTCGTGTGGACGGGTGCACGGATCAATCGAAATAACGCTAATAAATTCGACCTAAACTCGTAGACCAGGGCTAACAGAGGTATTGAAGCATAAGCTTTTGTGGGTGAATACCCATTTCTTCGGATGCAAGCAGTGGAAATCAAATACTTGTCCTTAGAATATCTAAATTAATAACCTATCCAGTAGAGAGAGAGATGGACAAGCAAGGCATATCTACACAAACACTACGTGCAAGTTAGATGTGAATTCTACTCCATTCCAGAGTGCTGCACGCTAGCTGTCCATGTGGACCCTGCTGCTGGGCACTGAATGTTCCCTAGTGCGCAGTGACCTACTTTTGTTTCAAACCATAGTAGGTCACTGTGTATAAAGGAAGTTTTAGTGCGCAGCAGGCTAGTGATTTAGACCCCAGATTTTCACACACCAATTTTTCATCTAGACAAACCCTTTGATTCAGCCACATCCAGAAAGATTTGAAGTCTGAAACTATTTTAGGGACTCATTTAGTCTCCGATAATTTTTCTTACTAAAAGTAAGTTAGTGCTTATTTTTATTTTTTTTTACCAGTCAGGGAAAATAGGATTCTTGTGTGTGGCTGACGTCTCAAATCTTTTAATGCATTCAAAGAGTGCTGTTTTTGTCATACACACGTACATCCTAAATAAAAGCTTTTAATGGCACGGTGAGGAACACCACCAGATCAATCCATCCCCCTGCCTCTGTAGGCTGTAATGTCCTAAATAAAAGACCAAGTTGGATCTGTTTTTGTAGCATTTGGTAACAAGACAGTTGGTGAGTGGGGTTTTTTGAACATAGGCCAGGGTTTCCTCTCCCAGAAGATGACTTCCTAGTTCTCTACCTCCCATATATAATTTCCATGATGGTACTGCAAATAGGTATGGGTTTTCAAATAAATCTAAGTAAGAGGGCTGCTATATTGGTGTACTTCAGCAATACTTTTGGATGGGCTGATGCAAGTGAGGTCTTAATGGTATAAAACTGGACATCTCAACTAATGGGTTGCAACCAGAAGGTAGATACCAATGGGTTTCCCCATGCCACCTGAGGGTCAGGGGAAAGTACCGAAATCCTGCAATAACTAGGATTTAGGGGATACCAGGGCAAGGAAGGGGACGCTTGCTCCTCCCTTCATTATATGCTTCCCCTGCTCTGCCATGTCTCCAGTCCTGAGACAGCTCTTCTGCTCTTCCTTTCCTGCCCGGGAGGAGAGGCGATATATTGGCCCCACTGCCTTTGGAAGGGACTCCCTCCACCCAAATCTACAGATCTGTGTGACCACAGTGGACTATGGGATATATTGGGTTGTGGAAGGAATTTCTGGCCAACTTTTTGAATTTCGCACCAAAAAAAAAAAATTTGAATGCAGTTAGATTTTTAACAAGTCTTTACAGACCCCTCTGCCAACATTCCTCTCCCCTGACTTAGTCACTGTGTTGTTTCAGTTGTGGAGCTTTGCTTTAGTGGGTTGATACTGCAGGGCTGGATGTAGAGAAATGTACATGATCTGCTTGTGGGTCTAATCATAGAGACTCTTGAATTTTAATCCCAACCCTGCAGTGGATTTCCTGTACGGCTTTGCTCAATTCACCTAGGCTTTTATTTTAAAGAATTTTATATAAGAAAATGTTTAGGAAGTCTACCTCTTGTGTGGTGTTGACCCTTGGTGTGTCATCTTATATTTTGACATGGAGACAAAGATACTTTCTTTTGTACTTAGCGAAGAGGTGTAGTGGGCACTCGCTAGTGAAGTGTTTAAAAATGTATACAGTACTTCACAAGTGCTTTATATCATTATTGTCCCTGATGTGCACAGATGCACAGTAATGGGCCAGGTTAAGGTAACCAAAATTCAGTCCAAATAAATTCTTATGTATCCCCCAAAGTCAGAATGGAATCCAGTTTTCCAAAGTGAAAGGCCTTTGGATGGGCCTACTCTGCCACTCATTCTTTCCTTCTATCCTCTGTACCACTCCCCTTGAGAACTGAAATGGCTTGTTTTGGAGCAGGATTACTGCACTATACTTTGACTAATGATTTCTGTCTATCGATTACTCAACTCACTTCCCTTGTAGTGAGGCTCTTGGAATGTGCTATGAGGGTGGGTGGCATGCGTGCTTGATTACTCGAGTTTTGGAGAAGGTCATGTTGTCACACACACCCATTTACAATACTAATAGTATAATGCTATATTTAACAAATGTTAGAAAAGTCTGCTGCTATTACACAGAAAAATAAAATTCTTCACATCTCAAAATCAAAATGTAGAGGAAAACCTAAGTTTTCTTATATCAGAGGGGTAGCCGTGTTAGTCTGTATCCACAAAAACAACGAGGAGTCTGGCACCTTTAAAGACTAACCGATTTATTTGGGCATAAGCTTTTGTGGGTTTAAAAAAAGCTTTCGTGCATCTAAAGAAGTGGGGTTTTTACCCACGAAAGCTTATGCCCAAATCGGTTAGTCTTCAAGGTGCCACCAGACTCCTCATTTTTCTAAATTTTCTTAACTTAGGATGGTAGTGCTCAGGAGGCTCAGTGAAGAATTGGGGCCCATTTAGATGCTGTACAAACAACTCAGAAGTTCCTTGCTGCAAGTCTCCTGTTCAGATGACTAATCCATGCCTTTTTTCTCCTAGCTTATGTATATTTTCATTTGTTTGAGTTCAGCCATCAGACCTCCCTCCGTTAGGTGAAAAATTGAAATTCCCATGCGGTTAGTTCACATACCTCTTCTACCAACACTGCTTTTAGTCCGTAAAGCAAGTTCAGCAAGTGACCGTCTTTTATCTTGGTCATGATTGAGTCAAGAGCTAAATGGAGGAGACACTATATTTCACCTTTCTCCAATGGGTATGTGTTATCTTCATGTGCAAAACAAGCACACACTCTTATTCAACAAGAAGTAGTTGGGAACTTTAGAGTATACAGTATTGGAAGACTTGCGTGTAATAGCTGACATGCAACGGAAGCCTGTTATCTGACATGCAAGCATTGGTGCGTTTCTCAGCAAGTAAATGCACTTGTGATGTTTGCTGCTGTAGGAGAAATGTAAAGCATCAGCCACCGTTAACTAGATTAACTGATGATTGAGTGGTTGTACTAAGAGCTATATCTAGCATGTGCTATAACATTGAGCTGTTCCTGACTGTTGTCCCCCTCCTCCCCTCCGATTAGTGTGTTGCTTTCAGACTACTTGTGTCTGCAGATCCTACTATTCCTGACTCAGGCTGGAAGTTCTTTTCCAGACTTTTCTGTGTGTTGCTTATCAAAGCTCTAGTAAAAATTGAAAGAATATTTAAAAACCAGTTCTACTCAGAAAAGTGGCTCTAGTTTAAAAAAAATGCACTGTGGGGTTCCATATTTCTTGTGTCATTGATTTACAAATCTAATGTGCCCCACTTTGCAGTATAAGTACAAAAATTATGTCACTAATTGCCAGTCCTGAAAACTCTGCTTGGGATGTGGAAATCCAGCTGGCCACTTTTCTCCTTTCACATTGCCAGTCGGGCTGTCAAGCAACTAAAAAAAAGAATCGCGATTAATCGCACTTTTAAACAATAACCGAATACCATTTATTTAAATATTTTTGATGTTTTCTACATTTGCAAATTATATTCATTTCAATTGCAACACAGTATACAGTGCTCACTTTATATTTTTTATTACAAGTATTTGCACTGTAAAAAAACAAAAGAAATAGTATTTTTAATTCACCTAATACAAGTACTGTAGTGCAATCTCTTTATCATGAAAGTTGAACTTACAAATGTAGAATTGTGTACAAAATAACTGCATTCAGAAATAAAACAATGTAAAATTTTAGAGCCTGCAAATCCATTCAGTCCTACTTCTTGTTCAGCCAGTTGCTCAGACAAACAAGTTTTACATTTGCAGGAGATAATGCTGCCCACTTCTTGTTTACAATGTCACCTGAAAGTGAGAACAGGCATTCACATGGCACTGTTGTAGCCAGCGCCGCAAGATATTTAGGTGCCAGATGCGCTAAAGATTCATATGTCCCTTCATGCTTCAACCACCGTTCCAGGGGACATGCGTCCATGCTGATGATGGGTTCTGCTCAATAACAATCCAAAGCAGTGCGGACCAAAGCATGTTCATTTTCATCATCTGAATCAGATGCCATCAGCAGAAGATTGATTTTCTTTTTTGGTGGTTCGGGTTCTTTAGTTTCCGGATTGGAGTGTTGCTCTTTTAAGACTTCTGAAAGCATGCTCCACACCTCGTCCCTCTCTAACTTTGCAAGGCATTTCAGATTCTTAAACCTTGGGTTGAGTGCTGTAGCTATCTTTAGAAATCTCATATTGGTACCTTCTTTGCGTTTTGTCAAATCTGCAGTGAAAGTGTTCTTAAAATGAACAACATGCTGGGTCATCATCCAAGACTGCTATCACATGGAATATATGGCAGAATGCAGATAAAACACAGAGCAGGAGACATACAATTCTCCCCTAAAAAGCCCAGTCACAAATTTAATTAATGCATTATTTTTTTAACAAGCATCATCAGCATGGATGCATGTCCTCTGGAATGGTGGTTGAAGCATGAAGGGACATACGAATCTTTAGTGCATCTGGCACGTAAATATCTTGTGACGCTGGCTATAACAGTGCCATGTGAACACTGGTTCTCACTTTCAGGTGACGTAAACAAGAAGCGGGCAGCATTATCTCCTGCAAATGTAAACAAAATTGTTTGTCTAAGCGATTGTCTAAACAAGAACTAGGACTGAATGGACTTGCAAGCTCTAAAATTTTACACTTTCATGATAGAGATTGCACTACAGTACTTAAAGTGAAAAAAAAATTGTGAATTGAAAAATACTATTGTTTATTATTTTACAGTGCAAATATTTGTAATCAAAATAAAATACACTTTGATTTCAATTACAACACAGCATACAATATGTATGAAAAGGTAGAAAAAATCAAAATTTAATGTCAATTGGAGTTCTATTTGACAGCGTGATTAAAACCGATTAATTGGGATTAATTTTATTAATCGCAATTAATTTTTTGAGTTAATTGCATGAGTTAACGGCGATTAATCGACAGCCCTAATTGCCAGTAATTATGGTTCTGCAAGCCTTGTTTTCAGGAGGGTTGCACCAGTGTAACTGGAACTTAAGAAGCAATTGTGGTGGTAAGATGAAATAGCCAACTCTCCCTCCCTTACTTGTGTTGACTCCTGCAGGGCTAACAGGAGCGTAAGGAGATAAATATTGTTCTGAGCTGGGTGAAACCTTGTTACAGGTTGAGTTAATCCCAGTGGGGTTTTGACAGGTGTGAATTCATCCTTCAGTTAACATAACTATAAGCATAAGCCCCTACCAAAGACAATAGGTGTATGTCAGGGGTAGTCAATAGGCAGACCCCAGGCCACATCCGGACCACCAGATGCTTTTGAACGGACCCCAAAATCTTTTTACTTATCATTATTATTGTTTTATTACAGTTTTCTCTGGAGTCTGGATCTTGACTATATCTTGAGCAAGAAATTTGGATCTGGACAAAAAATAATTGGTGTAGGTGAACCCACCCAGGAGGTTTTGGCTGAGTATCTGTTTGGGGTAGGGGGTGTGTGCGTGTGTGGGGAGAGAGATCTCAAACTGAGAACAGACAAGAATAGAGAGAAAGAGGCAGGAACCTAAGCACAATGTGAGCCTGGAAAAAGCTTGACAGAGCTTTGGAGTGTAGTGTTGGCTAAAGCGGCTTGGGTGCTGTAAGAAACAGCTCCTTTTGTTCTTGGTTCATTCTGTGTTCAGAGACACAGTACTTGGTGCATTCTTTGTAACAAAGATTATATCAAAGTAAATACCAGACTCCATCAATTGCTATTCCCAACTGGAACATCCCTGGACTTTGACAAGCCACTCGGGTCAGAAAGGATCAACAATATTTTTAATACTGAAGTGATCAGAATTGACTTGATGTACAGATAGGAAGCTTCTACTTCTCAGTAAAAATGTGCCATTTTTACATTTCAGAGAAGAACCACACTTGAATGCTTTAGAGAAAATTAGGACACACTGATTGTGAAAGGAAGCTAGTTGTGTGCAGGGGACTGGACTAGATGACCTCTCGAGGTCCCTTCCAGTTCTATGATTCTATTGCACTGTAGAAGTATGAGAGACAGTGACTCGTGAATAAAATGCTTTTTCATTATAACCACGACCACGGAAGAGGACACCAGCACTGGCAAATAAACTTACATTAAGTGCACTTGCTGTAAGCATTTATACTTTGATCCTGAAAAGTATATTGCATATATACATTGTACAATATATGGACTGTGTTCATTTTTATTAAAAATTGGGTGGTGCCGGAGCAGACCTGGAAACTGGGGTGTCTTTTCCTCTAGGAAGATAAATATATTAAAAAAAAAAAACAACAAAAAAAAACAACCCTGACACTTGCATTCCAAATGGAAGTAAAAGCTCTTTATACGACTCTTTTTATGAACCTTAGGGACAAATTAGCCACAGCAGGGATGATTCTGCAGGCTCCATAAACGGGAGAGACTTCATCACGGGCAGGGAGATCATCCCTGCATGAAGTTTGACAGAATTTTAAGAAGGAGCTTCTGTGTGTCCCCCCCGTTACCCAGCACATCACTGTACCTCGGGCAATGAAGTCTTTCTACAGCAATCACACAAATCATTTCCAGGCCCAGCTCAGTCTCTTGAATTATTGAGAACCTTCTTCAGGATGAGGGAGACTTGATTGTAAAACAAATGTATTTCGGGCTCATTGTCCTGTTCAGAAGCTGAGCTCGCTAGGAAGCTCCTTGTGCGAAACTAGTTTACATTGCTATGGAGCATGTGCATTGAAAACAGAAAGAACTGCCTCTTGTGGAATAAGCAGAAGCTAGAAATAGTTGCCGTGTCTTGGCTTTTCAGTGGCTTATGTGAAATTTGTTTTACAGACTAACTGTTCTATTGCACCTGTGAAATTCCCTAAGCACACGTTAATGGTTTTGAGTTACTGGTCTCAGTCCAGTTCATGGTGGATTCTATTCTGAAACTCCCTCCTCCATCGGGTGATACTGTCAGAAGTCACCAAGTGGAGCACCCATGGGGATACACATCTCGAAGAACCACAGTTACTGCACAAACTTACCTTTTCTTTGATCACTAAGTTAACGTATTTTTAAAAAATTAAAGGAAACGGACATAGCTGTCTCAAGACAGTCTAACTTGAACCTAATCCCCATTAGGTCATGTCCTTGAACAAGATAACTATAGGCCATCTCTGAGTCAAGGTGTGTTTCCACAGTCTCTGAAGAAAGGAAAGCAATTCTCTGCATCAGTTGAATGTGTCTGGTTTTTCCTTCTGTGGTGGCCAAGAAGCATAGCTAACGTCCAGGTTTATTTTCAAAAGATATCTTTCTGTCCATTAATTTGAGGTTTCATGGGCCAGATCCTTAGCTAGTGTCACGTAGTGTCTGTGGTGCTGCTGATATGGTACTATATTTGTTAAATCTTTATCAATTGAATCTAAACATGGTGTGTGTATATATAATACATATGAGAATATAAATACAGTGTATATAGCAGCGGTTTTCAACCTGCGGCCCATGGGCCACATGCGGCCCAATTAGCACACCACTGTGGACTAGCACTGTGGGCAGGCAGGCTCCCGGGCTGCTGCTGCACAGCAGGGTAGGCTCTAGGCTCCCAGCTGTCGCACCACCGCAGGGCAGGTGGGTCGGGGTCCTAGCTGCCGCCCGGCTCCCTACACTGGGGTCCGGGCAGCCAGTTGCCACCCAACCCTGCGCGGCAGGGTCCAGGGTCCTGGCAGGGTCTGGAGTCTGGGTCCTGGCAGCCTCCCCGGCCCCACACTGCAGGGGTTGGGGGTCCACATGCAGCAGAGTCAGGGGTCGGGGTCCCTGCTCTTATGCCCAGCTCTCCGCTCCTGGCCCCACTCTGTGGAGGGGTCTCTGGGCGGAGAGCGTTGTGCATAGGGGTTTGTGGGGGGGTTAGGTGGGGGGCACGGTGGTTCTCAACCATATGCGGCCCACAATGATGAATAGGTTGAGAACCACTGGTATATTTAAAACATATGGGAATTCGTGTTTATTTAAGGATACTTCATGTATCGAATTCGCTGAAGAGTTGAGGTTTCAACTTGCATTAAGAGCAGATGGGCAAGTTTGAGCTTTTACTGTGTTTTTGCTCATATTCATCCAACCCCAACTTGAAAGCCTGTATGGAATACAGGAAGCACAAGTTTTCAGGTATCTACTGTTGTCTAAACAATATTTTCCTCACACTACCTTCCTCTTAGTGATATCTGTATCTTAACTGAGTTACCCCAGGCACATTTAAAACACATAGGTAACTGACGTATATATCTCTCATGAGCCTCTCAGAATCTTTTTGAAAAACTAATTATCTACGGAAGTTGTTTACGCATTTTCCTCATTTAAGCTGCTCAACATGCCATGAGAGCTTCTGAAAGTCCAGTAGCAGCTGCATTTTTCTGGGATCAGTATAAATCAATCTAGACCATTTGTATTATTGAAGGGCATCCTCTGACTTGCTTGTCTTGCATTGTCACATGCCAAAACCAATCACATCAAATGTGTTGACAATCTGCAGACCTTGCAAGGAGCCTGTTTTATTTATGATGGGTGATTGGGAACATCTGTGACTGTTTTCATGCTGTGCTGGCATAAAGCTTCTTAATACATTGAATGCCACCCTTTCTTAGAGTGATGCTGTGGAAGAGATGAGTAACAATGAACGTTTGTCATGTCTGTCATGAGTAACATGGTTTCTATTTCTGTTTTAATAACTTATTTGAGATTTTAAAGAAAAAGCTCATGAAAGTTCAGTAAATACAATCAAGCAATACCAAAAAGACCTAATGTGTTTGTATATATGTAAAACTAAATTATACAAAGAATAGAGAAGAAAAGCAAGAAGAACAGAGAGACTAATTTAAATACAAGGGAAAGATTACAAGTGTGAACAAAATACATTGTACATTTGAACAAATGTTAATGACTAATCAAACTGTTCTTTGATACATTAATCTATACAAACATTTTCATTTAAAGATGCATCAATGATTCAAATTGTAATCCAGAGTCTTATGCTAGGCTTTGAGTGTGATTTCCAGTGTTGTACAATTATTTGCTTGCATTCAGTACTTTTTCCATATTAAACGCAGACTATTCCAAAACACATTGAAAGGAATTTATAGTACTCTAATCCTGACAACCATTAAAATGCTTGGTGAAAGAGGAAAACTTTTGTGTTTATGAATCTTATTACTCAGAGAGGCACTTTTCAGATAGATTGTTACAATGGGTACGTCCGCCTACTTGCAGCTTGGCGAAGAGCTAGACCTGCAAGTCCCTGGTAGGAGGGGAGTACCCTGCTTCCTGAAGTTCTCTTGAACTAACCTCCACAGTCAGGATAATTCATATCTATTTTTCTAGAGTGAGGAAAAAGCACAATTTCTCTTACTGCAGACCATGGCAACAAAGCAAATCCAATTGCCATCTCTATTCTGGATGTCCCATATGTCTCCAGGCTGTGGCAGTCCTATGGGCCTTATTATGCAAAGAAGGTATATTTTCAGGTAAGCAGATGAATGTTCCTATTCATTGTTCTAAGTCATGCAGATTCATTGTGATGAGATTTTCACAGCACTGTGCCTCCAAGATGGGAAGCTTGGTGGTTCTTTAAATATATTCCAGCTGAGATATTGGTGCCCAGGCCAGGATGGAGGGTATATAAAGTGTGGAGAAGAGTTCTGCCAGTATGTGTTGGTTATAGATTGGCTAACCAATATGTAGAGGTTTGGTGAATGTATGTATTGATGGCCCTGTGGCCACCTAGCGGGTCTCAGTACAGAAGACGTGACTCCTGAGATTGTCAGTGCTCCTAAGGACTGGACTTTGATGCCTAACAGAACGAAGACTATTTTATTGAATTTACCTAAGGAATTTAATGTTATGATTGTTGTGAGGACTAATGTCTGAATTACAAGTACTGCACTGGGTGTCATCTAAAAAAGCCCCCAATTTAAACATTCTCTGATTGAAGACCGTAGCTATTGGGAGGTCTGCTTTAATGGATAGGAAGTATGATGCATCATGTGTAGAAGTTTGATCTAGGCAGGTGCTGAAGGAGCGGAATGAGATTCGGAGGTTATGTTTTCTGACCTTTATTGGGCTGGAATAAGCATTGATGCCCTAAGGAAGCATTTAATGCTGGAATTTGTACCAAACTTACTTTCCTCGAACATGAAAACATTATAGAGATTTACCTTTCTGCTTGAACTCTCTTATACACCCACATTAGCCCTCCTGGAGGAATTCAAGGCTATGTTTTACTTCTTTTACATGGTAGTTAAACTATGGGCTTGGCATCAGCCAGCAGAATTTTTTTGTTGAGTTACTTTTAGAGTCCATGAGAGTGATAACGAGTTCCTCCATGTTTAACTTCTCTGAACCCAGATGAACTGCTTTTTTCAATGGCAGATGGCCTCTGTGACATAGAGGCATCAGTAGATCCAATGCTAGTTAATTGACTGAAATCCATAGCCTCTTCACCCCCAAAGGCAAAAACAGTATCACTGTCATGCTCTCCTTCCTATCTTTTGTATGGTTCTGGGCAACAGTGGGAAGACGCATAGCATACACATTGCCCAGTTTTGAGAGCTCATTCATCACCCCACAATCCAGGTCCTGACACATGGAGAGGCCAATATGTCTTTCTGTTGTTTCCGGATGCAGAGGTCAATCACTAGCTCACCAAATTGACTGAGTGAGGCTATTTCTAGGTACAGATTCCACTCTGCTTAATCCAACGTCTGCCATAATAAATCTTGGTATTCATCTTTGTACTAGATGTGGAGCGCACATAAAGATAGGAAACTTTGCTCTGGCCAGGACAGGAGAAGTTGATTTTTTTTTTTTTCCTCCCTGAGTTGGAATGATCATGTTGCCCCTAGTTTATGTAAAACTCCCTCAGACACATTAATCCTCAAGCAGAATGTCTTTTATCCATGGAAAGAACAGCGCTCTGAAACTTTAGTAAATCATTGTGTTTGAACTTGGTGCATGCTGTGGATTGAAAGAGTGCAGGGGAAAGGTACCAGAAGAAACTGAGAACTGAATGAGCCCCCAGCATTAGCCCCAGCTGGCATTTTGATATAAGGCTCACTCTTCCTGATGCACTAATGAGTGGATCCCTTCAAAAAAAATTGTTTTGTCTACACTTGGTTGAGGGAATGGAGTATATATGATGGGGCCTTGATCTTTGCCAATGGATGGGATGGGGTGCGATGCAAGGGAATAGCAAGAATTACTGAACAGGTCTCATAGGAGCTCTGGTTCGTTGAAGCACATCTGTCATGAGATCAGCATTCTCAATAGGCTTCAATAAGAACTGGATTTTTTCTGACACCCCACTCATTTTCCTTTGTGGCCATAATCTTCTGTTAATATTCTTCTGAGATGAGAGCTGGTACCTGATAGTATTCATCCTCAGCCCAGGCCTATGATAGACCCATGGTGTGAGGGAAGTTAATCATGAATCCAAGATATTCCAGAAATGGTATCATTCTGTTTGCCTCAGCGTGCTCTCTCTGTACAGAACCTGACCAGAAAAATTGTCCAGGAAGAGATTAAAGTGAATTTCCTTCTTCCTTAAAGCCAATTTTAATATTAACATTATCCTAGAGGGGGACCCTGAGTACACTTTCAGTTCAAATGGTCTTCCTTTCCCTCTTCCCCCTCCCACCAACTTCTTTCACTACCATATATATGTAAAATAGAAGAATTGTCCATGGGATCATAAAATGGAAATGTGTAGATAAACCTTCTTTAGAAATTATTCAGATGTTTTAGACAGAGCCCTGTTTGTCCTAGATTCAGTGGTTAGAAATAAGATGTAGACCGGATTCTGTTGCTCCAGTTAGAAGTGATGGATGGCTTTGTTCATGTCCTGGAATTTCCATGGTTTGCTCGAGTTTGAGAATAGGACAAAGCTGTTCCTGTGATTCTTGCACCTAGGGTACCTTCTCTGGGCAATGGTTCTAGAAACCTCACCTTGACCAAAGCTGTATGTAGCCTTTTGCTCCCAAACAGATATGTCTGATTGGGAGTCATGAAAATAGCTCTGAGTCAACTGAGTGCAGCTACTAACCTGACCTCAGCACCCTGCACGTGTTCTAGCAACAACTTGCTGAATGGTATTGTTTCGTGTTGTATTTCATGGACTGCTTCAACTTGCCATATACCCTGTATTTCTTTCTATAGTGTCTGACAGAAGCCAGGATAATAAGTTGACTTCCAGTGACTGGATAGCCTCAGTTGTCCATAAAGTTTCTCACTATATCACTGAGAGCTGGGAACTGAATTGCTTGAGCATCTGATCTCAAGGTGCCATATAGCACCTGTATAGCGGCGTGAAACAGATTTGTATCCCACTATCTTATTTAGGGAGATACTCTTAGGTTTGTGGAATTTTTAGGTTGAGAGGGACCGTACTGCCAACCTCCAATACCATTCCTTGTGAAAACTGAGCAAGTTGGGTGTTAGATAACAGTTCATAATTTTTGGTAGGGGGTTGGTCTGATTCCCCCTTCGTTTTTCAAGACCAAATAAGGGGACTGAGGCGATACCTTCCTGGACTTGGTTGCCTATGAAAGGCCTGTATAGTGAGGAGGGTGCTCTTCAGCTAAAAATGTTCCCCAGTTAGAAAAGGTGACCCTGACCCTTGGGGAAATAGCCACAGTTACCTTCAGTACTGACACCAGGTTGAATTTTCACACTGAGGAGCCTTCTGCCCATATAAAATGGGTGATGGGGGACAAGAAACAAATGGTGAGTCAAAGGTCCCTTACTGCCTGCTTGTTCTTCCACATATGGGCTCCTGTCCCTCTCCTCACTCCATGGCCAGCTGCTGTGGGGAGGGGTTGAGGGGTTGGGGAGGCATGGCAGTTTGAGAAGCTGGAAACAATAACCTGGGATTCAGGGAATGGGGAACCAAAGCAGCAAGGAATGACAACCCAGGAATTAAGGCATGGCAACATGAAGTGACAGCGGGGGGACGACAGACTGATACTCTCCCAGTCTTTTAGTGGTGGGAGGGAATCCTATCCCTCTATTACATCTTCCCGGGCAGCATGAGGAGGGGTATAGTTTATCTAGGGCAATTGCAGGCCTCCTAAGCATAGTTTCACAGGGCTGTGCCTGAGAATCAGCCCTTTGCGGGGTGGAGAGTTTGGGGGCTGAAGGGGAGAGAGGTTTTTTTATACATATGTGTATATTATTTGCCTCTGATTTTTGTACAGGTGGCCTTCCTCCCCTAAGGCAGAAGAATTCCCATTTTGTGTGTGCGCGCTCAAGAACATGTCCAGAGAAATTTCATGTCTATGATCTAGTCTCTTCTGCATTGATCTGCCATACTGCACTCCAGGAAGGTGAGCTGGGAAAACAGCACGGATATTTATTTCCCTCTTGAGGAGTTTGTTCCCATAATCCTGCTCCAAAGAGGGCAGGGAAACGGGGCTCAGAGACTGTTCCAAAAATCTTTTGAGTGGCTAGTGATCTCCCTGCGCTCCAAGAGACTGGATTTGTTTCACCAGACAGGCCTCTTCTGGGAATGTTGGCCTGGGTCTCAACAATGGTCTCCAAGAAGTTTTACCCCATCTATTGTATGGTATTCCACTGGGGCGGTGGTGGTGGTGAAACATTAGCGGTGTCAGCAGGGGAGATACATTCATCAGCTTAAACAAGATTTGATCATTAAAAATTTTAAATTTAGACCAAATGATTAATCTTGAAGTCAAGTTATTTCCATCTTAACATATGGATGTGAAAAGCTGGAAATCAACCGACAGTATGGCTGCATGTCTGTGACTTCGAAAGCAAATGCCCCAGGAAAATGCTAGGTATTGAATGAAATGAATTTATAACCAGTGCTGAGATAAATCAGTTAACCTCTTATCCGAAAAAGACAATGGAAATATCTGGGAAGTGAGGTAAGAATGAAGGCAGAGCATCGGCATGGCAGACATGCCATTGGGCAGATGGAGTAATACCCAAATAGGATCCTGTGAAAGAATCCCTCTATTGTACGCTACGCAGAGGGAAAACATATGGGATATTACATAGGGGACATAGTGGCCCAGGATAGGCAGCAGTGGCGGGGCCTTGTTCATCCCCTCAGTGACATCTAACAGTGCAGAGGGGGTTCCGACTCTGTGGGGAAGAGAGCTGGGCCTAAATAATCCACACTGCGTGCTCCAAAGTCGGCAGCATCCATTTGGTGTCCAGTATCCTCCAGCTGCGATCGGCCAGAAAGCAAAGGGCGAGGGAGGCAGCTGAGCTACATAGAGGCATGTGCTTGCTGATGCAAGCCATAGGGACTCAAGACTTCACTCCCCTCAAGATGCAGGAGTGGGGGGCTGCTTGCCCTGGAGCCAGTTCTTTTCCAGCCCCGTCTGGCTTCTTTCCTGCTGGGGAAGGCGGATGGACTGAGACAACCCACCTGGGGGCGCTCTGCCCCCAGAGCCAGCCAAGCTCCCTGGTGAAGGAGATGCCAGCCCTTCCCTTTCTGTTTCTCTTCTCTCTGTCTGGCTTGCTCCGTGAAGCATGCATGGACACCAGCCATTGCACAAATATCTCCGAAGGGGGAGCGGAGCTGAGGAGACAAATCACCCCAACAAATCAAATGCAGCCTTGGGACAGCTGGGGATTGGACAGAACCACTGAGCCAAACTGTTAGTCTCAGAAAAGTCTTTCTCTCTCAGAAAAGCTCTGCAGCAGGGAGGCGTGCCTGAGCCGATGGGCACTAGGGAGTGACTGACAGGTCTTGTTCTGCCCCCAGGCTGCAAGCAGGCTGATGTACCGATTGTAATGATCTGTGGACCTTAGCACAATGAATGTATTCAATGAAAAACGTCTGTTGCTAAACAGGACAAGTAGGACAGTGAAATCAATATAAAAAAGGAACGAAATATGCTAGCTAAACATATCTGAAGTTGGAACTAGCTGGGCAAGGAGACTGGGGCTGAGAACTAGTTTGGCTGAAGACAGGAGGTCAGAGGAGCTAGATCGGGTAAGGAGCTGACATGCATGGGAGAGTGGGACAAGTAGCCAGGCAAGGGGGGGGATACTGAGATTGCATGAGAACACAAGGGAGGGAGATTGGGACTGTGAGCCAGTGGGGATAGGAAACATGGAAGTGGGTGAGATGACTGGAGGATAGGGCTTGGGAGAGATGGATCAGGTGAAGAGCCAGAAGAAAGGAGACGAGGAGTGGCTGGGCAGGGAGATTGGAATGAGGGGACTGGTATTGGCTAGGTATGGAGAATGGGTCTGGGACAACTAGCCTGGGGTGGGGAAGAGAGAGGACTTGAATACACAAGAGGGGACAAGGAAAAATTTCATGCTGAGGGGAGGGGAAGAATAGGCCCACTAAGAGCACACACTCCTTCAGAGCCTGGAATGAAACCCTCATTTCTGAGGCCTGGTCTACACTGTCGGGGCGGGTTGATCTAAGTTAAGCAACCAGGGCCAGCGCGCCCACTAGGCGACCCTAGGCGGTCACCTAGGGCGCAAAGATTTGGGGGGCAGATGGCTGCCTTCCGGCTCTGTGGGGGAACGATTCGAAAGGTTCCCCTGCACCCCTTCCCACGCTGCGGCGCCGCGCACAGACCAGATTCACTGGAGCAGAGCCCTGCTGGGGAGCACACCCCCCACTCCGTACAGCGCGCGGAGTGGGAGGGGCGGGCTTGGGAGCGCCCCGTCACTAGGCAGCCGCCTGCGTGCCCCAGGCGGTAGGATTGGTTGTGGTGCTGGTGCCAGGGGCTGTCACGTGAGTAAGGTGGCGGGGTTAACCCCCTCGGGGCTGGGCCTTGGCAGACCATCAGCCCGGCCTGAGGGCAGCTCGCCTTGGAGAGCCGGACACGGTGGGATCCTGGCGTGTGGGCCGGCCCGGGGGCGCAGCGGCAAAGACTGTGGCCCCGGCATGCAGAGAGATGGGGGGAGTCGTGTCTGGCTCTGCGGGACCCAATCGCGCTCCACCCACCCATGGGCTGTGGCATCGCAACGGTCACCTGGTAGGGTCAGCCCCAGGCACACAGCCTGGCCTGCGGCGGGAGTGATAGTGGAGCTCCAGCATGCAGCACGCCTTGGGAGCCTGTCACCCTGTGTGCAAAGGACTGTCCCGTCCCCTACACCCGGGAGTGAGTGACTGATCTTTACACAACAGAACCCTCTGCTACTTTAACTCGTGTAATACCAGCAGCGTGCCAACTCCCTGGCTTCTCATTGCAGTAGCTACCCATGGGCCCCTGGTCTGTTCCTGGAGAGGACAGAATAACCCCAGTAACCTGGACAGTAGGGGCTCCCACTCACGCAGACTCCAGTGTACAAGATTTACTCCTGGTGGAATTCTGCAACAAAAAATTAAAAATTTTGTACAGTGTTTTAAAATTCTGCATATTTTATTTGTCAAAATAACACAATATAATCACACCAGTTTAAATTAGTTGTGGTCATTTATTTGAAAATATCTGTCAGCAGGTATGCCTGAAACAATACAGACATGAAAAAAGATTTGGGAAATGTTTTTTGACAAATAGATTCCTTACTAGGCATATTAATACAGAACTCTGAGTAATAATTCATTTAAACTACAATACAGAACCGTATTTCCCCCCACCCCTCAGAAGCAAAGGCTTGGGGGAGTTGGGGGTAATGGAGGAGCTGAGGGAGAAGGAAGTGAATTTCTGGGAAGGAGTCTGGGTGTGAACTTGGAGGGTTGTGGGAAATGAGGGTATGGCTAGGAAAAGTATGGAACAGGTTTTTGGCGGGGCAGGGAGGATTGTTAGGGAGCTTCCCCTCTCCAGACCCTGGCTGACCCCTAGCATCTCCCATTTAGTCAGGCACATCTGCCCCTGTCCCCATGTGTTCCTGCACTCCCTGTCCGTATGTATTCCTCCACCCCAGCTCAGACACCCACTCTCCCCATTCCCATGTGGCTCTGCACCATCTCCCCTGTCCCCATGTGTCTCTGTGCCCCAGGGATGAAAGTAAAAGACAGGACTTACTGGTACGGGGTCAGCGCCTCATGCGGAAGGGACGGGGCCTAGGAAGGGGCAGGGCAGCGTCCCCCAGCCAGCCCATCCACGCTGGGGAGGCGCCGCAGGCGGGGGGAGGCTGCCGCGGGCAGGGGGGCTGAGCTGCCGGCCCGCGGGGGGTGGGGATCCACCACGGGGGGGGGGGGTGGTAGTTGGGGGTGGGGGGGAGGGCGCAGGGCCGGTGCAAGGAAGTTTTGCCTAGGGCGCGAAACTTCCTTGCACCGGCCCTGTAAGCAACTTCAGCTACGTGAATAACTTAGCTGAAGTTGACGTACTTGGATCTACTTACCGCGGTGTCTTCACTTCGGTAAGTCGACTGCTGACGCTCCCCCGTCGACTCCGCCTATGCTTCTCGCTCGGGTGGAGTACCGGAGTGTCTGGGAGAGCGCTCGGCGGTTGTTTTATTGAATCTTCACTAGACGCGATAAATCGACCCTTGCTGGATCGATCGCTCCGGAGGTAAGTGTAGACATGCCCTGAGTCTCACCATTCCTCTGCTCTCAGCAAACAGCTGTGGAAACCACTGGCAGTGTCCCATTCCCTGATAGTCCATGCAGAGGATGACCGCCTACTGCTGCCATCATTTACTCTATTAATGCAAGTGATAGAGGTGTGTGTGGCAGACCTAAGGGTTCCAACACTGCTGGTGACCATGTAAGTGTCAATATGATGCCACATGATGGAATTTGTTGTTCTGGTGGGTTTTTAAAAAAAAATCTAGGAGATTACATAGAATTTTGTATGTTAAAATAATAAGGCTGCAAAGTCAAGCTGTCAAAAGTTAGGAAATACCAGATTTAAGGTTGCCTGTGCAATCTTAACTCGACCCCCTCGTGATTATGCATTATGCTAATCCTAATTAATTATTATATTTCCCACACACACACACAGGATCCCTTCATTCAGTGTACAGGTGAACCTGCTCTGGGGATGAATCAGGGTTGTGTAATGAAGGAGACTTGTCTGTAGGACCCCTGCTTGGTTTATTTCAGAAGTTGGAAGATGTGTAGCGTAAAGGGTTGCAGGAAGAGAAGGGTTGGTCTCCTGGTTAAACCAGTTGAATGCTGCCATGGAAAACTGGATTCTAGCCCTACCTCTGCCACAGAGTTTCCATGTGATGCTGGGTAAGTTGCTTAAACCAGACTTTTCACAGGAGGTCTTTATTTGTGTGTTCCTCATTTTCTGGGTGCCAGACTTGAGACCCTGAGATCTGATTTGCAGAAGTGCTAAGTGCTCACAGCTTCAAGTGAAGTCAATGCGAACTGTGCTTGGAACATACAAAGTACTCTGGAAAAAACAGGTCCTAGGCATCTCTAAATTAGTGGATACTTTTTGACCTTAAGCTCTTTGTATCTCAGTTTGCTATCTGTAAAATGGAGATAATACCACCTCATGTCAGGGGCACTGTGAAAATAAATTGTTTGTGAAGCATTCTAATGCTGCAGTGATAAGCACCATACAAAAGCTGATGGAGAAATTATTTAACACCCCCTCTGAAGACAGAATTATGAGTGTGCAGTAAATAACCCATGAAGTCATAGATTTGCATGAAGAGAAAAGCTATTGAATAGCTGCTTCTTCAGTGAGCACTGTCCATTCTGTGTACTGAATAAGGCAGACATTCTGCGGACAAAAAAGTATGTGATTAAAGACTCTGTCATAGTACATACTGTGATACAGCATGGCCAGAAGGCAGCAGGAGAGTGATCTAGGATGAGGAGAAGCCTTATTCCCTGTAGATTAATTAAAAGCACCTGAAGCCAATTAGAGCACCTGAAGCCAGTCACCTGATAAAATCCCCCTGCTTCAATCAGCCAGAGGAGGAGCTGGAGCAGAGTGAGGAGGAGCTGGAGCAGAGTGGTTTGGTGGTGGAGCAGAGAGCAGTTTGGAGGAGTGAAGCAGAGTGGATTGGTGGTGGAACAAAGAGCAGTTCGAAGGAAAGTGGAGGAGAGTTTTGAGAAGTGCTGCAGCGTGCTAAGAAGACCAAGATCCTAGGTAAAGGGACACCTGGCTTGTGCAGAGGGAAGGCAGGAAGCCCCACAAGCTGAAGGTCAGGAGAGGGAAGTAGCCCAGGGGAAAGAATCACTGGTACAAGTGGTTCACCTACTATCATAGGGCCCCTGGGCTGGGACCCGGAGTAGAGGGCGGGCCTGGGTCCCTCCCTCTCCAACCCCCTTCCCTGGGATACTAGTAGGATAGCTGTTACCCCAGTTCAGGGGCAAGAAATGGCACCCTGAAACCCCCCCACAAGAGAGAGTGCAGGACCCATCATAGTAGTGCCGGCAATTTGCCACAATACGCAGAGCAAGAGCAAATTAAGGTTGCATAGGTGACCTTAATTATGGCATTTCCTAATTTGCCAGTGCTTAATAAATGCAACTTTAATGTTTTCTTAGCATATTTTTTGTGTGTAATTTTAAAAGGTATAGAATATGATAATGTAACTACAGTCTGTACCACAATTTATATGCACAATGGGGCAGCAGACTTAAGAGCACTTATGAAGCCGTAAAATTGGAATATCCTGATTCAAGTGCAAAATCAAGTTGCTATGGGTATTATTCCTAGTAATAGATTTGCCAGTGGTAGACCCACACACAACACCAGTGGAAGGCATTCTGGTCTGGAGCAATAAGCACAGGGTTGGAAGTTAAGAGGTCCTGAGTTCTAATCATCTTTCTGCCACCGACAGATTTGTTGAGGAGCTTGCTTAAGTCACTTCGCGTATGTTTCCCAATCTGTAAAATGGGGATTACATTTATCCACCTTGTAGGGGTATTCTGAGGTTTAATTTAACAGCTGTTCAGTACTTTGAACACATACAGCTTTATATAAACACTAAATATTATTGCTAAGTCCATTCAAACACATCTGCACAGTCCAGAACTTAATATTCGCATCTCGTTTGTATGGATTATACATCAAATATCACTATATTTACTGTAATTTATGTGGGTGCATATCAAAAAATTATTCCAGTATGAAAAGAGGGTTTCATTTGAATGATGACTCTCATCCAGGCAAAACTGAAAGCAAAGAGCACAGCCAGGATCATAATAGCCTTTTCCGCATGTTGACATAAATCATGATGTGATTCAACAAGGCTTTTGCTTTCCCTTTCATCTGTGCTGTACAGTGATCTGTTTGCTCTGCTTCAAAGAGAGAACTCTTGAAGATGTTTTCTGAAATGATAATTTTCTTGACCCGGGGTGTGTTTGATTACTGCTGTGCTTCAGAGCTTTTCATGCAAAGATGTTGGAGGGGCATGTGTTTGTCACTCTGTTAGAGCTTTTCTCTGGGGGGGGAAAAAACCCTGTTTAAGACCCAAAGGGAGTCGGTATGTTCAAGTGTAAGTATGTATTTGTCTAGTATTCATCCCCGTGTTTTGAAGTTTGCAAACTGCTCCTTCATTCAGGGGAATACTAACTCAAACCTATTGGGCCCAATTCTGATGTTTCACCGTTTGTAAATTCAGATCAACTCCACAAGGTTCAGTTACATGGACATTAAAAAACCATTGCATTTGGAACTGTAGTTAACTCCTGTCTGCAAAATTCCTCAGGGAGCGGTGTTATCAGGGTGTGTAAATGTGGGTCACTTGGAATAAATAGTGGGAGTTTAAAGCCTTTCCCTAGATTAGTAGCATGGTAGCAGCCCAGGCAGGGGAGGTGAGTAGCAGTTTAGGCCCTGATTCAGTGTGATACTCAAACATTCTTATTTTTGTTAGTAGACCCACTGAAGTCAACGGCCTTAGGCTTGGTCTACACTGGGGGGCGGGAGGGGTCGACCTACGATACGCAACTTCAGCTACGCGAATAGCGTAGCTGAAGTCGGCGTATCGTAGGTTGACTTACCTGGCCGTGAGGACGGCGGCGAGTCGACCGCTGCCGCTCCCCCGTTGACTCCGCTTCCGCCTCTCACGGCAGTGGAGTTCCAGAGTCGACGGGGAGCACTCTTGGGGATCGATTTATTGCGTCTAGACGAGACGCGATAAATCGATCCCCGATAGATCGGCGGGTAGTGAAGATGTACCCTGACTCACAAATTTAGTTAGGCACATGCTTAAGTACCTTTCTGAATAGGGGCCTAAATCCATTAGCTCAAAGTGTTGATAGATTATTAACCTCTTACATGGGCTGGCCAACTGGAGGGGAAGAAGGAATAAAATTCCCACACTCCTAGTTGGGGTTACATTTATACGAAGGAAACTTTAACAAAAATAATTCCCACCACTGTTAACTAGTTCAGCTCCCCCAATGTTACCAGGCTGCTGGTGTTTACTAGAGTCAGTTGGATCTGCCCTGAGCAGGGTTGAGCTATTGAAACCATATATATTTTTACACTGAAAAAAGACTTAAGTAATTGGTGCAACTATCTAAAATTAAAATTTACTGTGTCAAAGTATACATTTTATTACATTCAGGACTTTTTAGTCCATCATAAAATTGACAATTAACGCTGTACATGTGGACACTATGGTCAGTATGATACAGATGCTCCATATTAAAAAAAAACAAACCTAAAAATATCTGATCTGGTGTCTGCCCATCGATGGAGTTTATGCTCCCTGGCACTGCACTGAGTTCCATGACAGATTCTACACCAGTGTTGCTAAGGTCTGTGCATTGTGAGTGCTTTCGGGGCTTCTGTAGTCCTTTTGATATTCTCTCTCTGTGTAGCTGTTCTCAAGGCTGTACTGAGTCCTGGTCATCTGGTTCCGAAAGGCCCGTACGTTTCGAATGGTGAGTGCACAGAACACAGAACTTGGGAAGTACAAACAAGCAGCAACAATGCCAAACAGGCTGACAGCTGCATCACCCCCCTGAACCTCGCAGTTCATCCAGGTGTACCCACGGCGCGCATACAGTCTTTCCCTCTTCTTGCACGTGTCTGTGGCGTTCACCTGGATGATAAAGTGTAAGTAAAGGCCAACAGCTGCAATATACCCCACACAAGCCAGCGCGTCAAAGGCACATTCTGCCACGAGCATCTTCACAGAGAGGCGCTCAATGGGCTTTGCCCCAACGATGAGGAACAGGAGTGTAAGTGCTGCTAATGTCAAGCTGAAGGCTACTCCCCCATACACACAAGGGGCTCTCATCTGGCTGTACTGCATGTCCAGGTCTCTCACCTCCTGGAACTCGGTTCCTTCAAATGGGCTGTAAAATGAACCAATGTTGAAAGAGCCCGTTCCCAAACCTCCCATAGAACTGAAGCCTGCAATAGCGGCATGGGAGGCTCCAACACAGATCAGCACTAGAATGTTGATGGTAATTTCAACAAACTTCAGAATACCTGCAGGAAGAAGAGGGTGAATGAATTAAATATTGTATTTGTTCAAATGGGAGGAGTGGGCGGGGCGAAACCAACACATTTTAAACTACAGAGAGATAGTATTGAGCTTTTCTCCTCAGGGGAGGCTACAGAAAAAGCCCTCCTTTGTATATGAAGCATTCACTTTAATTAAGTGTATTTCAGCGCCTGAGCAAGATGGCTTTTTCAGTAAATTGACAGTGCACTTGATAAGTGGATCATGCAAGAAAAATCCATAAAGATTTTTACAGTGTTGCTTGTGCTGTGATGAAGCAAAGGTAACAGTACCAACAGAGTGTATTTGGTACTCCAGTTCCTTTTCACACAACCACATGGAATGGGAGCTGTTCATCTGAACAAAACTGTGGACAAGATTTTTTTTTAAAAATCTCCAAGCCTCTAGTGACTTTTTTTGAAAAAGGCCATTTACTAGATCCCTAAATATGCATTTAGCAACCTTACTTTAGGCTCCTGTTTTTAAAAAAATTTTGGCCTCTTATTTGCCGGATCTAATCTAAATCAAACAAGGTTTTTAAAATCATATTTAAGGAGACACTTGTTCAACCTATGTGCCTCAATTGACCTCCTTTTAAAGGGAAGTAAATCCTATGATTCTTGGCTTGTCTTAACCCCCACTTTCAAAAGCTAAAATGTACAAATAAGTTCTCCTAGGCTGACCCTCTTCCTCCTCTTGTAAAAATTTTTATGGCATGGACTTTAAGTAAAGGAACAGCATTTGGATAATTGACTCTTGTTTGTCTATCACAAAGTAACAAAAGTAAAGCTAAAGTTCTTTAATTTCAAACCGTCCACCATTGCAATGGCAATTCTATGAAGAGATACCATTTATCTTCCAATCCATCCACCAAGCTGACAGGCAAAGGACCTCTTTGTAGAATGGATTCCCAGACCTCTGCTACTAGTAGTGGGCCATATATCTGTATTCTAACGATCAGCCAGGTCAATATTTTAAAAATCAGAACTATATGTAACCTTTCTAGAGCAAGGCTGTAGGGTTGATGGCTGTCCATCAAATATCATTTCCTGGAGCATAACTGCATGCTAAATGTCTGCAATCCAACTGAATGCTGGCATTTCAAAAGGGCATTTTAACCAGCTGGTTTTCCCCAATGTAAGATAAGTCATAAATATAATATGTAGCTCTTCATCTTAAAGTGGCTTACAAAATATATCCACAGAGCAAACGAATATCTCCATCCTTGTGTTTGGAAAATGGAAACAAAGTGGGAGGAGGGAAAATTTTGCCCAAGAACACCAAGGCAAAACCTTGCTGTATAAGAAAGTGTCATAGGATTTTTAATGTCCATCCAGGGAAGACAGTTTTCATATCACACGTTAACACCCATACACAAGATTGCATAGAACTCATTTTATCTACCTTGCAGGCTGAATTGTATGTCAAGCATTGAACCAGTGCCTCCAGGGAATTCTCTTTGTTTAGATACTATCCCACCTCTCCAAACAGGGATAAAACAGGCCTGACCAAATAAAATGGCCTGTTTTTATTAAATCTACAAAGACTGAATTGGTAAGTAGTAAAAATGTACTGTTTTGTCTTACTCCTTTAAAAAGGACTAAATGTTTATTTTTTATGGAACAGTGCTGTAGTTTGGATCCTGCTCACTTTAAGCACTAAGCCTCCTAAAATGTAAATAGTCTTAGAGGAAGAGACAGTACAGAATTTATCTGTAGATTATGTTGGACTAGAAAATCTAAGTGTTAATTGTATGTGATGACATCACCTTAAACAATGAATTCAACCAAGTTACTAAAAGGTCTTGTTAAGTGCTAGTCCTAGCCAGTGATGCATGTAACACCACTGTTTTATTTAGTGTTTTATGTAGATGGTATTTTAGATCTTACTGCATATTTTAAAACCTCCAGGATGGTAAATGTGAAGTTGTGAAGAATTTTTCATGGGTCTAAGTAAATAATTATGTAGAATTTGAAAATTATTAAATACTTTAGCATAGTGTGTCTCTGCTTCTGTGCTTTGCAGAGCTAGTCCTTCAATATGTATGTAGTAGTAATGATCACTTCATTAACCACTAGAGGGCAGACTAAGATTAGTAAACTTTTTATTGCAGTTAAATTTGAAGCTTCAGGAGGCCAAACCCGTAGTGTAGCAAACATGCTGTACCTCCTAACTTCTGAAAGTAATTACCGAGTCCCTAAGGCTCTTCTTACCCCAGCTCCTCATTCTTTGCAGCAATAAGTGAATACAGGCTAAATGTAAGAAGCTTGCCAAAATGGTCCTGCATTTACTGGCCATTACCAAGTGGGACACAAATCGCTAGAAGCCTACAGTCTTTCACGTTATGCTGCCAAATCCATCTGTGTTGCATTTCCCTGCTGTTATCTAGCCAGCTGCTCTCTGTTGCTGTCAGATCTGTATGAGCTTGCAAAGAAAAGAATGAAGCAGCACAGCAAGGATTAGACTATGGAACATCCTTCCTCTTGCTAGGCTGTGTTGTTCTAGAAACCTTTGTTGCACTTTGGAAAGTGGGATTTCCTGGTGTGAAACCAACTGTGCTCTTCAAAGGAGAGATCTGAAAAACCCCGGAACTGTACAATAGCATGAAAATTACTGAATCCAATCTACAATTTTGCAGTGCCCATAGCTTCCTCTGTAATTGCAATGGGCCTGATTCTGACACGCTGATTTTGGTGGGACTCCTTCTGGAGTAAGGTAATATAGCATAAGTAAGGGTAGCAGAATCTGGCCCTTAGCAAGCAGGAGAGGAAATAGATTGAGGCCAGTACATGTGTAACCATCTCTGACAGTAACAGGAGTTGCGTTATGGCATGTTGTGAATTATATTTCTACAAAGGCAAGAAATTCAGGTTAGACGGGTTTGTGTGTCTGTATGATTTTAACACTAAACTGCCACAATGCTGACTTATTGAGGAATTTGGGCTTGGCTTCATTGAACCAAGTTCACTGTACTTGAGTAAACAACACAGAGTCTTCCAGTGACCCTGTACTTCCCAGTTACTCACAACATATTCAGACTGATTGTAAAATGGGCAAACATCCACAGCTCTCCTAAATCAAAGAGAAAAAAAAATCAGCTCCAGAGCAAAACACGCAGCTGTGAATTACAGGGCAGCAGGGCTAGGTTTTGTCAAAGTAATAAACAGCTAAAGCAAACCTGAGGGATTAATGGAGATTAGAACTCTGGATTAATAGCCCTTCTCAAAGTCTGATTTCCTTCAAAATATACACAATACATTGATCAGAGTACTGTATCCAAGCCCTGCACAGGCTCAGCAGCTCTTGTTCCTTCTCTGATCTCATTTATTGCTGCCGCCTAGAAAAACTCCCAAGCTGCTGCTCCTGCCACTGTCCTCCAGTTCCACCAGGTAGAAGTTTGCTTACATGAGGCACGTTTTGTAAAATTTTCCCATGGCAGCCACACTGGTGCGTGTACGTTGGGAGCTCTACTGTGCTCAGCCTACTGTCGGTTTCAACACACCATATCCACTACACTGAGCAGGAGTCAATGACCCTGGGGTAAGAATACCAGCTGATGCACCTTGTCCGAACTAGGGCTCGCAATATTGCTAATACTTGTAGAGCTACACTATATTCTGAACAATAAGAAAATTTTACAAAAAATCCCTTATGTAAACAAGGCTTGGTGTACGTTAGTTTAAACCTAGTGCCCAATTTTCTGCATTATTACAAGCAATGGTGTAGATGCAAGCCCTGATACTGTTGCTGAGGAACGAGCACTAAACATGCCAATTTAGTGGGTTTTGCCCCCCATGCTCAGGCTCTTAACTGATCACCATATAGAGGGTCAGGAAGGAATTGTCCCCCAGGTCTGATTGGCAGAAACCCGGGGGGGGGGGCGGGAGAGGAAATAGGGGGGTTTCGCCTTCCTCTGCAGCACGGGGCACAGGTCATTTGCTGGTCTGAATTAGAGCAAGTGGTGGATTCTCTGTAACTTTAAGGCTTTAAATTAAGATTTGAGGACTTCAGTATCTCAGCCGGATGTTATGGGTCTATTACAGGAGTGGGTGGGTGAGGCTCTGTATCCTGTGATGTGCAGGAGGTCAGACTAGATTATCATGATCATCCCTTTTGGCCTTAAAGTCTAAGCATGTGGTGCAGCTTGAGCATTTCCACCTCAAGCAGCAAGGCCTCGGGTTTTGCTTAGAGTAGGATTTACAGGTGTGCTGTTAGGACGTGCTAGCTAACTCCTTCTAATAGTCTGTTGTATACCCAGCAGAGTTTAACTCGTGCTGCGATGGTAGAATTAAAGCCTATGAGGCTTTGACATTCCACTTTAGCGTGTGTTAAAGTCTTTTCTGCCTAGTCTATTTTCAGTGTGTTAGCTAGCACCTCCTACTACAGTGTTCTAACTTTTCAGTCTATCCTAGTTTAGACAAAGCCTGGGGGGCTAAGCTGGAGCTACTGCCCTGAAGAGTAAAGTACTTATTTTTACTAGGTAATTTCATAATTAAGGGATTTTTTTTTTCTCCAGGGTTTTTAGCATCACTTTTAAGGACAGCACACAATGATTACCAATATCAACATCGTGCCCGAGTCCATCCCCAGACCCCCACCCCAAAAACCAAATAGTGAGCCATGCAAAAACTCAGATCTCATCTCTCCCACCCACGCAGAAATAAAAATGTGGACTTTACAGTGTGCCCAGCAGATTGGAGGAACTGAAGCTGGTCTGACCTAAAGATTTTTAAAAAGTAGGTTAGCTTTTGGTTTTTAAAGGTAACTTTTTAAAAAGACCAGTATTCTGACAACATATAGTCAATTGCAGAAGCAGGAGTCAAACAGTTCTGCAAAGGATTCTGTATGTAGAACTACTCTTGCCAATAAACATTTTGCATTCCACAGAGTAAAGTTACAGCTGAACTTGAGGCTTTACAGTCACCTCTGTGCTGCAGCAGCTGGATTGAGAGAGGAGAGGGAGAGATGGAAAGTTAAGAGAATCTGACAGAAGAAAGGAAAGATTTTTTTAAAAAACACCAAGGGAAAGAAGAAAGACCAGTGAAAGGAAAAACAGGTGAAGAGGAACAGAACGAAAGGGCAGACAGAGGAGAGAAGGGTCATTATAAAAACGGGGTGGGGGGGAAAGGTAATGAAGGAAAACGAAAGCAGCAGACAGTGAAAGGTAACATTCTAAAAACAATTTAATAAAGCTGGATGCCTCCATATTGCAATAAAGTTGCATGTTCACATGTGTGTTTTTGTGTTTACACCTTATGTGTACATATCCAAGAGGCGTGATCTTGCTGCTATTGAAGTCAACAGCAAAAGTCCCACTGTCTCTAATGGTGCAGGATCAGACCAATAGAAAACATCCTATGTAAAAAACCACCTACCCTGCAGTTCATATGTTCCCTTTTCAGTGGTGCTCTTCTTTCTCTGGGTATTGCTAAAACATCCCTAATGGGGTAATACTTAAAAAGCACTCAGGTTCCAGGAGTTAAGACAGGCAATGTAAAGACAAAAATTAATCACTGAGCCTGGGCATTTCAAGGGAGCCTAAGGGAGTTAGGTACCTAAATATCATTGAATTCAAATGGAATCCAGGTGCCTAACTCCTGTGGGCTCCTTTGAAAATATTTTAATATGAAAATCTTGTTGAATTACAATTATTCAATTTGTCAAAATATTTTATGGCCCTAAGCTAGTCAAATGACAGAGAAAAATTAGTCAACATTTGGAAAATATTACAAAATTTGATTAATCAGCTCTAGTGAGAAGAGCAGCAATAGCACTATCCTTTTAATATTTGTAAAATGTCCCATTAGTGAAGATGATAATCCTGCTTAGAAGCCTCAAGTGACTCCTCCTGTTAGCCTGGTAATTCTCAAGTTCATATGCAGGGGTTGTTCTATTCCCCACATCCAGCCTGCCCCGGAGACCATTTTCTCCCATAGGAGCAGTTTCCCCATACTGCCAAGAACTTACTCCAAGTCCTACGGTTTGAAACTCGTGCCTGTACTGCACCTGTGGCATACTTGGGACTTGCAGGACTGTCCAGGCAATACCGGCAAACCTGATCCCTAAGTGATGGAGTGCTAGCACGATATTAACTTCATGCTCCAGTACCACATAGCGTTAAGCAGTAGCTGCGTCATATGGACTGAGAGCAAAATGGCAAATAACTTCAGGCCACTTGGGGGATCAGGACATCTTAACCTTTTGCATGGCTTTTGCCTGAGCTTATTCCAGGTCCTGCCTTCTACTTAGACTCTCTCTATCCACTATTTTCCCTGATACTTCCTACAAAAGCAGGAACTGCTTCTGAACACTTTCCCTATTTGCTTCTTCTGTGACAGCAAAATTCTTCCCTGAAGCACTGAGGTTGAAGCAGATGAGGAGAAGGTCACGCACCAAATCTTGGGCCCTGTAACAATGGGTCCCAATCTAGTAACATCACAGAGGGGCCTATGTTTATTTTAACTGGCACTGGGCACTTGCAACAGTACTTCCTGTTGTGCATTTCAAATACTGAGATTTTCACCCCGATGCATCCAGAGCTCTTTCTAGAAGGTGGCAAGTAAATGCCTCCCTGGTGTGGAACAAATGTGCTGAGTTGGCATGAGAGAGCCACCTTTCCCCAGCTCTTTTTACTATAACTAGAAGATATTCTGATAGTTACTGCTTTTGAATTAGCATCACTGGCAGAAGCTGGGGCAGGCTAGGAGAACCTGTATGCTGGGACGTTTTATTAAATCAGGCAAACCTAGGCCGAGGAACCAATATCACAGCAGGGTCAGTGGAACCTGTTACACAGTATGCTTTTTTTTAATAATTAGTTTATCCTCTTAGGAAAAATGTTATAGCTAAATTTAATAAATACATATGTAAGCTGACTGGGAACAGTACAAGTCTGTTGGGGGTAATTACCTTTGAGCGTGATTACACTTGTTAAAGGAAATAATTATTTTTATTTTAAGTGTTAGGCTCAACTGTGGGGAATCTCAGTCTGACATGGTTATAAAAAAACCAAGATACTCCTAAATGGGAATAATAAAAGTTGTGAACTTAACTGATCCATTCTAGTTTGGTCCATCAAGCATAATGGGCAGTGTCATTCTTTTTTCCTTTTGGAGGTTGTATAAATTAGTGACATCATGGATTAGTATCAAATATCTACCTAGTAAATCATGCCTGCTTTGCTACTATCACCCAAGGTCACAGCAGGAAAGTCACTTCAGCTCTTAGCCTCAGTTTTCCCATCTCTGAAAATGGAGGCAATACTCAGCACACCCTTGGAAGATCAGTAATTTGTGCTGATATTGTGTTTTGAACATAAAGCTGTGCAAAGAGCTGATTTTTCCAGTTCTCTGGAAGTTCCAAAATATTAAAAAGATTTAGTTTCAGATAAAACAATTTCATTCAATCTGAAACAAAACACTTTGTTTTGATTTTGAGCTATTTATCATTTAATGAAATTGAGACATTTTAAAAGTAGTTTTGAATTGAAAAATCAAAGCATTTTGTTTAGAAAACTTTTCTGAATATTTTTGGTGGGGACAGGAGGGCAGGTTTGACCAAAATAATTTAGTGAAAATCGATGTGTGCGCAAAATGTTTTCATCAACCCTAATCTGCAATTTCAACAAAGTCTGTCAAAAAAAATCACGCAGCTTTCTTCCTAAATTACACCTACATCATGTGTAACTAGCATAGTCCACCTCATCATTTGTATGATACCAAATGCTCTGGTATTTCAGAGCCTACCTTCAAATGAAATGCTTCAGAAATTCAAAATGGGTATGCTAACTTTATGCCATGCAATGCTATTTATTGCTAAACCGTCTTAATGGCTTCAGCATGTTAATGACCCATACCAGCTTGATTGGCACTGCTCAGTCCAGTATTCCCTCAAACTTTTAAACTAGAGTATTTTTTAAAAACACCATTTTCATTGTCAGTGGGGTTTAAAAAAACAAACACACAAAACAGCCTGCCACAATACTTAGTTTACCAGTTATGTTGTGTCTAAAATTTGATTTGTAATAAGCATGAGGGTGAATGAAGCATGCTCATATCTGAGGACATGTACTGCTTCATTCTCACAATGGTACTATATTGTATTTCACTGTCAACCAAACAATGCACAGCAGGTATAAGAAATGTATAAATGAGTTCAGAATAGTCGTTGGATTAGAGGGGTAAAATGAGAAGATGGTGACAGTTAATTAGAAAAATCCAATATCAACTTTTACAACATACAGTGTTGCCACGCTGAAAAAGCTGGAAGGAACTGGTATTTGCTGCTTGGGTGCTGCTGAACATACCTCTCACATGTCCCTTATTTCAGTCCCAAAGTTACCTGTGTTCCACACATTTGGTGACCCCCTCAAATATACTGAACTTTATTTATATCAGTCATGAAACTGACCCTACAGAAAGCTACATCAAAGGAGTGAATCCCACAGAACGTTAGTTTACTGTATGAATGTGTCCCTTGTTGCTAAATAGTTCTGGAAGTGATTGTGGTGATCAGCTCAGTATCCCTTCTTGTCAGTAAAGCTGGGAGCCTCCGTGAAAAGTGGTTCATGACAGAGTGGCAAAATATATAATGTAAATTTCACAATGGACATGAAAGATGTTGATCCTATGTCTACTGGACTCATCTCTCAGCAGGGGGGTTGATTTCCATCTTAATATTGTTCCCAAACGATTCATTCCACTATTCAGAGCTACTTTCCAGAATCGGTAGCTGTGGTTAGAACTTCCAATCACATTTCTGAGAACAAAGGCTTATGGATGCTTACATTGTAATTAGTGCTGGTTTATTAATGCATGAGCATATCCTGGAGAAAGTCATGTTAGAGCTCTTTAATTTTATTTGCGGTTAGTAAAAAGGGTAAAACTAAAATTAGAAAGTTTCCTTGTTGCTGAGAGATGATACCCCTCTCTGAGAAGACAGGGGTCTGAACAATTAGAGCATTTAGGTTAGATGTATGTTCACTAGAAGCCTATTATACAATACATTTGAGAAATACAACACTGTTCACTGCATTTGCTTTGAACTCTGTTCCTGCTGCTGAGAAATAGGATTTCTGTTAGTTTGCAGGGAACAAGTGTCTCTCTCAAATCTTTCTTTAATTTAGATATTCCACAGAAAATGTCTAAAGGGAGCAGCAACACCCCCAGAGAGAAACTGACTATTGTAAAACAGAAAGACACCAGTTCTTCTTGTCTGACAAGAACAGGAGAGATGAGGCTTATTCCAGATCATCCAAGCTGTGTATATTTTTATCATTAAATCCATATATGGCTGGATTCATAAGGAAACTTAGCTGCCTAGAAAATCACGGGATTCACAAAACCTGAGCTCAGCTCCTAGGTCCCTATACAACAAATGGGGAGACCCAGGTGCCTCTGAATGGGATTCACAAAAGCCAACATGCTGGGAGGCTCTCTGCCTAAAATAGCCATGGTAAGGTGTGTACTAAGGCCAGCCCCTTCTGAAGATAGGCATCTAAGTCCTGGTTGCAGCAGGGAGGTGCCTAGCTCTGCTTGGGATTTTCAACTGCAAAACCTGTCTTGGTGTTAGGCGCCTAATACCATTTTTGCAAGAAGCTCGAGGGGGAGAAGGGAAGGAAGTGGCCCTCCCTCATTAACCACTAGGCCAAAAGTTGAGTACTCATCTGGAATGTGGGAGACCCTGGATTCAAATCCCCCCACCCCACCTGAGGGGAGAAGGTAAGTGCCCTGACCACAATGCTATAAGATACTCCAGAGTGGGGCTCCCTCAAGCTCTCCTGTTGAAGCTGTTCCACTGTGGATAAATACTTAAGTCATTGGAGCAGGGGGACTGGACCCTGGGTCTCCCAGGTGAGTAGTCTAATCACCAGGCTATTCAGTCACTCATACTTGCTCTGGCTCTGAATCATTGGGCCCAAGATAGAGATTCCTTAATGCAAAATTCCATGTTTTTAGGTGGCATATAAAGGCTTAGGGGCCTACAAATGTAACTAGGTGCCTTGAGGAATTTACAAAAGCATCTAAGCAGCCTAGAGGCCTAACTCCCATTGAAAGTCAGTTGGAGTTTGGTGCCTAACTCAGGTGCTTTTGTGAATCTGATTAGGAGCCTATTTGCATCTTCAGGCATATCTTTGTAAATCTGGCCCGCAGACATTTAATAAGACCAATAACTGAATTGTAGCTATGCTGTTCGTGAATTAGTCTCCCTGGATGTTGTTATTCAGTCCCCTCCCTCTTGTCCCTTAGCCTGAGTTTGTTTATGAATCAGGATGTGTGATTGAAACAAGGACATACATCTGTGAAGAGACATATGGATGGTAAACCAAAATAAAAATCCACATACCTCTCCTTGAGCATAGCTTATTACATTTCTCTGAAAAGGTCTCTTTCTCAGGATCATAATTTGGTGGAGAATTGACATATCCATGAGTTGGTAGTGTGTTTTTTTGGGACAGGTCTGAATTAGCAGTAGAAGTTCTTGAGTGTTGGTTGCCAGGAATCCCTTGTGTGGACCTGGAAATGGGGTAGCAGTAAAGGATTATCTATACGAGACAGCACAGTCTAATATTTTTGGACAAGTGCACCAAAAAAATATTAGTTTTAGTTTCTGGAATTTTTGCTAACTGACTTGCTTCACTGGTATGCGTGATCCATTTTGTTTGCAGATATTTGGTCAAATGAGATGTTTGCAAGAATGTTCATGAAAAGCAAATCTATCACCTGCTTGCATGAATGTTTTGTGAATATCACAGCGATTTTGAAAAACTTTAATTATTCACATAATAAATCCATTCAACTATTGCTAATGCTTCTGTGTAATTTGCAAAGAGAAAAGAGGGAGTGGGTGGAACTCTTGTTTATAAACACCATGTACCCAGCAATCACTCATCTGCCATGAAAAGCAAATACCAGCCTATGGACAAACCAGAGGCTAAAGTTTTCTGTAACAGTTGCACATAACAAATATAAATAAGCACCACCAATTTGTGGATAAGCAATGTATTTCATGCATATTTACAATTTAATGCATTTCACAATGATTCTTTTACAAGAATACAAAAGCATGGAATTAAAACCAGAATATAAAATATTTAATGACTGTAACATTACATCTACTCACATTCTTTTTACAATTTTACAGGATTGGTACAATCTAATCTCTCCCCCTTTCTCTGAACTCCCTTCCAGTTTAAGAATATATTTCTGGTGAGGAAGTACTACAGCAATGAATGCAATATTACAGCTGCGGTAGCACCAGTGTCAATGTGTATGATTACTGACTTTCTACTTGGATATCCAAAACTGCACTGGCCATTTTGTTGCCTTATCATACTGTAAACTCATCTATGAATAATGCTTTTCTGCCATTTATGGTGGACTAGGAAACTATATCCCATCCTGGCAGATAATGGCCTGACTTTAGTTAAGCATACCTTCATTTCCTCAGCTGGACTACAGCAATGCAATACGCTGGGGCACGAACCATCAGTCCTATGTTTAGTCCAGCTCGTACAGAACATTGCAGTACATCTCCTCAGTAACATAAGCTCTTATTAATACACCTGCCTGCCACTATTCCCAGAGAATAGCAAGTTCCAGGTCTTAGTTCTTTATCTTCAAGGATCAAAATGGTTTGGACCAAGAAGAGCTAAAAGATTTCATGAAGCTCTGGTAGGACGACAGTGGTCAGCAGCTCCACCCCTCAGTCACACCAGAACTTTCTATCACAAGGTGGGGGAGGAATGTATCTGTGCAGGAGAGAGCTTTCTTGGGGACAGGTTTGAAACTGTAGGACAAATCCCCACAGGAACTAAGGCTCATCACAAGCCTCACACCTTCTGCTCCAAGTGCAAAGCATGCTTCTCTGACCTCCGTTCTCTAATATACAAACGTAGCAGTGTGAACATAAAAACCTTATCAAACCAAAACACAATGCTGCCCTACAACTAAAACACAGTTCTCCCTCGGGAGGATAAGAAAACGGACTGCATGTGACCGATGTTAAACGTTTCAGTGCACTACTGAAAGGCTCTCTGCCACTATACTTGTGAGGCTGGAATAAGAAACTGTATAGAACAGAACATGTCTAATAGGGTGACCAGACAGTAAGTATGAAAAATCGGGACAGAGCGTGGGGGATAATAGGTGCCCATATAAGAAAAAGCCCCAAATATTGGGACTGTCCCTATAAAAATCAGGACATCTGGTCACCCTAATGTCTAAAGGTGTCTTATTACTCTTACGTTTTCTTCAGCATTATTACGTTAAAATTTCTCCTTCCAACTGAACATCTGTCTGAGATTACTTATCCACAGGTCTATTAGCCTGCATTTCCCCCGCAACTGAATTTAGTTTCATTTTCTGATCTCTAGTTTATTTTGAATTTCTCTGTCCTCCTACAACTCCATGAATTTAACATAATCCACAAATATCAGTTAACCTGGATGTGTAAGCAAAAGCATCCTTACTCTATAGAGAATGAAGTGATTTTTCTCTCTAGTTCTTCTATAACTTTAATCAGAATTTTGTCCTGGGTCTCGGGGAGCTGTGATTTATAAAATCTTTCAGCTAACTCGAAAGCAATCTCTTTAATACTTCTGATGCAGCTGCTTCTCCCTGTTGTACTGTGCTACTTGCCAGGAATATTGATGTTCAAAAAAAAAAAAAGAGTATGATACAAGTTCCAAACAAAATATGGCCATTTTCAGGTAGTTTTGTAATTTTCTAGCAGTTTCTTTTCCTGGCCACTGTGCTCCCATTATCCTCTGTGGGTTGGACTCTCTGTGAGGACTACATGTCCGATGACGCAACACTTTCTCCCATCTTGGTGAGGGAAGGTGGTGTGTTTATAGGAGTCTATGGCCATGGGGCATCATGGGAAATATAGCCTGGCCAGAAAGCGAAACCCATAGAGACGAGTGGGATCACTAGGCATCAAAACTACACTCCCCATGATACACTGAAATGTCACTTTGTATCAAAGTATTTTGCTTTTCAGATGAAAACTGTTTACTTCCCAATTTTCCACATCCTTTCAAAAATTGTCAGTGGTACAGTAATTTCATCAGCATATTTTCTTAATATCCTAAAATTCACATCAGCTGGACCACGTGATTATTTTAAAGATTTCCCTGTATTCTCTACTCTGCTCTTCACCGTTAGAGATTGTCTTGTTTGAATATTTTTTTCCTCCCTGTTAAATATAGATTTTAGGAACTTCAGTATTTCAGCCCTTTAAAATCATAATTAAATTCATGCTGCACCCCTGCATTCTCCCCCTTTTATTGTATTAATGGTCCTGAAAATTCGTTGTCTCCTCCTCTCTCAAAGGCATGTTGCATCCCAGTATGGTCTAGGCTGGAAGGGGAGAGCACAAAACATGCCAGTTTCTGAAGCCACCCCAAACCTCTCCATTAGCTAGGGTTCCCAGGCGTCCGGTTTTTGACAGGAATGCCGGGTCAAAAAGGGACTCTGCCAACACCGGTCAGCACCACTGACTGGGCCATTAAAAGTCCGGATGGTAGCACAGCGAACCTAAGGCAGGCTCCCTGCCTGCCCTGGCTCTGCGCAGCTCCTGGAAGCGGCCAACATGTCCCTACAGCCCCTAGGCACAGGGGCTGCTAGGGAGCTCCGCACGCTGTCCTTACCCTGAGCACCGGCTCCACAGCTCCCATTGGTTGGGAACCGAGGCCAATGGGAGCTGTGGGAGTGGAGCCTGCAGGCGAGGGCAGTTCAGAGCCCCGTCCGCCCCTCTGCCTAGAAGCTGCAGAGACATACCTGCACCCCTCACCCCCTCCTACATCCCAACCCCCCACCCGAGTCTGGAGCCCCCTCCTGCAGCCCTCATCCCTAGCCCCACCCCAGAGCCTGCACCGCCAGCCAGAGTCCTCACCCCCCCCTGCACCCCAGCCCGGAGCCCCTCCCACGCCCTGAACCCCTCATTTCTGGCCCCAGCCCAGAGCCCACACCCCTAGCAGGAGCCCACACCCCAACCCTCTGCCCCAGCCCAGTGAAAATGAGTGAGTGAGCAAGGGTTGGAGACAATGAGTGACACAGGGAGGGAGCAGGGAGCAGGGGGCAGGGCAAGGGTCTTCAGTTTTCTGCAATCAGAAAGTTGGCAACCCTACCATTAGCTGCTTCATACGTAGCACCACATCTACCCCAGCCACTGAAGCCTTGCTGACACACAAACACTGGTTTACTAAAGAGTGACCACGTGTTTGCACGAGTTTATTTTGGTTTAGTTTAAACTTGTTTCTAGTTGAAAAAAGTGTTCAACTCAGCCTTAGCATCTGTTCAACTAAATGGCATCTTCAGTTAAACCAGTGCAACTCTGCATGTAGACAAGCCTGCACCAATTGTCACCTCTGGGAAGACGAAGACGTAACCCCTCCTTGGTCATATGACCCAGCCACATCTCATGCCCACAGCTCAGCTCTTGCCCTCTTCCTTCTCCACCTCCATGACTCAGCCTCAACTCCTTCCTTTCCTCCCAGCCCATGTGACCTAGTCTTCCTCAATGTAGTTATTTAGTATAAAGAATGTTTAATTAGACTATTTAAAACTTCCAATAGCAAAATAACTCCGCCACAGTTCTGAATGTGGCATATTCACATTTCTGAATTTCAAAGCTGAATAGGTCTTTCCTGGTATTGTAATAACCACAACATGAATGTAAAACACAAACAAGCTCCACACCCCATAGTGAGGGACAAAGGAGACATACCTTCCATTGGATAGGTATGGCTTTTTAGCCCTTCTCTCCTCATGGTGTCTGTCAGATCCGTGGCTCTCATAATATTGGTGCTGCTTATCGCGATGAGGTCTCTCAGCATGAGACATCTTGTTTCTCACATGTATTTCTTCTTGCTGAAATAATCTTCTGAGTTAGAGAGATAAAACCAATTCAGTTTATAGTTCCAATTACTCATTGACCACGATCACCCCTGTGCTAGTTAAGATTTCAGTAAAGGTGATTGAGAAGTACAGTTGTGCGTGGGGGGCAGGGGGTGGGAACAGTTCTTAGTCCATGAGTAAGATGTAGCTTCTCAACAATAAGGAAGTAAGTGCCAATTAACTGACTTTTCTGCGTTCAACAGTACAGGTATTTAAACAGATTTTTCTTCTCTCCTAGCCTGATTACAAGGACAATGCATAGCATCCTCCTGTATTCTTATATAAAGCATATCTCAAGATTCCTGTAATGGTGTCTTTTTGTATAAGACATTAAGCATAGGAAATGCCCACCTACCTATTTAGGTCTGCATTGTGTGTATATCTGGTTCTTTACTAGGACCTGACTTTACTAGGAGCCATGTACATCTGAGAGCAAAATTTAGCCCTTCTAGTATGTTAAAGGAGAGAACACAAATTAACGCAATGCCCTTTAAAGGGAAGATTATAGTTCTGGCTATAGCAGGGGTGGGCAAACTTTTTGGCCTGAGGGCCACATCTAGGTATGGAAATTGTATGGTGGGCCATGAATGCTCACAAAATTGGGGGGTGGGAGGGGGCTGTGGACTGGGGTAGGGGGTTGGGGTGCAGGGGGGATGAGGGCTCCAGCTGGGGATGCGGGCTCTGGGGTGAAGCTGGGGATGAGGGGTCGTGGTGCAGGAGGGTGCTCTGGGCTAGGACCAAAGGGCTCAGAGGGCAGGAGGGCGATCAGAGCTAAGGCAGGGGGTTGGGGTGCAGGAGGGGGTCAGAGGTGCAGGCTCTGGGTGGTGCTTACCTCAAGCAGCTCCTGGAAGCAGTGGCATGTCCCCCCTCTGCCTCCTATGTGGAGGTACATCCAGGCAGCTCTGTGCGCTGCCCCGTCCACAGGTGCCACCTCTGCAGCTTCCATTGGCTGTGGTTCCTGGCCAATGGGAGCTGCAGAGCTGGCGCTTGGGGCAGGGGCAACATACAGAACCCGCTAGCTGCCCCTACGCATAGGAGCTGGAGGGGGGGACATGCCACTGCTTCTGGGAGTCATGCTGAGCTACAACACGTGTGGAGCGGGGGGGCAAGGCCCTGACCCTGCTCCCCAGCGGGAGCTCGAGGGCCGGATTAAAATGTCTGAAGGGCCAGATGTGGCCCCCAGGCTGCAGTTTGCCCACCCCTGGTCTATAGCTTGTGCTTCAACCTAGGTTATGTGCCCAGACATGCCCCCACTCCCCAAGAAACCCACTATTAACATGGAGCTAAGATTGAGAGTACATTATCCTGAGTTGTTTAGGGTAAAATACATTAGAGGTTTTGTAATTATCCTCCAACAATCAATGTTACACAGTCAGGAAATTCAAATGGAAGGTTAACCTAAAAAGGAATCCCAAGGTGTTAAGGCATGTTATGCAGTTATTGCACGCAAACAACCTTAACTCTGCCATGTAGGGATACCATGTAACAACCAGACAACTGTGATTAATGCATAAATGTTTATAGACCCAAATTAGATGTAACTGATTTGTAAAAACTTCCCCTCCAGCATCCCCTCCTTCTCCACCCCTGCCTCATTTTTCCCCTGGTGGTGGCAGTGAAGGGAGGCGTTAAGGTTGCATGGCTGACAAATGGGGAACCACCATCTTCCCTGAACTCAGGGAATGGCTTCACTCCCATTTTTCTCAAAGGAATGCTATGACCCTTTTGAAAGAGGGCCATTGTCTTTCCTGAGAGCAACCTGTGGCCTCACTTTCATTGTGAGCAAAAGGAGATTGCAGCTAATTTGAAAGATGGGCCCTTTGTGAAATTCTTTCCTGAAGGAGAAACAGTTATAAAGTGGCAAAAAATTACCACAATTTCTTCTAATGTAGCTAGTAATGCATGAGATTTCAGCGACATGTAATTATGAAAAGTTTGCATTAGTCCATTAAGATTATGCCGGCTGTGTGCACACACTCAGAGAGACACAGGATGATAAATTTAAAGTTCTCACTTTAAAATTAGTTTTGTCAAACTAATCAACTTGTGTACATAGAATCATAGAATATCAGGGTTGGAAGGGACCTTAGTAGGTCATCTAGTCCAAGCCCCTGCTCAAAGCAGGACCAATCCCCAATTTTTGCCCCAGATCCCCAAATGGCCCCCTTAAGGATTGAACTCACAACCCTGGGTTTAGCAGGCCAATGCTCAAACCACTGAGCTATCCCTCCCCCCCTGACATGTACTGTCTCAGAATATTCATTCTATACTCAACCTCAGTGCTGTAGTTTTGGGGAGTATATACGGTACCTGAAGCCTTAGCTGTGGAACTACAGCACCCTACTACCCTACCGTGCCCTCGTTCCCAGCTCTGCCCATTGCTGACTGTGTGAGCTTGGACAGTTGACTTACATTTCTCGGCTCTTTAATTTCCTCACCTGGAAAAGGGCTATACTGGAATCACATCCACTAGTCTGGATTGCTAGTCCAAAATCTCAACCCCACGAGCCCCCTTTGAAGTGGAAAGTGTCCCTTCTTCCCCCGCACCCCACCCCTTTAACCGGGTCCTCTGGGAAAATCAAGTGCTTAGTAAACAAATAACACAAAGACAGGAGGTGCAGGCTTCGAAAGGGTCACACCTACTTCTTCCCCAACCGGCAGGGGCCATTCTCAGAGAGTCCAACCCAGCCCCAGCTCCTCTGCCATGGATGCCCTCCCCAAATCCCCACCCTGTAAGACACCGACTAGTCCACAAAACCCCCAGCCTCTAGATCCCTGTCTGCAGAGTCTTCTCCCCCATTGGAAATCCAGCCCCAGCCCCAGCCCCGTGCACTGCTCCTGACCCTCCCCCCGATCTCTCTCTCCCATACCCCTCTTTAAACGAGTATTTAAAGCGCCTTACTTGTCTGGCAGCGGCGGCAGCAGCCAGGGCTTCTGAGCGAGTTTGGGCTGAAGTTTCCTCCCCTGGGCCGCTCCCCTGGGCCGCCCTGTTTTCCACTCCAAGCCAGTGGGAGCTGCATTTCCTTGTGTCTGTGTGTGTGCAAGGCGGGGGAGGGGAGGAGGACGAGTCTCACAGGTGGAGGACAGGTCACCGCCCCTCCCCCGCGCTGGCGAAGGCTGGAGCTTGCGCCCCGGGGGAAGTTTCGCTTCGCGCCACGCGGGCTTCGTGCCCCGCGCGAGGCCACGGGAACGCGCTGCGCTGTATACAAAGGGTGGGTAGTGAGGGGAGACCGGGCAGCCTGAGATGGGGGGCGGGGGGCATTGTTAATCTCCCGGGGAAAGGAGTCAAACAGCAGCCTGCCCGTGCAATGTGCTGCAACCCACTCATTAGGACACAAGTGGCTGTAGCCGGGTGCTTAATTAGAGTGTAGTGCCGCCTTAATTGATATTTATACCTCCTCTCGCTAATATGTATACAGCGTTTTGGAGCTGTTGCTATGTAGTGATATTTGTGCCAAGCGTGCGGGGGGGGGGGGGGTGTGCCTTTATTTTCTCAGCAGTAACTAATGGGGGGACAACGTAGCAGGCCTCAGAGTTGGGAGTAATTAATTCCCTTTTTTCACCCCAGCTCCAGCCCCTATTGGTTTGCACGTTTAAACAATGAGGAGCCCTTGTGGCACCTTAGAGACTAACGCATTTATTCGGACATATGTTTTCGTGGCCTAGAACCCACTTCATCAGATGCATGGAGTGGAAAATACAGTAGGATGATATATATAGCAGTACATGGCAAGATGGGAGTTGCCTTATCAAGTAGGGGGTCGAGACGTTTCAGTTATAGTGGGCTATTATCAACAAGCTGAACAATCACTTTTGTAGTGGTAATCAGGGTGGCTCATTTCACACAGTTAACAAGAAGATGTGAGTAACAGTAGGAGCAAATTAGCATGGGGAAATTCGGTTTTTTTAGTTCTTGTATTTAGCCTTAGATGGAGTTTACAGTGACTCATGCACTCCCAGTCTTTATTCAGGCCCAATTTGATGGTGTCCAATTTGCAAATTAATTCCAGTGCTGCAGTTTCTCAGAGTCTGTTTTTGACGTTTTTGTTTGTCTTTTAAGTCTGTTTTTGAGTGTGCAGGGAGTTGAAGTGTTCTCCAACTGGTTTTTGAACATTATAAATCTTGACGTCTGATTTGTGTCCATTTATTCTTTTGTGTAGAGACTGTCTGGTTTGGCCTATGTACATGGCAGAGGGGCATTGCTGGCACATGATGGCATATATCACATTAAACAGTATCTTTTGGGGCAGTGGGTCTCAACCAGGGGTACACGTACCTCTAGGGGTACGCAGAGGTCTTTCAGGGTGTACAGCAACTCATTTAGATATTTGCTTAGTTTTACAACATGCTACGTAAGAAGCACCAGCGAGTCAATACAAACTAAAATTTCATACAATGACTTATTTATACCGCTCTATATATTATACACTAACATGTAAGTGCAATATTTATATTCCAATTGATTTACTTTATAACTACAGTATATGGTGAAAATGAGAAAGTAAGTGATTTTTCAGTAACCGTGCTATAACTACTTTGTAGTTTTATGTCTGGTTTTGCAAGCAAGCAGTTTTTAAGTGAGGAGAAACTTGGGGGTATGCAAGACAAATCACACTCCTGAAAGGGGTACAGTAGTCTGAAAGGTTAAGAAGAGCCACTGCTTTGGAATTTCTAAGCAGAGCAGGGGAACAGATAACTGAGACACAGTCACAACCAGTTACAGCCACACAATTAGCCAGTGCCCCATTCCCTTAAAAGTGAAGGCTGGGTAAAATAAAGTAGCAAGCAGGAGTCAGGAGGGAGAGAGACTGAGGAGTGAGGTACTGATGCAGACCCTGGGACAAAAGGGTGATGCTGCCTGGTACTGCCAGCATAAATCCTCTCTGATTTCTGCATGGGTGAGAACAAAAACAACGAGGAGTCCTTGTGGCACCTTAGAGACTAACAAATTTATTTGGGCATAAGCTTTCATGGGCTAGAACCCACTTCATCAGATGCATGGAGTGAAAAATACAGTAAGCAGAGTATATATCAAGTGGGTGAGGTAATATCTTAAGCAATTGGACTGCAGCCTGTAGCATATGGATTGGTCCAGGTGTCAGGAGACAGAAAAAAAATGAAATGGAAGAAAAAGAAACAAGGGCATAAATGACCGCATAAACTTATTGCTCCCAATTCTCATGATTTGACCATGGGCCCTGCAACATTTGATATTTTGCTGATATCCCACAGCTCCTAGAACTGTGTAACTATGTGAGAATTTTCCATTTATTAAAAAGTAAGTTCTAGCCCTGCTGATTGCCAAGAAAAGCTGGTAAATGGACCCCTGAAGGCTCAAAAACTAGATAAAGGCAGATAAAAAGCCTCTAAAGTTGTTACTGTATTTTAAGATAATCTCATGTATTTTGAACATTTAGGGTTGGCAATTCTGTAGCCTGAAATCTCTGAAGAACAGAAAACCAAAGAAGACAGAGTAAAAGAGGAGAGATCTGGGCTCAGGAACCGGAAAGGTAGGAGTGGGGGATTTAAAGATTGATAAAGGGGAAAAATGAGTGGTCTAAGTCAAGAGGGAAATATATTAAACTTTCATTTGATATAAAATAGGTGTTAATTGCCTATTTGTATTAATAGCCTTCTAATTTCTTTGCATTATTTATAAAAGTACTTGGTGTGGTTGATTGAATATAGGACTGGGAATTCTTGCTTCTAATCCCAGGCATATCAATCCTTTGTGGTCTTGAGCCTTTGGTCCCTTAAAATGTTTGCCTGGAAGCACAGAGACCTGCAAGACAGGTCTTTGGTAACTGTCTTATTAGCAAATAACATCAGGGAATGAGAATTTACCATTTTAGTTTAGGAGAGAATAATGCATTGCTTCTAACGAGACATTTCATATCCAGGGCTGTCAAACAAAATTTGATTTTTTTCAGCAGCCACCTAAGAGAGATTGAATATAGAGTGTCCCTGAGATCCCTGAATCAACACACGCAGTAGTCTAGGATGGATAAGTATAATATGGCAAGTAAGGTAAAAATATGCATGTCATGACCTATCAAGACTGAAGATAGTGTCCCACAGCAATCTGTCCTCCAAGAAATAGTCATGTTCCAGGCTGATTCTTTTCTTACAGCTTTGCATATATCAGAGCATCGTGCGTCCTCTCCTTGCAATTCATATGACAATAGTGCAGAGCTGTGCAGGCTCCATGCATCTGCACCGGTACTAGACCTAGGCGTGCGGGGGGCGGGGGGGTGTGCTGCCGCAACCCCCTGGCTTGAAGGGGTTTCCATTATACGCAGGGTTTACAGTTTGTTTCAGTGGCTCTCAGCACCCCTACGGGGGGAGGGATAGCTCAGTGGTTTGAGCATTGGCCTGCTAAACCCAGGGTTGTGAGTTCAACCCTTGAGGGGGCCATTTAGGGATCTGGGGCAAAAAAAATCTGTCGGGGACAGTACTTGATCCTGCTAGTGAAGGCAGGGGACTGGACTCGATGACCTTTCAAGGTCCTTCCAGTTCTAGGAGATTGGCATATCTCCATTTATAGTTATAGTATGGGATGGAGACAGTAGCTGGGAAGCTGACTCCATGCTCCTAGTCACCCTGCGTGACTCCTTTCTGCCCCACCGTGCATTGCCAAAACTTCCCAAAAGGGAGTGCGCTGGATGGCTGTGGGTTGCACACTGGGATACCTCCCCATGGTGCATCGCCCTGTACAGCAACACAAGCACTCTTAGTGAGAACGCACACACACAAGCAATATACTAACTACGGCGGCTTTATGCTGACATAACATGCATTGATCAATGTTTGGAGTATAGACATGGCCTCAGTCTTCCACTCTTCATAGAGCTGCATATCAGACTCTTTGTATATCTGAACAAGGCATAAAGCAAATTTCCCCTCTCCCCCACGAACATGCCTTAGGGAAAATGGCAATTTAAAAAATAGACGCCTACCCCGCCCCCCCCCCCCCCCCCACACACACACACACCCTAAATGGGCTGACTCTATATTTGTTCTCTAAGCTTAGTAAGGTGAGTGGAAACTTCTGTGTTCTTTTAGCTTTAAAAATATTGCTTTAGCAGAGAATAATCTTTTATGGTACTACAAAATGTTCCAGTTATTTAAAAATATTTGGCGGCTGTCTGCATAAAAAGTGAATTTCCAGCTGTGGGAGGGTGAGTACCACTAGCCCATAGGCATCTTAGGGCTTGTCTAGACTTGGAGTAAAAGTTTCAAAATCCCATTTTCAAAAGTGATGTAGGCACTCAGGAGCCTAACTCACTTAAACACTTTGACCCAATGTAACTGTATTGTAGGCACTACAAAAGTGGAAAATAGGGCATATACCAGACCAGCTTACTCTGGTAACTTACTGGGAAAGGTCTTGTCAGTATTTTACACCAGCACCGTTCATTCATACTGGAAGTTTTCACCAGCATAGCTAAAACTATCTAGTATAGCCAGGGCAGTAGGTATTGATCCTGCAACTGGATCTACATGGAGAGAATTCTCCATCCATTCAGATCCTCATTGAAGTCTATGGGGTTCCATACAGCTGCAGAGGTCTCCCCATGTGGATCCATTTGCAGAATGGAGGCTGAAGATGCCTCTTAGTTGTGTCTAGCTGGAACACTACCCTCCTAAGGTCAACATGAGTAACATTTACACTGACACATTTCTTTTTTCTCTTCTTATAACTGGAATCTCTAAGTTTATAATTCGTTCTGAATAAGGCTGCAAGTTTGTCACGGAGGTCACAGAAGTCATGGATTCCATCACCTCCGTGACTTCTGCAGCGGCTGATGTGGCTGGCCCGAGGGCCACCTGAGCAGCTCGGGCAGCCCCTCAGCCAGCCACACCGGCTGCTGCTGGGGCAGTATTGGACCACTGCCCCCCCAGCAGCAGCAGGAGTTTGGATTGGGGGCTCAGGGCTAGGGGTTGGGATGCGGGAGAGGGTGAGGGCTCTGGGTGGTACTTACCTCGGAGGGGGAGGGGGTTCCCTGGAATCGGCGACATCCCTTAGCTCCTAGGTGGAGGCATGGCCGGGTAGCTCTGCTCTGCCTCCACCTGCAGGCACCACCACCACAGCTTCCACTGGCCGTTGTTCCCAGCAAATGGGAGCTGCGAAGCTGGTGTTCAGAGAGGAGGCAGCACACAGAGCTGCCTGGCCGTGCCTCCACCTAGGAGCTGAGGGATGTTGCAGCTTCTGCGGATGCATGGAGCCGGTTAGGGAGCCTGCCAGCCCCACCAATCCCCGCACACCAGCACCAGTGGAGGTCCTGGGCTGCGTGCCGCTGCCTCCCCCCCCCCCCCCCCCACGATCACCCACAGCACCCCCAGGCCATCCGCTGCCCCAAGATTTAGTCAGGGTATTTAGTGCAAGTCATAGACAGGTCACGGGCTGGGAGTTTTTGTTCAATGCCTATGACTTGTCCATGACTTTTACTAAAAATACCCGTGACTAAAACAGCCTTAGTTATGAACAAGTGACTAATACCAGCAGAAGAGTTAATTTGGTTTGGGGGTGCTGTTTTCTTGTGGTTTTGTGTTGGTTTTTTTTTTTTTTTTTTTTTTTAACAGATTTTAAAAGATCCAGTCTTGTAGAGTGGGATGTAAATTGAGTTTTGGAACTAAGTAATTGGTTATGTCTCAGTCAATTTTCTGTTCTAGTGGAAAATAAATATAATCACACTGGATACTGCCTTGGCAAAGGAAGTAACAATCACGAGTTTTTATTAATACTATATCTTTGCCTTGGGATGTTACACATGCATACTTTATTTCTAAAAAAAGCAGAATCATCCTTAGACATCTTAATTTTGTTCTTTTTTTCTGCCCACCCACTTTCCAAAGCTAAGTTCTTCCCACCTTCTATTAAGCAACAAAAAACACTCTTTCCCCAATAGATCTTTGTAGAGAGAGGAATCTGCTCAGATCATGAATCCAGATCCTAGACTATGGAAGATCCTGGTTCAGGGAGTGATCCAAAACCCATTGAAGGCAATAAGAGTCTTTCTATAGACTTCAGTGGGCTTTGGATTTCAGTTCTCAGCCTGTCCTTTCAGAAATCTTATTCCTATAATTAATATATAATTGAACCTTAACTATGCAACCCAACTGCAACCTCCATAACATCTTTACCACCACAGTTTTCCACTCTCATGTTGACCTTCTTCAGAACTGTTGTTATTGCCTAGTTAGCAGGTGTTAAAACATTTTCATCCATTCTTGTTTCTGTTTTCCTGAATCTGAAAATGAGTTATTTTAGGCTGAAAGCATATGTTTTTCCCTTTCAAAAGTGACAAAAGGAAACATGCATACATTTTTCTACTTTTGAAAGCTGAGAAACTCTGTCCCATTTCTTACCAGCACCCCTGTTGGGGGAAGGTATTTTCACAGTAAAAGTCTCAAACTTGATAGCACCAATTCCATATGTAATACTTAGCACTTTATATATAACCCTAATAATTCAAAATAAGTTGAATATAAAATGTAATGTGATATTTTGACACTTACTCAAAGATATCTAGAACCAGTTTGGATCTTCAGAAGATCTTTGATTTCTTTTCAGAATCTATGGCCCCAGTTCAGCAAAGAGCTCCTTACAGATGTACATCCTCGATTTTGCCTGTATGGAGCTCATTGCAGTACTGAGGCCTAAGGTCCTAAGGCAGGTGTTCTCAAACCTTTTGTTCATAAGATAGACCACAGCATAACATAGAAATTGTTTAATGGAATCTTCTCCCACGCAGTTGTGTGAACCACTTTCCCTTCCATTGGTGGGCACATTACATCCTAGACTGCTTACGTGGACAAGTTATATTAGGAAAATATGGATTTTTAGTTGCCTTTGGTGTGCTAGATGCTATGTCCTTTTCCAAGAGTTAATCACACAAGTTATTTTGGCTCTTCATTTTGTTCCCTCTTCCCTGTATTCTCCATCTCTGAGCTGGAAACAGGTAAAACCCACCAGTAGGTATTTGTTCTTTCTTTTGCATTCACAACTACCAGAACCAGTACCCGTGACAGTTAATGAGCAGACCCCTATTTACTTCAATGGGCACTGGATTGGGACCATAGTGCATGGGAAATTGTGTGCACATAAACAATGGCTAAAGGTACCCAAACATTTTATTTCTGGCAGACATTTTGTACTGTCATCCTGAGCTTTTCACATCAGGTATTGTCTGCAGTTGTATTGCTAGTGTAATACAAAGAAAAAATCATTCATATGAATAAGTTTTTCTTCATTTATTTTGACGTACTGAAAACTAAAAGAAACAGCGCCATCCTGTGGTCTATACTGTTAATGGCAGGTGTGTGTATTTTCTAGAGCAGAGTCAGTCAGTCAATCTTCCTTTGTGGAATAGTAGGAAATTTGAGTTATTTCAGGGATTTTTTTTTTTTTATTAAATCTTCTACACACACAGTACAAATCTCAGGGCTTCCATCCATTTATTTCACTTTCACTTTTGACTTCTTTAATGCTTTCAAGAACCACACAGCCTATACAGTGCTTGTGCGGCCAGTACTCCAGCACCCTAGAAAGCAAGTAGCTGTACCGAGTTTCACAAACTTTAATCATGCTAACTGTGCCAGGAAGGTCTGTTCCTGGTCTTTGATATCTTATCATTATACAGCCTGGATATCCAACAGCAAACTCACAAATACAGTTACCTGAAGTATCATGCCTTTTACTTATCTTCTCTCCTGTGATTTATTTTAACAGAAAATAAAATAAAAACTATTAAATCAGATACTCGATTTAGTGATCCAAAGTAAGACTGATACAGGAACGTTCTCACAGGTTGTATGTAAGATTCAGTGGCAAAAAACTGTGTTAAGGTTAAGGTTGCTTGGTGATAGGTTGTCCCTTTGCAGAACATTGAATTTAGCAAAACTCAAACTTCTAAAAACCAGGAAATGCACAGCTAAGGTTGAGAGACCGTCCTCTGAGTAAGTGTACAGCAGTTTTAAAAGTCTGTGAAGTGGTTGTTAAATTGTACACGTGTGGTATTTTTTCTGAGGAGTTGGCTAAGGGTGTGAATGTACGTCAAGATCTAGAATCTCCTGAATCTAAAATTGCTAAGGGCCAATGTGAATATGTGAATGTTGAATCATTGCTTGAAAAGGGTAGAGGGAAAATGGCATGGGCATTTTTTTTTCTCTTCTTTTCTTCCCTGTTTGTCCTTTATTAGTGCTGGATGGAATCCTGTGGATGACAGTTAATAGGTTATAAAAGGAGTTGGCTCATTAAGTTGTAATCAAGACAACTGGGATAACAATAGACCATGCAAACTGGATAAAACTCGAAGAAGCCTGGTGCCCAAATATAGTTATTCATAGTAATTGTTGGGTTAAAAAGACATTTAGGTCACCAATTTTTTATTTTTTTTTTAAATCACCCATTCATCCAGAACACCTTTGGATGTTGTTGTTTTTTAAATTTCTGTTGCCAAGGCCCTCTCCTTTAACTACTTTCCTTAATAATCAGGAATTTATCCCTAGGCAGTACTGTATCAAAGTAACTATGCATTGTGGGTGAGAGGTGAGATTACTCGATTTGGACAGCTGTTTCTGGGTCCTCATTTGAAATCATGTCAAGAGATATGTAATAATATAAAGATTCCGTATTTTCAGTATTCACAAGTCAAACACTTCATTGTGAAATCTGGATAGAAAGCAGGCCTATCTAGACCTTTAGCCACATTTGAGGACAAACGGTTTAATTTTAAGATGTATACAATTTGATTGAAAAAGATGTTGATAAGAAAACAACTCTTATGAAAAGATGGCAGACAGATTTGAACAAAGAAATTGATTTGGATGAGTGTCTCTCTATGGGAAATTACTGTATAGATGGCATCTGACTCCAGTTATGATCCATCATATTTTTTGCTACTGGGCGGATGCTGTGTTGGAAGGGATGGGTGGAAAGGGGAACATACTTGCACATGTGGTAGTTGTGTCCAGGAATTAGACTGTTTTGGGAGGAAATTATTAAAGAGATTCATGTTATGTCAGCTTCCTAGGGATCCCCTGACTTGGTTACTTAATGCTCCAGTAAAAGATCTAAGATTTTAAAGTATCAGAGGGGTAGCCGTGTTAGTCTGGATTTGTAGAAGCGACAAAGGGTCCTGTGGCACCTTATAGACTAACAGAGGTATTGGAGCATAAGCTTTCGTGGGTGAATACCCACTTCTTCGGATGCAAGCAGTGGAAAAAAAAGCTGCTTGCATCCGAAGAAGTGGGTATTCACCCACAAAAGCTTATGCTCCAATACCTCTGTTAGTCTATAAGGTGCCACAGGACCCTTTGTCGCTTCTAAGATTTTAAACAGAATGATACATTAATTTATTTTTATTGTTAGTTAGCAAAACTTTTTATTGCATATTCTTGGAAAAATGTGACTACTTCTATGTAATTGTGGTATAGTAAAATATGGACTGTCCTCAAAACACAAAAGCTTTCACACCAAGTCCACACACAAGAGAAAAGCCAAAAAGAGGATAGGTATTTAGAAATTTGGTTACCCTTTTAAGCGTATTCAGAGGATGAGGGCTTCCCAGCCAGCAAGCCAGAATCTTTAGCCAGGTTCTTTGAATATTAACCTGATCCTGAATAAGTAATGTACAATGTAGTAAATTAGTGTTTTATTGTAGCTTTGCCTTAATAAAACGTTTTTTTAAATGTACATTTTCTTAAATACTATTATAAGTTTGGGCCCCTAAAAGATTTAGTGGGTGTCCTGCACTACCTTCGGTAAAACTTCACAAATTGAGACCATTTTGACCCAGATTACATCAATAGTTTGATCTCTAGCTATGCAAAAAAAACCACCTAGAAACTTTTTGAAAAATGGCTAGTTTTGTCAGGGCTTATATCTTTGCCACCCTTAGCTCAAATGACCCCAAATTTGGTTCAGTACCCCTACACAGTACCCTCGGGAGGGAAACAAAATTTCAAAGGAATCTAATTATGCATGTCAGTTTTACAGGACTTAGAAAGATCAACCTGTAAAAAGAAGTCAGGATGCAACCTTAACTATAGTGGTGCTTCTGTGCCATTAGTACAGGTTTTAGTGTAGGAACAAGGTTCCTGAGTAGTCGTCTTATGGGGTAGCAGTAACTGAACCTTAAAGTTGAGTCTTGCTTTCCATTATAAGCCTGTTTTAGCCCTTCAAACAAACAGTGCAATCGATACAAGAGCTCCTGGTAAGGGGACACATGGCCAGCACAAGGAGCAAAGTGTAGACACTCACAAGTGATGTAATTACCACGGCAGCTATATGCTGACCTAAGTTAGATTGACTTAATTTTGTGGTGTAGACATTCCCTCAGTATGTGGTTTGTGGCCAGTATAAAAATACTTTACTAAATGTTGATGATGTTTGAAGCAGTCAGTTTTAAGATATGGGAGATGTAATTACCACGGCAGCTATATGCTGACCTAAGTTAGATTGACTTAATTTTGTGGTGTAGACATTCCCTCAGTATGTGGTTTGTGGCCAGTATAAAAATACTTTACTAAATGTTGATGATGTTTGAAGCAGTCAGTTTTAAGATATGGGAGATAGTTAACATTAATATTTTCCTATATAGCTTGCACGTTCTTGTAATGCTTCATGCCACATCCTAGCTACACAATGGGTTGTCTAAATAAAGCTTTTGAAAGATCTTGGTACGCACAAGAGCAAATCTGACTTGTTGAAAATCACGAGACCTTGGTGTACATGATAAAGTAATGAATGAAGCAGAGATTTACAGGACCCCTGCCCAATTTACAACCAGTTTGGTATGCACTGATTGATTAAATGGCAAGTATATAAATAAATATGGCTGACCTATATTGTTCACTGTGCAGCATTCACCTGTGTACTGAATGAGGCAGGAATCTTGCTGAGAATCTATGATTACGTAATTAAAGATTGCAAGCTAGATTTCCCCCATCCCCCAGGTGTCTTGGGCTGCTTTTGCACAAAGATAACAAACAGCTGCCTCAGCAGAGGTGATACGGGTAAGAGCGTGGCTGTAGAAAGAAGGAAACGTTCTGAGGAATTAGTGAGCTTAGAGCTTTATTGTAGCTTTGCCTTAATAAAACTTTTTTTAAATGTACATTGAGAGTACATTTCGCACTGAGAGTAACTATCTGCCTTTAGTGTCTAAAAGAATGCACAATCTTGGAATCTTAAGGGATTTATCACAGCTCAAATAGCAACAGTGGCAAGAAATCCCGCCTTTCACCACTGACGAGCAGTGAAACTGTGCCCTTTCCTCTCAGATATATTCTCAGCCCTGGAGATTCATCTCTCCACACTGAACTACTGCAACACACTCTACCTGGGGCTAACAGTGAAAGTCACTTGAAAGTTCAATGAATGGCGACCAATAGAGATGCATCATGCTTTATTTCTGCAATAAATAGAGACGCATCATGCTTTATTTCTGCAATACACTCTGGCTCTTTGTCAACTTTCAAAGTTGTTTCAACGTCCTGGTCTTTACCTTTAAATCCCTGAATGGGCTATGGTCTAACTATCTTAAAAACAGCCAGTCATATCCTCTACAGCATACAGCAACAACTGTCATCAATAGGGATTCTTTAGGCCTCAACTGGAGTATTGTGTCCAGTTCTGGGCACCAGATATCAGGAAAGATGTGGACAAATTGGAGAAAGCTCTTCTCTGGACTACAAAAATGATTAAATGTCAAAAAGATATGACCTACAAGGGAAAATTGAAAAAATTGGGTTTGTTTAATCTGGAGAAGAGAAGACTGAGAGGGGACATAATAGTTTTCAAGGACACAAAGGTTGTTACAAGGAAAAGGGAGAAAAATTGTTCTTGTTAGTCTCTGAGACTAGGACAAGAAGCAATGGGCTTAAATTGCACCATGGGTGGTTTAGGTTGGACATGAGGAAAAGTTCCCAACTGTCAGGGCGATTAGCACTGGAATAAATTGCCTAGGGAGGTTGTGGAATCTCCATCATTGGAGACTTTTAAGAGCAAGATAGAGAAACACTTGTCAGGGGTGGTCTGATAATATTTAGTCCTGCCATGAGTGCAGGGGACTGGACTAGATGACCTCTCGAGGTCCTTTCGAGTCCTATGATTCTATGAAGGGTTTGCAAGGCGCAGGGGAAGAGTGGTGAGTGGCTATGGAATTCACCCTCAGTGGAGATCAAGATGAGCCTGCCTCAATCATCTTTACAAGGGGGTTGATGACAGGCCTTCCTGTAGCCTAATCCCCCACAACCCTCTTTTTAAGAGGAAAAAGCAAGAGATGGAGTCTCTCAAAGCCTATCCTTCCCCTCTGATCCCCTCTACATCGGACCTAGAGGTGAAAGCTTCTGCATACCCATTATCATTCACCTCAGCTATCCAATCCCCACCCCCACTTCTTTAACAATTACATCTAAAATAAGCAAAGATAAGACTGGAAAAAATGTGGACTTGTCAAGGTGACTGTTCATATTAAGCCTATTTTGTACTGCATTCTAATGGGACTAACCTCCACAAGTACAAAATAAAGTGACTTTGACCATTCTTATTTCATTTTCACCAGTGTCCAGAAGGATATTATTACATTTAAGGTTCATCTGTATTTCATGTGATTTTACCTTAACGGGTGAAAAGCAGACGCCAGTGGTCAGAGTGGTTTCCTACTCTTCATACACCAAATTTCTTGTGGGCATCAAGTTTTCTGTTGCACATTATAGTCACAGCAGTCCCCTTCCTGGGAGAGTCAGACAGGGATAGAGAATAGGGGCATAACATCTTAATAAAGAGACAAAAGTTTAAGGAATACTTATGAAAGCAAATGTTTTGCAGCACATGAACCTCAGTCTCCTGTCCATTCAATCACTGGGCTGCCTCCTGAAATAAACATGCTTGAAAAACAAACGTTTAAACTTATTGGAGCTGCAGTAATGTTAAAACAAGCTCCTTTTTGTCAGTTAAACTGACAGCTCAGATAAGAGGAGCTGGTTTCAGTATCATCTGTTGCACAACAAACCACTCTTGAAGAAAGAAACAGTACCCTGTCAAATGAATTTCCTTTAACTGTCAAAAGGGCTATTTTTAGTTTGATCTGCCATCTTTTTAAGTTTTTTCCCCCTTAATCATCTCTTTCAATTTTCTCTCAGTTTTTAGCCCTCCTCTATTCTCTGTGGTCTGCTTCCTTCCAGTACAGATACCTGCTGGTAGCGTGGTTGCTTCTAGCAGTAATTTGTCACAAATCTCTCAATGCATGTATTTTCTGGGACTAAACTACTGTAGCGCTTGCACAGAAGTGCAATCCTCACCTGCCCTACCACACCCATATCACTCCCTGATTTGCCAAGGGAGGGAGGCCTGGATCCACAAAGAGGCTTATGTGTTGTAATGTCTAGAAAACCCCAGGAACCACACTGGGATCAACAAAGCCTGAATTAGGCCCCGTAGGTACCTTATACACTGAACGGGGAGAGAGAGGCACCTTAGAATACAATTTACAATAGCTGGAATACCAGGTGGAGCCTAAACTAGCCAATGGAAGTTGCTGAGGAGAGGGTCCTAAGCCCTGCCACTCTTGCTGAGATAGGTGCCTAAATCCAGGGTGCAGGGAGGTGCTTAACTCTGCTAGCGATCCACAACTGGGTCCCCCTCTACTGAAAGCAGGTGGCATAGACACCTAAGTCATTTCTTACGAGGGAGGAGTTAGGCACATCCATCACTCTACACAAAATACAGGGCAGGCGAGGGGGTGATGGTGCCCACTTTAACTTTGAGCCCTGTGCTTAAAGCACTCAGCTGGAATTTGGAAGACCTGGTTTCAGTTCCCCCCTCTGCCTGAGGAAGGGAGAGGACTTGAAGAGAAGTCTCTCACACCTCTCAGGAAAGTGCTATAACCACGATGGGATATTCTGATGTGGAGCTCCCTCAGTCTCTCCCGTTGCCACCTCTGTCTGACTTCCTTTCAGTCTGTGTCTCCTGGTCAATTGGCATGCTACCAGGGCTGGTGCGCCCACTAGGCGACCCTAGGCGGTCGCCTAGGGCGCCAAGATTTGTGGGGCGGCAGGCGGCTGCCCGCTGCCTCCCCGCTCAGCGGCTGAGCTGCTGAGCGGAGAGATAAGGGGTGGCTCGCCGCGGCTTCCCCTTGTCTCCCCGCTCAGCTGCTGAGTGGAGGGACAAGGGGTGGCTTGCTGCGGCTTCCCCTTGTCTCCCGGCTCAGCTGCTGAGCGGAGGGACAAGGGGCGGCTCACCGCGGCTTCCCCTTGTCTCCCGGCTCAGCTGCTGAGCGGAGGGACAAGGGGCGGCTCACCGCAGCTTCCCCTTGTCTCCCCACTCAGCTGCTGAGCGGAGGGACAAGGGGCGGCTCACCGCGGCTTCCCCTTGTCTCCCCACTCAGCTGCAGAGCGGAGGGACAAGGGGCGGCTTGCCGCGGCTTCCCCTTGTCTCCCCGCTGAGCTGCCGAGCAGGGAGACAAGGGGTGGCTTGCTGCGGCTTCCCCTTATCTCCCCGCTGAGCTGCTAAGCTGCTGAGTGGGGAGACAAGGGACGGCTTCGCCTAGGGCGCGAAACTTCCTTGCACTGGCCCTGCATGCTACTCTCCCTGTTTGGCATATTGTCGTTCTGCCCCTTGTCTCCCCACTGAGCTGGGAGACAAGGGGTGGCTTGCCGCGGCTGCCCCTTGTCTCCCCGCTCAGCACCTGAGCGGGGAGCTGGGGGCAGCCGCGGCGAGCCCCCCGCCTTGCTGCGCCCCCCTCAGCGCCTGAGTGGGGAGCCGCCTATCTGCCCCCCTCAGCGCCTGAGCGGCGAGCCGGGGGCAGCTGGCTGCCCCCCGGCTCCTCGCTCAGCTCCCACGGCCCGCGGGGGAGGGCTGAGCTCCCGTGAGCAGGGGGGCTGGCTGGAGGGGGTGGGGTGGCACAGGGCTGGTGCAAGGAAGTTTTGCCTAGGGCGTGAAACTTCTGTGCACCGGCCCTGCATGCTACTCTCCCTGTTTGGCATATTGTCGTTCTGTTCCTTCTTGTAAAGCCCCAAATGTCTCTTCTGGGGACTGAGTGACGTGATGTAGAAAAGTAGCAGGGAGCATGAGCACTGCCCAAAAGCTTTTTCTAAGTTAACTTAGGTTCCACTGTGGGTCTGACCTTTCAAAAAGTTTCTCCTAGGTCATTAGGAGATTCTTGGGCAAAAGCATCAGAGAGAAACTCAAACTGTACTTCCAAAATGGACCTGAGACCAACAAGGCAGAATGCTTCCTTAGGCAGAAAGGGCCTCTGTCAAAGACACCACCAGTTGAATGGGTATAAGAAATAGCCTTCATGATCATTAAGCCCATTCCTGAAGCCACGAGAATAGTTGTGGATTATTTAAACAAAGCAGTGAGCAAGAATGAAAGGAAAAATTAGAGAAGAGAAGCTGTGCTATAAACAATATTGTCACACACAACACCACAGCATTGCCAAATTACTATGCAACATGGAGAAGTGGGTCAGAGCAACCTCTGTCAAACCGATTTCAGCTTCTATTGAAAACATTACAATGGGAAAGCTTGGCGCTCACATTCACTAAGCAAAACTGATCCGTTTTCCACAATTTGGACAATGCTGCTGGATGTTGCATGCAAGTATAATGCAGCAGTTCAGCTGATCATGGAGAGCTGATGGTCTAGTGATTTGCTTTTATTTTAAGACCTATTTAAGACCCATATTGCTTTAGGTTTTAAAATTAATGTACACGTGAGATCTACATGGAACATCCAAAACCCTATTTGCTATCTCAGCCTATACATAGGTACCGTTGCCCACCATCCTTAGTTTACAGGTGGATAGATTGTTTTAAATTCATTGAGATGCTAATTGCTATTTTATGTCACTGTTGATATGAGTCTGGTCTAGTTGGCTTATTTACTTTTGGGAAAATAGAATTAAAATATTATTAATAAAATGCCTATTACAGCACGTAGGTGAAATGAACAGGGGACAGCAATCAGGGGAATTCGAGAGGGTGAAGAGATCTCACCTCCCTCCCCCCTCCCCCCCGCCCCCCGAACCTGCTAATCTTGGGGTGAGTGAGCTTGTTTGGCTGTTTGTTTCTTTTTCTCCTTCAGGTTAAAGTTACAGTGTCTGTTGGGATTGTGTGTTTGGGAACCGTTTGAGCCTTTGTTCCCTGGATCAGCCTTGGGATCACCCTCCAGCTGTGTGATTAATGAGGGGATAGGGCTGACTTAGGAGAGAAGGGTTTAAAAGCCAGAGGCCAAGCGACCTAGGGGACAGCAAAAGGGAGTTTGTGTGAGGGAAATGTTAATTATGATTAGGAAAGGCTGCACTGGCAGTGACAACGCTGCTCCTGTTTCCCTCCACCTGGGCCTGTATCCAGACAGAGAATCTGACCAGGGATGCCTCCATACCTGGTGTAGAGGCAGAGACTGTGGCCTGCATTTCCCTGTCACAGAAAGCCAGGCTGGAAGGGCATCCAGTGTGAAATGTATCTGCTGGTGGAGTCTCTCGGGAAGCAGGTGGGAGAGCTACAGGAGGAGGTGTCAAGGCTGAAGAGCATCTGTGCACATGAGGAATTCATCAAGAATATTCATATGGAGACGTCCAAGGCTGAGGATGCTATCCAGCTAGAGAGGACTGCTGTCACACCATCGGGGAGTAGGATATGGCTCTGCCCCAGGGAGGACACTGGCTTCTGGTTACTTCTGGTGGCAGGCAGTGCTCCACCCAGGCTCCCAACCCACCAATCATAGTGATGAAGAACCGTTATGTTGCCCTTGCAACGAGGGATGAGGAGTCGCCCCCAAAGGTGGTGGAGGAAAAGCTCTGTACCCCTAAGGCTGGGAGGCCTGCAGCCAATTCTCCCAAGCATCCATCTGCAGGCCTGACATGGCATCTTGTGAGGTGTGCTGCTTACCAGAGAGGCGTGCTGCTTATAACAGGGACAAAGGAGAGACAAGAGGCTACCATAGAGGTGAAATCAAATCAGTATCTGAGATGTCTGTCTACTAATGCAAGAAGTAGGGGGAATAAACAGGAAGAACTAGAAATACTAGTGAATAATCACAACTATGAAATATATCGGAGGGGTATCCGTGTTAGTCTGGATCTGTAGAAGCGACAAAGAGGCCTGTGGCACCTTATAAACTAACAGACGTATTGGAGCATAAGCTTTCATGGGTGAATACCCACTTCTTCAGTTGTCGCAACTATGACATAGTTGGCATCACAGAGACCTGTTAGGTAATATACATGATTGGCATATTGCTATAGAAGGGAACATCTTGCTCAGGAAGGACAGGCAGGGAAAAAGGGGAGAAGCTGTTGCCTTGTATATCAAAGATATATACACTTGCCTGGAAGTTGAAATGGAAATAGGAGACAAACTTATTGAAAGTCTCTGGGTAGGGATAAAGGAGGTAAAAAACAAGGGCAATGTCATGGGTAGGGGTCTACAATAGAGCACCTAACCTGGAAGAAGAGTTGGATGTCACCGTACCTCAGTGGATCACAACTGAGAATACCAAATTCAGGACAAACTGAGGTCCCTTCCAGTCCTACACTTTTATATGATTCTGTGACTCCATACCTGAAATTTTGGGGCCTTTCTTGCTTTCATTTTGAGTGGCCATATAGGTAAACTCTTTTTCATCCTTGTCAACTGGTCTCCCATTTGTGATCTCAATCTGCTTTCATGCTCTCTCTCTCTCTCTCTCTGTTTTTGTTTTGTTTTGTTTTGTCACCATTATCTTAGTGGCTATTTAATTGCCTGCACCACCTTCTCCAGAAAGGGAAAACAACCTACACTTTGTGCATATGTAATGCCCATCCACCACAGGCTGCCAGTAAGGACAACCTGAGACCTTCCCCCTTGAGCTACAGGAAATTACTGCAGTAACTGGCAGTGTTAATAAGCTCTTCTCATTCAAAAGTGCCATTTCCTAGGTGAAATAACACACTCCAGGGTATGAAGCTGTTTGATAATCATATTTTGCCTGCACTGGAGTAATTTATCCTCTAATTTCACTATGCACCCGGGTCATGCACTTGTCTCAAAACAAGCACATGCTCTGTCATGTTTTGTTCCCTACATAAGGTGTCTCTTGTTTCTCATAAATTCTAACTTGATGAGCAGCAGTGCCAGGAGCTATCTAATGGAACTACCCAGCCATGAAGCAAGGAAAGCCGTGCAGGCCAAGCCTGTTAAGTTATATTGCAATTTGTGAATATGTGCAGCAGTAAGTTGTGAGGGGGATGTCAGGAAATTTCCCTGTTTCTCTAATAGTTAAACCATCTCTCTGGATGGTGCTAAACAATTTAGTTTTTAAATACCAACAGTGTGACCCATTGCTACCAGTTTGTCCCCAGCTCATAACTGTGCTTTTGAAGATTACACCATATGTGCTCCCAAAAATATTCTTCCTGCGGGGAGGATGACTTTCATGTCTGGCCCACCCCTGCAGAAGGGCTCCCTCCTTCCTCTGCAAATGATTCCGTTCGGTCAGGGATTGACATTTGGAGAGGAGCTCTTACTTTTCCCATTAGTCACATTTAATTAAGTCATCTGGGTCTGTAATCTTTCCTTGGATCTCTCAGCCAAAAAGTCCATCAAAAACTGTTTTAAAAAAAATCAGCAAAAACCTATCTTTGGAGAAACTTAAAAAGAGAAACCATTTGGAAGTTCAACCGTGGGAGACTGCTCAATCTGTTGTCAAGCCTCATTGCTTCAATCTCCCCACCCCACCCCGGCAATTGTTTTATGAGTAAGAATGAAATCCGTGCATGCGGCATGAATTTTTGACAAGGCTATATTTCTTAGTAATTTAGTAACAACGCATGCACACACAGAAATACATTTATAATTAGCTCTTGTCTCAAAAGTTGGAAGAGCTTTTAGATTCATTGGAGGCTGGCAGCCAAATTTGTTATCTAATTGGATGAAGCTCCTACTTTCTTCAATTTGGATGATGTCTGCTTTTGCCCAAACTCATTAAATGCAGCTGTACTTAAAGTTTATAACGACAGCCTCAGTGAAGACTAGTCTGAAGTTAATAACTGCTCTGTTTTCTCTTATATGTCTGATCTTAGGCCCCTTTGATGGTAGTTGAAACATGTCCAAATCTTCTCGCCTTTCACTCGCCCTCCCATCCTTTTTTATTTTTTCATTCGGGATTGTCTTGCTAATTATCAAGTATACAAATTACACTGGGGTCTCATGTCTCTTTTGAAACCAGAGTGTTTACAGGGCGCTTTCAAAGAAGAAAAATTTTAAAGCAATTACTCACTTTTATGACACACGCAATGCTGATTTATATTTTGTATTTCGGCATTGGGGGATAAGCTGCAAAACTGTCAATCCCAGAATCATGGAAATCATCACAGATGGATAGGGTGACCAGATGTTCTGATATTAGGGGCTTTGTCTTATACAGGAGACGCCCGCTAGAACGCGCATCAGCATAGCGCAAATTTGGTATTAGCACAGGGGCGACCGTGGATCCCAAAATAAATTATTTACATTGGGATCCATGGTAACGTGACTCCCTCCCCCACTATAACACAGTCCCCGTGTTAACGCGGTCCCACACATTGTTCCCAAACCCCACGTTCTAGTGAGGGTGCAATGTATATGCAATTATAACCCCCATCCCCAAAAAAGTGTCCTGATTTTTCACACTTGCTATCTGGTCATCCTACTGATGGGCCTCTGATTATGAAGGTGAAATAGTGCCTCCATACTTGAGATTGCGTTAAGCTTTTGCGTTTAACTGGACTTTAAAAGCCTTTCTGTTGGTCAAAATGAATGTTTTAATCCAACAGTTTAATGTAATATTTCTGAAGTTTCTGACCTTTTCAAGGTCTGCTTTGGAGTTTCAATTTCTTAGTAACATAAATATATTTTAAAAAATCTCTGTTTTCTAAACTTTGGTGTCACTTTATTTCCAGCATGGATTCATTTCACATTTACTAAGATACCACACAGCAGCCCCATCTGCAATACAAATGTATCCATATTTTAAATGATTTGATATCTTCTATAGATTTCCCCCCCCCCCCCGGCCCCCATAGCTGGGAACTATGCCAAGATTTGCCAGAGAATTTCCAGAGCTTTGCAAGAGACTTCCTCTAGCCAACAGCTGTATATTGGCTGTACAGATTACTTCAGGGACAAGTCTCCCTCTCTTCCTTCCCTTTGCCATGTTCCATCTTCCTGCCAAACAAAGACAAGGAAGCTGCTTGGAGATGGGGAGTCTTGGAGCTGAAGTTGTCTTTCAGGAAGAGCTCCTGTCCTGAGGGCACTTTCCTTTGCCAGTGAATCACCTGTAATTTACTGTCAGGGAGACCTGGTCTTACACACCAGAGGAGGTGCATGAGACCAGTACTCCTAGATGGCAGTGGAAATGTGGTGGTGGGGAATGGAAATATGGGCATGGAACAGTTTTATGGGTAGGTTCACAGAGGCTACCTATATGGCCAAAGTCCCAAAGTGATGAAAATCTACCTTTGACAAAGGCCAGCAGGAGAAATACGTGTGGGAGGGTCCTGATCAGAGGTATTTTGGTAGGAGTTTTCATGAATTTTTTATTCTGGCATTCATAAAGTTACAGGAGCTGAGGTTTATCTTCTAGACGTTCCTTGATTAAAAGTGAAATATCAAATTGCGTAATAGTTATTGTGTATGTTGTTAGTAGTGTATGTTATTAAAAGGTTCCCATTAATGTTAAAATCATACTAAATTTCACAAGTCTTACTGATAGTTGCTAGGCAGGATTTTAATCCTATCAGAAAAGTAATTAACAAACTATTTTAAATTATGCCCTGTGGTAGTACTAGTACATTTCAGATAATAGATCAATAATATAAATGACCATTAATAAATGAAAAAAAAGGAAACTGCTTCAATATTTATTAATGGGCAACTAACATTTTTCAATTGCATGTTAAAAAAAATCATACGATTATTTGTACTTAAAACAAATTGTTGAATTATTTTATTGCAACAATAAAATGTTCACCAACTGCGCTTTAGTTATTTCTGTACACAGACAATAACTGCACTGAAGCAATCATACACCGTGAAAAATTAGATTGTGAAATCTGCAGCCCCATTACAAACTTCTTATAGAAGGAAGAAGCTCACAGAAGAAGGGTATGACAGTAGTCCTTGGAGGTCTTCCATCCATAAGACATTAAGATAGGGTGACCAGACAGCAAGTGTGAAAAATCGGGACAAGGGTGGGGGGTAATAGGAGCCTATATAAGAAAAAGACTCGAAAATCGGGACTGTCCGTATAAAATCGGGACATCTGGTCACCCTACATTAAGATATTTTTCATGAACATCTTTGTATTAATCCTATGGTCTGTGTCAGACGCTCCTCCATCCAACACCTACGCTGCTTAGTGTCTATATTCTGTGGGTTGTTGTGCTTTTTTGTTTGAGTCCTTAGCTCAGTAAGGGCTTGACGCTGCAAAGTTCTGGCTTCAGTGGAAGTTGCGAGAGCTCAGCACCTCACAGGATTGAGCCCCTGGGTGACGAGACAGTGGAGGGGGAGGGGGGCGTGAGAGGTAATGTCTGTATCTTACGTCAAAATACCCTTCTCGGTCGTACTGTAAATTCTCCCCTCCCCTCCAAATGAACCTAAGAAGATACTGGAGTTGCATGTTGTATTAGATTATGAAAACTGAGAAGCACTATAACTGATTTCTTCTGTTGATTGTGATAATGAAGCATTTTTATAGCAAAGCTCATGTTGCGGATTGATTACTGATTCTTTTTAATGATGATGTATACACTTGGTAGATTGTCTTATGTTGGAAAAAAGTCAAGCTGCAGGGCTGAGTCTGATCCAAAAATAGTTTTGAATGATCCATTGTCCTAGGCGGAAGAATTAAACCTATATGTCTCTCTGACTTAGCACAGTTGTGCCTGTCTCCAGATTTTCAAAAGACTTCAGCAGCCACAGCTCCCATTTAGGCAACTAAGTGAAGTGGTGAAATTTTCAAGGGCTCCACACACAGCAGCCCCCATTGTTTTCATGGGTGGGTACTGACCATTTTAGAAAAGCTGACCCTGACTATGTACATAGAATGAGAAGACTGTCTGAGGTCATTACAAGTTAGACAAGTGTTGTTAGGGGTCTCCTCAACAATAAATGTAATACTTATATCTGACCTCTACCATACCATATCTTCTAAATGCACAAATATATTTGATTATCAGAAGTATTGGTTTATATATGAGTTCACTTAATGTTAGAGCATTTTTTTCTATGGGCATACCTAGCTATGGCACATCATGAAAATGAGAATGCTTGCTACTCTGTGTTATCCATTTTTATTATGTTTTGACATGATTTGAGATATGAATGTGTGTTTGTCCCACAGTCATTGATGACTCATACTGTTTAATTTGATTGGTCAACGTGACAAACAGATATGGTGTTCTGGGAATGAAAAGAAGCTTTTTCGTGTGTGGTTTTGAGCTCATGGACTGCTTTTCTTTGGATGTGATTAAGAAAAAATAATGAGTTCTTTCACTAACTTTTGAGTGAGCGGTGGCAGTTGAAGGATGTCATGACAGAAACGCATTTGCTTTTTAATATTTTTTAATTTTGTTTTTATTTGTATTTGGAAGGAGAAAAAACAAGATGCATTAATGAAGCAATGTTGACAACTATTGATTCATAGAAGTGTGAAGTCTTTCATGCATTTCACTGCCATGAATGTATATCATTCTATGCAGCCTTCAGCACTGGAAAATGCTGGAAAATGCCAGTTTTAACCAAAGACAGCTATAATTTGGACAAGCAGCAGCTGCAAGATTTAAAATGAGACATCAGACAGTTCTTTTATATGGCTTCCTCAGAAAAAAGTGAAATTTCTTTTAACTATTCTTTCAAGACAATTTTAAATAACAATTGACAACGTTTCAGCTTCCACTTTTTTAAAAAATATGCCACAATGAAAAGAAAAAAAAATAAAAAGGAAGATTTTCAAAATCTTTTCCTTCCACTAACATCTCCTGTTGTTGTGATGAAATTTTAAACAGGTTGTTATAGAAAAGACAGTAGTTCTGCAAATATTTGGGAAAGTTTGAGGTTAAATATCATCCAAGAACTAAGCGAGGAAATAGAAATATCTAGGTAAGGGGAGGAGAGGAATGTGTACACACTTAATAGTACAGATACCACATTTACATGGCATGTTCCCTTTCCCTACATCAGTTTGTCATGGATGTTGGTGCTGGTCCAACTGCAGCATTAACTCTCACACCTTAGCATTACATCTCCCTAGAAGTTATCTGCTGCATGGTGAGGGAGCCAGTGGCAGCCACAGGGGTAGAGTGGAGCTGGCAAATAGCAAGAAGAGGCATCTGTTCTGTAGTTGTGACCAGGGATTCATAGGGGCAATATCAGCCTCGATATTCCTCTAGTTAGAAAACCCCAGTCATGGTCAATCTTTGCTAAAAACAGGAGAGATTTGAGTAGACCTACAATTTTCCTAGCTGTTGTTAAAACACACACAACTATTAGAGCTATTTTGTGAGCTTAAATATTTCCATTGTCGGATACGAAAATAAAGGAGCTGCCCCTGCTCCTACTGAGGTCAATGGGAGTTTTGCAATAGAATTCAGTGGGAACAGGCCCCAAGTTTGTGATATGTCTTAAGAAAAAATGGGACTTTTCTGAATCACAGATATTACCCCAAATATTCTCAGAGGTGGCCCCCCAAATAATTCTTTCCTTTCCATGTTTCAGGGATTTCCTTTGTGATCTGTCTTTCTTATTTTCCTCTTGACAGAGACACCAGGCTTGTGACCTAGACCCACAACTGGCGCCTGTGACTCAGTTTAACTGGCATCAGTGCTTCCAATCTGTGGATGAAGATTGATTTAAATTAGAGAGAGAGGTTACACTGGGTTTTGTTTTACGCTTTAAGCAATGATACCTTAAGTGATCAGATAAGGTGTTGGGCTTGATACAAAAAACCTACACAGATAACATAGATGTTCCTTAAGTGTCAAAAGGAGTTAATAGTGCATTTGTTTAAAATGAATCCGCCTAATGCTCACCCATGTTTTAAAGTGTAAAATACAAGAACCGTTTTTCTTACAGCTGATTGTCAGAGAAGCATTTGTGTCAACAGCAGTTGAATTACAAAATGGGAGAAATGGTTGCAGAATTTACATGTTACTTTAGAGAAATAACAGCTGCTTTTGTGAGTGCAAAAAACCTGGAGCATGTAAATGGGGGGAGGGGGCCCAAGGGGAACTGTTGTGAAAGTAATGAGGAGAGGATCCAAACACCTCACCTGCTTTATCCCTAGGTAGAGAGGGAATTCAAAATTAGACTCCAGATGGCGAACAAACTCTGAACCATGTGAGCTTCCAGCCAATATCCCTCGGCAATGTTAATTTACAGGCTAACGAGTGAGCACCTTGGTTTTCTGCCAGTCCTAGCTAAAAGCACATTATATGAGGACTCTGTAACATAGTCAGCAATCTGTTCCAGGCCAGAACTTGGGCCACATATCTGTGAGGTGAAATTAGACAGCGCAGCCTGTTAGCTGGCCTGCGAGACACAGGATGAACTAACAGATATTTCTGTGTTCGGAGTCCTCAGTGAAAAGATTCCCCGTGTATTCATTACAGCCAAGTACTGTCCCTTCTCCGCTGGCTGTTGGTTACTACAGATACTAGCATTTGTGTTTTATAAAAGTTGGTTTGCCAAAATTGTCGTTCAGGTTATTTGGAGGGTTTTGCATTGTTAGATTCAGGTGCTGGGTTGCTTTGTTGTTGGATGAAAGACTAATCAGGGTGTGGCTAACAGATGAATAAAGTAGAAAACCCTCCGAAAGAGGTTGTTTAACTGTAATAATTTTGGTTTTCCTTATTACAGTGCAAGATACAAAAGTTGTCACAGTGAGGTTTTATATATATTATTAGATATGGAGTTGTAGCAGGGATCAATGATACATTTTCAAGGAAGGATAATTCACATTTCCTTGTCAGATATAAAAATTATCTGCATCTGTAATTAGATCTTCAGACTCCCCCCTGCACCCTGCCAATTTTTTTCCAGATTGCCCAAATATCACACGTAAACTTGACTTCATCCTGAGAGATTTTCATCACCTCTACAGCCTGATAATTTAGGGATTTTATCAAAATTTTATTCAGATTCCCAAGGCCAGTGCCACATTCTTCTTCTCAGTCCTGCATGGTTCTGTGCACTCCGGAGTGCATTCTACTGCTTCTGATGTCAATAGGAGTTTGCAGGCACACGGCACCTTTAAGTGTGAGCCCTGACGGAGATCAGCAAGCTTTGTTATGTTAAGATATTGGTGGGGTATTTTTAATTGTTCAGGTAATTGTCAGTGTTTAAATTTTTGTGGGTTTTTTTTAATGGATTGTTTTGCATTATTACTGCAGTGGGAACTATGTAGCTTTTTAATTTGATTAACAGGGAGGGAGGGCAACCCCCCCACACACACACACACACTTCCTTTGCAATATCTGAAAGACGGTTGCTAACTGTCCTGTGATTTTGTCCCTTACATTTTTAGAGGGCCATTTTATGTCTGCTTTTACTACCAACTTCTTCCACTCAGGTGTTTCAATCAGCTCATTGGCAACGGTGATCGGATGTTCAAAGAGTTAATTTGATCTTTGTTGTCTACCCAGCTTGCTAAACAAACTTCTTGCACTTGTCTTATCAGTAAGTAGGGTGACAAGATAGCACGTGTGAAAAATTGGGAGGGGAGGTAATAGTTGCCTGTATCAGACAAAGCCCCTAATATCGGGATGTCTGATCACCCTACCAGTAAGGCTAGGTAACACCTTTCTAGAAGAAATTCTTGCTAGCATGTAAAGGTAGAATTCACTCTTGTGAAGGCCAATACGTGGCTACTCTATGGGCACAGCTGTAGTGCTGTGACTATACCATTATAACCCTGTAGTGTAGATGCAGATTATAGCAACAGAAAGGGGTTTTCCTTCACTGTAGGAACTCTACCCCCCAGAGTGATGGTAGCTAGGTCCACAGAAACAGTCTTCCATTGACCTAGCTGTGTCTACTCTGGGGGTTACATTGGCATAGCTACTCTCAGGATGTGGATGTACCACTTAGGGCTTAAATGAGACACAGTGGTACATAACCCTTGTTCTGCCCCTCTGAGCAGGGGTGAATTTCACCCAGCATGATCGTTAGTCTATTGATTAATGAATGCACAAGCTTAAAGGACAATATAAGGATTTAGCTTTAAGGATCGTAACTATGGGTACTGAAAAGCACTTCAGAAAAATGGATGGAAGGAGAGAATCCAGTGACTCAATTGGTTTGCAATATTCCAGGATCATTACAAACTTTGTTGAGGAGCTGCTCCTTCGTGTGCATTCATGGGAAAATGTAGGGCAGGCAAAATTAGAGCTCTCTTTTTGTAAATGTAGCTTGTTGTTTTCTGTCTATTCAAGGTTTTTCTGAGGGGACTCTCACCACGGTATCTAGTGCACATTTTGGTTGTCAGGTCTGAAACGCATTCTGACTCAAGCCAGACTTACTTCGCCTTCATCTTGTTCTCCTCATCATCTTACTGCACTTCTGTCCAGGTCACTAGTGCCATTATAGATGCTCATCTCTCAACCATTCAGAAAGGACCAGTGCTCTCACCCAGTGACAAAAGGGAAAGGAGAGTCTGTGGAGTGGGCACGCACTGGGATTGTTTGCATATGTTTTGCCTCTCTAGTGGAGAAACTTACATGATCACCTCTCCACATGTCAGATGTCATTCTAAAAAAGAGGTGCCTCCCTAACTCCCCTCCTACCCCTTTTAGGGCCAATTAAACTAAGCCCTTAAGATGTAAAATATCTCAATACCCATGGGGGCTGATGATAATGGCAGCAAACCTGTAAGAATAACAGAAACATAATATTTCTTATTCTTAGTGTTGGTTAATCTTGCCATTATAATTTCTCAATGTCTTTATACTAGAGTAAAAAGCTGCTCAGCAAAGAAGCAGTTAGTTACATCAGACAGCTAGATAAATGGTAGAGCCAAAATGCAGTCATGGCCTAGGGTTTCCAAAATGTGAGGTGTATCTGCCTCCTATATTTTATATAGTGGTGTCCCATCAAACATTGGATGTTACATCTTGATGTTTGGGGCCCTTGCGTGAAAATTCTGAAAATCTAGACTCTCTCAAATATGACCTTGACCAAACGTCCTTCTCTTTTGACGAATTCTGTTCAACTCCGGATCTCTATATTGTGCCTGTCACCATGGTACCTGAGTTGCAGTGACTCAAGTTTGGGCTCCAGAGAAGAAAGAATTTGGGTAAAAAATATAAAGTGTTTGAATGGAAGTTAAATGCCATTGTTTATGAGCTGCCAACACACTTTTTAGTATACTTATCAGGGCTTTGGAGCGGAGCCTGGAGCAGTAGGTTTATGCCCGGAGCCGGAGCGGAGCAATTCAAAAATTTGATTGCTCCAAATCCCTGAGACTTATGGAAAGTTCTTATATTTCATTCTTTTTCTAGGAGTGGGTCTTGTAGTGTTATATGCCCAAAAGCAGGACTCTGCTATTGACAACACTGAGACACACCTCTGGCTTTAAAAAGTGGATCTTAGTTTATATGGTCCCTTTTTGACATGGCTGTTTTCTAGGTCTTCTCTGGAAGATTCCCAAGCTGCATGGTACTTGATTTATCTACTTTGAAAGGATGAAACCTGAATTGACTTGCTTGCTGGGACCCGAGCCCATAATTCCAAAAGGCCTAGGTATAATAAAATTAAAGCTCAGACCACTAGGCCATAACCTTTGAATAATCTTATCAAAGGTCCAGTCCTGGAAGCACTTAGACCGCAATTCTGCAATAATCTCTGTGTAGGCAGACACCTGACTTAAGGTGCTTGGTGTGGATGCAGGAGTCCACCTCAGTACTGTCAATCTCAGGTGTTTAAAAATCAGAAGTTGGATCCCCCCCCAAAAATCATGACATTGATTTGAAAAATCACAAGATTTTTAAAAACACACATTTGAAGTTCTGTTTATTTGCCTTCTGGCTTTGAACCTTTCAAGCTTCTCTCTGCAACCATGAAGGCTAGAAACCCAATTCACATGATTCCAGTATCTAGGACTTTGGGAAAATCATCAAATGTTAAGAAATTTGCAATTAAGATAATGTGAGTTGGCACTGTTTCCACAGAGCTCATTGCAGGATGATGGTTTTATATGAAGCCTAGTGTGTCAACAGAACTACTAAGTAGTAAACTCTACACTGTAGTATTTACAGGATCACACCCATAAGATGTTTGCTAATAGAGGGAAAAGTAAAATGTTACTAACAATTCAAATTCATAACAAGTAACTCACAGTGTACTTTATTATTTCTTCACAATATTAACTAGACAGACATAGAAAGTTTAATGGCAACATGTAACAGTTTAAACACAAAGAACAATGTAATCATATTAAACAATAATAAACTGGCAAACTACTTTACCTTACATACATCATCCAAGATAATGGATAAACAATATCTACTTATATACAATGATGCTGGTGATATTTAAAAGTCAAATATTCAAAAGAAAAAGAAAAAAATGCTATTTAAATTATAAAAATATACATGACTTTTTGTGTGTGATGGAAGTTCTTAGTGCTTTATAACTTGGTTGTAAGGATTTCACTCCAGGATGAAGCTGCATTAACTCTTAGCACAGGAGCACATTTTAAAAACCAATTTAGATTAAATTGATTCCTTGCCTCCCTATTGCTTAGTTTTGTTTTAAAGATATATATATATATAGGAATGCAAAATAAAACTGAATTTTTCTGGTTTCAGAGGATATTTACACTCCAAAAGCATGAATCCAAAAAAGTTTAACTTATCATACATGGTATTAACAAATAATGTGAATGAATCCATATGCTATCTTGTTTACAAAAAAATTAGAAATCCAGGCTCTTTGCACATGCAACTTCATCACACTTTTCATCAACATTTAAAAAGATTTTTAGGATATGAAATTAATGCAGATGCATGGCCAACCACAACACCATGCTGAACTCCCACTGAGGTGAATGTGAGGTTTGTGTATGCAGTTTTGGGCCCATAACCTGCACTTTATAACATCCCATATTGACCTTCACACGCAAAGGTCTGTTTCCAAAGGAATTATTCCAGTCTATAGCTGTGTGCTTTATTAAAGCATCCCATGATTTCACAGATCACAACAGGAAACTAAGAAAATATTATATTAATTGTAATTATGGGTTGATGCACAAACATGTAAATGGTTATGATTGAAATCTACTTCTTGGACCATTGTGACCAAGCTTCTGCATCATACAAGACTGTGTGTACGAACCTCCCTCCAATTGCCTTTCAGCCCTCACGATCCCACTTCTCTCTGTAGCTTCACCACAACAGACATGTTATTCCATTGTCAGAGCCAATGTCTGAACTACCAAGAACTATCCTCTGTCTCTTGTCTAATTTCTCAATACTTAGTTTTAGGCTCTTTCCCCTTGTTTTAGCACTCTTATTTACTCTGTACATACAGCCCTTTGTTTTCAGTTTTTATTTTATTTAATTTTCTCTGGGAATTTATCAGTGTTTATAAACACAACCACAAAAACACGTGAAAAACCAGTACAAAAAACTATTAATTTTTCTGGGTAAATATCGGTTTATTTTGGGGTAAGGGGGGAAAGTATTCAGTAGATTAATGCTTTGAATTCCGTTCATCAGTGTGGTTTGCTGAACTAAAACAGAACTCAAAACACAATGCTACCTCTGAGTTTAAGAAAACAATATATCTCTAATCCTCAAATAAACCTTTTCACTGTTGTAGACTTAGAAGTATTAGCCTAGAAACATTTACATTTAATAATTGGGCCACACCATTTGCAGTGCATACACTCAACTTCATCCTTTTCTCCTGTTTTTGTTTTTTTTTAAACTTTCAAATACTTCCTTGTGTTCTGAAACGTATTCTGATACAGATTTTTGTTTTCTTTGCGTTTTAGTGTGTCAGATCTTTAAACCGTTATCTGCTAACAGCTTGAAATGTGTACGCGGGGGGGGGGGGGGGGGGAGGTGAGATTCATCAGTACGTTTAAATGCACACGCACTTCAGAGCTTACGTGTGTGCCTGTTTGTGTGTATCTTCTAGACTGATACATAGCCTTACTTCAACAGGCAGCTTTGCATATATGCACAGACGAATGTATTAGCGTAATACATATATCTTATGCAATGTATTGTATATTCCTAATAAAACAAGTCATTTTTTATATATTTGAATAATACAAAAGTAGGGTGAAAAATCAGAAAAAAATGAATAATACTTTTTGTAAAGCACAGGAAATTTTCAGTAAAAATCGGTTAAAACTGAAAACAAAGCGGCTTATTGGTACACTGTGGAACTATAACAAATCTTAGATGATCTTATGAAGTTTTTCTTTGTTTAAAAAAACACGACTTTTTCTTTATTATTTTATTGAAAAACAAAGGCCAAAAGAATTAAAGGACAAAAAAATTTGTGGTACAGTAACATCAAATATCTGATCTGGTTTGTAGATGATTGCTGCTAGAATTCAACAAGGCTTTACTTAAATACTTTGTGGGGGAATTTTTGTAACCTTTTGCTCTGTTTATATTCACTGCCTATCATTCTTTTTCTTTTCATCCAGATGAAAAGTGGCCAAATTTCTCTGACACTTTTATCCTCAGTCATGGAGATATTTCAATGATCTCTCTCCTCTCTACACTTCTTAACACCTCTTCCCGTGTTGTCTCTTGGTTCTCCACAGCCAAGTAACTTTAGAAGTGCAACTATTTATATTTTTCATTTCTTCTTATAGAGTGCCACCAGGACTGATCGTGGTGGGAGAAGAAGTGATTTTTAACTGAAATGTAGTTTTGGAGCATGAGGCCTTGCATTTCGTAGGGAATGTTCTGTTTCATACAGTAACAAAGAAAATGGAAGGGACAGGAATCACTGTGAAAGCAAGAGGGTTGAGGGGGAGATTTTTTTAAAACAAGTTCAAGCTGTTATATACATTCAATGTTTCTAGTATGGTGATTAATAATAAATGCATCATCAACTATCCTTACAGCTAACGCAGCCACACTATTGTACAATTCTGCAGTCAGAATGGGAAAGCTCCATTATCTGTTTAATAAAATAACCATTAACAGTTGCCTTGACTTTTTTAACTTATTAACTAATATGCTGGGAATCCCAGTGAATAGATGCAACAGACCACAAATTGGCAGCATCTACATAATCATCTCTGTAATGTGACTACTTCATATTACTTCTAAAGCAGCTTTGAAAAATCTTGCCACTGGAGGATAGTCCAAAATAAATTCTATCCAAATTAGCTTGGTAGTATAGCAGCACAGGAATTTATAGTTACTCTTTTTATATTTTTTGATAATGTAAACCATCAATAAACAATTCAACATTGAAAAAGTTCAAGGTCAAATAATTCATTATCTTTAATGCGGGGGTTAATGGGCACAAACTGAAATGAAGACTAGATGGTGAAATGTGGATTGAAGCATTGGTACACAGTGCCCATTCTAGTTCAGCTTTGTACCTGGCTTTCCATAAATTAAACCTGCTAGGTGGAAAAACCAAGCCCACATTCAATTCCTAATATGTGGTTCCCTATTATTTTAAAATATTTTCATAAGTGCCTTGCACAAATGCATACAGTTTTGACATTTCAGGTGTTTTTACTCAGCAGAGTTTAAAAACAGATCACATTTGCTTTAGAAACATTAGTTCCATTACATGTTTCTGTAAAATTAAACTAATTTCAAATTTGAAATGCAACACTCGCTCCATCTTTGCCCATAGAAAGTGTAGGTGCCATGACTAAATAGCAATAAAAACGCTGAGATGCACAAATAAAAAAAAAGCAGCTTTGAAGAAATCACATCAATTACAGCCTTAACAATGAACATATTACATTCCTAAATTACTGCAGATATTTCGCATATAATGCCACAAAGTTATATTATTGAAATCTCAAGGTTGACTCCGCACAGTTTTTCATTGTATTGTTTTCACGCTGAAAGTACTTGTATGTTGTTCCTGTACTTTTATCCAGAGCTTTCTAACTTGTCCCTGGATGTACATTTAGCCACAAATTTCATATTTTGACAGTTTCATAGTAAAAAAAATAAAAAACACTTGACTTAGAGGTTTTTAAGGTGGAATTCATAGAAGCCAAAAAGCTTGTTAAAGCCCACTTTAAAGTATGTTGACATGTCTAAGATATATGGTTCCAGGATTTATGCAGTTGTTATAAAGCTGTATATTAAGTATTCTGAATTAATCTTATTTAAATTGCATTTACTGTTCGAGAAGTTGACTCAGTCCATCCTTTCCCCCTCCTTATTCTCCCCTGAAATGATATTAGGCACCTAAGGAATCTGGATGTCAGTGAGTCTCTGTCCAGCTAGAGGATTAGGACAATTTCTTCATCTTCTTTATTTCTGTAGAAAGTCTTATTAGCATGAAATACTTTGGGTGTGGGTGTGAGATGGGGGAAAGAATACAGGTCATCTGACTTCTTTGTTATGAAAATGAACATGATTTTGGTGCCCAGTTTGATAAACAAGTATAGTTCGAGCTAATCTGGAACTCAGATGAGGTCTGTTTCTTGCCAACTAAATTTAAACCTTTTTCAACTTTCAGGGATTTAGAGACCAAACTTAATTGGTTTCAAAACCCTGGAGGAGCTCAGCAAGTAAACAGGATCAGTTGCAGATATGAGCCCACTAAAATGGGACACAAGTCAGGACTCCAGACTCCAGCTGTGCTCTGTAGAGGCAGGCACTTACGGTCTAATGGTTTCTGTGAGTGTAGCTGTCTGTACAAGACATTTTACTGCTGAGGAAATCATTGAAACAGTAATTTCTTGCATGTCCAAAGGATTTCATTTCATGCGCTCATAAAGAGTATCTGAATTGACATATCATCGTTTTAAGGTATCAGACGATACTGTTATGATTATGATGTATTGGCACAATTTGGTAGCTTAAAAATACTTTCATAAAATATATGCAATCATATTTCAAACTGTTGTCCTGCCAGGAGACTCCTATAGATGGCTGTCCTTCAAGAAGTTGCTATTCTGACACCAAGTATGTACCATATTGAATTGTATACTAATGTCAGTACTTGCCAACTGGAAATAATTCTAACTTCACTCCCTCTGACTTTTTTAAGATCCCATCTCCTTGGATCTGTGAGAAATTGTAAGTAAAATCAACACAATTATACAGCCTGAAGCAGCCCAAATAACTGCTCCCCCTAAGAGAAAGCAGGTAGGTCTTTGTCAGTATATTTAATCCATCCAGCTGCATTAATTTATTTTAAAAAAGAAAAAAAAAAAAGCTCAAGGTGTTTGGGGCTTATTACAATTCATAACAATATTATGTGATACTCGGATATAAATTGTTTGTAGAGTTTCTGAAAATAGCAAGTTAAATGTAAATATCTTTAATAAATAACTTTGTTTCCTGCAATGTAAAAAATAAATGATACCTCCCTTTGGCAGTAATAGCTGATTTATATTTAGCCAGGAACTTCTGCTCATAAAACTAATATCATTGTGCTACTGGAAAAAAACATATTATTTTATTGTTTCGTAAGACTTTTGTAATCCATGGTTAGATGGTTGACTTCACTTATGTCCCAGATAAGCGCCAAGGGTGATGCAAGCTCCCACCAGAGCCAGACTTAGGATAGTCTTCAAAGAGATCCAGGAGAAATCAAACAAAGGCCTCATGTTGTTGCCGTACAATTCCACAAAGGCATCCTGGGTTGGGAGGAAGGGAAATAGGAATGTGAGATTCCATAGTAATATGATATGCAGACAGGAACAAAAGACAGTTGTTCATTAAAGCTACATTAATAATGATAAACACAAATTATTCAGAGAAACAGAAAAACACAAGAGTGAGCTCTTTCATACATGCAGGTAACTCCGGAACCATTTTAGCATACAAACTACTACTACAATTTTAAGTTCTTTAAGTCAGGAATCGTCTTTTTGTACAGCACCTAACACAATGGGCTCCTGGTGCTACTAAAATGCAAATAATAATAATAATAAAATAAGTCTGAGCACCTTCAGCTCCTATTGATGTCACTGGTATTTGTGGGTTCTCAGAACTTCTGAAAATGAGGCCCCTTTTGTTTAGTTTCCTAAATATGGATTTAGGAACCTAACTTTAGGCAGCCAGGTTTCTTTTCAGTGAAAAGATGGCTTTTGATGGCTTTTATTTTGTGACCATGGTGAGCTTTACATTTTCTTGTTATATATGTGTAGTCTCTCAAGTGTATAGAAAACTGTTTTACAGACAAGAAAACTAACCTTTTTAATGAAAGGTGTCAAAAACATCTAGACACTGGGGAAAAGATGAACACTTTCTGAAGTTGTGTGTGAATTATGAATACAATAAGATCTGTGCCATTGAAAGGATTAGTAATCATGCTAATAATGCTTTGCACTTACATAGTGTCTTTCTTCCAAGGAGCTCAGAGCTCTTTACAAATATTAATTAAGCCTTCTACTATCCCTGAGGGTAGTTAAATGAAAAGAGAGGTTAAAGGACTTTCAAAATGTCTCAAATTAGAGTTTGGAATAGAGTTGTGGTTCCCAGTTTCCTGTTGTAATTCCTATGCTCTGCTACCCAGATAGTGATATATATATTGCTAACTCCTACCATTGTTTTTAAAGGTTTTGGTGGCAGGGTTTCAATTTGTTGTAGAAAATAAACATTCCTTTTTTTCAGTTGCACTTTCTGTAAAATGTCTTCAGGCATCTATAATGTTACGTTTTATACAAGGCGAATAGCCTCCTAAAATACACGAGTGCATTCATGAATTACAGCAACAGAGGGGGAAAAAGCCACAGTGTAAATTACATGAAATAACAATAAACCTTCCAACCATGGTGTGTATTTTTCATAAGATATGGACATATTATAGTACTTTACGCTATCCTTAGTCATCTGATATCACTAGCTATTGTAGGTCAGAATGGAAAGGTTAGTTTTTGCCACAAGAGGGCATGTACGTTTTTTACATTTTGCTATTCAAATCCTGTTCAGTAGAAGTTCGGCTCTGAGGGAGATGTACTTAAATGGAGAAATTGTGTCTACTTCCACAATTTCTCTTTATAATAAGTAATTCTGGACCAAATCTGGCACCTCTTACTGAGGTAAAACTCCTGTTGATTTCAGTGGGTGTATTGCCTGAGTTAGGGGCTGTGGGGGTTGGCCCATAGAATGACTGTGCAGAAAATGCATCTCTTCATATCGTTTTTTTGACATTTTGTTCCTTTAGGCCAATATTTTCAAACTTGTGTCTCTGAAGTTAGGTACTTACATCCATATATAGGCACCTAAATAAAAGTCTGATTTTCAATTATGCTTCCATGGAAGCTCTGTGGGCTGAGAAAATCAGGCCACTTTTATTTGAATACTTAACTTCAGAAACGTAAGGTTAATAATGCCATTCTTAATGTTTTGTTGTGTTACTGTTGGATTGTAAAAGACATTTGCTGTGCTGTTTTTCAAAAAAACACCTTTTACTCCTCCTCCTCACAGCTATGAGACAACACAGACTGCAAGCAAATAGTACAGACTGGGCTGAATCCTGCAATCCCCATTGCAGACTCTCACTGATTTCAGTGGGAATTTTGTCAGTGTAGGCAGTTCAAGATCAAGCCTTATAAAAATACGACAAGGACAAAGTTCAATATACAACAATAAAACTATAGGAAAGAATAGAGGAAATTTGGAGGAAAAAAAAAGTATTGAGAAAACGCAAGTCGCATGAAAAGTTTTTAATGTTAAACTTCAGTCACGCTCTTTCTACAGTCTTGATCCTACTTCCATTACACCAATGGGAGCAGAAACATATCCTGTATCAACCATGCCCATCCCCCAGGTTTAGAGGATGCTCAGCCCAATTTATTTATTACAAAAACGATTATTAGTAACCCAATAGAGAGAGCTCTTGGTGCCTGGCATGAGAGTAGATGAGAGGGATGCATTAACACAATGCAAAAGCCCTGACTTAGGGCTCAAGAAAAGGAATGTCAGCACAAAATGTTCAGCATGAAATAGTTTTTGTTATTGAGACTATTATAATAACAAGATGAACCCAACCTTATGGTTTCTGTACTATATATTACAAGTAGCTACTTTATGGATGCCTTTTTATTGCGCTTTTGCCTTCTCAAACATCCTGATTAGGCTTATTTCCGAAGCCTGTTTGAACAGCCTGTCACTATTTGTTTAAGTTTCAAACCTGTTTTAAATAAACACATGCCCATTTTATGTATTAAAACAACAGAAGAGGGGGCCTACCCCCCCCCCCCCCCCCCCGCCTAGTGAAAACTGCTTTTAATGCCAAGAGAACTCTAAAGTGTAATACAGAATGTTTCATAAGTTAGGTCTCTTTCTATGTATATGTACATTAGTACTTGTAATTGGATTTTTGTAGTCTAAATTGATGTGATTAAAATGAGTGTCTGTATAAAAAGAACCCACACACGACTTGACACAAACTGCCTGAAGCGTTTGAAGTCCTCTGAGAAATATTATCCCTAGGTAAAAATGCTTTGCATCTACAGCGAGGCTCACAGGCTGGATCTTGTGTACAGCTTGATGGGCCTGCCATACTTACTGAAAAGGCTTGTAGCATTTGAGAGAATGGTAACTCGTGTAGGTTTTCATTTTCTATAGAACTTCACACAAAGTTATGCCCCTAGTATAGAATTCTCTAGGACAGTTCAAAAACCCTACAGAAAGGATTTCCTTATCTATGAAACTCCATAGGTTTTTGCAAGTAATTTCTATAGAACCCTACTACACTCCTATTCCAACACAACCCACCCTTTTACTTCAATCTGTTTAAATGATGTTGAACTTTTCCATAAGGGGAGGGGGTGGCAAGGGAGGGATGGAATCCTTGTGTACCTGCTGCATTCTCTTCTACAGTAAGAAAAGGACTGGCTGGAGAGAGGCTCTGCTCCCCCTCCCCAATAACCAGCCATCTCTAGTTAGCCACCCAATCATTACTGAAGGGTAATATCACTGCAAATTCATGAAGACTCAGTATCATTGCTACATAATCTGCCTCTCTCTTGTACAGTTCAGGCTGGGCCCAGCTTTTTTAGGCTGTGTAGAACTAAATATTTCCCATATGCTGAGTCCAGTGATGCATTAACAATGAGAGTTTTCTTCATTGAAAATATAAAGGGAAAAACCAGCTTAAGTGCCACACTCTGCATTTATTGGTGAGGCGGGGTGGGCAAAGCAAACATGAGGAAGTAAAGACTTCCTTTTTCTACCTGAATCAAACAGCTGGTGAGGAAGTGACTTTATTTCCCTTGTTATCATTGGTTGACAGGATATCCTCTTGAGCCACATTGTATTGAATGAAGTGCCCATGAGACTTCCATTTCACTGAACGGGAATTGCCTTGTAGCTATTTTATGCTGCCCTCTCTGTGACTCCAAAATAAACAAACAAACACTAATTCTAGGCTTTTGAAGAAACTTTCATGACACAGCTTTACAGAGAATGACATAACTACTGATGCTGAGCGTGAGTGGATGAATGACTCTTCACTTCTCCCTTGCCTTGAGATGAAAAGCCTAAATTTTCACAAATCTCTAGCTTTAGGAGAAGGATTGAGAATTGACTAAATCACCAACTGTCTTACAAAATAAAACCTCATTAAAATGTCATCCTGCAAGTAACACGAATGCTCCTGGAACGTGAAAAAATAGACAAATGTCTTGCTGTTTTTCTGAAGAGTTCATTGGTATTTTATGTAAATACAGACTGAGTATGCATGCAAATAAGAGCAGCTCTGATCTACAGTACGTGGTGCCTGGTTTTGGTGTTTCACGATCCTGACATTTACAGAGGCCAATAGCTTTACACTTGGAACGCTGAAACGTTAGCAGCCCAGCAGGGTGTGCTTTTCAAATCTTACTGCAAAGGAGCAGAATTGTATTGCAATAAAATCCGTGTTGAGCATTCGGGGATGGGACTTGGTTCATTATGTTTGTCATTGTGGTAATAGGATTTTTATGCCCTACATTTGCACATCTGGGCAACCCACTGGAAAATAATGCAGTGCTTTGATGTATTGTACAATCACCTCGTTTCCAGTAGTGGAACTGGACTGGATTTGACTCTCTCTTACCTTTCCCAAAAGGTTAAACTGAGGCCTACCACTGGTGTACTGTTTCCTCCAAGGAACTGTAAGACTAACGCTTTTCAACCCAGTTGGACAAAGTAGCTCTCACAATGGTGGCCTTGCTAAACTGTTCCTTATCTGTTAGTGCAAATACCTGCCTTAACAACCCCACAATCTCAGGAGCAAATCGTGCAGCTCTTATACCGGCAACACTTCCATTTAAGTCAATGGAAATATTGCCAGAATAAAGACTGCAAAATATGGCCCTCAGATTGCAAGCTCTATGAAGCAGTTTTGATTTGTGCATGCGAGCCCCTGTAAAGTCTGAATACACTTAAAGAGCTATATTAATAATAATATAGTAAGTATTGTAATAGGCATGAGTGTTGTTGTTCTCTCTTCTGGAGGCTGAGCCTGTGAGAAAAGGGATATTTCACCCACTATTCTGAGACCGGTAAATAAACCTTGGTTAGGGAGAGTGATTAATTCAGTCTGGTTAACCACATGATCGGTAAGGTAGTGGTAAGTCAACTTGCACAGAAATCTACACAATGTTCAGTCTTGGCTGCATGCTTGTTAAACCAAGTCAGTAGGTGAAATGTTTAAGCAATGAGGCTTAGTGTTTTCAGCTCACTAAGTTACGCATAATTCTGCAATTCCCCCCCAGACCCAGTGGAGGCTGCCTTGTTTTGCTTTCATTCCTGGAAAATGAGATACTTCTGGCACTGGGTATCAGCTGGAATATCATTGCAACAGCATTACCCAATCGGTGGTAGCTGATGATGTAACATCTCTTCTCAGGGAGCAATATTTATTGGAAAACAGGCCCCCACACATGCACTCTCTGCTCAAGGGAGAGAGATGTGTATGTCCAAGAATCTCAATTCCACAAAGACTAATTCAATTTTAGGCCCATCTTCCTGTTCTAGCCAAACTAGGTTATAAAATTAGTTTTGAGGACTTTAAACTGCATGTAGCATGATAGTCTAGGTAAATACACATGTCCACATTTTTCTACTGTTCCAGCTGCGAGGCGGGAATAAGCTCCATGTAACTGCTAACTGAAATTTCACATTACATAAATTAAGTAACATCTTATATTAGTACCAGTACATTTTTTACAGTTAGAAGCTGAGTAAAATCTTGTTACGAGGTGAATCAAACCTGATGTGTGAGACTGTGCCTTTCACTTATAACTATCATAAGAAACACTTGGAGGGGCCCCACTCAAAACAAGACCTAATAGTATCTGCCCAGAAACTAGCACCATGTGGGTGGGGGGGTTCCAGAGGGTAATGTGGCCAGCTGTGGGTGAGGGTGAGAGAGGGCAGAACACACAGAAACTCAGAACAGATAAGAAGTGAGAGGCAAAAATGAATAAAGCCAAGCAGTAGCCTGTGAGCATAGTGTGACCCTGGGGAAAAGCTAGATAGAGTTCTTTTGGGTTTGTTGGCTTAAAGAGGCTTGGGGCTGTAAAATAGGAAACTGCTCCTTCTTGTTGTTGGTTCCTCCTGCGTTCGGCAAAGCAGGACTTTGTATATTCCTTGAAAGAAAACAAGATAGCATCAACAAGAATACCAGACTCCATCTATTTCTACTTCCAACCAGAACATCCCTAGGACCCTGAAATGTCAGGTTGAAAAGTGCCATACCCTTCAAAGTGGAGAAGTTAGCTGCGTTATAGGTTATTACATTCTCAGCTCTTTAAAAATCACTTTACAAATAGAAATAAAAGTGACAAAATGAGTTTGAAAAAGTCACGCTGGGCCCGTATTTCAAACTTGAGTACGTAAGGGTCCAAGCCTGCAAACACTTTACTGTGAGTAGTCCCATCAGAGTTTACCGGATTGAGGCCTAAACAAGGCAGTGGTGCTGGAACTAGGGGTGCTGCTGCACCCCCAGCATGAAGTAGTCATAACAAACACCAAATACACAGTGTCCATCATCAGTACCCTCCCCCCCACTACAAAAAATTGTTCTAGCACCCCTGAAATTAGGGTGCTTAATTCTGCACTTAAGCACGGAAATGCAAGTTCTCATGTTACATGCCGGACTGTCACTTTGGAACTAGACCACGTAACTCAGGAGCCCATGTTTGAAAACTGGGCCCCCCCTTGAGCACTGTAGTAATACCCAAAAATATTAGCACATGCCCCATTACCTTCCCTGTGTGTGTTCCAGCCTATTAAAAACTGCTGCAAAAGAGTTAATTCATGTAAGTGTGAGAAATGGGAACCGAAAGTAGCTGCTTGTTACATGTTCAAAGTAGCTTGGCCTTAACTATTGTCATCAACACACTGCATCCAAGGTGGAGGGCCTGGTGTTTTATTACAGCTGTTCACTTACACTGGATCAGGAGTTTCATAGAATCATAGAATATCAGGGTTGGAAGGGACCTTAGGCAGTCATCTAGTCCAACCCCCTGCTCAAAGCAGAACCAATCCCCAATTTTTGTCCCAGATCCCTAAATGGCCCCCTCAAGGATTGAACTCACAACCCTGGGTTTAGCAGGCCAATGCTCAAACCACTGAGCTATCCCTCCTTGCTTGTTTTAATCAGCAGGTGCTGACTGAGGTTAAAAAAAAAAAATACACACAAGGAACATTAGTTTCCTAAAAGGAACTTGCTCAGAATGATCTCAGCACTAGCTAAGGCAGCACGTCAGCGTGAAGAGGGCAAAATGGAACTAGTTCGAGCAGGCTTTATCATCAGCTGAACACCACGCGGGTCCAGTCATGCATTCTCTCTAGCTTTTGCTTTTTAACACCTTAGGAAACTATGTGATCCTTCTAGTTTAAACTAGACATTAAGTTTTGATCCAAATGCCTTTGGCTTGACTGACCTGCCCTCACCCTTGAGCAATAGCTACCCAGGACTGGATTTCGCCTCATGGGGTTCTAGTCCAGCGCCTGTTGTGTTGTTGCAGCACATTGTGTTAAAAGTTCATGCAGTGCCACTGGCACCTTCTTCAGAAATGCCACAAATTCTTCACATGGCCTAAAGCAGACTTCCTTTAAAAACAAAACAAACAACAAACCTTGTGATTGTCAAGTGATTTACAGAAAGAACTCACATTTGTAATAAAAAAGGCTGCCGCAAGAGTAAGAATGCTTGAGCCAAATAAACAGCCCAGGAGACTTTATGGGACAAGTACGCTGCCTCCACCACCACCACCTTGGGAAAATGATATGAACTTGTGCATGTGTGTTCTTTGGCAACTACATTTTTACTGATACCCCAAGCCATTTTAGTTTACTTGGAAAGACTTGATATAAGGCAAAGGAGCAGCAGCGGGGCTTTGGTTTTTGGCAATTCCTCTCCCTTGTCCCCTCATAAGTCAATCTCTTCATATAGCATACGTTAAGGCAGGAGATACAGGAAACAGAAGAAGTACTGACATTATGTTAGGGGAGCATGGTAGAGCAATGTAAGCTCTCTTGTCATGACTACCCAGCATACACTAATGGGAAGAATGAAGGCATCAGTTGGAAAAGTCTCTTCTTCATTACAGCAGATTCTATGCTATTCACTGTAGTGGCCTCCAGGAGTCCTACTTCATGATTTTATCTTCCCCTCTTCCCAAGCAATAAGGGGAAATGAGATGGGGAGGTTTCCTCATCTGCAGCTGGTTGGAAGGTAGATTTTCTTTGTCCTAGTGCCTCCCCTCTGCTCCCAGCTCCTGTTCTTTTCATAATATAAATGACTCACACAACTGGAGGAGCCAGGAGATAAACAAAGGGAGACTCAGCTGGCTCATGCACCTGCACAGCAGTGTGAAGAAAAATCATGAGTCCTGTGAAATTAGGCACATGAGAGTGTTGTAGTTAAAACAGATTTAATGGGACACATGAAAACTTCCTGCCACAATGAACCAAATTCTGCTCGTATTCATAATATCCTACAGTGTCCTCTAGATTCCATACAGTGTCACACACCCACTCCGCCCTCCTGACTTCACTGGGGTTGCATGAGGGCTAATAAGATAGACTTTGCCAGAGACAACTACATTCCTTTTGCTCACTCAGTTAAGCCCTTGTTAAATCTTAGCAGGTAGGAGCTAGCAGGGACAATATGAAAATCCAGGGCAAGGTCAGTGTGTAAGAATATGATTAATATACAGATTGAGAGACTGCATTTTGTTATTCAAATCAGCTCCTTCAAAGTTCATTTGCATGGATAGTTGTAATCCATTAACTATGACAGTTAGGCTTGTTCAAGTACCACAGCACAGAAACAAAAAGCGAAGACTTAAAAAACAAACAAGAGGCACCAAAGTGAAAAACAGCTGAACCTCCCTCAAAAAAGACAATTCCTGCTGGGATGTCTGAGAGCACAAAACTTTTCTTATCATACATGTATTTTTATTTTTGTGTACAAAAATAGTCTGCTAGTGATAGAAGCAAAGGCAGAAGGTCCATGTTTTAAAAGGTATTCCTATACTGCAATTAAAAACCCACCGGTGGCCTATGCCAGCTGACTCAGGCTTAAGGGGCTTGGGCTAAGGGGCTGTTTAACTGCAGTGTCTCCATTTGGGCTGGAGCCCAGGCTCTGGGACACTGCGAGGTGGGAGAGTCCCAGGAGCCCGAACATCTACACAGCAATTAAACAGCCCATCAGCCTGAGCCCTGTGAGCCTGAGTGACCTGGCATGGGCCAGCTGCAGGTTTTTAACTGCAGCGTTGATATACCTGTAGTCACAAAACTGAACTGATGTTAAAGGTGAATAAGGAAAAAAAATTAGTATCTTTATTTTCAAAATCAAACCATCATTCATTTTAACTAAATGTTAAACCCTGATCTCTTTGTTAGTCTGTGCATTAGTTTATACCACACTTCTCCTAGCAGGCTAAATAATTCCCACTGCAAATGAAATGCACCTTGAGAACCAATACGTTTCCTAACACTCTGACTATACCATAAACTTAGGATATGATTTTATGGGTAGCTGAGCACCTGCAGCTCCAGCTAAAGTTGTGAATGTTCAATCTCTCTTGCAAATCAGACCCCAGGACACGTCCTGTAAGTTCCGACGTTTTTCATGCAACTCTACCAGACATAAACATTGCTCGGGTGTACACAGCTGATCACATGGTGATGTGCTGCCTAGTGCAGTTTATCAATGGCTCATGCAGGGTGCAGAGAATTTTTGTAGACTGAGCCATTAGGTAGAGTGAAAGCTCAGAGTGCAATCCCTTTGGGACAGGGACCATATCTTTGTTCTGTCATCACATAGTATCTAGCACTATGGGGGGTCTCGACCTAGGCACAATTACCATACAAATAATAACTAATAATAATAATGAGTCCCAGTAACAAAGTACCACTGAAGCCTGACGTACCGCTGTTGGCAAACTGTACACACAAATCTTTGGGAACAGCTGAAGAAAAGCACAGCCACAGCACACTGAATTCCTATTGTTAGTCACAATTGAAACTAAAAGGAACATTATTTGGTTAACCATTTCTTTTTGTAATCTTGGACACTATTAAGACCTGAGCAGCCGTTTTTCTATTTGTCTTCCGTTGGAGTTGTGGCTGTCCAACACCTCTCACAAACCAGGCCCTTAGTGTATAATTTCTGAGAATAACAAATCAGATTCAAGTTCATGGGGTGATTAAGCCTGTCACAGTGATCTTGAGTTCACAGCACTAGGAAGAAGAGGGCCATGAGCCCGACAGGAAAACACTTCATTTATTTGTCTGGCTTTAACAACAAATAAGAAATTCACACAAAATTTCAGATAATCAAAAGGAGAGTAGGACACAAAAACAGGAACACAATTCAAGACAGCAATAAGAATTAAATACAATTCAATATACATCAAAATTATGCTGGAAGGCGTTACTCTATTTCTGAAGTAACTATTACTTCACAAATTGATAACTGTCAACCAAAATTGGCATGAGGTAAGTGTATTGTAAAGCAAGTAAAGCGTACTGTAGCACAAGAAGAAGCTAGGTCAGTGCTAATGGGTCCATCCAGAGTGAGGTTAAAAGGGGATGTGCTTTAGCTACAAGTGCTGCACAAAAGTTGCTGAAATCATGGACTGATAAAAACATTATGTTTGGTACCAAAGTGAAAGTGTATCAAACCAGCGCACTACCAGCGTTACGCCATGCAGGGGCGGCGCCAGCTTTTTTGCCGCCCTAGGCGGTGGGAGAGGCTGCCGCCGAAATGCCGCCAAGATCCCTGGCAGCTGAAGAAGGTGCCACCGAGGACCCCAGCGGCCGAAGAAGATGCCGCCGAAGTGCTTCTTCGGCCGCTGGGGATCTTGGCGGCATTTCGGCGGCAGCCTCTCCCGCCGGCGGCTGCCGAGGGACCTGAAACGCCACCCTCCAAATCCTGGCGCCCTAGGCAACCACCTAGAGTCGCCTAATGGTAGCGCCGGCCCTGACGTCATGGTCTGGAAGCAGCTGCATTAAATGAAACAGACATCAACAGCCTGGAGGCAGTCGAGATGAGAGTGCCTTGGAAAAGGGGCAAGTGGAATGATTTTAAGACAAAATGAAGAAGTTAGAAGGAGAGTGGGATGTGAAATCGGTACAGCATTGGCTGCAATCAAAAAAGATTACAATGATGGGGGACTGAAGAAGACAAAATATGATAAAATAATGCAACCTCAACTGAGGGTACTCAGACCAAGAGGCCCACCACCAAGTAGGCAGCGAAACAGTGTGTGCAGGGGCACGCCCAGGCTGGGCTTAATGGAGAAACAAGCCAAGGACAGGAATGAATGGCAATGCAGCAACTGCTCCCTCTGTCGGTAAAGATGCTCTGGGGTGAGAAGAAGAGAAGTGTACTGTGTGCTTCCTTAAATCTATTCATTTAATTCTTATTAATTTTCATAAATAAGTGCTCAAAAGTGATCACTGCAAATATTACAGATTCTTCTATATGGAGAGAACCCAAAATATCCTCTTCTCTGTATACATCCCACACAGTGACCTCTGCACTAGCAACCACCACTGGAAGGCAAATCCCTGTCTTAAGTGGCCACTTCAAGTATGTACAAGAATTTATTAAAATGCTATCCACATAAAGGATAGCTAGGCACAGAGGAAAATGAAAACAGGATCCTTGGGATCCACATCTGGTATAAAGAAAGGAACCAGATGCAGCAATGAGACACAACAGCCAGCCATAGCACTGCACACAAGGATGACTCCTGCTGGCAGCCACCTGCTAGGGCTGCCTCAGTTGAGATGATGATCAAGGTCTCAGTTCTCCCCTGCACTCAAGCTCTGCCACACCCCCACTTTTCCCTATGCCCCCAAACCTCCCATCCCTAGTGTGCCTCTGCCCCCACCATCAGAGGTAGGTTGACGCAGGAGCTCTCTCTATTTGCGTCATGCCCTTGAGTAGTTCACCTCTGCAAAGAACATTGTCTGCTGGCTATTCACAGCTGTAACCCAACGAAGAAGTAACATAAGCACCAATGATATGGTTTTAGGACCATCTCTAATTAACTGTTACATTTTAGCCAGTCTCAGGAAATAACAAACTTTTGTCTGATAGGCTGTCTAGGTTCTTATACTACACACATTGCTTTGGAATATGAGCATCTAGTGATGGATGCAATTTAATGGATGCAAGCTGGTGGTGGAAGTTGCAACTCAATATCTTATTGCTCCTAAATGCAGCCAGCTGTTTGCCAGAAACCAGCTCTAGTGAAGCTGCCGCAAAAGTTCCCAAACTTAGCAGGCCTTCTGCTCAGTTATGTTCCCAGATAATGCAAGAACATAGAATGGGAAACTTGCCAAGCATCATGCAAACACAGAAATTCAAAGTGCTGCAGGTACAAGAGCCAATGGAACATACTAGCCTGCCAAAATGCCACTGTAGCATTCCTAACAAGCTCATTGCATCAAGATTTTACTTTGAACTTGAACTTGATTTTCTTTTTATCTGTCTGCATGGGGAATATGTCTACACATCAAGTAGCGTGTAGCCACAGCAGCATGGTGACGAAATGGGCTAGCCGCTCTGAGTACATACTCACTGGAGACATTAGGCACGTACGTGGGGTGGCTAGCTCCTTCCACCACTTGTGCCATATGGATATGTCTTCTCAAGTGGGACTCTCACCCCCAGCTGCAAGTGTAGACATACCCTAAGAGGTTCATCCATCAGAGGCCAGGAGCATCACTGCTTCTTTAATTCATAGTACATTAAAAATTCACAAACAATTACAAATCATTCCTTAGTTTCAAAAGTTGGAATCGGCCTTCAGATGTGAATACTTAAGGCTTGATCCTGCCCTGATTGTCAGTAGGAACAGGATCATTCCCTGAAAGAGCAGTTTTAAATGCCCCTATGAGTCAAGACAAGAAGATAGAGAGGGACTGGAGGTTGGGGGAGATTAAATTGAACTAAATATTATTCCAAAATACTCTATGTTAAATTGGAGGAGACAAGGGAAAAGAAAAATGGAGGGCTTGTCTACACTAGAAATTTTGCTGCTTTAAATATCCCAGTATAAAGTGGCAACGCCTAGCGTGGGCCTGATTATACTGGTATATGAAGCAAAATAATCTATACTGATATAAAGCATCTTTCTAGCGGTATAAGTGCGTGCACGCTGGGGCTATGTCTGCACTACAGATTCTTACAACGGCACAGCTGTATTGCTACAGCTGCACTGCTGTAAGGTCTCCTTTGTAGCCACTCTATGCTGGAGAGAGAGCTCTCCTGCCTGCATAATTAAACCACCCCCCCACCAGCAGCCGTAGCTATGTCGGCAGGAGAGCGTCTCCCGCCGACATAGTGCTGTCCACACCGGCGCTTTTGTTGGTGAAATTTATGTCAGTCGGGGTGTGTTTTTTTCACATCCCTGAGCAACAAAAGTTTTACCAACAAAAGTGTTAGTGTAGACAAAGCCTAGGGCTTATACTAGTATAAATAATCCATTAAAAAAAAATAAAAAAATCACACCCCGAAATGATGTAGTTATACCAATATAACTTTTCTGGTGCAGATCTGGACCTAGTAAGCCAAGAGGAGGGAGCAAGGGTGGAGGAATCATTTGCAGGGTACTGATTTATTAGAATTTGTTCTTTAAAAGATCTTGCAGATCTTTCATGAAAACAGATAAAAACAAAAAACCACCACCCCAAAGACCCTTTTCCTTTCCCCTACTAATTAACCCCATAACATTAAAGTTAGATTTGTTGATTTGTTTCTGGAAAGCAAACTGAACCAAGTCCGTGACTGCAACACTAAGTTAATTTGGTTATTTGAGAAACACTTTATTTTAAATGTTCCCCACAGAGTCTTTAGTATTTTTTTTATATTTTGTTTCCCGAATCTGTTTGACCTGAAAGGAGAGCATTTTTTACAAGCCACCGATTGTAGGATCAGAGTAGTTAAGAGACGGAACAGACCTATTGGATCATTAACTTCATTCCCCTGAGAGTCCCCCTGATATTGGGGAGATGATAAAGATAGTATTTGACTGGAAAAAAAAATACTCTGCTGCACTGTTTCCATCTTGCCTGGCTCTTTTCTCCTTACATTTTGGGACCATAATTTTATAATAAAAATGTGGGAGACTTTATTGTTCCCCCCGTGTCTGCCCTGCCTCTTTCCTATATTTTCTCATTTCATTTTAGGCTTTATTCTCTCACTCAGATTCTCATTGCTTGCATCCTACTCCTTCTATTTAGTCTATTTTCTTTTTTGTATACTTTGTCTATATTTTGTGGGTTTTGTTCTTAATTTTGTTCTTGTACATTTCTTTCAGATCTTTAACCTACCTTTCCCCCACTTTTACCTTCTCCCTCCACGTGCTACCCTGGGAAATTTCTGCAAAGCACTAGTTATGCCTTTCCTCTACTAATAAATTGGCTACTCCCAACCACAAATGGCAGTGAATGTAGAAAAGGACAAAGACATGTTTAGCATCATGTTAGCTAATCATTGTAAAACCCTAGTCCCAGTAGATTTCAACCATGACCAGCTGACAGAATGCTGGACATAATTTATCTGTGCTGAATGCAAAGTTGTGAGTAGCATTGTGTTAATGAGACTCTTCAGGGTTATGTTTTAACATAACATTTTATCGTGAAGTCAAGCCCCACATGTGGCTCTGTGAAGAAAGTATAAACTGGTTTATAAAATGTGTAATGCACACTCAAAATACAAAGTCAGTTATTGAAGTAGCCAGAAGCATGGGGGGAAACTTGTGTTATATGTGCTTTCCTGATATAGTTTACATCCCCCATTGAAACTGTGATTGGGTTAAAACATTGGTTTCAATACAGTTATATGAAATGCTGTGAAGCCAACACAAAACCATGACAGCAGAAATGGAAGGTATGGTCACCCTATCCATGTGGCTCAAATTTTAGCTAAGAGCATTTGTCTTGTTGCCTGAAGAGAGGTTTTTCCTTCCATTCTGCAGTCTCCTCAATGGTCAAAGAAATATTAGCAGCTGGGCTGCATGAAAAGTTCTCTGAAGGCTCTGAGACGGACATGTCTGCAGGAGGAGATGCTCTTGAGGATATATTTGGCATCTTTCTCCTCACCTGTGCATATGGCTACCAGAAAATAAACTGTTCAACATTTTAAGAAGATTGCAGTTATCTTTCCACTCACCCTTTACGTAAGAAAAAAATCCCTCTCAAAAAAGTTTTGTTAAGCAGAAAGAATTCCCTATTTCTAAAAAAAAATAAAAAATAATACAGGACTGATCCTCTCTATTGAATTTCCTTGATGTGTGTCTTATCAATCTCTTTGGATACAAGTAAAATAATGTCACCTCACGTAGATAAATACTCTAATATTTTAAACACAGGAACTGCCATACTGAATCAGACCCATAGCCCATATAGTCATTGGCCTATCAAGACTAGTTCTCCACTTGTGAAGTAACTCCCTTCTCTTCACATGTCAGTATAAATATGCCTGCATCTGTAATTTTCACTCCATGCATCTGAAGAAGTGGGTTTTTTACCCACGAAAGCTTATGCCCAAATAAATCTGTTACGTCTTTAAGGTGCCACCGGACTCCTTGTTGTTCATCTAGTCATTATTACTCAGTGGCTCAGCTACTATCACTTCTTAAATTAATTTCTGTTTGTTAGTTAAGACAAAGTCAGGAATAGCTGCCCTCTCCCTCTTGTGTGCTTGTAGCGAGGCGGTCTGGTCCCCAGTCGCCCCAGAGAGAGAGAAGCCTCCCCGGACACCCAAGTGGGCGGAGCCGGAGAATCCTGGCCCTGCCCCTCAAGGGTCAGGGGGCGGCACAGGAAGTATAAAAGCCGGCCCTCAGACCGCAGTTGGGCGGCAGCCACCAGACAGGCTGGACGCCAGTGGCACAGCTCCCCGCTGGGAGACCCCGGCGACCAGCAGCCGACCGGAGGACTGGCCGGGCCAGCCAAGCCTGCCACCCGCCTGCTACCCCGAGGAGCCGCCAGGCCTGCCGCCCGCCCGCAACGCTGAGGTGCCGATGGTCTGCGACCTCGTGGAGGACGCCCCCTGATCCAGGTACCCGGAGAGGGGGAAGCTGGAAGTAGCCCGGGGGCAGCCGACTCTAGTCTGGCTGCAGCACGGCCAGAGCCAAGGTCAGTGTGTTGCGGCCAGGATCCCCACTGCCTCAGCAGCGGGTTTTCTGCCGCTGCTAGGGCCCCGGGCTGGGACGCAGTGGAGTGGGTGGGCCTGCGTCCCCCCTGCCACCCCACATGTGGGTGACAGTCTCCCCCTCTCCCAGGTCCTCCAGAGCCAGGACCTGGGCTTGCCACCACCTTATTGACTGCTCAGCCCCTGCTTGAGGGCCTGAGCCCTGAACTGTTTATTGCCCCGCCTGGACCCAGGGCCAGGGCTTACTGACTTGTTGATTGCTCAGCCCCTGCCTCAGGGCCTGAGCCCTGCACTGTTTATTGCCCCGCCCTGACCAAGGGCCAGGGCCTAGTGACCCACTGCTCGCGCAGCCCCTGCTTGAGGGTCTGAGCCCTAACTGTTTGTGCCCCGCCCTGTCCAAGGGCCTGGGCTCACGAGTAACGGTCTGTTTGCCCGGCCCTCTCCAGGAGGGCCTGAACGGCTGACTCTGCAGTACCAGACTGCGCTAATTCCCCAAACTCGACGATATAGCAGGGCGGTCTGGTCCCCAGCCGCCCCAGAGAGGGCCTGAAACCCCTACAGTGCTCTAGAACTAGCTGTTCCAAGATGCAATCATATAAAGTGTCAATAAATTGTTTAAATTTTGTCCTGTTGTGCCATTTAACCAGTTTATATGTGGGTCCTATGATTTTGTTCGAGTTTGCTGCATCTGATTTCTCTCAGTGTTGTGTACTCAATTTCCTGTTCTTGATCTCAAGGTTGGTAGTATAGCCCGACTAATATATTTAGATTCTTATAGCTTGGGATTTGTATCTTTGTATTTGGCGATTCAATGATGTGGCCCTCTCCACTCAGAATTTTTTTTCCTCACTAGAGTCTATCTACTCCTTTAGTTAGTGGTGGCACTCTACCTTTTTGGACAAGCCTGTCTTTCTTGTATAGGTGTAATTAAGCATTGCAGTATCCCATTGGTTTTTGTCATTCTACCACGCTTCCATAATGTTTATTATATCAAGCTCCTCATCCATTGCAAGACATTCAAATTTATATTTTTTAAAGTTTTAAATAGATATTAATAGATGTTTATTATTCTTTAGATATTAACAGTTGTTTATTATTGTTTATTGTTGTCTAGGTACCTTTTTTTAATTTAACTCTAATCTGATATGCTGCTGGTTTTATAGCATTTACCTGTGTTTTTATCCTGTTCTAGTTCAGTTGTAATTTGCATCCTATCCTTGGTTGGATATACAGATATTGTTGTATTACCAACGTCTTTAACAGACATTTCTATCTGACTATGTGCTTCTTGTTCCTGCTGGCTCCTGTCCCACTCTTAAACACTCCTCTAAAACCTTGTTTGTTTTACATGGCAGCTGTTGATTTCATTTTGATCCCCTCTGTATAGGGTCTCCCTTCCTCAAAATGTTTCCTGATGCCTAATAAACTGACACCCATCTTCTTTGCACTGCATTCTCTACCAAGCATTGAGACCCTGAAGGTCCCTCTGTTCACTGGACCTGCATGAGACTGAGAGACTGGAAGCATTTCAGGGAAAGCTACCTCTGAGGCTTTGGACCTGTAAGCCTTCTACCTAGTAGTCTAAATTTAACTTCCAGGACCTCTCTCCTACATCTCTGGTACCAAGATGTAACATGACCACAGAGTCCTCTCTAGCACTTTCAAAAAAGGACTTCATTGGGAGCTGCTGGGAAAATCAGGCCACTTATTTAGGTGTCTAATTTTGCCATTAGGTGTGTTTGAAAATCTTGGGTGAAGTAATACGTTACAAAATTACAGTATGGATGAGGACGGGGGAACCTAACTTTACGCTCCCATTTTTGAAAATCTTGGCCCTATCACTTTCTAAAACTATGATCACTTGGGCTAAAATTTGCTTGGTTTTTGCTTAAATGTGACTTGTTTGTAAATTCTGAAGAAATCTATTCACTTAGAGTTGAATTTTCTGCTGCACTGAAGAATTTGAGGGGGTTCTGAGAAAAGCAACAAGTGTGACTTGGAGCATGGCAAAAACACTCTCATACGAACAGAAATGGAAAAGTCTGGGGCTGTTTATTTTAGAATGGAGCTGAATAAGAGGGGACATGACAACAAGTTGATAAAATAATTAATGATATTTAGGTTAAACAGGGGAAATTGAAGCTCCCTGTCTCATAACACAAGAAAAAAGGGACCTTTAATGAAATCAAAAGGTGGCAAATTCAAAACTGATAAAAGGAAATATTTTTTCACACAACACATAATTAGGCTGTAGGATTCATTGACACAGGCTGCTGAGGTCAAGAATTTTGCAAGACTCAAAGAGTAGATTGGATAGTTATAGGGAAAACAAGAATATCCAGAGCTATAACAATTAATTGGAATAAATATTGGAAGGTATATTAAACCTCATACTTCAGGGATTAAGCCAATGTCTAACTAGTTAGAATTAGGAGGTGACTGTGGGTACAGATTACCTCATATCTGCCTACTGTGCATGTCTTGCATCTTCCTCTGAAGCATCTGGTGCTGGCCATTGTCAGAGACAGACAATGTAGATGTGCGTGCTCACCACATGCACTGGTGCTGGAAGTTTTTCCTCGGTGGTATCCGAAAGGGACTGGATCTGTCGCCCTCTGGAGTGGCGCACGTATGTGCCGGTACAAGGAGCGCTGCCAGCACCCTCCGTCTCTCAGTTCCTTCTTGAGGGAACTCTGACAGAGGGGAAGAAGGGTGGGTCATGGAATGGACATGGAGCAATACATCTTGAAGAACAACAGTTACGAAAGGTGAGTAACCATTTTTTCTTCTTCGATTGCTTGCTCATGTGCATTCCATTGTAGGTAACTGCCAAGGAGTACCTCCAGAGGCGGTTAGGAGTTCATGGACGTATTGATGCAACACAGCTCTGCCAAATCCAGCATCATCCCTGGCTTGCTGGGTCATGTATCCATGAAGGTATGTATCAACGACCACATCATGGCTCTACAGATGTCCTGGATGGGGACATGAGCCGACAACACCTGAGCTTTCGTGGGCTGGGCAGTTACTATGGGTGGAGGCATCACCCGTGCCAATTCGTAGCAGGTACAGATGCAGGTGGTGATCTAGGATGAAAACTTCTGGGACAATACTGGGGGCCCTTCATTCTGACAGGCATCGCAATGAAGAGTTGAGTCGATCTATGGAAAGGCTTAGTATGCTTCAGGTAGAAAGCCAGGGCACGCCTGACGTCTAGGGTGTGCAGACGCCTGTCCTCGTTAGCGTGCGGCTTTGGACAGAGCACCGGGCGGAAGATGTCCTGGTTGACATGGAAGTGCGACACCACCTTTGGCAGGAAGGGAGGATGGGGATGCAGCTGAACTTTATCCTTGTAGAATACCACATACAGGGTCTCCAAAGTAAGAGCTTTAATCTCAGAGACTTGCCTCGCCGACATAATAGCTACAAGGAATGCGACTTACCACAACAGGTGGGAGAGAGCAAGAGGCTTGAAAGGAGGACTGGTAAGCCTGGAAAGGACTAGATTGAGATCCCATTGGGAAACCAGATTCTGGACCGGAGGAAATAGCCTCTCGAGGCCTTTGATCGTCATCTTTTGTGAGAATACTGACCTGCCCTGGACGTATGGATGGAATGCTGATATGCCCGCCAAGTGCACCTTGATCGATGTAAAGGCAAGGCCCTGCCAATTTAAATGCAGGAGGTAGTACAGTATGGATTGTAAGGAGGCACTGATAGGGGAGATATTCTGCTCCGAAGCCCAGCAGGAGAAGCGCTTCCACTTCACGAGGTACATAGCTCTAGTGGAGGGCTTTCTGCTTTCCAGAAGAACCTGCTGGACCTGAGTGGAGCAGGCCTACTCCTTGGGACTCAGTCATGCAGCATCCATGCTGTGAGGTGGAGAGAGGTGAGGTTCAGGTGCAGCAACTGTCCGTGATCTGAGAGAAAGCAGGTCTGGACGGCCTGGGAGAGTGCATGGGGCTGCCACTGCCACATCCATGAGAGTGCCGAACTAATGCTGGTGAGACCAGGCCGGGGCAATCATGACAACTCACGCCTTGTCCTTCTTGATCTTGAAAAGAACCCTGCTGGTCAGCGGAAAGTCATATATGAGACCCTCTAACCATGACAGAAGGAAGGCATCCAATAGTGGGCTGCTGTCGAGGCCTTGTAGCAAGCAGAATTGGTGGCATTTTCTGTTTTGTCTGGTGGAGAACAGGTTCTCTTGGGGAGCTCTCCACCTTTGGAAGAGCATCCAGGCACCATCTGAGTGGAGGGACCACTCATGGTGAGAGAAAAAGGACCTGCTGAGGTGATCTGCCAGAGTGTTCCAAACACCGGGGAGGGGAAGGTGGATAGTATGCTGGATGCCTTTCCATAGATCGACTCAACTCTTCATTGCGGTGGCTGGGAAATATTGAGATGTGAAAGTAAGCATCTTTCAGGCTGAGGGCAACATACCAGTCTCCAGGATCCACGAAGGGGATGATGGAGGCCAGGAAGACCATGTGGAAATTCAACTTCTTGAGATAGTTGTTGAGGTTTTGCAGGTCTAGGATCAGGCGTAGGCCCTCTTTGGCCTTCGGAATGAGAAAGTACCAAGAGTAAAATCCTTTCCCTCTTTGTTCTGTGGGAGCTTCCTCCACGGTCCCCAGCCACAGGAGGGCTTGCACCTCCTGGGCGAACAATTTCTCGTGAAAAGGGTCCCTGAGGAGAATGGGAAAGGGAGGCGGGAAGGAGGAATAGAAAGAAATTGGAGGGCTAAGTCTCTCACGGGACCATGAATAACTAAAGTATACTAACACTATTAGGAACTGTTAACTATCTCTAACTGCAATTATTTACACAAGAAAAGCTCGAAGAACCACTGAAAGAGAACCACTTGCTAGAACAAGGGGAGCACTCCAGCACGGACACTGGCGGTAAGAAGGAACTGAGGGAGGGAAGGGGCCGGCAGTGCCCCTTATACCAGCACACATGTGCACAACTCCAGAGGGCGCCAGAGCCAGTCCCGTATGGGAAAAGTGTGTGTGTGTATTTTGCAGCCCCATCTACAACATCCACACTGCTATTTGTAGCACGCTAGCTCGAGCCCTGCTACTGCAAGTCTATCTACTTCCCAGCTGCAGGGTAGCCATACCCTGTATTTAATTTCTTGCCCCTCTTTTTTAAATACACGCACACAGGTTGAAAATGGCATTTATGGAAGAGAAGAACATCCTGCACACAGAGGTGCCAGCTATAAATCTGCCACTGTTAATATCTCTCAATCTCTCCCTCATGATCAGTTCTGCCTCCCAATCACCCATCTCCATCCATTCAGTACTTTCACTCACCTCTCTCAGACCACTAACCCACCAGTTATTCACCTCTCACACCTTACCCACTACTTTCACTCTCAGTCACTTGCCCGCAATTGTCACTTTATCGGCCTTGCTCTCATCAAACCATTTCTTTCAGACACCCACCCCTGTTATCCACCTCTCACACCGGATGCAGGGGACTTTAGTCAATGTTCAGTCTGAGATTCTCAGGTCAGAAGATGCAAAGAGAGTGACGGCACTGGATTGGAAATCCTACTGTCAGGAGATGTGGCATGTGTTCCTGGTGTTACATGTCTCTGAGTTCCTGTGTGAATTTGTCTCAAGTCCGTAGGCCCAGATCCTCAAAAGTATTCAGAGACTAAATATCGCAGAGGATCTGGGCCTTACAACAACCCTGGGACTAGTCAAGTGGGATTTGTTAACCCTTTCCCCATCGCCCTGTGACATTCTGTACCCCAAAGCAACACCCTGGCACCCCCATATTTACCATGGTAATATGATTATGATGTGTTTTATACAAAGTATGTCATGTAAGGTATCAATGGAAAAGTTATAATTTGCTGAATATGATTACCCCATTTGTATGCATGTATAATTTGTGTATCTAAAGTTATGAATATTGACTATGTACCAGTATTTCAAATGTGTTTGTTCCTAGGTAACACCCACAAAGTAGTTTACATCCAGTCTAGCCAGCACATTGTGGATGAACCATTCAAGGTAATGGCCCATTAAGAAACACAATAGGTCTTAGAAGAAGCTTTTCCCCACCGGATGGACTTCCCTGTGAACATTCTAGACAGAATATAGGTAATGGCCCCTGCTATGACTCATCGAAGTATGCAAGGGCATGTGACCAGATCATGTGATACTGGTCTCCATCTTGTGCCTATACTTTGCCACTGACTGTGCTGGGGTCTTTGCCTGGAACAATGAAGTTCCCTCCAGATGGAAGAAACTATAAAAGGGGGAAGTAACATCATCAACACCCCATAACTCAACATCTGGAAACATCTCAGGAACAAAAACTGGACTGGGGAGGTGGTCCCAGGCTGAAGGGATTTGTAGCCTGTTTATGGAAGATTGGTGGACTGTACCATCAGGGTGAGACACTGCTTGATTCAAATCCTGTCTAGTGTATAGAGCTGATTGCAATTTTGTTTTATTTCTTAGGTAACCAACTTTGATCTGTACACTATTACTTATAATCACTTAAAATCTCGCTTTCTCTAGTTAATAAATCTGTTTTATATTTTTTACCTAAAACAGTGTGTTTGAAGTGCAAAGGGCAATCTGCTCAGGACCCGGGGCTGGTGCATTGCCCCTCCCTCAGTGTGGAGAGGACAAACTGGGTAATAAACTTACAGTGATCAGGCTTTTGACCAGGGCAAAAGGGTGCAGCTCTGGGGTCCTAGGATGGGGATCTGGGGGAGAACTAGCTGAAATCTCTCTAGTGTTGGTTCTGGGTGGCTGGCAAAAGCATTCATGAACCTCAGCTGGGTGTGTCCATGCCTGTAAATGTTTTGTGTGGGTGCAGAACTGGGAGAGGTCTGCATCTGGTCACAGCATCACAGTGACAGAGGGCACCCCAGGCTAGTGAGACAGAGGGCTCAGCAGTACCCCAATTCCAGAATGCACCCCGGGGAAGTTCATCACACAAGCAGGTTGAGATCCATCCATGCTCAGATCTGGGGCGAGTATTCTTCCTTCCATAGTCATTACAGAGATAGGTTGCTCACAGCAAATCAATTTTAGCTCATCTTTTACTTTATCTAGCTTTATATTCCTGCACTTGGTTACTATAGAAAAATAAAAGTCTGACCCACATTTGTGTATCATCTTACTTCAGACTCGAAGAATACACAAAATAATGAGATTTTTTTCATTACTTTTCTCAAATATTCTTCAATCTCTTAGGTATCTGGTGAATTCACTGGAATGTTACAGGACTGTTCTTGTGGCCTAGTCCTAAATGACTTATTTTATCCTTTCAAGCCATGTATGCACCATTTATTGACAGAACAATAGATGCCTGTCAACACCTGCCACCTTACAGAATGACTAGGGAGTATTATAGTCTGATTTAGAATATAAATCAGCTTTTGTACAGTACCCAAACAGTTTTTCTGTAAACAAAACCTAGAGGCAAAACTAAAAAACACTAAATATCAGTGTGGTAGGAGGCAGACCAGACATCAAGAAAGTTACAAAGAAATAAAATTCAGTTCTGGGTGACTTTTTTTTTTTGCCAGTTGGTGACTATTTAACTAATCAGCAGGGTCCACTGGTCACTAGCTGGACTTGTGCTATATCCATCCTGTATGTTTGAGTCGATGGTGAAGGTCTGTATTTTTCATCAAGGGCCTGATCTAAAGTTCATTAACGTCAGTGGAAGATTCCTATTGTCTCAGTAGGCTTTGGGTCAGGCCCTTAATGAGCCATTCCTGAAGAGGCGGCAGAGCATCCTCTCCAGCGCAACTCTGAATGGGGCTTTATAGGCACATGGGGCTAGATTTACAAAAAGAAGTTAGGTGCCTAATTGCCACTTTAGATATCTGAATCCCAGAATCAGGCCCCACTGGGATTCACAAAACCTTTGCTCAGCTGCCCCTGAGTCCTGCAGGCACCTAAACACACTCAATACCTTAACGTTTGCAGTAAAAGTTCTCTATGTTTCTGCCTCCGAGCATGTGCACTGAAGCCCACACCAGGCATCTGGACACCTGGGCCCCAGTGAGATACAGAAGGCAGGAAGAGCAGGTGTTCCTCCACCTAATGTGCATGCGGGGCCCAGTCTGGGGCTCACAGCTCACCTACCAGCTTGGGCCCCTCTAGGGACATGCCTTCAAGTCCCTCCTCCACCTGAGCAGGAGAAAGGATTTGACAGGGATCTGCCACTTCTCAGGTGAGTGCTCTAATCACTGGGCTATAGGATATTCTGAGGTGAGGCTCTCTGTTTCCACTCTTTGAAGCTGTTCCACCGGCTTATTAAAAAAAATAATAATAATAATAATAATAAAAAAGTGTCGTTGGCACAATGGGACTGGATCCTGGGGCTCTCACCTCCTGCGTGCTCTACCCACCATGTTTCAGCATTATTCTCCTGCTTGCATTCATTAATTCTTTCTCTTTCCCCCTTAGGGTGACCAGATGTCCCAATTTTATAGGGACAGTCCCGAGTTTGGGGGCTTTTTCTTATATAAGCTCCTATTACCCCCCACCCGCATGTTCCAATTTTTCACACTTGCTGTCTGGTCACCCTAGCCACCCAACAATTTTTCCCTTATGCAGTCACAGTGGAACAGCTTCAACAGGAGAGAGTGAATGGGCATCTCCCATTGGCTAGATTAGGTGAGGAACTGCCTCATGTGCTGGCCCTTTTTGAATCCCGTTCTGAGGTGACTATCTCCCCCCCTTCATTGTATAGGGACCCTAGGCACCTAACTTAGGCTTTGTGAATTACAGTGCTTTTCTAGATGCCATCACCATGCCTAATTTCTTTGGGAATCCCACCCATGGGCAGTGGGTGTGTGATTCTGAGGACCAACTGGCCAATAACACATGGATAGCAGGCTGCAACGCTGACCCTGGAGGGGGGCTTTGCAGGCATTCTGTATAGTTCTTAGAGCATTCCTACCTTTTCATGTACCATTCTCATGCGTAAAACCAGTTTACTTGGGCTTTACATGGGACCCTGACTTGGCCCTAAACAATTAAAGAGCTGAGCTCATGTCTGGAAGAAGTTGCCCTTGTTAGATTACTCAATTCTTGTCTTTAATAAATACCTCCTAAAATCTTCAGTTTTTAATCAAATCACCCTACTCTATGGCAAAGAATGATCAACAACATTTTGTTGTCCACACATTCCCTAACATGATAAAATGCTCACTGTATATTAAGAATCGAAGTGGAGTCAGTACCCTCACAACATATATTAACTATACAATTCAATTAATGATCGCAATTCATATTTCATTAGAACAGAAGCTATTTATGACCTCAAATGGACAACAATTTGATGGGGGCACTGCAGAATTTTAATTAGGGAAATAACAAAGAAAAACTGAATGGAGGGAGGGTGGAAGATCTGTCAGGCAGAATTGTTCCAAAGAATTTAAAACAAAAGATGTATTTGTTTTACTAAGTATTTCTCCTCCTTCCCCATTAGCAATGGTGCAGAGAACAAAACATTGTTGGCTTTCTTTCACTATGATTAACCATTTACAAGGAAGGCTATCTCACCATTTATACTAGCTGCACCCGTAGGTACAGAGAGACTGATAAAACAAAACTCTGTGGGTCCCCGGTTACTTTTCGCACACAATGGTACAAATTAAGAGCAACTCCACTGAAGGCAGTGGAGTTATGTCAGTTTAAAACCTGTGTAACTCAAAGGATAATCAGGCCCTATAATTATCAATAAAGTAGGATAACAAAAAGACACTTACTTGTAATATATTTGATCAAATACAGAATGCCACACATCTGTACAATCACTGACAGGGTTAAAGTAGAGATGAGCTGAGAGTGACCTACCAAACTTTTGTATGTTAGAATTTCCATCTAAAAACACATTTATTTTTACAGGTATGTTAAAGATTAGGTGGGAATGGAGTGCGGGCGCATGTTGTTTAATTCACTACCCAAACTACTGCTTGTTTCAGTTGCCGTAGCGACAACATTTCTTAAGTGCTGCTTTGGAAAAAGGAACAGTGGTGTAGTTACAATGGTGCAGTCATGCCAGAGTCCACGAGGTTACAGAGGCCCAATGAGATGGAGTGGTGCTTTGGCATTTCACTTGGCGCCTGGGATCAGAATGCCACTCATCCCTGCCAAATCTGAGTGGAATTGAAACTTGTCCCACAAGGATCGCCACTCAGGATTGGCCCGGCCACCCCCACCCAATAATGGAGGAGCGGCTGGGCAAAACCTGAGTGGAACTGTGACCCCATGCACCAGGTTGTAATGCCACTCATCACTCAAATTTGGTCCACACTGTGTGAAAGTGGGAACAAGCGGAGCCACTGGGCAGCTGGGTTCAGGAGGAGCCCCCATAGCCAGGATGGGAGTGGAGGGCTGAGCTGGAAGTGCTCCGGTGAGCGACCAGGTAGGACACGGGGTGGTGGCTGAAGGGCTAGAGGAAAGTTGGTTGTGGGCTATGGGGTGAGGGGTTGGGGCAGAATTGGGAAGGGGATCCCAGCCCTTACCTATTCTTGCACCAGGGTTCTCTGGGGTCTTGTTACACCAGTGAAAAGGAGCAGAAATAAGTAGTTTGCATACCTCGACGTATCGAATACCCATTGGCTAAATGCCTACTTGCTAATAGGCTTTTTAATATCCATAGTTTCAACTGACCCAATGGGCATTTCAATGGTTTGACTCAACTCTCATCAAAATCCTACAAAACTCACTATTGCTGATTATATAAGAAAATAACATCCTCTTGTCAGAAATTTGATTTTTTTATTATTTACTTATATAATGCCCAAAGTGTTCCAGGCACTTCCTAGACATGTAAGAAGAGAAATTCTGTTCCAAAGAAATTACAATATAAATAGACAACATAAGAATGGGAAGATTATACAGTTTTGTTTTCTTTTCCTTTTTTTCCTATTTGCCATTATTTATTGTTTCTAAAACATGCTTATTTTCTTTAAGCTTTTTTTGTTTTTAACCCTTGCTTTTTTCTTTTAATATAGCCCTTTTAAGCTTTAATACAAAATTAGTAACTAAAATCATGCAAAGCTTTTGCATTATAAACAATGTATCATATAGGAAGGAACTGGATACATAGTAAGATGCATCTGTTTAATCTGGATATTTGTTGATCTGGGTCAGTAACTGGGTGGGTGTTTGTCAGGGGCCAGCGGGTGGTAATGGCAGCAAATGGCTTATAATAGACATGGATTATTTTTAATTTTGGCAAACATATCCAGGTGGATGTGATTTAAATTCATATATGGCAAGGCAACATATTTATTAAAGAGATTTTAAAACTAGTTTCATAACATTGTTTACAATAAAACATCTCACTATTATTACATAGTACTTTTAAGTAATATTTGAAACCAGGTTACCACATCTTAAAGAAAAAGAAAAAATATTTGACCTTTTACCATGCAATCATATCTGACATTGCTTATATATTAGATATAAAATGTGTATTTTTCATAAGAGTCGGTCAAAAATACCAGCACCGTTTAATATTGACTCTCTCAAACTTACTGTAAGTGAAGCCAGTTTTACCAGAATAGACCAAGTTATTTTATTGTCAAATAACTTTTTTTTAAACACAAAGAAAACAACAGAAAAAGTACAGTTACTAAATATGAGAGACCGTACAAGGGGAATTTCCAGAAGTCACTGATATTAGCAATTCACCTCTACATTCCCTTCCTCTCTAGTTTCAAGATGGGATGATTATAAAAAGGCTGATTTGTCGAAAAATGAAACTGAGCAATTTTGCAAACCGACACAAACCAACCTGGGGAATTCCCACGCCTGCACGTCTGACATGCATCCAAAGCAGCAACAAACCTGAGACAGAATTATTTTATTTTGTTAAGCATAACTCTTTCCCTCATTCTCTATTTCTAAACCTTAGTATTAATGATGATTAAAGTTTTACTTTAACTTTTGTTTGGCCCAAACTGTAATAGTCCTGTTTAGAGCAAAAGACAGTTTTATTTACCCGTGCCTTGCCCCTTATGCAGCCATTTACACCTGTTCAAGGTGAGTGTAAACACTACCTGATCAGAATGGTAGCTTTTTGTACACCCACTTTGCACAGGTGACAATTTCTATGCCAGTGTGCAAAGCAGGGGAGAATCATGAACTGGGTATTAATTTTTAATGGTTCAACTAATGAGAACTTTTTATGAAGCTACATTGCATAATTTCCTTTAACTTTTTTTCCATTTGTTTTTGGCTTAACTGATAGGGAATTAGGAGGAAATGTCTGCCTAGAACAATCACCTACCTCATTATCATTAGAGGGCTGTCTCTGGTGAATCTTACTGTTTTATGGACACATAATTTGAGATATCCTATAAATTATGCTAGTGTTATCTGTATCAGTGTTGTCATCATCATAGTAGAATATAAGTGTATGTTAATGTGTTCAAGTCTTCTGCATTGTCTTTTATGCAACCGATTGTACAAATCTGATACCAGACTATGCTCTGTTACAGTACTGTAAATCTGATGTAACCCCACTGAAGTCAATAGAGTTACTATGGATTTAAGCAGGTGTAACTGAGAGCAAACTAGCTTTTAGATGGGGGAAGTTGAGGTTAAAGAGTAATACATACTTATCTTCTTGTATTGTTCTTGGAGACTATTTTTGGCACTCAGGAAGGATTCACAAAAACTGATAATACCTATTTTGGTCAATTTCACATAATTCTTCGTTTTCAGTATTCCAGAGGCATGCAACAGGCTTTAAAGAAATGAGGACACACTACTGTCTCACCCTATGCTTATGTAAATAGAAGTACAGCATTCCTACTATCTGATTGGGAGCTGTATGTTAAAATAGTTGAGAACTGTGTCTTAAAACAATATTTGAGACTATTCAGTGGGATTGGGTCCAAATATTGTATTCTAAAACGAACACCAAGTCTTCTGATGATCATAACAATGTGGTTTTAAAAGTATCACTTTAAAAGGTCAGCTATACCACCCTTCTAAGAGCACAAAGTATAGCGGATATATTGAGTCACACATATTGTTCATTGTTCATTTGCATTTGGTGAAATCCCTGAGTTGGACCCAATTTAGTAAGCAAGCACAGCCTTGGACTCCCTTGGCAATACTTACCTTGTAAATATAGCCACTGTGTTTCTCTAAAGCAAAATATTATTCCATCCTGCACTGCTAAATCACTCATGGTTCCTTTGATCTGTCATTGTTGTTCAAAACATGTGGGTTATGTCACATTGATGGAGAGAGAGACGGGGGGATTATGGGTATTTTGAGATTCACATCTTGGACACATTTTCTGCTTATTCTAAACAAAGTCATCAACTATATCAATATGCAGATAACCACTAGTACATGACAAGATGTTAATCTCACCTAATATTGCATGGGTGAAAAACTATTATATCCATTGAGCTTGATCCTGCAATCACTTGCCACTGAGCTTAGTGCTAACTATTATGGATAAGCCTACTGAAGTCAAGAAAACTATCTGTGCGGCAGCATGTGTAGTAAGTGTTAGCAAGATTGGGCCCCATGTTTTTGTCCTTGTTTTTGCATATTTCCTCTGATGTGGACTGTTGTGCTTTCCAGTTGTCATGTGGGCAACATTTGCAACCTGTACATCGCATAAGTTGCCCTCCCACTTCCGGAAGCTGCACTTAAAGTGTAAGCAAATTATGTGGGTATTTTCTAAGACTTTTATGTTGTATGAGCAATGTTAAAAAAAATGACTCATTCTCAGCTCTGCTACTGTTGTAGTTAGTACGTACTGGTGCGGAGTGATCATAACGCTAGATTTGTAAATAAAAACAGTTCTCACCGCACCGATTTTCCTGCCCTAATATTGTTGGTTAAATTGGACTTCACAATGAGAGAAGCAGGATTTAGATTAGTGTATGTCGATGGCCAGTTCTGCAGAATGTGTGTTTGGGGGGGAACCAAGAAAATCATCCAACAATAGAGAAATAAAGGAGGAGGAAAAGAACAGCTGATAAACTTTAATATTAGTAATACGGATATAACACATTTGAAACCATTGAATGAAGACCACAGAAAAACAATGTAATGTTGGCCAGCTCCAAAACCCATTGAAGTCAATGGAAGACTCCCACTAATTTCAATCAGGCTCTGACTGAGGATTAGTAAGAAACAAAAACCGACTAGCTTACAACTAAATGTCCTTGCTGCATTGAGAAGCATTTGACCAGAATACCGTGAAAGCACTTAGACACTGAAGGAATGGCATAAGAAAGAAACCCCTCCAAAGTCGGTCCTAACTGTGTCCTTATAAATAATTTCCTAGCATCTTTCATCTAGGAATACTAATATGCTTGGTAAAGATCAATTATTTAGTCTTCACAACACCCTAGGCAGGTATGGGAAGTATTATTTACTCATTTTACTGACAGGGAGACAGCGGCCCAAAGAGGTCGGTTAAATGACTTGCCCAAGGTCACCCAATAATTCAGTGGCAACATTTGAAATAGAACCCTGCAGCCCTAACTCTCAGCCTCCTGTTTTAGCCAGCAGACAACATTACCATTTGTGATCATTAGTTTTGTGATCCCTAGTTTTGACAGCTTTGCCTGCCCAAGCATCTAAGGGCTTGTCTACACTACCACTTATTTCGGTATAACTTATGTTGCCCAGGGGTGTGAATAATCCACACCTCTGAGCGACGCAAGTTACACTGACCTAAGCGCCAGGGTAGACAGTGCTATGTCAGCAGGAGAGCTTCTCCCACCGACACAGCTACTGCTTCTCGCGGAAGTAGAGTAATTAAGTCGACAGGAAAGCTCTCTCCTGTCAGTTTAGAGCCTCCTCACCAGATGTGCTATCACAGCGCAGCTGCACCAGTGCGGCTGCGCTACTGTAGCACTTCTAATGTAGACTAGCCCCTAGAATGGCCAATCCTCATGCCTTGCTTTCCGGTTCTCACTATTGTCTGCCTGTCAACATCACACTTCCACTTCATCTGGGAGCACTAAAGGTATGTGAGGTTAATGCCCTCTTTTTAGAGACCCATTGTGTCCCTTCCCCTGTCACCTGGTCAGGGTTGCTAATCTGACATCTTTCCTGAGCACTGAATTAAAAAAAACAATACAAATCAATTAAGCTAGAAACAAATACCATTTAACCTCCTGCAAGGCTTACATGTCATGTAAGCAAGTAACAAACAATATTTATATTCACAATTGTTTGCTACTTATATAGCACATTGTGTTAAAAAAGGGGAAACCTACCCAGCAGGAGTGAGGATGGGACAAGATTATATTGGACCCACATGAATTTTAGCTGCTTAAAATGCTATACTATGTTGAGGGGAGGAAGTATCATTGTTAACAATATTAGAGCCACTCAGCTGGACTCAATTTAAAAAAAAAGTCTGCCCAACTTTTTACATTGTGGAAGGCTGTGTAACTTGCTCCAGAAGTTTTAATTGAATCCAGCCCTTAAACACAAAAAAGAATTCTTTCGAACTAGTTCATGATATAAAGTAGGATAAAAACATCATACTGATTCTCCAAAATGAGGCTTCTGCTGTATACCACAAGCTTAACGTGCACTCAGGTCTTCTCTGATCAATGTTTAGAACAGAGTAGTGTTTACAAAGATTAAATATTTCCAATCAGCACATGCTGCTCAATGCATAAGTAAGTCTGTCCTAATTTTGGTTTGATTCAAAACAATGCCCCTGATTCTGATTTCACAACAGTGTAAATCAGAAGTAATTCCACTAAAATCAATGGACCTAATCCTAAAATGAGGCAGAGGAGTGCATAGCTTGAGGGGTGGGGTGACAAAGATGGAATTAAAATGAACTTTGCACTCACCAGATCATGGGGCCACTGTATGCTAGTCCCCAAACACCGTGATGGCCACCAGTGATCTCCATGACTTAGGAGAGCCCGGGCCATGCTTTTTCCCAGCCACATCCCATATACCCACCACAGGGAGCATGTGGAAGGAAAAGGGACCACTATGCCAGCTGTATGCCACACAGTAATACTGCATGGCTGGTTATGCTGATTTCAAGGCTGCTTTGCATCAGTCAGGCAGCGTTAACAGTACACGATCAGGGACAATCAGTTCTACCAGTGTAAAAATGGTGAAAATGCAGTAATACTCAAATCCATTGTGTTATGCATGAAAAATAATATTTTAACTATAGGTATCAGCCCATTATAAGACTCCACCAAGAGACACTAATTAAGGGTATTTTATCTTTGAAAATATTCTGTTTATTTGGAAAAATTAGGTGATGGGAGAATCAAATCTGAGTTTCAGAATTGAAAGCATCTTCTGACTGTTTTAAGATTTCCCTTTTGTATCATAAATTTTCCAGTCTTCATTTTACTTGTGTATATGCACACACAATGATCACAGCATACGTTTATTATATTTATAGATTATGCTGCCCTACTGCATATAGATTACTTTTTCCATGTTCTGTCCATCACACTGACTTAATGGATTAAAAAGGCTGCTGATGTCAAACACATAGCTTTTTAACCTCTTAGAAAAATAAAAGAGGATTCAATCAAGGTGTCATAAGGTTTTAAATGGCCCATTGATACAATTCATATTGTAGTATCCATTCAGCTACTGTACAATCATAGTGTGAATGAAACTGACTCATTGCTGAGCAAACAGATAAGAGTTTGGAGGAACTGATCAATACGTTTAGATAAGGTGTAATGCGAATACCTAGCAACCTGTGCCTTTGTCTGTAGTTGGAAGATTAAAGATTTAAGGGAGAAAAAATATCCTCTATATTAGAGACTTCAGGCCAAATTATTCTCTCAGTTACACTTGTGTACATCTGGAGTAACTAGGCTGAACCTTCTCTTCAGTAAATGAACCCTTTGAACTTCAGTTTGCCCACACACACTTTTACTCAGTGTGTTTACAGAAAAGTAGTCGGAAGTTTTAAAAATAACCCAATAAAACTGTCAAATTGGGAATGGCCAAATGCAGATAAAAAGCGTAAAACTATAGGTTTGTTACATACAAGAAAACATTAAAATGTATGCAAATACTCATGTATTACTACTAATAGTAAACAATGTGTTGCTCCTTTGCCTGCTTCTCCTCCCACTCCAACTCTTATTAGTTGGAATTCCATTAACTGTGAATGGGATCTTTGTAGGAATTAGTACAGGAAAAACTAGGACAACATTTAGTATGAAACAGCCTTTGATAAAAGAGCTAGTTCCATTACCGAGGCTGTGTTCAATTGCCTTCTCTGTTTTCTTTCAGACAGCAGCTGAGTAATTTTAAATAATGGAAAAAGAGAATCTGTTTTTAGTACAAACTGGAAATTAGACTCTACCTGAATATTCTTGTCTGTTTTTCTTAGCAAAGCTAAAAATACTTTACCTTGTCTATATTATATAATAATTTGGTGGAATACTGTACAAAATTCAAGCCCGGAGAAGAGTATTTTGAGATCTGTTCCATTTGGGGGCTGGGGGGTGGGATTTTTTTACTCACTGTAAATGGAGGTGAAAGAACTAAACTTATCTGTGCTTACTGTAAAAACCTGGTACACTTCTTTATACATGTTTGCATGGACATATTTACTATTGGGCAAACACCAGATGCAAACTCCAAAAGAGCTGTTGCCCACCAAGTTGTACATAACATAAATTTGCTTACAGAAAAATGACACTAATTTACGTCTCATGCACCTCAATACCACATGATCTCCTTATATCCATGATCATAAACTGTTTAGTGCAAGGGTTCTCAAACTGGGGGGTCGGGACCCCTCAGGGGGTCACAAGGTTATTACATGGGGAGTCGCAAGCTGTCAGTCTCCACCCCAAACCCCGCTTTGCCTCCAGCATTTATAATGGTGTTAAATATATAAAAAAGTGTTTTTAATTTATTAGGGGGGGTCGGATTCAGAGGCCTGCTATGTCAAATGGGTCACCAGTACGAAAGTTTAAGAACCACTGGTTTAGCATATACACTGTATTGTCTAACATTAAATACCTCTCACATTGTGCTCAAACCTTTTGAGAAATACAGAGTGACCCCAAACCTGCCCCCCCATTGCCTTCAAAAATAATTTCACTCAGTTTGTTGGAGAAATTGAATTAGTGGGAGTTCTGGGTGTTCTTCAGAGGTGTTTAGCCTCTTCCAGGTTCATGTCTTTTATTAGCTAACTCTCCTTGGTGCTGGTGAAATGTATCCAAAGTACACAGGACATAACGTTCAAATGCAACCGGCCTAATTGCTATGAGGCTACGTCTCCTTCTCTGATGACTCTCACAGCAAGAAATTATGAATTTAAACATCTAAGGCCCCAATCCTGCTTTCTGATCCATACCTGTGGACTGCTGCACCTGTGATGAGACCCACTGAACTTAGCTGGACTTCATTCTGGTGCAGCAGTACACCTCACAGATTACAATGCAAGATTACGGACCAAGTTTCCACACAATAGAAATGGAAAGTTGTTCTTGGTTTATATCCTATCAAAAGAAATGCAATAAATAATATTTGTGCCCTCCATATCAAACTTTTTCTTGCTAATTTCACTGTTTTTGTCACAAGTATCAAAATTTCGGGCAAAATTGTGTTGGATACACTAAGAATTACTGTAGTTAACCCTACAAGTCTGATGAAGCATAAAGGATTAGCATAATTTGATGACAATTCCAGCTTGCGTATATATTAACTGTACTGATTGTTATTGTGTTATGGGCACACCCTATCACAAGCACTGTCCCTATGCCCATGAGAAAAAAATAATTTTAAAAGAGCCTGAGAAGTGTTTGCAATATTATTTTTTTAAAACAAAATCATTAATGGACTTTATTCTCTTCTCACTACCAGTCTTGAACCGATGCATCTCTATTAACAGAAGTAGAGTTACTGCTGATCTATTCTGGTGTAAGTGAGAAGAGAATCAGAGCTAATATTAAGGCTGCAAATTTCAGCTAGGATTATAAACTGTTAACTTCAGCCTGAGCTCGTGGAGCTCAAACTTTGCTTCAGGCTAAGACTGTCAATCATCCTGATTTTAATAAGTCGGACCTACACACTGCAAACTAAGGGGCTGAACTCGGTAAGTGCTGAGAACTTGAAATTCCCATTTATGTCCAAGGGGAGTTGAGGCACCTAAATACCTTTAAGGATCTGGACCGCAGTGCTGGTCAAGATTAGGCCTCTAGATTACAGGAAATAGTATTGAAAGTAATTCAAATATCAGTATTTGGATTCCATAAAAGGAAGAAGCATACGGCTGAAATCCTGAGAAATCCCTCAAAAGCATGAGTGTCACTACAAACACCTGAACTGAGAGAAGAATGCCCATGATTATCTTTGACTATATCGAGAGGCTGAGGGCCAGCCAAACATTTATTTTTTAGTCAATGTATTAGAGACAAGGGCATGTCTTCTTCAAAATAACACTTAATATAGTTACTTCTTAGAGTATCCATGGTGTGCGTGTAACTCTCAATGAGACTGCATAAGCAGTCTGCGTTATTGCTTACAAAGTAAAGAACGCTATGCTTACGTGTATTTAACTGCACACCCAACATGCTCAACATTTGTTCAGCATGGATGGGCTTGGTGGTTCAATTAACGTAAGCTTAGGCTAGTCTGAACCAGTTAAGTGTTCAATTAAGTATGATCCACTGCATCTCCCCTCTTTATTTCATACATATCCAGATACTATGTTTTTTTCCGAGACACAAGTACCTCTTTAATCCTTTTGGAAAAAGGCTTTTGGCTGATGTGCTTGCATATATAAGACAGAGGATAGGAAATGTTTTTTATCTCAACATTGTGAAGGGGAAAAAAATCATCGAATGTGACAGATTGGCACTGACTAAATGGAAGTTATTTTCCTGAGATATCACATTCTGCCTCCAAAATGAGTGATATAATGCATCAGACAAAAGCACCAGCAGCAGCACCGCCAAAATTCCATTTTAATTTTCATTTATAGCAAAATAAATGCTCATAAAGAAAAGCTTTAAAAGATCTTTCTGAGCAACATGAATCTCCATAAACAACTGCTTGTCACATTGAAATGCAATGATTATTATACAGGGTGGAAATTATTAATCTGCACTGTGATAACTCTTGCATGCATTTAAAATTAAATAACAGGCCAAATCCTCTGCTGGTGTAGATCAGCAGCGCTTCAGTGACTTCACTGGGGCTATGCCAATTTACACCAACTGAGGATCTGGCCAATTACATTCTGTGAAAATGCTTCGTTTGCTACTGCACTGGATGATCAAAATCTTTCATTTAAGCATAAGGGACTCCTCTCAAAATAATTTAGTTTTTTTTCCCCTGTAGATACAAAAATGAAACAGTTCTCTGCTCATCTGGCAATGGCTGGCTGACTGACATTAGGCCAAAATTAAAGTTTTGCTCAATTTGGGAAAGAAAGGACCTTCTCCAGGCAAAAATAAGCCAATGTGGCAGATTGCCTATAGTAGCTCGGCAGTGGTCCTGTGCTCCACAATGACAGAGACTAACTGAGATTCTCAAAGCCAGAGTGAGGGGAAATCCTCTGAGGGATGTAGCTGGGGGGAATCGGAACATGCAGTTTGATTAGACAGTCTGTAAACTTGCTCTGAAGGGCTCCACATCATTGGCTTGGGCAAAACTTTCCCGAGACTGTCCCAGTTGTACTCATACAGGTAGATTTCACCTCTGGGGCAAATGAGATCCCTTTAAAGGTCAACTTGAAGAAAGACGAGCAATTAAAAAAAAAATCCTTGCATATATAGAAAAAGCAAAATGTTTCTCAAATTACCCAGCCACTCTTACTTACCAGGGCTCCTAGAAACAGCTGTTCTACCATGCATATACCTCACCCAGCCTCTCGTGTTATGAGCTGTCACTAAAGTCACACACAGCCTGTGAAGGCTGCCTTTTATACAGTTACACTAGACTCATGTGATTCCCTATCCTTTAAATCAGGGATCTCAAACTCAAATCACCACGAGGGCCACATGAGAACTAGTAAATTGGCCTGAGGGCCGCATCACTGAAACCTTTTCATACAGTGATACAAAAGTATAGTCAAAAATGAAAAAAATGAAGAGTAACATAGTATTCTATTAAAAGTCAGTGTATTAACTTTTAAAAAATTGTAATGCAAAGAGGGGTTTTAATAAAATATAAACACTTAGTAATGTTTGGAGCTTGGCCGCCAGTGGAGTCGGCGCCTATGGAGGGCCCCAGGAAATGACTCCCCAGGCCACATGCGGCCCACGGCCCACGAGTTTGAGACCCCTGCTTTAAAAGAATATACACTGCCTTTTTAATGATAAAAACAAGAAGAATGACTCCCCAAGCTGTAAGACAGTGTGGATGATCAGATCTATGCAGCCTAGAGCTGCAGTAGCATATGTAGGGTGACCATACGTCCTGTTTTGGCCAGGACAGTCCCCTTTTTAAGCTCTGTCCCAGAGGTCATGACTTTTTTTGGAAAACTGGGGATTTGTCCAATTTGCTCTTGCCCTAGGGGCATGCAAAGGAACACTGGGTAAGAGAAAATGGGACAAATGCCCAGTTTTGCCAAAAAAGTTGTGACGTCCATGATGTCGGCTCAGGGCGGCCCTGAGTGGCAGGGGTTGGGCGAGCAGCGACACCAGGGCAGCTCGGGCAAGCGGCGACACCATTTCCCAGTGTCCTTTTTTCACTTTAGGAAAATATGGTCACTGTACAAAGAAACCTAGTATCTTGACAGCTGGCAAACTATGATTTAAGATGGGCTGGGTTTTTTGCGGGGGCTCAGGGGGCTTTTATGGCAGGTTGAACATTTTGCAGAACAAGTCAACCTACTGCAGATCTTGTACTTTTGTGAATAACACGTTCTAGCAGCTTGGGAATATATTTGGCTAAATTGGGGCAAGTACAAAACAGAGTAAAATATAAAATGATATTGGTTTAACCACCTCTGGTGGAATGCCTGATCCATAGTAATAAACTAAGCAGAAATGGAGCTCTGACTAAGGAGATATCGGGGTGGGGTGGGGAGAGACACTATTAAAATAAATTAAGTAGCTTAATATATACAAGAGATATATGAAGACTGAACAAAAGAAGAGGAGAACACTGACTGTCAGATGTTCACCATTCAAGCTCTTCCTATCACAGATGCCCTTATGAAGAATGCAGTTGTTTAGATGGAAGGGAATCTCTTGGGTTTATTTCATTTAGAATTGCTAAAACCTTGACCCATGTTGTAGATTGGGTTGGAGAGATGAGAAACAGCAACAAGATTTGGCAATGGCTTATAATAATTACAACATTTGGAGAATACTACTATTAATATATTTGCAACATTAAAAAAAGGTAAAAGTGTAAAGTCATCATATGTTTCATTTGACCATGCACTTTCTGCTATTTGTATATGGTGTAACAACTGCTATTCCTAATGTGCTAGTCTGGCATGATTTTCTATTCCTTTCCCTAAAATTTCCTTTTATGGCTGCCGTGCAGTAGATCTGTTATTTTTAAACTACTGAGATTTTTTTTCCCTAACACTCATCTGACTGTTCAAAGCCCCACCATGGAGTCTCAAAACATACAGCTGCATTCTTCCACAGTCTCACACTGAGTTCATTTCAGATTTGGATCAGCACAGGATTTCAGTCTAGGATTTTTTTTTTTTAGATGTTTGTTGTTTGTTTGTTTAAACTTTTGATTGTTACAGGTGAAAACTGTTGCAAAACAGTCTTTTACTTCTTTGGCAGCAAAGCTGTATTGTTATTTTGGCTTCCAGGGCCCTATGCATTTCAAAACCATCAGCAGTGTTGAACTGCTGACTATCATGATTACAGGGTATTTTATAGGTCAGCCCATACCCTCATCCCTCCAGCGTGTAGCATGCAGTTCTGCTCCAAAAGTGACGGTAAGGAGAGCAAAAAATTTTAGACATCTGCTATTCAGGCCAGATTCTCAGCTGGCATAAATTGGTTTAGCTCCATTGATTACCATTGGAGCTATGCCAATTTACAGCTGCGGAGGATATGGACCCTTGCATTTTCCAAGTCAGAGCTATCGAATTTAGTAACTAAAATCTATATTAATAGCTGCTCAGTCCTATCAGCACTGCAAAGCAACAATAGCAACGCAGAGAATTCTATTCCATTTTACGTCTCACAACCATAACTGTTAATCAAGTTCCAATTAGTTACACCTGTGCAAACCCACTGAAGTCAATGCAGGGGTTGCACAGGTTTTACTGAAGGCAGAATTTGATGGCAATGGAGTTGGACAGGTATCTCTGCAGGACTAATTTGAAGACAATGGGGTTTCACAGGTACTGCTGAGGACCTAATTTGAAGAGGGGGCTAGGAAGTATGCATGCACACCTGAAGGTGTGAATGAAACAGATATTTTCATATCTGCAATGCAGCACATTCAAATAGAGCTTATTTTTGTTTTTACAGGTTCTGTGTGAAGATAAGTGAGCCCTCAAACAGACTTACTCACACAGTATGCTGTAGAGAAAGGAGGGTTTAGCCACTGGAGGTGGGATTCACAAGGGGGACATGGGCATTTACATCTAAATTATAGATTCTCAAAAAAACTTTTTCTCAACTCCCTAGGCACCTGGGTTTCTACTGGCAGAGTACTCATGGCACCTGAATTTTTGCCACTGGGCACACACAGTGGTCTCAGTCCTGACATCTCTGAGCAGTTCAGCACCTATCTCATGCCTAACCCCCAGCAGGATTTACAAAATAGGTGTTCCTCACCTATGTCACCTGTGGGGCCTGTTTGGGAAGATGTGCTCAGAGGCTGCCTTAGAGCATGTTTACCAGATCAGGCCCCACACAAAACACAGCTGGAGGAGGAGGAAGATGAGGTGCCCTTTTACCCAGTAGTCCAGTCGCTAGAGCACTTACTAGAAGAAGTTTTTGTGAGGGAAGCACTTGGGTGCTAGTTACTATCAGAGTTTCCATAATTGGGATTGGGGCTGCTGTCACCAAGGAAAATATGAGCTAGGGAGAGTTTTGGCAACCGTAGACAAGAGCGGGGTTTCTGTGAGTAGGCAGTGTTTGGCAGACACTGTGGGAGGAAGAAGCTGGGTTAATTTTCAGGGGGCAGGGAAAGTCATACGTTTTGGCAGTTGAGAGCTAGGGAAGTGAAGGGGGTTTTGTAACTGAGGTGAAGGTTTGGCAGCTGTGAAGATTGCGTGGGCTCTTCTGGGCCTGCTACTGTTCATTAATAACCTCATGCTGGTACAGGGATGGAGTCCTGGAGCATGGAGGTCTTTTGAGTTGGCAGCTTCCTTGCATCTAGCCTAAAATCTCTTATTTGTACTCTTAAGAACAGGGGGCCCCAGCAGAGACTTCTAGGCTTATTGCGTTGAGAAGTTCTGGCCCTTTGTGGCATCCAACCTCTCAATCTTAAGTCTTATAAGTAAAGATAAAGGTGATAAAAACCATAACCCATTAGGAATCTTTTGGCAGTATATATAGTATATACACATATCCATGTTGTATTACACAGAGGAAACTTCAGAACTTCAGTGCATTCAAGTGCTGGTCAGACATAAAACTAGCTCAACTGACATTAAAAATGTAAAAATCACCCTATTTATGTGTTGTCAGTCACAGAGCTCTGTTCTCACTGTTGCTTTACTCCTTTTTGTTTTTACTCTTTATGCAAATAAATCTTATCTGAAGAACCCACTATAATTTAAATTGGAGTTGTTAATATAAAGATATGTGCAGTATAGGCCCAAATCATTAAAAGTGTTTTGTCTTCATCCATTTCCATACCGTAAAAATAATGATAAAGCTGCAAAGGCCTTAAAAGATCAATTTATCATATGCTTTCACAAATATGAAATATCTTGCATGCCTAAAGCTTGGTATAGAACAAAATACATGGTCTTGGTCCTTAAACATGTGTGATGAATGACAAACATGGCAGAACTAAAATAAAAAATATTAATAAGCTGAAAACTTGATGTCGAATTAATCTTTTAAACATGTTTCTGAGAACTCTGATTTTTTTCTTATAATCACAAATGTATGTTACGAACCAATGGGTATGAATAGTTTTTTTTAAAACTATTTATTAAAATGCTCTCGATATAAGTTAATTTTCATGCTCCATACGTATTATCGCTTCACTTGGTTTAAAACTGGAACGACATGAACTTTGACTTAAAGGTTGATTAGCTTTCCTAGACCATTGCCCTAGATGTGCTTAATACAATAATCTAGGTTATCCACTATCTAATTAAACACAGGTGGGGTAACTGCTTTGGGTAGCTTGAAAAGGAAAGAGGTGCTTAGCAGAGAAGCATAAACAGAAGAGACTATCCTAGTCAAAGCGCAAAGAGGCTGGTTCTGTTCCCTCTGGAGTCAAAAGGAACAATACTAACAACTTTAAAAGTGACACTCCATTTAACCATTGTTTTCTACCAGTATATGCTTTCCCCAATACTAAAAACTTTGCATAGGCCTTTTAAACTTAAAGAGTTTCCCATAGATTCCTGGCCTATTTTTGATAGTAATGTTTTGCTGGTGTCTAATTGCAGTGAGAGTTTCCCTGTGACTGGTCTTGTCTGTGACCTGGAAACTCCTCACCAGCCTCTCATTAGAAAAAAAAAAACAAAACTATTGGATCCTCTCGCTGTAGCTTACTAAAGTGTCAGTTCCTCCTGAGCTGAATGTGCCTTTTTGTATAAAATTACTACTTATTGAATAAATTAACTGAATCTCCCACCTTCTGCTGACTGCAACTTTGAGGTCAACGAAGCACATTCTTTTTGTAAATAACACAATATATAAAACATGTATCATCCTTTCAGTTTCGGTTAAACATGCACCTACTTCTGATTGAGCAGAGCCTTGCTGACGTGAAATAGGTCTGTCTCAAGAACAGAAATTGCAATTCTAGTTCCCAATGAGCCACAACCTGAATAACTGACTTTGCTCCATAAAACTACAATCCAAACAAGCAAGTCACAGGTTTAAAAGTGTGAACCACTGGCACCTATATCAGAAACGTGGATTAATATAATTACACCTTTAAGCCTTGATCCTGTCCTTCAACACTAGATGCTGTATCTTTTCTAAAGTTAGCTATTGTAAATGTACATGGAATCACAACAGTGAATTTTCCAAGATCTACACTGATAAATGCTGTGCTTCACAGAGCCAGACTCAGCCCACAGAGTTTAATATCAATCTGTAGACCTCCTTGTAGTTCCACAGAGTACACGCCAGTAAGGCTAAATGGTGATCTGGCCTTGAGTGAGTGCATAGGAGTGAACTCAAGGAGCACCCTCGTCACCAGCCTCCCGCTTACATAGACTACTATTGGTATGTCTACACTACAATTAGATACCCACGGCTGGCCCGTGCCAGCTGACTTGGGCTTTCCGGGCTTAGACTAAGGGACCCTCCCACTTCACAGGGTCCTAGATCCCAGGCTCCAGCCTGAGCCCGAATGTCTACACTGCAGTTACACAGCCCCTAACCCCTAGGCCTGTGAGCCTGAGTCAGCTGGCACCTAACTGCAGTGTAGACATACCTAAAGAGGCAGAGCGCAATAAGTCACAGAGCAGTTGTGAGTTAGACTCCTCCCTCTGAGGAGCACGGCACAGGTGAGAGGCAGAAGTGGCAGACAGGGTGAACTGGGTTAGAGAGTCTTTGACATAAAGGTCATCTGTTCAGATTTGGCCATGGTCAGTGCTAACCTCATGCTTTTAACCATCTCCTGGCTGTCCTGTGTGAAATGAGCTAGGCAGGTTCAATCCAATTCCTAGCTGCCAAATGTCTACACCATAACTGGTGCCCTGCTCTAGCAGTTTCAGAAGAGGCCATGTCAGCCAATCAGACATACTGGGTGAGCAGTGTTGGGAGGCCTGGCCTGCCCCCACTAAGGCTGTACCTGTTTTTAGGACAACAAGACGTCAGTGCCCAGGGCTGTCTATCTAGGTCCCTAGATTAGCATTATATTCACTAAGGGAAAATACATACTATGATAAATATATGGAAAATATTGGCAACAATATTCAACACTTATGCAGATGGAATTTATTTAATTCTTATGCAGGGGCTAGATCAATAGTCCTGGAGACTGAAGTCTTTGATTCACCAATCAGGTCAAGCACCGACAGTCCCAGCCTCCCCCAACTGCCCTGCCAATGAGCCTCAACCCTTACTTAGAGGGACTATTTATAAGGAGTGACAGGGGCAAGTCAGTCTTCATGCCCATTTTGGTCCTTAGCCTCTGTGTTAAGACAGTCACGAAGTATGCTGTGTAGGTCTCTGTGATATGGACAGCTAGCCATATGGAACTTGACTAAGGCCATCATTCAGTTCACAAGGATCACTCACTCAGATTGTAATAAGCTTAGATCACTAAGAACTGGGCTAGACACAAACCAGTGACTTAGATTTGAAAGGTTATGTACCCTAATACCTGAGCCATCCCAGCTTAAGTAATATTTTCAAAACATTACAGCAGTAAAACATTACTTTGTTTCTCTACACACTTCCTTCCCTCTGCCTCTTCTCTCCCAGAGGGTGCTACACTAAAATGAAGTCCAGTTTAATTACAGACCACTTAAAAGATTCAGACATACGTAAGAACAGATTCATTACAGTAAGTTCTGTGTGCATGAACTGCTCCTTTTAAAATGCACATAAACATATAATGCAGAGCATGCAGACAATGCAGCCAAGAAGTAGGAAAGGGACCTATTCGTAGAAAATGAATTCATGTTGGGTGGGAGTAAAACTGCCAACATCATATCTCAAACCAGATTGTAAACTCTTTGGGGCAGGGACCATGTCCTTCTATATGTACTGTAAATCACCCAGCACACATTGGTTACTGTAAAAGTAACACTAAATATGGGTGTGAAATCTTATTTCTCTTGTCTGTGCTCTCCTCACTGCCACCCCTTTTAGAGGTATGCTGAATGGCATGTATTATTTTCTATAATAGAGAGCTGATTCTATGAGTAGGACCCCATTTTGGTCAATTTCAGAGTCAAAGGACTTTAAAAATAATAAATTTCACAATTTCAGATATTTAAATCTGAAATTTCAGAGTGTTGTAACTGTAAGGGTTCCGACCCTAAAGAGGTTGTGGGTAGGGGGTCCGCAAGGCTATTGTGGGAGGGTCGTGACATTGCTGCTGGCCGGGAGCCCAGCTCTGAAGGCAACACCGCCGGCGGCAGCAGCGCACAAGTAAGGGTGGCATGGTATAGTATTGCCACCCTTACTTCTGCGCTACTGCTGGTGGGGCGCTGCCTTCAGAGCTGGGCTTCCAACCAGCAGCCGTCACTCTCCAGCCACCCAGCTCTGAAGGCAGCGCAGCAGTAAGGGTGGCAATACCATGACCCCCCTACAATAAGCTTGTAATCCCCCCAAAAAACCCTCTTTTGGTTCAGGACCTTCAGTTTGAGAAACACTGGTTTCCCCCATGAAATCTGTATAGTATAGGATAAAAGTACACAAAAGACCAGATTTCATGGGGGGAGACCAGACATCACGGTCCGTGACATGTTTTTCATGGCTGTGAATTTGTTAGGGCCCTATCTTTGAGCAATGACACAAGGATCCAAGCTCCCTACACTAACTCCCCTGCTGTGCTATCAAGTTACAGTTCAGAAATGATGTCGTTGGTGAAACACGTGCAATTATTTCTGTATCAGACATTTTCCTTTTGCTGCAGGAAGCCTCTTAGATGTGACAGGATGATTTAATTCTGTACAAACCTCACCTCCCTGAATTCTTAGAATGTAGATATATACCACTACCGGTATTCTTAGAGTTAGGGCTTGACAACCTCACTGAGCAAATATAGTACAATGGAACTCACAGTTTCACTGGAATCCCTAACTTTTAGCTATTACGTACTTTTCTTAGAGAGAGACGGGAAACCAAATAGATCAGACAGAGATCTATAGATATCTCTGCATTTGTCAATATAATGTTTTCATAGGTTAGCAACACACCATGGAACCTGCTTGCAGTGCATTCAGTAAAGGTGAAACTCTGCTTTTAGTGTGGTGGAGTGAAAGTCCCAAGGTGTTTCAGTGTATTCAATGGACTATAAATATTATCTTCACTCTAGTTTGGTTCTACTTTGCTAATCCCTTTGGGGATATCCAGCACCAAGGTGTTAAACGTTGGGCACACTCCCAGGAGATTACCATATGGAAACTGCCGCTACCTTGTGTGGTGAAGAGTAAGGAGGAATTCCTGGTCCCTGACTTTGCTACAGCTGCTTGCAGTGCGGAGGGAAGAGGAACCAGACTTACTATACCAGTAGCTATTTCCCATCAGAAGTGAAAATGGCAATTCCCAGAAATCCTAATGTATTTGCCAGTTTCCAATGCAATGGCAGGAGGTGAAGTGAAGATAGGTTCCCATGGTGAAGTAGATGGGCTATTTTGCACTCTTTTTACAGTGAAACTCCATTTATAATGGAACGATTTTTTTCTGGGTGTGAAATAACAAGCTCTGCTGCAATTAAGACCTCTGGGGGAAGGCTGCTGGTGCCCATTTGGATATGCAGATTATGTGGAGAGTGGGGGGGAAGGGCAGCTTGCAACCCATTCCACTATCACATTTGTAAAGCAGCAACCTCTCAGGGAGGAGCAGCCTCTTCTCTTACATGTATCAAAAATAGGCAGAGTTCCCCATGGCATTGTTGTGGTTTCTGCGTTTTTTTAATATATAATTTTTTTTCCTGCCCATCAGGTGTCAGAACCACCTTTTGAACTGAAATCATGTATTTAACAGTGCGAAGAGCACCCCCCAACATTGATGAATCACTCCAACTGCCATCATGTACTCATCCTAGCATGCACATATGTTTTATGTGGGTTGCCTCTGTCTAACATTCCTCTCAAATAATAAGAATACCTAGCTTTTCTATTGTGCTTTTTTATCTGTAGTTCTCAAAGTGCTTTACAAAGGAGGCCAGTATCATTATCCATGATTTATAGATGGGGAAACTGAGGGACAGAGAAGGGAAGTGACTTACCCCAGGACACCCAGCTGGCCAGTGGCAGAGATAGGAACAGAACCCAGGTCTCTGTTAGGTGTTTCTATGGGGTTGGACACACTAGAACCTAAGTGCCTGTTTTCACTATGAAATTCACAATTTTATAAACAGATAGGAGTGAAAAGATGAGAAAGCAAAGGAATTTTATTGTCCTAGCAGGAAAGCACTGAGTATGTTCACAGTAGGTCTGATCTTGCACCACTGGAGTCAATGGAAGCAGGATTGGGCCCACAGCTCTTTAAGTGAGCAGGTTGGATGCACAGGACTGCAGGATTGGGCCCTCATGTTGTAATTCATCCCAACCCAAGAGGCCAACCCACTTAAATCCTTCTCAAGTCCTCACAATATGAATTATGTGGACCTTAAGCGGTACCCAGGTTTTGTATTGGGTCTCTACACAGGGTTGAATTTCACCCAGTGTGAACCAAGGGCACCCAGCGCTTCACAGCACTGCTTAAAGGTGGCTGGAGATAACAAATGGAAAACTTTCTCCACCTAAGGGGGCATGGTGGAGCAGAGCTTTAGCATGCCAGATATTACACGGGCATTAGAACCCCGGCAAACCTTATGCCAGGGGCAGAAGTTAAGGCTACCCTGTGCAGCGGCGCAACTCTGAATCAGTGAACCACAACCAACTCGCTCCAACTCCCCCAATCCTGTCTAAGCTCTGAGTGGACCGTGTGGAAATGCAAGCCCAGAAGGTTATTCCAGTTTTACGTCAGTGTAACTCCACTGATTTCAAAACAAGCAAGCACTTCACTATAAAAACTGTAAATAACAAAATGTATAAAAAGAATCTCATATTGAAAATCCCTTGTATGGATGGATATCAATGGAATTGCAGCAGCTTAAAACTAGAGCAACTCAGTTGCGAAGCAGGCACTTAGACCTTTACTAAATGCATACAATGGATTGCCAACATATAATATTTTCCCCTCAGCATTAAAGACACCAAATGATATTATTTAGGTTTGGCAGTCATATGTATTTCTGCATTGCTGATGCGGTCATAACAGACCATGCTATAAACTCTTCAGCTATTCTACCAACACTGAAACCAAAATATTCTAGCAACCCAAACTGGTTTCTCTTAAATCATACAACATCACAGAGTACACACCCTTTATTTCCTTAGTCTAGTCTAGACTTTACCAAAAATCTCTTTAATTACAAGAGCCACTGGTTTGCAGTTTAGAAGAAAATGTGTCACCTTGTCTCTTAAGAAAATTTTACATTTTGAACATGAGTAAAAGGAAATTTTTGGGGAGGGAAGTTTTTAAAAGTTTCATTTATTCTGTGGTTTTGATCAGTCAGTTTATCTTAGGGTATGTTTTATTACCAAAAACAGCATGCAAATAGTGCTGGAATTAAAATCCTTGTGCTCTTTCACTTCTTGGAAGAGAAGCTGCACTCCTGATCTGCACAGAACTCTAAACAACCCACATATTTGAAGCAGAGCATGTGAATAGCAGGTATATAGATTTGTGCTGACTCTATGCAGGCAGGGGTATTTTTATTTTCTTTTACCATAAACAGACTGTGTTCATGTTTTCAAATGAAAAGTGCGTCTGAGAACCTTATTTACAGACCTAGAAGTACAGGCTAATCCCTTGTCCTTGCAGCCAGTTTCAGCCACCTTTAGGTTTTTCTTGGCAAACGTTCAACTGTAATGCTGGTGTCATATGCTTAATACTGCTTTAGTCAATATGATTTCTGTTGAAGTCACCTGTGGTGTGAATTGGGCAAATGTTTAGCCATATTACTACCAAACAGTCATTTTGAACTGTATCCTACACAGAAAAGGCTTTGGCTTAGATATGCACCAGGAAGAGACGATTTTCTTAGAAACGCATCGTTCTCAGTAAACCACAGAACTACTGAGTTCAGACTGTTGTACACATTAAACCACAAAAAACTATGTTTGTATATTTTTAAGGGTCTTCAACGCCCCAAAACTAAGGATTCTCAGATTTAAGTCTGGAACTCAATCTCTTAACTCACCCCACTGGGACTCAGTGTCCCAGCCCTGCTCACGTGGGATGTGAGTTCTTTCTCCATGTGTCTATTTAATTGAAGGAATCTGCAATATCCCCACCATTTTTTATGATTGAATTTGGGGTTAAAGTAGTGTCTAAACGCCCTACTGTACAAACTCAGTAATAAGGTAAGAGTCCCTGCCCCAAAGAGCTATAGTCTAAATAGACAAGACAGACAAAGGGTGAGAGAAAGGAAGTGTTGTGATAATTGGGCCTACAGATTTATTCTAATTGTGAGTTCAACTGTAAAAAGTGAGTATGTTCATAAGATGTCACAATAGAACAACAAATGTTAATGGGAAAAGGTACAACAGGGATATAGAAAGACTACATTAGTCCAAACAAAAAGGCCTACTGGTATAACTCAAGGACTGTGTTACGATCATGATTGGTAAACCAGAAAAATATGGACCCAAAAATCAGTAAACCAAAATGAATGTTGCTAAAATGAAAACCCAACTTAATACTTTACATTTCAAATTCTTTAACTGTTTATTCCTTCTTTTCTTTATGTTTAATAAAAGGTTAAAAAGATTTTTAATGGTGCATTTGCCATAATGCTATGCACGCTGAGGTCTCTGTATACCAAACTCTGATCTTTTTTAACACTATTTACTGGTTACTAGTGACTGGGTTATGTGAACATCTTCAGCCCATTTACCCCATTTAAATTAATACAACAGTGTTAAAATGATCCCCAATTTATAAAAGAGGAAATGAGTCAGAGCCTACAGTGCAGGAAAGCCTCCCTATTCAGAAAGCAACTTAAGCTCTAAGCGTGGGCTTATTTCCCACTAAAGTTGTATAGTCCTATTGAACTCTGTGACTGGACCAAATCTTATTTGGGTAGGAGCAGTGGCTGCTTCATTCTGTTCTGCTATTACATACTCTAATCTGATGAGGCCATCTCAGAATCTGCTAATGCTTTTTCAGTGGAGAAACATGGGTGAAGTAGGGTCTGAAATTGGGCCCAATCAGTCTGTGTTGTTTAGACATTTCACTAACTGGGATAGTTCCACGGATATTGAGTTAGGGGCTTCTATAGCAGAGAATCTTGAATTAGTAACTTCTAAAACAGGGAAAAGGTAGAAATTTAGAGATTTCTTCTTATGCTTAACTGAATGAATTAACCTGAACTTTTATCCTTGTTTTTCTGGTTTGGGGTTAGACTCTTAACAATGCAGTATTAATGAACGGGAGTGATCCAGCCATCTGATTATATCCAGTCTTTTTTATTTTTGACACCAAGAGAACAACAACAGGCAATTTTTAAGCATTGTGCTCTGAATTGGCATAACTCAAACTCAGTTTAATCTCCAGTGACACGGAATTCCACAGCTGAGGGTCCTCAGTTAAGAATGCCTTGATTCCATTCCCTATGAGATTCCCCTGGGGCTCCATCAGCAATAACTTCCCTGTTGATTACAGCATTTTAATAGAGCATGGTCTACACTAGGAAGTTAGGTCGGTATAACTTTGTCAGTCAGGGAGTGAAAAATCCATACCCCTGAGCAATGCAGTTAAACTGACCTAAACCCTGGCATAGACAGCACTATGTTGATGGGAGAATTTTCCCGTCAACCTAGGTACTCCCTCTTGGGGAGGTCGATTACTTACGCCGACAGGAGAACCCCTCCTAGCAGCGTAGGCAGTGTGATCCCTGAAGCGCTACAGCAGTGCCGCTGCAGCATTTTAAGTGTACACAAGCCCTAGGTGTGCAGAGAGATTGTCATGGAGATTAAACATACCTTGTACTATATGGGGGGCTAGTGTACGATGCAGAGCAACAGTATGTTTTGCCTTTGGTGACTCTCTTTTTAAGAAACTAGGCTGCTGCCTGTTGTAATGGAGGAAACTTCTGAGTGGCCTTCCCAGTCAATCCAAGGTTGCAGCTAGCTCAGAGGCAACAAAGCCACAGACTAGCATGACAAGTCCACATCTAAAACAAAGAAGTCTAGCTGAAGATGGAAGAAAGGCGTTTCTGGTCTCTGCTGCTATTTAGCTGTCAGGATTTAGCAATGAGCCCAACAGAATTGCATAGACTGCTCCCTACCTTGATAATAAAAAGATGCCTTTTACACAACAGGGTGGTAATCAATTCAGCCAAAGATGATGCCTCTAAGTTTATACATTTGGGAAATGTTTACTTTAAAGACCCATGACCAAACAAGGAGTAATTTAACGTACAGCTGTGGACAGAAAAGTGACCATGTCAAAATGGCACTTTCTAACTCATCATATCTGCTCATGTGTTTGAGTTACATGAGCTTACTATATTGACAAAAATAAATGTAAGCACTGCCTACTCCATATAGCTATGGAAGGGCAAGTTGGATTCTACTGTTTCATATATCATCTACAAGAGTGAGAGCTAAATTTTAATTATTAAGCATATAATTCTGGCCCCGGGGAAGTCAATGGCAAAACTCCCATTGACTTCCATGGGACCAGGATTTCACCCCAAATCTTTATGGCCGATGGTAATCTGAGAGTGAGGCAGAAAGAAGACAGTTTTAGTATTCATACTCCAAGGCTGGCAGGAAGAAAAATCATCCTTTGACTCAAACTGAGCTAACCTGATATTTATTCTCTTAGTGAGTTCCATATCAGTTTGCTCAGTTTACAAGCTAACGGAAGATTTTTCTTCCTGTCATCGCTGCTAATTCAGTCTGGTATTAGCTTAATATTCAAAGCCAGGACAAATACATCTGGAGGGGAGAAAAAGGATGGAATGGGAGTTTGAGAATAATGATCAAGATCAAATAAGACACGGTTCCAAATATCAGAATGGCAAATTGCTGAGAAAAGGAGAGATTGTAGATAACAAGTTTATTGTGTTCAAAGTTTTCAAAGCAGTAGCAAATTAAACTAGTGTGGAAATGAAGGGTATAATAATTCTACCACCTAGTTACCACTTGGGGGGAGGACACCACTAATCAGTTGGTGGGTGAAAAGCAATGCCCACATCATATATGTAAGAGACACAGAGAAACTAAGGGACGGTCTCAAGAAAGTAATACTGTTCTTGCTGTACAAATACTGCAGAAACAAGGCCTGCTACATTTAAAGAGCATTTGATAAATGTTTTAAATAAAAAGGAAACAATGAGTGAAACAGTTTTTATGTATCAATGTTATGTATCAATGTTTAAAACTTCCTACTCCAGTCATTTGGCCAAAGTTTACCCCTTGTGGTGTATGTTCAGCTCCCACTGAAGTCCAAAGGGAATTTTGGCCATAGTGTTTAAATACAATTGATAGATATATAAATACACATATTTAGTAATTTGGTTACTGAAAAATCTACTAAGTAATCACTACAAGGCCTAAATATAAAAAAGGGGAACTTGGAGAACAAAGAGTAGAATCTTCAGGTTTAGACTAGCAGAACTGTGCTTAGAATTTCAGAAATAATAGTTTGCATGGAGGAAAAACAAAAGCAAGTACATCTATCTATTGTTTATCTCATTGTTTTTACTGGGAAAGCAGACAAATGAGAGAGACCGTATCTTCAGCTGGTATAGTTTGGCATAATGCCACTTAAATAAATTGAGCTACACTGATTTATACCAGCTGAGGGTCTAGCCTGAAATGTTTTAAAGTACTACCATAAGAGTGGATGGATTTATAACTTAGCAAATTTTAAGTAAAGTGTTATAGTAATCATAAAAATTACTTATCTTTGTGCGAGTGTTTGTTTCAATGAGGGAATCCACTGGCTCAGTTCATTCAGAATAAACAATTAAGGAAAAATGGGGGTGGGCGGGAGAACAAAATTTTTAGCTTAGAACTGAAAATGTGTTGAATAGTGCATGTTGGAGGAGTGAGAGTGGCTTCTCTACCCGCCAGATCGGAGGGTAGAAATCAATCCCCGAAAGCGCTCCCTGTTGACTCCGGTACTCCAGCTTGCGAGAGGCGCAAGCGAAGTCGACGGGGGAGCGGCAGCGGTCAACTCCCCAGCGTGAGGATGACCAGGTAAGTCGATATAAGATACACCGACTTCAGCTACGCTATTCGCGTAGCTGAAGTTGCATATCTTAGATCGAATCCACCCCCCCAGTGTAGACCAGGGCTAATAAGAGCAGTCTCAGTTCTGGATTAACCAGTTGATGCTTCCCATTTCGACTCTCTGGCACCTTAGAGGAAAAGTTTAATTACTGCATCCAATGAGGACTTTTTTTTTTGGTTGCAGTCTTCAGAACAAATAATGGTATTTTATTGGCATTTTTATGGACTTCAAATGCATCCAAATATAGGTTTACATATTTCTAATCAAGCCAAACACATGATCTTGTCTAAGCAACAACTAGAGGTGACTTAAATCTGTAAATACTTTAAGTATAAATGCCAGAGGCAGAGGAATTACTAACCATAATAAAAGGGGTATTAAATAGGAAATGTGGGATGAAATTAAAAAAGGAAAATATCAATGGCATATCATGAAAATTTTCCTGGAAAGTTCTAATAGCCAAAGAAAGAGGTTGAATCCCTGTCATTTGGCGAATCTAAAAATATTACTGAACTGGTGTAGAGGTGGACGTAAGATGATCTAATACAGCAACTCCCAACATTTCTTGTTGATCCCTCCTTGTAATCGATTGGTAGGTGTAACGGAGCGGAGAATCAGGTTCAAACACTTTATACCAATGGAAATCTAGGACTTAGGAAAATAGAGGACCATAAAACTGTCACTGGTCAAGAGCTTGAGTACAAGTCCCAGATCTTAACATTCTGCACCTTTTCAATAAACTGTATCATGTTTGGTTCCTAAATACCTTTAACTCTTTTTCAGGTATCAGAAGAGGGGAGTATTGTGAGGGGAATTTTAGTGGCAGCATCAAATTCTCAGACAGTTAAAGAGGAGATGGTCTGGGAATTGGAATAGTGGGCTGAATCTATGCTGCTGGATGTTCAGTGAAAATTACATCTTGAAACTATTGCAACTGAAAATCCCTTATTTGGATTTTTTTTAAAAACTCCACTTTGCACAGAGAATACATGGCTTCAAGTGTGTACTGTTCATGAAGGTTTTTTTTTTCTTTTTTCTCCTCCCCTGGCTTAAACAGTGAATGGCAGAGCTCCGAGTCTGAATAAACAGTGTGGGTGGTGACTGTTCTGTGAGGCCCATGTAAAGGATGCAGACATTTTCTCGCTCTGTTCAGCATTAAATCATGTGAAACTAGTTCAGTTACAACAAACAACATTTACTCCATAACAGTGTAACATACTGAGTATTCTTTCCTAACTTTGTACAGAAAATAATAATTAATTCTCCTAGCTTCAAGCATTTAGCTGTGTATAAAGTTTATTGACCTCACTGGTTGCTGTCAGATGATCTCGCTAAGGCCTGTGAAAAATATCCCAGGAATGCAGTGATGTGGGCAGAAACAAAGTGAGTTCATGCCACAAAATGCTTTAAATGGAACAAAATCAGCAACCATCCAGAGAGAATTCACTGAAAACAGAACTTTAGAATAATCACTGGTTTAACCTCACCTAAGCACAGCTAGTCCTTCAAAATAACCAAAAGTAATTATTATTAAATCATACTTTAAAAAAAAATAAATCCTTTAGGCATCTGTCATGTGACTATCTGAAGTAACTGTTTAGTGTAATCTCTACAGCTGAGTGAGAAGGAACATAATGGAATGACTGGAGGGGCTGAGATGGCTAGGACATAAGACTGGGAATGAGGAGACCTGGGTTCTGTTCCCAGATTCCATGTTCCATCAAAGTGAGATAAAATGTCCCTTTTGGTAGGTCCTTTAACGTCTATGTAACTCAATTTCCCCTTCTGAAAAATGGAAATAACATCACACCTGCATTTTTCAGTGCTTTGAGATTTTAGTAATGATCACATATTTTGCATATATGCGGGTTTTATCTGCAGCACTAAAATCAATGATTTCTGAAACGTCATTTCTGCATTACGTTAACTGCAATCTCTTTCTGACTAGTAGCAAAGGAATACTTCAAGCTACTCGTTTCAGAAGCCACTATTAAATTAATAAATTCAGCATGAATCGGCTGTTAGGTTTATTGTAAACTCATATAAAGAGAGCAGCTGATCTTTTAATATAAACCTATGTGATTCAAAAGGGATGTCAGCCTATTTTTATTAAGCAGCATTGTATAAACTATTATATAAACAGGTTTCATTAAACCTTTAGTGTAGGTAAAGGCTAAAAGCGTATGCACCAATCTACATTAGATTGCAAGGTCTTTAGGACAAGAACTGCACTTTTGCATGAGTTTGTACAGGACGTTGCACAGTGGAGCCCTGATCCTGATTGGATATTAAATAATTAAAGGCCTGGAAGTAGTGTAGTCTATAGTTTGGAGAGGCTGAAGCCTTAGTCACCTGAAGGTGATCTGTGTAATAGGACATAAAGGTCTGCGGTCTCTCCAACGGTCTAGCTACAAAGTTTGCCTCATTTCTTTTTTTTTTTTGTTCATGTCCCCTGTGGATTCCCACAATACAGTTGGCAAAGCATGTGTTACTACTTGGCATGCCTCTTTCAGTGTACTTTTTCATAGCCATTGCTCCATGCTGATTTGTGTGAGTAAAGGAATATGGTTTATAGACAATAACAAGGTGATGCAAAAGCTAGTTTGATATTATGACATAGGAAAATGGCCTGCATCACATTGTAGTCTATTTCCTCACCACTACTCCTCTGCCTATTCTCTGTGTACTCCAGTCATGATTATCCAAATCCCTTTTAATATACTTCTGACATTTTGAATGTCTTATGACGGCAGCAGCAGCTATGTTCCTGAATAAATAACTCTGGAAAAACTATTTTCTATTCAGTTATTTGGTACATTTTGGGCACCATAACAGGCTTGGATTATAACTTCCACCATCTGGAATGTAATCTTCTTCACAGACAGATAAAACCAGATCATCACCATATTAAATTTTGGATTATGATTATGATCTCTCTTCGTATTAAGTGATAAAGCCTTACCACAAAAGAGTATAAAGCTTAAGACAATCTATACTATTAAATGTATTGGAAAAGATGTACTTCATTATTTCTTGTATATATTTTATCCACACATTGTGGATGATAATAGTGCCCTTAATCTTTTGTGGAAATAGTTCAGTTGAACTCTTTTTCTCAAAACACGTGTTTCTTAAATTAATTTTTGCTTTTTATTTTCTGAGCTAAAAGTATCAGGGTACAGGAATTAAGTGCAGCAAGAGCAATGCAACTGAATGTTTGTGAGAAATATAAGTTGAAGTATTCTGTGGGCAACAGACCTATAAAATCAATTAGTACCAAGGCCTATGTCAGACACGTCATGCTTTTCATAGATTTTGTTGTTTACTAAAACAAGGTCAAATAAATGCTTCTAGAACTGCACATATATAAGCAAAATGTGACTGAGCTGCCTAAAAGTTGTGAAACATCAAGAAAATTGACACTAAAACTGTACTTCTTAAAGAAATATGTAGTACTCAGATGAGACATTATTCTGATTTTATAAACTGGAGAAAAATGTGTGAGCAGATTTAAGACTGAATGGCTATCTGAGCAACATACACTTCATAAAAGCTTCACCCAGTCCTGGGTTCATTACAATATCTATCAAAGTTAATGATAAATATTCTAAAACTGGGGACCATAAATCAATGCAATCCCATTGATTTCAATAGGTCTGAATAGGTGAAATTGATAGAGTTTGACCACATGAGTTCAGAAGGTTTGTTGCTTACACACAACTATGGAAAGATAAAATTTGTGGAAAAATTACTAAAAGCAATCTTACTTACATGAATTAGTGCACAATACATTGGTAGAAAGATGCTTTTTTTTACCTGAAAGCCCCATTCTCTTTTGTTAACTCCTTAAAAACACAGTAGTAAGAATCTAAAAGAAGCCACTGAAAATCAAAGATGTCTAGAAAAAGGTGTATACATCAGTTTAGGGATTCACTATTTATTTTTGTTTAAACAATGTTCTGGGAAACTTAACTAGTCCTGAAAGCCTTGGTATTGCCAAAAGTAATGAGCATTAGTCGCATCCAATACTGAATAATATCTTGGATTACCACCACCACCATTTAAAGTATGATTTTAGCAGCGAGTAGCTAAAGGTTCATTAGACTATGAGAGTATATTCCTTTGTGCCACTCGAAAGCTAGAAATGCAAACTTTCAGATAGTATAAAGAACTGGTTGATATATTTAACAGTTCTTGACACAGTGATCCTCATAATCATGTTGTAATCTGAATTAACAATCATTATCAATATATATATATATTAAGGTTCAGTATCTTGTGATACAGCAGTACTAGAAACAAATGCCTTACACTACTGGAACAGTAACACAACTGACTCAGCATTCCAACAATATAATGCATTTGTTTTTAGCCTTAGTGATTTATGAGATACTAGACCTTAAAACTGTCAGTTTCTTTGCTCTAGCATTGCTTTGTTGGCACTGGTCCAGGTCTGAATATAGCAAGTCCAAGAGCTCAGATGACTAAAATCTTCAGTCCCTGTCCATTTGGAGTTAAGGACCGAAAAAGGCTCCATTCTATGAAGATACAATCCAAGTGGTTCTTTAGAAACATAGGGCCAGATCCTCAACTAGCCTAAATTGGTGTAGCTCCATCATCATAGCCAGAATTAAGAAAGCTATGGATTCTCATTGAGGCATAGTATTTAACAAAGAATGTGAAATCACAATAAAAAGAAGGGAGATACTACTGTCATTTCAAGAATAGAGGATTAAAGGACTCATAGCTCACTGGATAAGGCCCGGATTTTCTTGTCTAGTACTCTTGTTTTAATCCATTTTCCACTTCTATATGAAATGAGTTATGAGGTCTGAATAGTGTTCAAGGGCATAAATCTATTCTATAATGTAGTCACATTAAAAATATACACAATTCAACACCCTTCATATCTGAAAAAAAAAAATCGGAAGTAAATTTTGAAGGGGAAGAGGAGCAATTATCTATTTCAGCCAGCAAGCAAAGATTAATCAAATAAATGGGCCAACAGGCCAACCAGCTGGAACTATTAAACTAAAAGCCCACCTCTGAATACTTGTATTACATCGTACATGGGCTGGAACTGGTTTAATCTTTCTTGACTGCTGCAGCAGAAAGCGAGATAAGACAGGCCTAGCCTACAGTGGAAAATCTTGCTGATATTTTTCTTCCCAAGATACTAAATCATATGAAAAATACATAATTGTAATTATTTTCCCACCCTTCGCTGGCTCTACTCCAGTGTCACTGACACTAGTTCTTTGCATTTATTTAGCATCTTTCCCCTAAGAACCTGAAAGTGCTTTACAAATCTTGGTGAATTATGCCATACAACGATCTTGGAAGATGGTATATAGTATTAGACCCATTTTACACACATTTCACAAGGCATAGTCAGCGGCAGAGTTCTCATTCCCTGTTTCCTGCTCTAACTACTAGGACACAATGTCACTCAGAGAAAGAGTCTAAAGAATCACAGGACTAAGTTAGTGTAGAAGTTGAATTACCGCAGCTACTAAAACAGGAGGACCCTTTATATCAGCTTTATCTGATTATATAGGGATTATATTGTAACATTCTGTACTGTATTTGTTGACTGCAGATTATCAACAATATTCAATTTTTAATCCCTAATTTTTCTTAAATATTCTCCATAACAAGGACACAAACCATCACTAGATGTTAACAGAAAATTATTAGGAAAAAATTAAACTTTACTTTAAATTTAAATGGCTGTGTACTGTACATGATAAATTTATTTAATCACTAAAGCAATCTTAAGGAGGGGAAAACAGACAAAAACGTAACAGTACAGCAGAAACCAGCTTTCTTCTGTAGTTCTAGTTGTCTGAAATCTGTACTTTTCCATTTATTTTCTTTTGTGATGGACTGACCATGAGCTCCTTGAAGATGTGATTCTGCCTACATCAGCACTGACCTAAATCAGCACTAGTGGCCTACATCACTACTGGCTTACATCAACACTGGCAAATCCTTTATATGAGCAACCAAACTGAAGGTAGGACAAGAAATTATGGGCTTAACACGTAGCAACAGAGATATTAGGGAAAGAGTTTCTAATTGCAAAGGTAGTTAAGCTCTGGAACAGGCTTCCAAGGGAGGTTGTGGAATGCTCTTGGTTTTTTGGTCCTGCCTCAGTGCAGGGGGCTGGACTTGATGACTTCCCAAGTGCCCTTCCAGCCCCACATTTCTATGATTCTATGAAAGGCCGGTCATTTATAAAATACTTCAAGGTTTTTATCTACAAGGGACATTTAGACCCTCTTCCTGCAATTGGATCTGCTGATACAAATCCCTGGACTGGTGTGACCGTATTGACTGCAAAGAGGCTCCACCCAGACCCAGTAGTAAGACGGGGTCTTCAGCGTTTTGACACTTTGTGTCATTTGGAAAGGTTTCTGGGGGAGTTATCCTGTAGTCCCTCTCACTGGAAACCGCCATCCCAGAGCCCCACTGAATACCTGTGTGAGCAATTAAGGATCACGCTCTGAGTTTTAAACCACATTAGCCAGAATCCCACACAATTAGATGTTCAATGCAGTATTGCCAACCCCAGGCATTCAAAAATCATGTCAGGGCCCCAAAATCATGAGTTTGGCTTAAAAATATTTTTTTCTTTGCCTTCTGGTTTTTAAGTCATTAGAGGTTGCACTTGGGTCATGTTTCCGAACTTTTCTCTGCAACCATGAGGGCTAGAAACTTTCTTTAAAAAAAAAAAAAAGTTGGGATTCTCACAGAATCATGACTCCAAGAGCTAAATCTTCAAGAAAACTATCGGATACCACAAAACTTACAATAAACATCACAAGAGTTGGCAACACTTGTCAATAAGTCTCTCTGATTCCACAGTTACAGGCAAATATAGTGCCCATCTTTAAAAAAGGGACCAACAGGCTAAGCAGCAGTTCTGCAGAAAAGGACCTAGGGATTACAGTGGACGAGAAGCTGGATATGAGTCAGCAGTATGCCCTCATTGCCAAGAAGGCTAATGGCATATTGGGCTGCATTAGTAGGAGCGTTGCCAGCAGATCGAGGGAAGTGATTATTCCCCTCTATTCTACACTGGTGAGGCCACATCTGGAGTATTGTGTCCAGTTTTGGGGCCCCCACTACAGAAAGGATGTGGACAAATTGGAGAGAGTCTAGCGGAGGGCAATGAAAACTATCAGGGGACTGCAGCACATGACTTACGAGTAGAGGCTGAGAGAACTGGGCTTCTTAGTCTGCAGAAGAGAAGAGTGAGGGGGGATTTGATAGCAGCCTTCAACTACCTGAAGGGGGGTTCCAAAGAGGATGGAGCTAGGCTGTTCTCAGTGGTGGCAGATGACAGAACAAGGAGCAGCGGTCTCAAGTTGCAGTGGGGGAGGGTAGTGAAGCACTGGAATGGCTTATCTAGGGAGGTGGTGGAATCTCCATCCTTAGAGGTTTTTAAGGCCCGCCTTGAGAAAGCCCTGGCTGGGATGATTTAGTTGGGGTTCGTCCTGTGTTGAGCAGGGGGTTGGACTAGATGACCTCCTGAGGTCTCTTCCAACCCTAATCTTCTATGATTCTAAGATAGGTGCCTTAAACACACAGAGACAGATAAACCAGAAAGTCAACAAAGAGACTATCAAAATCCAGACTGTTTCATATTTATTTTATCATTGATTTTACTCTTCTGGGCAATTCCTAATGTACAAGTCTCTCTCTCTCTTTAATAACAAATAGTTGACAATAGTTGGCTGGGAGGTTGTATAGCTTGCAGATTCTTCTTTAAGTATTATAAAGTCAGATATGAGTCTATGTTGGTAAAAAACAATTACTAAAACTGAAAGCAAAGGCATTCCTGTATGACATTGCTCTGCCTTACTTTCAAGTAGAACATTTTAGATTTTAGGATTAGCAGCTGGTAAATGAAAATGACCTTCATATGGCAAATGGCAAATTGCAGGCACCCTGTATCAATCTATGCTCCCTTACTTGTTAGTTCTTGAATTTCACAAGCAGAAGGAATTGAGGGTTTTTCCCAATCTGTATTAAAAAAACCCAAAACTTTAAAACCTCACTGTAAAATATATCATCAGAATTTGAATTGAGCAGGAATGCAGTGGTTTTCAACTGCAGCTCTTCTCTGCTGGTCTCAAAGTTTAAGATTTCATTGTTTTAAAAATTAAGTTTCTAAACTTTAGGATTACAAAACAAATCTCTGACTGTGGCCTGATGTGATACTGAAACTACAGCCAGACAGATTAAGACAGCTCCTGTGTGAATCTGATAATTTAAATAACACTGTTAATTATTTCACTGCTGATCTTTTTAATTGGAATGTGGAGTAAGGGCTGGTCCACACTAACCCCCCGGTTCGAACTAAGATACGCAACTTCAGCTACATGAATAACGTAGCTGAAGTCGAAGTATCTTAGTTCGAACTACAAGGTACTTACCGCAGGTCCACACGCGGCAGGCAGGCTCCCCCGTCGACTCTGCGTACTCCTCTCGCGGAGCAGGAGTACCGGTGTCGACGGCGAGCGCTTCCGGGATCGATTTATCGCGTCTAGACAAGACGCGATAAATCGATCCCAGAAGATCGATTGCTTACCGCCGAACCCGGAAGTTTTTGGAAATAAATACACATATTTGTGGCTATGAACACTAACCAAAAAAAAATAAAAATTGTCGGGGCTTATTGTTGCTTAATAACATGAAGCAATTGTACTAGACATGTCTCCTGTTTAGTTTCTTGGGACTAACTTCCCACTTTTCTTTCTTTTTCTCTTTCTTTCTCCTGTCCTTTCCTGTACAGAAAGGTGTTGGTTTTTTTTAAAGACAAGGATGTGTAGAAATACTTACACCTTCATTATCCTCTTTAATTAGTCACAGTAGCTATTAAAAATGTCATTCTTATTAAATAGCTTCTATGCAGGTTAAATTTCAACAGCCTGGTTTTCCTCTTTTGCCTAATAAAATACTACTTTTCTTTTTCTATATCATATAGAGAACAAAATAACTTCTATAACTTGTTCCTGAACATCCTTGGTCTTTTCTACAAATGATTCACCAGCCAGCGTCAGACCAAGGTGCAGCACAGAGACAGCTCTAGTGGTATTAAAAGATGGCCTCCTCATGGCCACGTCCGCAGGTGAGATCTCGATGCTGAATCTCTCTGCAGCCTTTGACACAGTGGACCACAAGGTAATACTACCATACCTACACAACATGGCAGAAGACAGACTAGCATTATAGTGGTTCCATTCGTTCCTCTGCATCAGAGAATGGTGATAGCTAACTGCTTCTTCTCTTCGAAGGCCCTCATCTGTGGGGGCCTGTAGGAATCCATACTATCCTCACTTCTCTTCAATATCTACATGAGACTACTGAGAGAGAGGGAGAGAGAGAGAGAGACAGACAGACATACACCATGGCCGCAGCTTCCAACAATAGGCTGATTAAACTCAACTATACATCTGGCTGTTTCTGAAACCAAACATGAAATCGATGCATAGCCTCCAGCTGGTACAGAATGTGGCTGTCCCACTTCTCCATGGCTCAGGCCCCCATGAGCACACCAAGCCTGTGCTCATGTCGCTCTGCCGGCGCCCAGTCAGCCTCTGATGCCAGTTTAAAGCCTTGGTCCTAATTTTCAAATAAATTAATAAATCAAGCCCCAGCTACATCAAAGCCCAAATTTCAATCCCTCAACCCCCACGTCACTGTGCTCCCCTGGGGCAAGTCCAGGAGAAACCAAGAGCTTTAGACAAAACATTCCTTGCTGAGGGGAGCTGGCTAAGGAATAAGCTCCCAGCAGAGATCAGGCAAATCCAAAGTCTAACCAGCTTCAGGTGCAGGGCAACCATAAATGATTCTCGCAGTTTGAAAACCCCTTTTATTCCCGAACTCCTAGCAACCCCACTGTTCTGTCCCCCCACAAAATCCCCTACTCCAAGCAGAGTTGTGTGCCTGACTACATGAAGTCCACTAGGGAGTTCACTATTGCTATTAATTTTATGTGACAAGCACTCAGATATTGTGTGATGGTCAGCAGTATAAAAAACAGACAGACAGACAAGATAGGATCTATGCGACAAAAAGTTTAGGGACCCATTCCCTATTTGATACATGTTACGTGCAGAACACCCTTCAACATTAATAGGAATTACCTGTGTAACTCTCCCACAAACTGTACAGCAGTCAAGAGTTATACTTCCATCATGGCATGACTGAAGGGCAGGATGGTCCAGGAAAATTAGCTGAGGGCTGTAGCCTTGATAGATACTTAGTCCCAAATTTTCAAATGCGGCCTGTAATTTTGGGTGCCCAACTTGAGAGTCATTGGGCCTGATTTTTTGAAAGGCTGAGGCCCCACACCTCAAGCGGAATGGCTGGTCTTAAGTTGGATTTTGCCTTAACCTCTCTGTTTGCATTTCCCCATCTGTAAAATTGTCTAGATACTAATATCACCAACAATAAACCAAAAGAGACACATACACATACACTGGGCCTGCTTCTCCACTGTCTCATCTCTTGCTTAGTGATTTACAAATGAGTGTGAAATGACTTAGGGCCTAATTCAGCCAGATACTTAAGCATGTGCCTTAAGTTTTTTGAAGTTTTATGAGACTACTCACATGCTTAAAAGTTAGGCATGCTCTTAAGAGGCTTGCTGAATTGCAAGATAGGTGGGAAATCGCGTCCACTATCTATGCCATCATCTTCATTAGCTGGATACGGTCCTGCAATGGCTGCCTCCCCAAGCAGCTACATTTTCAGAAAACAAATTAACTAACTTTTCACTGGTATCTTTAGGATGGATCTATTAAAATATATATATAAAAAAGTCAGAATTTCCTAAAGCACAGAAGGACAATCGTATAGTTAAAGTACAAAGAAAAGGGATCTGAGTTCTAGCCCAGGCTAAACAAACAGGCCAAAATTGTCAACATGTCCACTAAATTTGAGTGCCTCAGTTTTTGGCTGCCCAAAACGAGATACCTATGGTCTAGCTGAAAGAGGCACTGGGCACTTGCAACTCTAACTGAGACAAATGAGTGCCAGGATGCTCAGGATTCACAGAGAAGTCAGGCCTCAGGTATCTCAAACTGAGCACCCAAAACTAGTGGACACTTTTGAAAATGTTGGTCTTATCTTCTCGGTCTCTTATTTTCCCCATCTGGAAAACAGCAAGTCTTACTCATCTCTCACAGGGGTATTGAGTGGTGGATAGCAATTTTGAGACCCTCATACATAAGATAATACAAATAACCATCCTTCCATCAGGCTCTTACCTCCCACTAAAAACAGACAGTTATAGAACAGGGCTTTCATAAGCTTAAAAATTATTATTTAACAACACAATTTATTAACAAACATTTATCTAGATCTGAAAATGTACACAGTGCTTCACAGAACATAGGACAGACAGAGCCACTGACCTAAAGAACTTACCGTTTTCTCTAAGTCAGCCATGCAATTCAATAAACACGCTATTGTAAATGGCTATGCAAAATGCTGTTTGATGGAATTTTGAGTAATTAAACAGTCTAATGTCAGAGACAGACTCATAAAAGTGCCTTATTTGCGTTATATAGTGCCTCATCAAATACACTCATCCTGCCTTATTAGAATGTGCATATTCTGAACTGATGCTGAATGAGGTTTCCTCGGCTTATAGCGTGATTTGCAACTTACACAGCCTTAATAAGCCTGGTGCCCACTGAACACTTCAGGAATAATAACCACATTGATTAGGAACAGCCAGCAATGTTCTGTGGCAAAATGTTGTTGTCCTCTACAGTGTGTCTGAGAAGGGGCTTATTGATGAATGAGTAAGAACATAAGGTGAAGGAACAAGCAAACACTACAGATGGCTCATCGGGACAATGCATCAGTGTTCCCAATATATCCTAGGAAAGAGAAACTCATTTGTACACACAGAGGATTAAGCTACCCTAAGGCAGACGAGAGGTAGTGTTTGGTATCACAGAGATGTAGTCTACACCTGAAACTTAGGTCGATCTAACTACATTGCTCAAGGCTGTGAAAAATTCTACGCCCTGTGCAATGCAATTATCTGGACCTAACCCCCAATACAGACCCAGCTAAATTGACAGAATAATTCTTCCATCAGTTTAGCTACTGCCTGTCAAGAGGGTGGATTAACTACAACAATGTAAAAACTCTAGTGCAAGTGGAGTAGACGTACCTGAAAAATAGCTAGAATAAAAGAAAATAGAGTGCAGCTTGCACTATAGAATGCATGTGACAAAAACAAAAGGTGTGATACTTTACTATGCAACAGAAATTGTCAGGAGTAAATTAATTCAATGTACAGTAATCTCAACTACAGCAGTGGACAAGAGAAAGATTAAATTTTAATTCTACTCTATCCTGTTTCCTAGAGCAATACACTTACAGCACTGGAGTGATCACACCATTAAGATATCTGGTTCTCTGAAGTCTAGACTGAGCAAGTGTTTTTCCTATTCAAAAGTTGCAGATTTCCAAAGATCATTTGCCTTCCAGAACCCCAAGTCTGTTAAAAATCTTTCTCCCAGTACACTTTTGTATGGTGCTAATGTCAAGCCACATCAAAGTCCATAGGAATCCTACACATGTGAATCCAAGTTTAACCAAGAAAAAAAAAAGGGCTCAGATTTTTATGATGTGAATTTTATTGGAACATTCCCTTCATGTCCCTACATACAAAAGAGAGTCTGGATTCACTTACACTACACTGACTCCCACACATCTGCTTTCTTATTGTTATAGTTACCTTTTCTCACAGGATACTTTCTTTTTTTGCCCCTCCCCTACTTCACCTTTGGATACATGATGATGAAGATCAAAATCCCAGGCTTCAGATATTCCAAAATAAAGACATTAGTTATCAGTTATGCTTTGAAGTTGCTTATATATTTTCCCTAATCTTACTTTGTTCTAAAATCAGTAATGCCAATTTAAATTCTCTGATTTTAAAGGGGGGGGGTGTGTGTGTCCGTCCAAGAGCCATGTTTCACTTGAACAGACATAATGTAATGTTCGACGTAGTTTCCTAGCAACATAACCAGAAACATTACAATAAACGTTGGATCTGAAAGGTTCACGTTTATTACATAAACTGCTTAACAGACTACATGATTGAAAGCAGTACATGTCTGACCCTAAATGGTGCTCGGTGTTTGCAGCAAGTACTGAACATCCTTAACTCCAGCTGAAGTCAATGGGATTAAGGGTTCTCAACACTTAGCAATATAAGGTTCTAATTTTGTCAAAATCTTACTTTTAATAAAGGAGGCTTTACCAGTTGCCATACTATGGAGTGAGGCATTTTTATACTGAACAGTCCATAAATTCAGATTTTCTGCAAAGCTTTCAAGAATAGATCTTATCATGGTTTTTATTATAAAGGCCTAATCCTGCTCCAGTTGAAGGTAATGATAACGCTTCCATTGATTGCAATGGAACCATAAAAGACTGATAAAGATGTACGGGCCCTCGTGTAGGACAAAACATTTTGGGTGACGAAGTTTCAAGTATTTCTAAAAGGAGTGTGGCACAAAAGGAAGGAAATAAAGACATAGCTACTAAGCTGATATACTGCCTACAACTGAGAGAGTTATTACTAAGGTGAACATACAAAACTGACCTATTTTTGATTCCCCAGAGAATGTGACAAGGATTAATTAGTGTGTATTTGTGTCAGGGTCTTAGGCACTTACACAGACTCAGCGATAGACATTGGCAGGATTTCCACTGCAGAATCTCAACCATTTTTTGAGTCTGACTAACAGCAGGTATCAGGAAAGGCAGTAAAGAAAAAGTATAGATGGACATGAGTGAGCAGGGCCAAACTTCAACATGAAAAGCTTGTACATGGCGGGAATTAGGATTAATATAAGAGACGACAAAAATAAACAGAATAGATGGGAAATATTTCGAATGTACCCCATTATTTAATAATCAAACCACTGGGATTTAAAAATACATGGGATGAATTCATGCAGTAGAAATGAACATAGGAACATTAAGTCCCAGGGCAGAAGAACTGCATTCTCATTCAAGATATTTCCCTTAAAGTGCTGATCAACCAATAAAGGTACTATTAATTAGTTCAGACCAAAATTTGCATGTTACCATTCCAGTTTTCTTGATGGTACAGAAGCACCCCTATCTGAGAGTTGTAAGTGAAAGCTGAATAGGAAAAGTTGCGTATTCCTCTGCTTGTAAATTCTTTTAATTTCTGGAGTGCACTTACAGAGTGAGGCTGAGGCTTGTGATGGCAGAGTGGATTTAGATATGGCACATTATTCTCTTGAGAGATATACTAGCTGTTCCTACTTCTAGCTCCTCTGAAAGGCCTAGGGAGGAATGCAGTGTTGTACATGGCCTGTGCCATTCCATTTGAAACTGGGTTTCTTAATGTACCTCATCATTTAATAATCAAACCATTGGGAGAAATGTAGGACAGATGCTACTTTGCATAGCTGCAAACATTGTAGCATACCACTGGGGTGAAGCACTGAAATACAAATGCTAGTCTGTTCCTGTCACAAAGCATTACTAAGACATAATCATTTTCTACAGAGCATTGATTGATAAAAGAGAAGATTATATAAGAAATTAAATTGCAGATTTAATGTCAATGGTAGTGCAACTGAATTGTTCTGTAAATAAGCTAATTTAACCATCCAAATTAGGCATAAGTATAGAAGAACTGATATTGACCTCTGGGGAAATTTTAAGATTAAGAGAGAAAAATGATATAAACCATGATGAAAGCTCTTTTTAAAAGTCACTACCCTCTGAAATCATAGGAGTTTGTTAAAAATGAATGACTGCTTTTCTTAAATTTGAGCCTTTTCAAATAAACAACTTAACCTCCTCCCTGTCAAATACAGGGTACCTTTAACCTTCAACAATAAAAACTTTCTACATAGCCAAAACGTTGAACTGGGGTCAAAAACACCCACAAGTGTTATGTTCCTCCTACCCCAATAGTTTTTCCTGTTTTCATCCACTTGCACTCCATTCACCCTATTTGAGCAGTGCATACAGAGAAAGATGAAACATGATGATAACTGCACTATCATCCTGGATGTGGAACAACTATTAAACATGGGTCTAAGACCAATCCTCTCATAAGTGAAACAATCTGTGGACCAATGACTGGCAAATTCATATCTTGACTTTTAAAAATATTCAAAGTAATCCCTCTGAATTCCCAGTGGCATTAGAAATCAGTAAGGATGGGCCCAAACCCTGGACCCAAACACTCCTGAACTCTGCGATATTTAGATCTAGATCCAAACATCATGACTGCCCCATATCTTTATAACAAGCCAGATCAAAATCCTGGATCTGAGCTCCCTGGAACTTTGAGATAGACTAGAGATGGGCTCCAGATCTGAACTTAGTTTCCATAAAACACTTGTAAAAAGCTTGCAATTGTTAGCAGGCATTTCCATCTGCTGCTTGGCATTTCTTTCTCACATGAACAGGGTGGTTAGCGCTTAATACTGAGGCATCAAAATCTCTCACATCTAGAGCTCAGCTTGAATCAATGCATTTGATAGGCTAGTGCACGCAGACACAATATCCCGGAACGGCTCGCAGAATGTTACGATTGACAAAATGGGAAATGCTAAGAGTACCAAATTAAAATGTCATAAAACATTCCTTTTACACGATTAGAGAAACCAGTCATTAGAACTTTTCTTTTGCCGCTAGTTCTAGCTGCTCTCTGCCAACTTCATTCCACAGTGATTATTGCCAGCAAAGATAAATTTGGCATTCTTTTCATGTCTACTTTAAAACCTGTTCTGTAATCTGTCAACTAATCAGACCTCAAATTACACTGCTCTACAGCCAAAATGCTTCTGAAATAAATGTAGTCAAACTTTACTAATTCTGGGTCACTGAGAACGAAAATGATGCTTAAAATTGTTGATTGGCTCTAGTTTTCAAGACATGCTATTGGGTCAGTATATACGACCCTTGACTTGGGAATGGCGGAGGATAAGTGAGTTATAAAGGGAAGGGATCTCAATTTAAACCAGAAATGACTAAAATACATCTTTGACTGGATCTGTGAATAAATCTATGACTGGGTTTGGACAGTATTTGCTTTTTAGGCAAAACAATGAATGACGCAATCTGAAGCTGGTATTGCGTCATACATGATATGAATTGCATCACGTTATTCCTAGAAGTCATGGATGATGCAATCATAACGAAGCTTACATCACTCTGCTGAACAAATTGACCTAGATCAGCTCTAGAAATCATACAGTGTCGTGCTCTCTTATTTGTCACTGTTTGATTTTGCAAAGGGACACATTTCTGTTTAGCCAAAGTGAGCAGAGATGCCTCGTACTTGTGTGAACAGTGCAGATAACTTCTGCTATGTTTGTGGTGAAGTGACTTTTGCATCACAAAAGCGCAGTATAACCACTATGGTTAAGAAAGCCTATCAGCTTTATTTTGGCTGCAAAATTGGAGATCAGGACAAGAGGTGGGCCCCACACGTATGCTGCACCACTTGTGCAACAAATCTTCGCCAGTGGTTGAACAGGAAAAGGCAATCTATGCCTTTTGCAGTGCCAATGATTTGGAGAGAGCCAACAGATCATACCAGCAATTGTTACTTCTGCATGGTGCCTCCAGTTGGGAAAGGTGTGTCAAAGAAGAAAAAGTGGACTGTGCATTATCCAAACATTCCATCAGCTATACGCCCGGTACCCCACGGAGAAGGACTGCCGGCTCCTGATGCATCAAAATCATTCTCACTTGAGTCAGACGAGGAAGAGGAAGAGGATGAAACTTCTGGTCCTGAACCATCAATGTCACAGGACCCACATTTTCTCCCATCCTCCTCCTCTGAACCACACCTCATAACACAAGGTGAACTGAATGACCTTGTCAGGGATTTGGAACTACCCAAGAGTAAGGCAGAGCTTTTGGGCTCCAGACTACAGCAGTGGAATCTCCTGGCAGGTGATGTTAGGGTTTCCATGTTCCGTGACCGTCAAAAGGATCTTGTCCCATTCTTCTTCATGGAAGGTGATCTTGTAGCCTGCAACAACATCGATGGTGTGATGGCAGCCCTCAACATCGTTCACGATCCAGATGAGTGGAGACTGTTCATTGATTCATCGAAGACGAGTCTTAAAGCTGTTTTACTGCATAATGGCAATGTTTTGCCATCAATTCCAGTTGGTCATGCAGTCCATATGAAGGAAACCTATGACAACATGAAACCACTTTTGAGGTACATAAACTATGACCAACATCAGTGGCAGCTTTGTGGCGATTTGAAGGTTGTTGCTCTCTTGCTTGGTCCGCAGACTGGATACACAAAGTACTGCTGTTTTCTCTGCAAATGGGATAGTCGTGCAAGAGATTCCCACTACATCAAGAAAGATTGGCCACTCCGACAGTCATTGGAGCCTGGGAGGAAAAGTGTTCAGCATCCACCACTTGTTGAATCAAGGAAGATTTTGTTACCACCCTTACACATCAAGCTGGGTCTGATGAAGAACTTTGTCAAGGCCATTGACAAAACACAAGCAGCTTTCAAGTACCTCCGTGGAAAATTTCCAAGGTTAAGTGAAGCTAAGATAAAGGAAGGTGTCCTTGTTGGTCCTCAGATTCGTGAACTTCTTCGAGATGATGCATTTGACCAAGCACTGCGTGGCAAGGAAAAAAAGGCATGGAAAGCCTTCCAGTTAGTGGCAATACATTTTCTCGGAAACAACAAGGCAGACAACTACAGGTTGTTGGTGGAAAACCTCCTCAAGGCATACAAAAGCCTTGGTTGCAACATGTCACTAAAGATACATTTTTTGCACTCTCATCTAGATTTTTTTCCACCGAACTGCGGAGCAGCGAGCGACGAGCACGGCGAGCGATTTCACCAGGACATTGCAACAATGGAGAAACGCTATCAGGGCAAATGGAGCCCATCAATGCTTGCAGACTATTGCTGGACAGTGACAAGAGATGCTCCATTTCATGAATACAAGAGACAAGCCAAGAAGCGCCAAGTAGACACTGAATAGGACTAAACTATGGACATAATAGTTTTTTGCCTTTTGTTTCATAATAAATTTTATTTATATAACCCCTTTGCTGATTTTTAAAGTGTTACATAAACAGGACAGGTGAAATAGTATCATGTAAAGCAACCATAAACACATGAAAAGACCTAGGTTTACAATTTATGATTGTTGTTGTTGTTGTTGTTGGCGTCCGTTAGTCTCGAGAGACGATGGATATGCGCCCATGGGGAATGTTTAGTTGATGGTTGTGCAGCGTCTGTTGTGGCTGTGGAGCCCCACATGAGAGTGGCAGTCTCGATTGCATTTGCTGCATTTAAAGACGGTGTCAGCTGTGGGTTGGAGCCGCTGCTGATTAAAACTCTACTATCTACACAATATACATAGACATAAAATGTAAAAACTTAAATATCTTAGAAACAGTAGCCAATCAGTTGTTTTAATTGTCATATTTGAATTCAGCACATCAAAATACATACTAAATAGCACATTTTATCTCTGAAGCAGACGACGTCTCAAAAATTGTAGACCAGTGTTATTAGAGGATAAGTGCATTTTCCCATGGAGTCAATCTATATTTACACTAAACTCTCATCACTAAATACTGTACTGTAGAAATGTGTTCATCCTATAATAAACTAATCACACACATGCATTCATTCTATATTAAACTAGCTGTATCTTTCCAGATCTCAAGTCTTGACCAAAAATATTGACTTGAGAAGCTTGACTTAGGGGGATGAAAACATGGTGATATCCTACTTAAATTCCACCAGCTATCCAAGAATAGCTGGATACTGTTGCTGATAACATGATCAGCAATGAAATAATAATGCCAACATTTTAAATTGTCCCTATAATGCTTTAGAGTTTTGCTTGCCCCATTTGCCACTTATAGTTAAGGACAGGAAGCATGGCCCAGTAGTTGGGGTGCTAGCCTGTGATTCAGGAGTTCTGCTAAAACTTCCTGTGTGACCTAGAGCAAGTTCCTTAGGGAGTTATGTGCCCAAATACCTTTCAGGTATTTTGAGGATTCCTTATCTGTAAAATGGGGTTAATAGTATTTCCTTACCTAACAGGGTTATTGTAAGGATAAATACATTAAAGATTGTGAGGTATGCAGATTCTACAGTAATGGGGGAATCTAAGTAGCTAAGATTAATAGATGGGTCTTGCTTCTTGAACTCTCTCTCTTTGTGTTGGGCTTCTCCCACCCCAACTAACATAGCTACACAATGGTTCAGCATTGTTCTCCTTGAAAGCAATGATCCTATTAGGGACAGTGGTTGGAAAAGGGGAGGTGGAGTCTTGAAATTCGCGTGCAGTAGGCTAAGGGATAGGAAAGGGATCAAGATCGAGACACTAACATAATAATCCATCTATCTCATGCAGCCGACGGAGATGTTTTCTGTGGGCCACGAGCTCACCGCAGCACCCCCGCCCCCCCGCGTTTACGTACAGTGGCTCTGATCCAGCGCACAGTGGGGGCAGGGCAGACTCCTGCCTGGCCGCCCTGCGCTGCTCCGGCAAGCTCCTGGAACCTGGGGGAGGAGGGGCACAGGGATCTGTGTCACTGTTGCGTCCCCGCACCACCCCCAGAAACTCCCATTGGCTGGGAACGGGGAACCGCAGCCAATGGGCGCTGCTGGGGGCGGTGCCTGGACGCAACAGTGACACAGACCCCTGTGCCCCTCCTCCCCCAGGTTCCAAGAGCTTGCCGGAGAGGCATGGGGGAGGGGGAGGGGGAGGGGGAGGGGGAGGGGGAGGGGGCGGGGCAGACAGGGAACCTGCCTCCAGTGCATGCCAGGCCAGAGCCCACACCCCTCCTGCACCCTGACCACCTCCCCTGAGACCCCTGCCGCACCCCGCACCCCTCCTGCACCCCGATCCCCTGCCCTGAGCCCCCTGCCGCATTCTGAACCCCGACCCCCTGCCCTGAGCCCCCTGCCACATCCTGCACCGACCCCCGCCGCATCCTGCACCCCAATCCCCTGCCCTGAGCCCCTTGCTGCACCTCACACCCCTCCTGCACCCCAACCCCCTGCCCTGAACCCCCTGCCGCATCCTGCACCCCAACCCCCTGCCGAGCCCCCTGCTGCACCTCACACCCCTCCTGCACCCTGACCTCCTGCCCTGAGACCCTGCTGCACCCCGCACTCCTCCTGCACCCCGACCTCCCTGCCCTGAGCCCCCTGCCGCACCCTGCACCCTGACCCCCTGCCGCGCCCCACACCCGTCCTGCACCCCACACCTCAACTCCCTGCCCTGAGCCCCCACCACACCCCACACCCCTCCTGCACCCCCTGGGGGCAGGGAGGGGGCAGAGTTGGGGTGGGGATTTTGGGGAAGGGGCAGGGCCTCATGGAAGGGGTGGAGTGGGGGCGGGGCCGAGGGCGGTGGGGGGGGGAGGGTGTTGGTGTCAGTAATGCGGCCCTCGGGCCAATGGACTAATCCTCATGTGGCCCTCGTGGTCATTTGAGTTTGAGACCCCTGATCTATCTCCTGCACTACAGGCTTTTTCCCTATGCTACATTTACTATAGTTTTAAAAGTCCAATCTATTTATTTATTTCTTTGTATTGCCTGGAGCCCCAGCTATGAACCAAGACATTTGTGTCTAGTTTTAAATATCCCAAATGCTGTGATATACATCACTTCCCTTGAGAGACACTTTCACAGCCTGAGAGCGCTCAGCCAAAGAGTGAAGATTTTCCTGTTTTCAGCCTAAATTTCAGTATTTTAATTTTATCCCTTCACTCCTAGTTGAACTTCATAGAATCATAGAATCATAGAATCTCAGGGTTGGAAGGGACCTCAGGAGGTCATCTAGTCCAACCCCCTGCTCAAAGCAGGACCAACCCCAACTAGATCATCCCAGCCAGGGCTTTCTCAAGCCTGACCTTAAAAACCTCTAAGGAAGGAGATTCCACCACCTCCCTAGGTAACCCATTCCAGTGCTTCACCACCCTACTAGTGAAAAAGTTTTTCCTAATATCCAACCTAAACCTCCCGCTCTGCAACTTGAGACCATTACTCCTTGTTCTGTCATCTTCTACCACTGAGAACAGTCTAGATCCATCCTCTTTGGAACCCCCTTTTAGGTAGTTGAAAGCAGCTATCAAATCCCCCCTCACTCTTCTCTTCTGCAGGCTAAACAATCCCAGTTCCCTCAGCCTCTCCTCATAAGTCATGTGCTCCAGCCCCCTAATCATTTTTGTTGCCCTCCGTTGGACTCTTTCCAATTTATCCACATCCTTCTTGTAGTGTGGGGCCCAAAACTGGACACAGTACTCCAAATGAGGCCTCACCAGTGCCGAATAGAGGGGAATAATCACGTCCCTCGATCTGCTGGAAATGCCCCTACTTATACAGCCCAAAATGCCGTTAGCCTTCTTGGAAACAAGGGCACACTGTTGACTCATATTCAGCTTTTCGTCCACTGTAACCCCTAGGTCCTTTTCTGCAGAACTGCTGCCCAGCCATTCAGTCCCTAGTCTGTAGCAGTGCATAGGATTCTTCCATCCTAAGTGCAGGACTCTGCACTTGTCCTTGTTGAACCTCATCAGATTTCTTTTGGCCCAATCCTCTAATTTGTCTAGGTCCCTCTGTATCCTGTCCCTACCCTCCAGCGTATCAACCACTCCTCCCAGTTTAGTGTCATCTGCAAACTTGCTAAGGGTGCAGTCCACACCATCCTCCAGATCGTTGATGAAGATATTGAACAAAACCGGCCCCAGCACCGACCCTTGGGGCACTCCACTTGATACCGGCTGCCAACTAGACATGGAGCCATTGATCACTACCCGTTGAGCACGACCATCCAGCCAGTTTTCTATCCACCTTACCGTCCATTCATCCAGCCCATACTTCCTTAACTTGCTGGCAAGAGTACTGTGGGAGACTGTATCAAAAGCTTTGCTAAAGTCAAGAAATAGCACATCCACTGCTTTCCCCTCATCCACAGAGCCAGTTATCTCATCATAGAAGGCAATTAGGTTAGTCAGGCATGACTTGCCCTTGGTGAATCCATGCTGACTGTTCCTGATCACTTTCCCCTCCTTTAAGTGGTTCAGGAACCAACTTCCTGCAACCACCTTAAATAATTCCTTTGCTTTATATATTTCTGACAGTGAAGTGCCAAGAAGTGAATGAAATTTTCCAAGTGCAATTGCACTAGAACCTTTATAGGAAGAGATTATTGCCTTTCGTGCCTCCACATAAGCAGCCCAAAACTATATTGGCCCTTTTTCCCCCATCATATGATGACAAATTAATTTCTAATTTCATGTTTAAATACTGTGGGTGGCAAAATATTCATTTACACTGCATGTGAATAAGGTACTCCTTTAGTACTTCAAACCTGGGAGTGTGTATTACTCTATACCTCTACACTTCTGGTGCTATATAAATAAAATTAATATAACAGCTAATAAATGCTCCTTTTTCTCTTCTTCTTTGAACAAGTGTAGTGCAATGTTGTAAAAGACTCCATCTTTTTTTAAAAAACAGTATAGGGCTTTTTATTCACTTGTGGTACACAAATTAAAAGAAACAAGTATAATGGGTAACTGGTTATATGAATGGGAAAACACACATAAAGTACACATTTCTGTAATTAGTAATTGATGTGATAAGGGACCAGGATAGCTCAGGGAATGGGGTGTGGGACTATTCACTTCCAGGGTCCTAATTCAAGTCTGGCCTGGGTCAGCACAGATCAAATGTTATTTGCTGCTGGCCTTTTGATGCAAATTTGCGGTCTCAGTTGATTTCTAAGGAGATAGGGGTCCTCATCAGAAAACCATCACCACAGTTCATGAAGATGCCAAGGGCTAAAGAGAGAGACAAATTAAGCTGTCACTAAACCCTGGAAATGGTCCTTTTATGTCCAGGTTCAGGACCAGTGGAAGGTAAGTATGGGGATGTCTGAATTATCACTGCCTGTGTTGTATATACTTGTGAATAAATAGAGCACTTCAATCAGAAAAGGTATGAATCCAGCAACTTTCACCAGTATAAATGTAACTAAAGCAAATAGGACAACTGAATTTTTTTTAACTGATAGCTTTCCCTAAAATACATATGTATTGGGCCTGATTTTCAATTAGACCTTAACCAAACTTCCACATGTACATGTGCAACTTTGCAGATGCACTTTTCATAGTGTCACCTTTGTGCACACAAGTAAGAGATGCCATCACCTGCACATTCACATGATCAAAAGTACACTTGCAAAACCCATCAGTAGCATAGGTAGCGCTCTTTCGCCACTCACATCTAAGCCACCTTTTTAAGATTCAAGTCTGTTGTTTCCATTGGGTTAACAAATTTCAGTCAAACACAAGGACATAGTAACTCCAACATTTTTAGGAATAAAACCATCAGAAATGTCGAGCTTACAGGAAGGGGTGGGGGGGAACCAATGAACAGTTACAATTCCATTCACTAAAGTTTCTATATGACATGGAGTACCCATTTACAGTTCTTGATACATCGATCTAGAGGAAATTTGCATAAATTTGGATCTTGTTTCAAAGAAATGTTAGCCTGTTATTTAAGATCATGAGTCACCTCATATTCAGCTCAAAAACGGCCACAGAGCTTTTCATACCAAAAATACATTTAGAAAGGCGTTGTTATATTTTGTTTTCTGATTTATTTGTTTTCTTATTGATCTCACTAGCACTTTAGGCAATAAATAACATGGAAATTCATACCCAGAAATATAAATAGAAACAAAACGAAGAAGGTATAATGGACTACATTTTCATAGCTCACACAATGAGTAAGCAAAATGTGAAAAGTGGACCAAAAAAAAATCCGGTTTTACAACACAAACAGGTATTGAAATGTTCATATTAGATAAAAACTTGTGCCCATATATTTGGGAGGCCTGGATACCATATGCATGCAAGTACATTCCTATTTAGGCAGCTGGCTGTGAGGAATACAGAAGACACAAAATGCAGGGTACCCATGCACTGAGTACAGCTTTAAAAAACAGGTTCAATATTATATTTAGACATTTTCAAAATCACTTTTCATAGGACTATGTCAAAGATCTGGGTTCTTTATTATTCTCGTACTCTTTTTGTTGAATGGGACTTGTGATAGATAACAGGTTTTTCCAATGTCTCACCCAAGTAAAAATGCTGAAGGGTCTCTTCTAATCTACTAAATGTTGTAGAGGGCAGATCTATACAAGAAAGGTCGCAGGTTTTTAACCTACCTCTATTATTCTAAACTGCCATTTTCATTCTCTTAATAACCCATTCTCCTCCTCCAATAGCTATGTATGCTGATATGGACCAACACAAAGTCCTCTCACTAGATGAATTACTTCCCAAGAACTATAATGGTTCCACAGCCAGTGGATTGTGGAAGCAAATTGGGTGGAAATGGAGATTCATGACTGATACTTTCTTCAAAGTATGTTGTCTATGATGCTCTTAGTTTAGCTGGTCAGAGATAATGAAATGCTAAAAGAACTCCCAAATCCAGGTCTCCTGGACAATACCATTTTGAACAAGCACCAGCCAAGTCTTTGGACCGGTCACACGGAGTTTATCCTTGTTAACAAATTGTAGTGCATCTCCAATTACACAGCATTGCTTTGGTCCTTGTCTAAATTTTAGGTCGGGGAATTATTATTTCAGTGAATACTCCTACAAAGTGCTAAACGATTTCCACCCCACTGGCCTCAGAGTTAAAGGAACTGAATACCACATCAGAAATATTCATCGTAATGCAGGATTGGACCTTATGTAAGAGACATTAATTACAAAACTTCCACTGACAATGATTGAGCACACAATGCTTTTCTTGCTTCCATTCCTCTTTAACTCACAGGATTGGCATATTCTGTAAACATTTTCAATCCATTGTAATTCTTTTTGTGCAATTATAAATATTTTAATGTATGACATCAGTATGGCATATTTTCATTGTGCTTAGAGCTTTTCAGTTAGGATGGGGCCTGTGTTCGTCCTCATTGCCTTTGGTACTTTATACTTGGCAACCAACTTTGTTCTGTATCAACATATTCCTTTTTCTTCCAGTGGGAAGAAAGCAATATGCAATTCTTTTTATTTATTGTTCTTGATAATTGGCTTCATTTTCAGTCAGAACAGATCTGATTATCATGGAAAAAGAAATAAAACACAGAAAAAACCCATTAAGGAATTTTTATCTCCAAGTTAGAAGGGCAGTGAAAATAACCAGAAGGATGAGATAAGTGGTAATTTTAATTTGAAGGCTAAAATCCTCACTTAAATGTCTCTTGAAAATGATACTGCTCACAATTGCAAGTATTTATATCCTTTTATTCCTGGACTTTTCACTTATTACAGAGGCTAATTTATAGTAAGTAAAAGCATAAAATTTACAATATTTCCACAGTTTAGAGGCTCAATCCTGCTTCCAACAAAGCCAGTGACAAAACACCCACTCACTTCAATGGGAGCAGGATGTGGCTCCAAATTCCAATTCAATTAAAGCTGGACTGTGCCTTGAGCAATAGGTGGTGAATATACTGCACCCAACTAGCAGTAGCACCAGAAAGCATTATGCTGGCTGAGACACAACTCCTTCCCTACTTCCCGTTGCTCCATTGAGGGGGAGTAATAAACGGCAGTAATTTTGCTACTGGCCTATCCGAACAGCAAATTACAGCTCCCCTCCTGCTATTTCGGATATACTGGCAAGCATGAGGAATGCAGAGAGTCTTTGCCCATTCCTTGCCCTGCCTGCTCCCCACATCCTTATTCTGGGGAGATGGGTAGCAGCCCCCACTTACTCCTGTTTGCCCAGAACCTAGTTTTCACTCCCCTGTGCAGGCTTGTAGCTCGAGTCCCCATTTAGTCCCTTATTACTGTAGTTTCTCAATCAAGTAGGAGTTTAAGTAATCACATTGTTGTTTAGTAACCATGTGAAGTACTAGCATTAGGTACTTTCCAAGCTTTCTGTACCAGTAATCACACATGCATATATAAATTACAAATATAACTGACTAGAAACCACGTCAAATTTATTAAGTAGCTGGTTGTAAAATGAGAGAACAGCAAACAATTACTGTACTTCAGGTTTGGAAATTCATACTTGGGTATATCCAACTACAAGTATTAGTCCACAACTTTTGATTGCTCATTTGTGGTCAACAAATATTGCAGTGCTAATCCACATTATTAGTCAAAGCAGACACTGAAATGACCAAACGGATGACATACAGAGATATGTTAACTAGAATAAGAGAGTACAGCCTACCAAGGCTATGTGGAGTAAGAATGCAAGCCCCTTTATGAACCAATAAGTCAAGGGAAGCTTGTTTTGAAGCAAACTAATTAAAGGGGCATAAATCTGTCCCCAGTTCTCTCTCTAGGCAAGTGCTTTTTAAATAGAGATAAATGTGTTAATTAACACAGTGAGATGTTTTATGAGGAGTCCTAGCAATGGAATTATATAGATTGACAGTAAACTCAAAAGAGAAAGATTGTACCATGACTAGTACCCTGTGTAACTCCATTGATTTTAATCAGTTATATGAGATGTAAACCAGGGCAGAATTTGTCACATAAGATAAACAAACATAAAAATGGTTGAGGGGTTTTGGATTTTTTTTGTTTGTTTTGTTTTTTGGGGGTAAAGGTAGGATAGTCTTGTGGTTAAGGCATTGGTCTAGATCTTAGAAGATGTGGGTTGAGTTCCTGGCTCCGCCACCTACCTTTTTCTATGTGATCTTGGGTAAGTCACTTTGTTACTTTTAAGATTTATGCATGTGAGTAGTTCCACTAAAGTCAAGTTAAGCATAATGTGGAAGGATTGGGGCCTTAATTTTTCTGTATCTCCATTTTCTGCACCACATGCTCAAATGCACCATGTTTACACTCAGGGCTGGTCCACACTGAGGGGGGCGGGATCGATCTAAGATACGCAACTTCAGCTACGTGAATAACGTAGCTGAAGTCGAATATCTTAGATAGATTTCAAAAGGTACTTACCCTGGTCCACACCGCAGCAGGCAGGCTCCCCCGTCAACAGCGCTTCCTCCGCTCGCAGAGCTGGAGTTCCAGAGTCGACGGGGAGCGGCTCTGGGATCGATTTATCGCGTCTAGATGAGACGCGATAAATCGATCCCAGAACATCGATAGCTACCCGCCGAATAGGGCAGGTAGTGCAGACGTAGCCTCAGAGCAGTTAAGCAGAGTGGTCATTGGGGGTGCTACCCTGAACCTGGACTGACCAGGGGCCTAAATAGCCCCCAGAGTAACGCAGAGCAGCTTAAGAGGCTACTGTAAATAACACTGGGTATGCTTTGTCCCATCCCCTCCTACCCGCAATGAACGGGAGAGGGAAGTGAGTGGCACAAATTCAGTCTAACCCATCTGAGGACTGCCCTCTGCCATAGGGAATGCTCAGGTACTCCTGTAGGGCTCCTTTACAGCTGCTTTGAGACAGCACAAAGTAGCCAAAGCTGGAGATGAGGCTCTGGCCCTCCATCTGTAAAAAGGAGATAACAGGATTTCTGCTATCTTCCCTACCTCACAGAGGTGTTGTCAGGCTAAATTCTTTGTGTATGAGGTGCTCAGATACTACTGTAATGAGGCCTATAAAAGTGCCTTGAGAGACAAAAGCTTGCACTGAATTCTCTAACACAATCAATGATACCTCTTCAGATAAAACAAAACTATATTTCAATTTTCTTTGGGGTTAAAATGTTTTTATATTTTAATAGACAATGTTAAATCTACTAATACAGTATATCCTATTTGTGCATTAGCATGAAAAGAGAATAATATTTATATAAAACCCAAGGTTGCCTATTATGTACCTATCTGCCTTTTAAAAAAATATACAAACACACAGAGAAAGGAAGAAAAACTATGCTCCTAAAGGATATCCGTACTGCATAGAAAGTTTAACAGAAACTAATAAGAATAATAATAACAACAATCAGCGTCTCCAATGATATTGTAACTTATATAACAGTACACATCTTTAAAGTATGATACAAACACTGACCCTTATACAGCACCTCTGAGAAACTATTGTCCCTGTTTTTACACAAAGTATTAAGGCCACAACTTTTTTTAAATGGCATCAAATTTTGGCTGCTTCAGGTGTTTTTTTAGACAGCTTAGGACAGTATTGACCTGCAATAGTCAATGGAAGCTGTAGATGAAAAACACCTCTGACAATCAGGTCACTTTAATTGGGGGTCTGAATATGGATTTAGGAGCCTAAAAGGCATTGTGGGTAAAATACTGGAACCACTGAAGTCAGTAGGAAAATTGCTATTGACTTCAATCAAGACAGGATTTCACCCTTAGTTTTGACAATATTGGCCATGCTAAACATAAAATCCAAAATAAGAGGCTTTTAAAGTTAAAAAAAAAAAACCATGCAAGAAAAAAGGCAGATAGACAGCTAGGCGGATGAGCTACACTGATAAAATTTAATCCTTTTATCTTGGAATTTAAAAGGATTCAATTGTTTATTCTGTCTGGTGCTTTGATCAACATTTATCATAAATAAGCCTAAAATAGTACATAAATGGCAGTCTGTTCAGAAAAATATACAGAGCGGTCCCTTTATTATTATTACTTTCAATTAGGGTGCTCAGATTCTAACTCAATTCCTTTATCTATCAGAGACAGATGAGCCTTCTGGTTGGGGATTTTTTAAAGTATAAAAACCAATTACTCTCCTTCACTGAAGGTAAATTCAATTTCTTTTTTGATGCTCTGTTGTGCATCTCAGAGTAGTGCCTTCAAATTATGACTAGTGCACAGTATTCTCACTCACTCAAACAAAAGAGAAAATATATTTGTAAACTGGTTACTACTGGAATAATAGCATGAGCACAGTCTTAATAAATCACTCATCTTGTGGCAAAGTGAAAAACATTTCCCTGGTTAATCGGGAAGGCTAAATCTAAACTATCAATTTCTGTAGTATTTAAGTTTCAATTGTTTTAAGTTTCCAGTTGTGACACTGCCTTGATAATGTGAACCAATGAAGCACGGTCTTTCTGAGTCTGCAAACAAATGGCACTAGTGCTGTTGCCATGGTTTAAAACTTTTTGAAGCAGCAGCAGCAGACTGAAATCACTAAGGCTGGTCATTTTCCCACTGCCATTAAAAATTCTGTGGGAATCAGTAAGACTGACAAGAATCAGATCAGTTTCACTCTGCTTGGGAAAACTATGAGCCATAGCATAGATGAACACTAAAGCTATTAGTAAGGGAGGACGGTATACAACATGGAATTGGGATAATCTCTTTTGTAAAATGGTGCCCGTCTCACTGCATAAGTGGTCTCAGTCCAGGCCAAAGAGGACACGTCCACAGTTCAAACCAATTAGCACTTTGCTGGCAGTCTTAGCAGAGAATCTAAAGATCAGCATGAAATCTGAATTACCCTCACAGTCCCATCTTGGGGTGAGGTCCGTTAATGGGACAGTGTGCAGAAGTTTGTAATGCCACTGCCCTGCTGTATACTTTCTGTGGATACGAAACAGAGGGCTTCAATCTCCAGGGTTATCAATCTGTCACATTTAATAAGGACTAAAAAAACACTTCATTTTTTAAAACCAAACCCCCAAAACATTGACATATAGTTTGTCATTTAAAAAAAAAATGAAGCAGTTTTTTTCTTGAGTAGTATAAGGGCAGCCTGGATTTTTCCCATTTTCTTTTCCTCGGGCTCAATCGTGCTCACATCACACCATCTAGTCTGGTATCTTCTAAAAATCATTGGCAGAACATGTGTGTTCAAGCTTAGTAGATAGAGGCAGAAGCTCCAAACAGATGTCCATTTGTATACCTAAGAGTACAACTGAGACCTAATGTGAGGTAAATTTGTCTGTGCTGTAATATACTGTTCCACTAAAACACAGCAAGCTACTTAGGTTAGATGCTGAATGGAAAAAATGCACCACTGAGTTTAGCTATTAAATTAATTTCATTATTGTTAAAAAACAGAAAAGAAAAATATACTTAAGTTTCATATGTAAACAAACATCCCATTTTGGAGAGATTCATGGACCACGTACAGTACAATATGTTTTATTATTATTATTATTGTTTGTAGTTTCCAGTTTAAGATTTATCCAATTATATATCTATTGTGTGACAGGCCTGGCATGAGAGATTCCATTTACAGGAAATATTTCTGAGATCACAGGCCCTGCAGGCTAAATGCAAACACTGGAGCAGATGGTAACTGATCCAGTAAAGCTGTACCTTGGGGTGCTGGAAGGGGGAAAAGACTTGGAAAGTAAAGTCTGCTAACAAAATAACTTCATATTATTACAAAATACAACTTCATCAGTCCAGCAAGCAGCTAGGGACCTAATTACAAAACAACTCTTACCACTTCTGTTGACTCATTTTTCAGGGGAAAGGAGGGAATGGGCAGAAGTTGGTTGTATTGTAAAACAATTCTTTACCAGTCTGCTAAATATAATGTTATGGAGAAAATTTAAATTATAATTAATTATTGGATTGAGACAACACCTAGAGGCTTCAACCAATATCTGAATACTGACGCACCTTTTCACATAACCATTCCCAGTCCCTCCTTTTGGTACCGTTGCAGGCTTTTGAGACTTAAGTCTCAATAGATAAGATAGAGACTTGAGTTCCCTCTCTATCTTAACAATAAACCTCTGTGCTGGGGCCTGGTACACCAATGCTACTATTCAGCTGTATGCCCTCTAATCTGTAACGTATCTTGTGTTTTTAGCAGCCCAGGCTTAGTCCAGCTCTACACTAGAAAAAGTTTGCTGGTAGAGCTATACCAGCAAAGCTTCCTAGCGTAGGTGCAGGTTATGTGCTTTTGCTGATATAGCTTATACTACCAATTTCCCAAGTGAAATAAACTATATCCGCAAAAGCATTTTTTCCCAGTATAACAGCATCTAGACTAAGAGTTTTGCCAGTATAAAAAAAGAAAAAAAAAACACCCGAGTGATACTACTATATCAGCAAAAATTTCTAGCATAGACCTAACCTTAAGCTCTTCAGGGCAGGGACTGTCTCTACCTGTATGTTTATATGGTACTTAATACAATAGACTACCAATCTTGACCGGGGCCTGTATGCATTAGAGCAGTGGTACACAAACTTTTCCTGTTACGCGTCCCCTTACCAGTAATCCTGTGCCCCCACTCCATTACTGCACAGTTGGCTCAGCAGAGGAGCGTGGGCTGGCAGTGGAGCTGGGGGCAGGAGCTGGGGCTAGAGGTGGAGCTGGCCTGGGGGTGGAGAGGAAATGAGGGCAGCACTGGGCTGGGGACAGAGCAGGGGGCAGAATGGAGCTGTTGCTGGAGCAGAGGGCAGAGGGGAACTGCAGCTGGGGGCAGAAATGGGCTAGGGACAGAGTGGGGCTGAGTGGTGCTCCCTCCCCGCCCCCCCCCCCCCATGGGGGCTAGTCTGGGCCCCGCCGTGTGCCTCCCCGAATGTTCCTCTGCGGACTCATAGGGGGGCACTCCCCACAGTTTGGGGACCACTACACTAGAGCATTGGTTTTCAAACTTTTTTTCTGGCAACCCAGTTGAAGAAAATTGTTGATGCCCGTGACCCAACGGAGCTGGGGATGAGGGGTTTGGGTGTTGGAGGGGCTCAGGGCTAGGGCAGAGGGTTGGGGTGTAGGGGTGAGGGCTGTCAGGTGGGGCCTGGAATGAGGGGTTCAGGGTGTGGGAGGGGGCTCTGGGCTGGGGCAGGAGGTTCAGGTGCAGGAGGGGGTCAGGGCTCTGGGCTGGGGATGCAGGCTCAGGGTGGGGCTGGAGATGAGGGGTTTGGGGTGCAGGAAGGGGCTCCAGGTTTGGGAGGGGCTCAAGGCTGGGGCTGGGATTGGGGCACGGGCTTACCTCCAGCAGCTCCCGGTCAGCGGAGCAGCTGGGGTGCAGAGGCAGGCTTCCCGCCTGTCCTGGCACCGCGGACCGCGCTGCGCCCCAGAAGCAGCCAGCATCAGGTCCAGTTCCTGGGCGGAGGTGCACAAGTGGCGGTTCTGACCAGAGCCGCCGTGACCCAGTCCCTTCCATTCCGTGACTCAGTTCTGGGTCACGACCCACGGTTTGAAAACCACTGCACTAGAGCACCATAAATAATAAGCAATAATAATGGCGAGTTAGGGTACATACATAAGTGAGGGGAACGTAGGAAGAACTGGGTGAAAAAGTGAGGTTTTAAACTGGTAAACTTGTACAAGCTTGAGATGCCCTGGGTTTTATTAAACTCTATTCATGGTTTTAAAATTTGGTAGTAGTTACATCATTTCATAAGTCAATCGGTGCGAAATACCATTTAGGCCACTTTACATTCTTTATTTACTGGAAAAGTATGGGCCTAAAGGTCCACTCACTCGCATTGTTTTTATTGTGTCGTCTTTATTGAGCATCTACATCATTTTTAAAAGGCAAGAATCATACTGACTCTTTGGCCAGTTATATAGAAAAATAAACCTTGATGTGTACTAAAGGCCCAGCTGCACTGGGAGCCGTTAATGTGAACCCTTGTGCCCACTGCAGAGTTCTGTCAGAGTCAGGAGGCGCCTCCACATGGGTTGGGATTTAAATCCGCCACAATTGCTATGATTTAATAACATTTAGCAGCTCTGTTATTTTGCTGTAGACATCAGGTATTACTGCTGAAACTGTTATCTTAATTTCTGCAAGAATATTTAGCTATTTCTTTTGTTTCTGGGACTGCTAAATTCAGGCCTAGTGGACTCAACAGCATTCCTGTAAACTGCAAATTAAATGCTACTTTTAAATTCCATTTTGAGCTCAGTGAAGCTTTTAAAAATGCACCAAAATTTTATGGTCAGAATTTATAAATTCACATATTATTTACAGTCTTGGGATAACTTATAATAAACTACAGCTTCCTAATAAAACTTCAGACACCGCACTCGTATGCCTTTAATACAATTTAATGCTTTTCCCACAAAGCACACAAACATGGCCTGAAAAACTCCAGGTGTCAAAATAAACGACACTTCAGCCTTTTAAAAATCACAAGCCAAAAAAAAAAAAAAGAAAGAAAAAGCCCTAAAAAGGTGCTCTGCTGTCTCCAGCTATTTTGTCACCATGATGTTAAACAGCACGTTGATCACCTTTGACTTCACTCCAAATTTCAGGAAAAGCACAAAGGCCAATTTCATGACCAGTAAACAGAGCCGGCTCCAGGCACCAGCAAAACAAGCAGGTGCTTGAGGCGGCACATTTCTAGGGGCGGCATTCTGGTGTTGGCCATGCCGCCCCTAGAAATGTGCCTCCGCCGTCCCAGCTCACCTCTGCTCTGCGCCGCCGCCGCTCGGCTTCTCCCCCTCCCTCCCAGGCTGCTGCTTCGCTTCTCTCCCCTCCCTCTCAGGCGAGGGAGGGGGGAGAATTGGAGCGGTGGCATGTTCATGGGAGCAGACGGAGCGGAGGTGAGCTAGGACGGGGGACTGCGGGGGGCACAGGAAGCAATGGGGTGGGGGAAATGCAGCACGTGCGGGGGAGGAGGTGGAGCTGGAGATTTGGGGAAGGGGTTGGGAAGGGGCGGAGTTGAGGCGGGGCCAGGTGTGGGGGGAAAAAGAAAAAAACAGGGGGGCGGCCAAAAAAAATTTGGGGGGGGCGGCAAAAATCCTAGAGCCAGCCCTGCCAGTAAAAGAAGCAATAACTCCACTTAAGTCAAAAATCCATTATTATTATTATTATTATTATTTGCATTACAGAAGTGCCTAGAAATCCTAGCAGGGATTGGTGTGCCATTGCACTAGACACTCTGTATACACCAGTAGTGAATCTGGCCCTAACAGTACACTTTTCTATTCTTCCAACATTCAAATAGACCTCCTTGTACATTCTGCATAATTAATTTTGATCAAAATTCTTTCATTTCAATGGAATTGTATTTATTCCATACTGTTGAACCAAACTCCAGGAGAAATTACTACCTACTAAATGTACTTTATTTTCCAGCTTTTAAAATGTTTCATAGTACATTTAATATAAATGCTAATTGCAACAGATGGGACCCTATTAAAGTCTACCACTGCCTTTTTGCCAGAATGGATTGCCTTGTTTTTGTTGTTTCTATCAATATATTTCACAACTAGTGTTTTGAGTGTATATTATTGGTGGATGAAATTTAAAGGGTTGGTTGTTTGGACAAGTATCTAAAAGTCTGTACACTCACAGATCATTTGTTTTGCCCCACTATAGATACACATGAATGCCAAGTTCTTGGCTCTGGGTTATTTATTTATTTACAGAAATATCTGAAAGATTTCAAATATAATATCATACTGAATTCATAAAGGAGGTAAGAAAGGAAAGAGCCAGGTCAAGTTTTGTGCCTCTACAATTTATTCAAATCTATGTCAATGACGTGCTTACAATAAATTTTAACTCTGTGGCGAGTGTGAAGAATAACAAAGCAATCATTTGTTATCAAGAAGGATCAGAAAACAGGTAATACACAAAGCAAATGTTTTTCCTTAAAGGTCTCATTTTAAATTAATTTTAATTTGTATACTAAGTACCAGATTGATCTGAAAATTCCCATAATATTCAGTATTTATCCTTAGGTTATATGCTAGAAATTTGAGGAAAAAACACTATGATTCATGCCAAACAAACACTGATTCTAAATTCTGATAGGTCTTGAATTGGGACAAAAAGTTGAATTATTATTGCAGAACAAAACATTTTGAAAAATTTTAATTTGGAAATGGCAAAACATTGTGTTTTAGCATTTTAGACTGAAATGAAACATTTTGACTTGAAATTTTGAAGTGTTTTATTTTGGTTTGTTTGTTTGTCAAGTTTCCTCTTCTGTACAGTAACAGTTACCACCCTCCTGCCTCACATGGATGTATGATGATTAATTAGTGTTTGAAATATTGAACATGACAGGAATTATTATCCATGGATAAAATTTTCAAGAGCACCCGAGTGTCCCATTTCCAAAAGAGACTTAGGCTAATCAGGCCTAGACTTAGGCCTCACACATTAAAAGTCAGCTTTTGAAAATTTTACTAGGGGATAATAATTCTTCATACTTTTCATTTTTAACATTTCAAAGAGCTTTCCAAACACTAATTAATCAATCATTGTTACATGCAGGTGAGGGAGGGAGGTAACTATTACTCCCATGGAGCTGAAGAAGAAACTGAGGGAAAAACGGTAAGTAACTTGCCTAAGGTCAAAACAGTGAGTCAGCGTTGGGACAGGACTGCAGGGTTCCCATTCCTGTGGTCAACTCACCTCATCAGTATAAGTCACCCGAGGTATACAGTGTAAACTCCTGAATGAAAAGTCAAGTGAAAGTGATGGAGCCAACAATAAACAGGCAAGTAACCTAATCTGAGTAGCTTGCAAATCAAAGAGAAAAGAAGCAATAAGCCTACTGAGAAGGCCATTGCAATAATCAGACTGTGACTTATCTAGAGCATTTGCTGTAGATAGATAGGGCCAGATTCAGATACTTTTACTCACGCAGAGTAGTTATTCTTCAAACAGCCCAATCGACTCCAGTGATAAGAATTTTATTAAGATACTGTTAAAAATAAAAACAACGGTACAGAGTTTAAGTGTAGAAGTTTCTGGTTATCAGGGAATAAGGTACAGATTATCAAGGGGAGCAAAGTTCGGTTTAGGATCGGATGACGTAAGAAATACATAATCTGCAAAATCCCCAAATGGGGGTAAAGGCTTAACGGGTCAAAGTACAGCGATTGAGATATGAGGGTAAGTTGTTCATATATAATGGCTATGTTCAGGTGTGGAGTAGAATGAGTGGGTACGATGATGAGGATGGATTTACCCTCATTTGGTGAGATGTAATGTTCAGTGAGTTTATGGTTCCAGTTTATATGGTCCAGTGGGAAAAAGTCTGTCGGTCCCTTTCTCGTCGATGATGCACGATGTCGTTCCAGCTCACGCCTCCTGGTACTGTCAGTGGCTAGTGACGTGTTCGATGTAGATGTCCCTGGACCATCGGATGGTGTCCGAGACCATGAGGCGCCGCATGAGCCGTGCGTAGCGTCGACCGATCCCACCCTGGCTAACAGGGCTCTGGCTAGGCATACCAGGCTCATTAGCCTGGGAAACTAGTCTACAAGAAGGTCACTCCAAAAATAAACCTGAAGCCAGCAAGTCTTTCAGTCGTCTCAGTTCACCTTGCTACTGGAAATGGTCTTGTTGGCTGAAAGCGTGTGCAAGTTGGTGCGCAACTGCTTGTCTACTTTTAGCAACTTCCCACGCAACCTTCAACAAGACAACAAGTCCCACGGCATTGGGGGAAATGGTGAAAGTGACAGGCAATGGGCACTGCTGGGAGTCATAGTTGTGAACCTGCGAGCAGGCAGGTCAAGACTTTGGTTGCCCTGCATCTTGATCAACTAGGCTGCTGTATTCAGGAACAGTATAGCCGACCTCAATCCAAGGAGGGGGCTATAAAAGGTGCCCTAAAAATTGCTCATCCCAAGAAGTCCTGACCAGCTCACTGTGGCCATCCCAGCATGAGGTCAAAATGCAAACAAGCCTTGAAAAGTTTATTTTTATCTCTGTCTTGTAATGTGGAATGTTCTTACAATCCTTGATCATCCAAACCAAACTGATCATCCTGGCAGGTGGACTGCTCTGGTTGCTCAAGAGCTTGAAAGATATCATACTGACATTGTGGTGCTGGAGTGAGATGAAACTTGCTGAAGAGGGCCAAATGACTGTGCCTTGATGGTGCGCTCTGAAGCGGCGTTATAAGACCTCACAAACAGCTTTCCTGCAGCGGCTCACCACCTTTGGCCTCACCACCAGCAACATGAAAACAAGGTTATGTACCACACAGCTCCTCAACAACCTTACCAAGACCCGTCAATACACTTGGAAGGTTCCACGCGCCAAGCCATCAAACAGTTTACTTATCTTGGCAGCATGTTGAACAATGAAACAATAATCAACTATGAAGTGGATGTGTACATTCAGAAAGCCAGCACCGAATATGGTCTCCTCCATCACTGAATCTGGAAGCAACATAGACTCTATCTGCAGGCAAATATCAAAGTCTGTAATGTAGTCATCCTCACAACATTGCTCTACGGGTGTGAAACATGGTCCTGTTATCAACAGCACATTAAAAAGCTTGACCGTTTCTATTTGCGACAAATATGAAGATTGCTGGGCATCAAATGGCAGGAACAGGCTTCCAATACAGAAGTCTTGGTGAAAGCTGGTTCGGTCGGCATCGAGGCTCATTTGATCTGCACCTAACTGAGATAGCCTGGCTATGTAATTCATATGCCTGAGATCTGTTTATCAAAACAAGTCTTATATTCCAAAGTAAGCTCCGGCAATCATAAACAGGTAGGGCAGATGAAATGCTTCAAAGACACCCTGAAACAAAAGTCTGCACATTTCTGACTTGAATTTGAGCAACTGGCAATTGATCATAGTGCATGGCACCACACCGTAAGGGCAGGTGCCCATGACTTTGAGAAGAATTGCGTTGAGCAACTAGAAACACAGAGCCAGGCACGGAAACAACGTGCAGCTCAATCAGCACAACTAGGCACATGGTTCTGTGGCCAGTGCAGTAAAAGTTGTTCTTCCTGAATTGGTGTATGGGGTCATGTGAAGACCCATTAGTACAAACTATGATTGTCAACATCCTCCTCAAAATCAAGGTGACTATCAAGATCATCACTAGTTGTAGAATTAGGTACTACTCAGCATGAGTAAGGGTATCAGAATCTGGCCCATAAGAAGGAAATAATAAATCTTATTTAAAAAGTTTCTCACATAGTTTCTCACAGCTGAAATAGAAATCATGCTGGTAAACTGTCTGGGGCGGGAGGGGGTGTGTGCGTGCACCTAAAACAAGAAAAGAAAGAATCAAATAAAAATATCAGTTTAGTCCATGTTTTAAGGTGGACTGAAAACCTTTTAAATTGCTAATACTTGAGATCAGGGAACTGAATTTCTCTTGCAAGTGCTGATGGGGTCTTTAACATCCAAACAGTGCCAGTAGCTGCCCATGTCTTACACTGATTTAGGTGTTGTGATTTTAGTAACTCTTACTAGGGGAAATACAGTCCTCTGCTGGGCCAAATTTAGTGGCAGCATTGCCCTAAGTAAACTGGCAAGTGGCTGACCCTAACAAGTCACAGCAATAAATTAGCAACCATTTCATCCCCTGAGAAATTTTAGTCTCTCTATGTGTGTACTGGCAGGCAAGTAAAGCAGGAAACAACTTTCAAATATGTTGCTTATAACCTGAATTATTCTTTTAAAAAATCATATATATATGATTATATATATATATATTGTTGATGACTGGTGCCATCAAAACACCTTACTATATTTATTTAGTTTAAAAAATGTATTTCTAGTTCACTTTTCAGAAAAAAATATTCTAAGATTCCAGTCATAGACAGTGGCTAAATATCATGAAATGTGTAGACAGTCTTCAGAAAAAGGTAATCAAAGCACCAACTGGTAGTCAATGTAAATAAAACCACACTTGGCCCAACTCCCAAGTCCTGCAGAACATCACTGTGCTAATTGGAAGAACAAAGACATTCTTATCACCAAAAACTTGAAACAATTGACTAGTGAGGTAGGAGTCAGCCATGTGAGCGCAAATCCTTAGGTACCAAATGTGGAGGACAGATGTTAAATAAATATCCTGTCAATTGTACCAAAAGCTGCTAATAAATCAGAAGTAGAACATCTACTAGAAGTACCTTAAGGACCAAAGGATAAATTCTCTGCTGGCAGAATGCCACTGCTGGAATCCTGCCAACACAGAATTTGGTCCCAAATTTTCAAAGGAATCTCAATCCAGCCTCCACCTGCACACAACAACAAAAAAATCACTTGCACATGTGATTTTTGTACGCTGCCACTCTGCACACAAATAATAGCACTTTACATGCAAAAATTTCTATGTTTGTGTGTAAACCAAATGAAAATGAGGGGAGAGGAATGTTGCATGTAAAATTCTGTTTGTGTCTACAAGTGACTATGTGCATACATGAATGGAGGCCATGTTCTGAAAATTTAACTCTAGAAGTAGATTGTATACAATATAACAAGAATATATGCCAAATATTCCAATTTAGGAAGAACAGTTCCTACATTTTAGCATAATAGTCACTGTTTTTCTACTTTGTTCTTTCAAAGATCTCTCCTAGTTCACCGGAGTTAATTATGTACCTGCTTTCCTCCCAAATATCCCTATTTATGCTAGCAGGTATGTAGTAAATACACCAATAGAAAGAACATAATCACCCTTTCCCTGTGGCCTAATTTAAATTGACCATTAAAACACATACAACTAAATATGAATGGATACCTTACTGTTAAACGTGTATTTTACTAAAACACTGGATCTATTTTAAAGAAACAATTTCAAGTTACATCATTTTCTACATGTGTAGAAGCTTTCCTTCCTCAAATGGCAATTAACTTTGTCCGTGATATAATGAACACTTATGAAACCTCGTACACTTGAATACTTGCAAGAACATAGCAAGCGGGACACGGTGGCTTAGGACCTGACCCAAAATGCACTGAAGTCATTGAGAGTCTTATGGAAGTTGGATCAAGCCCATAACAACTGCAAAGTCACTAAAACAAAATAAGTACTTTACAGAAGAGCATGAGGAAGCTAGTCTCCATAGCAGGTAACAGACACTGATATTTCTCTGATTATGAGTAGCAGTGGGAGCCTATGCTGGCAGCCATTAAAATATTTCTATTTATTGTGTAAGTAATAAGAATTTCAGAGTAAGAGGTTTCAGTGTATGCTTAGTACTGGGTATATTATGGTAACAACACTAATTACTTTAAAACAAACAAACAGAAAATGTCAAAATTATAACGGTGACTGCTGCAGTTGTGATATGCTTGTTGCCCCAAGACTGCATAACTTCAGGACCCATGGCCTACTCAACTGAAGTTATGAGCTCCATGTAAAGAACTGCACAGAAGAAGCCATCTACAATGCCCAACACGTTTGATCAGTGCTACAAAACCCAAGAACTATGCTTCATATTCTTCAGCACCATATCTGGTACCATATCTATCAGCTATCTATTTACATACATGCAGGCAACTGCCACCTGTCACAGTGTCAGTATCCTGCTCCTTTTTCAGAAAAAGAAGTGGAGCAACTATCAGGTCAAAACTCCTGAAGCCCCTATTGGTAGGTTTTCTCTTGCGTGTGAATTGGCCATCCCAATCAAGCTTTGGGGGCATATCACTGTATACGTCCCTATATACTGGAAGCTTAAATCCAGCCATACATTTGAATCCAACTCATATTACAAAGGTGAATAGAATAACCTCAAGCAATCAAATTAAATGCTTTCATAACCAAGGGCCTCCTGATACATTTGAGTGAATTTACTAATCTTTCCATTTAAAATATTCCTGGGTCCATTGAACACAGCAAATCAGCTGGTTCTCTTTCCTCTTCTTTATGTCTCCTCCATCCTTCTCTTCTTTCAGGCTTAAATGCTCTGTAGGTTGCATCCACACAACTGAATAAATTTGACAATAACATTCCATTCATTTGAAGACAGCATTTGGAGACAGACACCAAGAGAGCGAGACACACACACAGCTCTGTCATGATGTAAGTGTAATAGATATACGAAATACACAGAAATAAACGGCACTTCCCTACAAACCTAGAACATTAACGGGAGTCTCTCTAGAACAGGGGTCACCAACCAGTCGATCCTAGAGGATCTCCCAGTCGATCGCAATCTCCGGTGGTGCAGTCTGGCTGCCGCTAAGGCAGACTCCGTACCCCAGCCCCACGCCACTCCCGGAAGCGGCCAGCGTGGCCCCATGGGCCCGGGGGGGGGCAGGGGGTCTCCCTCTGCGCGCTGCTCCTGCCTGCAACCACCACCCCCGAAGCTCCCATTGGCCAGGAGAGCTGGGGGGGGCGGTGCTTGCAGAGAGGGGCAATGCGCAGAGCTGTGTGTTCCCCCACTCCCCAAGGGTGCGTTGGCCTCTTCCGGGAGCAGTGTGGGGCCGAGGTAGTCAGGGAGCCTGCCTTAGCCTCGCTGCCCCCGCCGCCTACCGGGAGCCACTAGAAGTAAGTGTTGCCTGACGGGAGGCTGCACCCCAACCCCCAGCCCTGAGACCCCTCCCCCAGTCAGCACCCCATACCCCCACCTGCATCCCAGGCCCTAACCTGACCCCCCTCCCAGAGCCAGCACCCCATGTCCCCTCCTGCACCCCAACACTCTGCCCCAGCCTGGAGCCCCCTCCTGCACCAAACCCCCCTAGAGCTTGCACCCCTCCTGCACCCCAACCCCCTGCCACAGGCTCAGCCCAGAGCCCCCTCCCACGCTGCGAACCCCTCAGCCCCATCCCTAAACCCCTACCCCAGCCTAGTGAAAGTGAGTCAGGGTGGGGGAGAGCGAGTGACCGGGGGCGGGGGGGGGAGGGGGGGGCCTTGGGTAAAGGGCAGGGGAGGTAGATCGTGGTTGCCCTTAGATTCAAAAAGTGATCTTGGGCATGAAAACGTTGGAGACCACTGCTCTGAATATGAAGCACAACTTGTTTCTCACCACACAGGCTTTCAGTAGCACTTGCAAAGTAAGAAACAAAGAGAAAACTGGAAGGCAGAAAATTAGAATCTTTCATTGTGCAAAATCAATTCCAACTGATTTCAGTTCACAATTTGTGTTATAAATTTATTAACAGGAAGATGCTAGCCCAGGCCATTCATTTCCTTTCATGATGGTTGTTATCTGACCGCACAAAAGAAAGGAAGGGAAGTAGGAAGTAAAAGCCCTCGCTGCTGTATACTTTTTTCAGGTTACAAGGTCCATCACAAGCTGTAAAAATCCATAACGACATTGTCCTTTTGGAACTGCTACTTATATTAACTATGTTCACTTGCTGACACTAAGAAGATTCCTTTGTCGTTCTGTAAATGTCATACAACCATATTGGTTAGCACTCTTTCATTGTTTTAAAGTTACAATTACAAAGAATTTGATTAACATCTCAACTGTCTTAGATGTAGACCAAACATCCTGTAAAATAGAGAATAGTCTCTCATGTCTGTACAGTGCATCCCAACATTCAGCTGAAAATAGTGAAGGTCTCTCACAGATGCTGCAATGGGGACTAAGTAAAGAATAGCATGGAAAGACTAGCAAGACATGTAAACACTAACAAGAAAACACTGGGTCAAGAGGAAGGAGGGAAATTAGAGTCCTTAAATTAATTAATTAATGTAGTACTTCTATCTTGTTTTGGGAGGTCACAAATAAATGAAGTTAAAATGCAAAAAAAAAAATCACATTTCTTATTTACATTGTTACATTTTTCTTAAATTCATCTGCTAACTTTAAAATTCAAAGGAAAAACATTTTAACTAACATTCATGAGGAGAGAAAAGTTGGCATTACAAGGTGTCTGCATAGTAAAAGAGCACTTGAGAAATTCACTGCTGTACAGAGGGCCAGCATGAGGCCTATGTAGGGCTTAAGGTTTACGTAAGCCGTATTTTGAGAGCCTAAATTGGAATTAAGATGTACATAGACATTGTGCTGGCTCTCTGCTCAGTGGTGAATTTCACCCTCTGACAGATTGAACTGAATGGAGAAGATACACAGACGTTCTCTACATGAAAACAAGTCTTTTGAAATTAAAATATACCTGTTGTGATTTTACAATCAAATTCTCCCAATTTTATACAGAGTACTATCAAATACACAAAGTAAGCAAAGGGGGCTAAAAGAGAAAATATTTTTCTTATCTTTTTCCATTATAATAGTTTTAGGTGTTACTTATGACACCCGTAATTGAAACATTTTAGACCAGTGGTTCTCAACCTTTCCAGACTACTGTACCCCCTTCAAGAATGTGATTTGTCTTGCGTACCCCAAGTTTCACCTCACTTAAAAACGTACAAAATCAGACATAAAAATACAAAAAGTGTCACAACACACTATTACTGAAAAATTGCTTCCTTTCTCATTTTTACCATACAATTATAAAATAAATTGACTGGAATATAAACAGTGTACGTACATTTCAGTGAGCCTGTTTTTCACTCATGAGCCTTGTCTGAAGCCAAAGCCCCACCGCCCGGGGCTGAAGCATGTAACTTAGCTTCGCAGAGCCCCAGGCAATTGCCTTGCTTGCCACCCCCTAATGCCGTCCCTGCACTTGCAACCTCACCCCCCCCCACCCAAGCCCATCCCATGACCTCCCTGGGGGCTGCAACCCCCAAGTTGAGAAATACTCATCTAGATGAGTTGAGTACCCCCTGGAAGATCTCTGAGTACCCCCAGGGGTATACATACCCCTGGTTGAGGACCACTGGTTCAGATTACTTATGATAATTTTCAGTTGATAGCGTCTCTTTAAAAAGATACACACATCTAAAATAAAAACCAAACTGCATTCCTGTTAGTTTTGCATTTCATTTCCAAAACACAACCTTCAAATAATATCTAACTAGTATTTCTTCTGACTGAAAATAGGATCTGGATTATAGCCATAATAAAATACAAGATACTTTTCTTTTCTGAAAAGTCATGTGACAGAAAAACAAAACACCTGAGTTTTGCAATTTCAAATATTTATGCAGGACTAACAACCTTTTCCTGTTGAAGTGAATTACTAATGTACAGTGCCTTTAAACGGTCAATTACTGTTGGCATGGAAAAAAAAAGAAAATGTCTGCTTTTTCTCAGCATAGCACTGCTTATATCGACAAAAGTACAAAGTATATGGCAATAGATTTTTACTGAATCTAACCTATAAACAGGAAAACCTGTTTAAATTGCAATGATCGTTGGTCATATATTCGTACACATGTACAGCATGGTCTTTAACCAACTGCTTGCATATCGCATGGGAAATAGAACTCGCAATTTTTTACACCAAAAAAGCCACTCATCTCTACCACTTGAACTTTAGAGCATAATTACCATTAGCTCTCACTAGGAGTAGGGCTTTTCTCTCTTTTTTTAGGCCAGTTAATGGATGAGCGATCCAGGTACATAATCTCAGTTTTTACTGCTGCCACTTACAAGGTGACTAAAATGTACAAAGTGGGAAAAAGCAACTTGAGTGTGGCTGGCTCTACATGCTTATTTGGTGAAGATGACAGAATACAAGAAGTCTTTCTCCCTCATACATCTGAGTAAAGCCTGGGACCCAACCACAGTCCTTATATTCAGAAAACACAAGGACCATGCAAGTCTAGTGCTGTTGTCTATGAAAGCATCTAAAGAGAAGCCAAAACTAACAAGCCCCTTTGCACAGGCCAGCACAACTTGTCAGACCCCAACATCACTCCTTAACAAAAGCTGTAGAATAAATTGTGCTTTTCAGGCAAAGTATGGCTCACACTTTGGATAGAGTTAACTCAGTTCTATATCCCTTCTACAACACAATTTTTGGTCGTATTCTTCCTATGAATTTCTGTTAGGGGATATATACATTTGATAACCCCCACACACAGGCCTGTGTTAGACAATGTAACTCTCTTGTTAAAAAATAGGAGGCTAGTGAAGAACGAATACTAGATAGCAGCTGCTTTAGTTGCAGGAAATGGCAGCCCCATTTAAGAACATGGGGTCAAGAGGATTTAAAACAAAAATAAATCCAATATAATATGGCTATCAAGAATGCCTGCTTTAATGTTAATGGCACAAGCAACTACAGATTTAACTTTTACTTTGCTGAACTAATATTTTTTACTACTGTCATTTTAAGTGACTATCCAGATTATCATCAGACTGGGGTGTAAAACTCACATACACACACAGGAGAGGGCCAGCACCAGGCTTAAATATCACTTATATATTTAAATGATGCCTTGATCTTATGCTTGACCTCTGCACGAGGGGAATTTTACCCTAGTAAATAGTTACTGGAAATTTTTTCATCATTAAAACTATAAACATGACCTGCATATTATTCACTGGTGGCACATCATATACAGTACAGTATACATCCTATTAACTGCAAGTTCTGCGGTCTCTAGTGACTGACTCCCACTGATTGATTGTATGGATGTAGACTGCAGGACTGGGTCCTAGCATGCTACATCAAATATTAACATGCACAATTAGAGGTCTGTACTTGTCATCCTGATTTAATCCCATTACATCATTTACTAAAGTACTAATGTTATCATAATCAAATAAATAGGGGAAGGAAGATCAAATGCATGTTTTATTCCTAGGCTTTAGGAGTTGAATGAACCCTGAATTCCACTCTGCCCTGAAACAAAGTGGAACAACTAATTATGTAAGTACTTTTGTTTGTTTTCTAAATCCTGCTAAAAAGATTGTTGTTCATAAAGATCAAGTTAATTCATAATTTGAAAATCATTATAGGCCTGATCCAAACTCCATAAAAGTCAATGGAAAGTCAGGCCCTTAATCACAAACTATTTAAATGTAGGTTTCAGTGTAGTAGCCGTGTTAGTCTGTGTCAGCAAAACGAAAATAAGAAAGAAAAACTTGTAGCACCTTAGAGACTAACTAATTTATTTCAGCATAAGCTTTCGTGGGTTGTTACCCACTTCATCGGATTCATTCCATGCATCCGATGAAGTGGGTAACAACCCACGAAAGCTTATGCTGAAATAAATTTGTTAGTCTCTAAGGTGCTACAAGTTTTTCTTTCTTATTTAAATATAGTTAATGAACATTTCATACTCTAAATTAGCTGCCACTTAGGGCAGGATCCATTACTACTATGTTAGAACCCTCCTGTCCAAAGCATTCAACTGCTTTTCCATTCAATTTGTGAGCAAGTATGGTATTCTAACACACCACAGATTAAATGCAGGTGTTACAGGAACAGAACTAGTAAGAATGGTTAGTCCCCTAACTGCTATCCCACAAGCTACTGCACATAATAATAATAAATGGAGATATGCCAATCTCCTAGAACTGGAAAGACCTTGAAAGGTCATCGAGTCCAGTCCCCTGCCTTCACTAGCAGGAACACATACTGCCCCCTGACAGATTTTTTGCCCCAGATCCCTAAATGGCCCCCTCAAGGATTGAACTCACAAGCCTGGGTTTAGCAGGCCAATGCTTAAACCACTGAGCTATCCCTCCTCCCTAACATAATGTGCATGTTACCCAGTACCTCAGTACCATCCTATTGTAAAATGTAAACGGTTAAAGTTACACTCCATGAAAATCTCTTGTTTGCCTGGTTGTCATAAACATATAGAGGGAAAAGGAAACACTTCACACATCATGTTTTCCGCTCCTAATACATTTTCAGTTTTCTATTGCAGTCTTTGTTTGGCCATGTATCACCGATAAAGGGTTACTATAGTCCCACAATACTGCATAATACTTTCCCTTCCTTTTTCTGTAAGCTTCCTCATGACAGCAAGTACATGTCTTTGGCTTTAAGGAGAGAACCTAACTGTACTGTCTTTAGGGGGTGGGGGAAGTGTTTAAAATGTTAAGAACTGTATTTTTTTTCATAATCATGACCCCATGCATTTACGTATGCATGCACACAAACTCACATACAAATTAAATATAACTATTTATAGAGCTGTCTGATTTTTACTGGCACAAGTTTTGACAAAAAACTCTCCTGATAGATTAAGTTTGCATGGTTTCATATCCCTTAGTTTTGCTTTGAGTTCCATGGTTGTGTAATACCCTATTATTCTTACCCCACCTCTCAAAAAATGCAGCTCAGCATATCACTGATTAAACTGGCTGGTTACATTATTGAACTCATCAAAAAATCCTGTGACTTTTGCAAAGAGATTGGTGAATTTTGCCAGTTTTGTAACAATCCCCTAGCAATATAAATCAGACTGGTTTGGGTGAAATCTTTCACTAAATGCCCTCTTTTTGCTGTCTATGAGGTTCGACACGCTTTGAAAAGGATCAGTGAAAACTTCTTATGAAGTGCAGCCAGTTATACTGTTGGGGCCATAGTTAGGCAAATGCAAATTCCAATAAAAATTTGTACATACCACTAATTACCTAACCTTCCTAGTTAAATACACGTCACTGTCTATGGACCCGATGCTGTGAGATGCTGAGTGCCTTCTGTGAGGTGCTGACTGTACTCAGATCTCAGGAAGTTCATAGGAAATGAAAGCGCTCAAGGACCTCACAAGGTGCGACACGCATTACCTCACAGATCTGGGACCATGGATTTGTTGTGTTTATACAGCATCTAACGCAAGAGGGTCCTGGTCCACGATTAGGGCTCTTAGGCACCATAATAATTCAAATAATAAATAATAATAGTAATAATATGACCCTGTGGGCCAGATCCCTATGCATCACTCCCAAGTGGACTACCCCTAGGGAATCCCTAGCTAGTTTAGAGCTGGTTTATCCAACTCTGCTCCACCCCTTTTCATCCCACATCTGGCTTAGTGAGAATGCTGGGGTGGGAGGAGGCATGGCAGGAATGCACTGAGCTCCAGCAATCCCTTGCTGGTGTAACAGCCTTTATAGAGCTAGTACAAGCTAGTTATAATTTTAAGCAACCCAGAGGGTGCTCTAATTTAAGATGGGCCCAAACCAATCTCCAGCTACATGAAGTAACAGGGGAACATAAAAGTGGCATACAGCCACCTTTACTCCCTCTCCTCTCTTGAGTCCTGTAGTGAGCTCAGTTGAACTGGACCAGAGGATCAGAATGCAGAAAGGGTATTACTTATATCAAGTAAAAGATTAGTAAACTGAAAACCCACGAGGCATATAACAGTTTACTGCCAGACTTTTCAAAATTTAAGTGTTGATTGTTCAAAATTTATGTCTAGATTTTCCTTAAGAATGCAATTTCCTGGCACATGGTAAAACTCACTTTTAGACCCACATGTCAACACAGCAGGCATCCTGTTTCAAATGTTATTATGGAACTACTACAGTGTTCTGTGCCAAATTTCTCTAAATTAAACCAAGGGGAATGGAAATACTCTCCCTGGATAGGTGGTGGTTGCACTAGGTGGGCTTGTTTACATGGAGAGTAAAAGTTACAGAGAATATAAAAACAGATACATCATAATAGTGCAGAAGAAGTTGAATAACATATCATTCAGCCTGTGTACTGTGGAAAGAACACTAAGGTCATGTCTAAAATAAGACTAGTGACTGTTTGATAATAGAAACAAGTAGGAGGTAAAACTGGAGAATTTTCCACTTTTTTTTTTTTTTAAAGTGACACTGTCAGATTAAAACAAGTTTTTGTTTTTAGGGTGTTTTTTTTTTGGTCAAAGCAAATGTCCTTGCCTGTGTTACTATGGGTCTGATGCAAAGCCCATTGAGTCTGTGGGAGTCTTTCCATTGATTTTAAAGGGCTTTGCATCAGGCCCTAGTACCAATACAATACGAATGCCTATACGAGCCAATATTATTAGTTATTTATATTTTGTCTCATGCTCAGTTTGGAAAATGAAAAAACAATACCCTGTTGAATTTTTGTTTCTAGCCAGTTTCACTTTCTGGTTCAACTGCCTGATCCTGTTCTCACAGAAGTCATTGACTTCAAAGGGTCTAGTTGTGTGCATAAAGGTAAGTATGTGCATTTGCAGGATTGGGGCCTAACAAAATTCAGGGGTTGAATATAAAGTTACATATACTGTCAATACATTTTGAAATACAAAGTTTGAAAAAAATTTCCTGTTCGTTTATCCACAAGGTCTGTAAGGACTTGACATCACTAACACTGAAAGCATAGGGAATGCAGATTCCTGCTCTGCTGTAAGGGCAATCTGGTGTCAGCAATTCTTCTAGGAGAAACACAGAACTCTGAACTCAGACCTTGACAGGTTGGGTTTTCTTATTTATTTGTTGTGTTTGTTTAAGAAAACAACTCTTTCATCTTACTTTAAAAATGTATCTGTTTGTAATTTTAAGGCTAAACGTCTTTGAATAACTAAAGGTCTTAATTTTTTTTCTTTAAAAAATAGTTACTTTAAAAGCATTTCCTATAGTGTTAAAGGTTTGAAACCTTTGCCCGTGGAAATAATATAATTAGGATTCATATACTGTAACCTATACGCATATACACACACTGGAAAGTATTTCAAATGTTACTGGATATGTAAATTTATGCATTTTTGTATTATATTTTATTCATCCTTTATTAAAGTTACAGTAATAGATCTATAACAAAAAGTAAAATAGGCAAGAGTTATAAAATTCTCATAATTACAAAAAGCTCAACTTGAATCTCCAACAACATAGTTGACAAGAACACCATAATGACAAAAAGAAGAAAAGAAACCTTAGCAATTCAAAAAAAGTCAGAAGGTAGTCACAATTCATTTGGGCATACAGATACATAGATAATCAATTTAGATCATGGATTTCAATGTTTAAAAAAATTAAATGCTAAAACCTCATATTATCAAGTCCACGTGCTAGAGACTCTCAGGTGCACCCAAGGAGGGGGAAACCACAAAGGAGCCTGTTGCAGCTCCCTGGTCCTGGGGCTAGTTCTGTGTCAGCCCCAGCATACTTTAGAACCTTGTGGACTGCTCTAAAGTATTCTGAATGGTAACAGTTCGCAAGAGGCATCCACCAGCTATGGACTGCAAGAGCTTTATATATCCTGGCTATGCCACTGACACACTCCTTATACCAGATGCTGCTGCAGGGAAAGAGACGTAAGAGCCAGCTATGCCAACTCTGCTGGCTGCTTTCCAGCCCTTTTGAGCCACCAGAATAGTGCAAGGGCTTGGATTGTAGCATGTGTTTTACTTCTTTTTTTTCCATAAAGAGAATTAAATAAATTCTTCACTTCTGCTTCACAATGCCCACCTGTTATTTTCACACCTAGGGCTTGCATGCAATAGCATATAATGTTACTAGCCCTCAAGAATAGCATACTATTATTTTGGGACAACACTAAAGATAACTGAGTTTTGACTAATGGCATTGGCGGCAAAAAAAAAAAAAGTGGGGGAAGTCTACTGCCGTTTCTTTCTGAGCGGGAAGCTGGAAAAGCAAGAAAATTGATCTTCTTATAGGTATGGAGGCAAATTAAGCATTACGGCATTATTTAATATTTGATTAACAAACAATGGTTCATCTCCAAGACAGGTCATTGAGTGCAAGGCATTTTGCTAAAAAACAAACACCGAGCTGGCTAGTGAATCTGATCACAGGGGGAGTTATTCAGAAAGGAACCTCAGGTCTATTCTTGATAGTGATAGCTGGTGTTTATTTATTACATTCCAGCTATTAGATCAGTTTTATCTCTAGGACACTTATTAAAATTAATAGACTGGTTTGAGGGCAGGATAAACATATAGTCTGTAAGAGGAAATATAGATAAAATAAAAAACACATTTTCTCCAGCCAAACCATAAACCCATCCCATGTATACAGCATAGCAGTAAGCCAACGTTGCAGTCTTTACTTGTCCAAATAAGCTGGTTGCAGAGGTCAAAATAGTGTCGAATTTGTTATCCTGTACTTCCAACCAGTGTTCTGAGTGTTTTTTGTTGGAAAACAAAGAAATGAATTGTGATTAAAATGGCTCCTGAAAAAGATACATTTCTCTCAGTGGAAGCAATCATCCTTGGAAGATTACAAAAAGGTAAAAGGGGAGGACTTGACAGGTTCTCCCATTGTTTGCAAGAGGCATAATGAAAAGTAGAGTGAAGAGCAGTCATGAGCTTCTGACTCACTACAATAAAACACCAAAGAATTTCATCAGCTGATTATTAACTGAGGATGAAACATGGCTTTAACGGCTGGAATACTTAAACTAAATAAGACACAGTGGAACCACAAAAATTCTAAAACAACTAAGAAACCTCCCAACTATCATGCAAATGGTCACTGTTGAATGCACCTGTCTGATAGCTGCTGAAAGTGACTCACTGAACATGCACACTTAGGCCAACATTTTAGAACCTCCTATGTTGTCTGCCACTTCTGCATAGCAATGCTATGTTCCACAGCTAAACAATTAAGGACCCTTTACACCATTCGGGGAAGGGATCAGATCCTTAGCTAGTATAAAATATCATAGCTCCTGACAATATATACCAGTTGAAGATCTGCCCCTGGTAGTGTAAAGGGGCCATAAAGTTGGAGTAAATGACATTTATACTTTACTGTCTTCCTATTCATTTCCAAGTGCAATTCAGGGTTTTGATTTTGATCTATGAAGTGTTATATGGCTTGAGTCCTGGTTATATGACAGACTGCCTATGGCCTACAAATGTATCACTGGAGCAGAGATCAGCTGAGGCAACTGAGCCAATAGTTCAGTGGTGGGCAACCTGTGGCCTATCAGGGTAATCTGATTGTGTGCCACGAGACATTTTACTGATGTTAACCGTCCGCAGGCACAGCCCCCCGCAGCTCCTAATGGCCGCAGTTCGCCGTTCCCGGCCAATGGCAGCTGCAGAAAGCAGCAGGCCGTAGGGACGTGCTGGCCGCCGCTTCCCACAACTCCCATTGGCCAGAAACAGAGAACTGCGGCCACTGAAAGCTGTGGGGGGCAGTGCTTGTGGATGGTCAATGTCAGCAAAATGTTTCACAGCCCGCAATCAGATTAACCTGATTGGTCGCCTGCGGCCCGTGGGCCACAGGTTGCCCACCACTGTAATGATCCCTAACCTGAATGTCAGAGGTGAGCAGTTCCCAGGTGATCTCAGTGGATAGTTCTTGACTGTGTCTGACCTAACTTACATTTGCAGATTCTTGAGGACACAGACCACAGCTTATTTTTATTCAGAATTTGGGAGTAGAGTGCCTTGGGCTGTTTTTTTATTTTGTTTTTAAATGTCATTCATTGAATTTAATTCTGTATATCCACCCTGAGATGTTTTTCTAACAGGGTACATTTTATTTTTTAAAAAATAAAGACTAAAATGACTTGTATACTTTGTTTTTTAAGGAAATAATCCTTTAGGTTTTTTTAAAATAAGAAATAATGCACTCTCCTACATTCTGCATTGCAGTCGCTAAGTATTCTCATAGGCTTTAAGGGCAGAAGGGACCCTCATGGTCATCTAGTCTGACCTCCTACACATTACAGGCCACAGAACCTCACCCACCCGCTCCTGTAATAGACCCCTAGCCACTGGCTGAGTTACTGAAGTGCACAAATCATGGTTTAAAGACTTCAAATTACAGAGAGTCCACCATTTACACTAGTTTAAACCTGCAGGCAATCCATGACCCATGCTGCAAAGGAGGAAGAAAACCCCCCAGGGTCTCTGCCAATCTGACCTGGGGGGGAAATTCCTTCCCGACACCAAATATGGTGATCAGTTAGATCCTGAGCACGTGGGCAGGACCCATCAGCCAGACTCTGGGAAAGAATTCTCTGTAGTAACTCAGAGCACTCCCCATTTAGTGTCCCATCACTGGCCATTGGAGATATCTGCTGCTAGCAGTTGCAGATCAGCTACATGGCATTGTGGGCGGTCTCATCATACCTTCCTCTCCATAAACGTATCTAGCTCAGTCTTGAAGCCAGTTAGGTTTTTTGCCCCCACTGCTCCCTTTGGAAGGTTGTTCCAGAACTTCACTCCTCTGATGGTTAGAAACCTTCGCCTAATTTCAAGCCTAAAACTTGTTGATGGCCAGTTTATATCCTTTTGTTCTTGTGTCCACATTGGCGCTTAATTTTAATAACTCCTCTCCCTCACTGGGTATTTATCCCTCTGATGTATTTATAGAGGGCAATCATACCTCCCAACTGCCTTCTTTTGGTTAGGCTAAACAAGCCACACTCTTTTTGAGTCTCCTGTGAATAAGGTAGGTTTTCCATTCATTAGATCATAGTGGCCTTCTCTGCACCTGTTCCAGTTTGAATTCATCTGTCTTAAACATGGGAGATCAGAATTGCACACAGTATTCCAGATGAAGTCTCACCAGTGCCTTGTATAACAGTACTAACACTTCCCTTTCTCCACTGGAAATACCTCGCCTGATGCATCCCAGGACTGCATTAGTCTTTTTCATGGACACATCACACTGGCGCATAGTCATCCTGTGATCAACCAATACATGCAGGTCTCTCTCCTCCTCTGTCACTTCCAACAGATACATCTCCAGCTTATAGTGAAAATTCTCGTTGTTAATCCCTAAATGCATGACCTTGCACTATTAAATTTCATCCCATTTCTATTATTCCAGTTTACAGGGTCATCCAGATCTTCTTGTATGATATTCCAATCCTCCTCTGTATAGGCAATATCTCCCAATTTTGTGTAATCTGCAAATGTTATTAGTACATTCCCACTTTGTCAGTAATAAAAATGTTAAATAAGATTGGTCCCAAGACTGATCCCTGAGGAGCTCTACTAGTAACCTCCCTCCAGCCTGAAAGTTCACCTTTCAGTATGACCCATTGTAGTCTCCTCTTTAGCCAGTTTCTTATCCACCTTTCAATTCTCATATTAATCCACATCTTCTCCAATTTAACTAATAATTTCCCATGTGGGAACTGTATCAAATGCTTTGCTGAAATGCAGGTAGATTAGATCTACTGCATTGCCTTGGTCTAAAAAATCAGTTATCTTCTCAAAGAAGGAGATCAGGTTGGTCTGGCACAATCTACCTTTTGTAGATTGTTGTGTTTTATCCCAATTACCATTAACTTCTCTGTCCTTAACTACTTTCTCTTTCAAAATTTCTGCCAAGATCTTGCATACAATTGAGGTCAAATTAACAGGCCTGTAGTTTCCCAGATCACTTTGTTCCCTTTCTGAAAAATAGGAACTATATTAGCAATTCTCCAGTCACAGGATACAACCCCCAAGTTTACAGATTTATTAAAAGTCCTTGCTATTGGACTTGCAATTTCATGGGTTGGTTCCTTTAATATTCTTGGATGGAGATTATCCAGCCCCCTCAATTTAGTCCCATTAAACTGTTTGAGTTTGACTTCTACCTCCATATCCTCATTCGCCACTCTGCTACTATCCCTAAACTCTTCATTAGGCTCATTAAAAACTGAGCCAAAGTATCTGTTTAGGTGCCGGGTCTAGATTATCTTTAATCTCCACCCCATCGTCAGTGTTTAGCAGTCCCACTTCTTGTTTCCATCTTATTTATACGGCTATAGAACCTTTTACTATTGGTTTTTATTCCCCTTTGCAAGGTCTAACTCTACTTGGCCTTTGGCAGTTCTCACTTTATCTCTATACTTTCTGACCTTCCAAGACATAGCTTTCCTTGCTGATCCCTCCTATCTTCCATTCCTTGTAGGCTGTCTGCTTTTTCTTAATCACCCATTTGGGATGCTTGCTCATCCAACTTAGTCTGCAGCCCTTCCCTACAAATTTTTCCCCCTTGCTTGGGATGCAGGCTTCAGATAGCTTCTGCAACTTTCAAAGTAATTCTAAACCTCCTCTATGTAAGCGGGGGAATAGTCCCGCTCTTGTGGGGAACTTTCCTCGTCTCTGCACTACCCCGGTGAAATGGGCTAGCGGAAGGATCTGAGTCCTCGCTCCCACCTCCTTTACCCAGAGGCCTCCCTGCCCTCGAGGACTCCCCTTGCACTCTCCTGTCTGGCAGAGTCCTCGTAACCCCAACAAGGCTGGGCCCAGGATTCCTGGGGGGCTCAACCCCCAACCTTGCTGTGGTCACCTAGGTCAGGGGCTAGGGTGTCCCCACTCCGGGGTGTACTCTCTAAACAGGATGCTTCCCTGACCCACTGATCACTGCATACAATTCAAAGCAAAGGCAAATTATTTAATTAACAATTAATTTGTAACAGGAATAAGGAAAAATGGGAAAGGCTAATGAAAACACATCGCCCCGCTCTGTGGCAGGGAACATCTCAACAGTGTCTCTGCAATGTCAGGGCAGTTCAGTCTGTTCCTGTGTAAGTCCCAGGCTCCTTCTCAGGCCTTGGCTGTGCTGCAGGGACGCTGTGGCTTGGACACTTGCTCTGGCGGTGGCCACACGCTCGCAGGCTCTGGGTGGCAGGACCCTTCTTCCCAGCGTTGCCCCCGCCCCGTCGGGGTTACGATCCCCCTGCAAGTCTGGCCTGCAGGGCCCCTTGGCTGAGGCGTCTCCCTGCGCTGGGCCCGCTGCCCAGGGTCCCCCTCGCTCTCCCCAGCTGCTCACCGCACCCGGCTCCGGACTGCTCCAGCCCCAGCTCCACCGCTCTGCCTCAGCTCCAGCTCCTCTGCCTCAGCACAGCTGCTGCTGCTGCTCTGCCTCCAGCTGCCTGGGCTGCTGCCCTGGCCCCTCTGGCTCTGGCTGCTGCAGCTTCTCCCCCCAGCGCAGGTCTGTCTCTGGGCTGCAGCTTCTCCCCCCCAGGGCAGGTCTGTCTCTGGGCTGCAGCTTCTCCCCCCAGGGCAGGTCTGTGTCTCTGGGCTGCTTTTCTGGCCCCTCCAGATCTGGCCCAGCTCAGCTCTGGCCTCTCCTTAGCTCAGCCCCACTCACTCTGACTCAGGCCACTTCAGCTCACACGGAGGACGGGATTCACCCTGACCTCCTGACTCCCTGATTCGCCTGCCCGCCCTGTCAATCAGGCTGACCTGGAGCATTGGCCTCTCCCCATTGCCCCTGGGGACTGTCAGTCCCATCGACCCTTCCCCTTTTGGTACTGGGAGCTCTGAATGTTAGTAAGGGGATAACAGTCCCCTTACATTCCCCCTTGCTAAAATTCTGCCACAACCACAATGTTTACACTAATACCTCCAGACCCATTATTAACAACATATACCCACATCATATCAAACCCATTAACATCAAAAGAACATTTAACATATTAAACATTTCACATCTACTTCTTCATACTATACATAACAATATTAATTAAAACACTACATAGAACCAATCACATAATCATCTCTAAATTTAACAGGCAGTACACCCTTATTAGCCCTCTGGGACCTTCTTAAAAATGGTGGTTCATTACTCATATTTTCTATTTCCCTGTCCTCGGGTAATACTGGGTCAGCTTGAGGGATCTGGCCATTCTTGTTAGGGTTTGTGTTTGCCCCACTCTGTTCCCCTCTGTACTCAGTTTGTGGGACTAGAACCATCCCCCAATTGGTTTCCGTCTCCTCAGGGTGTGCTGATGTACGCCTCCTATGGTCCCTGACTGGACTAAGAGTGCAATGTTTTAGTTGATCCCTATGTACTAGTCTCTCAGGACCTCCTCGCTCAGGCCGGATGGTATAAACTGGTAGCTCGGGATTGTTGTGAGCAACTACAATGTGGGGATTTGACTCCCACTTGTCCTGTATTTTATTACGCCCCTGTTGTCCATGGTTACGAACTAGTACACGGTCACCAGGCCTGATGAGAGCCCCACTGGACTTGCGATCATAAGTCCTTTTCCTACTTTGGGCTGTGTCTTTAGCTGTACTGAGAGCAACTTTGCTGGTTGTCTTTGGCCTGTAATGGACACCTTTGACCCAGTCATCAAAATTGGTCACCTCATCCTTAGAAAAGGCTACCTGATGCTTCTCTGGCAACACCCTTAAGTTAGCCACCTGTGCAGGAATCAGCCCTTGGCATACCGCTTGAACTGGAACTGGCAGTCTCCCACCACATCTTTCTTGAGGAAAGGTAACTTGTTCTCCCTTCTCCCCAAATGTTACCTTCACCTGAGGGATCGCCTCCTCAGGCTGCAACTCCATAGCCTTCACGCTTGGGTTTAAAAGACTCACTGGTACTCTTCCTTTGATGGCACTAGTCAATACATTGGCTGACTGAAGTCCCTTAGGTAGGCTTGACCCAGTTGTAGGCTCTACCAGCACTCGATATTCATTGGTATTTCCTGGCATCCAGCAGCATTCATGAAGGATCTTCTCTCTCCAAGGAGAAATAATGGTCTTCCGGTTTCTGCCAACTTTAACATTTCCAATCCACCTTGTGGGGCCCAGGGAATGACTCTGCCTCTCCGCTCGAGCCAGTACTCCACTCAGCACAGCATTCCTCTTAGAGTGCCCATGACGGTTCATCCTCCTGGTTCCTTTTACTGGCAACTGTAGCTCTTTCAGCTCACTAATGATGTTCATCCCCAGAATCCCTGGGACTCCTTCTCCTATATGGCTCCCTTCAGAGGCCTTGTCTTTCAGGATGAAGATGCATTTCCCTGGCAGTGTCTGGCCCATGTAGTCGATGTCTGCTTCGAGGCATCCCACCACTGGGATTGCCAGTCCATTAACTGCTGTTAGATGTACAAACTGTGTGTTGTGCATGGTCAGCTCCTTGTCTTTCAAGTATTTTTGAAAATGTGATTCAGTAATGGTGGTGACTTCTGAGCCAGTATCTAACAAACATCTGGTTTTTACCCCTGCTATACATACTTCAGCAGTTAGACAGTCTCCAAATGCTCGCTTACAGAAGTCGCTAGATATGTTGGTCCTGCCCATGTTCCTCCCATCACTGTATGCAGAGTGATTTTCCACGAAGGAGAGGCCTAGGAATCCTTCTGCCACTGCTTGGCCTTCTACTGTAGATGGACCACTCGCTCCTGGTGCCCCACCGATTTCGAGTGCCTGGGACTCTGGTCTCCTTCTCAGTGTACAATCTCGGCTAGTATGTCCTGGCCTTTCACAGGTGTAACAAATGTACCTCCCTAGCTCATCCTTCAGTGGAGATCTTCGGGATCCTGGAGCTCTTGGATATTTTGGCACATTAGTGGAGGTATTTCCTTTCATCACCTCAGTCATCACTTTCAGCATCTCCCCCTGTTGGACAGCCAGTTTTTGGACAGCTTCACTTAGGCTTTCCAATGTTAGCTGTGTTTGGGGCAGGGCCTTTTCCCCAGCAGCTGCATTCACTAGGCCCCCACTTTGTGTATGGGGTTTAGGCTTGGCCCTCTCTGCCCCCGGAACTTCCTCTTCTTCTGACCACATAATGGCAGCCTGCATGAGTTCATGGAACTTTTTACTGGGCTCTTCCTTAAACCTCCTTTTCATTTCACGTCGGAGGGAGTCGTCCCGGAGCCCCAACACCAACTGCTCTTTTAGAAACATATCTGGGTCTGGAACTCGTTGAGAGTCTCGCCGCTCCACTTTGCTCATTCTCTCCTGAAGGTCATATGCGTATGCCCGGATAGTTTCACCGGGCTCCTGCTTTCTCTCAAAGAACTCCTTTAGTCGAGTTCCAATAGGTACCTTGTCTCCGTACACTTCCAGGAGGAGTTCAAACACCTTTTTCACATCTTTCTTGTCTGCCATTGCCATGAACTTTACAGTGGCCTTCGCCTGGCCCTTGAGGTGTTCCTCTATGAAGTCCACATGGTCTTCCTCAGGTACTCTTAGCACACGCAGAGCCGTCTTCACAGACTTGACCCACTCCTCTACTGTAATGTCTCCTGCTCTGGTCGGGAAGCCACCAAACTCTGTGACCTTCTGCTCCCGTGGGACATAAATAGTAGGGGGTTTCTTAGCTTCTGCTGCCTGTTGGTCTATTACAGCCTTAGCCAGTGATAAGGCTTCTCTCTGTTCTGTTCTAGCTTGTTGTAATGCCTCAGCTTGGTCTGACAATCTGCGCTGAAGTTCAGCAACCTGGGCCTTTAGTTCTTCAATTCGAGCCATGGTAGGTTTCTTGACCAGGCCTGGACAGTGCTACCAGAATGCAACCAGTAAACCAATGGGGTGGACCCTGTGAATAGGATCCTGTTCGTGACGCCAATTATGTAAGCGGGGGAATAGTCCCGCTCTTGTGGGGAACTTTCCTCGTCTCTGCACTACCCCGGTGAAATGGGCTAGCGGAAGGATCTGAGTCCTCGCTCCCACCTCCTTTACCCAGAGGCCTCCCTGCCCTCGAGGACTCCCCTTGCACTCTCCTGTCTGGCAGAGTCCTCGTAACCCCAACAAGGCTGGGCCCAGGATTCCTGGGGGGCTCAACCCCCAACCTTGCTGTGGTCACCTAGGTCAGGGGCTAGGGTGTCCCCACTCCGGGGTGTACTCTCTAAACAGGATGCTTCCCTGACCCACTGATCACTGCATACAATTCAAAGCAAAGGCAAATTATTTAATTAACAATTAATTTGTAACAGGAATAAGGAAAAATGGGAAAGGCTAATGAAAACACATCGCCCCGCTCTGTGGCAGGGAACATCTCAACAGTGTCTCTGCAATGTCAGGGCAGTTCAGTCTGTTCCTGTGTAAGTCCCAGGCTCCTTCTCAGGCCTTGGCTGTGCTGCAGGGACGCTGTGGCTTGGACACTTGCTCTGGCGGTGGCCACACGCTCGCAGGCTCTGGGTGGCAGGACCCTTCTTCCCAGCGTTGCCCCCGCCCCGTCGGGGTTACGATCCCCCTGCAAGTCTGGCCTGCAGGGCCCCTTGGCTGAGGCGTCTCCCTGCGCTGGGCCCGCTGCCCAGGGTCCCCCTCGCTCTCCCCAGCTGCTCACCGCACCCGGCTCCGGACTGCTCCAGCCCCAGCTCCACCGCTCTGCCTCAGCTCCAGCTCCTCTGCCTCAGCACAGCTGCTGCTGCTGCTCTGCCTCCAGCTGCCTGGGCTGCTGCCCTGGCCCCTCTGGCTCTGGCTGCTGCAGCTTCTCCCCCCAGCGCAGGTCTGTCTCTGGGCTGCAGCTTCTCCCCCCCAGGGCAGGTCTGTCTCTGGGCTGCAGCTTCTCCCCCCAGGGCAGGTCTGTGTCTCTGGGCTGCTTTTCTGGCCCCTCCAGATCTGGCCCAGCTCAGCTCTGGCCTCTCCTTAGCTCAGCCCCACTCACTCTGACTCAGGCCACTTCAGCTCACACGGAGGACGGGATTCACCCTGACCTCCTGACTCCCTGATTCGCCTGCCCGCCCTGTCAATCAGGCTGACCTGGAGCATTGGCCTCTCCCCATTGCCCCTGGGGACTGTCAGTCCCATCGACCCTTCCCCTTTTGGTACTGGGAGCTCTGAATGTTAGTAAGGGGATAACAGTCCCCTTACATCTACATTCATATCCTTGAGTTCTTCAGTCCTGTCCACGTCCCTAATTCCCTTAATTTTTTAAAGTTTGCCCAACTGCAAACAGATGGACATCATACCAAAAGGACTAAAGGTAAAAAATCCATTACAATCTACTTATCACACAGACTATGCTGACAGATTGTGTCACACACTCTCAAAGAAACTGCAAAACCACCTGATCAACATCCTATACAGCAAACAAGGAAAGATTAAGACTGAGCTCTCAAAACTGGATACTCTTATGGAAAACCAACCTTCCACACAAATTTCTTCATGGACTAACTTTACAAAAACTAGACAAGCCATTTACAACACAAACTTTGCTTCTTTACAAAAGAAAAAAGGACACTAAAGTATCTAAACTGCTGCATGCCACAAGGAACCACAACAGTAGTTCCCTTACCCCACCCAACAATATTGTTAATCTCTCCAGCTATACTCTCAGCCCAGCAGAAGAAACTGTCCTATCTCGGGGCCTCTCCTTTTGTCCCTCCAGACCCACGAACATGATACAGTTCTGCGGTGACCTAGAATCCTACTTTCGACGTCTCTGACTCAAAGAATATTTCCAGACCTCTGTACAACATACTAACCCACAGAATCCTTCCTATCAAAACTACAAAAAGAAGGATTCTGCGTGGACTCCTCCTGAAGTTCGAAACAACAAATTGGACTTCTACATAGACTGCTTCCGTCGACGTGCTCGAGCTGAAATTGTAGAAAAGCAACATCACTTGCCCCATAACCTCAGCCGTGCTGAACACAATGCCATCAACAGCCTCAGGAACAACTCTAACATCATAATCAAAAAGGCTGACAAAGGAGGAGCTGTCGTCATCATGAATAAGTTGGAATATGAACAAGAACCTGCCAGGCAGCTCTGTAACTCCACATTCTACAGGCCATTATCCTCTGACCCCACTGTGGAGTACCAAAAGAAACTACACCATCTGCTCCAGAAACTCCCTGGAAAAGCACAAGAACAAATTTGTACAGACACGTGCCTAGAACCCCGACCAGGGGTATTCTATTTGCTACCCAAGATCCATAAACCTGGAAATCCTGGACGCCCCATCATCTCAGGCATTGGCACCCTAACAGCAGGATTGTCTGGCTATGTGGACTCTCTCCTCAGGCCCTATGCTACCAGCACTCCCAGCTATCTTCGCGACACCACTGACTTCCTGAGGAAATTACAATCCATCAGTGATCTTCCAGACAACACCATCCTGGCCACTATAGATGTAAAAGCCCTCTACACTAACATTCCACACAACGATGGACTACAAGCTGTCAGGAACAGTATCCCCGATACTACCATGGCTAACCTGGTGGCTGAACTTTGTGATTTTGTCCTCACCCACAACTATTTCACATTTGGGGACAATATATACCTTCAGGTCAGTGGCACTGCTATGGGTACCCGCATGGCCCCACAGTATGCCAACATTTTTATGGCTGACTTAGAACAACGCTTCCTCAGCTCTCGTCGCCTAACACCCCTACTCTACTTGCGCTACATTGATGATATCTTCATCATTTGGACCCATGGAAAAGAAGCCCTTGAGGAATTCCACCATGATTTCAACAATTTCCATCCCACCATCAACCTCAGCCTAGACCAGTCCACACAAGCGGTCCATTTCCTAGACACTACTGTGCTAATAAGAGATGGTCACATAAACACCACCCTATACCGGAAACCTACTGACCGCTATACTTACCTACATGCTTCCAGCTTCCATCCAGGACACACCACATGATCCATTGTTTACAGCCAAGCTCTAAGATACAACCGCATTTGCTCCAATCCCTCAGACAGAGACAAACACCTACAAGATCTTCACCAAGCATTCTCAAAACTACGATAACTGCATGAGGAAATAAGGAAACAGATCAACAGGGCCAGACGTGTACCCAGAAGCCTCTTGCTGCAAGACAAGCCAAAGAAAGAAACCAACAGAACTCCACTGGCCATCACTTACAGTCCTCAGCTAAAACCTCTCCAGCGGATCATCGGTCGTTGTCCAGGATCTACAACCCATCCTGGACAACGACCCCTCACTTTCACAGGCCTTGGGAGGCAGGCCAGTCCTCGCTCACAGACAGCCCGCCAACCTGAAGCATATTCTCACCAGCAACTACACACCGCACCATAACAACTCTAACTCAGGAACCAATCCATGCAACAAACTTCGATGCCAACTTTGCCCACATATCTACACCAGGGACACCATCACAGGACCTAACCAGATCAGCCACACCATCACCGGTTCATTCTCCTGCACATCCACCAATGTAATATACGCCATAATGTGTCAGCAATGCCCCTCTGCTACGTACATCGGCCAAACTGGACAGTCCTTACGTAAAAGGATAAATGGACACAAATCAGATATAAGGAATGGCAATATACAAAAGCCTGTAGGAGAATACTTCAATCTCCCTGGCCACACAATAGCAGATTTACAGGTAGCCATCCTGCAGCAAAAAAACTTCAGGACCAGACTCCAAAGAGAAACAATAGAGCTTCAGTTCATTTGCAAATTTGACACCATCAACTCAGGATTAAACAAAGATTATGAATGGCTAGCCAACTACAAAAGCAGTTTCTCCTCCCTTGGTATTCACACCTCAGCTGCTAGAAGAGGGCCTCACCCTCCCTGACTGAGCTAACCTCGTTATCTCTAGTCTAAGTCTTCCCTGCACATTTATATCTGCCCCTGGACATTTCCACTGCTTGCATCCGAAGAAGTGGGTATTCACCCATGAAAGCTTATGCTTTAATACCTCTGTTAGTCTATAAGGTGCCACAGGACCCTTTGTCACTTCTTCCTCCTTCTGTTATTGCCTGCTGTGCCCCTTCTTCATTTTCCAACTCAGCAAACCTGTTCTTGAGCTCTGTTTCCCCTTTACTGTACTTACTTTCTTGGAATCTGTTTCACAGGTTCTCTTAAGGAAAATGATGACTTAAGAATAAATGCTCTTTCCTCTATTACGAAATTGATAAAAAAGTTATTTAACTGCAGTAACACAATACAAGCTTTGCAATGTACAACATATTGCTGTAAAAATTCATTGGACCACAGCCATAGGACCTAATGCTAATGTCAACTCACAGGCAAAAGTCCAACAGGGTTAAATAGGAGTTTTGTCTGTACCAAGGACAGACAGGCCCCAATTCAACGCGGTACTGAAGCATGTGCCTAATTTTAAGTTCATGAATAGTTCCACCGATTTGGTAATTAGGCATATCTTATTTGAGTGAATATGTCTTCATATTTTATCTAATTGTACCTGAGATTTACTTATTTAGGAAGCAGGTTTGCACTAGTGGAGGAACATGTGTGTGCATGCATGCAGATGTACTGTGTGTGTACGGCTAAAATAATGTAATTAGTTTTATACATGTGTATAAGGCGAACTGAAAGGAAGGAGAGTTTCCTTTGTTAAATGTTTACCAGGAAAGGCCTACTCATGCACAAGGGAAAGGCCTAAAGATGCAAACTATAGCACTGAAAATTTTCCATGGATTTTCCAAATAAAAATCTACAAACGGCAAACCAACCTCCAAATTGACCAAAATAACTTGTTTTTCCATTCGTTGGTAATTTCCTCTACCTGCTTTGCTAAAGACATTACATTATTAAAACTCAAAGCATTTAAATATAATTTATATTGAAACAGTTAACCTTTTATTTTTCTGCAGTTCACTGAGCTAAACTTGGCCAATAGTCACTTTCTAATCTGTCTAATTACTTACTGGTTGCACCTACTGGCCAACTGCAGCAATGATGAATGTAAGCACTATAGAATATTGTTCAACTCCAAAGCCAAAACTGCCATGAAAACCATTCTGTTAATATTAGGTCTTGTAAAATATTTTCTTTTTAATTTAAAAAAAAAAAAAAAAAAAAAAAAAAAGGTAGAGCTAAACTGCCTGGTAGTCTGTGCTTCTCAACATTGTAATGAGGCAGGCATATCAAGTATCCATTTCACGGTTGGGTAAACTGAGACAGAGAGAGAGATTAAATAACTGGCTCAAGATCACACACCCAATCAGTAATAGAACCAAGAATAAACTGAGGAGTTCTGGCTCCCAGTCCCCTTCTGTAATAACTAGACCACAGTGCTTTAATATCTCTTTGGGGGGAAAGGGGATCGTTTCCCTTGATTACATATTATTTCTATATATAAAATCATACATATTAATAGAGTGAAACCCACTCATACATAGTGGTGATGAGTTATCTTTTCTTATTAACAAAACATGGTAACCAACTCTTCACTCATTTTATTTCTAACATGGAATGATAGCATTCTTTTAATGTATAACTATTCCTATTAATTAATTTTAATAGTTAAACTTTAAATAATAAATACATGTGTGAGTACAACAGCAAATTCAATAGTGTAGATGCTCTTACAAAAGAAAATGCCTTTAAAATTACAATTTTAATAAAATTATCTAATCAGGGCTTTGGAGCTGTGCTCCTGCTCTGCTCCAGCTCCAGACAAAAACCTGCAGCTCCACTGCTCTGGAACTGCTCCACGCTCTAGCTCCAGGCTCCGCTCCAAAGTCCTGCTTCTAATGCCTGTAAAAATGTCATATGTAATTCAATAGTCCACAAATACAACACTCCTGAAAAGAAGCCGCAGACTCATCCCCACTTCTCAACATAGTTTTAATAGAAGAGTTGTTACAGCAAGGCCTCATACTTAGAGATTTCATTACTTTTACAAAATACATTATTCTATATTTGAGTAAACTATGAAGTAATCATAGGCATTCCCACACCATACCAGTGGTCTATCTAGTCCAGCATCTTGTCTCTGACAGTGACTAGTACCAGTTACTTCAGAGGAATGTACAAGAAACCACATAATGAATAATGATGGACTAGCCTACCAAAAGAAGAAGTTTTTCTGAAACTTCATCAGTTATTGTGTGATTTATCCCGATTCATATGGGTTCATATCCCTTATAAACAATTTTTATCCTGTCTAATGTAAGTGTGGATGTTCTCATTATCCATATAAATCTTTATTGAATCCAACTGAGCTCTTAAACTCAGGGATATCTTGTGTAATAGATTCATACATTTTAAGGCCAGAAGGGACCATTGTGATCTTCTAGTCTGACCTGCATAAACACAGGTCATAAGACTTTCTGGAATTAATTCCTGCTTCAAGTCCAATAGCTGTGGTTGAAGTAGAGCATATCTTTTAGAAAAACATCCAACCCTGATTTAGAAATTTCAAGTGACAGAAATTTCCCTGGTTAGTTGTTGCAATGATTAATTACCTATACTGTCAAAAATCCATGCCTTATTTCTAGTAAATTTGTCTAGCTTCAACTTCCAGTTATTGGGTCTTGTTATACCTCTGTCTGCTAGATTGAAGAACCCTCTATTATCAAATTTCTGTTCCCCATGTAGGTACTTATGGGCGGTGATCAAGTCACCCCTTAACCCTCTCTCGGTTAAGGTAAACAAATTGAGCTCCTTGGATCTCTCTTTATAAGGCATGTTTTCTAATCCAAGCACCAGGGGTTAATTATGTGTTGTATAAAAAGTATCTGGTTAAAGTAAATAGTTAAATTTTACTGTATCAGAAACAGTTAAAATTTAACAATTGCCTAAATAAGGTCTGCTCATGCTCTCACTGAAGTTAATGGAAAACTCTCAATGACTTCATTTGGAGCAAGATTGGGCCCTAAATGAACAGGTGCATTATGCAATGTGTTTTTTCTTCTTCTTCAAATTATATGTTTGATACTTGCTAATCTGTAAAATACAGGCAATAGCAGGGAGCTTCCCAGTCTGTGTGAATCAGCAAGATTCTTCTGCATATAATTCAAGTTGCAAAATAACAACATTGGTAAAAAAACAGCTACAACTTGGACATAGCACACTGCACACCTCTCAACAGGAAAAGAAGAAGGAATGCTAGATTCCTGGGTGCACTTGGAAAAGTTATCAAGCTTCATGCTCTTTTACAAGCCAAATAAAAAAATCTGATCATTTATGAAACCAAAAGCCAGAGCAGAATAAAAATTCTCCAAACCAGTCATCAGTGCTGGTGTGTGCCAAGAAGATCTGGATGTTATCCTGCTGTGGAACAGATTTATAGCACCACACACCTTCATTTATCCTATTACTGTGCATGGAATGAGAAACACTATCCCAGTACTGCCCTCAAAAATAATTGTATTTTGCTGTCACTGAGTAACAACTGCCTTCTCAATTACAATATTTATTACTATTTGATAAGGTACCAGCATCCACTACCTTCAGAGAGAAAATGAAGCATTAAGTTTATATTCCAACCAGTGATGTAAAATAACAGAGAAAAGATTAAGAGCCTGATCCAGGGCCCACTGAAGTCAACTAGAGTCTTTCCATTTACTTCAATGGGCACTAAGTCAGGCCATAAGTGCCAAGTGAATTAGTAAAAGCTAATTTTCTGGCTGTCTTTGTTTGTTGTTGCATGATGAATAAACCACAAGCCAGATTGGTGTAAAAACTCCTAATTTATACCACTGTGAACAGAAAATAGGACCCATGAGTTTAGCACTCCATGGACCTGGTCCAATGACCACTAAAGTCAGTGGAAATGTTCCCATCAACTTCTGAGAACATTAGATCACATTCCATGCGAATGCCATACAATTAGATTCTCTAGCTAAACCTTTAAATTTCAAAATACACTACATATCTGAAAAAATCTTCCAAAACATTTAATATTAAAACTGTTCTGTTTTCTAGCTGCAGTGTGCTGTTGCTGTTTCTTTGTTTAGAGTTGCTAAACTACAGCTACAAAATGAATCACATATTTAGGAATGGTTCTATGGATGTACTGAGAGGTAAAAACCTCTAAATATGTGCCACCCACACACACTGTTTCCGAGGGGGTCATCATTCAGTTGTCAAGCTGTATGAACTTAGATGGGAAAGACTAAACGGGGTGAGGGGTGGGGGGTGAGAAAGGTTATGGCTGTGGCTTTTCTGGGGCTCCTGCTACTTTGTGACTGTTGACATTTAAGAGACTGGAACTGTGTCTGTTTAAGGAACAATTACTAGAAAGTGTAACTATAAATCACTACAGAAAGTTGGAGACTCTGATGAGCAGTCAATTAGAACTAAAGAGGAGAAAATACCATCAACTAAAAGCAGAACAAAATCATCCAATCAAAATACAAAGCTATCACTAATAGTAAATTGTTCCAACACTTGACAAAAATGGATACTTTTATCAATATGCAGCTCTACATTTTACCTGTAAACTGAATTACTAAAAGGGATCAAAATACAAGATAAAAAAATCCACTTTGCTTAAGAAGATGTGTTATTTAATCAGATTTCTCACACTGTTTTTGGTTATTCTTTTATTGCTACAGCTGTTGACTAAGTTTAGGCAGCTTTGGCTTATCAGCACAAAGCACAGGCCAAAGATTAATGTACTAGTGTACATTAATTAGTAGGAGTAGTAGCAACAATTACTGTAACATGTAGAGGTCCAACGATTGGGGCCCCACAAAGGCATTTTACAAACACAGTGGTGAAAGATAGTCCTGAAGATTTTATAGTCTAAACCAGCATTTCTCAAATGCGGCCACTATGGGGCTTTTCTTGTGACCACAGCCTCCTGGGCAATGACTGGAGGGTGTGGGGGAGCGCGCAAAGCAGTGCCTTTTCCCCAGGGCCACCAGAAGGGATTGGGCCCTCCCTCCCTCTGGAGCCACAAACGCCAGAGGAGCGGGTAGCCAGTGAGTTCCCCACCTTCCTGGGGGTGGTGAGGTTCGGGCTTCCACCGTGGGGCGGCGGGATCCAGTCGTGGGACGTTGGGCTCCGGCCCTGGATCCCAGCCATGCAGCAGCGGGTGTCGGCTCTGGGCTCACCCCCACCCCCATTTTTCTTGATCCCCTGCAGCCTCCTCTGGCCCCAGGCTTTGACCATGCAGTGGCAGACTCCAGCCCTGGACCCTGGGCTCACCTCCTGACACATTGTCCCCAGGCCCCATTGCCTCCCTACCCACCTCCCCATCCAGGGCTTAATTTGTCCCCTAGCTTGCCAGGGCTGAGCAAGTCTGCTGTGAAAATTGATATTTGTATGGTAGTTAATATCACTTTTCACAGCCTCCCAGCTAGCTAGTAAATCTGCTAAGAAAAGTGATATTAGCAAACATACAAATATTACTTTTCGCAGCAGCAGACTTACTAGCTAGCTTGCCTTTTTTTAAAAAAGGCAACCAAAAACAAAAGAAACAACAAAAGACCAGAATGTGCAAAGCACCTTATTTGTGTTTCTATTCTCTTTAGGTCCAGTAAAGAATAGAGAACTGTACATTATTTTTATTACTGAGTCTGCAAAAAACACCCTATATAAATAAATTATAATGATTTGGACATGTATATGTTCATATTTATTTGTTTTTCCTAAAGTTAATTAAGTAATTTTAAGAAAAATTGTCATAGCGGCCACCAGCAAGAGTTGATGGCTGCACTCTGAGGCCACCAAAAAATTTACTGTGAGAACCCCTAGTCTAAACAGACAAGTCAAACTAAAGGTGGGAGAGAAAACAGAGGCAACAGAGAGGAACTGATTTGACCAAGGTCACACAGCAGGTTAGTGAATAGAAACCAGGTCTCCTAACTTCCAGCCCAGTGCCGTGCACCCCCCACCTCCCCCCCATCTTTGCACTGTCCTCATCCTGGCCATTCCCTCTGTTGCATCATAGGATCCCAAGATTTGCTATAATGGATACCAGCATCAAGCAACCACAAGAGACCAAAACCAACACAGAGAGTTAAAGCAGTAATCCAGGCATGGTTCCCCCTTTTCTCTGATCATATCCCCTTTTCCCAGTTATCCCAGCCCTACACCACCAAAATGATCCACTTTATGTTGAGGTAGTTCTCCTTGGGGAGTTTAAAATCCCCTTTAGGGTCAGATTTCACCATGGATGAAGCGCAAACAGGCTATGGCACACTGGAAAATCTGGGCCCTGACGTTTGGCTGCTGGGAAGAATGTTCCTGCTCGACACAATTTCACACATCACTGAATGGGTCCTGTGACTCTTCTGCTGAATCAGTGCATTTACATCGCAGTATGTTGGCAAAGCAATTTGATTGGATTTACCATGCATTTGTGGATTAGCAAATTGTAGTCTCAATCCACATACTAAAAACCCACCAATCTTAAACTAGATATTTTTAGCTCACCACTGAAAACACAGCATCTCCAAGGACACATGTATTAATGCAAAAACAGAAAAAAATAGTTCTCAATATTGTAACTAAGAATAAACCCATCCTATAAACCAGCTGTTTGAACATCACATTATTTTGCCATATGAAGGCAATTAACTACAATTGGCAATACAGCCATTTCCTAAAACAGTAGTAATCAACCTTTAAAAAGACATGATCAAGTTAAAAATCAACCATTTCTTTCAGAAAATATTTTACCTAACGTTGTTATAAGTATAGCTATAATTACTATACATGAAAGAGATTAGAGAAAATTCTGTATTTCCTCTGTTTTTTTTCACTTTGTTTACTTTTTGCATTTGACAACAGCTTGTATATAGTCAGTTTCACTGTTTCTCTTACAGAATTAGTTTCTTCTGTTACACAGGCCTTAACAGGATTAGTTTCTTCTTCAGCAGGAGCATTGAGAAAAATATTGTGATAAATAAGAAAATTTTATTGTAAAACCACAAAACCTGGCAAAGGACTCAGAAGGTTTTGTACCTGAAACTACTATTAATTCATTTTTTTAAGTGGACCAGATTTCAAACTGAGTATCCTTTTAACAGTCAAATAGTGATTTAGTCATTAAATGGAGTCAAAGTGAGACTGAGAAGAACTCATCATATATTAATATTTCAAAAAAAGGATATCATAAATTGAGCAACAGCTAATGCACTCATCAAAACAGCAAGGGACAGATTTTGATGTCCTTACCACAGAAGACCTTATGTTGCAAATTGTCTCACTGAAACCAATGGGACTTCTAAAGGACAACTCAACAAAGTAAGAATATCAAAATCTGGCCCTAAATAAATTACCTTCCAGTACATCATTTCATGACCCTCTGTTCTTTGTTTTTAATTCCTTCTTTCCCAAAAAAACCCTCAAACTCAAGAAGAGAGTCACCTGCGGGGCTATAAAAAAGTCCAGGGTTGAGCACTGCTGATCTGTAATTTAGTCTTTGGGCTCCATTCTAGCCTACTAGGAATACATTATTCCAAAACAAATATGGTTATTTCCCAAAGGTACATCACATTTAATATTCCCTAAATCAGACTAATAAGTAACAAGCTGTGCTCATCAGTATTCCACAGCGAGAATAGCAGAGATTAAAAAATAAAATAAAATAAAATGCCATAAACTGGGCAATCAGAAAATATATATTATACTTAAATACCATGAAATTCTAGAGATGACCTGGTTCTCTTATTTCTTATGTAATATGATTAAGATGTTTTTATCAAGTCACAGTACAATACTGTAGCATCCTGACCAGTGTTCAAATATTTTAGTCACAGTTATGTGCCACCAGAATAGCAAGGTAAAAATACAGCCTAACGTAGGCACTTTGGTTGACTTGTTTTTTTAAATCTTGAATATCAAAGCCATTAAACAACCTAAACATTAAGACATCTAACAATCATTAAAACTTGTAGTTCCCAAGTTATATCCCTTCCTGACTCTTATGTTTATTTGGGTTTCTCTCTTTCTTTGTTTTCCTTATGAAATAATACGTGTAGGTCCTTTTGAAGATATTTGCTGGTGTTTAATAGCTGTTTGTTTTTTAAAGACATTTGCAGCCAAAAACTTTCAGACCTGGCTACCAGAGGTACACTAACAAAATGGAGTAAGTGCAAGGTGAGCAACTTGTTTGCTGCAGGTTTGTGACTGATCATTTGACCCTTACAGTTTGGGACAGTCTTCATAAACGATACATTGTAGTAACACATCCTACCACAAACGATCATAATACTAAATATTGGACCACAACACTGTAAAGCAGAAGGCTGTAAAAATATGCATTTCATATAGCTGTACCAGGTACCCATGTGGTATAGAGATGTGATATACAGTTATGCTTAGACCACATGAAGTGTTCATATGTCTGCATGTGAGTAATTATTTATAAAGAGGCATTCATTATACTGTAATAAGGGCATATGTTGGGTATGTTGTGAATAAGTGCCAAGTTGAATAGAGTGCTTCCAGCACCTGGCAAGTGTCATCACACTATAAATTATGCCATGAAGCATGTTTTTCCTTTTACACATTTTGAAAAACAAATTCTATGAGAAGTGCCATCTTGGATTTCCTCCATCTGAAATGAGGATCCCAACAGTTGCATTTGAGCCTAGAAATTTCTACCTATGTTATTAATAATCATAGGACTCAACTTGTGCAACCTATTTTACATAGATACAAATGACAGCCTATGGTGTGGTGATAATTTGCATATCTTTTCACATGTACACTACCAATATATACACAATAAATGGTGTCACATGCATCGAGAAAAAAAAATCAGCAGTCACTAAATGAAACTTCAATAAACATCACAGTAAGTATCATTAAGAAGCATCTTTCCTTTTAAAGGCTGTTACCATTAGAGTACTAGGTTATTGTATTTCTAAATGTCGAGAAATCACATTAGTATGTTTGCGTCATCTGACCAAGATTTTTCATTTGTATTCATTATTTATATTTTTTAAATATAAGATAATATGCACACAGTCTAGCATTAGGGCTTGATCCAAAGCCCACTGAAGTCAATGGAAGTCATTCCCTTAATGTTTGGCCTAATTTTTAAGATCTAAAAAATTCTAAACGTTCTGCTCTCCTATGCATAGCATAAACAGCTGTCCCAAGGAATGCTAAAGATTCATTTAGAGAAATGTCACCTTCAAAGGCTATCTTTCAGGTCCCTATTGCAACTTTTTATACCATATTTATAACGTCCAAAGCAAGCTGCTTTTCTTCACATTTCAGTTAATGTCATTGTCTTAATCACTTGCCCTGAGAATTTAACTTCAGAAGTAGAACACAAATGTAGTAGAATGCCCCAAATTCCTACTTTACCCACTACATCCATCTACGGGTGTTCCCTAGTCCCTTGAATGTAAAGCCCCTTGAGCTGAGAACCAGGTGCGTGCATGGGAGAGAAGGGAAGCTCTCAATATTTAAACGGAGACAATCACTGCAGGTAGCATGCTTCAGAATATAACAGTAATGAAAATGATGGATGCTGAAAATTAAGTACAGTAACAGTTTATACATGTTTTTAAAAATGAGTTTAATAAACAAAATGCATTTAAAAATGTGTTATATAACAGATTTCTCTCTATAAATATACCTCATATAGGGTGACCAGATGTCCTGATTTTATAGGGACAGTCCCGATATTTGGGGCTTTTTCTTATATAGGTGCTTATTACCCCTCACTCCTGTCCCGATTTTTCACACTTGCTATCCGGTCACCCTAACCTCATAGCAGAAAGAACTAGGACCTATAGCTCCCCAGAACTATTATACTTTCTCCCTTAAAATGACTCATGGCGGCCCCCTGACTCATATGTTAAGTTTTCTGTTGTGTCTTTTACTCAATTACACTCCTCCAGTTCAGAAATATATTACAGGCACATCATATAAGATTGGTTTTATGCACATTGCAGGAATTAATTGAGATCAGGTGCTTGGGAACACAATTTTAATACAGAAAATAAGGAGAAAACAACTTTCAACTGATTAAGCTATTATTTGAGACAGAAAGAGATGAGGTTTGATTGTAAGGATGAAAATGGTAGATTTTCCTTGCCTATGGTTGAAAACCATCTAAAACCACCTCAGCCAGAGATTTTTTATCCCTGGGACTCATAAAATACTTCTTGCTTTTGGAATACACCAGGCTACAACAAATATCATGTACTCTCCAGAAAACTGTCACAGAAAGTTCCTCCCCAGGTCTCCTAGAAGGGCTTTATTCCTGTTATCCTGAAAATGATTCAATACAAGCACTAGAAAGAGAATTTTAAAATTATTACTTTTAATGTATGCAGTAAAAATCTCATTCTAAATCTTTGCTGTTATAAACATGAGATGATACTCCGAATGGAGCAGTGCTCAAAACTATTTGTAATATAGGGTTCTCCTGCTTATAGCGTTCTTGACTAGAATGTTGTTCCTAACATGAGCATATACACAAAACACACATTTTCCTTTCCCCTACTACCTGCAATCTCATTCAAGCATTAGGTAGCCCGTCATGCATGTCTATCGCATCATTCCTGGATACAACGTCATTACTTTCCTTTCCCACACTTATCTGTGACCCCATTCTACCATAAAGAGACATGTATGTATGATTTCAATGGTTAAAATACATTGAAACAAGAGGGAGACCTCTCACTGCACCAGCCAACAAGAAAGTTGTTTGTGTGTGTGTGTACCGCTTCCCCATCCTCTGCTAAAAGCTTGGGTAACTGTGACCACTCCCGCACCCAAACTTTAACTCCTGCATGACATGACATTTCAGAAGGCCCATACCCACAACAGACATGTTGATAAACACTACGGTAACACAAACCAAACTACTGCCTTACTTTCATTGGGATAAAGTATACTTTGATTTTCATATTCTGTTCTATATAGGTTCCTATACTTCTTGCATCACTTTAGTATGTGACCCTGTTGATGCAGATTTTACTGTAATTTAAAGAGAAAGAAATACTGGACACATACCCAGCCTCCGTTGTCCTGGATCCAGTTGTGTAGGTGTCTGTTCAGGTACTCGGTCATCCACACAGCAATGCTGTCCACAAGAGGCGACATCTCCCGATTGACGCTCTCCATGCACATCACGCCACCGAATTCAAAGAAGGCCACGATCCTTCCCCAGTTAACTCCATCTCGGAACAGCTCCTCCACCACCGCCACAAAGCGCCCCCTGGCCGTGAATGGGGTCAAGTGCAGCTGGCCGGACATTTGGGCAAAATCTCTGTGGTAGCGGCGGGAAAATTCATCTCCGGCTTGGCACAGAGTCAAGTGAACAGCCTGCGGTGCTGGGTGCAGCCCATCACCAAGGGGCACGTTACTAGCAGCAGCCGAGCCAGGGGGCTCAGGAGGCAGAGACACCAGCCCAGCAGGGTCAGATGAGGTCCCAGCAGCAGTAGGAGGAGAGAGATTTGGAGAAACTGGTCCTCTGTTTTCACTGGCAGCCCAATCATATCCCCTCTGTGACAGTTTGTAATGGATGTAATTCAGCACTATCTCCCGGTTATCATAGCCTCTTCTCCCAGGATGAGCCATAATTTCCAACAGGGAGCAGCAAGGAGGAGGGAGAGAGGAAGAAGAGGAGCAGGATGAACCCAAAAAAGTAAAGCATCCAATAATAATAATAATACCACCAAAAAATTATAATCCAGTTATTGTATTGGATGTGGTTTCATTCATGATGGTATGAGGAGCTCTCAGGTCTCAGAGGTACTTTCATCTTCTCGGTTTGAGATGCACAGTATAAATAGATTTAAAATGCTGTAAGTATTTTATTTCCAGAAGCACATTATTTATTATATATTTATTTTAGAAACATTTTCTTCTTGATGCTGAAATATAGATTTTTTTAAAAATCTCATACTTATTCAAAACCAAGTGCATATTTCCCCTAGGTGCTGAACTAACTCATGTGAATGAAGGAGCTGAAGAACATATGCTGTAAAAACTGCAATTCAAAATGATTTGCTCAACAGCCTTGGATGAACGTTAATCCAATGCACTTTAAACTAAAAATCTCGAAACTCTCTCTTTTTTGTTTTTTAATTACACAACGTAAATTTCCTGTGTAAAGTACTTACTTGGACTATAAATACGTTCCTCTGTCAAGTTTCCTTTAAAAAAAAAAAACATCACAAGTCTTCAGACACATTAAGTTCTGGTTCCTTTGATGCTTCACAAGATCAAATCACCAAGGGGACAGGAAAGGGACCAAAAAAAAACCACACACCAAACTATGGATTTTAAAATGTATTTCCCCGACTTCTGTTAAACAGACATCTCCAAAGACATGTCAAAGATCAGAATATCCCGCCTCAGAGCCCAGGAAGGAGAACAACCCAAAACAAAAGCAAAATTATGAAGAGCAGATGAAACACACCTTTGACTCCAAGCTCTTGCAGAAGTGCTGTGCTTTTCCCTCCAATGCAACGTACAGAGACACATGCAATTAAATACATGTAGTTTCATTCAGACACTGATCTCTAGGCAGAGCCCAACGCTCCCCCCCACCCACACCCACACCCCCGCACTCAGAAAAAGGGAGCATCCAAATTTTGACTTTTGCCTAAATTCCAGGGAGCAAACGCATTTCCAAAGCAGCTTTGTTTGTATAAAAAGCAAGAGACACCCCCCCAGAGTGCAGAGGAGGGAAGAGGATGGGGGCGTGTGTGGAATATTATTCATACAAATTAGGACCGCTTCTAGGAAGTTGTTCCCTCACTACCCTCCCGCCCCAGCACCCCCAGCGCAGGCAGCCGTGCCAGCCCCCCCACCCCCCTCAGGCAGAGCAGCCCCCCTCGTCTTTCTGCCGCGGTGCGGCTGAAGCGCCAGTCCGGTCCGTGTAGCTGTGGCGGCCGGGGAAGCAGAGAGTCACAGCGCGGGTGCAGGAGGAGGAGGAGCAGCAGCAGAGCCAGTGGCGGGGAGGAGAGAGGCCCGCACAGAGGGGCGGGTTCCCTACAGCTCCACCTCGCTGTTCATTCAAGAAACCGGGGAGAGGAAGGAGAACCCGCCGCCCGCTCGCCCGCCACCGTAGCCATCGATGTCGCCTTGGCGGGGCGGGCCCCATGCCCCGTGCGTGGCCGGGGGCCGCCTGCCGGGCTCGGGCAGGCTCAGCTCGCCCTGCGGCCAGGCAGACGCTGGAGGGGACGCGGCTGGGAGGGGGAGAAACGCACCGGGTGGCTCCTTGCTGCGGGGCTCTCCTGGGTGGCCCTGGGGCAGAGTCAGGCTCGTGCCCGGCCCGGGGCAACTTCGCGGCAGGCCAGTGCTTCGCTGGGCTCCTCCGTGGGGCGGCGCCCGCCCCGGGCCTGCTCCTCCCGGGCCTGCCTCTCACACCGCGGCCCCTGCAGCCGGGCGGCTCCCGCGCTGCGAGTGCACCGCCCGGCCGAGGCGGGGACGGCCGGGGGGGACGCAGGCCCGCTCCTTGCTGCGCGGGCAGCTGCGGCTTTCCCCGCGCCCGCAGGCGGGGGGACGGGATGGGAGGAAGCGGCCGCTGCAGCAGATGGGCCCCGCCGCGCTCCTAGGAGGCTCGGGTGGCGGCTGCTTCCCGCGCAGCCCGGGGCGCCGCGCGGAGCTCCGCTGTGAAGACAAAGGCGAGCGACTTGCTTTGAGAGAGGTTTAAATAACATAGGCACAATCATGATAATCATCAGCCGAACCAGTTCCAAAGTTGGGGTGCCGGCAGAGCCGAAGAGAGGCCAGATTGTTATTTAACAACCCCCATCCCCAAAATCCCAGGCTAGCCATGTGGTTAGTTCAGGTATAGACGCTTCTAGTGCTTCATTTGTAATGAGAGAGAGAGAGGTGCTGGGGCTCAAGCAGTTGTTTTATTTTCATAACTGACACAGACAGTAAGTCCAGAGGTGCAGGGCTATGAACTGCCGAGCCTAGAGGTGCGGGGACTCGGCCCTGGCACAAATGAAGCACTGGATGTTTTTTCCCTCACTAATTTTTGCGCTTTCCACTTGCACTAGCATTGAAGGGGAAATGCATTTCTGAAACCCTCGTTCGGAGGGAAAAGCCCTGCCAGGTGGCCCAGGGAATCCTGTGATCATTTTTGCTCCTGGTCCCAACTCATCAGGATTGGGGGCAGCAGAGTGGGTGGCAAAGACTCAAGACGCCACTAACAAACCGGGAGAGATAGCAATATGGGAAATGTTTTATTGCAAAAACACTTTGTCACATAAAGAAGACCTTTCAAATTATTGAAATGTTTATTGTATTATATGGTACTTATGAGCTTTTTTACTTCCCTTTTCACTGGCCTGTATGGTTTTCCTTTATTAATCCTTTGAAAATATTTTGGGGGCTATCACATCTAATTTTAGGCCCCTGATGTGCAAATCTTTAGTCCTGGATGTTGTGCTTACAACTCTAATAGTCCAATTTAATGCACCTACCATTACAGTTAGCATCATGCCCTATAGTTAAATGTTGTTAGCTAAAGCCCAGAGGTCCTGATCCTGCAGAGATTTACACACATGCTTAATTTTGTGCACGTGACTAGCTCCACTGACGTTTGTGGGACTACTCACATATATAAAGTTTAATACATGCATAAACCTTTGCAGGATTGGGGCCTTAGTTTGTACACAACTTAGATTCTTAGATTGGGGGGCAAGGGAAATAAATTTGAGAGTAAATTAACCTAGAGGTTGATTCAACACACACTAAAAAGGCTACAGGAATCCTGCTGGAAAATAGGGTAGGAATCACCAATGAAAAATCAACACTACTATTTTTCCTTGTCTACACTAGGCAGCTACATTGATGGCTGGACACCGATGGTTGAAATTAGGATAAATTCCCAGTGTAGACAAGGCCCAAGTTAAATCAGGGTTGAAGGTACTCAGCATCTCAGTATCAAGCAGTTAGCATCAAAGGACAGAAACAGATTGCTAGAATTTATAAAATGGCCCTTTAAAGTATTTTCATGTATCTGAATGCAAAATCTTTGTAAATCCTGAAGAATTAAATGCAAGGTGTTAGCTGGAACATTACCCACTGTGAATCTAGAGGGGGAAAATATTTGAAATTTAAGATGAGAATTTGAGAGTATTCTTCTCATGGATGGGGAGTAGAAAGTACATTAATGCTTTAGTCACTATGAGGGACTGAAATGCAAGGCTGCTCATAAATGTTTACCTAAATTCCAGGGGGGAAACAAAGCCCCCCATAGTACACATAATTATTTTAAAATCAGGGGAGGATTTCTATTATTTTTTTCCTTCCATCAGGTTCTGAAGCAATGCACTATGATTCTTTAAAACTCACCTGTAAATTCCATTGTTTTGTATTCAAAGCATACTTGTCTTACATACTCACAATTCCACTGAGACTACACACACAAGTAAGAAGAGAAATATTTCAATCCCATAAGTGTAGGAACTGCCAGTGTCATAGTAGATCATTTCTTTCATTGTGCACACCTGTGTGTTAGTAATGTGCATTGATTTAGCTTATTTTTGCAATAGATTGTGCATGGATAATTATGTTATAATGCACTGAGTAGCTTCTGTAGAAAATTACAAAACAGCATCATGCAGCTGGATTCAGTTCTGTCAGTTGCTATAGTGAAAGAAACTAGATAATCTTTTAGAGAGACAACGTGGATGAGGTAATATCTGTTATTGGACCAACTTCTGTTGATGAGAGAGACAAGTTTTTGAGTTTGCACAGAGCTCGTCTTCAGGACTGGGAACGTTACTCAAGAGTCACAGCTAAATACAAGGTGGAACAGATTGTTTAGCATAGGTAGTTAACACATATTTCAAGGGACCATTCAAGGTGAAATGGCTGGTTAATACCCTTCCAGTCGAGGAAATGAAAGGGAGGGGGGAAGGCAGCTGGGGGGGTGTTGTTAATGGATTATAGATTGTTGTAATAAACGATAAATCCAGTGTCTCTTCATTTTTAATTATTTTAAATGTCTAGCAGAGTTATGAACTTAAGCTTCCATGCTCATCTTTTGAAAGTGTTGTGCAGTTTTCCTTTGAGGATGAGGACTGATGGGTCAAATATAGAGCAATCGCTTTGAGAAAAATGTTCACTCACATTGTTCTACTAATCCACCTTAAATTCACTTATGAAAAAAAGTTTTCTTACCACTTGTTGCCACCTAGTGGCTGCTGCTCACTTAGGACGTTTTTAAGTCACTGCGGCTCTTGGGGTTTATTTTAAAGGGGCACTATCAAATTAAAATCTGGTTTCAGGTACTAGCCATGCCCCTGAGCACCTCTGCTAAGTTTTGGGCTCTACAATAACATGTTCCTTTATTCTCTCTGGAACTGACTATATAAGAGGGACAGTGGCGCTGACTATGCACAAAATGTGGTCAAATATACAAAGTAAACAAACTGGTGGAAAATATAGACATTTTATTTTCTTTAAACTCATTTTTAGAATATTTATTACATTTAAAAATAGTACATTAAACAAGTCAGACGGCTGGTGGTTTTTAAGCTGTTGCATCCATTTAATATTAGTGTTTTTCAGAATAAGAATCTAGGAAGAAATAATATTATTTAGGAGAGACAATCAGCTGTGTTTCTGTAATTCTTAATTAGCAACAAAACTTGAGCGCCCTATATCCTAAAATGGTAGCTAAAGTGCTATAACAGTCTAGTATAGTTAAGCATCCCTCCGTTATGGATTCAAATCCTGTTCAATAGAGAAGTTGGATGTCTGCTGGAAAGTCACAGGATGAGTAAATCTGCTAATTTCTTTTAGGGTGAGAAGTATGTTGTATTTATTATCTGAAGACATTTTAAAAGGAAGCAGAGCATGGAGTAGGTCAAGTGAACTTTAGCCAAATGGACAATGACAATGCAAAAAGGAGTGACTGCTGTTGGATTATAAAATGAAACCCTTCTCCTTCATGGTCTTGTGCACGCTGTCGAAAAGGGACTCATAATTTACTAACAGTGCAGCTCCACTTACGGTATGAACAACTCCCAGCAGGGTTTGATGCCAAAGAGGTAAATACATCTGATCCCATCTAAATTAAAACCACCAACTGTGGAGCTGCATTAGTGATGAATCACAAGTCCCATTTCTGACAGTGTAGTTGCAGTCTAAAGGTTTCAGTTCTGTAAACTCTGACACATAACTTCACTCACATAAGTAGTCCTAGTGAAGTCAAGGGAACTAAAGGGAGTAAAGTTATGGACATATGCCTATCTCATAGAGCTGGAAGGACCTTGAAAGGCCAGTCGCCTGCCTTCACTAGCAGGATCAAGTACTGTCCCCTGAGAAATTTTTTGCCCCAGGTCCCTAAATGCCCCCCCAAGGATTGAACTCACAACCCTGGGTTTAGCAGGCCAATGCTCAGACCACTGAGCTATCCCTCCCCCATTACATAGATGTACTATGTCCTCTCCAATATCCCAGGATATTTTCCTTTATCACTATGATAAGACAAGAAAAAAAATTAGTGTGAATAAATGATAGAAAAAAAAGAAGAGCTTCCTTGTCCTGACAGGGAGAAAAATAGTGGTGATTTGCATATACAAAATACCCTGACATTTTCTTGCAAACAAACTGACTTTTTTAAAGAACAGGAGATACAGAAAGTGAGAACAGCATTAACCAATGCCATCAGCTACTAAAATCAGTTGCTTCTGCAACAGCAAAATATAGAAGTGAGCCAACTACAAGCAATCACAGAGGTTAAGTGATCTAAAACAGATGAGAAAATATCTCAGAGATTGGAGAAAACATGGGTAAAGAGCATAAAGATATGGCTGAGATTCATTGAAGGATGAGATTTATAGTCCAACAGGACTAGTAGTGAGATGCTGATCCAGAAAATAAAGATTGGAGAAAATGTAAAATTGATGGAATCCCGGGAGGGAAGAAAATCGGAGATGGAAATTTAATTTAATTAGTTAAGAATATTTCAGTATATTTTGTGTGAGGAGATAAAAAGACCTAGCTAAATGAATAGAATATACTGAGGGAATATAAACAAGTTAACAGAATAAAGTCAGCTATAATGTTCATAACTAACTTCAAATAGGAACAGATATTACAAAGCTGTATGAGAATTGTTCTCTTCAGAGTGGAATGGGTTAACAGCGATAATGATATTTTAAGTACAGGATCTAGACTCAGGGTCCCACCACAGAAAAATATAGTACCCACGTGGGGCATTCCTTTAAAAATGTTTTTGAATTTTAAAAGGAAAACGTTATTTAATTAGAGGTTGAAAAGAAGGCATCTTAATTCTGGAAGCAACTGAGATAGAATTTAAATTGAGAGCAATATAAAAAACAAGATTAATTAAGATCTGGAAAATCCAGATAAATATTTGTTTAAAGCAATATAAGGAGTAAGTCACAAGTTGTGACTTGAAGAACAACAAATTGGACACTGTTTAAAAACCAAAAAACTCCTCCAAACCTAAACTGGATGTGTTTAAGGGTTTTTTTTCTCAACTTGACATGGTAGGTTACTTTGTGTCGAAGGCGCTTTTAACATTGCAGTGTGAGGGAGTGGCATTTTAATACGATTATAAAGTTATGCGAGTGGGTGACAACTATGAAGTCAGCTGAAGTTTCACAAGTTTGTACTCTATATTGTTTTTAAATCATGTTTCTTGGTTGCTGTTTGGGAGGTAGGGATTTGGGGAAAGGGAAAGAAGAGGTTGCAACAATAGCCGTGGGGTTGAATAAAACAGGAGTAAAAAAGTTTCCATGACAAGAACAGCATGTTTTTGAGGAATGCAAGATAATGCAGTGGCAGATAGACAACTAGGAGTTTAGGATTTATCATGGAATGTAGGAGTAATTAATAAACCCTAATAAGAAATTTATCGCTGTAGCTCTTCTAGGTAGCATTGTGATGTCTGTCTTCTACAAGATACAAGATCTGATCCTGCAACACTTCTAAAGGTATTTAATTTTATGCATGTGAATTGTCCCATTGAAATTAATTGAGCTCATCATGTGAGCAAAGTTACTGGTAGGCAGGAATAGGACTTAATTAAGGAACATCAAGAGAAATTGGAACATCCAAGTGGAAGGTTAAAGCATTATGTACAGGGCCATTCTAGAAGAGACACTAGTTAGCAAGCAGACAGTTATGGAGCAGAAAATAGTGTGTGTCTGATTTGGTAGCCAGGAAAAGAAACAGAAGTAACTTAATACAATCAGTTGACTTGTACCAATCCGCATGTTACTGGGTTTATAGTCGGTGACGTAGCCAGGTTTAGAGCACAGGGGGAGCGGCGCTATAAAAAGGCGCCTCCCCACTCCCCCTGTACTCACCCCGGCGGCGCTTTAAAGGCCCCGGGGCTCCAGCGGCAGGAGCCGTGGGCCTGTTAAAGCGCCCCTCCCCCCCAGCCGGGTCCAGCAGCGGGGCTGGTGGGGGCGCTTTAAAGGGCTGGCGGCTCCCTGCAGCAGCAGGAGCCGCGGGCCTTTTAAAGCACCCCCCCAGCCTGGGTCCGGCAGCGGGGCTGGGGGGGCACTTTAAAGAGCCCGTGGCTCCCACAGCGGCAGGAGCCGTGGGCCTTTTAAAGCGCCCCCGAGCCCGGCTCGCGCAGCCGGGGTCGGGCAGCGCCTTAGCGCCGCTTCTCCTCACAGGGGGAGCAGCCGCTCCCCCTGTTCCCCCCCTGGCTACACTACTGTTTATAGTGAATTTCAGAATCTCCTAATTTTGGGAGGAGACTTCAAACATGTATGAAATATTGATTTATATAAAATGATTCCTGAGAAGTGGGGAGAAAAAAAAGAATTTTAAAGAAAAAAAAATGCAAGTTGACTTGAAATTTACACGTGGAATAGACCGAATTGGTGAAAAGTTTTGGGTTTTTTTCAAATTTTTTAAAAATGGCCACTGACTGTAGGTGGCTTTCTTTTGGGTGCCCAGTTTGAGCCTCATTTCCAGAAGTGCTGAATACCATGGTTCCCATTGACTTCAATGGAAGTTGTGGGTTCTCAGCACTTCTGAAAGTCACTGGCTACTTTTGAAAATGTGGGTATTAGTAAGCTATTCAGCAGTTCAAAAGGTGTAGTTGTGTATAAAGGTTGAAAAGATTTCTGACAAACTGTTCCCACAATTAATATCTACGAGAGTACTCCTGCTGTTGTCAGATCACTGTCTTTTGCCAATTAACTAGATGCTGTCAAGCTGTCTGGAGTGGTTCACAACTGTGAGTGCCTATCTTAGGGCAGACTGTCAGAAAACAAGGCAGACAGCTCAAACTAGTGGTGTGTTCTATACTGAGATTTCACCAAGCCAGTAACAAATGTGAACTCCTGGATCATTATACCAGTCTTACCATGGAGTCACAGACGGTCCCCTTAAACTCCACAGTCTATCTTGCCATCCAAAAAAACAGAATTTAGTGATAATGGTCACATACATCAAAAATCACACCACATCAGGTTTCCCCCAGTCTCAAAGGACCAGCCACTTACCCTCAGGTGAATTGGTACTCTGGATCTCACTGTCACACCAAAGACAATGCTGGCGGCCAATTCTTTAGTAAATTAACTAAAGGTTTATTAGCTAAGAAAAAGAAGTGAGAATTAAAGAGGTAAAAGCAGCTAAAATACATTAACAGGTGAGTCAAAGTCTATAAGTGCAAAATGGTAGCAGAGATGTGGTAATCTGCCAGTTTCACAAAAGTTTTTCAGGACTACCCAGAATAACTCTGGGGATCTCCATCTTCTCGTTTAGTCATTCCACCCTGTTAGAATCCAAACAGTCTAGGGATACAGGATCTCTCTTTGAATCAGTACTTACAGCTTTTTTTCACACAGAAAGCAAGCTGACAGTCTCTCTACCCACATGGGCATTTTCCTTTGATGGGAGTGAGCAATACATTTTGTGTATCTGACGTCAGGTCCTCACCACAATGGCCACTGGTTATAGAATTAGCATCTTTTCTGATAAAGTCCTCCATTAGTATCTCACAAGATTGCTTTGATGGATAATTTAGTTGCAAGGGTATTTACCATGTAAAGGTTGTCAGTTACATTATGACAGGAACAGATAAGCACAAACTTTATATAGAAGGGAAATGATCAGATATTGTAAACATCAAATGATCTTATCTGTATGCAGTTGTGTTGAAAAATTGGACTCTGGCATTTATAAATTAGGGTAAAGAGATACAGAGCACCTAAAGTATATATAAATTACATCCTTTCAGAGAAGTCTCTTGTTCCTGAGACTTGGGCTTTGACACTAACACCAAGGCAACAAAAGTGTCAAACTCAGTGAGGCATATAGACCAAAAGGCAGGTCTGTTAAATTTATTTCGAGGAGGTTTAATTATGGTTGATGGGCCAGGGTATAAATTTAAGACATGCCAACTTTGACCCACAGTGGATCTGCATGAAGACTGAGGGTAAGGGCCTTTATGTAGTGAATTAACTTTTAATTAACATTTGTTCAGTAGCTTATTGCCCCCCTCAGCATCACCAGGTGTGAACATAGACTCCCCTTTCCAACCACTGATAATACTGCCCTTTTCTATCAGCTTTTTCCATCCTTCTTTCTCTGTTCTTTCCCCCATCCCTGTCTCTAATCCTTGCAATTTTCAGTTTCCACCCACCATAGTGTTGTTTTCCACCCCCTATTCCATTTCATATGCTAAATGATCATCAGTGAGCTAACATCTAAACACTTCCACCTTCTCATGTTTCTTTGAATGTATAAATATCTGTTCACTGTATGTTCCATTCCATGCATCCGATGAAGTGGGTTCTTAACCCACGAAAGCTTATGCTGAAATAAATTTGTTAGTCTCTAAGGTGCCACAGGTATTTTTCTTATTTTCTTTTTGCTGACACAGACTAACACGGCTACTACACTGAAATCTAAAGTCTCTGTCTTTATTATGTTTTAGAATGATTACCCTTACCCCAATGAGATGAATGAAACATGAAGTGTAGGCATGTTTCATCTACAGACTCAGGGAAATGTCACTGTATTAATTCACACTTCACATTTAGAAGATTTTGTTTGCAATGATGAAGACCAAATTTTGTTTTAATCACACTGTGGGTTCTGGAAAATGTGACTATAGCAAGCAGACTACATAAATACATCAGAGTAAATACAGGTACATGCATGAGCCAGATGTTTGACACAGGTACCCTAAAGAATGAAAGTGGTTCAGTGCAATATACAGTAGAGGTCAATACACTTGGGGAATGAGCAGGATTTATGGTAAATGCTGACACATGAGAGGTAGTGCAAGTATTCAGCGGTAGGCACAGATTGCTTAAGTGGAAAGACTTGGAACTTGATTACTTTGGGGTTACACTTCACCCTTAAATTGGACTAAAACGTAATTTAAATATGGCACTATTAGATTTGGTTTTTAAAAAACAAAAACAAAAACCCTCAGTTCTGCTTCATAGGACAGACTTACTGAAAGTTTGTTCTGACAAGAATCCTGTTTAACATTCATTCCATGATATCTCTTTAAGTGGTGGAATGTAATAAATGATTCTGTCCATTGGTTAGCAAATTCAGCCAGCCCAAGGTGGTTAGTCGGGGTGTATGGGGCTTCTAGACTTTTTAATATTCCAGCTCTAGGAGTTCATGAGAATACTGGCTGCTCACTGGAACTAACGTGTGTGGGAGCTAACAGTAATCAGCATTATCTGTGAAAACACAAACATCACCTAGCTGATATCACTGTTTGTGAAAGTCAGCTATGTAAAATATTAAATTGTATGATAAGAGTTGAAAATATTTGTACTGGACCAAAGGCATTTCTGGCTTTGGCAGATCATGCAATATTGGCCCTTCCGGGGGGGGGGGGGGGGGTAATTTCCCTAATATTAACACTTGTCTGTCTTCCATGATATCCATCTCGCTAAACAGTCCTTGGTTTGCAGCTTTGTGACATGAGGATAGAAAAATTGTTTTCACCACCACTGCGAACCAAATTCAACCTTTTTGCTACTTGCAGATTTTAGTAAGCTGTTTTTATAACCCATCCTAGGAAGGTCTAAACATAGTAATTTGGGATATTGCATTTAGTAATTAGGCTTATTTGTTGTCTGATTTTGGACCAGGAGCTACTGCTAGAAGGGCATATCCACCATGTGTGGATCAGAGTTCCAATTTCTCCAAATTCTCTCCAGCAGCAATTTTTTATTGCTTTGAAAATATTCTTTAAGTTAACTAGAGTTGGATATAGGTTTCTAAGCAGCTTCGCCTACTGGTATTGCAAATTGCAGGACTTGTCTCTGTTCCATATTTGCAGGCACACTTTGTGGTATTTCCCCCCATTAGTATCTTTATTCCATCTACTGATGAAATGTGGGTATTCCTTCACATCCATTTTAATTACTATTCCCTGTGGTTAGACATTCATCCTTCTTTCACTACTAATCTTAGTGATTCCATCACAGAGCATCGTAATTGCAGATACTGGTGAAATGTAAGGGAAGGGAAATAATATGTAGTTTTGACGTCATCATAAGACATGATAGTTTCACCTCCAAGCAATTGGTTCATTGGCCTGATTCTGGCCACATCTCGGTCTTTAAAGTCCCACAGAATTCTGGATTACCCACAATTGAGGACAATGGGGATGGACATGAAGAAGGTCTGTTTGAAACCATATGTGAGATCTCTAGAGTCACTCTTTTAAATGAATAACTGTGGCTATTAGAGGGTCTCTACTACTTTGGTATCCATGCGACTACATTCAGTCCCACATCAGTGCATTCTGGTTGCTGTCTTTGGGGCCCATACTCATCTTAACTTCAATGCATCCAACTTACTAGTCATCTCAGCTGACATGCCTGAAAATACAATAAAGCTGGGAGAGAGGGTTGTCTCTTCTTTTCTTGCATAGATTGAGATAGCGGTTGCCTACCTTGCAATTGTTTCTCTGAAACCATAACTGGTATCGAATTACTCATACACCTTACTGGATTCTGAATGAACTATCAACTCAGGAAAGAGATCTGGGCCTTCTTGTGCACACTGAAGACTTCTGCTCAGTGTGATGCAGTGTCAAGAAAGCAAACTGAATTGTAGGGCACATATATAGGAATGGGGCTGGAGAATAATACAGAACACATACTATTATCGAAATCAGCAATCTCATCTAGACTATCATATTCAGTTCTGGTGAATCCATCAAAATATATATATATATCTCCCATATATATATATAGTGGGGGTTCAGTGACAGGCAAGGAGAATGACAAATTCTTATGTGAAGAGTGAAAAAATTAAGAAAGTTGTACCAGCAGAAGTTCTAGCAGCATAATGCCAACAACAAAACTATTTTGGCAGAGCACATTCACACTTGACGGCTTGTGCTGATGCATTGTGGCCACATGCCATCAAAATGCATTAGTGAAAAGCATTTTCCACTGTTGGTAGGCATTACAGTGTCCTCCACATCACCTTCAGATGCATTGCCTTGCTAGAAATTGTCGTTGTGTATTGTGGGCCTCTCAGAGAATTGTGGGCACATGGGGTGAGGAGCCCACATTTCCTTCTGTTCTCTCAGCTGCTATTGCATGCCATTTGTGAACTGTCTGCTGCAACCATAGATGTGGCACAGAGGAACATAGCTCTGTTCTCTATTGTAAGGGCAGGCAACAGCAAGCCTTGTAGCACAAAAACAACAAGATGAGTTTTTCTTACAGTGTAGAAGCATGACAATTGCATATGGAAGCATGAAACCCAACCTGTTACTGAATGGTAGGAAATCAGTTTAATGTTGGAAAAATCAAGTTGGGTCAGTCATCCGCAAGGTATGCAAAGCACTAGTGTGTCCTGCTGCTCAGCTTAATCAGGCTAGGCAATGTGCAGGAAATAATTGTAATGGAACGTTAATCTGAATTACACTGTTCAGCCATGATGTGGCACTGTGTGTAAAATACCTTATTTAAATGAACCTCAGCCATAGCTGGCAGAGCATCCGAGGATCTTATGATGAACACACCTGGTGTGTATAAGCAAGTGCTGTGACTGGTCCATATCTGGCACAGACCATGACAATAATCAATGGATTCAGTGAGCTGGACTTCCCAAACTGTGCTGGGGCAATAGCACAATGGGATCCTGATCTATTGGGTTTCTATACACTATGGTAATAAAGAATGTCCCCATTCTGTGTACTCCTCCATCCCCAGGCTCTGGGGTACTTCCTGATGGTTATGTTGGCCTTTTTGTATATCACTGTGGTTGAATACCTGACAAATACTGTCTGCTCTGGAAAAGTCCACACTATATGCATTTTTATAAATGCTGCATTTCTTCCCATGCTGAAAGCACTCTCCCCCTCCTTTTAGTTGACATGCATAGAAACCCCATCATGGTTCTTGGTGACACTGCCTAGCCTTTATTTCCCTGGCTCACACACTGGTAGACCTTTCCATGCTTCTGTGCTGCTTAAGTACTGCCTGGAGCAATTGCAGCATGACCATGGAGTGTGCCTTTGGGAGACTGGAGGGCAGGTGGAGTGTTCTGTGCGATCATAACCTCAAGTGAGGAAAACCTTCCTTGCTATATAGTATCTGTGAGACCAAGAGCAAGCCCCTATTTTTAGGATGGACGTGTTAGGTGGACAGGCTCTCTGCTCAATTCAAACAGCCTGAAAGTGATGGCCCCAGAGGTCCCGGCCGAGGGTCATGGGAATGTCTTACCATGGTGGTCTGGCCAAAGCATCTCTGACTCAGTGTCCATGAAAAGCTTAAATATTGCTTGCTGAAATAATTGTGAAAGGGTGCCCCCACACTGGAAAATTGTGTTTATAAATTATCAGGCTGTTCTGCCAGTAGCCCATGGCACCATAAATGCATTTTGGTGATTGTGCCTAGTGGCGTTTGCTTGGCTCTGTGTTGTCCCCAGCCAGGCTGCGCCATGATTTTTAACATTGAATGTGTCTCCCTTCTCTGCCAGCTGTAACCCATGCACATGCTGTGTGCGTGCACAGTACATGCTGCCTTTTCAAAGTGAATACAATGCCTCCGGCTCAGTGATTGCAATGCTATAGTGACTGTAGAAGGAAATGTTTATTGTGTGATCTTGCATTTGTAAACTGAAGTGTAGCATGTTTCTATTAATCATTTATGGTGTCTTGCCAAGCGGCATGTAATGCCTTAAAAGCACTGCTATTAAACAACCATGTAAGCACATGTGTGTGTTCCCTTATGATGTCTACTGCATTAAACCATTTATTAGAGTTGCCATGCACTTGCTTAGTGCTAATAATGATGCAGTTAGAGCCTCTGCAATAAACAAAATAAGCTGTTTAATTTTTTTTCTTCTGCACAGACAACAGGATGGGGGAAAGGAGGGTTTTAATATAAGGCAGGTACGAGATCTGGGTTCATGCTTGCCTCCGAATGTCAACAGGGGAAAGGGTGTGGTGTGGGATATGAGAACGCACACCAGAGTATTTTCAGGCTTATTGGGGAGCAAGAGGATAGGGTAGATGCCACTTCTCCCACAGCAAAGCCAACATACAGGAGTATATTTGCCAAGAGTGTGGGCAGATCAGCCTACAGCAGGGTTTATTTAAGGGGCATTAATGATCCCTTCCACCTACCAAAGTCTCTCTCCTCCAGGGATAACGTGCTAACATGAGACATTCACAATGAGAGGCAGGGGTCCAGCTGCATCCCATGCCAAACACTTCCGCCTCATCCACCTCTCTGGGGAGAAAAGTACCTTCCTCCCCTTCAGCTATGCCGTGTACACAGTAATTAGAGAGATGGTGGTAGGGTCCCTGCTGCATATAACATTGAACTTGGTATAAAAGATGCAGGTGACTCTCAAACTCATCATTCTCCTTCACCTTTTGGTGCCCTTGCCTCAGTTCTGTTCACACCATCTTGGGCCCCCTCGCTGGAATATCAGGGTTCTGCCATCTCCTTCAAGTTGCTATATTCTTATATCTCGGAGAGTATCCTAGTTGGGCCTGGACACACTTCTCTCCCCCATTGTACAAGGAAAACAAGCACTGCTCCAGACTAGGCAGCAGTACAAGAGTAAGGAGCCATATTTGCAGCAAAAAGGTAGCAGGGAACAGGAACTGATGTGGTTGTGAAGACTAGGTTGGGCATTAAAAGAGGTGGACTACTGGTCCCTGTGAGACCTGTGCAACAGAGGTCAAAAGTGCTACCCATCCCAGTCACTCCTGAAGGGAATGTTGCACCATGGAGGATTGCTTATACCAGTACACAAATGCCCATAGTGCCACTGTGCCAACAGTAATAGGAAACAGCTATGGTAGAAGTGGAGAGTTTTCTTGATATGAGACAAAATTAAGAGGCATCAATTTTATTTAGGTTTTAAAATATTTTTTATATTTTTATACCTACCAAGTTATTTTAGTAATTGCCAAAAAAAAAGTTGTAGCAATCTAGAAGCCAAACTTATTAATATTCCCCTTACTGCTGCTGCTATTCCAAAATACTTAAAGTATTGATCTATTTCCTTTTCAATATTCACCACCACTTAGGACTCTTGCATCAAGAAATTAACATTCCAGTTCATTTAATGGCCCACACAAACCAACAATTTCAAACCTGGCTGCCTAAAGTTAGGCTCTTAAATATACATGGGCTGATTTTCAAAGGTGATGAGTATCAGCATTGCCTATGACTACAAAGGAATTTGTGGATGTGCAGGGCTTCAAGTCAGGCCATAGCTTTAAATGCCTAGATACGGAGTTAAGAATCTAACTTCAAACAGGCAAGATTGAAAGTTTTGGCCACAATCTTGCATGTGAACAGAGTGAGGTAATATTGCCTACATACGAACACTATATATTGCTGATAACTGAACACAATTTATTCTAATATATAATTGATGTAATTGTAGTCTCCCTATATTGAGCCAATTGTAAAATAAATGGCTTTTACTAGCACCATTATCTTAACTTTCCCATCAGATAATGTAGTGTAGGGTTTAACAAATCATCTCAAAAAGTTGCATAAAAATATATATTTTGCCCTAGATTTTGGCATACAATGAGCTCAGTATAATCTCGCTTCTACTCTTACCACACGTTCTTTTAAGTAGAAAGAATGATGATATTTTATCTTTCAGTTCTCTCTAAAACAAAGGGGATGTGTAGCTATTAGACACTCCCTTTTGTTTAGAGGGCCATGAAGAACAATATGCCTCGTTTAACCAGTTCTCCCAGATTTCTTGTAACATCAGGCTACATCTCTGTTATGGACAAGTTATCAAGAGCAGATCTCTTAAATTCATTCGGGTCTTACTCTCACATATGCTATTAAGTCTTTTCCATTTGATATAATCCTCACTGATTTATTTGGGGAATTAGCATATTTCAATATTAATCCTAACACCAATATTATAAGCCCATATTATCCTCAGCTCTACTCTCTTTGTTTTTATTTACATAGAAATTCCAGAATTATGTATTGACTTTATTCATTGTTTGAATCAGTACCCATTATGGTTTTTACATAACATAGAAGGAGCTTCACAATTAGAACTTTAAAAATAACAAGGGAATTTCCCTACCAACAAAATACAAAGATGTGGTCTCAGTTCATTCTACCCAATTCTTCAGTATCTTGGCATTGTGGAGCTTTTTGTCCTTATTTGTTAGGATTGCAAGATGCAGCAATGAAGCATTGGCAGCTGGTGAAACGCATGTCCAGAGACTTCTGGAATGTATCTTTGTTGCTAGAGCTTGGTATCAATTTCAGGATTTTTCTCCCTAAATACAAGATAGTATCTGAAAAGCTAGAATGAAATTACCAGCAGTAAAGGATCATGGATCCTTTCAAGATGCTTTTTATTTAAAACTACCTCAAAGTACCTAGGGCGTAGGCAAAGAGATCTTTATAAGTTTATATTGTTTCCTAGGAAAAAACCCTTTAGTCAGTTCTCCAGCTTTTCTCATGATGGCCTCTTTCTGGTGATAGCAGTACAGCCTCACTATGAAGTCTCTTGCCATTGCAAACCTTGGGAGAGGATAGAACAATGTCACTTACAATCTCATCTGTTCTCTGCCAGTCAAATGCAATGGGATTACCAAAGAACCACCTTTAATTCCCATTGCTCTTTTTCTTAATCCAATTTTGCTTTAACCTACTACTTTGATGATCAGTTCCAACTGCAGAGTTTTCCTGCTCCTATCTCCTTGATAGACTTGGAAGGTAGAGTTTCCAACTTATTAATTCCCAAATATTTGCTATTAAAAAACAAAAAAATCAGTCCTCATGGCTTTAAAACTCTGCCAAGTTTTGTTATCTTTTGTTAGCATGTTCTTTTCCCAATCCAGGCTTGTTTTGGGTGTCCTAGCAGCCACGTTGTCTTCTCCACTTGCAGGTGAGAAGCTCGGAGTTCACAAGAGTAGTTTTTTTTGGAAAGCAACTTCTCAAATTTTGTATTTATTTCAGGAGAAGGTAAAAGGCTTACTTTTTGTAGAGAAAGAAGGGGATTTTTCTCTTAGAGATCAGCTGAGACAATCCTAGCCCATTAATATCATATTCTACAATTTGCTTTAATATATATTAAGGTAAAAAAAAATAACAAATAAACCTCAATTCTGAAGCTTTCTAATCAGGAAGAAAGCAAACCTTCCCTATCAGGATTCACCAGTATTAGAAAGTTGCATAAAATATTCAGCAAATCATGATGCTGATCCCACAGAGGCTCTGCTAGCATTATCCTCTGCATCTGTGCCAAGTTTCAGTGAAGTGAATGGGCACTCACATGCCCCTGCTAACTGATCTCCAGGTCAGATCAGGGCTACTGAATGCTTTACAACTTTGGTGAATGAAGAAGTATTAGTTTATAATAAGACTGACAACATGGAAGGCTTTCTTGCACTTAGAATGTTCACTGCTACAATGCAAATTTTACTTTAAAAAGTTATCCTTCAAAATCTGCTCCTAGAATAACACCTCTTGTGTTACTGTAAGTTCAGTTACAATAAACGTTTTACAAACCCACTGAAAAGATAATTGATTTACAAAAACTTGTAAGCAATAGGCTCAGGTGTTTTTGTTTTGTTTTTTTAATATGAAGAGACTTAAATTTAGAACATCAGAATAAGCATTTTTGTTTCTCCATTTATTTTGAGAAATACAAAACATGAAAATTAGTTTACAGTTCTGGCACAAAAGCTTTTGAAGCAATAAACTGGAGATGGGATAGGTTTTAAAAACAGCCATATACATTGTTACCATTTAAAAGTGCCTAGAGTGTTTCACAGCAAACTAACATGTAACTACATATTTCCTTCTTAGTAAATATTAAACCTACTTAAATTGCACATAAACCAGAATTTTAGTTAGAAAGTATACTGTATAATAAGTCTAATATTTAAAGCAGTAACTAGAAACTAAATGAAATGTAAGAAACTTTTTGGCTCAACTATCAAAACTTAAATGGAATGTTTAAAAGAATTTAAAAAAGGCATAACATTTGAGTCTGGTTATAGTATCAATTACATACTGTTAATTTGATAATTTGATGTAAAGAGTGTTTTGTTTTAAATTCTTCTGAGATCTGTGGCTCTACTGAAAAAAATTAAACGAGTATCTTGATTAAATTTAACCAATATGTAGGCTGTCAGTCATCTTTTCCACCAGATTACAAAGCATTCTTGTTTTTAGCTCTCCCACGATGTTTACAGCTTTATGCTAAAGCCTTATTAGAATCCCTTAGCTCTGATTATTTCCAGATTAGGCTGTTTTGACAAAAGTAATGAACCACCGCAGAATCCTAATGTATATGAAAGTCTGTCAATTAGCTAACTAAATGCACAAGCTTGCACCAACAAATCTATGACATTTAAAGATCAAATTCTTTACTTACCTGGTTCACACTACTAAAATAGATATAGGGTTCAATCTGCAAAGCCTTACTTAGCTATGGTATGGCTTATGCTGTTGGAACCCTGTAATGTAGATGCAGACTACGGTGATGGAAGGGTTTCTTTCATTACTGTAGGAACTCCACCTCCCCAAGCAATGACAGCTAGATCGATGGAAGCATTCTTAGATTTATCTACACTTCGGGGTTAGATTGGCATAACTACAAACACTCAGGGATGTGGATTTTTCACACCTCTGTCTGTTGACCTAAGTTTTAAGTGTAGACTAGGCCATAGTCAATGGGACTACTTACAATGTGCAAAGTTAAGTAAATACACATCTCTCTGCAGGATTTGGGCCACGGTATGTTAAATTAATTCAGTAGTCTTATCTGAGCACAAACTTTAAACTTTAAGAGCAAGCACCAGCCTTAATTTGGAGTCTTCAACCAGCATTTTCAAAACCAGCTACCCAACTTATGATACTTTAAACGGCCCAATTTTCAGTTTGGGTACTCAGCACTTTCTGAAAAAACAGTCCTTAAGACTTAAAAGTTCAGCACCCAGAAACTGAGGCACCCCGAGTCTAGTTGCTTTTGAAATCTTCGCCTTCAGGCTTTTGATATAAGTCAGAAACTTGATGTTATTTATAGTATTTTGACAGAAATACTAACTCATTGACTTGGCATCTGGTTTGAACACTTTTATTTAATCTTATTCTTGATTTATATCAAGGCTTGGTATAATATACACACTAGTAAGATATATCAGGTCCTGAGAGAATGGGCTGTGATGACTTTCAATAAACAAAGCAAACAATGACTCTGGATGTTATTGTAAATGCTCCATAATACACAATCCATAACAAACAGCACAGAGCAACTAATGTATATGCAAAATAGCTTCTGCTGTGAAACTCAGCTGTTTAGAATTGTAAGAATGCCCACTATGCTCAAATCTATGCATTCTTCTGATAATTAGAGGCATGCAAATTTTACATATTTAAAGAGGCACTCTGGTAGGTTGGCCCCCAAACTTAGGCTTTGTGAAGAGCGTTATAAAGCCTAGTATAAACACTCAATTTCTTAATGAGAAACTGTTTAGACTGTCAGTTTGAATACTCCCCTATAGGGTTTACAGAGCAAACACTGTAACACTGTGCTAGTGCAAAAAACCCAGTAAGTTAAACCGACTAATTGCACTGCGGGGGAGGGGGAAATAGTATCAATAATGAGTTACATTTTTGAAGTTATTCCAGTTAATAATGCAAGATAAGAAAAAATATTTTAGCATATAGTGTCCCATTAAACCATTCCTTAGATGAGGGATATAGAAGACTAAGAAACAGTATCAATTTAATCTAATATTCGATTAAAATGTATTCCTGTGGAGGAAGTGAGAATGACAAATGTTACCAGCTAAATTTTAAACCTTAAAATATGGATCGAGACTAGAAAAACCTGACATCTAAAAATGTAGGAGTGCTAACAAATATGAAAGATGCAGCTTTTGCAAAAGAAGACTCAGAGGCACTTACTGTAGTAGTCCAACTGAACAATATATCACAATCTCTTTATGCTATCATTGTTATGAACTAAGCATTTTCAGTGTTCGAAACTTAAAATTGTTAGAAAATATTGGGTTCCGTGTAGTCTGGCACAGATGTGAAGCAGTCTTGATTCATATGTGCATCTAATAAAAACCAAAAGAGTGGAGTGTATTTTTAAACCAGACCTTGTCATCCTAACAAGTATACTCACATCCAGGGATAAATTAACCTGGAATGCCACTTTGACCCTCCTGAAAGCTACATTCCTGCTACTGGAAGAGCCTAGCATTTTAAATTAACATTTTAATTACAACCGATTCTATCAACTATTTGTTTGGCTCATCATTTGCAGATTTTAAAAATGTGCATAATGGCAACATTAAGCTACCTTTCTCTCCTCAGCTTAACTGACAGATAAAAGGGGATAAATTAGAAGATTATACATCAATTTAAAAGTAGATTGTGGCTTTCAGCAATTTTAACTACTTGCCGTTCTAATAGTTTGATTTGTTTAGAAGGTATTTCAGAAGGCCAAAAAAATATTTCCCAGCATTTCTCAGTGGAGAATGGGTTCTTCATCTCCCTTTAGAAGAGTATGCAGCTACTAAAGCATACCTCAACTACTCCCACACTGAGAAGCTTTGGATCATATAGGTACAGTTCTCCCACCTAAAGATCCCACAGCTGTAATAGTGCATGATGAAAGCCATGGATAACTCTGTTTACCTATTTACTGACAATGGGGAAAGTAATCAGAACATTTAAAGTTAAAATATGGTTGTGGAAATCTATTAGGAGCCTAAACTCCCTCTTCAAGGAGAGTTCAAACTTCTTAGGTTCAATGTGTGATGGTATTTACCCTTATCCTTATCTCTGAACACACCATCAAAGAAAGAAAACCTAAGTATTTGTCCAGAATTACCAGCAAATAAGCCACTTTGAAATTTTACTCTTCACACTTGCAGTCTCTAGATTCACAAATGTTTCTCCAACTCAAACCATTGAAAAAACTAGTCTTCATTCATACTTTTGCATAGTTTTGGTATTTCCTGGGGTTGTACTTTTGTTCTCTCTTTCACTTCCATTTCAAAGGAACTCATCTGTCACATATCCAAGCATTTAAATGAAAGTCTTCAGGTGAGAAACTAAGTCCCATTTAGCAGCAAGCTGTCCAAGATTAACATTCTTCTGATTCAGCGAGTAAAGATTATTTAGTTTTATCTGTACTTTCAGATTTTTCCCTTTGTATCATGCAGCGACGAACTATGCTGTCAAAACTTCCTAGGTAAAACAAACCAATGATGCGAAAAATGCCCATGCAAACAACCTGCAAGCAGAGAGAAAGAACGTTCAGCTATTTCAACATGCTTTTATTATTATAGTCTATAAAACATGGATTGTTTTCACTTAATAAGCAAACACAGCCTCATGCAGGTAAGCAATATAAATTCAGTGACTCAATAAAAGTTTACTGGAGACTTGCCATGGACAAATTAGTTAACTTATCTGTGCCACAAATTCCATATCTGTACAATATTTTCTCACCTCACAGAGGTGAAGAATCAAGGTTTGTAAAGTACTTGAAAATGTAACGTAAAACTAAATTTTTGTGAATAAATATGGTTAAAAATTACAGCCTCTCCAGATCTTACCTGCTGAAGACCTTCAGTAATAGTAGTGACAGGTGACATTCCACTGGTCAGTATTGATAACATGTAACCATCTGAGCCCATAAAACTGTTAAAGTTTCCTTGCTGGGAAAGAGGGGAAATAAAACAAACAAACGAACAAGGTGGTTACCAAATTGCAAAATTCTCTGTTACTTATTTTAAAGTAATATTACCAAACAGATTGGCTAGTTTAATGGTCTTGCTGTCCTTCCATTCCCTTAATTCAGTGGGGACAAGCACTGTGAAGTAACACAGTAAATACCAAAAGAAATGTAAGAATTAAAAAAAAAATCATCATCCAACAGAAAGATGATAAAGGAACATTGATTATTTAAGATGTTTTCCCCACTTATAAACAGGCTTCAAGGACAGTACTAGATACTTCTACAATCAGAAGACTCTAGTGCTAGAATCTGAAGAGAATGAAAATACTGCTTATTCCTTATCAAGGTTAGTTTGCTGAAGGTAGATGCTGCTTATTTGGTACTTCATTTCAAGTGGGGTTAGAGACTGTTATTCCTTCACCTACACAGTATAAGTCAAAATGAGCAAGTTCTTAGGTACATGAGGAAAATATACCAGCTTTACTTGGTGATAGTGACCCCAAACACATTTTTGTTTTGAGCTGTAGATTGCTTAAAAGTACCCGAATAAGGTGTCCAAAATCGAAGTGCACGTGGAAGGCTGAACAAATCCAGGGGTTAATGACTGAGGGAGAGAGCCACCTTTTTCCATATGTATGCATGCACAACTGCGCATGCATACATCCCCCCCACCATCTAGCACGATGGGGATCTGATTCTCGAATGTGGTCTCTAAGTGCTAGTGATATACAATAGAACCTCAGAGTTACAAACACCCCGGGAATGGTGTTCATAACTCTGAACAAAACATTATGGTTGTTCTTTCAAAAGTTTACAACTGAACATTGGCTTAATACAGCTTTGAAACTTTACTATGTAGAAGAAAAATGCTCCTTCCACCCCCCCCCCTTTTTTTTTTAGTAGTTTACATTTAACACAGTACTGTATTTGCTTTTTTTTTGGTCTCTGCTGCTGCCCGATTGTGTACTTCCGGTTCTAAATGGGTATGGTTGACTGATCAGTTTGTAAATCTGGTGTTCGTAACTCTGAGGTTCTACTGTACAAATGTGAAATTAAGCATGCAGAAAGAGATTTAACATTAGCTAGAAGTTATAGCCTTCTCAAATAAGTGTAAATAGACCTGTCCATCTAGCAGTCTTTAATTGGTATGATTTGTTTTTACATACGGCACATTATGAAAAATGGTATTTGGCTTCCATGAACAAGAATTTCTCATTCAACAAAATAGTGACACTGTCCCCAAAAGCATTACTGCACAGATAACTATAGCAAATTATCTTAATTTTAAGGCAGCCCCCCTGTGAAAATACTGGGAAACTGGAAAATAAATATTTCCTTCTTATTTATTATTGTTACTCTGGATAACCCTTGAGCACGTAACAGAAAGTTGGCTACCTGTCATGATAATTTGCCCCCTTCCCTTTTATTTTAATTTTTTTTTTTTACACGTTTGGACATTCTGAAACAGTGTTCTGTACTGCATTCTCTTGGCCATAGGGTTTACTTTTTAATGTTATCTGGAAATAGCTAAGAACAACTATACAGCATGTGGGTGAAGACTCAAAAAAACCCCAAACACACACTTGGTGAAGGTTCAGATCAAGTTTTTGAAGTAAGAAAGGGATAGCCTCTCCCTGTCTGGAACTATAAATTATACTATTGGGTTACAGTTGTCAGTCAGACCATATGACTAAATTCAGAACAAACAAAATTTGACAGTATGTGGCTGCAAGCAAACATTACGACACTATTTTCATGATGTCCTTTAAGGCACTCCTCTTAATGTCATTTCTCTTTGTGCTTTAAGAATGAAGATTCTATATTACGACGAGATCTCTGAGAATAAAGAGGTGCTGGGAAGGCTGATGTCTCCATTGCTATAACCAGTGGGATTTTCTGCACTATGATTATTTCACAAATCAGATACACACACACACTAGAATACTATGAATTTTTGTATACTTATTTCAGTGTCAACTGATCTTGAACAGAGAAAAAGGCTTTCTTAGATCTTTTATAGGCACTAGGCAAGTAACCTTTTACTAACCATTTGATGCATGGAAAACATCTTTAATGTTTTAAAACATTCACAATTTTTGTTTGAGTCTATTCTGACATGACATTGCTGCATTTTCTTTTGTCTTAAGAGTAGAAGCTCCAAAGACATGTTAGCTCCAAGAGATTAAATGAAAGATGTTTGGGGGCAGGGTGATGAAAGTGAAATAAAGAAATGCTAAAGAATAACATTCCTGTACAAAAAATAAAAGTAACATTCCATGTAGAAGAAATGTTTTTATATTTAACAATTCTTATTTACATCTTTAAACAAGTACTTCATGCAACCATTTCCCATCCCATGCCTCCCCTCAAAAACCTTATTAAAAAAATTACTTACTATGGCATCTTTAACAATAATTCTGGCAACCTGTTCTGCTTGGCAAACAGATGTGGCTTCTGAAATTAGTTTAGTCTCTAACGGCTTTAAAAGAAGATCCAGAGTTATTATAAATTTGATTATATTGACAACACAGAGAAGACAAAAATACTCGGTTACTATTATTTCTTGTGTCAAGTAATTTACCTGCCTTAGGCTTTAAGTCAATAGTCTCCAACCTTTTTACACACACAATCACTTTTTGAATTTAAGTGAACTTAGGATCTACCCGACTCCATGAGGCACCACCCACTCCATCCCTTCTCCCTCCGTCGCTCACTCTCCCCCACCCTCACTCACTTTCACCAGGCTGGTGCAGGGGGTGGGGTTCTGGGCTGGGGTTGAGGGATTCGGCGTGTGGGAGGGGACTCTGGGCTGAGCCTGTGGCAAGGGTTTGGGGTGCAGGAGGCAGTGAGGGGTGCAAGCTCTGGGAGAAAGTTTGGGTGCAGGAGGGGGCTCCAGGCTGGGGCAGAGTGTTGGGGTGCAGGAGAAGGTACGGGGTGCTGACTCCGAGAGGAGGCTCAGGGCTGGGGTGCAGGCTCCTGCCTGGTGGCGCTTACCTCGGGCGGCTCCCAGTCAGCGGTACAGTGGGGCTAAGGCAGGCTCCCTGCCTGCCCTGGTCGTGCACCACTCCCATAAGTGGCCAGCACGTCCCTGCAGCCCCTGAGGGGCTGGGAGAGGGTCATGTGACTCCGTATGCTGCCCCTTCCTGCAGACACCTCCCCTGCAGCTCCCATTGGTTTCAGCTCCCCGTTCCTGGCCAATGGGAGCTGCGGGGGCAGTGCCTGCAGGCAGGAGCAGCACACGGAGACCCCCTGCTCTTCGCGCCCCAAGGGCCGCAGGGACGTACTGGCCACTTCTTGGAACGGCGCAGGGCCAGGGATCTTGCCTTAGCCCTGCTGGACTTTTAGCAGCCGGAGATCGCCATCAACTGTCAGAAGCTCCAGGATCGACCAGTTGATCGCGATCTACAGGTTGGTGACCACTACTTTAAGTGAATTGGCATCAGTTTAGGTTCGCTGTACCAATACTGTTAACAAGAGACACCTCATGGACTGTCAAATATAACTCCTCCTTTTATAAGGTAAAGGCAGTATTTCATAAACTAAAGGACAACTTCATGAAAAGTTGCCAATGCTTTGTTTGCTTTTAATTATTTAATATTTTATGATTGCAGAATATTAAAAATAGTAATTGCTCAAGTGTTTTATTCTTAATGGAAGTTATTAGAATGATCAAACTATATTTAGTGTATATACTATATATAATTCAAGTTCTATTGTCTGTAGCTTATACTAGAAGTTTAAACTGCTTTCCATTAACAAGAAAATACTTTTAGATCCACAAACCAATAAATCATTAAAAGTGTAGTTTTCTGTACACCGTATCCTTCAAAAATCCACTTTTGCATCTCTTCCCTTTCTTGGAGATTGACAAAATTTACATGTGAAGTTCTTGTACCTCTCAAATGAAGCAGCTGATGTGCTACATTAATGCCTCAAGGCACATAAAACTTGCCATCTATTATTTAGATCTCTTTTAATCCAACAGGTCTGTTAAAAGAATAGAAACAAACCAGAGTCTGGCATGCCTAGCTTTCAGGCAGATGGGCAATTTTATATCTCAAGCATACCGCTATGAGAATTGCTCCTAAAGTTTAAGCAGCCAAAACTGAAAACTCCAATACAGAAACTACTTTAGTGTAAAATTGGGGTTGCACAGTCAAAACTTCAAGAGCATGGAAATACCTTATGTTAAGATCATATATACAAGCTTAACTCTGCTCCATTGTGCATTTCCATTACAAGAGAATCTTTAGTTGCATCATAACAACCTATTCCATATAAAGTTATTTATTAAACACAAGAACTACAGGCCTGTAGTGCTCAAGTGGTCTGTAAGAAGTTAACTATACATTTAATTAGCTGCATGTGCACATAAAATGCATTTAACTACATGCACAGATACTGCGATTAGCAAAGACTCAGAGTGGATACAATCTTTTTTTTAAAAATCAGATTTTAAAAAAATGTAAATACAAGGCATTTTTTAAAATAAACCTGTTCAAAATTTAATTTCAAATTATGACAACCTATGTTAAGTCCTAAATGTACTTTAATCTATTAAGGTCATTTAAATATATAAACAAAAAAGGTGAATCAATGAGCCTTCTTCAAATTTTAATGATTGAAAGGGTGTGACTTTAATTCTATAAAAACAATCAGTAGGAAAAACATCTTGACTTCTGAGGTCATCTCAAGCTTTGGAAGCGTCACAATGTCACGTACCACATTAAAAATCAGTATTACTTTCAGCCTTTACAATGAAGCTGCAGTTTTACATTTTTCCAGATGTAAGTACTTCCACAGATTCTGTTGTGCAGAAAAGCTTTTGGTTACTTTTGGTTTCAATTTAGCTAGCAGGTGCAGAGAATATTTTCTTCATTTGGACTAGTTTATTCAAAGTTGAGAAATTGACTGGGAATAGAAAAAGCAAGAAAACTTGTTTTTCTCTTCCAGTCTATCAAAAACAACCAACCAACCAACACAACCAACCAGGCGGGAGAGGATGAGATCTATTAATTCTAAAGTTTTGAAGGGCATAAGGGCCAGATTTTCAAAGTTATTTAGTCATCTAAAAATGCATATACATGCCTAGTGTGATTTCCAAAAGTTCATAAGCAGGCTAGGCACCTAACTGCCATTAATTTCAATTTGCAGTGTTGCTGTAGCTGTGTTGGTCCCCCAGAGGCAAGGTAGGTGAGGTGACTTTGTGACCAACTGCTTGTGGAAAGGATCTCAGACCTCAGGAGAGCTCAGTGAAGCTTGAAAGCTTGTTCTTTCCACCAACCGCAGTTGATCCAATAAAAGACATTACACCTCACCCAACTTGTCTCTCTCATTAATTTCACGGGGAGGTAGGTATTCAAATCAGTTTGGGCACTTTTGAATATCTGGCCCACTGTGATCAGAAAAATATGTTAATTCACTAACTACAGTTAATATTTCCTTTGTTTAATAAATCAGTTGTAAATGCAAAACACTTTTGAAACAAGCTGTAAGTATCCAGCACATTTAAGGTAGTTTTATTTAACTAAAACACTTTTAAAACACTGGCTTTATACATTTAATTAAATTCCAGCTCCATCCAAATGCAGTTTGACACCAATCCTTAGTAAAAAATAAAACACACACACAAAACCACTAATAAAGTTATTCAGCATTTTTAAACATAAAAATGTAAAAATTAAGAATCTAAATAAATGTATATTGAGCTATATAATTGCTTATCTAAGTCTGCATAAATATATTGTACCTTCTTGATTAGCAAAGAGTGCCATATTTAGCATAAGCTATATTTGGTCGCAAATCAATATGTTTTAATCACTATACCAACCAGGGAGAATGAACTGCTCATTAGGAAAATAAAACATTAATATCAATTATTTAAATCATTAAAATTAGATTTAAACTGCTTTGATTAAAATAAATCCACCCTGCAAAGACTACTGTACACATTCTACACAATTGCCAAATGCTCATAACTTTGTAAACCAAATTTCTCCCAGTCCCATGAAGTACTTATTAACTACTTTCCACACCAAATTTCAAACTTTTACTATTTTTGGTGAACCCAGACAGAAGTCTGCACCGGCACAGATGTACATTCTAACTCAAGAATAGGAGAAAGGATCTTGCTCAAACATTAAAGATTCATCTGTAGTCAAATACCAAAACAAAAGGTGAATGTAAAGTTCTGGACATTAGGAAACAAGATGGGAGGGTCAGTGGCAGACACTATTTTGCAAATTCAGTAAAAGCAGCAGTGGGTAGTGACTATATGATTCTTTAAAAAAACGTGTGATGTCAGCATTTAAGATTCTCAATCTTTGTTTAGTTACTTTTGTTTAACATGCATACAAAGGCCCGAGAAACATTTTTTTCAGAAGATAGGTATCTTCTAGCAATAGATGCTCTTAAACTACAAGTCGTGAAAAATCTCTGTGTTAATTTAAAACAGCATAGAAAATAAAACCCCGTAAGAAGGAAGATTCTCTATTTCCAAATATATAGCAAAGTATGCAAACTAGGGCTGTCAAACGATTACAAAAAATAATCAAAATTAATCACAAGATTAAAAAATAGTCGCAATTAATCACAGTTTTAAACACAAATAATAATAGAACACCAATTGAAATTTATAATAAATATTTTTGAATTTTTTCAATATTTTCAAATATATTGATTTCAATTACAACACAGAATACAAAGTGTACAGTGCTCACTATTTTTAATTACAAATATTTGCACTGATAAAAGAAAAACGAAATAGTATTTTTAATTCACCTCATACAAGTACTGTAGTGCAATCTCTATTGTGAAAGTGCAACTTTAAAAAATAGTCTATATTTGTAACATAACTGCATTCAAAACAAAACAAAGTAAAACTTTAGAGCCTACAAATCTACTCAGTCCTACTTCTTGTTCAGCCAATCGCTACGACAAACAAGTTTATTTACATTTAGGGGAGATAATGCTGCCCGCTTCTTATTTACAATGTCACCTGAAAGTGAAAACAGACATTCACATGGCACTGTTGTAGCAAGGAATTTACGTGTCAGATATGCTAAACATTCGTATGTCCCTTCATGCTTCGACCCGGGATCCCCGATCGATTCAAGCTTCACAGAGTGGTGAGAACCCAGCTCTCTCTCTCTCTAGGTATAGCCTTCTGATCCTGACTTGTGTGATCAGTTACAGTTTTCTAAACCTGACTTTTATAATCAAATTTAAGTTAGATTTAATATTATAACTGTTTTGTTTGTTTGGCTCCCCTATGATTATTTATCATCATGTTCCTATTACGTCTCTGGCGTTTAGGGCAGTGATGAAGCTCCTCCACTTCTGTTTCTGACAAGTCTTTCAATGGTTCCCCAGCTGTGCCCCAGGTTTTTCAGCTCGGCTTCCACAGCTCTTCACCATGCTGTTTTTGGGCGGCCTCATTTTCGCTTGCTTTCAGGTGTCCATCTTACTGCTACTCTGGTGATGGAATCAGTTTCCATCTGAAGCACATGACCGATTGTAATGGGGTGGCTACCCCCGCTCCTGCCCTGAGGGGCTTGAAACAGTCCTTGGAGAGGGCTGAGGCTGGGATCAGGCTGATTGGGGAAGCGGCCACAGCTGGGCCACACCCCAATCAGGCTACAGCAGGCCCTTATAAAAGGGCTTCTAGCAAGGAGTTCAGAATCTCTCTCTGCCTGTAGAGGGAGAAGGGCCTGGCTGCAGGAGCTAAGCAGAGACCTGAAGTGGAGCAGGGCTGGGGAAAGGCCAAGGGAGCCGGGGAGCTCCGGCCTAGGAAAACCCCAGCCTCCAGGGCTAGACTAAGGCCCAAAGGGGTACTAGGGTTGCAGGGGCAACCCATGGGTAGGCAGAGGCAGCAGGTCCAAACCCCCTTTGCCTATGATGAGTGGCTTACACTGCAGTCTTCCCCAGTGCATGGGGCTAGACGGGGACTGGCAGTAGTTGTACACTGAGGTGAAGTGAGGATAGTGGGTGGGGGTTCCCCTGGGAGGGGAAACCCTGAGAGTAAGGCTGTGGGGGTACTGCTGGGGGGGGGGGCAGCACCCCAGAGAAAGGGGAACCGGGTCCTGGGAGGGACATGGGGCCAGAGCGGTTAGGCGGATCACCGGCCTGCAGAGGGCGCTCCGGAGGCTGGATGAGCTAATTCCCTGGACAGCCAGCAGGAGGCGCCGCAGGGGTGAGTCCGATCCGCTTACACCGATCCATCTCCAACGCCCCCTGGCAACGATGGTGCTCAGATCCTCTTGGCTGCACTGTGTCAATAGATCTTAGTTTGAGATTGTACTGGGCCCAAAAGATACAGAGGATTTTTCTGAGACAGGTTGTATGGAATGAAGACAGTTTGGACATGTCATACTTTCTCATTCTCCAGCATTCTGCACTATAAAGTAGTGTTGAAAGCACGCAGCTCTGATAAATCTTGAGTTTGGTTTTGGTGTTGTATTTTGATGATTTCCAGACTGTATTTAAGCTCCTGAAGGTGTTCCTGGCTTTACTGATTTTGTTCCGGATGTTGTGGCTTGTTCCACCGTCCCGGCTGATAGTACATTCACATACTTGGGCAGCACTATGGTTATTACCCGGCAATAAATGACTTTCATGGTTAAGCTGGTTGCTTCCCTCTCTCTTCCTCCTCCCCCCCCCCCCCCCCCCCGGGGTGTGTTTTGGCTTCCTCATTCACTCTGCAGCAACACACCTAGTACCTAGGCTAAAAGATCCCTGCAGTGCCCAAAAATCCCATGAGGTTTGCTCATCGAGTGAAGTACTAGCAGAACAATTCTAACATGAAAGTGGGGATAGGGACGTGCTGAACCTGGGACATATGAGGGTGGCAGCTTGGAAGTGCTGCTCGACCCAGCCTGCTGAGTCCAGGGACATGTAAGGGATCAGCTTGGGAGTGCTGATTAACCTGGTCTTCTCAGACACGCTCTGTTACTGTGTGTGTTTGTTTTTATTCTGCGGCTGGAAAAACCCAACCCTGGGGAACCTAGGTCCTACAGGATAGCTCCACTGGGAGGGAACGTGCAGCAGGGAGAAGTAGAGCTCTGTATGAGAGCACAAGTGACACAAGCAGTACATTGATAGAAGTACCACTCCCCCATCCCCCCAAAAGAGAAACCCTAATAAATGAGCATACCCCAAAGTAATGGGCAAATCTGGTAACAAAAGAAGGTATCAATAAGGCTGGTGCTTGACCCCAGGTTTAAAAATCTGAAGTGCCTTCCAAAATCTGAGAGGGATGAGGTGTGGAACATACTGTCAGAAGTCTTAGAAGAGCAATACTGATGCAGAAACTACATAACCCAAACCACCAAAAAAGAAAAATCAACTTTCTGTTAGTAGCATCTGACACAGATGATGAAAATGAAGGGGCGCCGGTCCACACTGCTTTGGCTTGTTATAAGCAAACCCGCCAGTTCTCGCTTTCAGGTGACATTGTAAATAAGAAGCGGGTAGCATCATCTCTCGTAAATGTAAACAAACCTGTTTGTCTTAACAATTGGCTAAACAAGAAGTAGGATTGCATGTACTAGGCTCTAATAGTGCAGTTATGTAAAAAAATTTCTACATTTGTAAGTGGCACTTTCATGATTAAGAGATTGCACTGCAGTATTTGTATGAGGTGAACTGAAAAATAATACTTGTTTTATTTTTTACAGTGCAAATAAAAATAATAATGAAAAATAATATAAAGTGAGCACTGTACATTTTGTATTCTGTGTTGCAATTGAAATCAATATATTTGAAAATGTAGAAAGACTTACAAATATTTTTGGAATAAATTTAAATTGGTATCTATTATTATTTTACAGTATGATTAAAACTGCAATTAATCATAACTATTTTTGTGTGTTAATTGCTTGAGTTAACTTCGATTAATTGATAGCCCTAATGCAAACCTATCCTGACAGCATGAGATACGGAATAATGCAGAGTTGCATATTTAAGATGTAGCTGAAAATTTAGGTTTTAGATGCCAAAAATGCAATAATTTACAATACTAAATGCACCAGAAAAACTCCAGTGTCTTTTTCTACTCCATTATAAACCATAGGGGAATTTTTTATTAAAATAAACAAATAAAATAAAGGTATTTTCTTGTAGTATTTGCAACCAAAACACTGAACATTCTATGAGAACCAGGAAGTGAAATGGGCTATAAAAATTAGCTAAGTGACAGTAACTCTAGGTATTGAAGCAAAAAATGCAAGACAGCATAGTGAAAACAGCTAAGTTTTTAAAATATGATCTTCCCAAAAAAGCTTAGAATGCACATTAAAGGACTGTCTTTTTGTGTATTTGCACAGCATCTAGCATCACAGCTAAGGTCTTTGGGCACTACTGCAATATAAATTGGTTTTTTATTAAATGTGAGGGGAAAAATATCTAACTATTCCCTCTAGCTTTCAGACACCCTACAACTACTCTGACTGCTCTTTAGTCGTAAGGCTGTCCAATGGAGAAAAAACAAGGCACTCCTCATTTCTTCTAGACCTAAAACAGTATATAAGCAAGGATTACATTAAGCATTTGGCCTTGATTTAAAAACCACAAAGTTAGGGAAAATCTTTGTTTACTATTTCTTTAAAAGCGAAAGATGCTAACTGGAAGAAGAACATATAAATTAGAGCAGAGATTGATTTTTTTTTAAACCATTAGCAGCTTCTCTCTGAATTCATTATTCATGAGCTAGAGCCTCCAGCATTGAGCTCAGCTCTTCAGCTCAAGCCACCAGAAGAGGGAACCACACAACTCGATTATGAAACTAGCTTGCTAGATGCCCTCGGGAACCTGAAAAGCTGCCTGCCTGTTCCCCCAGCTGGCTAGCACCCAAGTAAGTACTGCAGGAGCAACCTAGTACCACTTGGGCTTTACTTAGTAAATCAGGATCATTCTGAACATGGGAAAGGATTTCTGACTCACCTCTCTGTAATCCCATGATGGTACAGCTTTGTGAAGAGTGGAATCCTCATGTCTCTGTTTTGGTCAGGCTGCCTGAAGTGCTCCGAAGGCTTTAATGTAGAGCCAGCCTTTGGAGCAGCGGAATGGTGGAGAGAAGAATATCTCCTTTCCTGCCTTTCAAAGTCTGAGACCCCTTTCCCAGGCAGAGCCATGGATCCTTGGGCTAAAAGCCAGACTGACAGACTCCCCATTAGGCTGAAGCCTGAGGCAGGGATGCACAGGAGGAACAGGCATCTCTGCACGCCCACATATGCTGCAGGCTGGGGGGAGGGGGGGGTATTAAGCATGCTATAGAGCACTGTGAGAGAGAGACACTTTGTAGGAGAAAAGCCCCAGCAAACACCCTCAGGGTGAAAAGACAAAAAGGAGAATAGATTTAAGACTTGATTTTTCACCCCACTAATTATTGCCTTGGGAAGGCAATGCTTGCTTTTGGCTTTTTGAAAGTCTCTGGAGTTTGTAGAAATTACCCTTGCTTATCATGCGAATTCCCCAACTCATAATAGGAGCGAAGGGGAGCTGTGTAGAAGTCCTGCTTCTTTCCCCAGGGAACCCACTTCAGTAAGGGGAGACACTGGATCATTTCATATTTCTCCAACCCCCAATCCTGGCTCTGTTGTAGGACTTGCTCCCTGAGCTAGCTTGACAGCTTCCTCTCCCCAAAAGCTCAGAGTTCCTCATCAGGCTTTTCTGTGTTGGGAGTCAGGGCTCTTCGGGGCAGGGTGGGGACCCAACAGTCTGACTCTGAGCCTATACCCTGGCAGTGCAAGGGTCAGCTGGCTGGGAACAGAGAGTGCAGAATTCACCCTCTGTAGAGCTTTTAAATGCTGCCTCACATAGGGAACACTGCTTAAATTTGAGCCAGATGTTTGCCAAACAGCTCTACCATGTCTTAGTGGGACAGAGCTGTCTGGAAGGGAGGTGCAGCAGTTGCAGATCCATGTGGTTGAAACCGCCACACTGCTATTTACCTGATCCAGGGGAGGAGGAGGAGGAAGTGTATAAGATGGAACTTCACACAAATGAATAAAAATAAATATTTTAAAACAAAGTGGTCAGGAAAATCTTCACCACCCTCATGTTTCACCACTGGAGGCAGAAAATCTGGTGGTCTGAGCTGCTGGTGAGTTAAGCTTCGTCCTGGAGCCTCTAGCAACAATACTGAACCACCTCTGAATTCCGGAGGTGTGGGGGCATTAGTCCATGAATAATGAATGAGAGAAAGCGAGCAACAGAATTCAAATGATCAAATATTAACAAGCAAGATCCTTAAGCAAAGAAGGCTAGCTGTAAAAAGCAAATAGCAAGATGAAGTCACATGAGAATTCCTAAACTTTGCTTAAATAAAACCAAATTTAAGGATTAGATTTTTTTCTATTGATACACACCTCAAAAAGTCTGTTTACCAAATAAACTATAAAGACCATTGGATCTCTTTTAAAACACAAACTAATCTTTAAGTAAGACAAGGTATTTGCCTTGTAACTACTTCCTTGAAATAGGATCAGTTATGAAAGATAACCGGTACGAAACTAGAAGGGACACAAGAAACTTACAACACAAAAGAATTTCCAATCTACATAAATATTCTTGCAAATCAGATTCCTAGTTCTGCACCTTTAGGTTTTTTGGGGTGGGGTTAGGGGAAGGATTTTGTATTAAATGTATACTATCTCAAAAGAGAATGACTAAACAAGAATATTTTCATTACAGAAGAGTTCTGTTACATAATCCTTGCTGATTCTTATATAAATAGAGAGAAAGACAAAAGGAACTCAACACTAAATTGGATTTCCCATCACATGTAACTCTCAGATGTAACAGTATAGCTGTTCTAGGACAGGGTGATCCATTTGGTTCCTAGTTCTCTATATGATAATAAAAGGAGCCTCATCTTCTCAGTATTCAGTTTAAACTTCAATATGAATTCTAGCCATGTAGCTCTTTAAAAAATTACGCTTTTGTTTGGTGATCAGTTCTGGAAGGTCTAGTGAGAAGAAGCAACTCATCCTATATTAGAATATTTAGAGATTTTTTAATATATTTATTTTTTAAAAAGCCTCTTGTTGCCAGACACGCTGGTGGAAAGAGATATAGTAGAATTGCATTTAGGTGTCTAATACGAAGAGAAAAACAAACACTTTCCATAGTACTTTAATATTACATTATGGTTAAGATTTTGTAATGGGAATTTTTCACTGAAGTCAAGCACAGGTTGTGGGTAATAAACAAAAATTAATGGAAGCCAGTGACCTGTCTGGGTGTGTGTATGTGGGGGAGGGTCAGAGAGTTGATGCCGAAGTAGTCATGGAGGTCCATTAGAGTCACGTGATTTTGGTGACAAAATTGTATCCTTAATTATGGCCAAATTCTGCCCTTAGGTACACCCCTAAAAACTACTTAGTTCATAGGTTCATGACTGTAACTGACAGCAAAATTTGGCCCATCTTAATCAAATAACTGCTTAATATTTAAAGTTTAAAAGTTAAGTAAGACTTTTGCTTCTGTTAAACCAATGTTGAAGCAAGGTAGACTGGTTTACAATTGTTAACACTGGTCCCATTTTTATGACATTTTCAGCAAGATTTCTTAAAGAAAATGTACGTACATTTTACATAAATTTATGTAAATTAGTAAAGAAAACACTGATCTGAATAAAATGTTTTCTTACAAGTTAATTGATTTTGAATGTTTCTGTTGATAAACATTTGACAGTTAAAATTCAGTAGCATTATCTAATGACATTTAGGGGACACTTTGTTTTTTTAAACATATAAAGCATGATATTAATGAACACAGTGGACAACGCATTTTAATTTCAGAAGTGACAAATCCTGAACATGTGTGCAAGATTCTTTATGAATTAAGTTACCTTTGTTTTGATTTCTTCTGCAAAGCCAGGTGTGTCAGTATCTGGAGGATAGGCAACTGTTACATAGATGTTATAAGGCTTTACCTGTGTTTTGGAAAAACAATTGCATCTCTTAATATGAGGGACATATTGTTAAGTTTCATATATTTATACTGACATTCTATTGTGCTGAGGAGATGTTTCAAACAGGCTAAAATTCTGCAAACATGTATACAGTCTTACAACCAGTTCCCACAGGATCAGGCCTATAATTTTAACAAGGAAGCATAATAGGAACAGCAGAGAATTTGAAGGACTATTAATACATAACTGATCTTTAAAATGTCTTCATTCCAAAAAGTGTAGAAAGGAGAAAGCTGCATTCTTTCTAAGTTTAAAAAATTGAACTTATGAACAAGTCACAACACTGTTGAACACCCATTAGGGTGACCAGATGTCCCGATTTTATAGGGACAGTCCTGATTTTTGGGTCTTTTTCTTATATAGGCTCCTATTACCCCCCACCCTCTGTCCCGATTTTTCACACTTGCTGTCTGGTCACCCTAACGCCCATGCTCATCTATGATTTTTAAGTCTAGGCCAGCAATGAGTCTGGCTCTTACTCGGGCACAAATTGACATTAATGTGCTTCTGCCAGCAGTGAATGTATACTGTAAATATGGTGAAAAGGAGATGGTAGAATACTCTGTCAGCACAAATAAATCTGATCCTCTGAAGTTAGACAGAGGTGTTACTAAGTGCTGTCTCAAAATATTGGAGTCACATATTTAAAAAATTAAAGTGTGTGAAAATAAACACTAAGGAGCAGTGGTCCCCAACGCGGTGCCCATGGGCGCCATGGCGCCCGCTGGGGCATTTATGTGTGCCCGCCGTCAGGGCCAGCGCCAAAGAATGAAGAGGAGAGGAGCGCATTCGCCGGAGAATCCGCCACTGAAAAGCCGCCAAGGAGCGCTTCCGGCAGAGAAGCTACCACTGAAAAGCGCTTCTGGCAGAGAACCTGCCGCCGAAATGTCGCAGAGGAGTGTGGTCACAGAAGAACCGTCGCCACCGAAATGCCGCCAAGAAGTGTCGCTGCCTGCCACGCTCTTCTGAAGGCGTGAATGTGCTCTTGGCCACAGAAAGGTTGGGGACCACTGCTCAGGAGGATTAGTACAGATACAGCATTAAGAAAGATCCTCAGGGCAGAAAGTGTCTTTGTTATGTGTTTGTAAAGCACTTAGCAAATAAGATCATTAGCTTTCTAATGCATGTACCCATTGTAAGGTTAAGACTCAGACTGAACGTGAGAAGAGTACTGTAAACATTCCTAATGTGTTTTTTTCTTTTATAAATATTCTATAATTAACTTAAGCTTCCAAGTCATAAGGCCATAAACAGGTGATTTTTTTTCTTTTAGAGTCAGATTTTGGCAAAAATATCAGCCACCAACCTTCTGATCAAAGTCAGAACAGAACACATTCAGAGCCACTAAATAATAGACAATGGTCTAGTTAGAGTGATGAGAGGCACTCTCTATCCCCCTCTTCACCCTCCATCTCCAAGCATATTTTAAGCACTCCCTCTACAGCACTTCAAGTCCATTCTGGCCAAGGAACCAAGAATCTAGGAATCAAAAAAGGGGTGGGAGAGGAGATCCACACACAAACGTTAAACAGTTTAAATGTAAAAAGTAGTCAGACTCAGGTTCATTTGGATGATATAAAGCTTTTTTGCAACTAGTGTTGCTAACATTGAATGAATGTGCCTGTTAGGTGTTTTAGTGCTGGATCTGGCCCAACTTAGTTGATAGAATATAATTATCTAAGGGAGTAATTGTGGGTTAGTGCCAGATCACACGTCCATGGATTTTATTTCGCCTTCCTCTGCAGCATGGGGCATGAGTCACTAGTGTACATTATGAATACTCTTGAACTTGAAATCTTTAAACCAAGGTTTGAGGACTTCAGTAACTCAGCCAGAGGTTAGAGATCTATTTCAGGAGTGGGTGAGGTTCTGTGGCCTGCAATGTGCAGGTCAAACTAGATGATCACGATGGTCCCTTCTGACCTTAAAGTCTGTGAGTCTATTTAAGTACTGCTCTGCTCTTATTACCAACTGAGAAAAAAGATGCATTTTTACATAACAGGTGTGTAGGGGTGTGTGTGTGTGTGCGCGCGCGAATTATTCAGAATTATAGCATCCTAATTCAGTTTAAATTGGTTTTCACGGTTTTTTCCTTCTATTGTAACGCAAGGAGCCTACATAACTAAGAATGAGCTGATTCTATGTCTTCTCATGCATCAGAATTCTTTACTGAGCTTCATTCAGTTATACCTGTGCAACTTTATAAACAGTAGTGGGGTTTCACGGTTGTCACTGAGGGCTTAATGTGGCATTTAACTATTTGTTATTGGCAATGATGCACAAGATGGAAAGAACACAGCTTGGCTGTGAGACCAGTAGGCCTAGCAGTTAGAAAATTTTTTACTTGTAAACTAAATACATTTAATACAGAAATTGACAAACATGGCTACTCAATGGTTTTTAATTTCTCACTTTCAGATCAGAACTTCACTTTTAAAAAAGACTGTTCATAATCTGTTAAAACCATTTTAAGGGACAGTTTCATTTAAATAATCTATAAAGGCTGCTATCTTGTTCTTAACTGGGCTTGTTGTGCAGAGGCATTTTAGTAGTATGGTAGGTCAAACCATACATAAGGATGCAAGAGATGCAACATTTCTAATATCTACCAATTATGCTTCAAGTAGCTGAGAAATAGATAATCATACCTCCATTTGCAGGGCTTCAGCCAATCCTCGAAGAGCAAACTTTGTTGGAGAATAAGCTGTGTAACCAAATAGTCCCAGCTGTCCAGCCTGAGATGATACAAACACAATCCTTCCCATTCTTCGTTCCTTCATGGTAGGAATTACGGCGTGGCTTGAGTAAACACTACCCAAGTAGTTGACTGCCATTAACCTCTGTGCAAATATTACGAATATCATATTTGAAGTTTACAGATACAAAATTCTTAGCGTTCAACATCTCAACAATCCATATTGACATCAGTCATAGCACAGCAATCATAAGAGGCTTATAGTAACTGACAGACCTAATTATAGGAAGGATAGTTATATCCCGAGTTTAGAATATGCTTGAGGTCAGAATCTTGACTACACACACTTTATTTTTTTTATAGATAGATAGATAGATATAAATAGATAGCCAGCCTAATGCCATTTAGTGCATTTAATAATGCACTTAGACAAGATGCTGGTCTTCAAAATAAAGTATGCTTAGCAAGTTTCAACTATTGGAATCTGATCTGAAGATAGATAAGGCATTTTGCACCTGTCAAGGAAACAGTTCATTTAAATATTCAATCATATGAAAGTATACTGTGAAGAATAAAAGTTACTAAAAACTTTAGATAGTGCCATTGTTTTAAAGATAGGTAGCAGGAAGGTAGTTTGTTGTCAATAAGCAATAGATTTTGGAGATTGTCCAATGACTGGCAGGGTAGCAAAGGGAGAGAGAAGCATGTTGATTTGTGCCTCCAGCAGAGTGGTATTGCAATTAACTGACAGGAGACTGGGGAAGATACTGAATTAATATGTTAAATATTGTTTTACAACTCATGCCTAAACATCTTTGTAGTGCTTCACTTTAGAGTACAGAACAAATATAAACTATATATGGAGGAACAAAACCATAAAGACAGAGGTTAACTTGACTTCAGTTAACACGTAAAAAACAAAAACAAAAAAACTAGCCAACCTTTTCTGAGAGTCACAAGTATGAAAAGATTTCTCACAAGTTCAGATCGTTTGTGACCAGATCACAGTCACCGACTAAACTGTAGGATAATTCAATATTCTGACCGGCTAGAGGGCCAATATTCAAAGTAAGGACCAAATCCTGACCCTTACGCAAAGTTCAAGTAAGCAAGCTTTGCACGGAGGACCTCCACAGGGATCAAGAATGAAATCCTCCCACGTAGCCACCGAGCTCCAGTGATGCTACAGCAGTTTCAGGGCTGGTATCATAGCTGTAGTCCCCATTTTGGCCTGTGTTTGCTTAGAGTGAATCCACTGGCCAGACTCCTGCCATTCTTGCATGTCATCCCCCAATAACAGTAACTCAGAGATGCCAGAGAGCCACACTTCACATCACACAAGGGACCAGGGTCAACACTTGAACAGCCTTTCCATGACAAAAAAATTCTCCATCCACTTAGTACAGCAGAAACACACAAGTGACAATGTCTGAGGCCATCCACAGAATGCAGAATTTGTCCCCAAACGTGTACGCCCAAAGTTAAGTAATGCACTTAAGTAAACACACCCAAGCTAAAGTCTAATGCCCTGCAAAAAAATAAAAAAGCAGCTCTTAAATAAACTGAAACCGTCCCCCGCAGAAACAGGAGAAATACATTAACAGTAAATTTAATACAACCACTATCTATGGTGGCTATTGTACTAAATGATTTCAAGTTCAAGTATTTGCCTTAACTAAGCTGAAATAGCAAATTAATGTACTTGAATGATACTCAAAATTGCTGATCTGCTTCCTGCATGGCATCATGAAAAGTCGTGTCTGATTTTGCAACGTGGTTTCAACTACTTTGATTCAGGAGCTAGATTTCTTGCTCGGTAACTGGTAGTAACAGAGTGAAGTTTAGTTACAAGACATACTTTTGCAAATTTTAATTTAAGCTGCATGAGTAAATTTGGGTATTTACAGCATAACACAAGGCCCACTGAAGTTAAGGGAAAGACTCGCACTGAATTCTGTGGGCTCTTGTTCAAGTCCTTAATGTGGCAAAACAGCCTTATGAAATACATTCTAAGAATCTAATCAGAACATATGCTCTCCCCTTTGTGTGTTTTTTATCTGTAGACCAGTAATCTCAACTGGAAAGTAATGAATTCTTTCTGATGAATCATATGAACACAGTAGTCTTTTGCACCAAAAAAAAATATTTTTTTTTAAGTCTCAGAGAAATGCTGACTGTGGGTGAGGATGATCAGTCATTTTCTTGGCTCAGGGCTTGTCTTCACTACAGAAGTAACTCCAGTTAGAACTTGTGTGCCGCGCTCAGAGTCCCATCCACATACACAAATCCCTGAGAATGAATGTGCTTTTAACTGAAGTTGGGTGGCCCACAAAGGGGTATATGATATTGCTTGAGGTAACATGTCTTGTCAGCTGCTCACACAATCACTCTGGCCTCGTCCACTCAAAATGTTGCCAACATAGCCAATATGAACTGGGGGGTGGGGGTCAGGAGGGAGGAATTGAGAGGAGATCACCCTCCCCAGCTAACATAGCCATCCTGGCAACTATGAAGAAGACTAGTTATGCAGACAGAACCAATGTCATTCAGGAAGGTGGTGTAGCTATGACAGAACTCCTTCTGCCAGCTTCTAATGTGGGGCTCTGCCATCATAGCAATACTAGCCAAAGCCTTATAGTGTAGGCAAGACCATGTGTGCTGCTGCTTGAGGAGTATTTTGTGGCTGTTCTCACATGTGATAGTCTAACTCTAAAGGAGTTAATGCAAGTGTAGACAACTCAAGTTAACTCAGCAGTGAAGAGACATAGCTTAAGACTCTTCAAGTGTACAAAGTCTAAAATCTGATATTCTGCAAGACTGCTAAGAGATGAAGGTTTGAATTATCAGCAACATAGAGGTGGCTTATCACTTCTGCATCAATTCTGAATAAAACCTAAACATACAGCTTGCCTACACAATGCATTAATCTGCACTAAAAGTACCCTAATGTACACCAGCCAGATCCACATGGGCCAGTTAGTGCATAACACATTAGTGAGCACTAGAATTTACACCTCTCTAGTGTAGAGTAATGCACCATGCAGACAAGCCCACAACTGTCAAGCTGACCAGAATAGTTAATAGTATCCACTCAGTAACCACTAAGTGATACTATATACCCAAACACTTAATGAGTGATATACTGATAAACTGCCTTTATAAATCTGTCCTAAATTTCTCAAACACTTAAATTTTTTTTTATCAAGTGAAGAATTTGCTTGTAATTATTTCATTCACAAAAGATAGCTGTTTCTTGTTTAGAGCTAATGATCTTCAATTTTCAAACTCTTTATGGGGTTCATTGGGATTGTCCTTGTTAAAAAAAAAAAAAAAAAAATAGCACATTTTCATTTTTTTTTGGAGAGGAAGATACCCAAACTAAGTGTCCACCCGTCTCCTCTATATCTATCTATATATAAAAAAGAAAACTGTCACAGAATTCAAAGTTTCAAATGGCAACTTCACTACATATATTTTATTTTCAGCTTACAGGACCTCAGAATAGACAGTTTACTTGATGTAAATGTTGGATTAGCTATTCTTTAGAAATTATGCCCAATTATCTGTTAAAGGAAAAAACAACCACCATGCTTACTCACCTCAAAACAGCTTATTTCAAGATCTTCAAATTTTCCTGTAACTGATGTTCCAGCACAGTTTATAAGCATGTCAACTGGACCCAACTTCTCTTGAGCCTATACAAGAGAGTTAATATGCATATTGGTAGCAGTGAAAATATTTTTCATACATTGCAGCAACTTAAATGTTCAAAATCATGAAAAGAAAATACTTTTACTATAGATATGTAGCATACAAGGAAAAAATTACTGAAAATAGACAAATTAATTACTTTCTTACTTGTTTAAGGACGTTCTCCACATGTCCATAGTCTTTAGACACATCAACAGATATACAAAGCACAACCTAATGAAGAAAAAGGAAATGAAAGGTTCAACAATGAAACAAACAAAATAGAGTCCTATCGCTTTAAAATGCTATAAAAGTCAAATGTTTTTCTGCAAATCAAAATATGGCTTTGGAGAAGTCTATAAGAAGAAGCTACTAAAGTGCAGGGTTATTAACATTTCAATTTTACTTACAAATAATACTATAGGTCTAATCATTTAGGCTGAAAAAATTCACTTGTAAGTTATCCAGCTAAGAGAGGGCAATCAAGTTTAATGGTTTCAAACCGTGTAAATCAATTTCAGCATTTGTTGATATTGACGGTCAGATAATCAATATGGCTCACTGATGTTAAAAAATGCAGGCAAACTTAACAGGTAGTTTTTGCAAGTCACAAAAGTCCCTGGCTTGTTCTGTGGAGTTTTGGAAATTCAGGGTTAACACCCATTTTAAAAATGCAATATAAAGCAAAAGAGTAAAACAGCATTGTTTTACTTAATTCTATGCTAATGGTGTAGTCTCTGTATGCTAGAAACTATACTTTTCTTTTCCACAAGTTGTTTTATCAACAGGATAAGCTTGTAGAACCAGTTGTTGTTTTTTTTAAACTGTATATTGGCATGCTTCTTAATTGGGACCGCTGCCAGGAACAAATTCCATGGAAACCATTTCAATGAGTAATTTGTTAATTATACACAGTTGTGGCAAATATTTATGATGCGACAGTGTCTCATGTGGCCTCCTTGAGGGCACTCCTCTCAGGTCTCTAGCCATTGCCTTTCTTCGGGAGGGAACCTGTGTTTCTCTCCCTCCAGATTAGGGATTTAGAGTGCAATTTCCTCCTGCAGCTCACTTTGATCACCTTAGCACAGAGGTGGGCAAATTACAGCCTGCGGGCGACATCCAGCCCTTGGGACCGTCCTGACCAGCCAGGGAGGCTGGCCTCTAGCCCCTCCCCTGCTATCCTCCCTCCCCCACAGCCTCAGTTCTCTGTGCTGCCAGCGCTCTGGCCTGCTGCTCCTGAAAGGCAGCGCAGAGGTGTGGCTGGCTCTGGCCGGGCTGTGAGCTCCTGCTGCTCTGAGTGGCATGGTAAGGGGGCGGGGAGCAGGGAGGTTGGATAAGGGGCAGGGACTCCCAGGGGGCAGTCAGGGGACAGGGGGCGGTTGGATGGGTAGAGCTTCGGGGGGTGGGGGGCAATCAGGGGACTGGGAATGGGGGGGGGGGGTTGGTCAGGGGACGGGGGTCCTGGGAGGGGGGGGGTCAGGGGACAAGGAGCAGGGGGGTTGGATGGGTCGCAGGTTCTGAGGGAGGCAGCTGGGGGTAGGAAGTGGGAGGGGGTGGATAGGGGGCGGAGGCCAGGCTGTTTGGAGAGGCACAGCCTTCCCTACCCGACTTTCCATACAGTTTCGCAACCCCGATGTGGCCCTCGGGACAAAAAGTTTGCCCACCCTGGTTTTAGCAAGTCTGAGTTTACTTCAGCACCTGTCATCCTGTTCTCTGCAGGGGCAATGACAGGTTTAACCAGTGACCAGGCAGCCTTCATAAAGCAAAGTATTTATTTAGAAGGAAAGCATTACAGAGAAAACATATCTTGAAAGACAACAAACAGCTTATATGCATGCCTCTCTTATCAGGTGTCACCATCTTACATATGGAAACCCTGGCAGATTTCAAAGCCTTTCAAAACCCTTTCTGGAGGATCTGTCCCTCTTGGTCAGTGTCAGTGACCCTTCTTCTATAGTTATGTGTAAACTACAAGGTGGGAGTGTGATTTTCCTCCTCATGCACACCAGCTTGATGATAAATAGCAGCGTGGTCATGATAGCACAGATAGTGGCCGAGTACAAACCAGCCTTGAACCAGGTTCAGCCATGCTTCTGCTGCTGCTTCCTGTGCTACCGCAGCTACACTTTTATTTCTACTCACATTAGCTCGATGAGAGCTAGTGCAAGTACACATACACAACCAGGGAAATCACATCACTAGCTTGTAGTGTAAACATAGCCTATATCAAGTTGGTCACTTTACATAAGTTCTTAGTTCTTTGTTTGCTGGACCTCTTGAACCTGGCCAAAACTAGTATATACACAACTTCCACCAGGGGGTGGTACCTCTGAAGACTTATTTACTTGTGTAGTGATTCACCACCCTCCCCTGCAATATTTATAAGTTCCTGATTGTTTATTCATACTTTTGGTAACTACTCCTAACTCCCACCAGCAAATACATTAGTTGTCCTGTTCCAGGAAATAAGTTTACCCCTTCCCAGTTTAGCATGTAACAACACAAAGTCAGAGGAGAAACAACATCAAACCGCTTTTTCATTAAACAACCAACCAAATTTCCCAGTTCTCCATGGAAAGAACACCCTCCCATAAGAGATGTGAAACAGAATTTGATAATGTAATTTTATATTTGTATAACCCTTGATAGCACTTTTCTTGGGGTCCATGAAGTCCACAACTCCTAATCTGGGAGACAGAGAAATGTAAATAAGAATCTTGGGCCAGGATTTCTTTGCAAAGAACATTAAATACATAAAACTGATAGAAACCAATTGCTATGGTTGAAAGTTAGTCAACCAGTAACTCTCAGGAAAATCAGTACTTCATGGTCCCCACATTCTACCTTGTAGGCACTGGTTGTTGAGGGTCTTCAATTTTGGGAGCAACTCTTGGTTGAAGGGCAGCAGTGCTGTTTAGGCTCCCAATTGTAGCACTAGAGCCACCAGAAATGTAATCTCAGCCTGCTTCTTACAGCAACGTTAGCTCCTTTGCTGAACCGTCAGTGACACTATAGTTCAACAACTTGAGACCATTCTGCCTCTCACATTTTAAGTATGTGACTGCGAGTAGGGACTTCCGCATTCTAGTTCTGATGCAAACCCCCTCTGTGGCTTTCATCGTCACCCAATGGTCTTTCTCAAACTCTCTCCAGGAGTTTTTAAATGGTTTTCAACCAGTTAACATCATGGCTGGCTCTAGTTATGATGTATGCAGACATACAAAGTTAACATACCATAATTGTGGAAGCTAACCATGTATCCAGTTGGCCTGCAGTCTAGATTGCATATGCTTGACTTCCTGTGGCCAGACTGCAACGTTTAATTCTTCTGCATAAACAGAACCTGCTAATCGTTCTTGTGTGTAAGGTTGGATTGTCCTTCCTCCCAGCATTCTGCGCAGCAGGACATCTGAGCACACACTGCACCACAAGTTGCTGTTGGCACTATGTACACTTCCCCTCTGTGCATTCTATTTCCTAGTGAGGCAGTACACAATACATGCCCAGATATCCCCAGAAAGCATTGCTACAGAGTAGGTGGGATGATAGGTGCGCACACAAAAACAAGAGTGACAAACAGGTGTGTTGTGGAAAAAAGGCACTGTCTTGAGAAGTACTATGTTTCTTACAACTGAGTCAGATGAATGGATCGCGTGGTTACAGAACACTTACAATTGTATTTCGTACCTTAGTTTCTGTATCTATAAAATGGGGATAATACTTAACTATCTCACAAAGGCTTGGCTGATGAGCCAGTTTTTTAAATAAATGAAGATATGCCAATCTCCTAGAACTGGAACGACCTTGAAAGGTCATCGAGTCCAGTGCCCTGCCTTCACTTGCAGGACCAAGTACCGTCCCCTGACAGATTTTTGCCCCAGATCCCTAAATGGCCCCCTCAAGGATTGAACTCACAACCCTGGGTTGAGCAGGCCAATGCTCAAACCACTGAGCTATCCCTCCCCTCCCCCGTTTATGTCTGCAAAACACCAAATATGTGCTAAAATTGACCAATTTGCATAGAAAATGTGCCATACCCCGTAAGACGCCCCCATACTTACAGCTTATTTGGACAAGTGTCTCTGCTAAAATTTCAAAAAAAAATCTTTCAAATTACGCATGGACCCCTGCACAAACAAGTCTCCACTTCTGCTGCAAGAGGCTATCAAGAGGACATAAAGATATATACACAAGTACACTTTTTATATGAAGCGAGTTAACTATGTTTGAAATGAATCCTCCCTCTCCCCCCACCCCCCAAAAAAATCCCATATTGCTAAATCCAGCCCTGTGGTGTTACCATGGTGGACAAAAACTGGTTAGAATATTATGGAGGATAAAAAGAAGGTTGAATGTTTATTTGCAGGCCCACCCAAAAATTAGTAAGAAAGGCTTTGGACTATTGTGCTCTACACCATCCTGCTTTCTTAAAGCTGCTAATTCAATTTTACCAACATTTTTGTAATGCTTTTTTTTAAAATACAAATTTAAGAAAAAAGCAATTATAAAAAGACAATGTTGACTTGTAAATAGCTGAATGCAACTGCAGGACCAGTCAGCCTGTGCAACCTTAATTCAGCCCTCTTGCACATACGCATTATGATCAGGGCCAGATTTTGGGGCAGGCAACCCAGGCGACTGGCTGAAGTGCTGAGCTTGGGGTGCTGTTTTTGCTGTTTGAGACAAAAGAAAAAATAGAATGTTTGAAGTAAAACGTTTCAGGTATTCCATATGTGGATTCATCTTTCCACTAACCTCCTAGAACATTTGGGACTTTTGTAGAATCTCATGGAATTGAAAACTACATTTTCCTCGAACCTCCTAGAATGCTGCCAGCCATACCCTTGTGGGTATATAAGGGGCAGGGCGTCGCCAGTCAGTCAGAAAGATACAAGAAAGAACTGAAGTGAGAGCCCAGCTGCAATATTGTGAACCTTGTTTTGTTGTGTAATCGTGAAAATCTACTTGTATTTTAAGAATGTAAGTAGTGACTAATAAAGGACATTAGTAATCAGATGCCAGAGATATCTATCGAACCCCTATGTACACAATAATATAAAAGAAATACTGTTACTCCTTTTGGCATGCTTAATAAGTCATGTTTGATGACTTTCTAAGACTGAGGAACATAGACTTTGCTCTCCCTAATACTGTCTGTTTTCCCCCATAGAAAATAAAAGATGCTCCCAAAGAAGCCTTCAGGAGCTCAGTATAGGAAGCGAAAAGCTCAATTGCAATCTAGTTTGCAGCAAGGGACAAATTTGATGAGAAAATATCTAAAACAGAAAAACATAGATGGAGTTTTAGGCAGTAGTGATTGTCCCAGTGCAGAAGAAATTGAGGAGTGAAGACTAAATGATGGAAGTCCCGTTATTAAGGAATTAGAAGATTTAACTGAAGATAAGGAATGAAAATGTGAGGAAACTGATGGAAAATCATCCAGTTTTCCTGGTGGCGCAAAGGAGAGTGATGATAAAGAAGAAGAATGTGGCTCACATGAAAAGGAGAGTAATGATAAAGAAGAATCAGCCTTACATGATGACAGAAACAGCAGTGAGAAAAATTGCACACCACAAATCAATATATCAGATCCTGCTTTATAACCAGCAATTCTAAACTCTGCCGATATTGATTGTACAATTTGGAATGGGCTGTGCAAAATCGAGGATATGATGTTTCTAGTAAATGTGCAGAAGTGACACTTCTCAAAGTCACACTGCGAAAGAGTGCTCGAGAATGGTGAGAAACTGAATCAGCATTGGCTGGTTTCTTCAAAATCAAAGTATTCTGTTATTGTTGCAAAATATTTGACTAAAATGCCAAATCGTTGTTTGCACTTTCTGGGTACAATTACAGGCATAACTTAGCTGATGCTCTGAAACAACATGAAAACCAGCGCATTATTAATGTAGAAATCCAGCAGTAGAGGAATGTGTTTGAGCATCTGATCTCAATTATCCTCTTCCTTCCAAAGAATAATTTGGCTTTCTGGGGCTCATGGATAGGTTGTTCACTGAATATAACGGTAATTTCCTTGCTTTGGTGAAGCTCCTTGGGAAATACAATGATGTGAGTACCTACGTCGAGTATTTCGTAAAGAAGCTATAGACCACTACCGCAGCAAACCAATCAAAATGAACTGACTGACCTTAGAATCATAGAATCTCAGGGTTGGAAGGGACCTTAGGAGGTCATCTAGTCCAACCCCCTGCTCAAAGCAGGACCAATCCCCAATTTTTGCCCCAGATCCCTAAATGGCCCCCTCAAGGATTGAACTCACAACCCTGGGTTTAGCAGGCCAATGCTCAAACCACTGAGCTATCCCTCCCCCCTTATGGCAAGGAAGGTGCTTGATAACATATTGATGCGGCACAGCAAAGCGAAGTACTACACCGTAATGATGGACTGCACTCCTGACATTAGTCACAGTGAAAAGATGTCATTTACAATTGGTTGACGACAAGGATGGCTGTATCCAAATAAAGGAATGCTTTATCTGTTTTAGGTCTGTGGACAACTCTCTTGGAAAAGATATAACAGAACGGTTTATGAACATTTTGAATGAGAATAAAATAAAGCTTCAGGACTGCTGTTCCCAAGGTTACGACAACGGCGCAAACATGAAGGGAAGAAGCAGTGACATCCAGGCAAGGAGCCTTGCATTGAATCCAAGGGCTTTCTTCATGCCTTGTGCCTGCCATTCCCTCAACCTGTGTGTGTCAGATGCAGTGTCTTCTTTAGATTCACTATCTTTCTTCGGAGTACTGCAAATGATATACAGTCTGTTTTCAGCATCAACTACCAGGTGGAAGATCCTCATGGACAATGTTACAAATATGACCATGAAGCTGCTAAGTGACACTCGCTGGGAGAGCCACATTGACAGCGTAAGGCCATTGAGGTAACAAGTGACTGAGGTTTATGACGATCTGGCGCAGTCAAGTAAAGCCGGAATCTGACATGAGGTGCAATGCCTGACAAGGCAGATCACGGACTTCAAATTTCCAGTCTCAACTGTGGTTTGGCATGATATCCTGTTCCAAGTAAATGTTGTAAGCAAGGCATTACAAACTCAGTCGATGGACATTGTGACCACTACTACTTTGATGAGAAGCTGCCTTGATTTCACTGTGCCTTACAGAGACAACTGATCTGAAGCTGCCCCACTGCTGCTAGAGAAATGGCAGAAAACTTAGAAGTTGAGCCTGTCTTTAAGGAAACTCGTAGTCATTGGAAGAAGAGCCAGGTTGGTTACAAGGGCAGAAATGAGGTGATGGGAAGCTTGGAAGCAAAATTCAAGGAGTTTTTTTGCTCGCTCGTTGACACTGTTTGATTGTCCATCAAAGGAAAGATTGGACAAATGAAGCACCACAAAAAGACCTGGGGGTGGGGTGGGTGTTGTATGACTGTAGTAATCTGCCAGCAGACAGAAAAACACTCTTGAACAATTGTACGGACCTTCACCAGACGCTGACACATGGGGAATGTTCGGACAATGATAAAGGAGTCAATGATAAAGACCACTATGTCAAATTGGACATTTTGCAACACAGGAAGCACTCTCCACTCCAAATTCTGCAATTCATTCCTGATGCAGAGGACACTGATGTGTGGATAACTTTGAGGATTCTGCTCTTGCTGCTGGTCACAGTCGTGAGTGGTAAGCGCAGCTTTTCGAAGCTCAGGCTCATTAAAACGCATCTTCGATCGATGACAGCTGACAAGAGACTGACATCGCTTGCTATTTTATTGCTTGAAAATGCCATTGGCCAGTCTTTGGCTCTCTTTGATGCTGTGCTTCAGTTTGTGAGGGCAACCTTTTGAACTAAAAGACTAGGGTTAACATTATAAGGCTGTCACCTACTGTAACACTATTTAATAATGGTCCACCCAATGTTGGTGCACAGTTCAATTTCTTGATGTTAGTACATTTCAGCTATTCTTAAAATTAAAAAGTTTCTATAAGTGTAGAGGAAGCAGATTTTTTTATTTGCTTATAATGGCATGAATAAATACAGATTTACAGATCCTAGGGAGCAAATGTATCATCTTATATGACAGGGATAAATCATACATTAAAGTCATGCAACAAATGGAAGGGGGGGGGGGGGCAAAGACGCTCCTGGCACGGGGCACCACTTGGTCTAGGGATGGCCCTGATTATGATACAGTCTTTAATTACATGATCATGTACTATTTTTTTCCTCCTGTCCCAGTTTCCTTGCCAAGACATTTCCAGTTCTAACCTCCAATCTCTCCTGGGTGTTCATCTCCAGTCTCCTTTGTCCCCAGCTAGTCCCAGCTCTCCTCCTGCACCCTGGCTCTTTATTTGATTGGTCTCCCCTACTCCTCATCCCTATCCCACTGGTTACCAGTCTCAGTCTCCTTGCCCAGCTATGCAGAGTCACCTTCCCTCAACTGCCATTCCAAGTTTCCCTTCCTCAAACAACCTCCAATCCCATTCCTTCTCCCTCCCCTCTATGTTCCTTGTCCCAATTGTCTTGCCCCTGCCCCAGGTCCACCTCTTTTCCTCTCTGCAATCAATCAGGCAGCTTTCTCAGCCCACCAGTTTCCCTGCTCCCAGTTCTGGGGCTCAGAAAGCTATCAGAGTTCCCAAATCAATGGTGGCACTTATTTTGACTTAAAAATTATTAAAGATTCTGAGAAGGATTTAAAAAAAAAAATAGTTCCCCCTTTACATAGCTGTCAAAATCCAGAGTCAGGGTTTTATATTGGGCATCAACTATAGTTGTTGATACATATAGTTGTTGATACATATCTACACACACACCCCCTCAACTACAGCTGATGACATCAGTAACATATCAGTTTGCTGAAAGCAGGTTTGAGTATTAGTTTGATGTTAGGAATATCAACAGCAGTAGAAAAATCAGAACCTTGTATTTGCATCTGGACAGGTAAAGCCCCTTTCAAGTTAAAACGTATCAAATATTAATTTGTAAACTTCAGTATTTCAGGACACAAGCACTTATTTTTAAAAGCAAGACTAGTGAAACCACGTAGTGAGGTTGAGAGTGGGAGCTTCCCTCCTCTCCCTTTTCTTTTTTTACTATTATGTAGCACAACCACTCGGTATTCAGTACACACTGGAGGCAATGATCTTACCTGTTTATCGTTAACAGAGTATTTTTCAATTTCTTTCTTTGTCTGCAACAGCTTGCTCTAAAATGAATATAAAGCACAATTAAGCACTGCAATCATGAGAATTTACTACTTTCCGGTATTTCACTAAAGCTAAAAACATTTCAGCCAGCTAACGACTGTTATTTTAATTTTGTAAAAACAACCGTGCAAATTGGTAAATGTATGAGATCTTGATTAAGGCTCAAAATTGCTATTTTCATTAATCTTTCAAAACTGCAGCTTATTTTTTTTTTTAACACTTTCCTTTCCCCTATCCCTGAAGTTAACATCAGAAAAAAACCTCTACAATGATAATGTTAAAGCTGACACTGAACACTTCAGTTATTATACTTAATTTAGGGCTGTCAATTAATCACAGTTAACTCACGCAATTAACTCAAAAAATGAATCAAGATTAATTGCAGTTTTAATCATACTGTTAAACAATAGAATACCAATTAAAAGTTACTAAATATTTTTGGATGTTTTTCTATAATTTTCAAATACATCAATTTCAACTACAACACAGAATACAAAGTGTACATTACTCACTTTATATTATTTTTATTACAAATATTTGCACTGTAAAAATGATTAACAAAAGAAATAATATTTTTCACTTCACCTCATACAAGTACTTTAGTGCAATCTCTTACTGTGAAAGTGCAACTTACAAATGTGTTTTTTTGTTACATAACTGCATTCAAAAATAAAATAATATAAAACTTCACAGCCTACAAGTCTACTCAGTCCTACTTCTTGTTCAGCCAATCGCTAAGACAAACAAGTTTGTTTACATTTACGGGAGATAATGTTGCCCACTTCTTATTTACAATGTCACCAGAAAGTGAGAACAGGTGCTCACATGGGACTTTTGTAGCCGACATTGCAAGGTATTTACGTGGAAGATATGCTAAACAATCGTATGTCCCTTCATGCTTTGGCCACCATTCCAGAGGACATGCTTCCATGCTGATGACGCTTGTTACAAGAATAATGCGTCAATTAAATTTGCGACTAAACTCCTTGGGGGAGAATTGTATGTCTCCGGCTCTATTTTACCCGCATTCTGTCATATATTTCATGTTATAGTAGTCTCGGATGATGACTCAGCATATGTTGTTCATTTTAAGAGCACTTTCACTGAAGATCTGACAAAATGCAAAGAAGGTACCAATGTGAGATTTCTAAAGATGGCTACAGCACTCGACCCAAGGTTTAAAAATCTGAAGTGCCTTTCAAAATCTGAGAGGGATGAGGTGTGGAGCATACTTTCAGAAGTCTTAAAAGAGCAACATTTCGATGCAGAAACTACAGAACCCGAACCACCAAAAATGAGAATCAGCCTTCTGCTGGTGGCATCTGACTCAGATGATGAAAATGAACATGCATTGGTCTGCATTGCTTTGGATTGTTATCGAGCAGCCCATCATCAACATGGACACGTCCTCTGGAATGGTGGTTGATGCATGAAGGGACATATGAATCTTTAGCACATCTGCCATGTAAATATCTTGCAACACTGGCTACAACAATGCCACGTAAATGCCTGTTCTCACTTTCAGGTGACATTGTGAACAAGAAGTGGGCAACATTATCTCCCACAAATGTAAACAAACTTGTTTATCATAGCGATTGGCTAAACAAGAAATAGGACTGAGCAGACTTGTAGGCTGTAAAATTTTATATTATTTTTGAATGCAGTTATTTTTTGTACATAATTCTACATTTGCAAGTTCAACTTTCATGACAGATTGCACTACAGTACTTATATTAAGTGAATTGAAAAATACTACAGTATTTCTTTTGTTTTTTTACAGTGTAAATATTTGTAATAAAAATAAATATAAAGTGAGCACTGTACACTTTGTATTCTGTGTTGTAATTGAAATCAATATATTTGAAAATATATAAAACATCCCAAAATATTTATATAAATGTTTAATCGCACGATTAATCCGTTTAATCGCTTGACAGCCCTAATTTAATTACATGAAGGGATTAGGAATTTGAATATTACTTTACAGCAGGGGTGGGCAAACCACGGCCTGCAGGCCCGTCCTGTCCAGCAACTGAGCTCGCCGGGGAGGTTGCCCCCGGCCCCTTCCCTGCTGTCCCTCTGCCATCACGCTGCCGTGCGGGCAGCACTCTGGGGGGCAGGGCGGCGGGCTCCGGTGGTACAGCGCAGCAGCGTGTCTGGCTCCGGCCACTGCTCTGAGCGGCGTGCTAAGGGGGCTGGAGCCGGGGGGTTGGATAAGGGGCAGGGAGTCCTGGGAGGCAGGCAGGGGACAGGGAGAGGTTGGATGGGGCGGATGTTCTGGGGGGAGCAGTCAGGGAACAAGGGGGGTTGGATAGGCGTGGGAGTCCCGGGAGTCTGTCAGGGGGCAGGGGTGTGGATAGGGGTCGGGGCAGTCAGGGGACAGGGAGCAGGGGGGCTTAGATAGGGTGTGGGGTACCAGGGGTGGTGGTTAGGGGTGAGGGGTCTCTGGAGGGGGCGGTCAGGAGACAAGGAGCAGTGGGGAGGTTGGATGGGCTAGGGATTCTGAGGGGGGCAGTTCTGGGGACGGGAAGTGGGAGGGGGTGGATAGGGGGAGAGGCCAGGCTGTTTGGGCGGGCACAGCCTTCCCTACCTGGCCCTTCATACTATTTTGCAACCCCGATGTGGCCCTCAGGCCAAAAAGTTTGCCCACCCCTGCTTTGCAGGTTACTGTTTATTTATATGGTTTTTCACATCATACTGAAGAACACATGGAATAACCGCATAACAAACCAATCAATCATTTATTCCAAAATTTGGAACAGATAAGGAAAGTTTGATTTTTTTATTTTTTATTTTATTTTTTGCAGTGTGAGGGTAATTTAAAATTTATCAGAGTGGTCAAGATTATGCAAAAGTCATTTTCAACTATGTAAATTACCAAACATAATAACTAGACGTAACTGAAAAAATGCCAATTATTTTTATGTTTAAAAGTTTGCCATATGTTTCCCGATTTCTTCCCCCCACCCATTTATTGACAAAAATCTGAAACCTGGAAAGTTTTCAGTTCAGTTTTTCCATTGAAAAAACTAGATGTTTTCTGAAAAAAAGTTTTACTTTTGGTTAAAACCTTTTTTTAAATAAAAAGTGTTGATAAAAAAAATGTCATGAACTCCAACAGCAAGAGATAAATCTTTTCCTTGAATTGATTTAATTAATTCAGGCTTAGATTGATTTTTTTTAATCTTAAAATTATTAGAGGCCTGGCAGAAAGTGTTCTCTGAATTCTAAGTATTCATTTGTCAAATCCACCACTTGTTGACAAGAAATTTGAAAGACAGCGGCACAGGACAGACAAATCTGCATTGGATGATGAACTATAATAGTATGATTCACTGTTATATTGTATGATGCTCCTATCTTTTAGACTAATACAAACCCAGTCAGTAGAATATTAAATATAATAAATGCTATTCCCCAGGTTGTGCCCATATCATCACTGATTAGTAGGGCCCTACCAAATTCACAGTCTATTTTGTAAATTTTACAGCCAGAGCACTTAAAAAATCGTGAATTTCACGGTTTCAGATACTGAAATCTTAAATTTCACGGTGTTGTAACAAAACATGAATATGCATTTGAAAATGGCAAAATATAAACATGTAAAGCCCTTAGGACTCCGCATTTCTCACACTGGGGGTCCTGACCCAAAAGGGGATAACAAGGCTCTTGTAGGGAGTCACAGTATAGCCACTCTTACTTCTGCGCTGCCTTCAGATCTGGGTGGCTGCAGAGCAGCAGCTGCGGCCGGGTGCCCAGCTCTGAAACCAGTACTGCCACCAGCAACAGCACAGAAGTAAGGGTAGCAATACCATGATCACCTACAATAGCCTTGACACCCCCTTTTGGGTCAGGACCCCCGCTTTGAGAAACACCATGTACTTTTTGTATACTTTTACCCTATAGCATAGGGTACTTTTAAAATATAGTGTAAAATTACATAACAGACCAGATTTCACGGTCCGTGACATGCTTTTCATGGCCATGAATTTGGTAGGGCCCTACTGATGAGAACAACCTACAATAACAGAAATGTTGGACTGTGTTCCATAAGAAACAGAGACAGAAGAAACCAATCTTTTCCAAATGAAACAACTACCAGGGAGGAAAGAAGTTACTTGTTCTTGAAAGGTTTCAGAGTAGCAGCCGTGTTAGTCTGTGTCAGCAAAAAGAACAGGAGTACTTGTGGCACCTTAGAGACTAACAAATTTATTTCAGCATTTGCTTTCGTGGACTACAGTCCACTTCATCAGATGCATAAAATGGAACATACAGTTGGTATAAATATCTTCTTATTGTAAGAGGCTAATTAATTAAGAGGCACTGTTATCAGTAGGGGAAAAAAGCTTTTGAAGTGATCAAGATGGCCCATTACGAACAGTTGACACAAAGGTGTGAGGATACTTAACTAGTTACAGATACTGTAACAGTCACAGGAAACAAACAGCCTATGTAAATATATATTTTTCCAGTCAATAACATTTCTAAGACACATTCAGAATCTGTTTTAGTAACAAGCCAGTGATTCACTCACATTACTTGGACAGAGAAAAACTCATGGGATTTTAGTCACTTCAATTAAAATATTCATCAGCAACAACACAGTATGAACAATGACTGACAAATTTTAAACTACACCTCTATTTTAAACACTTAATTTAGTTAGTAAACCTACATATAAAAAGTTACCTCGTTTCTTGCAATCAGAGTTATAAATGCACCCTGCTTATAGCATTCAATAGCAACACATTTTCCAATTCCACTGGAACCTCCAGTTACCTAAAAAGAGATGCATCATTTAGGTAATTTAATTATTACTTTGAACAGCAGCTTTACCAACAATCCATTATTTTCATCTCCCCAGCCCAACAAATCACAACTGCATTCTAAGAATTCTTAATCATTCTCTGAAATATATCAAAGGTGACAATTAACCTATCAAAGATACATTGTAGAAAAGTGAGTATGCAAACACACCAAAAAATAAAGCTATCTTAAATCAAGGAGTTTTTCAAATTTTCTTCTTTAGTTCAGTATTAGGGGTATATACAATTTGATACTAATATGCAATGTCCTTCTGCAACCTTTCATTCAGTGGTGTCCAATAGAAATTCGATGCTAGCCACACTTGTGGTTTTTAATTTTTCTTATTCGCCACATTATAAAAAAGGATTAAAAAACATACTACAAATGACATTTCAAATATCAAAAATAAGTAGATATTACAAAAAAATATTAATAGGTACTAACACAAAATTACTATATCCTAGCCACGTTAACAAGCTGTATATCAAAGCACGCAACCTGTCTTCCAGTACTGCTGTCTTTAATACACCAATGCATTGCTCATGCATTAGCCACAATTCAATAGCCTATTCGCCATATGTGGCTAGTGATGAATGTATTGGACACCGCTGATCTAGAATCTGAACATACTTTTAGCCCCTACCCTAGACCTCACTTCCATCTGGCCTGATTTTTTTGCTTGTCTCTTATCTACTGCAAAAGCATTTTATTTGTCAAACTCAGTTGTAACAGACTGAACTCTGTGAAACAACTGATACAGAGGTGGACAGCACATCCCTTGGCCCATGCCGCGTCCTGCAGCCCCCATTGACCTGGAGCGGCAAACCACGGCCAGTGGGAGCCGCGACTGGCCGAACCTGCAGATGCGGCAGGTAAACACACCGGCCCGGCGCACCAGGGGCTTTCCCTGAAGAAGCGGTGGACCACAGTTGAGAACCACTGCTCTAAGAAGACAAGAGAGTTCATAGTAAACTTTAAATCAGAATGCATGCTGGCTGGCCAGCGCTTTAATCTATTACTATTAACTAACTGTTGGACCAAATCCAATGCTGTATATATGAAGTAGCAATAGAAATCAGTTGTGCAACAAAGAACATAGTTCAACTTCACTCAGTGAAGATGTAATCTTGACAAAAAGCCAAAGTTCAAATGTATAGCCTATGATTCAAAATACCTTCTTCTCTGTTAAACAATTAGGCAATTCAACTAAATTATAAAATTGAGTATAGCTATTGAGTATTCCTCTTTTGTGTTTATTTTTTCTAAAATTCAGTCTATTTCATGCAAATTGTAAGATATGCATGGTTGTTCTTATTGGTCAGACATATTGAAAATTAATGTCCAGATCACTTGGGTATTTTACAATTTTTTTTTAAATTAGTGTTTTGGGTGTTTAGCCAAAATTTTCCTCCTACTGTGAAACAAGCAAACTGATAAGCTGTAAAACTGAGTAAAATTCAGCTTTTCCCATGTCTATATTATTTAACTTTTCAATCCCGCAACTGGGCAATATAATTAACAAAAACCTGACATTTCAAAATATCTAGAATCAGTTACTATTCATGGGTCTTTTGTTTTAACGGAACTGTGGAAAATGTCTTTGGTATTGTTTTAACAATTAAAGCAGAAACCATTTCCCCATCACACTCCTCTTCAAAAAGACTTAAAATTAAGTATTATTAAAACTGGCTCTTATATCATTCTTTTCATCCAGAGATCTCAAAACACTTCAAAGAGAAAGGTATTATTCTCCATATTACAGATGGAGAGATCACATCCCTATTTTAAACTACACCTCTATTTTAAACAATTTAAGACATAATTTAGTTTATAATGTAATATAAAAAGTTACCTCATTTCTTGCAGTCAGAGTTACAAACGCACACTTATAGCATTCAATAGCAACACGTTTTCCAAAACTGAGGCAGAGTTGAGTCAGCAAAAGAAGCAGAACTACTAGGTCTCCTGATCCCCAACACAGTGCTCTCTCCACTAAATCATGCTGCCTCTTCACCTGCCTCTCTACCACAACGTCTAATTCCATGATTTTATAAAAAGGCTATCCTTAACTTGTGTTCCATCCCCAGAAGCAGGAGGGAATTAAGAGTAAGAATTCCTGGGTTCTGTTCCCAGCTCTGCCTCTTTTATAACACTTACATTTCTGTTCCTCAGCTTTTGCACACAAAGATGGCCAAGGCCAAAAAAGTGCTAATTATCTAGATGTAAGTCATACAACTAAAGGTACTAAACATGATATTTGACAAGACTGGGGTTGTGGTGGCTTTATTTTGGGGAGGGAGTGGAGTGGGAAGGGGTGTGAAGCAATCTCTCTGTTACTTGGCTTGAAAAAAACTAAAGAAAGAGCCACTAGGCTAAATATTATTCAAAATTTCATTAAGTCCTACAAATTCGTTCCTGCAAGGTAATACCCAAGATATTTTGTGCGTGCCACCAGGAAAAAGAGAGCCTCCGAATACGAGTTTTTCATGCTCCAGAATAAAACAGTTATCTACTGAGAGATATTCTAAATAATAATTGTATTATTGTCAAATGGTGATAATTTATTTTTAAAAAGACATCTGAAAGTGTCTAATTTGTATTCCTTACTTCTGTGTGAAATATGAAAACAGGAAACTCTGGTATGGATCTATTAATGCACAGTTTACAGGATTGAAATTAAACTGCATTTAAGCACTACAGGATTACCAGCACTCTCAAGCAACTTTATAAATTTAAAAGCTATGTTCAGTTTAGACCAGCCAAAGGTTTCTAAATAAAAATATTAAACTAAAAATTTTCCTGAACACAGGTAGGTCTACAAATGTATCTGTTAAAATAATACTTTATGCGATGAAACAGCATTTTTAAAAAAATTACATGAACAGTTTTTAGAACCCACAAAACCACACTAGAGCAAATGTTCTCCTTCAATAATGAATTTTTAATTATGCAATTACATCTTATGAACTCTTTTTGTCATGTAATTCCTATAATAACAGAGTACATAAGTTCTGATGCTCTCTGAGTGGGGAATGGTAATATAAACAGGATCCCCAGAACCTCCTCCTTATGGCACCGTCACCTAAGGTTTTTTTACCTAATGTACCACATAGTAGGTAAACATTGAAATCTAAACGGCCATTATCAAAGTTAAAATGCCTAAAAACTAAGCTACGTTAGAAAGCTTTGCTGTTTACTGATTGGGATGACTACCTGAATGTTTTGTGAAAGAGTGCGACTAAATTCATGTTAAAGAAAACTGCAAAATGGGATTGCTTAAAGTTTGTGTGGCTTTTTCTTTTTAAAAAGGCCTTGATTTTTCCCATTTAAGAATTCTGAGCCATCATAGTTTTTAGAAAAGGTAAATACATTGACAGCAACAGATAGACCTAAGGATGTAGGTGCTGTATGTATGAGAAATGGAAATACAAAATTATAAGTGGCTTTATAAAATTCACGACACTAAGGGCACCCTGGTTGTCTGTCCAATGTTATACCCAGGTCAAACACAAGTACAGTAATAGGGCAAGAGCCTCACCCTTGTTCTAGCCCCTTTATGCTATGTGAAAGGGCCAGAGATGCATAAAGGGGCCCTAAAAACTCTGACTGTACCTGGTGGAGAATTTCCCCTGGTACTAGCACTGTGGAAATAGCTGCTAAGTTTGCCTTCAGATGACCTTATTATAAGCCCTAGCACACAGGGGCTTTGCCAAGACAGGAGGGGTCTGGACCACAGTGCTGCGAAGATTCCAGGTAGCACTGAGGCCCACTGTATTGGAGATGCTGCTGTAATGTAGGCAGGTTTCCAGAGCTATCTAGGTTATGCCAGTGGTCACTGAAGTTTGCAGAATAGCCAGTTTGGGAGGGTGCAAAGGTAGCTCCTAAGCCTACAAGTTCTATACTGTGCCTCTTACAGGTGCAACACAAACAAACCCCAGTGCCTGAGGTCCACTTGTATTTAGAGATCTGACCTCAAGCGCACCCACAACTCCCATAGAAATCTATGGAGTCATGGTTGCTCTGGCAAATGTAATTAAACTACAGTATAAGCTCCCCATGGCAGGGACCAGGTTTATTTTATGCATTTAAAGCAATGTGTGGCTTTTTGTCCCTGCCTTCAAGGCCCATTTCCCCCCCCCACTCCCTATTTATCTGCACATACACTTCCACTATGCCCATCTCACACCTTCTAAAAACTCACTATCTACCATGATACCAACAGGCAACCAAAAAGCTGCTTATGGAGATGAGGAGTATTTTTAAATTTGAAAAAAGGACATGCCACCTGACAACTTTATTTGTATGTTGTCCCCATTTTCCTCCATGCTCTGATTTATCTTGAAGAGAATAAGCCTTAGACTATAAATTCTTTTGTGTTTATACAACCTGCAGATGCTACTGGAAACAATAAATATGAAGTATCCAGTAAATCTAGGGTTATAAGTGTCATTAAAGACTAATAAATTCAATTTAACAATATAAAATACCAAAGGTAGCATGCATTCCCAGTGATTCAGATGCATGTCTTTTGCCAGCTGAGATATGCGATGCTTCCCTAGAGAGACACACAAAGAGCATCTCTCTCACTGCTTAGACATCCCCAGTGCACACAATACTATCTTAAACATGTAGGGCACGGATAGTGGATCCATAGTTAAGAACTACCTTTAGGGAGCAGGTTTTCAGAGTGGTAGCCGTGTTAGTCTGCGTCAGCAAAAACAATGAGGAGTCCTTGTGACACCGTAGAGACTAGCAACTTTATTTGGGCATAAGCTTTCGTGGGTTCTAGCTCACAAAAGCTTATGCCCAAATAAATTTGTTAGTCTCTAAGGTGCCACTAGGACTCCTCATTGTTTTTACCTCTAGGTAGGTGCTCAGCTACCACAGTGAGGACAAAAATATAAATCCCCTGGGGTTAGAAATGGGGTGTCCCTTCCTCTCCAGTTAAACTACATTATGTCTGAATGCTGGTAAACAGGGCAATCAGTTATCACCATCGCCACCACCTTGTTGTACCATGAGAGTGCTTTTTAAACTGATCCTCCAATCCCACTTAATCCAGGGACAGAGGCTAACAAACTTCTTTTGCTAGGTCTTCCTATGCTAGGAGGGGCTCGAGTAGGAGTCAAGGAAGCTCGCTGCTTTTAGAGCGAATACACGTACTGTATGTATATATATATATATACACACACACACACACCTCACACTATGTGCACATATGTGTGTACATGTTATACTCCCAACCCACACACTATGTGCATGTATATATGCATGTGGTGTGTATATATGCACATGAACACAATGTATCTATACATACATCTACGCACATCCCACCACCACCACGCTATATGTATGTGGATATAAATATAGATCAGGGATAGGCAACCTATGGCACAGGTGCCAAAGGCGGCACGCGAGCTGATTTTCAGTGGCACTCACACTGCCCGAGTCCTGGCCACCTGTCCGGCATGATCTACATTTTAATTTAATTTTAAATGAAACTTCTTAAACATTTTAAAACCCTTATTTACTTTATATACAACAATAGTTTAGTTATATATTATAGACTTATAGAAAGAGACCTTCTAAAAACATTAAAAGTGTATTACTGGCACACAAAACCTTAAATTAGAGTGAATAAATGAAGACTCCACACACCACTTCTGAAAGGTTGCTGACCCCTATATAGCTATATACACATACACACAAGTATTTATACACACACACACACATACACTCACCATACACCCCCATCCACATACTGTGTGTAGATATACAGACATGCACCCTAAGTATTTATATACACCCCCCCTCCACTACACCCCCCACTCTGTGTATAGATGTGTGTCTAGACACAGGCGCACTACATCCCCACCTCGCGAACACACACACACACACACACACCTCTATACCCACCCCTACCAGGTGTGCATCTAGACATACACACCGCGACGACCTCGCAGGCCACCCGCAGCCCCCGCCCGACCGGGAAACCAGCCTGGCCCCGGGGCCGCCGCCCGGCAGGGCCAAGGAGGCCGGGGGCGGAGAGAGGCGGCGGCGCCTCCCCCGCCCCGACACTCACCACGACGTGGGCGCCGGGCAGCTTGAGGGGCTTGGGGCTGATGAGCGGCGACACCATGTAGAGCAGCAGCACGACGGCCACGACGCAGGCGGCCGCCAGCAGCAGCAGCATGGCTCGGGGCGGGCGGGGCCGCGCGGGCTTCTCCGGGGGCCGCGGCCGACAGCGCCAGGGGCCAGCTCGCTCCGCAGCGGCGGCCGCTCTGCGCCGCACCGGCCCTGGCCCTGGCCCTAGGGTGCCGCTCCGTCACGGGAGGCGGGAGAGGGAGGAAAAGGGCGAACGGCGGCTCCGCTCCGTGATTGGCCCGCCGGGCGGGCGAGCCGCGAGGGGATTGGCGGGCCGGGCTGGTCGGAGTGCTGTGGGGCGTGATCCTGCCCGGGGATTGGCCCGCGTGGCGTAAAATGCGCGGGGATTGGTCCCCCGTGGGTGGGTCCAGGGACGCAGTTCGTTAAAGGCAAGGCGGGGGGCTTGCGCGAGCGCCCCCTGGGTGCGAGGCGAGCGGGGAGCTGGCTCTTAGCCGGGCCTTGCTGCTGCCCTGGCCCTAGGGGGTCAATCGCCGGGAACGCGCGCATGCGCGCGGTGGGCAGGCCGCTGCTGCGGGTGTGCAGGAGGGTCAGGCCGGGCTCGCGCCCGCGGATTGCACGAGACGGGAGCACAGCGCTCCCAGCCTGCTCCCCGTGGTGGGGGTTTTGCCCTCCGGCCTCCCTGGCAGGAGATTTGGGCACCGCCGGGCTCTGATTGGCAGGGGTGCTGCTGAGCACCCGTAGCTGTCACGGGATCCCGGCTGGTGCTGCTGCTGCTGCTGCTGCTCAGCGTGGCTGACACTCAGGAGGGCCCACTCTGCTTTAGAGCAGCTGGTGAATAGCTAAGAAAGAACGGAGGGGCTGAGAGAGGTCGTAGTCCTGGCTGCAGAGCGCGAGCAAATTGTTTGCAGGGCAGGACTGAATCCGAAGAGAGCCCAACAGCAATTAAAAACACAAAACTGTCTGGGCAATCGGAATTAAACAACTCCTCCGCTTTAACCAAAGATTTTATTTGCTATAAGCATAGAGGCCTCTGAGTTTTCTCCGCGTAGGATATAATTATCATCTCCTGAATGAGAAACACGCACGGATTATATTATTAATACTAGTTGTTCTGCAGCATCTTAAAATTGCACACAGGAAGTAAACAAAACAAGGTCCCAGACCCAAAGAGACTAACCAAGACAGAAAAAAAAAGTGTGACTATAATATGACTAGGAGATTAGAGATAGAGAGTGGGAGGAAACTGGAGCTGAGATGTAGGCAGAACTCATGCACAGTTTTAAGGTGAGGGCAAGGAGCCTGAATTTGATGCATTAAAAGTGGGAAGCCAGTGATGAGATTTATAGAGCCCTGTAAATCCACAGATGCAGATATCCACAGACCATTTTTGTGGATCGGATGAGGATACAAGTTTTGCCTCTGTGCAGGGCTCCAGAGATTTGGGAAAGAGTTGGTATGGAGCGAGAAAAGAAGAGAGATGATTTCAGCTTAAATGCTTTGAATAGAATGGAGCAGGTAGAGAAATATGAGGAAGCAAGAGAGAAAGAACTATATTAGTTGAGAAACTACCTACATGATGGAAAGTGTTTTATCAGTAGGAATGGAAAGAAAATAATGATTGACAGTAATAAATATAGAAGACATTACAAGACTGAGGGAGAATATGGGAGAAAGAGACATCAGCCAAAAGCCGTGTCTGAACTTATCTAACCAAAGATGACACAAGGGGCTCTTTGCTATCTGTATTCAGGACAGGAAATAGTCTGGAAACCACACTTACGAAATTGATCTCCAAAGAAATGTGTTAGTCTCTAAGGTGCCACAAGTACTTCTTGTTCTTTTTGCAGCTACAGACTAACACGGCTACCACTCTTAATACTGGAGCACAGATATCCATTCTCTTATCCTTGGACAGTATCTAACACGGTCAACCTAAAGATACTGCTGTTCTGTCTGAGGGAGGTACAGTAGAACCTTAGGCTAAGGCTACACTTGCAGCTGTACAGCACTGTGAGTTAAACCCGCTTTCGTACAACTGAGTAGGGAAAGCGCTGCAGTCTGTCCACACTGGCAGCTGCCAGCGCACTGTTGTGGCCACATTTGAGGCATTTGCAGCTGTATTGGGAGCGGTGCATTATGGGCAGCTATCCCAGCATTCAAGTGGCTGGAACGTGATTTTCAAATGGGCGGGGGGTGAGGTGGAGTGTGACAGGGAACGCGTGGGGAGAGAGAGTGGGTTTTTGGGGTATCCACAGAGTGTCAGCTCATTATCTCCTAAGTTTACACACCCCCACCTCCCCCACATCTCTCTCACTCATTGAAAGCAAACAGCAGGGGCTTTGGTTTTTTTTTAGAGCAGATAAGCAGCTGCTCGCTGAAACAGACCCCTCCCCCTCCCGCCTCTCTCTTCAAGCTAACGTTTTCTGCTGGCACTCCCCTGCCTGCCTCTCACTCATTCAAAGCAAACAGTAGCTGTGTTTGTTTTTTTGATAAGCAGCCCCCAGCATGGAGCTCTGAACTCCAACCCGGAAGTGCCGTTTCAAAACAAAGGGAGTTTCCGGAGGTCAGTCAGTGCGTACTCCAACGACTACATTGCAACAACAGCGTCTCAGCCACTACGCAACAGCTGTTATTCCTCTTGGGGACATGGAGTACCAGCAGCACTGTAGCCACAGAGATACAGCGCTGTACGTGCCTTGCCAGTGTAGACAGTGAGTGAGGTACGGCACTCTGGGAGGCTTTATTGCGCTGTAACTCGCAAGTGTAGCCAAGGCCTCAGAGTTACGGACACCAGAGTTACGAACTGACCAGTCAACCGCACACCTCATTTGGAACTGGAAGTACACAATCAGGCAACAGCAGAGACGGGGTGGGGGGGGAGAGCAAATACAGTACTGTGTTAAACATAAACTACTACAAAAATACAAAGGAAAGCAGCATTTTTCTTTTGCATAGTAAAGTTTCAAAGCTGAATTAAGTCAATGTTCAGTTGTAAACTTTTGAAAGAACAACCATAACGTTTTGTTCAGAGTTACGAATAACCTCCATTCCTGAGGTGTTCGTAACTCTGAGGTTCTACTGTAGTGGGAGTCCAAGGAAACAAACTGAAATGATTTATATCTTTCCTGGAGGGATGTCACCAGAGAGTAGTGATGAGTACTATCATCAGACCCCTCAGTTGTCTCAGACTGAATTCTCTCCGTATATCTATTCGGTATTTATATGTAGCCACCATTGCTATGTCTACACTGCAATTAAAAACCCGCTAACTCAGGCTGATGATGTTTGGGCTAATGGGCTGTTTAATTGTGGTATAGCCATTTGGGCTGGGTTGGTGCTTGGGTTCTAGGACCCTGTGAGGTGGGAGGGTCCCAGAGCTTGAGACACCTTCACTTATATGCTTTGTAATGTGTGGTGTGCATTTAAGAAACTGCATAATATTAATTATTAGTAATATGGTAATTTGAGGATGTAGTTGATGAGGTAATCATCATCCCTGGGCTGAAGAAGCTGAAAGGTATGCGTGTATAGCAAATAAACTCCAAGGCCAAAGGTCATACATACACAATACCATGTAGATTCAAATGACCAAATTACAGCTGCTGCGGCAACCATAATTGTATATGTCCTTAATTTTGTGCATTTCAAATCTCTACCAAAATCTAGCAATAACAAATTATGTCACAGGTTGAAGAATATGGAAACAGGTGAATTATTTGTAATGACAAAAGACAGCTGGAAATTTTAGTATCAAAGTAATGGGATGGGGTAGCCATATAGGCATACCACACTCAAAATGGCTGCCACAAAAAGTATCCTTTTTCTCTCTTTCTTGGTAAGAAAATATTCCTAAAATACAACCAGTACCTGTGAGAATATCTGCCCAATTTCAGATGCCTCCAGGTGAAGGAAAAGATCACTAAAAGTGCAGGCAGGCAGGTTGCAGACTCTAGAAACAGTGCTAGTGTCTCTATCTCTCACTCCTCAATATGGTGCTGACCAGCAAATTAGAATAAACAGGGACCAGATAACTGGAGCAATAGCTCTGCTTCCCCTCCAGTGGGTATCATTGTGGTGAAAGCCCTTGGAGTGGCCTGGATCTAGCCAAGTCCCATGGTGGGCAAGAAAACAAGAAATGGCAGCAGCTACCGTTGCCTCCTGGCCGGTTTTTGTACTGTCTTGCTGCTGGTTAAAAGGTGTGCACGTATTGCGGGTTGTTTTTTGTAAAATGGTTCTCTAAAACAGTCTAGCAATTAGCTATAGTCTGCACTAGGACCTTTGTTATTTATAGGACGGGGGTGGACAGACTGACCGTGGCCATTTTTTCTGGGTCTCAGAGGTGGGCTGCAGCTGCTACAGAGCAATTTCTTGTTCTATTTTTCCAAAAGACTAAGGTCCAGATCCTCAAAGGTATTGAGGCACCTAATCCCACTGATTTCAATAGGAGTTAGATGCCTCAATACTTTTGAGGATCTGAGCTTAAGAACTTCCTTCCCTTCTCCAAACATCCTGTCTGTTGTAATGTAATGGCTAGGATGTGACACACAGGAGAGGCGGTATGAGACTGATGTTTGTTTCCTGGCTGCAGTCACTTGAAATGTGTCAAGGCTACATGACATGGGTCCCAGACCCACTTTGGGATTGTGTTCCACTTGTGATGGGATGTTTGCTGGCGGGGGGGAGCATAAGTTAACAGTGAGAAGATACTGGCCAGCATTATGGGCATTATAAGTTTCCTGACATATAGCTACTTTTGAAACTACTTTAGGGCTAATTGTATTTGATTTAAGAAACCTGATTGATGTTGAAACCAAGGTTTTTATTCTTTGGGCCATACGTCTCTGAACTGGAGATCCTACTAAATCATTGTGAGGTTTGTTGTGATATGCCAGCAATGTTAAATGTGCATCCTCCAGAGCTTGCCTTATTTACTTCATCTAGTTCTTTTCTGTTAGCACCGACTCTTCTACCAACTCATATAACTGATCATAGGAAGGGCTTGGCATATTTTGAACAAATTTGCCAAAAGGAATTCCCAGAATGTGATGTAAGAACTCAATAATAATAAAAACAATAAAAAGAACAGGAGTACTTGTGGCACCTTAGAGACTAACAAATTTATTTCAGCATAAGCTTTCGTGGACTACAGTCCACTTCTTCGGATTCATAGAATGGAATATACAGTACGAAGATATTTATACATTCAGAGAAAAATGAAAAGATGGAAGTATCCATAGCAACTGTAAGAGGCTAATTAATTAAGAGGAACTATTATCAGCAGGGGAAAAAGCTTTTGAAGTGATAATCAAGATGGCCCATTACAGACAGTTGACACAAAGGTGTGAGGATACTTAACTAGGATACTTAACTAGGGGAAATAGATTAAATTAACGTAATGGCCATCTTGATTATCACTTCAAAAGTTTTTTCCCCCTGCTGATAATAGTTCCTCTTAATTAATTAGCCTCTTACAGTTGGTATGGTTACTTCCACCTTTTCATTTTTCTCTGAATGTATAAATATCTTCTTACTGTATGTTCCATTCTATACATCTGAAGAAGTGGACTATAGTCCACGAAAGCTTATGCTGAAATAAATTTGTTAGTCTCTAAGGATACATCCACACTACCCGCCCAATTCGGCGGGTAGCGATCGATGTTCTGGGATCGATTTATCGCGTCTCATGTAGACGCAATAAATCAATCTCAGAAGCGCTCCCCGTCAACTCCGGAACTCCAGCTCAGCGTGAGGAGTAAGCGGAGTCGACGGGGGAGCCTGCCTGCACCGCGTGGACCCGAGGTAAGTACATTGTAATTCGATCTAAGATACTTCGACTTCAGCTACGCTATTCACGTAGCTGAAGTTGAGTATCTTAGATCGATCCCGCCCCCTAGTGTGGACCAGGCCTAAGGTGCCACAAGTACTCCTGGTTTTTTTGCTGACACAGACTAACACGGCTGCTACTCTGAAACCTGTCAATAAAAACAATAGAAGTCTACAAATAAGAGGTAATCTTATCCCTCTAACTCAGATAGACATAAACCAAAGTTGGACCGATGTGATCTGGAATCCCAGTTGGTTTGTGTGTTTCTTTTGCATTCTGTTTCCTGTCTTTATTGCAGATTTTACACTTGGTTGCCTTGTCTTTAATAGCAATCTTAAAGCCGGGCCATAATAGGACAACTTGGATTCTCCTCTTACACTTCTCAATACCCACAGGGGCACAGGGGATTATGTTTAGCATTTCCAACCTCATGCTCATCCTTGGTACAGAATCCCATCCAATGGAGAAATTTAATCTCTATAGTTCCAATATGTTTTTATGCTTCAAGTTGAAGGTGCCTGGGCTTCTTTTGCTGGCCATCCATCTAGAATTACTTTCTCAAACTATTGTGAGGTTGACTCATTATGGGCATCTCATTTGAGCTAGTCACATTTTGTTTCAGAAATGGGTATTATTGAATTACATTTATTTCAGCCTGTTCCTCCATCTCCTTTCTTTGCTTTTTTTACAGGTGGTCTTGAAAGCATATCTACTATAAGAATCTCTGTGTCAGGCTTGTATTGCACATTTAACAAGTACTTTTACAATTTCATATTTGTTTTCTTAAATCTAGTGGGAAATTTGACACAACAGTTTGTAATTTGACTTCCAGTGGTTTATGGTCTTATTTCTACTGTGATCTATTTCTGTCTATAAACGTATTCATTAAACTGCACACATGCAAAGCCAATTGCCAGCATTTCTTTTTCAATCTCAGCACAATTCTGTTGTGTTTTAATCAGGACTTTGGACACATATGGCTCAGGAAGATCATCTTGAAGAATGACAGCTGCCAACCCCTTGTGAGTTTGCATCAGCTGAGATCGAGTTATCAGTTATAATATCAGAGGGGTAGCCGTGTTAGTCTGGATCTGTAGAAGCGACAAAGGGTCCTGTGGCACCTTATAGACTAACAGAGGTATTGAAGCATAAGCTTTTGTGGGTGAATACCCACTTCTTCGGATGCAAGCAGTGGAAATGTCCAGGGGCAGATATAAAACTGCCCCTGTCCAGGGGCAGATATAAAACTGCTTGCATCCGAAGAAGTGGGTATTCACCCACGAAAGCTTATGCTTCAATACCTCTGTTAGTCTATAAGGTGCCACAGGATGCTTTGTCGCTTCTACAGTTATAATATGTATACTGGTTATTATATCCTGCTCACGCTCCCACTGGAATGTATTATACATCTCCAGTGCCTCTAGACCTGCCCCCAAATAGCCATATGGAGGATTTCACTCTCTCCAATTTCTCCATTGTCTTTGCAGTTGCTTGCAGGAATTTTGGAAGCACTAAAACCACCTCCTCCAGTTCTCTGCCAGGTTCTTTTCCAGACTAAAATATTCAGCTGACTTAATTTGATCAATTTTTGGCAAAGGTCACATTTTCTTCTGCCCTCATGTAATAAGGATGTGAAATACAGCAGTGCTGGCAAGAAAATTATGTTTATTTCTTTGCTCTAATTACATGACATAGGTCAGGGATACCAAAGGTTATACGTCAGGACTCAGAATCTGTTAATGAGCAGCTGCTGTTACCCAATGGTAGTAGGAATTGCTTAAGAGGCTCTCCTGTACCTAGATCAGTCATCCTCCTCCAAGCCAGGCCATGGGCAAAAAGCAACATGTAGGAAGTAGGGCTGAAAAGCAATTAAAAAAAATTAATCGTGCGATTAATTGCACTGTTAAACAATAATAGAATACCATTTATTTAAATATTTTTGGATGTTTTCTACATTTTCAAATATATTGATTTCAATTACAACACAGAATACAAATTATACAGTGCTCATTTTATATTTATTTTTGATTACAAATATTTGCACTGTAAAAAACAAAAGAAATAGTATTTTTCAATTCACCCAATACAAATACTGTAGTGCAATCTCTTTATCATGAAAGTTGAACTTACAAATGTAGAATTATGTACAAAAAAATAACTGCATTCAAAAATAAAACAGTGTAAAACTTTAGAGCCTATGGGTCCATTCAGTCCTACTTCTTGTTCAGTCAATCGCTCAGACAAACAAGTTTGTTTACATTTGCAGGAGACATTGCTGCCCACTTCTTATTTACAATGTCACCTGAAAGGGAGAACAAGCGTTTGTTTGCATGGCATTGTTGAAGCCGGCATCGCAAGATATTTACATGCCAGATGCGCTAATGATTCATATGTCCCTTTATCTTCGACCACCATTCCAGAGGACACACGTCTATGCTGGTGACGGATTCTGCTCAGTAATGATCCAAAGCAGTGCAGACTGATGCATGTTCATTTTTATAATCCGAGTCAGATGCCACCAACAGAAGGTTGATTTTCTTTTCTGATTCAGGTTCTGTAGTTTCTGCATCAGTGTTGCTCTTTTAAGACTTCTGAAAGCATGCTCCACACCTCATCCCTCTCAGATTTTGGAGGCACTTCAGATTCCTAAACCTTGGGTCCAGTGCTGTAGCTATCTTTAGAAATCTGATATTGGAACCTTCTTAGTATTTTGTCAGATCTGCAGTGAAAGTGTTCTTAAATCAAACAACATATGTTGGGTCATCATCCGAGACTACTATAACACAAAATATATGGCAGAATGCGGGTAAAACTGTGAAGCAGGAGATATACAATTCTCCTCCAAGGAGTTCAGTCACAAATTTAATTAACGTGTTTTTTTAACAAGCATCATCTGCATGGAAGCATGTCCTCTGGAATGGTGGTCGAAGCATGAAGAGACATATCTGGCATGTAAATACCTTGCAATGCCAGCTGCAAAAGTACTACCATGTGAACACCTTTTCTCACTTTCAGTTGACATTGTAAATAAGCAATGGGCAACAATATCTCCTGCAAATGTAAACAAACGTGTTTGTTTGAGCGATTGGCTGAACAAGAAGTAGGACTGAGAGGACTTGTAGGCTCTAAAGTTTTACATTGTTTTGTTATTGAGTGCAGTTATGTAACAAAACAAAATCTACATTTGTAAGTTGCACTTTCACGACAGAGATTGCACTACAGTACTTGTATGAGGTGAACTGAAAAATACTATTTCTTTTGTTTGTCATTTTTACAGTGCAAATATTTGTAATCAAAAGTAATATAAAGTGAGCACTGTACACTTTGTATTCTGTGTTCTAATTGAAATCAATATATTTGAAAATGTAGAAAAACATCCAAAAATAGTTGTTAAATGTCAATTGGTATTCTAGTGTTTAACAATGCGATTTAAACTGCGATGAATCACAATTAGTTTTTGTGAGTTAATCACGTGAGTTAACTGCGATTCATTGACAGCCCTAGTAGGAAGCAAGGGAATCTTCACTACAATTCCCTCCCACTGCAGCACTATCTGGTATCCTGCAAAGCAGCAGGAGCTGCTCACAATTATTTTTACTTTTCTGTCACTACCCTGCAACATCAGGAGCTACTAGCAGCCTAATCACACAGGAGGAAGTAGAAATAAATATAATCATCATCTATTTACTGCTGTAAACAAGTGAAGGGGAGCAGATTTCAGATTTATATTTGCCCTGTAGCTCTGAAGGAAAAAAAGGAGTTAGAGACAGACCTCCCATTGTTTTCTTCCTTCTACTCTCCTCCTGTATACAACTTCCTTCAACAGAAAAGATGGAAGAATGAAAGAAAAAATAACTAAAGGAAAAAGAAGATACCTGCTGCTTTGAAATAAGAATAAAGCAACATCTTCTACAAATACTGACATTAAAAACATTTTCATTGAGCTCATATCTATGACAGCTGAAATTCAAGCATCAATCAGAGACCTACCAAATAAGGTGAAAGAATTAAAATTAAATAGTCATACTGATGCTATTACAGATTTGGAAGATCTGAAGTGCAAACCTGTTGACTTTGAAAATTGCAACATTCCTTACCTTGTGCATGGCTCTATAAAAGTATTCTCTACTAGTTCCAAGCCCCATAGCAATCTGATTGATGGGGAGGAAGGGACTAAGATGTTCTTCAAAATACCATCCAAGTCCCAACACTGTAATAGCTAGCTTCCTTCTAGAAAAACAGTAATGATCTTTTAAGGGTCTGTTGCAATATGAAACAATCCTGCCTAGATAAGACCACCTGCTCTGAGCCTGTGGACACCTTCCATTGATGTGCGCACTACAGAAGGGTTGTGTTGCAATATTAGTTACACAGCAATTTGTTTAGTCATGCAACAGGATTCTAAGTGCATATTTTGAGTGCTCCTGAGCGTAGTGTCTTGACTGTGAAGATACATATAGGTGGGTTATCTATATTAGTATGGGTATATACAGCATATGGTAATGCATATACATGTTTGTAAAGAGATCCTTTCAGCACTGGCAGTGGGGCACTCTCTCCTGGAAGAAGCCTGCTGTTGTAGTGCAACTATGGGAGTTACAGCTAATGGAGGTGTGAACTAGTTGTTGGCTTCCATGCTGCCAGTGGGAAGTGAAGGGAGATGAGGGGTAGGAGTCTATTACGGATTGAAGAGAGAGACAAGGCTGGTCTGCACACAATTTTGCACTAACACAACAAAAGGTGTGAACTTAACTGATTTAGTTATTGTGGTTCAAGCTTATGTGTAGAGCAGGACCCAGAGTTATATTTCATTTGTGTCAAAAATGTCTGTTAGTGGCACAAAACAACTGCCTCTAAGTAAGCTCAGCAGGAACGAAAAAGAAGATCACAGTATGAGAAAGTTCATATCACACTTTTGGTGTCTTGGTTGAGAAGTGCTTCCTTAACTTTCTATTTTCTGGATGTCTAATGTTTGAGGTCTTATTTTAAAATCTGACATTCTTGAAAACCATTTAATCGTAACCTCCCTTAACTAAGGCTGTTGCATGAGCATTGTATATAACATTGCTACGATACTGCTGTGTTTTCTTTGTCATTGTATTTGAATGGATACGTTAAAACTTCTACAAAATAATAATGAAATCTGACTCACATGGAGTATGTTTTTGCTTTCAATAGCTCAGCTGCCATTTTTTCAACAGGTTTCATTATCTTGTGTTTCCTTTTTGTCCAAATTAGCTGCTGCTGTAAATGGGTAAAATGCCACTGAAGTCAATGGAGCTGTGTTCACAGTTGAATGTTCATAGAAGGTTAAAAAAAGAATTAGATAAGTTCATGGAGGATAGGCCCATCAATGACTACTAGCCAAGATGGTCAGGGAAACAATCCCATGCTCTGGGTATCCCTTTGACTGCCAGATGCCAGGATTGGATGAGAGGGGAGGGATCACTTGATAGTTGCCCTATTCTGTTTCTTCCTTCTGAAGCATCTGGCTCTGGTCACTGTTGGAAGATAGGATATAGGATTATATGGACCATTGGTCTGACCCAATATGGCCATTCTTATATTCTTATGAAGTTAATATTGGGTACCGATTTTCACCTGTTTAATTTTTGTAATAAACACCAATAAATTCCTCGGAGATGTAAACAAAATCCCAAAACAATGGGCCTTGATGACAATCTATTAAGAGTTGCTCCACTCTTCCACCTGAGTAATTTGAAGCTCTTATTCCTCTTTTCCCTTTCCTGAGTTCCCCCCCCCCTCCATTTTCTAACCCATTACTGTTATGGTGCACACTGGAACATGGCGAGAACAAAATAAATGGGGTGGAAACAGGAGCAGGAGCTATTCAGCCCTAGATTTTGGTAATTATCACTTGTAGTCTGACCATCATACTGTTGCAGGCAGATATGACAAAAACAAATGAGTCAGAAGCAATTATTGTTTATGGTTTAGAGAGCCCTTGGCTTTATAAACATGTGTGAAACAAGGTCCCTGCCTTGAATAACACATGATTTAAAGTGGCTGAGGCATCAGAAGGAGGTGGAGCTGACAAACAAATCTTGCTAATCTGTGACCTGCTGCCCTAAACCACTTGTATAGGTAGGGGAGAACAGAAGAAAATAAACTCATAGCCTTGCCCTCAAAACACAGGTACATACTCATGACCCACAGTGACATTTGTCTGTGGCGGTGCCCTCAAAATCCAAATGTAGGTCAGGATAGTCTAGAGGATGGAAGTTCCTTGTACTGAAGTTGAGCAGTATACTGATTCAAAGCATAATAAGATTTCTGGGATCTTACCAGCCCATTTAATCTTACCCCATTTTCTACCTATGATTCAACAGCTTAGAGGCTCATAGAAGTTAGCCCAATTTAGATGTAGCAAAAATGTTTCTGAAAAGGAATGCTATACCTTTGGAATGTAGACTTGAAACAAGGTGGCTTACCTATAGGCTGGAGACCCTGGGGCTAAGCCAGCCCTGATTACAGGAGGAGACACACCTGGATTGAATCAAGTGATCCCAGGGTAAAAGGCAGCGGGAAGCTGCTGGGTGAGTGCACCTGCAGTGAGGGAACTGTAGAACAGGTCTCCTGCAGTGGTCCTCAAGGAAGGGACACTTCCTCAGGGAGGAGGGGCTGTGCCAGTTAAAACCCAAGGGGAAGATGTGTTTTTTTGTTGGGTTTTTTTACTTTGTTAATTTAATAAATAAAACCCAGACCCCAAGCGTGATTGAAAGAGACTTTGTGGAGTTAGTTGAAAGAGCCCTGAAGAAGGGGAAAATAGGGGCAGGACACTGCATCGGCATCCCCTGGCATAGATGCAGAACTAATGGTGAGGGGGATGCTGCCGCACCCCTGGCTTGAAGTGATTTCCATTAAATACAGTGTTTACAGTTTGGCTCAGTGGCTCTCAGCATCCCTACTATACAAATTGTTCCAGCTCCCCTGGCCACAAGGGGTTCTTGGGTGGTGGCTAGACCTCTTAGACGCACATTGTCCACTCAAGGTAGGACAAGAAGTAATGGGCTTAATCTGCAACAAGGGAGATTTAGGTTAGATATTAGGAAAAACTTCCTAGCTCTAAGAGTACTTACGCTCTGGAATAAACTGTTAATGGAGGTTGAGGAATTCCCACCATTGGAGGCTCTTAAGAATAGGTTGGACACCTGTCAGGGATGGTCTACTTTTACGTTATCCTGCCTCAGTGCAGGGGGCTGGACTAGATGACCACTTGAGGTCCCTTCCAGTCTTACTCTGCTGATTCTATGAAGCTGCCATGATTCTGAGGGAGCAAGCTCTGATATTGGAAGATGGAATTATGCTTTTTGATTTGTATACTTTTGAGTTACAATATCTCAGCTACCCAGAAATGAAGGATTTCAAAACCTTGTTTCCCTTTGACGCTGGATAATAAAGCACAAACAAAGCATTTGTTCTTGTGATCTGTGTTAATTATATACTTTGAGTGCATTGCAGCCATCCAAACATGCCACAGTTTCTCTCTGGAGTTTGATGGAGCTGGACAGAAGGATGGAAAACAAATTTCCTGTGCTCCCTGGAGCCTGGAGTTATTCTTTAGTATGAATAGAGGATTGGTTCTGAGTACCACATTAGCCTTAGGGAACATACACTACTGAAGTTCCAGGAAAAGAGCTCCTAACTCAAACACACTGTGAACAGACATGATTGTCATTTAAAAAAAAAAAAATGTTGAGCAAGTAGAGAAAGATCTTCATTAATAGTTCAACTGGAGGGCCTGTAATGGCACATTGGCACTAAAAACTAAGGCCCATAAAGGAACTTTATGCATGTCAGGATGATATAGAAGCAATGCTTCTCTCCTAAGAAAAACGCTGGACATCTGGATAAGACTAAATTCGCTACTTGTCTACTGCACAAAAGATGCTAGACAAAGCAGCAACTTGATCTTTGAGAGTCTGAACTGCCAGGTCTAGCCTGAGTCCATTTTGAAGAAATTTGAGAATCAGTGGTGTAACGATGCTGGTTCTGGCGGGACCTAACTGAGAGTGCCAGTTCAGGACAAATTGCTTCAAACAGGGCAACTACAGCCCAAGGCTGGGGTTTTTCCACCTCTAAGGCAAACCAAACCAGCCAGACGGAGGAGACTTTGGTTTTACCCCACTGGCTAACCACAAGTCATTCCAAGCAATCCCCTAAGACACGCCAGTTTCCCAGTCTCACCACCAGAGCCACTCGTTATGGGGACAACTGGTCATGAAAACCAATGCCCCAGTAAAAGAAAAAAGGTCCTCCCGATCCCAATGGACCAAGCCCCCGGATCCAGGTCAATATACAAATCAGATCTTACCCACAAATCACGCTGTTGCCAATCCTTTAGAATCTAAAATCTAAAGGTTTAATCATAAAAGGAAAAAGGTATAGGTGAGAGCTAGAATTGGTTAAAAGGAATCAATTACATACAGTAATGGCAACGTTCTTGGTTCAGGCTTGCAGTAAAGATGAAATAAGCTGCAGGTTCAAATCAAGTCTCTGGATTACTTCCACAGCATGGATAGGTCCTTCAGTCCTTTGTTCAGCGCTTCCATTTGTAGAAAGGTTCCTCCAGAGCTAAGAAGCAGGAATGAAGACAAAATGGAGATGAGGCAGCTGCCTTTTATAGCTTCTTCCAGGTGTAAAGACACCTTTGTCCTTACTGTGGAAAATCACAGCAAAATGGAGTCTGGAGTCACATGGGCAAGTCCCTGCATAATTTGTTGAGTCACAGGCGTGTCTGCCTTCTCTCAATGGATCCATTGTATCGCTGATGGCTCTTAATGGGCCATCAAGCAGGCCTGGCAGAGCTGATCACTTGTCCTGGGTGTCAGAAGCCCAGCCCCAGTTTGAAATACAGACAGTATAAAGCCAATATTCATAACTCCAACTACAAAACTGATGCATACATATAAATGACATAATCATAACCAGCCAAGCATAACCTGGTCTTAGACACCTCATTTGACCCCCTTTATATAAGATTTGGTGCCACTACAGGACCTTGGTTATAACAATGATCTATATGGTCGCAGTTATTGTCAATAACGTCACAAGTGGTACCAGTGCACAAGGGGAGAGGAGGGGGAAGGTGAAACCTTTGTCCTGGTACCAACGATTAAAACTTGATCAGGCCCTTGAATATGCTTAGATTTATTTCTGGGAAGCTAAAATTGTGGATATTAACTTCCTGAATAACCTCTTTGCTTAAGAGACTGTTCAAGAACCAGGCAGCTAGGCTCAGACTGTCTGTATTTTGATGCATGACTGACTCTTGTAGTATCATTAGGGCTCTACCAAATTCACGGCCATGAAAAACGCATCATGGACCATGAAATCTGGTCTCCGCCTGTGAAATCTGATCTTTTGTCTGCTTTTACCCTATATTATACAGATTTCACATGGAAGACCAGCGTTTCTCAAATTGAGGGGCCTGACCCAAAAGGAAGTTGCGGGGTGGGGGTGGGTCACAAGGTTATTTTAGGGGGGTCACACTACAGCAACCCTTACTTCTCTGCTGCTTTCAGAGCTGGGCGGCTGGAGAGCAATGGCTGTTAGCTAGGCTCCCCGCTCTGAATATGGCGCCCTGCCAGCAGAAGTAAGGATGGTAATACCACACCATGCCACCCTTACTTCTGCGCTGCTGCCTTCAGAGCTGGATGTCCGGAGAGTGGTGGCTGTTAGTCGGGTGCCCAGCTCTGAAGGCAGCGCCCTGCCAGCAGCAGCACGGAAGTAAGGGTGGCAATACCATACTATGATGTTGCACTCCATATGATTTTATGAAAATATGCTAATGAGTGTGACTATAATGTAACTGGAATATGCTTCATGCAAAAGGTCTCTTGTAAGGTATCATTACAAAGCTTATAATCTACTGTGTTCATCCTATTTGTATGAATGTATCATTCTTGTATCTGAAACTAGGAATATAAAATATAAGTCTGAGGTCCTATTGTAGTTATGAAAAGTGTGGGCCATTAATGGTGGTTTAGAATCTTGATGGCTCCCATCAACTAGGACAATTGACTGTAGATGGCTCTGTTTACTTGCAAGCCTTCCTGAGTCAGGCTGGGAAGAATGAAGGCTTGGGGTCTCACTGGACATGTGACCATGTTACCTGGTACTGGAATCCATCCTAAACCTGGTGCTTTTCCATTTAGAGGGAAGGGTGGGGACCCAACAAGACACAAGATTCTCACCTTATGCTATAGGTATGTAAGGAGGTGGAACAGAACAAAGTGGGCTGCAGTCATGAGATCCCCTAGCTACCACCTGAGCTGGAACAAGGACTGTACGAGGGAAAGGATTGAGCCCAGACTCGAAAGGACTAGTCTGTGAAAGAAGCTTATTGGAACATCTCTGAGGGTGAGATTTCATCTGTAATCAGTTTTTTATTGTATTAGGCTTAGACTTGCATGTTTTTGTTTTATTTTGCTTGGTAATTTACTTTGTTCTCTCTGTTATTACTTGGAACCACTTAAATCCTACTTTTTATATTTAATAAAATCATTTTTGCTTAACCCAGAGTAATTAATTAATTCCTGGGGGAGCAAACAGCTGTGTATATCTCTCGATCAGTGTTATAGAGGGCAGAAAATTTATGAGTTTACCCTGTATAAGTAAAACGGACTTATTTGGGGTTTGGATCCCATTGGGAACTGGGTATTTGAGTTCTAGAGATAGGAGCACTTCTCAAGCTGTTTTCAGTTAAGTCTGCAGCTTTTGGAGGACGTGCTTCAGACCACGGAGGGTCTGTGTTTGCAGCAGGCTAGCGTGTCTGTCTCAACAAGACAAAGTACTGAAGGCTCAAGCTGGCAGGGAAAACGGGCTTGGAGGTAATCTCAGCACATCAGGTGGCAGTCCCAAGGGGGTTTCTGTGACCCAACCCATCACACATACCATGCCACCCTTACTTCTGTGCTGCTGCCTTCAGAGCTGGGCAGCTGGATAGTGGCAGCTGCTAAGAGCCCAGCTTGGCAGCCAACAGAAGTAAGGGTGGCAATACCCTACCATGCCATCCTTACTTCTGCACTGCTGCTGGCGGCGGCTCTACCTTCAGAGCTGGTCTTCTGGCCAGCAGCTGCCACTCTCTAGGCGCCCTGCTGTTGCTAAACAAAAGGGCAAGGACCTATTGGTAAGGTTTTGCAGCATAATCAAAGTTTAGGAAGCATCTAGGAAACTGTCGAATTGGTGTATGGAGATTGGCATCATTTACATCTACCCCTCTCCTGCAGTCCCTTTCATTGATGGCAGCTAGTGTAGATTTTAGTGTTTCCCCCTTGAATTTTGATTTTTCTTTTCAATGGATGTTCATTTTGTTGATGTCAAGAAGCGCTCTGTAGCCTTCACCATTTGAGGGGGGGGGCGCGTGGGGAGGAGGCTAGAAATAATATACAGCAAGGCCTGTTTTTCTTCTGAAGAGGTGGGACAGGTTCAGTTGCTCCCATTCATAGGAGATCTAGGGTGTCTACATGCCCCGATTCCTCCTCAGGCAGAAGCTCTTAGGTTGAGCGAGATCATACTTGCAATACTATCCACCCACCTTAGCACTGCTTGTAAAAGCATGTGGGAGCAGTTAGGGTGTCAAATGACAATTCTATTTTACTTATTATTGTTGGCTTGATGCCCTCAACAGTTTTCATGCCCAAAGGAGGGGACTGCGCTTACGCCTGCCTGGAGTTGGCTGCCTCCGAAGGGCCTGTATAAAAAGGAGGCCACTCTTTCAGGTAACAAAAAATTCCCAGTTAGAAATAAGTCCTTGACCAGTAGGGAAAAAGGCCTGTTTATCTTCAGTGGAGCCAACTGGATGAATTTTGATTGGCTTACACTGAGGAACCTTCTAGTCTTATAGAATGGGATAGAAGAAAGAAGGGGCAGGCCAAGAGGTCCATCAGTGCCTGCCAGTTCTTCCATGGCTGGACTGCTGTCCTTCTTATTGCTCCATAGCTATCTGCTGTGGGAAGTAGGTGGTAAGGAAGCATGGCAACCTGCAACAGAAGCTGAAAGTAATAACCAGGACATTAGGGTCATGTGACCCAGAGTGAGTGCTGCAAATGACAGCCCACTACCAGATGGCAACATGCAGCATCTGAGGCCAACAGCCCACTGCTTTCTCAATCTTTAGGTGTGGCACAATGTCCCAACCCCACTATTACACACTCCCAGGGTACATTGAGGATTATCTGCCATTACACTCCATGAAGGTGAACAGGGCAAACCAAGTGCTGAACATTATCTGTCCTGCCACTTTTTGCAGATTTATGCAGTTAGAGGGAAACAGATTTGACCTTGTGCCTCTTAGAGGAGTCCCCTGAATCAGACTCTTCAGAAGATGAATGGTGCTTTGTTGGGGTGACTAGTGGGGTCTGAACGTCTGTAAAACCTTTTTTATGTCTCACCTTGGTTCCTCCTTCTCAGGAGAAACATTTCAGGCAGATGGTCCCCTGGAGGGAGGGGGATAGGGACCTTGTGGTTACTCTTTCAAGTAGCACTCTTTCCAACATAAAACCCCTTTTTCTCATGGCAAGGTTCCAGCTGGGGGCTTCCCAGGGTGCCACATTTTGTGTAAAGGAGATCCCTGGATGTGGCCTGGAGCTAGGCTGACGCCACCCCAGGGACACCAAGCTGAGCCACTAAAGGGCTAGGCAAGGGGCCGCTGTGCAATGGAGGAAGAGGTTGGCCTGCTCTCTTTGCTCTCTCTCTAGATCTCCAGTAGTAGCTCCCTGCCCCTTAAGCAATGCGGGGGGAGGGACTGGGCACCGGCTCTGTGGTCAACAGACATGGCTATGGGCAAGAGCTCCAGGGGCTGGGCAGGAAGCTTTCCTGGCCCTCTGATACTGTGCTTCAACTTGCCCTCCCGCCACAATGGGCAGGGGGGAGGGAAAGGAGGGATCAAGCGCTTGCTGGTCCCAGGAGTGTTGCTGTCATCTGTGCCAGGCACAGGGGACTTTTCTTACAACAGACCTGGCGATTAAGCCATTTTCTCCCTTCTTTTTCTTTAAAATTTGCTTTGAAGTTGGGGGGTGGGGGGAGGGGAAGAGAGAAGAACTGGTCTGCCTGCCTGCAGCTGGAGAAACAGATTAAATCTGGCGGTTTCTCATAGGAGGAGCCACACTTTCCCTGCCTCTGACTGACAAGTTTGGTCTGCCTCCAAGGCTGCATAGAGCACGATACCTAATGTCATGGATCTGTGGACCTCATTACAAATAAGAAATTCAAGTTGGTAACCCTATAGCAGAAGTATTGAACACAGAACACTTCCCACAACTAAACAAAGAGTTACTGATTCACATTTGAAATATGTCCAGCTGAACACACTTAAGAGATTACAGAAAGGTGAATTGATGGTAACCCACAGTATGCTTAACACAGGTGTCTGCACTTCCAGGATACATCTCTGAGAATCACAAGATTGCACTAAAGTCTCTAGTTTGACTTTTGTCAGGGTTGTGAATATTTAGAATTATGCACACAGACTGCAATGTGAGACAAAGGCACAACTATTTCATTGATACGAATGATGTAAAAAGGAATTCGGGTGTATACAATACAGACAGTGGAAGATTTTTGGAAAGGAAATGAAGTTTCAGTACTATGTGGATAAGAAATATCTGAAGATTGCTTCTGTGTAATAGTGCAAACTGTACCCATGAACTGCAGTAGAAAGTTTGTCCAGGGCCCCCGAGAAAATACTGAAGGAATAAACTGAATATAGTTGTTGTACTATGACATTTTACTTCAAGTACAATAAATTTCACCAGTCCTATGATTTATACAGTACACAAAATATGTACATAAAAGAAAACCACACCCATCAAAAGGTGACCATATAATATATCTACGAAATGTGCAAATTTCTTTTTTAATGCAAGTTAGTTTAAACAAAGCATATGCAGGGATAGAATTTTACAGTAATAATAGAATGTACTGTATTCTAAATACCTCAATGATCTTTCTTATCTACAGTGCAAACTTACAAGGCACAAACTCAATGCTGACTCTATAGTGTTGTAAGTTACATTCAGGCACATCTTAGAAACCATACTCTTAGAAAAAGTCACTGGAAGTAACGTGATACTACTATTGTGGTTTGTTTAGAGAGGTATTTTCAAAATCTTTAAGTATTAAATTGATACATGCTATGCACTGTACTAAAGGAGGTACTTAGGACAATTTAGCCCATCATCTCAAAGTTGTAGCCTTTTACTACTTCCTCCCTAAATTTCTCAGGTTCTGAAAATAAGATCACAAGTTAGTTCCAGAAGTACCTCCTTTACAATATTCAAAGACTGGTTATACCTTGCAGGCCTTCAATTATGTAATCTTAGGCAAGTACTCTAAAACATTCTGTATGTTTGGTCAAAAGTCCTGTTGAAAGTAAATCTGGATAAAAAAAATCAGTGAAGAACTTTCTTCCAAGATTCTTCAATTTAGTGAGTCTTTGCCAGATTGCACAGTGACACATGTCTATCAGCTAGTAGAATTAAAAAACCAAAGTTTGCTGTTTTTTTAAGGCAATAATTAAACACAGCATACCAGAAAAAGAGCCAAATACCAGTTCAATATCCGAATTTATCATAAGTACTGGCCATTACATAAGTTCAAAATATTAGCCCCCATCACAGTGTTCTTTGCTTACCTATTTTACAGGGCAAGTACATCTGCAATATCTGATTTATTATCTAACTGAAAATAAAGCAATTAATGTCCAGGCTAATTGACTGACATTCAGAACACTTGACAATAACATGTCCTCTCCCACCCCAAAAAAGGTCCTTTATTACTGGGTCCAATGGGACTTCATAAATAATTTATAGCCAGGCCTACCAGATATTACCTAAAATTTAACATTTAGTAAAACTTAACTAATCTTTTAAGAGATTTCTAATATTTAAATACAATTTACCACATCACTTTTGCTTTGCCATATGATCCTAAAATTATACTCTTAGTATTACCTCTCAGTAGAAGACATTTAATAGACATTTGAGGAAAACAATACAATACAAAAGCTCAAAGGATCTTTGCAAAGGTATCTTCTATTCCATGTGCAAAGTAAGAAGGAAGTGATTTTTTTCATTGGCAATTATTTGAAATGCCATCAATAAGGAGGCAAAAATACCTATGAAAGAGAAAACATAAGGTAGAGTGTTCCAAAACTGTCTTTGGTTTAGCCTTCCTGACCAAAGTCTTTTGTAAACTTAGTTAATTTTTCCAGATCCTGTTCATTTACTGTTGGTTTTGTGCTAGCCAGTGACCGTAGCATATCAGCCTGTCAGAGAAAGAAAATAGTACAGATGAATATATTAAGAACAGAAGTATTTTCATAAACACAACATTAGCAACAATATCACATCCAATAATCTTGCTGCTAATATGCACACTGGAAACCAGCACACAATTTGGTTCATCATTGCTTAGTGAAGTGAAGAATAACTTCATATAATGGAGAAGCGACAAAGAGTCCTGTGGCACTTTATAGACTAACAGACGTATTGGAGCATAAGCTTTCGTGGGTGAATACCCACTTCGTCGGATGCATGCACCCGACGAAGTGGGTATTCACCCACGAAAGCTTATGCTCCAATACGTCTGTTAGTCTATAAAGTGCCACAGGACTCTTTGTCGCTTCTCCAGATCCAGACTAACACGGCTACCCCTCTGATACTTCATATAATGGGTCTGTTCACTGTTGCTCACTATCGTAAGTTTAACTACAATAATTTAATGGGGGGGAGGGGGAAATCAGGTGTTCCCAAGTACATGCCATGGTACAATAGAAGTTGAGTTGGTATATAAAGCAAATATTTTATAACTGATATCTAGCAAAGTTTAGCTATTCATGACTGATAGGCAAACCCTCTGCAATTACCAAAACCAGTTTTTACAAGTCTCAAAAGGCCAATATCTGTGTCATTTCAATTCAGCCAACCACCACTGAGACACACTAGATTTTCCTAAACTTTTGCTCCTGTTTTTAGCAGCCTATATCTAAGAAGCCAGAACCCTGGAGATAAAAAGCACTTACTAATATTCAGGACAAAATTTTTTAGTTTCAATCCTAGGTAGTACTGATTAACTGGAGTAGGTACATTACAAACCATACTATTAAAAAAACCCTGCCAAACACATGAAACATTAACAGGGCTATTTTGTAGACAATGATTGCAAATGAACTGACAACAGATATTACTCTTTAAAAGGAATCAACACCTGATCTGATTAAGACAAGAGCTGATTTCTAATACTGAAAGATAGAAACATGGGATTGCTGCCAGTGAAGAACTTGGGTTCCTTAAATATGTCCAACAATACCAACTGTAATAATCTGGGTTCAGACACCTCAAGGGGAGAACAAAAGGTCTGAAACCCCAAAATAAGCAGTTAAATCAACTGATTATATACAAATGTTACTGTACTATAAAAATATATCGAGCAAGGTCTTTTATGAAATCTTGTAATGTTCTAAATTCAATCATTATGAAATACATACACATATTCATGTATTTGATATATAGAAAACTGTGCTGCAACTTCAGTCACACTTTTTAGTAGGGTGGTGAGCACTCAGGCATTGAGGGGCACCTCCCAAAACAGTTGTTTACACGAACCAGGCTTCAATAACTATCCGTTGTCCATCCCAAGAAAGGACAACGGTGGACCATTACAGTTAATGGAAAGTCTCTGAAATAACTCAAAGTTGAAAAGAACGCAGTGGCTCCCCAACATCAAATCAGGAAGAAATTTCACAACTGTGATTAACCATGAATCATCATGGACTGAGAGAAAAAAAACAGAGAGAAAAGGAAAACCCTTTTAAAAGCAGGCTTGGAACTGAGCTGAATCCAGAAGTTGGAGGACAGTCTCAAGGCAGGAGGCTGTCTGTGAATGCTGGATCTCTCCTATAGCTAGGGGGTATGGTGGGAAACTGCATTAAGGCAATAGGTAATTTGTATTAGAAAAGGGAATTTATCTGATATAGAAGTGTAAAGCCTGAGGTTATGTGTCTTCATGTTTATTTTCTCTGAGTCGGATGTTTGCTTTCCCTTACTATTTCATTGTTGATCTGTGGATTTTCTATTAAATAAAACTTTTTGTTCATTTTTGTCCCAAACAGGTCTCTGTTGGGCAACTGTGTGAAATGTGTGCGCCATGGTGAACTGAGAGCTGGGGGGCTGGTTTCACACCTTTGGGGGCAACAAACCACAGGGGGAAAGTTTAAGTGCCTGGGAGGAGATTTAACTGCTTTGGGGAGATGCAGGACTAGACCCTGCAAAAGAGTAAGTAAGCTAGTGAGAGCCAGGGTGACACCTTATGCTTGTGGGCTGGCTACTGGTGTCAGGGATCTGAACCATAGCTGCACAGTACAAAGGCCCCCAAGTACCAGGGCAGGTGGTGACAGAATCCTTTACCAGTCTGGGTAGTCCCCAAAGTGTCACACCAGCTCTACATAGTACCCAAAAGGTAGACAAAAATCCTGTTAGGCCATCAGATAGAGATGCAGGGCTAGACTTGCAAAATTGGGTGTGCACACACATCTGGGTATGACTAACTTATGCAAATACCCATTGAAGGTGTACAGATAAAATATGGCTAGTGTTAATTGTTAGTTTGTTTGTTTTTGGGAAAGGAAATGGAGAAGTATTGAAATTTAAGTAAAGAGCGAGTTTCTAAAAAAAGTTAATTCCAACTATAGAGGCTTTTAACACTAAAGAATTGTATCAGAATGGATGGCAAAATTAGACTGGTCAGTTTCACTTAGAAGTTCTGATAGAGCCAGTAAAATGCAAGAAGTCAGACATCCACTGTGAAAAATAATATAGAACATTTAAAAACAAACTAAGAGAACAGGGTCGGGGACACGGACACCCCTTTATATGACTCTGAAAGTAAGCACATAGACTCCTGCTACTGTTTTCAGAACTTCCTAGTCATGGCAGAGATGCCGTGTCAAAGGTGTCTGTGCCATTCAACTGACAACTTATAATGCGTGATTGCTTTATTTATTTATTTTTCTATTTTTGAAACAAATGGGTAATCATAAGAACCTGAGGTGGCTTCCTGACCAGTAGGCAACAAGTGCCTTGGGGCTAAATCCTATTTAGTCTGAGATAAACCTACTACAAATTAAAAGTCCCCAAAGCAGATTACTTTTACTCCGAGTAAAAGTTGTAGGTAAAATACCCCAGCTAGTGCTTTTAAATTTCATGAGCACTGATGATCTGATAAAATCTTTCATTCACTACTTGAATAGGTGCAACATGGACAATGGCAGCTCAAATCTCTCCCCAACTCTCCCTCCAGCCAAATATACCTATATCCACTATTTTGTATAGATCTGGTCTTGCAATTCTTGGAAAAATATGGCAGCAATAAGTGTCATGTAACAGACTTCGCTATATTGATTGAACTGAAATTGAGTGAGCCAAAAACTATGATCTGTTTTATAAACAGGAGAAAATGGTTGTTTCTCTACACACAATAAATATATTCTATGCTCCAGACTAAAAATTAATTTTAAAGAGAAAAGGAAGGAGAGGGGAGGGGGGAAGTGGAGAAGAAGAGAGGGGGCCCTCACACATCTTTGTGCGAAATCCACTGAAACTATCATTATATACATATATAATCACTTGTCACAAAATTGTATTTGATAATGGGAGTTTTCAGCATTATTTTCGATCTGTAAACACCAGCCTGCAGTATAATAATTGACTATATTCTCTCAATACAGCAATACAATCCTGAGATTCAGGGATGACAGTGATGGAAAAATCAGTGACAATTTGGGTGGTAGGGACCGCTGAAAAGCAGGGATGAACAGTGGAGGAGCCACCTGGTAGGCTACCACACAATTAACAGCTGATAAGAGAAAGGTTCTAGCTGCATGCCAGCAGATGGGCAGGATGAATACAGGGAAACTGTAAGTCAGGGTGGGGAGAGTTGGCTCTGTATAACAAAAAGGGCTTAGCATTGTTGAACAAACTGTACCAGACTCATGACTAAAATGGCATGCTGGGATTAACTGAGTGCTGATGGGTGTGCTCAGCCCTTCTGAAACTAATTTAGGTGCCTAACTTCAAGCACCCACGTGTGGAAAACTTTGCTTTAAGATCATCATAAAGTTCTGTGAAGCATGAAGAAACATTTCGTAATAAAAACAAAATTCTGACCATGGAAACAACAGGCTCCAACAGCTTATCCCCTGGGACATCCACCCAGGTCATTTCAATGGCATTAGGATCACCTGGGGAGCACGGAGTAAGCATGTCTTCTACCAAAATATTTGGGTCAGTCAGTGATGGTGCTCTTACCTGGAAATTAAAAAAAAAAAAAAAAAAAATCATACGAGTGAAGCATTCTAGAAAAACTTATAGACCACAGACAGAAGCTAAAAAAACCCAAATGCCAGTCAATACATTATTTGCTGCAGAAAGTAATTAATGTTGAGAGAACTTTTCACTATTTACTCTGCAAGGAGTGGGAGAGGGGGAAGTTATTTTATTCTCACCTTCCAAAAGGTTCATTATTGGTAAACCACCCGTTAGGTCTTATGTTTTCAAAAAGTGTTAATATTTACTAACTACAGTTGAAGCATATGAGGTTCTTGACAACTGAAATAAATGTTGGCCTTATTTGAAAAGAGTGCCCTCTTTTTAGTCTGACATCCCTCCCACTAGTAGGCTCCACGTTCTTGATGAAGTCCTGTGAAACAGAAGCCAGATCTTTTTTGACCATGAGGGTGGTGATAGAAACAGTTGAACATAAAGGTCACTTCAGGGAAATCTTATCTGTCGCTTCTTTTGGGGTTGGGTAAGGTCTAAATTCTTGTAGATTACTATCAGTACCAAAGAAGTTGCATCTCTGAAGTGCTTCAACCAACTATACAAATCTATAAACTGGATTAGGGAAATGCTATGAGTGTGAAGGGTCACAGCTACCACCCTTCCCACTTTCTGGTAATAGTAGGGGCAGATCACCCAGCACTATCAGCCTTCCCCGTAACATCTAGATAGTCATCCTAGAGAGCATAGCAGATGGGAAATCCCCAGAGGTCCCTTCTAAACATTCAGCTACTGCTCCAGTCTTCTGAGCAGCTTTCCAGCTCCTGCATTACAGAATTTGAGATAGAAAGTGGGGCCATCTAGTGGGAGAAAAAAGTAATGTTTATACTAGGACTGTCAGTGTTCCCCCTAATTTTCCCCACCCATGTGCGGAATGAATTTTGTTATGTGCACCAATGTGGAGGTGATGTGTGACACATCACCTTCATATTGGTGCACATAACAAAATTCATGTCATGGTGCACATAACAAAATTCATGGGCCAAGGGGTTCAGAGTGTGGGAGGGGGTTCAGGGCTGGGGAAGAGGGTTGGGGTGCGAGGGGGATGAGGGCGCTGGCTGGGGGTGTGGGCTCTGGGGTGGGGTTGGGGATGAGGGGCTCAGGGCTGGAGCAGAGGGCTGGAGTGTGAAGGGGTGGGAGTGCGGGGTTTTGGGTGCAGGCTGTCCTGCCCCGGGGCTACAGCAGGAGAGAGAGGATTCCCCTGGAGCTTTCTCTTCCTGCAGCAGCACCTGGGCTGGGGGGAGGGTCGCCTCTCCCCAACTGCAGCAGTTCCGGTGGGCTTGGGCCTGGGGAGGGGCTCCTCTCCCGGGCAGCTCTGGAGGGGCTGGGCCAGTGGACCTGCATGGCCCTAAATAGCCTGCTTCACAGCTGTGCAGCTTACAGGGAACCTAGCTGTTGATTACTCACAGTTAACTCAAAAAATAATCGCGATTAATCGCAGTTTTAATCACACTGTTAAACAACAGAATACCAATTGACATTTATTATCTATTTCAGATGTTTTTCTACATATTCAAATACAGGAACTCCTAACTTAAAGTCGTCCCGGTTAACGTTGTTACATTGCTGATCAATTAGGGAACATGCTAGTTTAAAGTTGTGAAATGCTCCCTTCCAACGTCTTTTGCAGGCTATCAATTGCTGGCAGTTCAGCTGTCCCTTCCCCCACTGTCATGTGCTGCTACCCGAGACTCCTGCCTGCTTGCTGGGGGGGGGGGGGGGGGGGGGGGGGGGGGGGGAGAGGGGAAGAAGAGGGGGGCTAACATCAGGGTGTCTGCTTGCTGTGTGGGGGGGAGGGGAAGAAGAGGGGGGCTAAAGTCCCCCTACTGCTGCACCTCGCTTACCCCATCTTCCATAGAGCAGGGGGGACACACGAGGGAGGGAGCTGCTGCCTTAGGCAGAAGGGGCAGCTGCCGGGCTTGCTGATCTAATTAACAAGGCAGTGTACTTCTGACCCCACTCTTGATACTTGAAGGAGAAATGCCATCTCTGTCTCTGAAACATCTGTCTCTGTCTGCCCTCCCTCCTTTCCTGCTGGCTTGTAGAGTGAGAGAGTTAACCCTTGAGGGCTCAGCCAACTGCTAGTTCATTTAGCAGTAAGGCATTCCCTGGGAAATATCCCACCCTCTGACCACCACAACCAATATAGTCTTGTCTGGTGAAAGAAATTTCCCTTTTTCAGGAACATAATTACAAGGTTAAATGAGGAGTTCCTGTATATTGATTTCAATTACAACACAGAATACAAAGTGTACACTGCTCACTTTATATTATTTTTGATTACAAATATGTGCATTGTAAAAATGAGAAACAGAACAGTATTTTTCAATTAACCTCATACAAGTACTATAGTGCAATCTCTTTATTGTGAAAGTGCAACTTAGAAATGTAGATTTTTTGTTGTTACATAACTGCACTCAAAAATAAAACAATGTAAAACTTTACAGCCTACAAGTCCACTCAGTCCCACTTCTCGTTCAGCCAATCGCTAAGACAAACAAGTTTGCTAACATTTATGGGAGATAATGCTGCCCACTTATTATTTACAAGGTCACCAGAAAGTGAGAACAGGCATTTGTATGGCACTTTTCTGCTGGCATTACAAGGCATTTATGTGCCAGATATGCTAAACATTCGTATGCCCCTTCATGCTTCGGCCACAATTCCAGAGGACATGCTTACATGCTGATGATGCTCATTAAAAAAAAAAAGTGTTAATTAAATTTGTGACTGAACTCCTTGTGGGAGAATTGTATGTTTCAGCTCTATTTTACCTGCATTCGGCCACGTATTTCATGTTATAGGAGTCTCGGATGATGACTCAGCACATGTTCATTTTAACAACGCTTTTGCGGCAGATTTGACAAAACGCAAAGAAGGTACTAATATGAGATTTCTGAAGATAGCTACAGCACTGGACCCAAGGCTTAAGAATTTGAAGTGCCTTCTGAAATCTGAAAGGGACAAGCTGTGGAGCATGCCTTCAGAAGTCTTAAAAGAGCAACACTGCACTGTGGAAACTACTGAACCCGAACCACCAAAAAAAGAAAATCAACCTTCTGCTGGTGGCATCTCACTCAGATAATGAAAATGAACATTTGTCGGTCTGCACTGCTTTGGATTCTTATCAAGCAGAACCAGTCATCAGTATAGACGCATATCCTTTGGAATGGTGGTTGAAGCATGAAGGGACATATGAATCTTTAGCGCATCTGGCATGTAAATATTTTGCAATGCCAGCTACAACAGTGCCATGAGACCACCTGGTCTCACTTTCAGGTGACACTGTGAACAAGAAGCGGGCAGAATTGTCTCCTGCAAATGTAAACAAAACTTGTTTGTCTAAGCGATTGGCTGAACAAGAAATAGGACTGAGTGGACGTGTAGGGTCTAAAGCTTTACACTTTTATTTTTGAATGCAGTTATTTTTTGTACATAATTCTACATTTGTAAGTTCAACTTTCATGATAAAGAGATTGCACTACAGTACTAGTATTAGGTGAACTGAAAAAACTATTTCTTCTGCTTTTTACAGTTCAAATATTTGTAATAAAAAATAAATATAAAGTGAGCACTGTACACTTTGTATTGTGTTATAATGGAAATCAATATAATTGAAAATGTAGAAAACATCCAAAATATTTAAATAAATGGTATTCTATTATTGTTTAACAGTGTGATTAATCGTGTTATTAAATCGCAATTAATTTTTTTAATCGCTTGACAGTCCTAGTTTATTCATTATTTCCAGTCATATATCCAAAATATATATATGACCTGAGTTAACTTACTAGATGCCTCACATTTTTAAGTAGTGTAACTAGTGCTGACAATGCTATTTTACATTGTCATTTGTTGTACTATACAGCCTCAATAATTCAGACTACATGCAAACTGCTTTTGAAGTACAGGGATTTGGGGGGAATTTAATGAGTTTTATACTTTTGACATATTGAATATTTTGTTTGGTAGTCTGCCTATATGTCTAAATAGACTACATTTTTCAGAGCAAGGAATGGCTTACTCTGCATTGGTACAGCACTTAGAACCTATAAGCCTTGATCAGAATCAGGGCCATACTGAGCTAATATAATACAAATAATTAATAAGGCTAAGCTTTTGACACCCACTATTAAGGTAACTGTATCCAAGAAGGCACAACAGAGCAGATAGGCTAAGCTTTTCCTGAAGCAGCACTCCAGAACACTGGTAAAACATTTGGATAGAAACAAGACTACAGGTCCTGACCATCTGCCCTTGTGCGGCTCTATAAACTGCAACAGTACTGCATTATTTGATGGCTCTCTGGTACCCAAGTTAGAACAAAGTTGTAGATCTCTGACACCACCTCAAATAATCTTATTCTTTGCAGATAATTTCAGACATCCTCACCAGACAAAGAAACCACTTGGGAGATTCTCAGATGGAAGGTGACTTTATTTATTTATTTATTTAAACAAACGGAGATAGGCCAATCTCCTAGAACTGGAAGGACCTTGAAAGGTCATCGAGTCTAGTCCCCTGCCTTCACTAGCAGGACCAAGTACTGTCCCCTGACAGATTTTTGCCCCCGATCCCTAAGTGGCCTCCTCAAGGATTGAACTCACAACGCTGGGTTTAGCAGGCCAATGCTCAAACCACTGAGCTATCCCTCCCCCAATATACTTTATGTAAAGTATAATACAGGGATTTTATGCTGCACCAGATAAGATACTTGTTTTCTAAGAAACACAACTGTGGGATTGCTTTTATTGCTGCTTGACATCAAATTTTTAAATCTAGGGATTTAAACTGAAACTACCAAGCCATCAACGAAGCTTCCTTTACCAGTATAAGAACTGTGAATAGTAAATAGTATACTCGACAGTTATTACCTAATTCCCTTCCAGGCTTTCAATTTTTTTTTTAAAATCTCATACTGACTCAACCTGTTCAAGATTTGGAATAAATTATCCTCAGTATTCCCTCGTGCAGCTTCCTCGAGATGCCAATACAATTGATAGTTGGTCTACTAGATTTCTTTCTAGATCAAGGCATTTTGTGAATTAGGATTCCATAGGTTTTTTTTTTAAACCAGAGGTTACAATCAAACGAGGAGCAGTAGTAAAAATCCAGCAGAAAGACATTAGGCTTGCTGACAGATTATTAATATTTCCCTTCAGGAAGGCAAGATACCAGTCAGTCTTAAAATAGATGGTGGATAAGTCCCTGCTTAAGAAACCTTTCCTGACACTGACAATATCACTAGTTATTCCTCATTTCTACTTTTTTTAGGGAAGACTATGGAGAACACTGGGATAAAGCAGGGTAGATTGGTAATTTAAATCACTGATTTAAATCACCAATTTCAATTATGATTTAAATCAGCAAGCAGGAAATCTTGATTTAAATAATCAATGTAAGAAGTCTTGTTTTGCATTTGTACTTTTTATTTTCCTAAGGAAAAGTTGATTCTCATTGGCTAGTGACCATTAAAACATGTTGATTTACAACTAAATAGAGTATTTACACTACATTTTCTTTTTTTGCCAACCAGGATATACTATACATGGTTACTGAAGGAACTATATCGCTTTATTTACATTTATTCAGATTCTTAATTTTGTACCTTTTTATTATGTTAGAAAATGTTGACATGCATTTCTCATTTATTAGATTAATTTTTATTTTGTGTCAAACTATATTTAGAAGGAAGTTGGATTTCAATTAAAAATGAACTCCGTATTTAATTTTCTTACTAGTTAACTAAAACTACCTTAAATGTGCTGGATACATGAGAAAAAACAATTATTAAAACTTCTTTTGCTTTTGAAACTAACAAATTCTGATTCCAGGTGCTCAACCAGTAACTTTCACTGGTTTTACTTTAAGATTCCAGCAGGTACCGCTTAATTTAAAAATAAAAAATAAAAAAAACTAAACAGATTCGAGTGAAAGTTTAGTCCTTAACATAGGTCATCATAATTTCATATTTAAAATATTTTTTTTTTTAAAAAAGGTAAATGTACTTATGTAATTTATTTTTAAAATATCAATGCTTATCCACCATCAGGATAAGGCATTTCCAGTTAAATCTGGAGTACAGCAGTCAGGCTGTATCACATGAAAAAAAGCTGTTGATCCCTTAGGTTAGCAGTCTATTCATGGTGATGGAATCTAAATAGGTTCTCCTGCTCATTATCAGATCTGTTAGCAGCCTTTGGTACTATTGACCACTTAGCTCAGGGGTCTCAAACATGTGGCCCGTGCGGTTATTTCCTGCGGCCCGCCAAGCTCCCCATGCCCTCCCGCCTCCCCCGCGTTATTTCCTGTGGCCGCCAAGCTGCCCTCCCCCACCGCCCCCCCAGCGCGCCACGTCCCCGCTCCTCTGCCTACCTCCAGGTGCTTCCCGCCGTCAAACAGCTGTTTGGCGGCGCTTAGAGCTTTCCAGGAGGGAGAGGGGAGGAGCGGGGAGCTGTGCACTCAGGGGAGGAGGAGAAGAGGCGAGGCAGGGGTGGGGATTTGGGGAAGGGGTTGGAATGGGGGTGGGGGAAGGGTGGAGTTGGGGTGGGGACTTCAGAGAAGGGGTTGAATGGGAGCGGGGAAGGGGTGGGAAGAGGCAGGACAGGGCCTCACAGAAGGCATGGAGTGGGGGCGGGAGCAGCAAGGGGGTGTGTGTCAGTGATGCGGCCCTCGGGCCAATGCACTAGTCCTCATGTGGCCCTCGTGGTCATTTGAGTTTGAGATCCTTGATTTAGCTGCTACCATTCCTGAAAGAACTAAATGTGGTTCTATTCAGGGTTTAAGGCATCTATAATTGTCACTGTGAGGCATGAACAAATAAGAGGTCAGGGATGAAGTGTGGTCTTTTAGAGAAGGAATGGGAGTGGAGAACAGGGTCCTATTCCCATCTCTGCCTTACACTTCCTTTGTGACCTTGGGAAAATAATTTTGGACCTGTTTACAATCCACAATCCACTGTGTTACCTAGTTACAGCACAATTAAAATATTTAGTGTGGCCTGGACCTAATATGTTACAATGGGTCACATAAACCAGTCTAAAATCACGTCTGAGGCCAGTGCATCTTACAAATTTTAACTGTGTTCTAATTAGGTGAGGGACAACTGTGTCTTCAATACAATTTTTGAAGTGTACATACAGCCTTAATAGCAGTGCTTCAATTTCTTCATCTGTAAAAACAGGACTCACTCTCTCCTTGCCATAGGTGTTGTCAGGCTGAATGTGTTGCTTTGAAGGTGATATAGCATGAGAACCCTAGCTTCAACCAAAAATAATTGCAGCAGTTCAGTTTAATTTAGGCTCTCCTAAGAAAACTCATTAGGTGTGAATTAATTCCCATTTAATAAAAGTTTTTCTAATTTGAACAGAAGACACTACCTTCTAGGGTGACCATATTTCCCTATGCTGAATACGGGACCCCTGGAGGGCTTAAATATGGGACGGTCCCTTTAAAAACAGGACACCTGGTCACTCTACTACCCTCTAAAGGGTGGCAGAACTGCTACCAAATACAAGTTAAATGAAACCCCATCCCTTCACCATCTTGAGAACAGATAGCTTTCCTGCTTCTCCCAGAAAACACTGCTTTCAAAAGCAAGTAAATGTTAAATGAGATTTTACTTTTGCTAAAGGAAGAGAACATGTGCACCTGTGCAGAGGAGCTTATAAAAGTTTCTGGGAGATGTAATTTAACAAAATTTATAGCAGAAATATAAATAATAATTTAAGTATGGTTCTACCCTGAAAAGGGATTCTATAGAAAGAACAGCACTACCTTACTCAACAGATCTGCTTCTAGTGTATATGTAGAAGGATAGTTCTGACTAGATTGACAAAAAAGATTTTTAAGGCTTTTTAATTCCTTTTAGCATTGCACAACCAAGCTAGGCAGGCAAACTGAACTCTATTCAATTTTGTGCATCAACAGGATTAGTTACCAAGTCCCAATCAGTAAAACTTGGGAAATTTCTGTGAAGGCAGAGGAGTTGCACAGATGTAACAGACCTAATTTGGCCTGTAGGATTTGGTAGCATTGTGAGATGGAAAGAACCCAGCCGACTTTCAGATCAGGCTGAGCTTGCAAGTCCAACAGCTAGAAAAATTATTTTTAAATGGACTGTATTTGATATAGAAATCCTTGCAAGACAATATACATGGAATCCCATGGAAGTTTTAAAGGTCCTTTCATTGTACCGTTAAGAGCTGAGACAGTAATCCACAAGATGTTAGGTGCTGTCCAAATAGTGAGATACACTCCCTGCTCAGAGAGCTCAGGTGACACCATCAACTTAAAAATATTTTTACCTATTATTATCCCAACTAACCCCTAAGATTGTTAGAGTTTAAAGATGGAAAAAAGCCTTCATTTTTTCCTATTTACTTTGCAGATTTTTCAGCACTCATGTATACCCAATTCCCATCTGTATGAGTTTTTCTTACAGAAAAAGGGAAGAGAAATACAATAGGAAAGTGCAAATATAAAAGCCTTTGCCAATTCTCATGGAGCTCAGGGAAGATGCTAACATCTGAAATTAGCTACTTTTAACATGGTTTTAAGCGGATGATTTCAAAGTTGATGGTGTCCCTCTAAGCAGCAGACAGAGGAAATTTGTCAGAGCCAGGAATACAAGTTACAGACCCCTCAGATCAGTTCTCTGAAACAGAGCTAAGAGAAAAGCTTTTTGTCTTAGCATGTACATTCTTTTCGTAGATTAAAAGCATATGAAAATTCACATACAAGTAACATTAATTAACCACAAGTTAAAAGCTCAATTGCCAGAAATTTCAAAATAAAAGGAGATTTGAACTCTAGAAACTAAGAGTTGGAAATTCCGCAACTTATTTTTTTTTTACATACTTACTTTTTTAAAGTGAGTGGCTGACTGCACTTTCCTAACAGGCTGCATCAGTGCATCGCGAACAATGATGCTTATGTCAGCACCAGAATAGCCATCGGTTCTCTTTCCAAGCTCTCGATAGTCTGATTCTGTCAGGCTGTTTGGGGTGCTCCCAAGGTGAAGCTTAAACATAGCAGTCCTACCGTGGTCCTCAGGCAAAGGAATATAAATACGCTTCTCAAACCTTAATTTAAAAAAGCCACAAACACTGATTCTTGCAGGCACTCGATGGAAAGCAGTTTATGCAAATCAACAAATGGTCTAACACAACTAGAAAGAATAAGGAAGCAATCTGAGCATTACAGCTTTAAGAATGTGTGCGCGCGTGAAGTGAGTGTGGAACATTAGCACTGTTTATTTTATAAGTCTGCTAAAAAAAGTACTGTAATATCCATAGTAGCAAACACGAATTAAAATTATGTTTAGAATATTATAACCGTTTCTTCCTTTTCATGACTGAGAAATCTTCCCTTGGGTTTGAAATTATCCCATGCTTGCGGCATGTCTACATGGAGATTTAGTGCATGGAAAGCAGGGGTGTGAACCTATAGTGCACTAGCTCGCCACACACTAACTGGTCAGATGGACCCTGCTACCATGCAGTAGAAGTTCCATAGTGTGCTTTATGTTTGAAACAGCAGTACATCAAAACATACTATGCAACTTTTAGGCTCCAGCTACACAGCACAGATGTGATTCCCCTGCTCATGTACACATATTTGCACTAGCTCTCATCAAGGTAGCCTGACTATAAACAGCAGTGTAGCCATGGTAGCATGGAGGCACAGCTTAGCCATGCAGATATGTACCCCACCTGAAACTGTAGGGTAAGTACTCAGTGCAGCTAAGCTGTGCCCCTGCTGCCGCTACCCATGCTACCATGGCTATGCTGCTGTTTATACTCGCAACAGCTTGGTAACAGCTAGTGAGAGCATGTGTACACAAGCAGGGGAATCACACCCTTCGCCTGTAGAGTAGATTTGCCCATAATGCATGGTAGTAGGGTCCACACTGCTAGTTAGTGAGCTGTAGATTTACACCCTGGTTTGTTGCACACTAAATCTCCATGTAGACAAACCCTTAGTCACAGCAGACAGATTTTGTTTCTAGAAGGAGCCCAAGGGACAAAAATCCCTTCAATATTTTTGAGGTATGGAGTGTCAAAACAGCTTTTTTGCTCAATTAACCAAAGTATGGCTGAACAACTTGACTCCCCTCTATTAATAATGTCTCTTAAGTTTACAAAGCTATTTTAAATACAGTTAATCAACTGAAATGAAACTTCAGGGCATGTTCAGTGAGACTATGCTACAAATTTTAGTACAATTATATAAATTATAGTATAAATCAAGTATTAATCAAGCCTTCCTCCTGATATGGTATTACTAGGAGGCTTTTAGAACTGCAGTTCTCCCTGACAAGCACAGTGACTATTGTTCTTAGACTGCTAGGATTATTTCCCCAAAATGCATGCATTGCAAAGCACAATGTATTCTCATTTTTCAATGCTGGAAAAGTTGCAACAAAATATTAGCTAGAGCAGTTGTTTTCAAGCTTTTTTTCTGGCAACCCACTTGAAAATTGTTGATGCCCACAACCTAACAGAGCTGGGGATGAGGGGTTTGGGGTGTGGGAGGGGCTCAGGGCTGGGGCAGAGGGTTGGAGTGTGGGGGTGAGGGCTGCGGGGTGGGGCCGGGGATGAATGGTTTAGGGTGCAGGAGGGGGCTCTGGGTTTGAAGGGGCGCTGAGCTGGGGCAGGGCTCTGGGCTGGGGATGCAGGCTCTAGTATGGGGCCAGGGATGAGGGGTTTGGGGTGCAGGAGAGGGCTCTGGGTTTGGAGGGGCTCAGGGTGAGGGAGGGGGTCAGGGCTCTGGGCTGGGGGTGCAGATGAGGGGTTTGGGGTCCAGGAGGGGGCTCCAGATTTGGGGGGCTCAGGGCTGGGGCAGGGGATTGGGGCACAGGGTTTCCTCGGGTGGCTCCCGGTTAGTGGAGTAGCAGGGGTGCTAAGGCAGGCTTCCTGCCTGTCCTGGCATCGCGGACCAAACTGCACAGCAGGTCTGGCTCCCAGGCGGAGTGCCCTCCTCCCTGCAGCTCCCATTGGCTGATTCCCAAGCCGGTGAGTGGGGCAGGAGCAGTGTGCAGAGCCCTGTGGCCCCACCCCTGCCTAGGAGTTGGCCCTGCTGCTGGCCGCTTCCGGGGCGCGGCGCAGTGTCAGAACAGGTATGGGACTAGCCTGCCTTAGCTGGGCAGCACCGCCAACGGGACTTTTAACGGCCCGGTCGGCGGTGCTGACCAGAGCTGCTGCGACCCAGTGTCTTACATTCTGCGGCCCAGTACTGGGTCACGACTCTTAGTTTGAAAAGCACTGAGCTAGGGGGTAGGTGGTGTAACAAGCCCATGCACCAGCCCTTTACCACACTTACAGAGACCAGAAAATTAGCTTCTCTCTATTGAATTCACTTCAGCATAATTGCCATTCTCTGCTCAAGAAAACCTCAGGACTAGACTAGGTAGGTTTTTTCAACTGAGGTAAACTCAGAACTCTGTATGTGAGAAGAGGGAGATAAAGAGGCAGAGACCTACATGGCACCAGCACATATTGCATGCAACCAAACACTGGCCTGACTGGTATTATTTAAGGTGACCACAGGACTCCCCCTGCCCACACATGCAGGATCTACTGTAAAAGAATTGGAGAGTTTTCCAGTGTACAGATCTTCAGGTCTCCCATACAAGGTAGTGAAAGCAGGATAGTATTTTTGAACATTCACAGATTAAGCCACCACCTAATCACTAATTAATTGAAAAAAACCTAACACTTTGTGCTGTATAGTGTGAAGTTGCATATTTTACAAGACAATGCACGTTTTGTTATAAGTTACCTTCTCCTGATAGCAGAATCCAGAACCCAGGGTATGTTTGTAGCTCCCAAAACCAAGATTCCTTCATTGTCTACACCAACACCTATGCCAGAACAGGTAATATTTAATAATGTAAACACTTTTTAAAAAGCATTTTAAAACATCTTGAAAGGTTATTGAAAAACTACAAATTATCTTCAGAAGCGACAAAGCCTTATAGACTAACAGAGGTATTGGAGCATAAGCTTTCGTGGGCGAATACCCACTTTGTCCGATATAAGCAGTGGAAATTATCTTCAGTCATCTTATCCAAACTCTGTGTCAAACAAGCCAAAATTGATATTAATTGCTTTAATTAACTGTTCTTTAAAGCCATTAATCTTACCTTGCATCTGAACTAGGAATTCTGTTTTAATTCGTCTAGCAGCCTCACTTTCATTCTCACTTCTTGATCCACACAGAGAATCTACCTCATCAATGAAGATAATAGAAGGTTTGTTTTCTCTGGCAAGCTGGAATAAGTTTTTCACTAATCTAGGGGAAAAAAATTAAGTTATCTTCCATGAGAAGACAGCAAGTTGATATTATTGTACTGCATCATATCAAGCTTACCACAGGATAAGGAATCAAGGTTCATAATCATGATTTTAAGTAAGCAGTTGAGGATCCTCAAGAGGCAAAGATCTTTAGCTCTGTAAATGGTGATTCACTCTAATCAAAGTCATCTGGCAATGCTGGAGGCAAATGAGGACTATGAAGCACCATACTTTAGTTATGTTCTAGCTAGTGAAAGATCTGTTCCATGTTTGCTTTTGGTCCTTTACAAGCTGGGCAGAACACATGAAGAAACAGACTTGTTGTTCTGTTATATATTAAATGTAATCTACCCAACTCAAGGGACTTTGAAAGAGCAATACTGAATAATGACTTCTGTAAATACTGTATCTGGTAGCACATTAGTTCTCTTTAGGTGAAGGAAGTACCCAGAAGGGTTGATATGCCTGAGATCTTACACATTTTCATATTTATTTGTTCAGGAAAAAAAAAATTAATATAAAAGTTGATGCCAATAATTTAAAACAGAGAAGTCTCAGGTAAAGCACTGAAAAGTGACTAAAAATGATGTCAGATACCAGGTCTCTCTCTCAAATTTGTTCTGTTTACAAGTGAAAAAATGGTGTTTTCTAATTGCCCAAAAAAAATCAACCTGGGGGTTTTACATCTTTCCTGCTTTTCCATCGTCACCAGTAACCCTGACTCAACTGATATAAATTACAGGAATATTTGAGGTGTCTAAAATTTGTGCATTTTTAATAGTAAATGGAAGTCACTTTTCCTCTCAGATTTAACTTCCTTGGCATTTCTGGTGTGATAAGCTTGCAAGTTCTTCCATCATCTTTGAATTCTTCCTGGAAATACAAGATGGGCAAGACCTACATTTCTTGGTCTTTTTTAAAAAAAAATAAATTATTTAAAGAGCTTTTCCCCAGTAAGCCCTTCAGGCTTTGTTTGTACACCTTAAAGAAGCAAAAATAGTTAGCCAATATTTACCATTTTTCTCCTTTGAAGGTCATTTTAATAAATCTCCCAAGTTTTGTTACAAGACAGGAGGGAGAAAAATGATCCTGTGAACCTGAGATGTTCCAGGAAAAGTTTGGGTTTTTACAAAACTTTCATCAAATGACTGGCAGGAACCTGACTGGCAGACTGCTGACACACCCTGTGTTTGAATCTGCAGCCCCATAAAGTGGACTGCTCCCCAGCCTGGGGACCCCCGGCTCTAATTAGGGCTCAGCCCTGTAGCACGGAGCCTAGAAGCTCTGAGAGCCATGGCTCGAGCCAGTGCTCTCAGGGCTACCAACTAAGTTCCCTGCAGATGAGCCAAGAGCCTGGAAGACTCTCGGGGCATCTGGCTCCCCAGGCTGTGAAGTCAGGCAGCCCACATGGCAGGCTGCCCAGAAGCTGCTGATCCCTTAATCCTCAACAGCTCCAGAGCTAACTGGACAAGAAAGTCGTCTGTTCACTTAGGCGCTGCCAGTGATCTCTGGGAAAATATTTCATTACAAAAACACCATGTTTTGACATTTCCAAAGCAACATTATTTTTTTAAATTCCCCATTCATGGGAAATTTCAAAACACTGAAATTTTTCAAAAACCTGAAATTCTGAGTTTCGGGCCAGCTCTAATATACAAACTACCTCAAATTTTACCTACTTTTGAAAGCATCATGAAGTTGTGCAAATATTTGATAAAAGAAAATAGTGATTACATTCTTGAACCTCAGCTGACAGTAGATTGCAGTGTTTCAGAACCAAATAAAACCATTGGTATAAAATAAAAAAAAAATCAACTGAGCTACTTACTTTTCACTCTCTCCTAACCATTTTGAGACAAGGTCAGAGGAGGATATTGAGAAGAATGTAGAGTTGTTGGCTTCTGTTGCCACAGCTTTTGCCAAGTAAGATTTTCCTGTTCCTGGTGGCCCAAACAAAAGAATTCCTCTCCAAGGTGTTCTCTTTCCTAAGAGAGTTACATTTAAAAAAAAAGAAAAAAGAAAAGAAAAAGGACTTGGCTGAAGAATTTTGATACAAGGATCAGTTTGGTATAGAACTTGGTAGAATAATGAATCCTCATCCAAGCTTGTGAAATTGTTTATATATTTATTCACTTTTTCAGTTAAAAGAAGTTGGTATTTGTTATATTTACATCATTTAGATTCATATATAACTTGTTGCTTTATTAATAAACTAGACCAATCATCAGTTTTCAAAGTTAGCAAATGTGTAAGAGAAATATAGCTTATAACATCGCTGTATTTAATGTTACCATGTGAGATGAGTTGTTTTTGAACCAGCCTCTCCTTTCTCTCAATACAATTCCCCAACTGCTCTCACCATCCCAGCATACACATCCCACCAGACTATAGAATAGAAGCTCTTAGAGGACACCTAGACATAAGTCACCACGATGACAGTGTAAAATACTTCTCACACATCGCCAGCCACACCTTACCACCAAACTGCAACCGTTAGGACCAAGAATGTATATTAAATTTATCTCACCTGTAAACAGATGAGGAAATTTAATGGGCAATATCACTGCCTCTTTAAGTGCTTCTTTGGCTCCTTCAAGACCAGCAACATCACTCCACTTAACATTTGGTCGCTCCATAACAATGGCACCTATAAAATAAGAGACCAGGTAAACTAGGAAAGTACATTTCTTTCCAAAAAGAGCCTCTGCTGTCATAAACAAGAATTAAAATCTTGGATCCTGTTCACATATGAACTGCTGCTCATCAATTCCAGCATGGCTTCCATGAACAGACTGCAGCATGTACAGATTTCAGCAATGTTTAACCACCATACTTAAGCAGGGTTCAAGTTCTGTTGTGGCTAACTAGAGTTAGACCATGATTTGGCCAGCATGTGCGAGTTTCCTAGGGATAGAACACTGTTCTTTAACATCATTTGGCTGTGTGTAAATAGGCACTGCCTGCCATAGTCCTCTAAATCAGCCTCAGTAGTTTCTTCAGAATTTAAGCTTCTATTTAAAATAAAATGGCTAGACCTTATGTAAAACAGTGTGGACCTGGGGACAGAGCACCTGACTGGGACTCCTCAGACATGGGTTTTATTCCTGGCTGTACCATTAGTCTACTGGTGACTGTGGGCAAGTCACTTCACCTTTCTGGGCCTCAGCGTTCTTATTTGTAAGATGCGAATAAAGCCTCCTATGTAAAGCACTCTGAGGTCTATTTATGTAAGAGAATATTCGGGGCCTTGCCTAGACTATAAAAAAAGGTGATTTTTTTTCTCCCTCTCTCGAAGGATGAAATGGACTGGATTGATCAGGAAACAGTGAGTCCCAAAGGCCTTTAAGTGGGGCCTTCGAATTAGGTAATCTAAAGACAGAAATTCACTGCCACCAGCCAGTCTGTATATTGACGACAATGCCGAGATTTGCTAAATCATATTGCTATTGCATCTTGGATCTTGGTAAACACCCACAGGATTAGGGAAATCCCAAAGGCCAAAATTAACTAACACAGATAAGAGAGCAAATCTAACAAGAAATGCCTGTGGCACTACTGGTCAGTGAACATGATTAACAATTTGAAGGATACCTAAGAGTCGAGATAAGAGTTTAGAAAAACGGCCTAGACCAGGGATCTCAAACTCAAATCATCACAAGGGCCACATGAGAACTAGTAAATTAGCCTGAGGACCGCATCACTGAAACCTTTTCATACGATAGAAAAGTACAGTCAAAAATGAAAAAAATGAAGAGTAATATAGTATTCTATTAAAAGTCAATGTATTAACTTTTTAAAATCTGTAATGCAAAGAGGGGTTCTAATAAAATATAAACACTCAGTAATGTTTGGAGCTTCGGTGCCAGTGGAGTCAGCACCTATGGCGGGCCGCAAGAAATAACTCCGTGGGCCGCATCTTTGAGACCCCCTGGCCTAGACAATGGTGTGAACTAACTGGGTTCTTTTGTTTGGTGAAAAGCATAAAATCTGAAGTAGGTCTCAAATCCACAGATTTTTGGAGCAACAAAACAATTGAAAAGAATCCTCAAAACACAAGACTTCTGTGTTACTTCCACAAAATCGCCTGTTATTTTGTGGGAGTCAACACAGAAATGTCTGTTTGAGATATCGAGTTTCTTGAACTAATTACATTCATGTGGGCTGGAACTGAAACTCCATCTGCAGTGGGCCAGGGGATAAAATTCTAATAAACCCCAGGCAGCAATCTCAAGCATCCTGCAGTCATTTTCTCTCAAAAATTTAAAATATAAAAAACCCTCTGCTGTTCCATAATGAGATTATAAATGGGATTGGATATGTATGTAAAAGGTATTAAAAGAGCATGATACTTGGTTGTAAATTGGGTAAAGTATCTCTTGAAACTATACAGCTGAAAAATCTTTTAAGTGAGAGGATCTGACCTTTGTTAAGCTCAAAAAGAAAACAGAAAAACCATGAAAGAGAAAGTCTTCCTAGATTCATAAGCATCTTTATATAGGGCAGCTCCAAATAATGGTGCATCATTGAAGAGTAATGTAATAACACTGGATTTGGAAGTTATATTAGTTTTCCTTTTTTTTCCTAATTAATAACTGACATATCTGGCGAAGAGGCTCAACTTATCCAGAGCAGGGTCACAAGATAGGCAAAATATTTTGGGGAAAGGAGAACTACTGGGGGAATATATTTCAAAAGGTTCCGGAGATCCTCCTACGAAGAATTTTTACCACGAAGGCTGAGTCAACAGAAGTATGAAGGACCTGATAGCTGTGGTGAAGAGTCTCAAACAGACACTTCAGTTTTCCACTGCAGGTTCAATAGGAAAAATAAACACTGCAGCTGAAAGGGTAGCTTTATGGAACAAAACGCATACAGAGGATTCCACCTTGTGATTGATGGCAGAGGGATACACCTTTTCCACAAAAGGTGTTAAAGATTTGGAAGTATCAAACGTATGAAATTCTCATCAATGAAAGACAAAGCTATTCAGAGGAGTTGCTGTAGCAGACACTTTTTGGGATCAGTTTGATCTGGAAGAATATCCAGACTTTCCATGAAGTAGATTGCGCAAAAACAGTCAAGGACAAATGGCCACAAAAGAACAATAAAGAGACAGCTGCAGAAAACTCCCAAGGTAAGCAACTGTCCACTGCTGCTGAAAACCTTACATGAAATAAAGCTAGGAATTAGAGCTTCCCATTTGCAGGAAAATAGGATATCCTACTATAAGAAAATGAGGTGCAAGCAAATAAAGCTAATTCAAAAAGGAAAAAATTGGTCTCCCAAAATACCATACAGCAGTGCCAGGTCTCTCAGAGTTCAAGCGTTTCTACAGGAAAGAGGGGAAGTTCAAGCTCTTCATGTCTGTGCTCCACAAGGCATAGGAGCCGACTTCCGTCGGTCCTGCAACGTGGCCCGGCGTCGGGGGTGAGTTGAGCTGGGCCTGGGGTTGGCAGGAAGCTGCCAGTGGGTGCTCAGCACCCACCAATTTTTCCCTGTGGGTGCTCCAGCCCCGGAGCACCCACGGAGTCGGCGCCTATGCCACAAGGGCACAATCTGGAAGCTCTTGCAAGAATCCCTGGTGGCAGTACTCCCACCTCCAGATCATAATTTAAGAGCAGACAAATCTAGAGTTCCCACTGAACAAAAGTTCTGCACAGAAGAGCTTCTTCTAGTTTTTCTAACCAAGCTCAGGAATTGATTTCACTGCTATATCCTGCTATGAAACTCTATGCGTCCTTCTTACATGTTTGGGACCCTCAGAATCTCTTAGCTTTTACCTGCCTCAGAGTGTAAATTCATCCACAGCGCAAGAACTATACAGAAGAACAAATAATGCGCAACTGCACCAAGAGGCCAATCGCCAGGAATTAAAATGAAGTCTGTGCTAGACTATTCCATTGTGAACTGAGTGCTTAAAAGTGTTTTAAACACTGTTGAAAAAAAAGGGGATCATAGGGGTTTAGCACTGCAATGGATGAGATTATATTAAACCTACTCAGCACCTTTAAAAGAGTTGTGGTGCTAAAATGTAAAATAAGCCTGGGGTACATGGAAAGATTAATAAGAAGTCATGGATCAGTTTTACAAGATTCACTAAACCATTAAGAAACAAATCTCTCTGGTCTTGATTTGGTCACAATGATAGTACCACACAGTGGATTACAGTCTTGAATGACCAAAATGGATTAAACCCTTCAAAGAGAATCACTACTCACATTTGTTTCAGATTATATTTTTTCATACTATCATTACCCACATGCATTTTTTTTTGATATTCAAAATGCACTGGGTGCTCTTCATACCATCCCGGGTCAAAGAAATATAAAACAGCATACTGAATGTTCTACTTCAGATTATTATAAGTGTCTTGAATCACAACAGACTACCAGCAGTTATATAAACACAGCCAGAGATTTAGTAGTACGTGTGAATGGAAAACCTATAATCAATACACAAAGATCCTTTGGGGCAGACTACATTATTAAATCTGACTAACAGCTATACTACACAATGATAAAAACCCTGAAGAATGCTACAGTCAGCTACAGGAACTGATAACACGCTGATTACAGGAAATCTGAATGCTAGAGCGAAAGTGATGATCAGAACATGACAAAATATGTGGATTAGTGTCACGGACACTGGTTCTTTAACATCCATTTTTCTCTACCGATGAATTACTTCAATAATACAAAATTCAACTGGAATTCTCAAAATCAGTTACCCAGAAAAACCAAATCATTTTTCCACTGTGTACAAAGATACTGTTTTCTGCTACACTGAATCAGTGACCTCAAGCTCGATTTCAAAACAGAGAAGACTCATCTCAGCCAATCAAGAATGATGTGCTGAGATAAGAGGAGAAACCTCAAATCACTATCCCCTCCCAGAAATGCTAACCCAATCTCTAAATTGCTTTCGCATTTATCAAAGATGGGCAGTGGGCAGAGCATGCCAAGGGAAAAAGGGAGAGAAGAGTGTCAACAACGGGACTATTAGCTGAACAAACACCAAGAAATACATAGGTAAAACACTCCTTTACATAAAAGTTTGAGAAGCAAGGGAAAATAGAACAGGGAAGGAGAAGAGAAGTAGAGGATATATTCTGGCCAAACAAAAATCAAAACATCTCCCCTTGCAGTGGGGAGCATGGACTGAGTGGCTGGGGGAAAACTGTCAGTGATCAGAAAGATCAAGGATCAATAAATTAAGTTTTTCAGCTATCCTTTATCTTGGTCTATTTAGATTATAAGCTTATTGGGGCAGGGACTGTCTCATACTAAGTGCTTGTGCGATGACTACCATGACCTGAGTCTCTAGGTACTAATGTTAAAACTACAAATATTCATTTGGCCCAAAGGAGCTTTTCCCCTTTGGATTAGTGTTCTCTCTGGGTGCGTGCAGTAATTCAGTCGCATGTTAGAATGGGGAGCGATGTATACAAGAATTATGATATACAATTTAATAAAATCAAGACTATCCCAAAGATTACTTTATAGTGAAGGCACAGAGGAATTTTTATTGTATTTAAATACACTGTGGCAAGTCAATCCACTGCTCTTCTGTAGAACAAAAAAAAATAAAAATCAGGCAATTTTGATCTGTTGGTTAACAAATCACTTGATACAATGATTTCTTTAAAAAAAAAGTTTCAGAACTACCTTGAAGTTGATTTTGCAGTTTCTTTTTTTCAGGATCATCAGACTCTCCTTCCCCATCACTGTCAGTCCTAATTCAGACACAAGTAATAAGATGTTCAACTACAAAGAAAGCCACCTGTCTTATACAGCAAGACAAACAATTTTGTAAATGGTTTCAGAGCGGTAGCTGTGTTAGCCTGTATCAGCAAAAAGAACGAGGAGTACTTGTGGCACCATAGACACTAACATTTATTTGGGCATAAGCTTTCATGGGCTAAAACCCACTTCATCAGATGCATGGAGTGGAAAATACAGTAGGAATGTGTATACATATACATACACACACACAGTTGCCATACCAACTCTAAGGAGACAAATGAATTAAGGTGGGCTATTATCAGCAGGAGAAAAAAAATTTTGTAGTGTTCAGGATGGCCCATTTCAAACAGTTGGCAAGAGGGTGTGAGTAACAGTAGGGGGAAAATTAGCATGGGGAAATAGTTTGTGTAATGACTAGGGCCAGTGCAAGGAAGTTTTGTGCCCTAGGCGAAACTTCCTTGCATCAGCCCTGCGCCCCCCACAGCTAATGCTGCCCCCCCGCGGCAGCCAGCTCCCCCCCCCGGCTCCCCACCCCTCAGCGGGCCGCGGCAGCCTCCCCTCCACCTGTGGCGCCCCCCCAGCTCCCGGCTCAGCCGCGGAGGCAGCCGCTGGCGAGCCGCCCCTGCCCAGCTCAGCCACGGAGCCGGGAGGTAGCCGCGGCAAGCCGCCCCCCCCCCCCCACCCCCGGCTCAGCTGCAGTGTTCTCTGACTGGTTTTTGAATGTTATAATTCTTGCCATCTGATCTACGTCCATTTATTCTTTGTGTAGAGACTGTCTGGTTTGGCCAATGTACATGGCAGAGGGGCATTGCTGGCACATGATGGCATATGTCACATTGGTAGATGTGCAAGTGAACGAGCCCCTGATGGCGTGGCTGATGTGATTAGGGCCTATGATGGTGTCCCTTGAATAGATATATGGACAGAGTTCGCAACGAGCTTTGTTGCAAGGATATGTTCCTGGGTTAGTGTTTTTGTTGTGTGATGTGTGGCTGCTGGTGAGTATTTGCTCCAGGTTGGGGGGCTGTCTGTAAGCGAGGACTGGCCTGTCTCCCAAGGTCTGAGAGAGTGAGGGATCATCCTTCAGGATAGGTTGTAGATCCTATAGTCTACCTCACACCTTCCATCATTTTGGTAGAGATATTCAGGGAAATGCGTTTACATTTTATAACAAAATTCTGTAGATTCTTTGAGGGCCCAACAGCCCTGTTGAATTAGGTCATTTTATTTTTAAAATCACATGATAAAAATATAAAGCCAAATAGTGTCATTCTAAGCTTCATATAAAATGTGATTTTTTCTTTAAAAATTTTTTGACAATTGTAATGAAGTATGTTTTAATAAGTTCCCTATGGAGTTTTTATGATTTTTAGAAAATATTTATGGCCTAAATTCCACCTTTACTGTTTTTAATTAGATTTATTACAGGTACAATTGTCCTTTTTTCAGTGCAGGCAGATCTAAGCAATCCTCTACATGTTTGGAGCAGCAATTGGTCAGATCCAGCTAGTGCTATGTTCCTCTTTATGCTGCTCTGGCAGCACAAAGAGAACTAAGAGAAGACGTAAGGGAAATCCTTGGTTTGTGAAAATCCAGCATAGAGGGTATGCTATATGCACAATCTTACAGCCATCATAAGCATGTAGAACATGGTGCAGCTCTGAGCTTTTACAAAACAAAAAAATCCCAAACTAACTGTTGCTGACCAGTACTATAGCTAGAAAGCGTTCTCGCATGTGTGTATTCAGAGTTTCAGGGACAAGCTACATTCACTGAAAAAGGAAACTAGAAACTGTATGCAGTATAGTTGTAGTGAACAAAGCGATCACTAGGTCTAACCTATCAGTCCTCATTCCCAAAGGAAACCTGCACATTTTCAAAAGACAAGCCTGGGAGCTTAAATTCGTAACACTGCTAGACACCAAAAATCATGGACAGAACAGACACACTGGATTTATGGCTTATTACAACAATCTGTAACCCACTAATCCCTCGTTTTGTCTTATGATTGTGAGATGTTAATGGGCTACTCTACCTAAAATGGTCCCTTAGAACATGTGCTAACTACTATGCTAAACAATTTGTTCCACCTTGCATTTAGCTGCGATGCTCGGAATACCTTTCCCAGACCTGAAGAAGAGCTCTGTGTGGCTCGAAGGCTTGTCTCTCTCATCAACAGAAGTTGGTCCAATAAAAGATATTACCTCACTCACCTTGTCTCTCTTGCAAACAGTTTAATAACTGAACATGGTATCAGTGCATTTAGAAGACTTAAAAAATAACACTGAAAATAAGTTTCAGTGTAGTAGCCGTGTTAGTCTGTGTCAGCAAAAAGAAAATAAGAAAGAAATACTTGTGGCACCTTAGAGACTAACAAATTTATTTTAGCATAAGCTTTCATGGACTACAGTCCGCTTCATCAGACGCATAGAATGGAACATACAGTGAGATGATATTTATACAGAGAAACATGAAAAGGTGGAAGTAACCATATCAACTGTAAAAGGCTAATTGAAAGAACTGTTATCAGTAGGAAAGAAACTTTTGAAGTGATAATCAACATGGCCCATTACAGACAGTTGACACAAAGGTGGTTGATATGGTTACTTCCACCTTTTCATGTTTCTCTGACTGTATAAATATCTCACTGTGTGTTCCATTTTATGCGTCTGATGAAGCGGACTGTAGTCCACGAAAACTTATGCTAAAATAAATTTGTTAGTCTCTAAGGTGCCACAAGTATTTCTTTCTTATTTTCTTTTTACTGAAAATAAGATTAGTTCCTCCTCCTTACCACCATCAGAGTTCAGGAGACTGTTTTTTTTCCTGCAAATACTGAAAACATTAGGCATCTGAAGCAGAGCACTACACTGTCTGCTGCTTTAGGGTCCCCTGAGGCTATCAACTTCTGCAGAAAAAATAAGGATCCCTGGACTCGGATATGGGAGAAATGACAGTAACTGGTTTTTATATGTGATATACTGTAATGTGCAAACTGAATTTAGTTACCAATCTGAGTCAAGTAGAACTTTAAACCCTCTCTACAGATCGATTACAAGCCACAAACAAGGACAGTTTTTCTGCGAATGACTTAAATTTTACTGCAGTTTGAAGTTTCAATGAGTAAAATATTAGATATAAATATAATTATCTAGATGTCCAACAAATACTGGTGCCAATAACAAGAGTTGGGTGAATAGAAATATGACTAGATTGTGCAATGGATTGGGAATGTGATACAGAGCTTCGACCTCTGGAGCAGATGTTCAAAACTGGCTCAAGTTATCAGTGGTTTAAATCTAGTCACTAGTGCTCTGAAGATCTAGTTTTTAAGTAGGTAGGTGTCCATGTCATAGGCCACCACAGTTGTCATCCAGCAGAAAGGCTAATGACCTGCTAGACGTGAGTTAACTTACTGGAGTGAGAGTTACTGCAAGTGGATCTTCCATGGTAGGGCTAAGGCATATTCATAAAGCAACATAGAATCATACAATATCAGGGTTGGAAGGGACCTCAGGAGGTCATCTAGTCCAACCCCCTGCTCAAAGCAGGACCAATCACCAACTAAATCATCCCAGCCAGGGCTTTGTCAAGCCTGACCTTAAAAACCTCTAAGGAAGGAGATTCTACCACCTCCCTAGGTAACACATTCCAGTGCTTCACCACACTCCTAGTGAAAAAGTTTTTCCTATTAAACCTCCCCCACTGCAACTTCAGACCATTACTCCTTGTTCTGGTCCCACTGAGAACAGTCTAGATCCATCCTCTTTGGAACACCCTTTCAGGTAGTTGAAAGCAGCTATTAAATTCCCCCTCATTCTTCTCTTCTGCAGACTAAATAATCCCAGTTCCCTCAGCCTCTCCTCATAAGTCATGTGCTCCAGCCCCCTAATCATTTTTGTTGCCCTCAGCTGGACTCTCTCCAATTTTTCCATATCCTTCTTGTAGTGTGGGGCCCAAAACTGGACATAGTACTCTGATGAGGCCTCACGAATGCTGAATAGAGGGGAATGATCACGTCCCTCGATCTGCTGGCAATGCTCCTACCTATACAGCCCAAAATGCTGTTAGCCTTCTTGGCAACAAGGTCACACTGCTGCCTTATATCCAGCCCCTCATCCACTGTAACCCCTAGGTTCTTTTCTGCCTAGCCACTCGGTCCCTAGTCTGTAACAGTGCATGGGATTCTTCCGTCCTAAGTGCAGGACTCTGCACTGGTCCTTGTTGAACCTCATCAGATTTCTTTTGGCCCAATCCCCTAATTTGTCTAGGTCCCTCTGTATCCTATCCCTACCCTCCAGTGTATCTACCACTCCTCCCAGTTTAGTGTCATCTGCAAATTTGCTGAGGGTGCAATCCATGCCATTCTCCAGATCATTAATGAAGATACTGAACAAAACCGGCCCAAGGACCCACCCTTGGGGCATTCAGCTTGATACCGGCTGCCAACTAGACATAGGAAAGCCTGTAGTATTAGTATGCATGCTGTTCATATTGTTTGATTAGTTATTGTACTTCAGTATTACTCATCTGATACATTTCACATGCATTAAATTTACTTAAAATGTTCTTTCAAATAGTTAACTTTCATTTCAGCTGAGTTTGGAACATGAAAAATATTGCATTTTGCTTTACTGTCTCCAAAAACATACCCTTTTTCATCAGATGGACCAGACTCTTTCACTGGCTTTGGTGGAGCTTTCCCTTTCTTTTTCAGATACTCCTTCAGTTTTTCTGCTCTGTCCAAATATTCTGTACACTTTGTTCTGATACTTTGTTTTGCTTTATCACCCTGAGCTTCATCTAAAAAATTGAAAAAATAGTTATGCTTTACTAGAAGCCAAAAAAACATATAAGTCAAACAGAAAAGGGTAATAATTCTGTCCCAATTTTAAAACTAAATTTAATAGTATAAGAAAGTAGTGTGTAGTGGTTTCTCTGGGATCAATGAAGAAAAAGTAAATTGAAAGCCTCCGACCTGCAAGAAATCCATTATGTGCTTAGTGAACGCTTCAAGAGGCATTTAGATGCTTATATCGCCAATATCCACCACATTACACTGGTCTACAATTTTTGAGAAGTCGTCTGCTTCAGAGATAAAATGTGCTATTTAGTATGTATTTTGATGTGCTGAATTCAAATATGACAATTAAAACAACTGATTGGCTACTGTTTCTAAGATATTTAAGTTTTTACATTTTATGTCTATGTATATTGTGTAGATAGTAGAGTTTGAATCATAAATTGTAAACCTAGGTCTTTTCATGTGTTTATGGTTGCTTTACATGATACTATTTCACCTGTCCTGTTTATGTAACACTTTAAAAATCAGCAAAGGGGTTATATAAATAAAATTTATTATGAAACAAAAGGCAAAAAACTATTATGTACATAGTTTAGTCCTATTCAGTGTCTACTCGGCGCTTCTTGGCTTGTCTCTTGTATTCATTAAATGGAGCATCTCTTGTCACTGTCCAGCAATAGTCTGCAAGCATTGATGGGCTCCATTTGCCCTGATAGCGTTTCTCCATCGTTGCAATGTCCTGGTGAAATCGCTCGCCATGCTCGTCGCTCACTGCTCCGCAGTTCGGTGGAAAAAAATCTAGATGAGTGTGCAAAAAATGTATCTTTAGTGACATGTTGCAACCAAGGCTTTTGTATGCCTTGAGGAGGTTTTCCACCAACAACCTGTAGTTGTCTGCCTTGTTGTTTCCGAGAAAATTTATTGCCACTAACTGGAAGGCTTTCCATGCCTTTTTTTTCCTTGCCACACAGTGCATGGTCAAATGCATCATCTCGAAGAAGTTCACGAATCTGAGGACCAACAAAGACACCTTCCTTTATCTTAGCTTCACTTAACCTTGGAAATTTTCCTCGGAGGTACTTGAAAGCTGCTTATGTTTTGTCAATGGCCTTGACAAAGTTCTTCATCAGACCCAGCTTGATGTGTAAGGGTGGTAACAAAATCTTCCTTGATTCAACAAGTGGTGGATGCTGAACACTTTTCCTCCCAGGCTCCAATGACTGTCGGAGTGGCCAATCTTTCTTGATGTAGTGGGAATCTCTTGCACGACTATCCCATTCGCAGAGAAAACAGCAGTACTTTGTGTATCCAGTCTGCAGACCAAGCAAGAGAGCAACAACCTTCAAATCGCCACAAAGCTGCCACTGATGTTGGTCATAGTTTATGCACCTCAAAAGTGGTTTCATGTTGTCATAGGTTTCCTCCCTATGGACTGCATGACCAACTGGAATTGATGGCAAAACATTGCCATTATGCAGTAAAACAGCTTTAAGACTCGTCTTCGATGAATCAATGAACAGTCTCCACTCATCTGGATCGTGAACGATGTTGAGGGCTGCCATCACACCATCGATGTTGTTGCAGGCTACAAGATCACCTTCCATGAAGAAGAATGGGACAAGATCCTTTTGACGGTCACGGAACATGGAAACCCTAACATCACCTGCCAGGAGATTCCACTGCTGTAGTCTGGAGCCCAAAAGCTCTGCCTTACTCTTGGGTAGTTCCCAATCCCTGACAAGGTCATTCAGTTCACCTTGTGTTATGAGGTGTGGTTCAGAGGAGGAGGATGGGAGAAAATGTGGGTCCTGTGACACTGATGGTTCAGGACCAGAAGTTTCATCCTCTTCCTCTTCCTCGTCTGACTCAAGTGAGAATGATTCGGGTGCATCAGGAACCGGTAGTCCTTCTCCGTGGGGTACCGGGCGTATAGCTGATGGAATGTTTGGATAATGCACAGTCCACTTTTTCTTCTTTGACACACCTTTCCCAACTGGAGGCACCATGCAGAAGTAACAATTGCTGGTATGATCTGTTGGCTCTCTCCAAAGCATTGGCACTTCAAAAGGCATAGATTTCCTTTTCCTGTTCAACCACTGGCAAAGATTTGTTGCACAAGTGGTGCAGCATATGTGTGGGGCCCACCTCTTGTCCTGATCTCCAATTTTGCAGCCAAAAGAAAGGTGATAGGCTTTCTTAACCATAGTGGTTATACTGCGCTTTTGTGATGCAAAAGTCACTTCACCACAAACATAGCAGAAGTTATCTGCACTGTTCACACAAGTATGAGGCATCTCTGCTCACTTTGGCTAAACAGAAATGTGTCCCTTTGCAAAATCAAACTGTGACAAATAAGAGAGCACGACACTGTATGATTTCTAGAGCTGATATAGGGCAATTTGTTCAGCAGAGTGATGTAAGCTTCGTTATGATTGCATCATCCATGACTTCTAGGAATAACATGATGCAATTCATATCATGTATGATGCAATACCAGCTTCAGATTCCATCATTCATTGTTTTGCCTAAAAAGCAAGTACTGTCCAAACCCAGTCATAGATTTATTCATAGATCCAGTCAAAGATGTATTTTAGTCATTTCTGGTTTAAATTGAGATCCCTTCCCTTTATAACTCACTTATCCTATGCCATTCCCAAGTCAAGGGTCGTATATACTGACCCAATAGCATGTCTTGAAAACTAGAGCCAATCAACAATTTTAAGCATCATTTTCGTTCTCAGTGACCCAGAATTAGTAAAGTTTGACAACATTTATTTCAGAAGCATTTTGGCTGTAGAGCAGTGTTATCTGAGCACCAGCCAACTATTTCAAGAGAGCCATTTCCTTCTCCTTATCCTACAGGAGAGAAAACTTGATTAAGCCAATAGGTTTTTGCTTAAGATACACTTTGAACTGGACTCTCTTATTGAATGGGACGCCAATGCAAAGAGCAGAGCTCCATGGTGATATGTTCATTGTGATTTGTGTTCCTAAGCAGATGGACTACTGTGGTTTGTATCAGGTGCAGCTTTTTCAAAGCGTGTGGCTTCACTCCTAGTTATGAGCTACAACCCTGCAGATCACAAGTGTGGTGGTCCCTATAATCAGGTTTGCACTGACAGGATGGGGTGCAACTTTAGGGCCGGTTGTGTGTGTTTTGGATCCCATGGCTATATGGTTATCCAACAGCACTGAGATTAAAGGACAGGGCTACTGCCACAACTGAGGGAAAATGCCTCTGATAATGGAGAAGTGTTAGGAGGCAGCAAGTTCTTCAAAGCACTTCCTTCTTCCTACCAAAATCACCTCAGTTTTATCTGGGTTCACCTGTAGCAAGATGCTTTTATCCAGGTGCTGATTTCACCCAGGTATTGAAGTTGATGGTACTCCTAACAGCAAAAGTAAACAAGATGATGTACTGCGCATTGTCTAATGTTAACTTACCAGCTCTCCCAAAAGCTTCAGACAGATGTTGAATAATATAGTGGAAAGTGACTGAGCCTTGTGGGATTCCACAAGTGAGGGCTTTAGAAGTACAGGATCAGTTGAATATGACAACATTATGGATTTGGTGTGAAAGGATCTAAGCCATTTCAGGGAGTTCTGTTCATCTCAAAGCTTCTTGTAGGTAAGCCAGGAGTACTTGGTGATCAACAGTATCAGATGCCACAGAACGCCATCAAGATTAAGATGGATGCCCTTGGCTATCGCAGGAGGTACCCATCTCTGCATTATTACTTGACCTAAAGCCTGACTGAGAAGGATCAAGGATACTGGCAGATGGGTGGCGGCTTCTTGATTAGCTTGCTTAAAAAACGGATGTTACTGGGCAGTAGTTTAAGAGATTACTAGTGTTGAGCAGTGTTTTTTGTTTATTTACACTGTATGGTCTCAACCCCCTTCTGCAACCTTCCAGTTTCTTTAAAAAAAAGTTGACGACATTGAAAGGGAGATAGGGATAAAATCTGACCAACCTTTGCTCTGTGTAAGCTCGAAAGCTTGTCTTTCTCACCAACAGAAGCTGGTCCAGTAAAAGCTATTACCTCACCTACCTTGTCAACCTTAGGTAGCACATTAATAGTTGTTATTGTCCTCCTGGTCTCTAATCTATTAAAAAGCATTTCAGGCTACACCATAAAAGGCATGCACACTTTATCTATTAAGTCCCAGAAGTGTGCCCAACATTGCAGAAGACACAGAAAGATACATTCTCTTGCCCCATAAAGCATAAAATATAGACAGACACAAAAGAAACAAAATCCACACACAAACTGCCCTGAATGATCAAATGGAAGTTATTTAAGGTTTTAAAGTTATTGTACATGTAACAGCACTTTGAACTTGGGGTGAGTTTGCATTGGTAGGCTTGGCAGAAACAACACATTTTAAGGTGGAATTTAACGTAAGAAAGGCATCTCCTTGAATATCAAAGGCAAAAGCAAGAATTCAGGCATAAGAGGCAACAGAGAAGGAAGCATGAAGACAACAGTGCAGGAAGGATATAAAGGGAACTGTAGATGAAGTATTGGCAGAAGAAAAATGAGAGCATACATATAGGCCTAAACTACATATGTTCATTTGTGCAGAATCTTGAAGGTAAGCATAAGCAGCTTGAATTTGATATAGAAAGCAGAAATTGTCAGTGGAAAGAATGAAAAAGGGGAGCGTGATATTGTTTCACCAGCAAGAAAAGACAGTAACTTCTGTGGGGTCACTACACAACGACTGGCTTTCCAGACACCACCTGATTTTCCCTACATAAAACAGGAAATACTTAACCCTTCCCACCCTCCACATGTCCCCCATACACTGTAGCCAGCTTGGAACTTTCTGAAGAAATCTAGCGTTGGCAGCAGGATTCCTTTCTAAATATCAATGATGGGGACTATTTACAAGATTGGAGCAATTGGAGAGCATGTGCGTGGTGGAAGAGGAAGATACACAATATGTGCCCTTAAATCAAAGTATAGCTGGCAAGTCTTGACTATTTGAGAGATTTAGTATCTTTAGACAAAACACTTGTTGATACTTAACATGGTGAATATTTTCCATTTTGGTTCTATCAGGTAGACTGCTGTAACTTTATATAATTTAGCTTTTAAAAAATAGCAGCAAATAGCTAATATACCAAGTCTTACATTTAACTACATGGAGAAAATACTGCACAGCATGTTGGTATAAGCGGAGTGCTTCCTCATAGTTTCCTGCTTTGTCTTCTTGTGCTGCCTTGCTAGCAAGGTCTATTGCTTTCTGAAAAGCAAAAGAAAAAGTGATGTGATTAAAATGACAACTATTATGCAAGAGTACTACAACATCAGAGTAATAATTTAAGCCGTTGCACTAAAAGCTGATGCCTCGCCTTTACAATATGAATATCTACTATGCAAACAAGGTGAAGGTAACTGATTATAAATTCATTGGGACTGTCCTTGTACAGCCCTGAACATAGGATAATTGAACATTGCTAAAATATTATTAAATTGTAAATACTATGCAACCAATCTGCCAGAAAACTGGATCTCTTTCCAGTTTGTGGTAATGAGACCTATTTCTAGAAGTATTGAAATAAAACTCACTGAGTACATATGACCAACTGATGGTCACATTCAGCAAAGGAACTCATGCTCATCTTCACTGGTGATATGCAACCAGTCTTCTTGTAAACACCACAAGAAGTAATTAACCCAAAACAATACCAGAGGTACAATTCTTAGTAGAAATGTTAAATGTATATGTAATACCAAAAACCAGTTCTACTGCAGTTTGAATAAAACTATGGTGCATTGAATTGAGTGTACTCTTCCATTACCAAATGAAAGAAAACATACTAAGGAGAAAAAAGTCAGACTCCTGGCAGCAGCTGGGTGATACAGGTCTTACCAAGATTTTTATTTTGCTTAACTATATCATGTGACTAAGCAGAATTATGCTTTCTGTAATGGTAAGTCTAAATAACTTTTTATCTGATATTTATTTTTTTATTCTGTGCTGTTTTCTTTTGTACGTCAAACAAATGTTTGCATTTAAAATAACAAATTATAGTAATTTAGGCCATGCTCATGTAATAAGCTCCACATAGAACTTCTCCATGCACTTACTGCTCACTGTAGAACCAGGGCCTTAAGTTGGAGCAACTGCTGTTGGGTGTCTCAGGGAGAAGGACTGACTTCAGAGTGGACTTGGGAAATACCAAGGACACAAAGCTTTGTGAGAGAGCTGGCTGAGATCAGTGTGGACACAGAGACAAGTGACCCGAGATGTCCAGACTTGGGAAATTACAAAAGCGATTAAAAAACCACACACACAAAATGAAACCACCAAATAAAACAAAACGTTATGCCAATTTATTTAAATAATATATCCTAGGTGGAACAGTAGTGACACCTAGAGTTAAAGGCACTGAAGCATTTCTACTCTAAATCAGTTTTCAACTGCCTGCTGCTTGAGGAAGTTTGACCTAAGAACCTGATATTAAGATCTGATTGGGGTACATTCCTATTTTTTAGTCTGAGCTAAAACAATTCACTTGTCCCAAAACATGAAAAACATTTCCTTGAATTAAGAATGAATACAACCTTTTAAAATGCTCTAATGCTGACATACCCGGGGTAGAAAGAAGAAATCTGACAAGAATAGTTCTTACTGATAAGAACTTTTCAGTGTTCTGTAAAGTCATACTCCACACGAACACAATTCAACGTTTTTCTGTTAAACACTTTTAAAAGCAACATTAGAAACAATAGTAAACTGGCATGTACTGGGATTGTGACAAAGCTATTCTCTTAATCTTTCAAGGGTGTATCAAGACAATTAATCAATTTCATCAAAAAGAAAATAAGAAAGAAAGAAATACTTGTGGCACCTTAGAGACTAACAAATTTATTTCAGCATAAGCTTTCGTGGGTTAGAACCCACTTCATCAGATGCATCCGATGAATTGGGTTCTAACCCACGAAAGCTTATGCTGAAATAAATTTGTTAGTCTCTAAGGTGCCACAGGTATTTCTTTCTTTCTTATTTTCTTTTTGCTGACACAGACTAACACGGCTACTACACTGTAACCAATCAATTTCATGTACTTTGCAGAGTTTGCACTATATGTGACAGACACACACTAGAAAGGAAAGAGTGCAACTCCTGAGGATCAAGAAGGACTCTCCTATGAACTTTTTAATGTGCATGAGTTAGGGGGAATTCTAGTGGTGTTTAGATCTTTTCCTGTTTAAAGAGGAAAAATCAATTAAAAAGTCTATTTTAAATTAACGTTAAAGTTACACAGGTAAGCTCTTAAGTCATGAAATGCCAAAGCTGAAGTTGCATGTGCTACCATAACTCTGCTTCCCTTGTGCATGTGTTGCAAGACAGTTTATTACATATACACAGTATTGTCTACAGCTAAGTAAAATGCCTCTTGCTAGGTGTACAGTCAATGATGGAGGACTCCACCCATCTCATTTCCTCATAGATCTTTCAAAGAAATGCACTCCCTGAGTCATTTATATAAGATGCCATACATACATACCTAAAATTATAAAATGTAATTTGAGAAATACTGTGTGCATATGATAGTATGTTCATAAGGAGCAGAATCAAGGTTGTACATACAGCCTTAACTAAGAAATGTCAAAGTTAAGGAGGGCTGGATTCTACAAACATGTACACTTTATTCATACAAGTCATCCCATTAATATCAATGTCACTACCTGCTTGAATAAAAACTAACTCACATTTAAGCGTTTGCAGAATTTGGCTGTAAGAGCTTACTGGTGCAACTTTTAGGCCCTTTTCCTGCAAAGACTTATGTGCTTATCTACATGTACTGTGAGTAGTCCCTATTAAAGTTAACTGGACTACACACAGTAGCAAAGCTAAGCATGTGCATAAGTTTAGAGTACAAGTAAACATAACTCTTAAGTAGCAACAATTCTGTATTTCAAGGGTTCTGAATGTAGTTCTCACCTTTTATAAAAAGGTTACGTGAAGTGGGGAAGAAGTATGGCTTTCTGCCAATTCTTTATGTATGAAAAACTTTTCAGGCACTTTTTACTTTCTTCCCTATTTGTATTTGTTACCTCAGAAACAAAACGGGGAGAGATTTGCCTTTGAAAATCTCCCCCAGTAAGAAATTTGCTGGAAGTTTATCTTGGAAGACTCAGTTGTGGATTGGAAGCTCTTTCAGTACAAAACCTTAAAAAGTTGTACACAGTCTGAACAACAGTAATTACTCCTCAATTAATCCAGTTTCATATCCTTGGTATCTCAAGAGTGTCTTCCAGGAAAAACAGGGCAAACAAGGACTGAATTCCTGACAAACAAGGAGGAAGAGGCCTTCAAACATGAGAAAGTTGTATAAAAGGGAATTGTTTTGTTTTTTCCAGATTACCTAACAGCTATAGTTATATTTGTGCATGGAGGAACAGGAACTAGAAGGGGAACAGATTATTGGATGATTTTACATTTCTAACAAAGTATTTGGAATTTGATTTTATTTGGCTCACACCAATATAAAAATGTAGCCACATAAAAGCTAACAATTTACTTAGAGTAACTATACCTCTATATAGTAAATGTTACTATATTCAGTTTTCTCATACATGGTTATTTCCTCTGCTACCTGTACTAACAGTGTGATCACACCGATCATGGAAATTTAGCAACAAAGCTATTTCTAGCAGTTTCAAATACAGTATGCACTTGTCCTTGGTCTCTTGTGCATACATCCATGTCAGGATTTGGGCTCTCTCTAACACATCAGACAAAACAAAGCTGATACACAGCAGCAGCACCAATAGGGATCAGAAGAGAAGTAGCACAGTATCTTTATTGTTTGGTTTTGACTCAATGGCACTGGAGCAAAAACTTTTTGGTTTCAGGTAGATTAAATTAAAAGGAGCTTGTTTCAAAAAGGAGACCCTTTAAATGGTGTGCCACCAGGTGTGAGAAATTTTTTTGAATCTTTGTCTCATTAAAACAATGAGCAAAATCTTCCATTCTGGGGGGTATGTGAAAAGACCATCTGTTAAAGCAGATCCCCAGTAAGTGAGGAGGTTGTGTTATCCTCCTGTCCTGCTCCTAGTACCAAACAAAAATCTGCACACTTCATTGGCCACTTCTGAAACCCACTTAAATTAGCCTGAAAACTCTGACAAAGGGTGCATGCCTCCCCTTTTATAAACACAGGAAAATAATACAGAAACATGTTAAACTGCTAGAGATACCAGAACATCAATTTCATTGTGGCAATGAAGGCTTCTACAAAATGTTCTCTTAAGTGCTATGATGGTACAAAGAATAGTGAATCAGGAAAAAAACGGGGTGGGGGTGAGGGTGTGAAACTAGGGCCTGGTCTGCAGCCAGTTTTGTCAGTGTAACTATTTCAGTTACAGATGAGATTTATTTTTAAACCAAAATAGTTATATTGTATAACCACCTTTATAACTGATCTAGCATGAAAGCAGTTATAAGTGTGTTACCAGTTTAACAATACCAGTACTACTTTTGTGAGAAGACAAGGAGAAAGGAAGCATAGTACAAAAAACAAAAACAAAAAAATGTGTCTGTGCAGCCAACAGAGCAGAGGAGATATTAACAATTACAGATCTCTCCTACTCCAACCTCAAATATATGGTAGCATGTGGGATATATGCTTCTTCAAGTTATCAAAAACAACTGAAGACTACATTGAAAAGTGAGGAGGTAAATCTATGTGCTACCCTGGGAGTATGGTAAGAAATGGCAGTGAACATCAGTGTACATAACCACTGAACCAGGACACTAATGGAAAATGGACAGGGGGGATAAACCCCCAATCAGGGCAGACATATTATACCTGCTTTTGACAATTTGTTTAAACTATGACAGAGGGAGCATTTTAAAAACAAATAAACCAAGGTATTTTAAAGGCTTAATGTAGACAGGACAAGAGATGCTGTTGGCTGGAGGAAGATCGTCCCGGCCACCTACCAAGTGTAAAGTGCCCCGTCTAACATTAGGGATTGGAGAGAGGTTGGGAAAAGCGGGTAAGGCGACAGGATTTAAAGTAGACCCCACGCTTTTTAGCCGACTCGAGACAAACGACTCAAGAAACATGACAGAAGCCGTCCCAACTGGTGCCGGGAGCCTCGGGCATTTAAGGGAGGCGCTATGGAAGCACCGGCGCCCAGGGGCCGGACATCCCCCCCACAGCCGCTCCCCTCAGCCCCAACATCCGCCCCCCCTCTACCCCCCACCCGACCCCGACACCCCCTTTTCTCCCTCTCCCCCCCCAGACCCCGACACCCCCTCGCCTCCCCCATCCCAGACCCCGCCCCCCCAGACCCCGACACCCCCTCGCCTCCCCCATCCCAGACCCCGCCCCCCTCAGCCCCGACACCCCCTCGCCTCCCGCATCCCAGACCCCGCCCCCCTCAGCCCCGACACCCCCTCGCCTCCCCCATCCCAGACCCCGCCCCCCTCAGCCCCGACACCCCCTCGCCTCCCGCATCCCAGACCCCGCCCCCCTCAGCCCCGACACCCCCTTTTCTCCCTCTCCCCCAGACCCCGACACCCCCTCGCCTCCCGCATCCCAGACCCCGCCCCCCTCAGCCCCGACACCCCCTTTTCTCCCTCTCCCCCCAGACCCCGACACCCCCTCGCCTCCCGCATCCCAGACCTCGCCCCCCTCAGCCCCGACACCCCCTCGCCTCCCGCATCCCAGACCTCGCCCCCCTCAGCCCCGACACCCCCTCGCCTCCCGCATCCCAGACCCCGCCCCCCTCAGCCCCGACACCCCCTCGCCTCCCCCATCCCAGACCCCGCCCCCCTCAGCCCCGACACCCCCTTTTCTCCCTCTCCCCCAGACCCCGACACCCCCTCGCCTCCCGCATCCCAGACCCCGCCCCCCTCAGCCCCGACACCCCCTTTTCTCCCTCTCCCCCCAGACCCCGACACCCCCTCGCCTCCCGCATCCCAGACCTCGCCCCCCTCAGCCCCGACACCCCCTCGCCTCCCGCATCCCAGACCCCGCCCCCCTCAGCCCCGACACCCCCTTTTCTCCCTCTCCCCCAGACCCCGACACCCCCTCGCCTCCCGCATCCCAGACCTCGCCCCCCTCAGCCCCGACACCCCCTCGCCTCCCGCATCCCAGACCTCGCCCCCCTCAGCCCCGACACCCCCTTTTCTCCCTCTCCCCCCAGACCCCGACACCCCCTCGCCTCCCGCATCCCAGACCTCGCCCCCCTCAGCCCCGACACCCCCTCGCCTCCCCCATCCCAGACCCCGCCCCCCTCAGCCCCGACACCCCCTCGCCTCGCTTCCCCTCAACCCACCCCAGACTCCCCCTTCGGCCCGACACCCCCTCGCCTCGCTTCCCCAGACGCCCCGGCTCCGCCTGTCTCCACCTGCAGGTTGGATGTGGCGGCCATGGCGGGGGGGGGGGGCCGCTGCCGCGCTGTGTCCGGGCTCTGGAGCTGCTCCCCGCTGCGGAACCCACTGCCCGGACCCCGCGCTACTTCCGTATCCACAACCCCGCCGCCGTCGCCGGGACCCCGCTCCGCTTCCGCTTCCCTCCGGCGCCCGCGTGACTGCGCGTGACGTCACGCAGCCTCTCCCTGGGCGGAGGCTGGCAAGGCGCTGGGAAGGGCCGATGGGAGCTTGTGCGCAGGCGCCGCGCTCTCTCGTGTTCCACTGGCAGGTCCCCGCCCGCAGTGGGAGCGCCGAGGAATGGCGGGCCGGAGCCGGATGCCTGCCTGTCAATCAGGGCCTCTTGCGCGCGCCGGTTACGCCAGCCGCCTCACGGTCCCTGCTTACGGGGCCTAGTAATGGCCCTGGCAGTGTTCTCGCTTCCCTGTATGTCACCTGCAGCCCGGGTGTTGCCCCCTGAGTGCTGGGCCGCCTTCCCCTTGTACGCACAGCGCCGTGCACAGCTCTGGCCCTGGCTGGGGCACCAGGAGCCTACCGCTCTTTTGACCCTTTTGTGATCCCCTACAGGCACCCGATGTTTAAAATTGGACTGTAATGCACTTCCAGGCTGGCCCCAGGGTTTTCTGTTGGGGTGTACAGCTCCAAGCACAGTGGTGGGTGCTATGAAATCTTGGTGCTTACATCGGGGGGGGGGATAGCTCAGTGGTTTGAGCATTGGCCTGCTAAACCCAGGGTTGTGAGTTCAATCCTGGAGGGGGCCATTTAGGGATCAGGGCAAAAATTGGGGCTTGGTCCTGCTTTGAGCAGGGGATTGGACTAGATGACCTCCTAAGGTCCCTTCTAACCCATCTACACTCCAACAACTTCCTGCTAAACAGAGAGGTTAGGGTAGCCAATTTTCTTTGGAAGTATTCCTGAAGGTTTCTTCCCATGACATAATCTTCAATTAAAGATTAATATTTAATTCCTGGAGACTCCAGGACAAACCTGGAAGGTTGGCAATCCTAAAAGAGACTCACATCCCCACAGGTATTTAGGTGCTCAACTCCTATTGAAATTAGTGGGTGCCTAAATACCTTTGAGGATCTGGGTTATGGATACCAGGCTAGACCCCTGTCCCTCTGAACTCCCAGTCTCAGTAGCCCATAAGGAAACAAGCTTTTCAGCATATGACAGAGGAATTGTGGCTTAGTGATAGTACTTCCCTAGTATGCTGTCAGCTGTGAATTTTTATGCAGTGTTTTAGCCATGTGGCTCCCAGCATATTGCAGAGACAAGGTGAAAGAGGTAATGTCTTTTATGGTCCAATAAAAGATATTAGCTCACACACCTGATCTCTATTTCCTGGGTCTGACATGGCTATACTACCACTGCATACAACAATGGAGATACTGAATCTTACCATCTAACACGGAAATGCCAAAACATGAAGAAAAAAGAAGCAAAACTTAACAGCAACGTCTACTTCCTGAGCAAATCCAAGAAACAAAACATCCCCAGAGGTCTCACCATCTATAGCCCTCTGATCTTTACATACAACCAGAAGCTGGTCCAATAAAAGATATTACCGCACCCACCGTGTCTATCTATGAATATGGGCAGAAATTGTCAGTATCAAAGGGTGTGAAGAATGAAGCATTGAGTCAGTAGAATGCTATTTGAGAGCCTGAGGCTGAATCCTCAAGTTTTTACTCAGACAGAACTCATTTAATTCAGTGGGATTTGTATCCACATGAGAACTCAGTAAAAACATAAGGGTTTGACAGCTGATTTTTTAATTATTTGAGTCTATACAAATTTTAAATTATGATTGCCAGACTTGCCATAGAATTCCATTTTTATCAGCTAGTGCACTATTAGTTTTGATTTAAGGAAACTCCTTCCTCCCCCCCCCCCCCCCCCCCAAAAAAAAAAGCTTTAATTTTTTTGGAAGAATTGCCTCTAGCTTTCACATCATCTGATTTGTATGTACCATGAGTAATGAATGCTGTTTATTTACAAAACCAGCTCTTGAGGAATCCTGTTTTGGTTGGGAGCAGTCACTTCCCTGAGCTGTACTAATGAAATAGAAGCTAATATGGTATTCCCCATATTAGAGGAAATGACTCATAGCAAGTGTTTTAAAACTGGTTTATAATTTGACGTCAACTTACTGGTGCTAAATTAGTGCCATCTTTTATCTTTTCTGATGTTAATATAATTGCTTTCATTAATGTCACAATGAGTATTTCAAGAACTGTTCAACTGATTCATAGCTCCCATCTCCCTACCTCATAGGAATTTAAACAAAATTATTAGGTGATTTTCTGAAGTTTGAGAATACCAAACGTATAATTTTACAACAAGCAATTTTTCTGTCTTCAAATAGTATCTCAATTATTAATATATTTAATTGCTACCTTTATGATAGCAATGCCAACAACTGTTGCTGGTTAACATTTATTTATAGAGTGCCTGATGTGTACATAGAACTTTACAAGTATGAAAGAAAACATGGTTCCCGGGGCCACTGGTATTTAATTAAGACAATTACAAATAAAAAACGGTAAATGCAAAAGTGGCAAGAGAGAGGAGACAGCACTAGCAGGCTAAGATAAAGAAGTGAGTTTTAAAGAGATATTTGAAAGGAGAGAGGTCATTTGGCACCTAGGGAAACATAATTGGTGGTACAAATAATGAATATTATATTGACTGAGCTAAGAAGGCAAAGTTTCTGCTTAGAGGAGCTTTGAGCAGACAGCAGGGCTGGAAGGATGGGGGAAGTATAGTTGTTAAGGGTATATCAACATGTCAGTAACAAAAATGACTGAAACACCTCTGACCAAATGAATAGCTGCACTGACCACCTGCAAAGGAATTCACTGTCTAGTTTTTAAACCAGCAGCATGATAACTTTGAAGGTGTGGAGTGTAAATGTGTGGGATGTGATGGGGCTGAGAAGAGATTTGATGGAGAAAACAATCCTGTGGTTTAGTTTATATTGTCCATTTCTAGCTCATTCATGAAACCACACAGTCATTTTTACTTTATGGCCTCTCCCCTCTCCACCAGAGAATCAGGGCGGGCTCCAGGCACCAGCCAACCAAGCACGTGCTTGGGGCATCACCTCTGGGCGGGGCGGCTCTCAGGGTTGTTTTTTTTTTTTTTTTTTAAATTAAAAAAAACACTCTTTGGCCGGCCAGGGCAGCGGGCATGCTGCCCTCCCCGCCGGCTCCCTGGCTGGTGGAGCGGGGCGGTGGGCGACCGTTTTTTTGTTGTTTTTTTTTGCCTGGGGCGGCAAAAAAGCCAGAGCCGACCCTGCAGGGAATACCTCAAGGCTATGTTTTTGGCCCTCTTCTCTTCACATATATTTTTCATTCGGAATAGTTCATTCAATTCGGACCTTGCTTCTATGTAGATAATACACATCCTATCATATCCCTCATCTCTCGCTCTTTGCCCCTCCCTCATCCCTCTATATCCTATTTGTATGGCTCTCTTGACTGTCAGATACTGCTTAGATCATTACTACTTCCAGTGGAATGTTTCTGTCACTAAAGCCCCTAGTTGTTTCATCTGTACCTATGATTTTAAAATTTGTATTTGTAACATTCAAATTAGCTATTAGGTATTTCACTCAATCATTTGGGGGAAGTCATGACACACACTGGCATGTAAGTGATAATTGTCTCTCCAGTCATAGCAGACATTCACGTGCAGCCCTGGAAAGACAATCAGCTTCCACAGATTTGAACCATAGCATACACAAACACCTCCAGAAAGACCAGTAAGCCTCTTAAAGATCTTCCTCATCTTCCCTTTTCACAGCTAGCTGGGGTTGGGTCATTGGATCAGTCTTTTCCTGGCTTGCCAGTCTAATACTCCATATTCACTCTGTCCTCCTTTACACAGTCTATCCACCATTTTCTTGGCCATCCTCTTGTTTGTCATCTGTGAACTCTAGTCTCAAATGCCTCCCTAATAAGATTTCCTTCATCTGTCCATCTGCCCGTACCATCTCAGCTTCCTCTCTTGTACCTTCTAAATGAAACTGCAAACCTTGGTCTCACTCCTGATGACATCATTCTGCATATGGTCTAGTACAATCACTCCCTCACTGCTCTCAAACATCTAATTTTAATGGTTTCTAGTTGTTTCAAGTGCCTCTTTGGTTGCCCATGTCTTTGATCCGTACAGAAGAGCTGGTCATATCATGGTTTTGTATAGTTGTCCCTTAAGTAGTCTGGGAAGCTGTTTATCATCCATCACTCTACTTATCTTGCACCAGACTTCCCCTGCACTCAGCAGCCTTACTTGCAGTTGTTTGTCAATTTCTCCTTTTGCAGCTAGCAAGCCCCCAAGGTACTTAAACTCAGAAACCTGATTTAGGCGCTGGCCTTTGATATTGATATTAATCTGTCTTGGTTTTGCACTAGTCTCTCATATGACTTTAGTCTTTTTTTGAGGCCATAGTTTATTAGTTCCCTGTTCGAGGCATCAGTCGCCTGGACCAAATCTTCCTCACTATCAGCCCTAGTGCACAGATCAACTTCATACCACCTTTCATTAGGATTTGCTTATGAAATCCAGCACAATTATGAATAACAACACTGGTCTACAATTTTTGAGAAGTCGTCTGCTTCAGAGATAAAATGTGCTATTTAGTATGTATTTTGATGTGCTGAATTCAAATATGACAATTAAAACAACTGATTGGCTACTGTTTCTAAGATATTTAAGTTTTTACATTTTATGTCTATGTATATTGTGTAGATAGTAGAGTTTGAATCATAAATTGTAAACCTAGGTCTTTTCATGTGTTTATGGTTGCTTTACATGATACTATTTCACCTGTCCTGTTTATGTAACACTTTAAAAATCAGCAAAGGGGTTATATAAATAAAATTTATTATGAAACAAAAGGCAAAAAACTATTATGTACATAGTTTAGTCCTATTCAGTGTCTACTCGGCGCTTCTTGGCTTGTCTCTTGTATTCATTAAATGGAGCATCTCTTGTCACTGTCCAGCAATAGTCTGCAAGCATTGATGGGCTCCATTTGCCCTGATAGCGTTTCTCCATTGTTGCAATGTCCTGGTGAAATCGCTCGCCATGCTCATCGCTCACTGCTCCGCAGTTCGGTGGAAAAAAATCTAGATGAGAGTGCAAAAAATGTATCTTTAGTGACATGTTGCAACCAAGGCTTTTGTATGCCTTGAGGAGGTTTTCCACCAACAACCTGTAGTTGTCTGCCTTGTTGTTTCCGAGAAAATTTATTGCCACTAACTGGAAGGCTTTCCATGCCTTTTTTTCCTTGCCACGCAGTGCATGGTCAAATGCATCATCTCGAAGAAGTTCACGAATCTGAGGACCAACAAAGACACCTTCCTTTATCTTAGCTTCACTTAACCTTGGAAATTTTCCACGGAGGTACTTGAAAGCTGCTTATGTTTTGTCAATGGCCTTGACAAAGTTCTTCATCAGACCCAGCTTGATGTGTAAGGGTGGTAACAAAATCTTCCTTGATTCAAGAAGTGGTGGATGCTGAACACTTTTCCTCCCAGGCTCCAATGACTGTCGGAGTGGCCAATCTTTCTTGATGTAGTGGGAATCTCTTGCACGACTATCCCATTCGCAGAGAAAACAGCAGTACTTTGTGTATCCAGTCTGCAGACCAAGCAAGAGAGCAACAACCTTCAAATCGCCACAAAGCTGCCACTGATGTTGGTCATAGTTTATGGACCTCAAAAGTTGTTTCATGTTGTCATAGGTTTCCTCCCTATGGACTGCATGACCAACTGGAATTGATGGCAAAACATTGCCATTATGCAGTAAAACAGCTTTAAGACTCGTCTTCGATGAATCAATGAACAGTCTCCACTCATCTGGATCGTGAACGATGTTGAGGGCTGCCATCACACCATCGATGTTGTTGCAGGCTACAAGATCACCTTCCATGAAGAAGAATGGGACAAGATCCTTTTGACGGTCACGGAACATGGAAACCCTAACATCACCTGCCAGGAGATTCCACTGCTGTAGTCTGGAGCCCAAAAGCTCTGCCTTACTCTTGGGTAGTTCCCAATCCCTGACAAGGTCATTCAGTTCACCTTGTGTTATGAGGTATGGTTCAGAGGAGGAGGATGGGAGAAAATGTGGGTCCTGTGACATTGATGGTTCAGGACCAGAAGTTTCATCCTCTTCCTCTTCCTCGTCTGACTCAAGTGAGAATGATTCTGGTGCATCAGGAACCGGCAGTCCTTCTCCGTGGGGTACTGGGCGTATAGCTGATGGAATGTTTGGATAATGCACAGTCCACTTTTTCTTCTTTGACACACCTTTCCCAACTGGAGGCACCATGCAAAAGTAACAATTGCTGGTATGATCTGTTGGCTCTCTCCAAATCATTGGCACTGCAAAAGGCATAGATTGCCTTTTCCTGTTCAACCACTGGCGAAGATTTGTTGCACAAGTGGTGCAGCATATGTGTGGGGCCCACCTCTTGTCCTGATCTCCAATTTTGCAGCCAAAAGAAAGGTGATAGGCTTTCTTAACCATAGTGGTTATACTGCGCTTTTGTGATGCAAAAGTCACTTCACCACAAACATAGCAGAAGTTATCTGCACTGTTCACACAAGTACGAGGCATCTCTGCTCACTTTGGCTAAACAGAAATGTGTCCCTTTGCAAAATCAAACAGTGACAAATAAGAGAGCACGACACTGTATGATTTCTAGAGCTGATATAGGGCAATTTGTTCAGCAGAGTGATGTAAGCTTCGTTATGATTGCATCATCCATGACTTCTAGGAATAACATGATGCAATTCATATCATGTATGACGCAATACCAGCTTCAGATTGCATCATTCATTGTTTTGCCTAAAAAGCAAGTACTGTCCAAACCCAGTCAAAGATGTATTTTAGTCATTTCTGGTTTAAATTGAGATCCCTTCCCTTTATAACTCACTTATCCTCTGCCATTCCCAAGTCAAGGGTCGTATATACTGACCCAATAGCATGTCTTGAAAACTAGAGCCAATCAACAATTTTAAGCATCATTTTCGTTCTCAGTGACCCAGAATTAGTAAAGTTTGACTACATTTATTTCAGAAGCATTTTGGCTGCAGAGCAGTGTAATGGATTAAGCGCTGATCCCTGGTGGAGCCAACCTTTACCTTGACACCCTCCATTTCACCGTAGGGCATCCCCACTTTTATCATGGAACTATCACACAAACCATCTGGACAAGGTCCTCCAGTACCTCATAGAATTGCGCCCCAGCCCCACACCCCAGTTCCTTGCCCCAGCCCTAAGCCCCCCCAAACCCAGAGCCTCCTCCTGCACCCCAAACCCCTCATCCCCAGCCTCACCCAACCTCTGCCCCAGCCCTGAGCACCTCCTACACCCCATCAACAATTTTCTTCAACTGGGTTGCCAGAAAAAAAGTTTGAAAACCACGGCTTTAGAGAGTGAGGTTTGGCAGGTGGGAGTGGAGAATTTCTAATACAAAAGATACAGACTTTCATTCCAAGCTAAAGAAACTATGCTCATAACAGAGAGTGAGATGTTGGTTTTAGGCAGTGAAAACAGGGACCATTTAACACTTAGGGCAACATTTTCAAAGGGCCTAAACTGATCTCTAAGTTATACACAATCACTGGCGCATGCCAGTGATCGACTCTCCAGTTACAAATGGCATTGGCCTTTCATTTGCACACATATATCCTGTTTTCAGATATGGAGTCTATCATTTGCACATAGCAATGACTCTGCCTACAGAATCATTCATGCAAAATTAGAGGGCCTGTTTTGAAAATGTGGTTGTCCGTGTGCATTTTCCTGCTGCATTTTTAAAAATAATTTCCTACACATCCACATATTAATGTATTTCAGAGCCTTAAAAATTCAGTAACAAATACACATTTAAAACTATCTAAATGCAAAATTATTTTAGAGTATTTATTTCATTCACAAACATCAGGTTTTGTTTTATTCACTTCGCCGCAGTATTTTTGTAAATGTGCCTATGAATCATTACTCTTTATTCCTTTGCCATTTTTGAGCCAAATCCTGACATCCTTATTTTTTACTCAGTCCTTATTTAGGCAACCTCCCATTGATCCAGTAAGTACTGAGTGAAAAATAAAGTAAGGACCTCAGGATTTCGCTGATTGTTTCAGATAGATCAAGTCTTATTATGATATAGCGTTTTTTAAAGCAATCAAATAGCTTTCCTTTATACCTCTTGTATTGTAATGGTGCCATCTTGTGGTCAAACACCACCATATTTTGCTGTTCATTTTATATATGTATATATCACACAATTGGCAAGGCTCGTCAATATTTTGATTTTTAAAAAACCGTTTGATCAATGTGTACTTTTGTACCTTAATATCATGAAGAATCTTTAAACTAAATTTTGTCAAGCCCTAAATCTATTGTGCAAAAAAGAAAAAAGTGAGACAGCAAGAGGAGGCTGCCACATGTCATGCATCTTACGTGACAGGTGGTTTTTTTCACTGGACAATGCTGATTTGTCAAACTATTCATGGGAAAAGATTGGTGTCAACGAATCTTCCACTATAATTTTTTTTTGGAAAAAAAGGTTTAGAAACAGTTGAAACAAAGCTGACAATTTCAAAATGAAAAGTTTGTTTTCCAGTTCAAAATGATAGTTTTGTTTAAAATTTTAATTAATGTATACTAAAAAAAAAGGTTAAAAAATGTAAAAAGGTCAAAATCAAAACAAATTGAAACAAACTGTTTTGATTCATCCAATCTGAATTTTTTTTCAGATTCTCGGTTTGCAAAATTTTTTGAGATTTCAACTTGTCATCCCAGTTCAGGACAGGAAAAGATTTCAAAATCTTGTAAACTCTCATGGCACAGGAACACTATTTCCCACCCAGCTCTAACAGTTACACATCTGGTTCTATCACATCCAGCTGAACTTCAGAAAGTCAACAGCCATTCGCCTGCAGTTGTGCCTTCCTAGTGCGTGAAGCTAGTGTGACACCTACTGAGCAAGCAGCTCTCTGCCTTTTCTCTTGCTGCTCCCACAGCTGGATCACAGCCAGGAGAAGATGGAGGTGATGTAGGGTGATCAGATGTCCCAATTTTATAGGGACAATCCTGATATTTGGGGCTTTTTCTTATATAGGCTCCTATTACCCCTCCACCCCGTCCCGATTTTTCACACTTGCTATCTGGTCACCCGCAGGTGATGTAGGAATGGCAGTGGCAGCACCAGAATCAGCACCATCAGAGGAATGGCCCAGTACTGATCTTGGTCTCTCTCATCCCTCCTGCCAGTCCCCATCAAGCACCCTCCCATGTGCCTAGGTGTCCCTCGCTCTGCAGTCCTCATCCACGTACCAGCAGTCCCAGGTACACAGCAAACATACTTAGCAAAGATCCCACCATTCCTTGCTACTCAAGCACCTTTCTATCCAAACTTCCCAGAACCCACCCTCCAGTACCCTTCCACACCCTCTCACCTCTCCTACCCACAGGGGCCAAGTTTTGTCCTATTTCTGCCAATACAAGCTGATGGTTGTGGTTATATGAACATTATCCCTTTAAATGTTTTGCATGTAATGTACAGGTGGAGCCGCCCAAAGCCTGGCAGCTGTTGTGGCCATTTGGAATTTGTTAAGAGCCACTTGGTGGTGATCATACACCTGTGTGCAAGCAAGTGAGCTAACTGAACTTCATCTGTGCCCCAATTCAAAAGTCAGATGATACCATGACAATTTACAGTGGCCACCAGTGTCTAAAACAGTGCAGCATTTCCCTATTCCTAGAATATAAAATAACTGTTATCTTAGATACCACCACAGTGTATCTGAGGCTGAAAGTCAATCAGGAACTCCTGATTTCTAACTCCAGCTCTGACACTGACTTGCTCTAAGGTCTTGGGCAAGACCTGTGGCTAATAACATGCTGATACCCAGTTGTATATCACATTCTCCACCGACGCAACCACTGCCACTAAAAAGATGCCAGAATATCTGCATATGAAGGGAATCTAAACGTCTGTCTTTAGAAGATACTAAAAAACCCCTTCCTCTTTGGCAAAACTTATTCACCATAACAAGAACGATGCTCACATTAATACCTCTTCTACCTGCCTGCAACAACAACACATTTAATCCCTGCCAGAGCAACCCACCACCAACCTTACTCCAAACCTTATACCTTAACAAGAGAGTACAGCCAAAGATTCCATGAAGTGTGTTAGAGACTTTGCTGCAGTGCTGTGAATCCATTTTACTTGGTCTATGGCTACCCTACAGAGCTTACAGTGGCGCAGCTGCACTGATGCAGCTGCACTGCTGTGGTGCTGCTAGTGCAGATGCTCTAAGCCAGGGGTCTCAAACACGCGGCCCGTGGGTCACATGCGGCCCGCGGAGTTACTTCCTGCAGCCCGCCATAGGCGCCGACTCCACTGGCAGCCAAGCTCCAAACATTACTGAGTGTTTATGTTTTATTAAAACCCCTCTTTGCATTACAGTTTTTAAAAAGTTAATACATTGACTTTTAATAGAATACTATATTACTCCTCATTTTTTCCATTTTTGACTATACTTTTGTATCACTGTATGAAAAGGTTTCAGTGATGCGGCCCTCGGGCCAATTGACTAGTTCTCATGTGGCCCTTGTGGTGATTTGAGTTTGAGATCCCTGCTCTAAGCCAATGGGAGAGAACTCTACCATTGACTTAATTACTCCATCCCCAGCAAGCGGTAGTGGCTATGTTGGCAGGAAAAACTCTCCTGCCAACATAGCGCTGTCCACCCTGGTGCTTAGGTTGGTCTAACTTACGTCGCGTAGGTGGGTGGCTTATTCACACCCCCGAGAGATATAATTTGTACCAACGTAAGCTGTAGTGTGTACATAGCCTCGGAAAGCACTCAATACTGTGGTGATAGGTGGCAGTATAAAACCCTAAAATAGCCATATAAATGCCTTCCACTACTATTACAATAGGCCCCATGGTGTCTATACAATGAAGGTGTTATTTCCTACATTTTGGCGTGAATTGTGCATTTCTTTGGATTTGTCACTGCCTTAGCAGTGTTTAGATGAGTTGTGTTTGTATTTTGAATGTAGTAATACTTGAACTTTTTTTGTTTGTAATAGAGCTAGGTGACATTTGTTGGCAAGTATTTTATTAATTGAAAAATGCAGTTTTGGGTCAACCAAAACTGTTCATGAGTTCAGGTAGAATTCACTAAACAGTTCTGGGAAATTTTCTAAATGAAACATTTTGACTTTTCATTTTGAAATGACTTTTGTTTTCAGTTTCACTTGAAGTGAAATGTTTCATTTGACCTGCAATTTTTTATTTATTTTTTTTCTTTTAGGCAAGGAAAGAGAAAAATAGCCATTTTGGGTTGACAGCACACACTTATTTTTCTGGACTTTTGGGTTCAGCTACTGCTCCAGTTTATAAACATGGGGAGGCCAAAATATGGGTATGATGAGAAACTGCCCTTTTAATACTATACCTTTGACATTAAATTACAAGATTTGGTTTTGATTCATATGTGTGTGAGAAATATTTTACCCCTAGTGTGAAATGCTAAACTTAAAAGGAAATGTGGGCTGTATAATTTCTTTCATCATTACACATTTCACATTGCATTATATATTTTCAATGTCTCTTTACTAAAATTTTCACACTAAAGGCACAACAACTATTGTAGGATAACAGTACCATTGTACGTCAACATAAATGGAAAAAAGTATAGTAAATCTTTGTAGGTAGTAATCAACGTTACCTGAGGGGGAGAAAGAAAAAAGAATCAAAGATACAAACAAGTGAAATTAACCCCTTTCTGTAGTAAGTTTAAACAAATGTCAGTGGGTCAAATTCATCCCTGATATAACACCAGTGAAAATGAAAACTGGACAGTCTCTATGCAAAAGAATAAATGGACACAAATCTGACATCAGGAATCATAACATTCAAAAGCCAGTAGTAGAACACTTCAACCTCTCTAATCACTCAGTGACAGACTTAAAGGTGGCAATTTTGCAACAAAAAAGCTTCAAAAACAGACTCCAACGAGAAGCTGCCGAACTTGAATTAATATGCAAACTAGATACCATCAACTCAGGTTTGAACAGAGACTGGGAATGGCTTGGTCATTACGTTAATTGAATCTATTTCCCCTAGTTTAATATCCTAGTAAGTACCCTTACACCTCTGTGTCAACTATCCGTAAGGGGCCATCTTGATAATCACTTCAAAAGTTTCTTTCCCCTGCTGATAATAGTTCCTTTCAATTAATTAGCCTTTTACAGTTGGTATGGTTACTTCCACCTTTTCATGTTTCTCTGTATGTATAAATATTTGCTTACTATGAGATCCATTCCAGGCATCTGATGAAGTGAGCTGTTGCCCACGAAAGCTTATGCTGAAATAAATTTGTTAGTCTCTAAGGTGCCACAAGTATTCCTTTTCTTTTTGCTGACACAGACTAACACGGCTACTTCTCTGAAACCAGTGAAATTATACCTGTATAAATCCAGAGTATCTCCACTACAGTTAATGGAGTTTTACACAGATGTAATTAAGAACTGAATTTAGTCCAGAACATCAGTAAAAGAGGTTGAATAGATAAATACAAAGCAGAAGTTAAGGAATGTTGTGCAGATGTTTATGTGATCTTTTGACAGAATGCAGCCACAAAAAGTTTAGCTCTTTTTGTTTAGCTTGTAAACTCCATAGGCCAGGACTTTCCTGCGAGTTTGTACAGTGCCTAGTGCAACAGGGGCCTGAACTTGACTAGAGCCTTTTTTTTTTTTTTACCACTATGCTACTTGAATACAAATAAAAAAAAATCACTGTTAAGAATTTAAATAAAATTTACTACCTGATAGTTGCTTGGCCTATATGAAGTGAATTTGGTGATCTGCAACCAATTCCTCATTAAAAATTTGTCTCACAATTAGCCCTTATTGGCAGTGCCAGTACTAGCCCATTGGGCCCCCTCCCACACAACACATAATAAAAAGCGAACAGCCTCCCGCCCCAAGCTGCTCGTGGCCCTAAGCAATTGCTTAATCTTTTTAGGCCTAGCACCGGCTCTGCTCAGTGGCAATCTTTATAGAGAGGCCAAGAACAAAATTGGGATAGAGACTGAACTTTCTGGTTGCCTGAGGGGTAGTTCCTCTAGAAATGGGAGGAGGTACATTGTTTGGAGAGGATCATGTTTTCTGGAGTTCCATTCTTTCTTTCTGCAGTTCTCATTAGATACACTTAAAAAAATTAATCCAAGCCTCCTTTTCATACTGCTTCATACAAATAATCTAACCAACTCAGTACAATTTAGTGGAATAGTAGGATTCTTATATTTCGTGGTGACACCGCTGATGCATACTTAACTAAGCAAACATGGCTGGAGGTCTGAGTTGATTCACTGTTGCTCATTTGGGATATTCAGTTAGAAAGATTTTGTCAACCACAGCTGACTCCTCCACCATGTGGATTCTGTAGTGTACATTGTTCAGTTAAATGCAGTAGTCTGTTTTTCTTCTTGTCTCTTTGTTTTAAAATATTCCTACTAGTATCTCTTATTCAATTGGGAACACTTCACAGAGACGAAAAGTCAGTCTTCAGTTTCTACAAAAAGCATTTTTTTCTGGTTTAAAATGCATATTTATAAAACCTGTTTCGTAGTACCCTCATTTAATATTTTGATGACTTGTAGAACCATTGGAAAACTTATCTAGGGACATGTGGATTCTCCGTTACTTGCAGTCAAGACTTCATATCTTTCTAAAAGCTCAGACAGAAATTCTGGGCTTGATGCAGAAATTACTGGGTAAGATTCTGTGACCGATGTTATGCAGGAGGCCAGATTAGATGATTACAGTGATATTTTCTGGCCTTAAAATCTACAAATCTAGCAAAATCTTATTTGTGGGGTTCTGCCCTCCAGTGCAAACCAGAGTCCACATTCTTATCATAATACCATGACCTTAAGATGTACAGGAATACAGATGCAAACAGAAAGACAGTCATGTCCACTTAGTTTTTCCATAAATAGATAACTAAACCCCTCTAGACAAATTATTGAAGAAAAATTGTACCATTGAAGCATGCAATGGAATAACTACATAAGCTGTTTCAGAACAGAGTCCCATTGAGCCGGTAGGAGATGGCACACTGTCCTAACACTGCTCTGCTACCTCATCAGTTTCTGTAGAATTTAAATTTTAATTAAAAAAATCCAAAATATTTCTAACCTTTATGACTGCAAAGGAAACCTTTTGGAATGACTGAGTTGGGAATAAATTGGAAAAGAAATGAACCAGATGCTTGGCTCTACTTTGAACCCTTTGAAACATTTTTCTTTCAAACTAGTACATATCGTGTTGATTCCTTGGATCAGGTATCTTAAGGAATAAGGGCCTAAATGTGTCCTCTGCTCCATGGGTGCAAAAGGCCCTAAAGGGCCTAAGTAGAGTTTGGGTATCTGCGGGGAAGTGTGTAAGCATGGAGAGGCCATGAGAGTCTCTGCAAGCCAATGCAGTGCCTCTCTCCACAGTACTGGAGTAGTAGGGGTGTGTCATCATGGGTAGGGCCCTACCAAATTCAGGGTCCATTCTGGTCAATTTCACAGTCATGGGATTTTTAAAATAATACATTTTATGATTTCAGCTATTAAAACACGGTGTTGTAATTGTAGGGATCTTGATCCAAAAAGGAGTTGTGCAGTTGTCGCAAGGTTATTGTAGGGGGGATTGTGGTACTGCTACCCTTACTTCTGCGTTGCTGCTGGCAGCGGCGCTGCCTTCAGAGCTGGGCAGCTGGAGAGCGGTGGCTGCTGGCCGGGAGCCCAGCTCTGAAGGCAGAGCTGCTGCCAGCAGCAGCATAGAAGTAAGGATTGCATGGTACGGTATTGCCACCCTTACTTCTGCGCTGCTGCCTGCAGAGCTGGGCCATCATTAAGCGGCCGCCACTCTCAATCTGCCCAGCTCTGAAGGCAGCAGCACAGAAGTAAGGGTGGCATGGTATGGTATTGCCACCCTTATTTCTGCACTGCTGCAACCCCCCCTCCCCCCCAAAATAACCTTGAAATCCCCTTGCAATACCCTTTTGGGTCAGGAATCCCAATTTGAGAAACACTGATTTCCCCCATGAAATCTGTATAGTATAAGACCAGATTTCACGGGGGGAGACTAGATTTCAGTCTGTGACGTGTTTTTCATGGCCATGAATTTGGTAGGGCTGACTGAGTCAGAGGCGCCAACTTCCCCTCTGCCCAGTGGGTGCTCGACGCCCCCCCCCCGCCCATGGCCCTGCCCCGCCTCTTCCCACCCTTGCACTGCCCTCGCCCTGCCCCCATTCCACCCCTTCCCCAAAGTCCCCGTCCCTGCCCCGCCTCCTCCCCTGAGCACGCCGCATCCCCACTCCTCCCCCTCCCTCCTGGAAAGTCCTAAGCACTGCCAAACAGCTGTTAGGTGGTGGGGGCGGGGCGGAGGGAAGCGCTGGGAGGGTGAGGGAGGAGCGGGGATTCCACGTGCTCGGGCAGGGGGAGAAGGAGGTGAGGAGGAGGGAGCTTGGCTGCCGGTCGGTGCGGAGCACCCGCTAATTTTTCCCCGTGGGTGCTCCAGCCCCAGAGCACCCACAGAGTTGGCGCCTATGGAGGTAAGTGGTGAGCAAGTTGCTAGTCCAACTACCACTTTGCAGATCCATGTGCCCAAACCCCCTCTAGGGGGCACACAGAGGCCCCATTTCTGTAGTAAGATTATCAGTATCTACGCAACCACTCCCCACCAAATACTTGGGCTGAAAAAGGGAAGATTTCTTCTTCCCTCCCAATCCCTCTTTGATTCTCTGCTCAAAGCCCTTTTAATTGTGCTTTGCATGGGGACTGGGAGGTGCCTGAATTTGGGACTAGTAGTCCTTTTCTCTCTCTCATTAGTCAGAACAATCTTAGGAAAAAATCTTAATCTAAAGCAGGAGAACTTTTAAACGAGGTTCGGTAACACTTTCTGCGTCATTTTAGCAAACCTATAATCCAAAGACAGGTACGCCACAGCCTCTTCTTCATTCAATACACTTCTCACTGGCAGTAGGTAGGCAACACATCCCTGCTCATTATTTCATCTCCTTGCACGCAGAGTCACAAATCACTAGCAGCCTGATCCGAAGGCCTTTGAACCCCATAGGAATCTTTCTATTTTACATTGAATTAAAAATCAACTTCTCTCATGAGTTCTTGTAGACCCAATCTCAGACTTCCTAGCTCCTCTTTTCAAGGTATCACTTTATAAATGTTATTGTAAAATATGTTAATTCACTGTGCAGCACCTTAAATGTCTTCAGAAGCTTTCTCCATAAACAGTAACGAGGCTTTCTTGCAATGCAGAAGAAATGAAGACAGACATGTATCAATAGCTTATCCGCCTACTGAGTAAATGCTATTGGGTGTTGTGGGGAAACCCTGTCCAGAAAACATTTGTTATCTAGATTGGTTATCATCAATTCCTTGTGCTGTTTTTTATAAAATGATGGAATGGCAGTGTCCTATAATGGCTAATATAATACTCTTTCAAGCATATTTTGTGGTGGAAATTTAGAGATGCCGGGATGATTGGGCAAGATCCTCAGCTGGTGTAAATTGGTATAGCTCCATTGACGTCAAGGGAGCTACACCAACTTACATCAGCTGAGGATTTGACCCATTATTTATAAACCTTACATCTGGGAATCAGGACTAGGTTCCATGCATAACTTTTAAATCTGCTGAGTATCTGATTATATAGAGGTGAGTGCACAGGGTGTGTTCCTTAAAGTAAAACTTCAAAGGGCAGAGTGTGATTTTTGTTGCCCTTAACAGACTTGCCAAGTACCAACTGCAGAAGCAAGAAACAACATGCACACACCTAGCCCTGCCTGCATTCCTAAATCGCAAATTCAAATGAGAAGAACTTATTTGATTTTTTAGTTGGTACCTTTTGTAGACAAAAATTACAAGTTTATTTTCCATTTAATTGACAGAGGAAAGCCTTATGACTAGGTGTGGAAAGTTTGAGCAGATTTTGATGTTATAGTATGTGATTATCAATTGTTTCTTGTATACAAATTTATGCAACGCGATTGTGAGAACCAATCCAGTAACATCTGAAAAATCAGATACTGTAAGATCTTTGAATAAAATAAAATACCAATTTTTTTGTGTGAAATGTAGACATGGCCTTAAATTGGAGTGTTGACTCCAAATAATGCCTGCCCTTCCAAATATACACACACAGCACGAGAAAACTGAGCTCCAGATTCAGACCAGAACTTTGTGATTCAGGCCCATTTTTAGTGAAACCTTTAATAAATATTGATGCTAAAGAGTTGTTGTTTTTTTAAAATTACAGATATTCTGGAAACAAAATTATACCAGAATTTGTTGATAAAAAATCCCCCCCCCCAAACTACTTGTGAAGGTGTATTTCTTCACCCAGATTAATCACTCAGACATACTGTAACTGTCTGGATTTTGGAGTAAACTGACTCAGCAGCCCATAGCATTGCTGACGACATTGGATAAAAGAGAGGGGGAAAAAACCCCAAGCCCAGAGCATACTAAAGAGAGAAGTGAGGGAATTTGGATGTTAACTCCTGTGGACTGTCTTCTAATACAGTGGTTCCCAAACTCGGTCTGCGGCTTGCTCAGGGTAAGCCCCTGGTGCGCCAGGCCCGTTTGTTTACCTGCCGCCGCCACAGGTACGGCCGCTCGCGGCTCCCACTGGCCGTGGTTTGCCATTCCTGGCCAATGATAGGCAAATCATGGCCAGTGGGAGCCGCGAGTGGCTGTACTTGCAGCGGCGGCAGGTAAACAAACTGGCCCGGCTTGCCAGGGGCTTACCCTGAGGAAGCCGCGGACCAAGTTTGGGAACCACTGTTCTAATACAGCTATCAACTCATGTTACCTCAGACTATTTAGTAACTTATTCTGAAAATGGGTCAGCAATGCCTCACCAACAGCTGTAATTTCTGCCATGCATGCGTTCAGTTCACGGCTTGAATAATAAATATTTAACAAGGGGTGAGGCAGATGAGACTTTTCTTTCCCTTCTGTCCTTGTTTCTACATATTGTATATTATATTAGTTTCAATAGTTCAGATTTAGCTCCCACTAGTTTCCCTCTTTACTAGTTCAAAATCATACTGTTAAGGCACAAGATTGGGACTCAGGAAATAGGTCAAACTTCCTAGCTCTGCCATAGACTTTTTGTGTCACTTTAGACAAGTCATTTATGGCCTAATTTACAAAAGAGCTCAGCTCCCATTTAGACACCTAAATGCAGTGGCTAGATTTCCAAAAGTGTTCAGCATGCAGTAACTCCCATTGTTCTCAAACGAAGCTGCTTGGTATTGACGCTGGAGAATCTAGCCTTAATTGTGGGTGTTGAGCACCATTGAACATCTGTCCCCTAATCTCTCTGTGCCTCAATTAGCCACCAGTAAACTGGGGAAAATACTACTTCCTGTCTCTCACCTTTTGTCCTTCTTATCTGCTTAGAGTGCATGATCTTCCACTATCTCATCTCTTACTGTGTATATGTACAGTGTCTAGCACAATGAGGCCAAGATGTTAGGGCTTGTGGATGCTACTATGGTACAATAATAATAATCAGCTATTAATATTTATAAAGTGGCATGTGCCCATTGCCTGTGCCTCAAGTCACTTACAAAAATTAAGAACACAATCCTATATTTATTATTATGCTGCCAATCTAATCTCTCAAATTTACCACCACCACCAACACAGTAAAATGCATAAACCTAGAGATAACACACTAAAGAATAGTGTGGCCACCCTTAACCATAGAACCTTCCCTACCGCCTGTCTCGGGCAAAGTCCTGAATGAACAGAAAAGCTTTGCACGACACTCATGAACTTCAAGATAGCCCCACACAGAGTGCACTGCTTTAGTCCTATCTGGAGGTCACAACAGCATGGATAACAAGTCACGCTCCACATCAGAAAGCAGAGACTGCAGTCACCATGGTAAAAAAAGCATAGATAGAACGAAATAGTCATGTCACTGAAACCATCCATGAGTCCAAGGCAAAGAAAGAACCAAAAGTAACAAAATTTAATACCGCCTTAATAAAACTTGTGCGGAATAAGAATTAGCCCTGCTTCACTCTTACATTGTTCTCTCCAAATATCACCTACCTTTTTTCTAGCAGATGTAGCAGACAGTTTGCTCTCATCTAAGTCCCCATTTTAGCCTGACACTACAAGTTCAAGGTTCATTTCCTTCTGGAATTAGGAGGACACGTCTTAGTGCTCGGTGCCTCTCCTGATTGAAGACATCTACTTGCAGCTTGTTCTAATATCTCTTTAATAGTTTTAGCAGCTTGTATAGCGAAGGAAGAGATTAATACCAAGTTTATGTGACAGGGAATTTTTATCTTGTAGATATGCACTATTTTCCTTTATATTTTGATTTCAAGGTCCAATTGCTGTACTACTTCCACATGGCCTTCCAAATTATTAGTCACATCTGTCATTTTATCAAAGCATCTAATTTAGTGACTTACTTACATAGTGTAACCCACACACCTCCTGGGTTATGTCCCATCTAGTGGCACCGAGACCACTTAGAGAGAGATTAATGAGTCTGCTCTACAGCCTTAGCTAAGAGGCATATGATTTTTAGCTCATGCAGAAGAGGCTCATGCATTTAGCTCCAGAGGTCTGAGGTTTGATCCCGTCCCCTGAGACCGCGGTCTGTCAGAGTTACAATAGCACCAAATGTGTGCTAGATACTTAGGGTATGTCTACTCTACGAGAGTAGTTCGATTTTACTTAAACCGAATTTGTGAAACTGATATTACAAAGTCGAACGTGTGTATCCACACTAAGGACAGTAATTCGACTTTGTGAGTCCACACTAACGGGGCAAGCATCGACATTGCAAGCGGTGCAGTGTGGGTAGCTATCCCACAGTTCCCGCAGTCCCCGCTGCCCATTGGAATTCTGGGTCGAGCCCCCAATGCCTGCTGGGGGAAAAAATGTGTCACGGGTGGTTTTGGGTAACTGTCGTCATTCAGCCCTCACTCCCGCCCTTCCTCCGTGAAAGTGCCGGCGGGCAATCAGTTCGCGCCCTTTTCTACTGATTGACAGCGCGGATGCCACAGCACCGCGAGCATGGAGCCCACTGCGATCATCGCTGCAGTTATGGCCGTTGTCAACACCTCGCGCCTTATTGTCCACCTGTTTCAGAGGCAGATGCTGAGAAATCGGGAGAGGAGGCTACGGCAGCGTTGTGAAGACATTGACTCTGAGATGGTTACAGACCTCTCACAGAGCACAGGACCCCGCACCCTGGACATCATGGTGGCAATGGGTCATGTTGATGCTGTGGAACGGCGGTTTTGGGCCCGGGAAACAAGCACGGACTGGTGGGACCGCATAGTGCTGCAGGTCTGGGATGAATCACAGTGGCTGCGAAACTTTCGGATGCGTAAGGGCACTTTCCTGGAACTTTGTGACTTGCTGTCCCCTGCCCTGAAGCGCCAGGACACCCGGATGTGAGCAGCCCTGACTATCCAGAAGCGAGTGGCCATAGCCCTCTGAAAGCTTGCAACACCTGACAGCTACTGGTCAGTCGCAAATCAATTTGGAGTGGGCAAATCTACCGTGGGGGTTGCTGTGATGCAAGTAGCCAACGCAATCGTTAAGCTGCTGCTCTCAAAGGTAGTGACCCTGGGAAATGTGCAGGTGATCATAGATGGCTTTGCTGCGATGGGATTCCCAAACTGTGGTGGGGCTATTGATGGGACTCACATCCCTATCCTGGGACCGGGCCACCAGGGCAGCCAGTACATTAACCGAAAGGGCTACTTTTCAATGGTGCTTCAAGCACTGGTGGACCATAAGGGACGCTTTACCAACATCAACGTCGGGTGGCCGGGCAAGGTTCATGACGCTCGCGTTTTCAGGAACTCTGGTCTGTTTAGACGGCTACAGGAAGGTATTTACTTTCCGGAGCACAAAATAACTGTTGGGGATGTGGAGAAGCCTATAGTGATCCTCGGGGACCCAGCCTACCCGCTAATGCCCTGGCTCATGAAGCCGTACACAGGCACCCTGGACAGTGAAAAGGAGCTCTTCAACTACCGTCTGAGCAAGTGCAGAATGGTGGTGGAGTGTGCTTTTGGACGTTTGAAGGGGAGATGGAGAAGCTTATTGACTCGTTCTGATCTCAGCGAAACCAATATCCCCATTGTGATTGCAGCTTGCTGTGTGCGCCACAATCTCTGTGAGAGCAAGGGGGAAGACGTTTATGGTGGGGCGGGAGGTAGAGGCAAATCGCCTGGCTGCAGATTACGTGCAGCCAGACACCCGGGCGATTAGAAGAGCACAGCGGGACGCGCTGCACATCCGGGAAGCTTTGAAAGATAGCTTCCAGACTGACCAGGGTAACCTGTGACTATTACATTTGTTTAAGCAGAAGCTGAACCTGCCTCCATTTCTTTACCCAGTTACTGTTGCCTATCCTCTGCAATTATCAAACCCCTTCCCTCCCTTCCCACACACCCTTAAAAAGAAAATAAATGAAACATTGTTCATTAAAACCGTCTTATTTATTAAGGATTTCTCGATAAAGGGTTTAAACTGGGAAGCATACTGCGGTTGGGGAGCGGGTGGAGTGATGGAAAGGACACTTCTAAACTTGGGGAATGAAAGGCTCCTGCTCCTAGAGCAGTCTGCAGTGGTGGACCAGTTGTTTCAACGGAGCCTGCCACCCCTCCTTTTTTGGGACTCTGTGTGGTGGGGCTATGTGACTTTGTGGCAGGAGAGGGTGGTTACAGATCTCCTGCTGCGTGGCTCTGTCATCCATGCTACGGACCGCTGCATAAGATCTGTAACTGCCCTCCCCCACCACAAACCCACAGAGCCCCCCCCACACAGAACATGAAAACCACCTCCCAGACTGACCAGGGTGCCTAATGGCTGCAATGTGAGTGTGACCTTCTGGTGAACCTGCACCCCTGTCTTTACCCTGCTAAAGGCGCCTATCGCCTGTAATTACCAACCCACTTCCCCCCCTTCAGTTACACCTTCTTTTACAAGAAAATCAAGGAAACAATATCTAACAGAAAAGTAATTTTTATTAAGGACTTCACAATTATGGGATGAAACTGGGAGGGTGGCTAGGGCGGGGTGTGGTTGGAGGGAAGGAAAGGACCCATCAAATCTTGGGGAATGAGAGCCTTCTGCTGCGTGAGCAGTCCGCAAGGGTGGAGTGATTGTTTCCACGGCCCCTTCCGCGGCCCCTTCCGCCCCTCCGTCTTGGGACTTTGGCTGAGGAGGGGATGGGACTTTGTGGCGGTGGAGGGCGGTTAGTGATGGAATGAAGCGGGTCTCTTTCCTCCTGCCTCCGGTCCTGCAGAACATCTACAAGGCTCCGGAGAGTGTCCGTTTGCTCCCGCATTAGCCCAAGCAGCGTCTGAGTAGCCCGCTGGTCTTCCTGCCGCCACCTGTCCTCACGAGCTTCAGTCCTCTCCTCCCGTTTGCTGGATGCTCACTGGTATTGAGAGATGTCCTCTCTCCGCTGTGCCGCCTCAGTTCTGGAACTGACCATAAATTCCGAGAACATCTCATCCCGTGTTCTTTTTTTGCGCCGCCTGATCAGCGCCAGCCTCTGGGAGGGGGATGCCGGGGTAGCCCGGGAGACACTCGCAGCTGTGGGATGGTGTGACAAGGCTCGGACTCACCTGGTGGCACCTCCTGCTGGTATCTTCTGGGAATTAGCTCGTCCAGCCTCTGGAGCACCGTCTGTTGGCCGGGGATCCGGCTGCCCACTCTCTGGCCCGTGTCCCTCCCAGGACCCAGTGCCCCTTTAACTGGGGTGCTGCCCCCTGGAAGTACCCCACCGGTCTTACTTCTAGGGTCTCCCCTCCCTAGGGAACCCCCAACCCACTATCCCCACCTCACCTCAGTGTAGGCTACTGCCAGTTACCAGCTAGTCCCCGCGCCCTGGGGCAGACTGCAGTATAAGCCACTCATCACCGGCAAGGTTGGGTTGGACCTGCTGCCTCAGCCTACCCGTGGGTTACCCCCTGCAACCCCTGTACCTATTGGGCCTAACACTAGGCCACAGCCTGGGGCTTTCCTAGCCGGAGCTCCCCAGCTCCTCAGGCCCTTCCCCAGCCCTGCTCTACCCTAGGTACCTGGTCAGGTCCCTGCAGCCAAGCCCTTCTCCCTCTAAAGGCAGAGAGAGAGTGTGTTTGCTCCAGGCCCACTGCCCTCTTATAAGGGCCGGCTGGGCCCTGATTAAACTGGCCCCAGCTGTGGCTGCTTTGAATCAGCCCAGCTTTCAGCCTCAGTCCTCTTCCAGGGCTCTTTCCAACCCCTCAGGGCAGGAGCGGGTATCCACCCCGCTACAGATGGGAAAAAGGGAGTGAATTCCTCAGAAAGATAAATTTTTGCGAACAATGAATATAGTCTTTCCCTGTGAACCAGACCATGCACACTACCTATCACATGTGCTGTCAGTACAAGGTCGAATTTTCTGTCTTTATATTGAATGCCTGTGGTCTTGCTGTACAGATCACTCAAGTGGGGCTGGACAACGGAATTCGGCTAGCAGGAGGCCATGGTAAGCTGTAGACTTTTGGCTGCTGAAAGCTTACTTTACAGCAGCGCCCTCCTTTCATGTTCCAAGCACTGCTCCTATCGTTGGCCATTTCCTGCTGCCGGCGATCCGGCAAGCATGAACTCTCCCCCTGCCACACCCACGGCATGGCTGTACCCGTGAAAGATCCCTGCATGCTGCCGGCGAACCGCTCAGCATGAATGGTTCACCTCCCGGCCCCCACTGCGTGGCTGGGCTCGGGAAAGATCCCTGCATACTGCCGGCGAACTGCTCAGTATGAACGGTTTGCCTCCCAACCCCCACCGCGTGGCTGGGCTCGAGAAAGATCCCTGCATGATGCCGGCGAACCGCTCGGCATGAACGGTTTGCCTCCCCGCCCCCACCGCGTGGCTGGGCTCGGGAAAGATCCCTGCATGCTGCTGGCGAACCGCTCGGCATGAACGGTTCGCCTCCCAACCCCCACCATGTGGCTGGGCTCGAGAAAGATCCCTGCATGCTGCCGGCGAACCACTTGTCATGAATGGTTCGCCTCTCCACCCCCACCACGTGGCTGGGCTCGGGAGAGATCCCTGCATGCTGCGGGCGAACCGCTCAGCGTGAACGGTTTGCCTCCCCGCCTCCGCCGTGTGGCTGGAAACTGCCGGGTAGAGTTATTTAAAGGAAGAGGCAACCAGTCCCCATACTAAAATTCCCCTAATTCAAACCAGGAAACCATGACTGATATCACTCTGATGAGGATTGCGGAGACAGAGAAAGACCGTATGCTGCGTGATTGCCAGCAAACACCGGGGCCATATGCCGCCATGCTTTGCCAGGCAATGATACCGGAGTACCAGCTACTAGCCTGGCGCGGAAAAGTTTCCTACCATGGAGGAGGCCATAAGGCCGCTCTCCCCAGGAACCTGATGCAAAGGCTTGCACATTACCTCCAGGACAGCTTCATGGAGATGTCCCAGGAGGATTTCGCCTCTATCCCCAGACATATTGACAGACTTTTCGAGTAGCTGCACTGGCAACGACTAAAAACTAAAGCGCCTAGGGCACACTAATCATGAAAAACCCATTGCTAACATACCATGCCAATTCTATTCAAAATAAATGTTTTAAACACTTACCTGCTGATCCTTCCCCTGATTCACGGTCTGGGTTACCGCCTTGGGATGGTTGGTAGGGGATCTCCGTCAGGGTGATGAAGAGATCCTGGCTGTCGGGGAAATCAGCGTTGAAAGCGCTGTCGACTGCCTCGTCCTTCTCATCTCCTTCCTCATCTTCCCCGTCCGCGAAAACCTCTGAGGAAGCGGCCGTAGATAAGACCCCATCGTCGGAGTCCATGGACACTGGTGGGGTAGTGGTGGCTGCCACTCCTAGAATTGCATGCAGTGCCTCATAGAAACGGCATGTTTGGGGCTGAGACTCGGAGCACCCGTTGGACTCTTTGGTCTTCTGGTACGCTTGCCGCAGCTCCTTGATTTTCACGCGGCACTGCATTGCATCCCGGCTGTATCCTCTCTCTGTCATGGCTTTTGAGATCTTCTCGTAGATCTTCGCATTCCGTTTTTTCGATCGCAGCTCCGGAAGCACGGACTCATCACCCCACAAAGCGATCAGATCCAAGACTTCCTGATCAGTCCATGCTGGGGCCCTCTTTCTATTCTGCGACTGCATGGTCACCTCTGCTGGGGAGCTCTGCATCGTTGCCAGTGCTGCTAAGCTCGCCACAATGTCCAAACAGGAAATGGGATTCAAACTGCCCAGACAGGAAAAGGAATTCAAATTTTCCGGGAGCTTTTCCTGTCTGGCTGTCCAGAGCGTCCACGGAGTGGTGCACTCCAGGATAGCTCCCGGAGCTATTGGCGTTGAATTCAGTCCACACTAACCCTAATTCGACATGGCCATGTCGAATTTAGCGCTACTCCCCTCATCGGGGAGGAGTACAGAAATCGATTTAAAGAGCCCTTTATGTCGAATTAAATAGCTTCGTTGTGTGGATGGGTGCAGGGTTAATTCGAGTTAACGCTGCTAAATTTGACATAAACTCCTAGTGTAGACCAGGCCTAAGGCTACCAGATGAAGAGTATTCAGTCTTTGGACACATTTTTAGATTGATTTTTGCATATGGAACCATTCGCCTCCAGTTTGCCAGATCAAAGTTTGGTTCTGACTAAAAGTTGTTGCCATTCAATAGCTCTTTGGTGTCCTGTGTGCAAGAAGTTTCAATCTTATTCTTATTAGATGCATGTCTTCCTCACAATACAATCACAATTGGCAGTCTCAGCAGAGGCATCAAAGCTGAATGGGCATGAACGCTAAGGTCTCACAAGAAAATTTTTGGTGGCCTCAGAGTGTAGCCACCAAAACTTGCTGGTGGCTGCTCTGACAATTTTTCCTAAAATACTTAATTAACTTTAGGAAAAACAAATACATATGCACATATGCATGTCCAAAATTTGGACTCCAAATCATAATTTATTTATGTAGGTTTTTATTGCAGACTCAATAATAAAAATAATGTACAGTTGTCTCTATTTTTTACTGGACCTAAACAGAATAGAAACAAATAAGGTGCTTTGCACGTTCTTGTCTTTTTGTTGATGTTGTTTCTTTTGCTTTTGTGGTTGCTTTTTTTAAAGACTTGCTAGCTAGTAAGTCTGTTTCTGTGAAAAGTGACCTTTGTATGTTTGTTAACCCTGCTTTTCTCCCCCTCCTCCCACAATCAGTGTCCAGGAGGCTGTGGCCGCACGAAAAGTCCCTGGTGGCTGCATGCGGCATGGTGGCTGCATTTGAGCTATGCTGCACTAGGGTACCCTCCTGTTCTTAAAGGTTGTCACTCCAGAACAGTGCTTGGACATCAAAAGGCAGGTTTGTAAAAATCTAAATTGCTACCCTCCATATTATATTTGTCTGTGGGTAGAGGACTTCAATCTCCATGGCCATAGGTGCTAACACTTTAGGAAGAAGAGAGAAAAATGAGAGGGTTAACTGTATACTGTCATGTTTATGTCCTTTTCAGTGCAGCTGTAGGTATAATACATTATCACTCCTGGTCTATTCTTTTTTAAATCACTTATAGGAGATATTAACGTTAAACAGGGATCAGCAGCCTTTTTATTTGAGGAATACAAACCACATGCACAACTGGAGACTTAAAAACCCCCCTATTTTACTTATAGACATTTTGTTTTTTAAATAAATTTAAAAAATACAAAGCTGGCAAATCAAAGTAAATATATTTATATTTTGTATATACTGACTTCCTTGCAGCACCCTTTTAGACAAAAGCCCCAATTGAATTACAAGACACATTACCTTTCAGAATGGGGTGTACTTAAGTGTACACTAAATTGTTTTATTTGCTTATCAATTCAGTTCACGGGTGATTTATCCTGCATCTAAGCCCAGCTATTATTAATAGGGGTCAGGCATGCTAATCCCCTGAACATCAACGGGAGAAAAAAATGCCCCCTAAGAATTGATACTAATAATACTTGACATATACAGAATACTTTCCATCTTCAAAGCATTTTACAAATATAAAGGAGTGAATCTTCATAACAACCTGGGCAGCTGGTATACGCAGTATTATTATCTCCATTTTACTAATGGAATATGTTTAAGAATTGTCTGGTGATTTTGCTGAAGTAAGAGTTGGAGAGAAAAATGTTTTTTGTCACAGCATGTTGGAACAAAGCTCTCATGAGGTGTTCTGAGGGAGTGGCAGGGAGGGTCTGTCAAGAGATCACTAGACTGAAAAGCTGAGTAAATAAATGAGCAAACAGTTATAAGGTTACTTCTTACATGCAATGAAAAATACCCCATCTACCACTTTATTAAATAAACCTATATACCCCTTGGGTGTATCTGTTGACTATTAATTCCCAATGAAGCATCAGCTCATGCTCTTGAAAAAATTCCAGGGAGGAGTGCTCAATGGTTATGTATTAAGCCTATCAGCTATCGCAAACACATCATTTGGTAAGTGATGACAAAGTGAAAGTGGAAAAAAAAACATACTTGGAAAATAACTTTTTGGGGTGAGGAGGGTGTGTGCCACTGTACATTTTAAAAATATGGTAGAACTTTTTCTAAAATCAAAACATTTGGGCTATTAAAGGTGGGAAAATTATCTGGAAAAAAGACTCTTCGGAATATGACAACAGACAGGGGCGACGCCAGCTTTTTCGCCGCCCTAGGCGGCGGTGGGAGAGGCTGCCGCTGAGATCTCCGGTGGCCGAAGAAGCTGCAAAGAAGCTGCCGAAGTGCCGCCGGGGTCCTTGGCGGCACTTCAGCGGCAGCTTCTTCAGCCACCGGGGATATTGGCAGCAGCCTCTCCCACCGCCACCACCTAGGGACCTGAAACGCTGCCCCCCAAATCCTGGTGCCCTAGGAGACCGCCTAGGGTTGCCTAATGGTAGCGCCGGCCCTGACAACAGATTATAATTCCAGTCCATGCGAAGTTTCAGACTTTATGTTTAAAATGCTTTCACATGACATTTCCACTCCTCCAGTGCCACCCAGTTTCTTTCAGATTGTGTTTGTTTTCCTAGTTAAAGGAGTTAAATATGAGTTCTCTAATTTATTTGTGGTGGTGTTGTAGCCATGTTAGTTCCAGGATATGAGGGAGAGAGAGAGAGAGAGGGTAGATGAGGAAATATCTTTTATTGGACCAACCTCTGTTGGTGGAAGGTACTAGCTTTCAAACTTCACAGAGCTCTTCTTCGGGTTGGGGGGAAGGAAACCAGAGTATATGAGCTAAATACAAGTTGGGATAGATTGTTAGGCATGAGGGGGCTGTCCCAACTTGTATGTAGCTCAGACACACTGGTTTGCTTCCCCAGACCTGAAAAAGAACTCTGTGCAGCTCAAAAGCTTGTGCCTTCCACCAACAGAAGTTGGTCCAATAAAAGATATTCTCTCTCTCTCTCATATATTCATGACAGGGAAGATATTGGTTATTACATTGTTAGTAAAAAAACTGTTTTGAATCTATTTATTTTTAACATAATGCGGGGGATTCAGGTCAGAATGTACAAGTCTTGTAAGTGCTTAGAGTAAATTGAACAAAAATAATTGAATGAAGGGTAGATATGGCCCATGGTAGTTGTAGAAGGTGGTGGAACCAACCATTTAGTCAACAGAGTGAGAAAATTTGCTAAAAAAGAGCCAGCAAGTTTTAGTTGGTGTCCACTGCAAAGATCAAGTAAAGACTTCATGCTAGTTTCTCTTGCTTTTCCCCCTTCTCCCTGACAGAGCAACATTTAAGGCTCTTGCTCCAGAAGCCACATATTGTTAATATGAAGGTGCCAGAATTTCACTGCCACGCTAGCACTAGCTCTCATATCATGGAACCCAGTACCTTCTGTGTGCAGCAGGCAAGACTATATTCTAATTTTGAAATAATTTCTCCAATGGAAACTACAAATAGATACGTAATGATATTATACCTGGCTAGATCACCAAGTTTACTACAGAGATTGTATATTTTTGTACTGGGGTGCTGTTGTCTTTAATTTATGATAATGCGTTAAGTGTTTGCTACGTTTTTCCATACACACAGAGCAAATGTATTTGTAGTCAGAATGCCTTTTATTTTACATTAGGAAAAACAAGAAAAGAAGCAACGCTTTGAGAGAGCGTGCATGTGTTTATGTGTTTGTGGGTGCTGCAACAAGTCTGAGAGCAAAATGACTGTTGTCTTCACACAAGCGGAAAACAAAAGCAAAGGTTCCATAGCTTCATACAGCATGTTTGACTTGCCAGACCTTTTAATTAGCTTCTTTAAACACACTACTTCCTTTTTCTCTGTTATGAAGTCACCTATTATTGCAAAGTGAAAACACTTTCAATTTCAATCTCTGGGTAAGTGACTGAAAACAAATCCCTTGTCACTTTATGGAATTCAACAGCATTTCATTTGGAGGGTTTGGATTCTAAGAGCCTCTTTAGGAGCAAGTATTGCTAATTAGGAGTTCACAGTAGGCTGTTAATTGGAGTGATGTGAAAAATGAAATGAGAAACTGCAGCTTCATAATGTTCCTCTTGGCTTTCAAATTCCGATTGTCTCTGAGTATGTATAACATTTGAAGTGAATGGAAAAGAGTTCTCTTGTTTTCTATTCCTTCCCTTTAGACAACTCTAAATGTCAGAGTTTCAAGTCTGAAAATAGACGTTAATAATTATTTTTAGTAATCATTTTTTCTATTGCAATAGCACCCAATGGTCCCAGTACATATGGCCACATTGTGCTATTAAGGTACTAGCCTGCACTGGAGGTGATGTGGAGCTCTACAGCAGGGCTGGCCTTACCATGAGGCGAACTGAGGTGGCCGCCTCAGGTGCCAGACTGTGGGCCGGGGTGGGGGGAGGGAGGGCGCCACTAGGACCCAGAGTGTAGAAAATTGTGTCTGCTGCTGGTGCATATGTATTCTCTCTGCTCTAGATGCACAGAGATGGTGGAGTGCTGTGCTGGAGGAAGGAGGGCACAAGAGACATAAGAGGCACGCGGGAGAAAAGGTGAGAGGGAGTAACAGAAAGCAGCAGGAGCTGCAGGGAGAGAGAGGAGGAGGAACCTCTTATGTATATCTCTAGCACCCCCAGGAGTCTGGACTGATTAACACCAGCTTCTCAGGGAGCTTCCTGTTTCCTGCTACTTCCCTGAACCCACTTGAGGAGAACAGGCAGTCAACTGAAGTAGTAGGAGTCAGTTAGGCCCTTAAGATGCTGATATCTTCCATCACTCAGGCCCTGCTACCAGCCTGCTTATTTGTCCCCTTCAACTGAGTGTTGAGAGCCACTATAGCTGGCACAGAACAGCAGTTATGAGTGAAATTAGAAAACGCCTCTCTGGTGCAGCATTCAGAAAAAGAAAGAAGCAAAGGAAGCTATTCTATCTAAGCAGGAAGGAGCTTTCCTGAGATACATAGACACAAATGTTCATGGTGAGCCTTCCAGCCGCTGTGAGAATGTGAGTGGTGAGGAGATGCCTGATCTTCCAGTTAGAGTGCAGGTGATCTGGTAGCTACTGCAGCATCCATATCTCCATCTCAAATGGATATAACCATGCACATTCCTGAAGAAAAGTGTAGATCAGAGAAGAGTGTGGTGGAGGCGCAAGAAACAGCTGTTGCTGAGTTTAGTTCCTTAAGTCTAGATGATCCAGGACTGTGGACCCACTTGAGCAGTAGCCTGAGGGACTTCCTTGTACTGCATGGGCCACAGTAAGTGAAAAACTTCATGTTCCCCAAAGACAATGAAAATAGAAGTTTCCATCCAACACATTACTGGCGTGAAATCACCAATGGTGACAAAGTGGAGAGGCCATGGCTTATGTACTCAAAAACTCAGAATGCTGCATACTGTTTTTGTTGCAAACTCTTCCAGTCTAATGTTCCAGCCACATTGGGTTCTACAGGAACAGAGGACTGGAAAAATCTGGCTAGAAATCTGGTATGCCATGAGAAGGCAGCAAATCACCAGAGAGCATTCCATAGGTGGAAAGAGCTTGAGATGAGACTAAGGTTAAAGGCTACCATAGATGATCAGCATCAAGAGAAGATTGCATCAGAGTCTCTTTACTGGCAAAATGTTCTGAAAAAGCTCATTGCCATTATGAGAATGCTTGCTACCCAAAACCTAGCACTGTGTGGCACTTCAGATCAGCTGTATGTGCCAAACAATGGAAACTTCTTTCAATTTGTGGAAGCCAATTGATGGCTGAGTTTGATGCTGTACTCCAGGAGCATCTAAGAAGAGTCACCACCCAAGAAATGTACACACACCACTATCTTGGAAAAACAATTCAAAATGAGATCATACAGTTACTGGCAACAAAAGTCACACAGAAGATTGTGGCAGATCTGAAGTCAGCAAGATATTACTCTGTTATTCTGGACTGCACACCTGACATCAGCCATACGGAACAAATGAATTTAATGGTATGTTTTGTAACAACAACAGAACCTAATGAAAATGTCCCTGCAATGGTGACTGTCAGAGAGCATTTTCTAGAATTTATTGACATTGATGATACTACAGGAGCTGGTATGTCAAAAGTGCTTCTTAAAAAGCTGGAAGATACGGGAATTGGGATACCTGACATGAGAGGTCAGGACTATGATAATGGTGCCAACATGAGAGGAAAGAACAGAGGAGTGCAGACACGGATCCAAGAGTTAAACCCTTGAGCTTTTTCTGTCCCATGCAGTTCTCATTCACTGAACTTGGTGGTCAGTGATGCGGCATCAGCTTCTAGTGAGGCTGCTGAATTTTTTAATGTAATTCAAAAGCACCTATGTATTTTTTTCTGCATCAACTTATGGATGGCAAATTTTGAAGCAACATCTGGGAACATCCTCTCTGACACTGAAACCACTGAGTGCCACACGATGGAAAAGTTGAGTGGAGGCAATAAAGCCTATTAAACACCAAATTGGGAAGATAGATGGTGCCATGGTTGCCATTATGGAGCATAATGCTATGACAGGAACTGTTCGTGGGAGAACAGTGGCAGAGGGAAATGGAATCACCAGAAACATACATAACCCCAAATTTATGTGTGGCTTAGTGTTGTGGCATTACATACTGCTTGAAATAAATGTTGTAAGCAAGACACTCCAAGGTGTTGACCTTGATATATCTGGAGCAATGGAACAACTGGACAAAGCAAAGTCATACCTACAGTCTTACAGGTCAGATGAGGGATTTCAAAATGTTCTGAAGAGTGCACAGAAGTTGGCAGAGGAACTTCACACTGAAGCTATTTTCCTACCCATTCAAGAATACAAGAGTCACTGAAGAAGAAGACATTTTGATTACAAGGCACGGGATAATCCCATAAGAGACCCCAAACAACAATTCAAAGTTGAATTCTTTAACCAGGTGCTAGATTGTGCAATACAGTTAGTTGAAGAACGTTTCATGCAGCTCAAGGAACACAGCAGTATATTTGGGATGTTGTATGATATTCCAAAACTCCTCACTATACCTGAAGAAGACCTACACCAGCAATGCAGGGCACTAGAGACAGTGTTGACACATGATGACATGTGCGATATTGATGCGAGTGATTTAGGTGATGAACTGAAAGCCCTTTCAAGATACATTTCAGCAGGATCAACTCCAAAGGCTGTTCTGGAATATATGTTCACAAATAAGACGACCACCCTCTTTCCAAATGCTTTTGTTGCTCTGCGCATACGTCTAACACTTCCTGTAACAGTTGCCAGTGGAGAACACAGCTTATTCAAGCTGAAGTTAATAAAAACACATCTACGCTCCACAATGACACTGGAGAGGCTGTTCGGCCTTGCAACCATCTCAATAGAGCATGAGCTGGCCCAGACTGTGGACCTTCAGAAAGCAGTTCAAATCTTTGCAGCCAAGAAGGCACTGAAAGCACCACTTTGATTATTCAAACAGATAAAGTTTACTATGCAGACAAGAAAAGTTACATTTGCCGTTCAGGCGTTTGAAAGTTAAGTGTTACTTAAAATTTTTGAACAAGGCATTTTAAGTTGTTAGTTCTCCTTTATTGGGGTAGGTAGCAGAGCAGTACCATGAGAGGAGTAGAACAGGAAGAAGGCAGAATTGAGACCTTTCAAAGTTTTGGCCCAAGCTAGGGAGCATGGGGGCGTCATTTGAGCTCCCTGCCTCAGGTGCCAAAATGTTGTGGGCCGGTCCTGCTCTACTTCCTCAAAAGAAGCTTAAATATTGTACCACAGAAATGCATGATGCATCCAGGAGCTCCTGGGAAGCACAGGTGCATATGCTCCCCTCTCCAGGCAGCTAGATCTGCTGGCCATTGCAAAGGTCTGGGGGAAAGGGACCCAGGCTTTGCCTCCTGGGTAGCTAGTGTCCCAGTGGGCAGTGCAGTCCTTGCATTCACAAGAGTATGATCTGTAGTTTCAGTAAGCCCTTATGCTAGAGGTGCAAGAAGAGGTGTACAACTGGTTCTCTCCCTTATGCACCTGCACAGACACCAATCCCAATCTGGTCATGTGCTTTTTAAGAAGAAAGTCAAATGCACCCAGAGGCCAGTCTAAAATAGTGAAACATTACTTGAGAACTAAAAAAAGGAAAGGATTTAAAGTGGCCATGTGCACACATGTAATTTGCTTATTTTTCTATGTGTCATTTTCCCAAGTGGCATGAGTTTACATGTATCCTGGAGCACTGGTTTTGGTAAGATCATATTTTAATTGCTCATTCACTCCTATTTTCTATCTTTTAGACTCTTCCCCCCACTCCAGTGCTCTTTTAATCTGAAGGCAACATCCAAAGACTGCTGCTGCCTGCTGGATCATGTTGTCATTTATGAGAGCTGTGCAAGCAACAGCAGCACCAGTCTGAATCATTATTTTGCTGCTATGTGTGAGTTGCCAAGAAGGATGATTAAGGGGAAAAAAAGAGAGAGAGTCTATGCACAAATTAAGATTGGGAAAGTGGGAGTGGCATTACTTGTCAGGTGAGTTAATAGATTCTTTCTGCTCTGTGGGGTGGCACCAGAAACACTGAGTTCTTTCTGCTGTGCCGATTTAATTTTTGTCTCTTCATTTACCAGGATTATTGCCTAGCAAGGTAAGTGCAGATTAAAATTGTTTACTCACCTCTAACTAATATCCATTGTAAAATATCAGCAAGTGGGATAGAAAGGCCGGTAAGAAAAAAAAATATTTTAAACTGCTGCATGTATTTCTTTTGTTTGATTCAGTAGAGCTTTTCAGTTCCTTCCAAAGCCAAATGCTTTTCCTAAGTTACCTTCCTCTCCACGGAAAGGGTGTATCGTAAATAGTGAATAAGATCAGGCAGCCGTGGTTGTAAGAGTAGAATTGATTCAAATCTTCATACTTTCTGTTGTAGAAATTACTTTCCCCGTGTTACAACAGGCTGATTGTGTCAAGGCACCCTTCATGTGTGTTTTAGGATTTAGACTATTAGATTGTTGTAAGAGCCTCTGCTGCAGAAGGAATTTTCCTGTCAATTTCTAGATGGGTGTGTACACTCTGCTCTGCTTTCTGTGTACTATGACTAATCCTGACTAAGTTGCGCAGTGGGGTTGGGACGTTAACCTAATAATCATTTTGATTTTCAACCTGGCTGTTGAGTCTCCTTAATTCACTCCTTATGTACTAGGCACAGTAAATTTTTTGGTTCAATTTGTCTTCTTTTCCCAAAGTTGCTTTCTCTTTCATATCCCCTGACACAGGACCTTATCCTTCGTCCAATAAAAGCAATGTAAAACTCTTTGCTCCCACTGAAGTCAACAGAGCAGGCCTGTACTTTGCACAGTTTAAAGAAATGACAGTTCCGAGGAGATCATATCTTTCACGTGTTGTCCTTTATACATCACTGGATGATCAGCCAATAGGAGAACTAGTCTTATTTTCTTCTTCTTTTAAAAAGGACTCACAAAAGCCTTCTAGTTCTTTTATATCTTTCTTCCTTAATATAAATCGGTCAAGGGTTGAATTGAGCCCATTTTCGTTTTAAAGATCAATGTTCTACATGTCAAGCATGGACATGGGAGGTTGACACTATTTACTCTGCTCAGTGAAAACTTCCATTCAGTTTCAGTCTTAAAGTGAACATATTGGTCATATTGACAGCTCCAGAAATTAAAGTCCAATCATTATTCCCAGGATTGTGTAGATAGCAGCAACACAGGGTTCCACCCACTACCCCACACAAGGGTGCCCTATGCGTCTTTCGGGGGACTGCTTCTCAGAATAGATGGTCCTTCTCCATGGCTGATTTAACTGCTTCTCTACTTAGACTGCCAAAAAGTATGTCTATTTGGTAGTTATTGTATTGTAGATTATTGTCTTTTAGAAACTGGCCTGAGACCAAAGTCATTTCCCACAGAGAACTTTCACAACATTGGTTACTGCTGAGTCTGATTCAGCTGGATTCAAAACAGGAGATGCAGAGATTAAGAGCTTCCTTTCATATTACCAGTCCTCTGAACCATCCAGGTCTCAACATGAATATCAATATTCTCCTGATTATTAGCTATTGTAATAGGGTATGCTACGTTTAGGTCTCCGATTAGGTTTGCTTTTTCTTTACTATCTGTGAAGATTTTTGTTGCATTCAGGAATGAAGTTAAAACTATGTATTGCACCAAGAAACTCCATTCAGTTAGGAGTCCTCAAACTTGTTCTAAAACCTCCCAGCTATTTTTGGTATTTGAAGCTTTTCTACAATGTCTTGTCCTACCAGTTTTTTTAAAAAAAATCAAATGCAGGGTCACAAGCTAACTGTGCTTAAAAGATGGCACTATGCCTTGGGCATCTGTACAGATGCTGACCTATTATTTCCATAGGGTGGGGAAGGAAGGACACAGCAGGAGTCTATGCTGCTGTTTTTTAAATCCCCATTCAATTTTTTCTTGACTCCTCCCTGTGATTAATGGCTCAACAGTTGGGTCTCTCTACAGTTTGCTTCTTTTAGAAATGTACCAGTGTAGTCTTTTTAGGTCGGCTAATGGGCTTTCCCTCAGTAGAAGTCCCAAACCTCCTCTCTTTAGCTATTTCTGTTTCTGTTCCCAAGGCTTTAATGGCAGGGATATGAGGGACGTGGCCCAAGGCTCTCCAACCTTTAAAGGGCCCTGATATTCCATAATATTTAATACAGTAGCTTCCTTTCAAAACATTAGATATCAAGTCAAGAGCCTCTAAATTCCATACATCTCTGATAGGAGAACCTCATTCACCCGTAATCTGACCATGGCTGCTCTGTGTGAAAGGATATTTAAAACCAATGATCTGAAAGTATGGATAGAGTTTGAAGCTGGTTCTGCGTGATGCTGAAATGCAGGGCTGGCTCTGGCTTTTTTGCCGCCCCAGGCAAAAAAGCCACCCGCCGCCACCCCCCCACCACCGGGGCGCCGGAGGGGAGCGCGGCAGGCACGCGGCCCCGCTCCCCCGGCCGGGGTGGGGAGCGCAGCAGGCCCCGCTGCCCCAGCGGGGAGCACGGCAGGGGAGGGCGCCGAGCCCGGCCGCGGCCCCGCTCTCCCCGGCAGCTGGAGTGCTGCGGGCCGGGCGGCGAGCCAGGCCGCAGCGCCGCTCTCCCCGGTGGCCGGAGGGAGGGCGCCAAGCCCGGCCGCAGCGCCGCTCTCCCCGGCGGCCGGAGGGAGGGCAGCGAGCCCGGCCGCGGCGCCGCTCTCCCCGGCGGCCGGAGCGAGGCAGGGGCGGGCGGTGAGCTCGGCCACGGGTTTGGCCGCGGCGCCGCTCTCCCCGGCGGCTGGAGGGAGAAAAAAATAAAATTAAAAAAAAAAACCTGAGCGCCGCCCCCCTCCAGGTGCCGCCCCAAGCACGTGCTTGGTAGGCTGGTGCCTGGAGCCGGCCCTGCTGAAATGATTTTGTTAAGGAAGATAATGCAGACTTTGAATGGTTACCTTAAGCTTTTCCTCACTTTGAGGTCTTTAGCCTCCCTTTTTCTCTGATTCACATTCTTTTGTCTTCTTTTTGACTCAGATGGATTCTTTTCTTCTGATCCCATCCTTTCCCTCCCTCACTTGTTCCTCCACCTTGATCCTTTCCCTCTGAATACAAAAGATCAATAGATTGATCATTCCAATCTGGACACAGGGTAATTCTTCTTCCCTATTTTCTCTAATATCTGTGTGGGTTCAAGGTGTGTCCTACCATCAGTAGGGATCATAATCTTTGCTAACAGTTTGCCAACTCGCTTGGGTGTTGGGGATGGTGAGGCCTCGGCAGATCTCCCAGTCTCTCTTGGACCTGGACTAATTACTGTCTTCAGATCTGGTGTGCTGGGATTCCATTGCTCAGAGGAAGTCTACCATGTGTGTCTTTGACTCCTGTAGGACACAGTACTTTAGGTTTAAAGATTTGTGGTGGGCCAGCTGCTCTGATTTGATCACAGATGTTTATCCAGACTGATCCAAACCTTCCATAACATTTGAATTTTATCCGGCTCAAGGTTTAGGGTGAAGTTCAGACTGGGTATTTTTACAAACTCATTCATCCACCCCAATTAGTGCAGACAAGAGAGTGTGATGGATGTCACCAGAATGAAAGTGCTTTTTGCTTCCTCCCAGTGGGGATGCTCAGGCAGCAAGAATGAGCCCAACCCTAACGTTGAATAACACTTGCACGGTTCCAGCAGGAGTTGGGGAGGGCTCGGACATCAGGAATAGATTCCTGCACTTTCAAAAAGACAAATAAAACCGCACCCTTGTGAGGAAAGGGTATTGCTGGGGGGCTCTTTCCTCTTCCCCTTTACTCCAAATGCCAGAAGGAAGGGTGGTTCAGCCTTTTCCTGGCTCCATTTTCAAGAGCTATCAGCCAAGGAGGTTTGTCTGTAGACACACGGCCCAACTCAGCCACTCCTTGGCTAACTATCATTCATTCAGAAAAGATCTCACTGGGAGATCAAGTGAGATACTATGTGTGCTCTGTGCCCTTCCTGATGTCATTCCTTCAGAATCTCCAACTTCTCCCTAGGGCATCATAAACCTATCTCTAGTGGACACTATCTGTGATTTCTGCCTGCCCTAGAAACTCCAAAGAAGAGTAATACCCTACCAGAAAGAACAGAACCAGATGAAAACCCTTTTGGTTTATAACCCACAGCAACAATCTTTGATATGTGCAGGTGGAAAAAATGATGGATTTGGCACTATTCTTCCAATCCCAATACAGTCTTAGGGAAAATGATGACACTAGAGCCTTTTGAAACAACCATTCTACATTTTACTGATGGCAATCAGAGATCACTAGAGAAAAGAAATTATAAATGTTGAGTAGTTTATCATCCCCAAAATAGAATCTATTTGGCAAAAAGCCTCTCAAATAGGACTAATTATTGGATCAATATACAGTACAATGAAAGGTTCTTCCCGCAATACTTCTAATTTTCAGTAAGGCATGCACTTGACTACAAAAGAAGAGTGACTCTTTGGTCATATCCATTCATATTTCTCCAATAATAGCGGAGTTAGCAATAGAGATGGAAGGGAAGGATTTCAAAGTCATGTGTTGCAGCTTTTTACTGGAATAAGGAAGACGAGTTTCACTCAATTTTGCAAAATTTTCATACTCTTACTCTCTGGAAACCAAGTCAGACACTTAATTTCCACAGTCGAATGACTTGCATTAAGTATGAGAATAATAATTCTGTTATGGCTTTGTAAAATCTTTTAGTTACAATCTGGAAGGACCAGATTCAGGTATAATATTCTATTCTGATGGTGAATAGTTTAGCATTTAAGAAGAAAATCTTTCAGATAAGTTGGACATTTCACTCTACATTTTGTTAAGTCTTGCCACGGAGGCCAATTGTCCATTGTCTTTTGATGATGTCACACTTGTACACCAACTCCCATTAGCACATGGCTGGGACCACATTACTGAAAACGAAACAAAATAATCCCTACCTTCATTGTACTAGAAGTGTGGGGAAACAAGTTAAAATGTGTGTGCTGGTGGTGGGGGAGGCATGTATGGAATAATGCAGGCAGCCTGGGAAGAAGTGTGGGTATGTAATATTTTACATATATGCACACACACAAAAGTGAATGTGTAACTAGCAAGTGCATAAAAGAGAGAGAGACTCTAGGAGAAATAAAAGGACAGTTTTAACCTGTTCTTTCCTCCCTGTCTCTTGTGACTGTTCTATATTCCATGTTTTGTTTAAAGTGGCTGTTGAGCCCTAAACTACTACTGAAAAGGCAGCCTGGCTTTTAGGGTACGGAGAAGAAATTTAAATAGTCCAGGGAAAGGAAAAAAAGATAGAGAAATGTAAAAGCGAATAAGTCAAAACAATAAGTACTTATAAATCTTTTCTCTGAATGCTTTTCTCACCATGGAAGGATACACTGCATAACCTTTGCATCTCAAAATTTAAAAATACATTTATGTAAGAGCTCAATACCAAATGTAAAATTAATGAGCCATTACTACTCTACTAGGAATAAGCCATGCCTGTCTGTGGGTATGAGTGTGTGGCACAGATTTGGTTGCAATTCTTGGGTGGTAGCAGACATGTGACGTGGCTCTCTGCCTTATGCCTCACAAAGCACCTAAGGCATATTTCCAATGGCTCGCTATGCACACCACAATGTGGCATACAGCTGTGGTAAAAATATGATAGAACACTCATGGCAAATGTTTACCAAAGCATTTGGTATGCTTTGAAAGGTTGCTGGGCAACAGGTGCGTCTTGCCAGGAAATTAATCCATTGGCAATATTCACTGACGCTGAGAAAACCTTGCAAGAATGCAGTATAAATTAGGTGTGTTTTTTAAACAGGGACCTGGTATGATGCCATTTGGTTGCTTCATATTATTAAATTGTGCAATACATTTCAATAATCTTTTTACATAGCGTCTTTTAGACTAAAGATCTCTCCAAATGCTTCACAAAAGTGAATCTAGAATTACATACAGAAGTTAATTAAAAAGAAATCAAAGCTATTTTTCTTATAAAAGGCCATCTCTAATAAAAAAAACCCTAGACTATTAAGATGACAAGTTAATTCTAGCGTATAGGAGACACTAATATGTACACATATGTATTCCCATGAAATTTACAAATACTATTGTTTGTTTTAGAAGTCTCTACTAAACAGCAAGGGCTACATTTTCAAAGGGTCCTCTATGCAGCATCTCTCTGCGTACACACAGCAATGTGCATGCACACCACACCTACACAGTTTGTGCACACAAATGTTAGAATTTACAGTCAGAAGGTTTTGCACTTACTATGTAAATGGGGGTAAGTGTGTACAAATTCTTTCACAATGTGCAAAAAAAAAAAAAAAAGAATTTGTTACATGCAATATTGAACAGGTACCTGATTACGACAGTCCATTGTCCACATGGCTAGTGGTTCTCATTGCAGTTCCAACATACTCTGCTGCTTGTATCCACTGGGATTAGGATTGCCAGGCGTCTGGTTTTCGACCGGAACGCCCAGTTGACAAGGGACCCTGGCGGCTCTGGTCATTACAGCTGACCAGGCCATTAAAAGCCCGGTTGGTGGCACAGCTGGGCTAAGGCAGGCTCCCTGTCTGCCTTGGCTCCGTGCAGCTCCTGCAAGCAGCCAGCATGTCCCTGCGGCCCCTAGGTGCAGGGTTGTCCATGGGAGCTCCATGTGCTAACCCCGCCCCGAGAGTTGACTCCGCAGCTCCTATTGGCCCTACTGCAGCCAATGGGAGGTACAGGAACGGTGCCTGTGTGCACAGGCAGTGCGCAGAGCTCCCTGGCCCCTCCATCTAGGGGCTGCAGGGACATGTCATCCACTTCCGGGAGCTGTGTGGAGCCAGGGCAGGCAGGGAGCCTGCCTCAGCCCCACTGAGCTGCTGACCGGGAGCCTCCTGAGGTAAGCGCTGCCCGGCCAGAACCCGCACCCCAACCTCCTGCTCCAGGTCAGAACCCCCTCCTGCACCCCAACTCCTTCCCAGAGCCCACACCCCAACCCCTGCCCCAGCCCTGAGCCCCCTCCTACACCCAAACTCCCTCTCAGAGCCTGCACCCTGCACCCCCTCCCGCATCTCAACCCCCTGCCCCAGCCCTGAGTTCTTTCCTGTACCCCAAACCCCTCATCCCCGGCCCCACCCCAGAGCCCGCAGACCTTCCTGCACCCCAACCCACTGCCCCAGCTCTGAGCCCCCTCCTGCATGCTGAACCCCTCAGCCCCAGGCCGGAGACCCCTCCTGCACCCGCAGCCCCACCCCAGAGCCTGTACCCCCAGCTGGAGCCCTCACAACCTCCCACACCCCAACCCGGTGAAAGTGAGTGAGGATGGGGGAGAGTGAGCGATGGAAGGAGGGGGGAATGGAGTGAATGGGGGAGTGGGGCCTCAGAGAAGGGCGGGGCAGGGGTGTTCGGTTTTGTGCGATTAGAAAATTGGCAACCCTAATGGGATCTTTACTGGTTATGACGACAGAGATGTAAAATAGCTTAGTAAATGTTTGAAAATACAGCAGAAGATTAAGTAGCTAGTCAAGTAAAAGGCCCATCTCGAACGGAAGTAAATAGACTGTGAAAGGTTCACTGAAACGTAGAGAAAACCTAAAGGTTCTTACAAAAGTAGCTTTCCCCCTTTCATGTTAAGGTGGGAAAATTCTGGATGTGGATCTTCAGGATCTGAACCTAGAATTTAACTTGGAGGCAAATGTAAAAATATATGAGATTTGGATCTGTGTGGATTCACTTATGTTTTTAACAGCCCTACATGACAAATGTTTGTTATAATTTTGCTCTCTTTTCTGGTAACAGCACTCTCACAGCTACAGGGCAAACTGTGCCATAGACCCCTTCTCATCCCTCTTGAGTAAACCCATCGGTGAGAGGCCTGACTGCCTGTACCTCACTCTGGGTGGAACCAGTTGGTCCAAACAAACTCAGATTGGGTCTCTGGGCTACAATCCCCCATTTCCCAATCATGTTTATATGATGGGCCCAAAAATGTTTTGCAGCTGTAAACCCTTCAATTCAGGGACCTATGACCAGTGAGTTGATTAAAGCAACTCAAAAGCAGTGTCTTCAAAACAAAGCATTATTTACGAATTCCCCCAAAGATACAAAGCACAAGCGTAAAAACAAACAAAGACCTATATTACATGGGTCTTACTTACACCTTAATCTCTCTTTGCCATGTTTTGTAAAGTCCCCTCAGGCCAGCTAACATCCATCTCTGGCTGGGAGAAACTGTCAGGTCCATAGCAAGCTCTTTCTGGGCACAGCTACACTGCCAAAAAACAAAACACACAAGCAAACCAAAAATCCCAACCCACAGCAGCGAGTTTCAGAGCCCAAGATCAACTGACTTGGGCTTATGCTACAGAGTTAAAAATAACAGTGTAGAAATTCCTTCTCCGGCTGGAGCCTGGGCTCTGACACCGAAGGGGGCTTCCAGGCTTGATGTCCTGTAATGGCTTATTATTCCCTTTGATCTCTCTCTCCTCAGCCTTGACAAAATACTGTGCTGTGTCACCCAGGGTTGGGGCTGAGGAGTAGCTATAAACCTGGCTATTGTGTTTGAGGGTTTGTTGGGATGTGTCTTATCTAGGTCTTGAATTGCCTTTCCTGCTTGATTCCTTTAACATTTCCTTTTGATCTAACTCTATGGCAAGTAACCCATAATAAACAACCCACAGAGAGACATGCACTGTATTCATACAAAACAATACAGATATTTCCTAGTTCATCTCAAGCACAAAGCTAAGTGCCCTTTGTTAAGGTCTCAGGGTACAGTCCTAGTCCTACAGAAATCAATGGCAAGATTCCCATTAACGTCTATGTTTCAGATTTTTTTCTCTGCTTCCTTCTGTGTTACTTCACAGAAAAACTGTGGAGCAGTTAAGGTGAGTTTTCCCACATTTCCATCTTCTAGACATCATAATATTGCAGACAGATCTGGCCCAAATTAACTAAACCAATGGGCCATATTCTTCTGTAAATCCAGAGGAATGCTTAAATCCTATTATTCAAATTTGGCTCATTGACTACAGTACAGCTGTACTGTACAGCTGAGGTACACCTCCTTACACAAGGGCTGAATTTGGCCCAAATCTGTTCCCAATAACTTGATAGTCTGTAAGATCAAAATGTTCCCAAACACTTTCATAGCAAGGACCACATTTTAATACAAAGATTGTCTCATGGACAATCCCTTCCTGATTTCACAGATTACCTAAACATCCCTGTTCCAATGACAGTAATTGCTTACATATAAAAATCTTAGGAAAGCAATTGCAATGTAAACAGCTGGAAATGACAAGTCAGCAACATAGCTGGGATTTCCATAGGAAGCTAAGGGAGTTTGGTACCCAACTCACATTGAATTTCAGTGGGATTTAATCTCAAAAGGATACAAAATGCACTTAACTCATTTAGGCTTCTTTGAAAATCCCAGCATACAGGACTAGCCTGCTCTTGGCTGAGCACTAGTGAGGGGGCCACCAGTCACAATCTGGGAATGGGAACTTCTGCTCTAGAAGATGGACATGCACAAAAATTCATCGTAGGTTTTGATGGAACAGTCCATTGTGAACCAAGAGACATGAGACATGAAGGCAGGCCTGGTGCGCCCACTAGGCGACCCTAGGCGGTTGCCTAGGGCGCTGGGAGCCAGGGGGGGGGAGGGGGGCGGCTGGCCGTGGCTGCCTCCCACCCTCCCGGCTCCATGGCTGAGCTGGGAGCCGGGGGAGGGGAAGGGGGGGCGGCTGGCCGCGGCTGTCTCCTGCCCTCCTGGCTCCGCGGCTGAGCTGGGAGCCGGGCAGGGTGGCTCGCCGCGGCTGCATCCCGGCTCCGCAGCTGAGCTGGGGGGGCGCCGCGGGCGGGGGGAGGCTTCCACGGGCGGGGGGGAGGTGAGGAGCTACCGTGGGGGGGGGACTGGCTGCCGCGGGGGCGGGGGTGATGTTAGTTGGGGGGGAGTGCAGGGCTGGTGCAAGGAAGTTTTGCCTAGGGCGCGAAACTTCCTTGCACCGGCCCTGCACGAAGGTCCATGAACCAAATAAAGGGGTGTTTCAGTGTCAGGGGTACCCAGAGCACAGGAGAGGTACCTTTTCAATCTGTGTCGTTTAATTGTATACATCAAAAATAGATTAAATACAGATTTGGCCCTTTGTGGCTCAACATGCACTGTTTTATCTTGATCTGACCAAACTTCTCCCGCTTCCTGCTGGCGTTATGATGAACAAATCAGTGTTGCACCCCAGAAATCTTTACAGCATGAGCAAGTGGTAGATTTTTTTAGTTACCTTGGTCTTTTTTTTTTTTCTGTTTCAGGAAAATGGCCATCGATGCTCTGCGTCTAGCAAACACTGCCTTTGCAGTGGATATGTTCAAAAAATTGTGTGAGAAGGACAAAACAGCCAATATTGTTTTTGCTCCATTGTGTACTTCAACTTCTCTGGCTCTGGCATATAAAGCTACCAAAGGTGACACCGCAACCCAAATGATAAAGGTGAGCCTCTAGCTTTACTTTTAGGTATAAAATTATGCAACTGGCCATTATAGACTATGTATTTACTTATTCTTTTTAAAGTTGAACTCCCCTGCTAGGTAATAGTATACAGTAAAAGCTCTTCCAACATGTGTATGTGTGGGAAAGGACATGGTTTAGGTGATACTATGGTCTATTGCACCAAGGCTTGCATCTCTTTCAGACCAGGGTTTACTCCTGGGGAATTCTGTGTCAAAAATTTAAAATTTTGCACCCAAAAAAAAAAAAATTTTCTGCGCACAATATTTTAAAATTCTGCATATTTTATTTGTCAAAATAACACAATGTAATCACACCAGTTTCAATTCTTTTGGTAATTTATTTTAAAATACCTCTCAGCAACTATGTCTATAACATCCAGACAACAAAAAAAGATTAAGGAAATGTTTTTTGACAAATAGATTCCTTACTAGACATAGTAATACAGAACTCTGGGTAATAATTCATTTAAAATAAAATACAAAAACATATTTTCCCCCACCCCTCAGAAACAGTGCAAAGGCTTTGGGGAATCAGGGTTAATGGAGGAGCTTAGGGAGAGGAAACTAATTTCTGGGAAGGAGCCTGGGTGTGAACTTGGAGGGTTGTTGGGTATGGGTGGGAGAAGTATGGAACAATTCTTTGGCGGGGGGCTGGAGGGATTGTTAGGGAGCCTTCACCATGCAGACTCTGGCTGACCCCTTGTGATGAAGTGGGGATTTTCCCTTGTTATGTTGTAGGTGAGTATTACTGTTAAGCCTATGTGAGTTTTACTGTTTTGCATGAATGCGGTATGTGCCTTAGTTTCCCTGTGTGCTGCACCAATACCTCGGTGGTGGGAATAGAGGTGTGTGGCTTTGGCTGAGACCTCTAAGGCAGGCGAGGCTTCTCCAGCTGCCTGCACATATGCTATGACCGGTGCCCTTCGTAACCTGAGTCCCAGGATGGGCATACAGCCAGATGACGACCAGGTGATTCTTTGCCCGGAAAACGAGACAAAAACAAGGAGGAGCAACAGGAGTGTGAGAGGTCGGGTCGCTGGAAGCTGGGCAGTCTGCTTGGAGGGACTGAAAGAGGGGGAGTCCAGGGTTTCTGACCCAGGACTCCCCAAGATGGACTTGGTAGAAAGTCACTGATTTCTGTGCTAACAAGTTCTCTTCTACGCTGTGTTCCTGTCGACTAATAAACCTTCTGTTTTACTGGTTGGCTGAGAGTCACGTCTGACTGTGGAGTTGGAGTGCGGGGCTCTCTGGCTTCCCCAGGAGCCCCGCCCGGGCAGACTCGCTGTGGGAAGCACACGGTATGAAAGGGGATGCTGAATGCTCTGAGGTCAGATCCAGGAAGGTCGAAGCTGTGTAAGCTTCTTGCCTTAGCAACAGTATGCTCAGAGAGGGGAGGGATGCTACACCAGAGTCCTGACTGGCCTCATATGGAGTAGTTCCAGAGCATCGCCCGGGGACTTTGTGACACCCCTAGCCTCTCTCATTCAGTCAGGCACATCTGCCCCTGTCTCCATGTGTCCCTGCACCATCCATCGCCATACGTCCTTGCATCCTCACTCAGCCACCCCTCATCCCCCCATCCCCATGTATCCCTTTATACCCCTCCCCTCTGTACCCATGTGTCCCTGAACCCTCACTCAACCACCCCTTCCCCCTGTCCCCATGTGGCCCTGCATCCCCTCCCCATGTGGTCCTGTACTTCAGTCAGCCAGCCCCCTCCCCTTGTCCCCATGTGTCCCTTGACCCTCTCCCCCTGTGTCCCCACTCAGCTACCCATTCCTCCATCCCCATGTGGCCTGGCACCCCCACTCAGCCACGCCCCTCCCCTCATGTGGCCCTGCACCTGCTCCCCCGATCCCCATGTGGCCCTTCAACTCCACTCAGCCATCCACTATCCCCATGCATTCCTGCATCAACTCCCCCTGTCCCCATGTGTCCCTGCACCCCCACTCCCATTCAGCCACTGCCCCAGTCTGTCCCTCCCACTAGCCCTTCTGAACCCCATTCTGTGACACCCTCCCCAGCAGCTCCATGCTGTCTGTCCCCCCTTATATTGTGCCTCCTGACCTGGCCCCGTGGACAGGATGCTGTGAGAAAGGCAGCCTCTTTCTCTTCTCTATCCACAGCTGGGGCTGCTCACACCTGGGAGCAGCTGCTGTATTCTGGCAGCCCCTGGTGGGCAAAAGGAGTAACTGCTTCACCTTTCCAGAAGTACGTATTTTCTGTGGGAAAAAAATTCTGCACAGCACATGAATTCTGTGCATGTGCAGTGGTGCAGAATTCCCCCAGGAGCAGGGGCGGCTCTAACAATTTTGCCGCCCCAAGCAGGGGCAGCGGCTCTGCCCCCGACACAGGCAGATGTAGTGGGGCCCCGCCCCGACGCCTGCCTGCGTTGGGGGCGGGGCCCCACTACGTTTGCTTGCGTTGGGGGTGGGACCCTGCTACGTCTGCCTGTGTTGGGGGCGGGGCCCCGCCCCCGACGCAGGCAGTTCCAGTCCGCGGTGGCAAGGGGAGAGCGGCGGACCTGCCTCCCCATTGCTGCCGCGGCAGGCGAGAATGGGGCAGCAGTTCGAGTCCCGCGGCGGCAATTTGGCGGCGGGAAGAGCGGACCTGCTGCCGAATTGCCGCCGCTGGACTCGGACTGCCGCCCCATTCTTGCCTGCCGCCCCAAGCACCAGCTTGGAAAGCTGGTGCCTGGAGCCGGCCCTGCCCAGGAGTACTAGGGTTCCACTGTGGTTTACTGCACAAATGAGACCACTGAACTTTCTGGAGAATGGCTTTTCCTTACAGCACAATTCAGCATGATTGGCAATGCCTACTCAGGATAGGCCTGATGTTTTAACAGCAGGGTGTGTTGCAGGGATGTCTAGGGAAACATGCATAAAACAAATTTTGCCCAAATCCATCAGTAGTACAGTAGAATCTCAGTGTTACGAACACCTTGGGAACAGAGGTTGTTCATAACTCTGGAATGTTTGTAACTCTGAACAAAACATTATGGTTGTTCTTTCAAAAGTTTACAACTGAACATTGACTTAATACAGCTTTGAAACTTTACTATGCAGAAGAAAAATGATGCTTTTAACTGTCTTAATATAAGGAAACAAGCACAGAAACTGTTTCCTTGCCTTTTCAAATCTTTTTTTTTAAACTTTCCCTTTATTGTTTTAGTAGTTTATGTTTAACACAGGACTGTACAGTATTTGCTTTTCTTTTTCTTTTTTGTCCCTGCTGCTTTGCTCTGATGTATACTTCTGGTTCCAAATGAAGTGTGTGGTTGACCGGTCAGTTCGTACTCTGGTGTTCATAACTCTGAGATACTACTGTAAAAGTACTTAATTCCATTGGCAATAAGATTCACCCTTTCCCCTGAAAGTAGTCAAGAGAGGCTTAATGCAGTAGAACAAGCAGTGATGGCCATAGGTGCCGACTCCGTGGGTGCTCTAGGGCTGGAGCACCTACGGGGAAAAATTAGTGGGTGCTCTGCATCCACTGGCAGTCAAGCTCCCCTCCCCACCCCACCTCACGTCTGCTCCGCCTCCTATCCTGAGCGCGCTTGCGTCCCCGGTCCTCCACCTACCTCCCAGCACTTGCCGCTGCCAAACAGATGTTTGGTGGCGTAGCAAGCTCTGGGAGGGAGGGGAGAGGAGCAGGAACATGGCACGCTCAGGGGAGGAGGTGGGGAAGAGGCGGGGCTGGGGTGGGGATTTGGGGAGGGAGTCAGAATTGGAGCAGGGAGTGGGCGGAGTTGGGGAAGGGACTTTGGGGAAGGGGTTGGAATGGGGGAGTGGCAGGGGCAGGAGGGGGCATGGCAGGGTTGGAGTTGGGGCGGGGCCAGGGGCAGAGGGGGGTCGAGCATCCACCGTCATGAGCAGAAGTTGGTGCCTATGGTGATGGCCCATGTGGACACAGCTACAGTGCACTGAAAGGTATGTAGTGTACTTTGATGTACTGCCGTTGTGCACTCTAGCAGTGTGCTCTGATGTACTGGTAGTGCCCTGTAGCAGTGTCCACCCTGGGTGCTACTATGTGGCAAACTAGTCTGCTGTAGACCCTTCCTTTCCAGGTGCCAGTGTCCCCTAAGATAAGCCCTGATATAGCTCTGGAAGTATTGCTGATGTGCAAAACTGCTGAAGAGGCTCCCCCTGCTGGATAACTAACAGAGTTGCAGCTTTACTAACTGCGTCATGTATGCTGTAATTACCATAGAGATATATTTCCCATGCTTAAACAATATCAATCAAGGTGTGGAGCTTTTCATGAGGAGATAATGGGTGAGGCTTGGCCAAGACAATGTTGCTATAGTTACAAAGACAAACTGGAAAGAAGATGACATAGGCTTGGAGCTTTTCTTTTTTCTGTATGGGATACGCGCCTCACTGGTATTTACACAACATCTCTATAGAGATAATGCCCTATATATTAGCCAGTCAAATTTCTAGAATCATCCTTGAACGTTTCATTAATCATTTTGTGTGTGCTCTTATACCTGCTGAGGTGGGGCACTTAAAGGGTTACACTTGCAGGGGAATAAATAAGGAGGCAGGGGGACATAGGGTATGCACACTGACAGTGAACAAATTACATCTGCAGGGGAAGGAATGATGTGGGAGAGGAGCAATTAAACTCTACTATTCCCTGTCCCTCATTTCAGGAACTTGAAATAGACACTGAAATGACCAGTGGGGAGTCAAAGAGAGCTAGGCGGGGCTTTTTTTAAAAAAGCAGTGTGACAAACTTAATGGTATTGATTAGTTTACATTTAGAAGGCGATCTTCAAATTGAAACTGCTAGAAATTCTCCTCCCATTGTCTAAAAGCGGATATCAGCACTCACACTTAAAGGAGTAGCAGTATCGTCATTTCTCAGGATTTTATTGTGACTTTCATGATATTTTGGTGATTTTCTTAAAGCCCTGGCTCTTAGAGGCAGGCGATTAGTAAAAAACCCCACTGCTTACATTAAAAAGAAAAAAGAAAGAGGAGTACTTGTGGCACCTTAGAGACTAACAAATTTATTTGGGCATAAGCTTTCGTGGGCTAAAACCCACTTCATCAGATGCATGGAGTGGAAAATACAGTAGGAAGATATATATATATATATATATATATATATATATATATACAGAGAACATGAAAAGATGGGGGTTGCATTACCAACTCTAACAAAACAAATCAGTTAAAGTGGGCTATTATCAGCGGGATAACAACATCTTTTCACGTTCTCTGTATATATATCTTCCTACTGTATTTTCCACTCCATGCATGTGCCGCAAGTACTCCTCGTTCTTTTTGCTGATACAGACTAACATGGCGACCACTCTGAAACCTGTTAAAAAGAAAGTTTCTAGCACTCATAGTTGCAGAGAAAAGCATAAAAATGTGACCGGGGTGCACCTAAAAGGCTCAGAAACCAGAACACAATTAAAAAGAATCCAACACTACTACTACTACTTTTTATTTTTTTTTAAATCTCATGACCTTTTGGAACCTGACTGATTTTTGAATGCTTGGGCTTTGCATTCCTGAGTTAGCTACCCAATCATCAGCTGTATTTTTCATGTCACTGTAGCTGTTGGCACCTGATTACTCTTTAAGCAATTCTGCTTCTGCTCCCCCCTTCGCCCCCAAATAGTTTATATACCATTGTGTTGTTTAAAAATTGCTCTGCCCTGTTCACTAATTCTTTGCGAGGTGTAAATGCATACGAAGTATGAACTACTGAAACCATACTGTATTTAAGGTCAGTGGGTAAAAATAACTTTTTGCTAAAGTAAAAAATAGTAATATTTCCTTACCTTACAGTTATAATTCAATAAAGCTTCAGTAATTTGCTTCAAATTTTTAAAAAGTTTCAGCAGCCCTGATCCTAAGAATGACTTTTTCTCAAGCTACAAGAGGTTACTCAAAGTTTTTTTGGAGGGACTGGAATTTGTGGACACAGTGACAGCCCAATGCTGAAAAGACAAATGTGATTAGCATCACTTGCATGAGGAGTCCTATTGATTTCAGTTGGATTACTTCCACAAATAACATTGTGGGATCAGGACCTTAGATTTATGTGAGATTTGCAAACAGGGCTTATAAGGGGAGAATATAAATATAAGGAGCAATGACAGTGGCCACATACTAGTACTGTTTATTACTGAATAGCTAGGGGTTTTAAGCCAAGAAAGACGCATAATATCTTAACATGTTCATTAACAGGCACTCCATTTAGAAGACGTCAAAGATGTTTCGTTTGGGTTCCAAACAGTAACGTCTGATGTTTCCAAACTCAGCTCTTTCTTGTCACTGAAAATGGTCAAAAGGCTCTATGTAGAAAAGTCTCTTAATCCTACCACGGTAAGTAGTTAAGGAATACACTTGATAGGCTGCTTGGCCAATGTATTGATTGGCCATACAGACCTTATGATTATTTTAACATAATAGCCTGTCTCTGTTTGGCTGTTACTGTATTGGCCTCAGAATTAAAATGTCTTTATCCACTTAAACTGCATTTCTTTCTAAAAAATTTTTAATCAAACCAACGTATCAAAGTACCTAGCCTACTGTTGATGCTATACAAGTTATTAATAATCAAAAATCTCTCCCTATCCATGCGATTATAGTAACTTTAGAAAGTAAGCCCCCTTACTTAAAATTGATATAATGGTAGTTTACTAATTTCCATCTATCTATACATTAGCATGGACTGTTGAAATAGAAAACAAAGTTACAAAGTCAAGCGCTCAGAAATTACAAAATGCCAGAATTAAAGTTGCCCCATGCTACCTTAATGTATGTGCACAAGGAGGCAGAGTTATGATAGTCTTTAAATATATGATCACATCATATTTTTTGCCTTCTCTTGGGTCTCCCTTTCCCATCAAATATAAATGACTTTTTTGTGCCTTGAAGACCCTGCACAACATAGAAACACTATTAATCAGCTTTAAAATATTAGTATCTGAGATTGTTTTACCTAGGACAGGTGTTCTCAACCTTTTTTCTTTCTAAGCCGCCCCCCCCCCCCCAACATGCTATAAAAACTCCACGGCCCACCTGTGCCACAACAACTGGTTTTCTGCATATAAAAGCCAGGGCCGGGGTTAGGGGTTAGCAAGCAGGGCAATTGCCTGGGACCCACAGCACAGGAGCCCCAGTGAAGCTACATTGCTCAGGCTTCAGCTTCAGCCCCAGGTGGCAGGTCTCAGGGCCCTGGGTTTCAGCCCCATGTGGTGGGGCTTTGGCTTTCTGCCTTGGGCCCCAGTGAATCTAATGCTGGCCCAGCTTGGAGGACCCCCAGAAACCTGCTTTTGGCCCTCCAGGGGGCCCCGGACCCCTGGTTGAGAACCACTGAACTAGGAAACTGTAATCACCTAAAGATAGCTAAAAATCTATTTCTCTGTTTTTCCAGGCTGAACATTTAACAGGATTCTGTGTAGTGTCAGTTTCACTGTTTCCCCTATAGAGTCAGTTTCACTTATTTGCTATGGGTCATTTTCCTTGTGATTGTAAAACCACAATAATTAGAATGGGGAGCCAGGGACAGTCTATTACTTGAAACTATTTTTACTTGCATCTGGAAACTGACTTGATATCAAGTTAGTGTCACTTTAAATTAAGAAAAACAAGACCAAAGAAAAAAGTTCTCTTCTCCCCAACAATTACTGTATAGCTTCCACCAATTACAATTTCTTTTTCCTAATATCAGGCTTGAAGTTTTCAAGTACAAGACATCCTTAAATTTTAATTTAAAATATTGAGTGGTTAGTGGAAGCTAAATAAAAGCCTCTTGTGATATACTCTTTAGAGGGTATATTAGACTTTGTCAGATCCATATCACCTGCTGACTCCTATAAAGGGTCACCATACTGAGGACCATTCAATTTTTAGGGTTACCAGGAAGTGGAATAGTGTTATGATCTTAAAAAGGCATGCATTATAAAATTACACTATTGTAAAAAAATAAGTAAAATTGCCTATAAGCTGCATGCTATAAAAGTATTATTGTATCTGCTCCCTATTTGTTTAGTAGTAATATTTGTTATTAGATGGAAAAATTGTGTCAAATAAGTAACACCATCAATTAAGTAATGTACAATGTAGAATGTTAATGTTTTATTGTAATTTTACCTTAATAAAAATATTAAAAAACAAAAATAGAAAATGAAAAAGTTAAGTTTCTAGTAGCAGCGTTAACACTTCTGCATTGCACATCCTGTGTGGTTTTATGCTGTCTTTTATGATCAAAAACAATATATTAAGCTACACATGTCTATCCAGACAAACAGGAGCTGAATTACCACATGCAATATGGGTACATCAACATTACACCTGGAACCTTAACTTAGGCATTTCCTGATTTTTGGAGACTTCCACTGTGCAATTAACTTTGCATTAACTGGGTTTATTTGCATTTAATGTGCCAGATTTTTTTAAAAAAGGAAAATCATTAAGGCAGCATCAACTCTCAGAATAACCCCATATGATTAAGATGGTTAAGAACCTTTTCTGCTAACTTAAACATTTATGTCAGGATAAGAATTTTGGCTTCCTTACAGCTGCATAAATAAAAACTACCTGAAATCATTACAGTAAAAAGGCTTTAAGGCACAATAGGCATTTATGCTGGGTTAAAGATTTATGTCACCTCAAGTTCTTCAGATCTTAAACTCATGAGCCCAAAGGTTCAAAAAGAGAGGGTGTATAAGTGTGCCCCTAATTTACACACACACACATTATGATTACATCTATCAGGTTTCAAAGCTCAGCTGTTTTTTTACTTGTGTGGGGAAAAAACAAGTGTGACAATTAAAAAGAAAGGAAAGTGATTGTTGGCTTTTTCAACTCACAGAACTAAAAAATGGCTGAAGAGATTTCATTCAAAATTTACAAAACAAACAAACAAACAAACAAAAAAACTCCTTTGGACAGAGCTCAAACATGGAAAATTTCAGCCCAAAAGCTGATTTTTTTCAGAAAGCTAAAATCCAGTGAAAACAAAGCTATAATCATGTAAACTGTTTTTCAGCCTTATTTTAATGGAAACCTAATAGCATCCATGAAACTCTTCAAATATATTGTCAGGATGTTGAGGATGTAGATTGTGTGAATAGTCTGTTTTTATCAATCATTTGCAATAGGAAGACCATGAATGTGGTGTCATCTTATTGTCTCAAATTGTGGTAAAATGGGCACTTTTTAAAGGCCATAGGTCAGTTTATTCCCTCATGTAATACAACTGAATCTTGACTCCTGTTGAACCTCTGAGTTGATGGCATTCACAGGATCTCTGTGTCAAATGAACCCATGTGGTAGGATTGTACAGGGATGTATTTGGCTCTTTGTGTCTTTCAGGAGTTTATCAATGCCACCAAGAGACCCTTTCCATCTGAACTGGAACTAGTAGACTTCAAAGAAAAAACTGAGGAAACCAGGCAGCAGATCAACAAATCTGTTTCGGAACTAACCGATGGCAAGTATAGCTTAATCCAGGAGACCCTACTTAGCGTCTCTGAAGAGAAATGGGAATTCTGTTCCCTTGTGACATTTTTTGTTAACATTTTCAGACAAATATATAGTGAAAGAAACAGGAACATGCTTTTTTCGTGTGGTCCTTAAGATTAATGATGTTAAATATATTCTGACAGAGAAAAGATGCAGTAGTGAAACTGAACTAAGGACTAGGTTGTGAAAGCCTTCCTTATCCTGGTGAGAAATTACACACTTGACATCAATGGGTCAAGCTGAGAGTAATTGCTTTGATGTAAGGAGTTCACATTCTGGCCTAAACAAACATTCAGAGGATCGTATTAATAATTTTAATCCAATATCTGACCTGCTTTAAAGTTATATGCTAATGGAAAAGGTTCCCCAGATTCCACATTTTGTGGGGGGATTTTCAATTAATTTCATATAGGCCATTCATTCCTTGGCTTGTTTGCTGACATAAAGGTGCCAAATGGTGGTGGTGTTTCCTTATCTGGATATGTCTTTATGTAAGAATTGGACTGAGATCACTTACTCATATCAAATAGGCCACCAAACAGCTGTCAGAAGTTAATGATGTTTTGGACACCACCAATGGATGCCAGATTTGAATCAGTGACCAGGAGACTAATGGTCCCAGGGCGGAGCGTGCAGGGGTTGCACTCCTAGCTCTTGCCAGCCTGCTGCTGTGTTTGGTAGCACAGGGCTTGATAGCACTGTGTATTTACTGAGCACTCACAGGATTTCTTGGTCACTAGTACCCCCAGTGGTAGGACTATGAAATTAGATGTACATGATTCACGTTTTCATTCTTTCAGAACTGGCACAGAGGGGATTGTGCAGGTACTGCCTATTTTGTGCCTAAATCTGTGCATAACGAGAAGTTATGAGTCTAGAATACTGTCAATCTAGTTCCTTTCATGACATTGCTAAAATTGTAGAGTGTCTGGAAAAAAACAACAACCCACCTATGACTTTAAAGCACACCATGCGGTACTTGGTAGTGTACTATAACTGAAACAGCACTTCTTGCTTTTTCCCATTCGTCTGATACCATCTCAATCTGAAATTAACAGCAACTAGCTTTGAACTTTGCCTTTTGCTCCCAAATTTACAAACTGTATCTCATAGAAACTTGCTATAGAACGCTGCCGCTCACTAGCCATTACCTTTCTGTGTCTAGTGTCTGAATGGCTGCAGCTTTTTCATAATAGCTCTTGCTATTTACCCATGACCACAATGGATCAAATTCATTAAACTCCATTACGTCCAAGGCAGTTACACCAAAGATGAATTTGGTCTCCAGTCCTTAAAATATTCCTTGTAAAAAATGTAACCAACTATAAAAATAAAATAACCATCTCTAACTATTTCACTAAAAATGAAAGTTCAATAGCTTTTAAGAAATGTCTTTGTTATAATATACCCAATATAGGAAAAATCATCTGGATTCCAACACCACATAAAACACAAAATAAATATTTTGCATCATTTGGAAGTTCAGGTTTTCCCCGCCGAGTTAGGCTACAAATACTAAAATCACAAGTAGCGTGTCTCCCTCTTGAATCTTGTATCTAGCCAACCTTACTATTGTAATCTGGCAGAGTAATCAACTGTTCAAATACCAATATTGCTGTATTCTATTAATGATGTGCTTTTTTAAAAACCGTGCACAGGTAAAATGGAGAACATTTTGAATGAGGGGAGTATAAATGACCAGACTAAGATCCTCCTGGTTAACACAGCTTATTTTGTAACAAATTGGATGAAGAAGTTCCCAGAGGCACAACTCAAAGAATGCCCTTTTAAAATCAACAAGGTATGTTTAAAAAAGGCATTTAAATAAACCTGTTTCAAAGTAAGTAAATGTTTGGAAGAATTGAAATAGAAATCTTCAGTATTACTAGGCTGTCATGGAGCTCTCTACTGAAACTTGTTGTTTTGTGGCCTGGGTGCCTTAAACCAGTTAACATTGTAAAGTGTTGGTGGTTTTATATAAACCTTTCAAAGACTCAGTTTCAAAGACCCCACCTCATCAGTTTCTATGATCTGAAGAAAAATTACCAGATATATTTTTCTCTATGCTTTGAAGTTTACTATACCAACCTTTTTCTTTCTGAGGCCCCCCAAATATGCCATAAAAACTCCACGGCCCACCAGTGCCCCAACAACTGTTTTTCTGCATATAAAAGCCAGGGCCGATGTTAGAGGGTAGGAAGCAGTGCAATTGCCCGGGGACCCACAAAGCTATTTTGCTCAGGCTTTGGCTTCAGCTCCAGATAGCTGGGCTCAGGGCCCTGGGCTTCAGCCCTGCACGGCTTTCTGCCCAGTGCCTCAGTGAATCTAACACTGGCCCTGCTTGGAGGACCCCTGAAACCTGCTTGTGGCCCCCCCAGGGGGCCCTGGACCTCTGGTTGAGAACTGCTGTACTACACTATGACTAGAGTGTCATTGACACCCTAAACTAAAGAGGTAGCCAGTGAAGGGCACAGAATATTGGTGTTATACACTCAGAATGGCTCCCCAGCTCGAGACAAAACACTGCACTAGCTGAAGACTTCAGATACCCTTCAGATACCCTTGAAGATACCCTTCAGATACCCTTGAAGATACCCTTCAGATACCCTTGAAGTAACCTAAAGTTGCTCACATTGCAGAAATCCAGTCTAGAAGTTACAGAATAGGGATTTGTTACAGAATTGGGATTTGTGTCAAAGAGAATGGTCACAGCCTGTGGGCCATGCAGAGACTGAAAAAAGTACAACACAGCACAACTAACTCCTGGTGATGCAGAGACATCAATGACTCCATCATAACCCAGAGACTGTTAACAGCACTGGTGAAGGCTAGACGCTCCTCCCAGAGAAGGCGTACTCACAGTTCCTGCCCATTCCTAAGTCTAAATGCTTCCCCCTACCCATTAGCAACACTTCAATTTTATCGGTGTGGAGACACTAAGCCGGTTTTCTCAAGGGAAAGCACAGACAACAGTGTCTGGGTTCTGCAAGGAGATGGTGCAAAGCTATCTAGATCTTCATGCTAGGGCTTTGGAGCACCTATCTGAAGGTCATCTATAAACTAGGAACTTTTCAGGCCATAATATTTCACTATGTCATCTACTGAAATAGCATGTCCTTGACTTGTGTAATGTGGACCGTTATTTTCTTACTGGGTCAATGATATGTTGGTCCAGCTCAAGATCAGTTAATAGTTTTGTTTGACAGTAGTCAAAATGTGAATGACAGGGAACATTTGGCTGTATTGTATGGTTGGACCCCCATTTCCACCCTTTGGACTAGCACTAAAATAGTTTATGGAAAATGTAAGGTTCTTTATAAAAAAAAGGGGCACTCTTATTGCTTTCCGCTTGTAGCAGAGTTGTTGCTAATTTTTTGCTATCCCATGCTGGTTATGTTGTGCCTCAGCCATTGGCACATCTTTAGATGTTATACATTGTAATTTACAGTGAAACTGGTACCAGAGGCCACCCATCTGAGGCAACCTCCTGTCTTCAGAAACCTCCCCAAAGTGTCCCCCAGTGTATTAAGTAGACTCCTGATCCACCATTATTAGAAGGCCATTTCCACCCATGTTTGTCATTCTGGAATGAGGCCAGACAGGTTTCACTGCATATGAAGGCAAACAAATTCCCCAATCCAGAGAAATGATGCATAGGTACAACTCTCATCCAAGCACACATACTTTCCTTCCTTCCATCCCATTTGTGAAAGAAAGGGGCTGCCAAGTAGTTCCCTGTATGTTTTACAGACTGAAACGAAACCAGTGCAAATGATGAACCTGGAAGCTACATTTTGCCTGGGCTACATAAAGGAATTAAAAATCGCAATCCTTGAGCTGCCTTGCCTCAACAAGCATGTGAGCATGCTCATTCTGCTACCAAAAGAGATTGAGGATGATACCACTGGCTTGGAACAGGTAAGAGAAATAGACAAGGTTTAAGTGTTGTTTCCAAGGGAAGCATTCCATTTACAATAATTCTGCTTCTAAGGTATATTTTCTGTACTACTCTCAAGTTACTAAGAAGGGAACAGGATATTGGTTCCTTAGGACTTAATCATCTCCTTCTGCTTCTCTGCACCTGATGTCATATTTGTTAAATCATGTTTCCACCTCAGCTAAAGGAAATCACTTGGAGTGCTGTGTCTAGGACCAAGTGCTTTTGTAGAGTCCACTAAGTGCCTCACTGCATCTTTAGGCACCTGAATACCTTTAAAAATCTGGCCCAGAGATCTAGTTTCCATGTTAATGTATATGTAGCCTGGTGATTATAGCAAAGCACTTAGGCCCAGATCCACAAAGGTACTTAGGCTTCTAACTTTCACTGAAATTAAAATTTGCAGTGTATTTGTAGCCATGTTGGACCCAGGAAGTTGGAGAGACAAGGTGGGTGAGGTAATATCTTTTATCGGACCAATTTCTGTTGGTGAAAGAGACCAGATTTAGAACTTATTCAGAGTTCTCAAAGTTTGTCTCTTTCACCAACAGAAGTTAGTATCTTTTATTGGACCATCTCACCCACCTTGTCTCTCTATTGAAACAGAGGGTTGTTAGGAACCTAACTACCTTTGTGGGTCTGGGCATTACAGTCATGATTATTGGGTTCTTTTATCAGCTCTGACACGAACTTGTTCAAAGTAAAAAAACAAATCACTTTACTTTTGATACCTCCGTCTCCCTCATTTGTCAATGGTTATGTACTAGTGATTTATTATACAGTTGAGATGCTTAATTAAGGCTTTTAATATCTAATTTTGAGCAGAGGGTGCCTATCTCTAAGAATTTGCTTTTTCGCTGTAACTGCACACAAACTGGAAGAACTATTTAAAATCATCCTCTAAAGATGAACTACTTTAGTGTCACTTTATTGTAAAGTTATACATTGATGTGGTTCACCTCCATTCACAGTTCAGACATTAAGGGTCAAGGAGCCCCACTTACCTCTGTGCTACTCACTGTAAGTAAGGATCTCAGAATCTGGCCCTAATCGTGTTAGCACTAGCATAGGCACATGCAGTTCTGTGGGTACTATCATTTATACATGGAAGTTGTATTCAGCTCATGAGACATCCTTTAATTTAAGTTCGAGATGGATTCCAATGAAATCTCCTGCTCTGCACACCCCTTAGATTTTGGGCCAAATAAAATATCTGGAAACAAACACTGACAAATCTGATCTAAATTAGGGTGACCAGATAGCAAGTGTGAAAAATCGGGATGGGGTGGGGGTGGTAATAGGAGCCCATATTAAAAAAAGCCCCAAAGATAGGGACTGTCCCTATAAAATCAGGACATCTGGTCACCCTAATTTAGATCCAGATCAGAATTTTGAAGCTTTAGTCTGTTGTCTAGTTCAAATGAACATAAGAACATAAGAATGGCCATACCGGGTCAGACCAAAGGTCCATCCTGCCCAGTATCCTGTCTACTGACAGTGGCCAATGCCACATTTCAGAGGGAATGAACAGAACAGGTAATCATCAAGTGATCCATCCCCTGTCGCCCATTCCCAGCTTCTGGCAAACAGAGGCTAGTAATTCCATTGCTTGTGGGCATGGAAATCAAGAGGCCTTGTCTCACATATCAGCTTTGCCTTTTCACTTGCTATGTGGCCTTGGGCAAATCACTTAACCTATGCTTCCCAATTTCCCTTAGGTACTTACCTCACAGGGCTATTGTTATGATTACTCACACAGTACTTGTAATGTGCTAAGGACCAGATTATACTCATTTAATGGAGTTAGTATAGAAACCTACACCAGTGAGTTAAACCAGAGTTATATCAATGGAACTGAAAGCACCATTTACCCTTAGGCATGATAAATACTTTATATCAAGGACAAGTTTAAGTCCCTTATCTTTGGTTTTTGAAGGGAGGAAGGTGGTGGGGAGTGTCTTTTTTCCCCTTAAACTGACCATTAATATGCTCCCTTGCCTTATTCTTTCAGCTTGAACAGGTGCTCACTCCTGAGACGTTAGTACAGTGGACCAATCCCAGTGTGATGGCCAATACCAAAGTGAATGTGTTTCTTCCCAAATTTAAGGTGGAAGGGGATTATGATCTGAAGTCCATTCTGGAAAGCTTGGGGATGACAGATATTTTTAGCGAGAAGGTAGCAGACTTCTCTGAAATGTCTGAGACTAAGGGCGTGGTTTTGTCACAGATCATCCATAGAGTCTCTCTGGAAGTAAATGAAGAAGGTGCTGAATTGGGAGAGGTACCAGGATATCGAATCCTGCAACACAAAGATGAATTTAAAGCTGACCATCCATTTATCTTCTTGTTTAGGCACAACAAAACTCGCAACATTATTCTTTCTGGCAGATTCTGTTCTCCTTAAATAGGGCATATCTACTGAGAAAAGCAGAATCCATTTATTGGTGATTCATATTTCTGTAAAGCTTTGCATCCTGAGTACCACCATTGAAAGGTAATCTAAGATGTTCATATATCAAACAGGCAGCACCGTGTACTTTTCACATGCAGCAGTCATATAAAATGATGCAATTTAACTCCTTTTGTTTCACTCACCTAAAATAAGGAATTTAGCACCACACAGGAAATCTCATGTGTTTCATCAGGAAATACCCCATCTCCAGCAAAAAACAAACGTTCATGTTTCTCTAACGCATTTCTTTTTCTTAAAGAAAATTAAATCAAAGTCCATTTTCCTGGAGGAAGGTGAATTGGAATTGCTGAGGGATCTGGAATTTTCTAATGAAAGCTGGCTCAGTTTTCTATAACTTTACCTTGTGCTGTGTCCAGAATCTTCCCAAACCTTCAAAGTGTATTCCTACTTCAAAAAACAAACAAACCCCAAAACGATTTTGACATTTGGGATTATAGCTCTGATCCTTCGATTGACTGTGCACTGGTGTGCTTGAGTGGAACTTTGTTGGCTTCAGTCAGACTCCATTCGGGTTGAGCGGTGTGTCTACAGTCTGTTGGAGGACTGGGGCTGCCATCTGTAATATGGAGTTAACAATTCTTATTCACCTTCATAAACTGCAGCAATATCTAGGGAAGAAATGTGCTAGATAATAAAATAATTAATGATAATACTGTAGCGTTGTGACGGTAGGCAGGGCCGGTGCAAGGAAGTTTCGCGCCCTAGGCGAAACTTCCTTGCACCAGCCCTGCGCCCCCCCCAACTCACCCCCCCCCCGAGGCAGCCAGCTCCATCTCCCCCCCGCCCCCAAAAACAAATGTTCATGTTTCTCTGATGTATTTCTTTTTCTTAAAGAAAATTAAATCAAAGTCCATTTTCCTGGAGGAAGGTGAATTGGAATTGCTGAGGGATCTGGAATTTTCTAATGAAAGCCGGCTCAGTTTTCTATAACTTTACCTTGTGCTGTGTCCAGAATCTTCCCAAACCTTCAAAGTGTATTCCTACTTCCAAACCCGCCCCCCCGCAAAAAATGATGGGGTGGGCTGGGCTCCCCGCCGGGTTGCGGCGGGCTGGGCTCTGCACCCCCCCCCCCACGGGCCACGGCGGGCTGGGCTCCCCGCCGGGCCACGGCAGGCTCGGCTCCCCGTGTCCCCCCACGGGCCGCGGTGGAATCGGCTCCCCACCGGGCTGCGGTGGGCTGGGCTCCCCGCGCCCCCCGTGCTCCCCCGCGGGCTCGGCTCTCCACACCCCCTCACGGGCCTGGCTCTCCGCACCCCCACCCCGCAGGTTGTGGCGGGCTCGGCTCCCCGCCAGGCCGCGGGGGGCTGGGCACCCTACGCCACCCGCGGCTCGCAGCGGGCTCAGCTCCCCGCCCGCGACGGCCCCCCACCAGTGCCCCCTGCAGCGGCCAGCCCCCGCCCGCAGCAGCTTACCTCAGCCAGGGGCAGAGGCAGCAGCTCATGGGAAGCTGCGTTCTCGGCGGCGAATGCCGCCGGGAGTCTCCACCCCCCAAATGCAGTGGTCGCCTAGTGGGTGCGCCAGCCCTGACCGTAGGCACCAGATCCTCAGCTGGTGACCTCAATGGAGCCATGTTAATTTACACTAGCGTAGGATCTGCCCCCAGTAGCTTGGAAATTCCCTAATAATGCCCCTTAAATAATGAACTCAAGTTGGCAGTGTAAGTGAGCTAAGTGGAAGTGGTGTAGTGGTAAAAAAAGAAGTGGGTAAATTCACCTAGACTGAACTCCATATTTCCCAAATGAGAAGCAGGTAAACTCAGTTTATCCTCGACTACACTACTGCTTAGTGGCAGTTCCAGCTATGAAGAGCCTATATTGTGTATATTATGAAAATGAAAACTGAATGCACCAAACATTTGCTACGGAGCTCGAACTGCCACACGTCTCAAGTTTGTTTTGCCTTTCATTTCTGATTTCAGAGTAGTAGTTAAAGATGATTCCCACAGTTAATGTGATGTGTAAAAAGGAAATCCAGACATTAACATGGATTAGATTAATATATTTAATTCCTGATGCAAGAATGGAAACAAATGATATTTTTTTATGAACAAGGTCTTCGAGCTAAATAAAACAGCACTGTAAGTAGGTTTAATTTTTGGCTAAGGTCTTCCTGCTGCATGTGTTCAGTATTAGTTTACCTTATACCATTCAGAATAAAGCATTATAAAAAGAAGTGTGAGTCGTCTACTTTTAAACTGTGGTTCAAAGGCCAAAAATTGGTTTCTGTTATATTCATGCCCAACCTTTAATCCTGTACTATCGATATTACACACAGATAGGAGCTGGACACACTTTGGATATATTTTTTTTGTTAAAAAAATTGTTGTGTGGTGAAAACAGAAGATCAGAAGGGTGGTTACTGCATCTCCAAATACTGAATGAGTTTTTTTAAGATATTGTGCTAAAGAAGGTTATGTATGAATGGATGATTGATGGGGAGAGATACACAATTAAAATGGTTGGTTAAATAGTGCATCTCTTCCAGCTGTTCAGATCAAATGTAAACCGGAGCTCTATTTGGAGTTCTGCATTTTTCTTGGAACGAGTTTTCAGCAAAATGCCTGCAAAGCCTTCAAAGTCAGTATGGTGCCATTGGTCCTTGTCTTCTAATAGATTGTGGGGTTCTGAACATTCACCTACGCCTAAGAGCCAAGATAACAGACCTAACAGTTCTGGATCACCATGGGAACCAATATATCAGCATTTCACTGTCAAATATACAACACTAATGGTTCAAAATCTGTAATAAGTCCAAACAGATGTAAACGTTACAGGCAAGAGACTTCTTTTGGTACTTCTGAATTGAAAGCAAAGCCAAAGGGGATTCCCAAAGCCCCTCTCAGTGGGAATGCATGTGGCTCAGGCTATGTCTACACTACCACTTATGTCAGTATAACTTATGTCGCTCAGGGGTGTGAATAAACCCAGCCGAGCGACTTAAGTTACACCGACCTAAGCGCCAATGTGGGCAGCGCTATGTTGGTGGGAGAGCTTCTCCCACCAACATAGCTACCACTGCTCATTGGGGGTGATGGGAGATCTCTCGCCCGTCGGCGTAGAGCAGCTCCACTACAGAGCTTACAGCAGTGCAGATGCATAGGTGCAGCTGTGCCGTTGTAAGCTCTCTAGTGTAGCCATAGCCTCAGAAAATATAGGCATCTACCTTCCAGAAACAACATTTCTGCAACAAAGGGGAAAGCCCTGGGTCTAGTGGTTAGAGCAGAGGTGGATAAACTTTTTGGCCCGAGGGCCACATCGAGGTTGCAAAATTGTATGGAGGGCCAGGTAGGGAAGTTTGTGCCTCTCCAAACAGCCTGACCCCACCCTCTATCCAACCCCCCCCCACTTACCACCCCCTGACTGCCCCCCTCAGAACACCCAATCCATCCACTCCCCCCGCTCCTTGTTCCCTGACCATCCCCTCCTGAGACCCCCCACCCTAACTGCCCCCCAAAACCCCACCCCCTACCCAACCCACCCTGCTCCCTATATCCTGACTGCCCCAACCCCTATACATACCCCCGCTCCCTGACAGACTCCCGGGACTCCCACACCTATCCAACCCCTCCGTTTCCCATCCCCTGACCGCCCACCCAGAAACTCCGCCCCATCCAACTGCCCCCTGCTCCCTGTCCCCTGACTGCTCCCTGGGACTCCCTGCCCCTTATCCAACCCCCCGGCCCCGGCCCCCTTACCATGCCGCTCAGAGCAGCATGTCTGGCAACTGCGCGGCCCGCCGGAGCTAGACACGCTGCCCCGTAGGAGCTTGTAGCCCCGTCTCCTTACCATGCCGCTCAGAGCGGCAGGAGCTCAGGCCCTGCCAGAGCCAGCCCCACTGCTGCAGCCCAGGAGCAATGGGCCAGAGCGCTGGTGGTACGCTGAGGCTGCGGGGGAGGCAGAACAGCAGGGGATCAGCTGGGAGTAGGGTGACCAAATGCAAGAACCTAAAAATCGTGACTTGTCCGGGGGATATGGCCCGCGGGCCGTCATTTGCCCATCCCTGGGTTAGAGAGCTGGTTTGCGGGGAGGGATAGCTCAGTGGTTTGAGCATTGGCCTGTTAAACCCAGGGTTGTGAGTTCAATCCTTGAGGGGGCCATTTAGGGATCTGGGGCAAAACTCTGTCAGGGGACAGTACTTGATCCTGCTAGTGAAGGCAGGGGACTGGACTCAATGACCTTTGAAGGTCCTTCCAGTTCTATGAGATAGGCATATCTCCAAATTTAAGACAGGAGTTCTGGGTTTAATTCACAGCTGTACTACAGACTGTGCGTAACCATGGGCAAGCCACGTAAGTCCTGTGCTTCAGTTTCTGCATTTCTAAAATGGTGGCAGTAACACTTAGCAACTTCAGTAGTGTATCTAGAGACTATACAGCAGGGGTCGGCAACCTTTCAGAAGTGGTGTGCCAAGTCTTCATTTATTCACTCTAATTTAAGGTTTCGCGTGCCAGTAATACATTTTAATGTTTTTAGAGGGTCTCTTTCTATAAGTCTATAATATATAACTAAACTATTGCTGTTTGTAAAGTAAATAAGGTTTTTAAAATGTTTAAGAAGCTTCATTTAAAATGAAATTAAAATGCAGAGCCCCCAAGACCGGTGGCCAGGACCCGGGCAGTGAGAGTGCCACTGAAAATCAGCTTGCGTGCCGCCTTCGGCACGTGTGCCATAGGTTGCCTACCCCTGCTATATAGGCTTGTAGATGCTACCATAATACATAGCCATCACAGCTGGGATGGCAAACATTTAGTAGAATCCCTGCCTGGGCCTACAGAAGGGGAAATCGTTCACTTCCCAGCAACCTGCAAATATCTCTCTCCTTCTGAATGGATGTTCTCAATGACAATCAGCTAACAATGTGCAATAAAGTGAGAAACAATTAAGGGTATGTCTACACTGCAATAATAAACCTGCAGTTCTAGCATCCTGTGAGGAGGGAGGGTCCCTGAACTTGAGCTGCAGCCCAAGCCTGAACATTTACACTGCAATCAAACAGCCCTGCAGCCTGAGTCTCAAGAGCCCATGTGGGCTGGCACGGGCCAGCTGTGGTGTCTAATTGGAGTGTAGGCACACTCTAACTGGCTAATCCTTTTGGTGAAGTGATCTTGTGACCAGGAAACCCAGAGCAATAATTATTTTGGCTACAACTATGACTTTCCAAATTCTTTTTTTCATGCCTCCTGCCAGTTTCAGAAGAACAGAGTGTAAAAATATTCTATTTGGTGAGTAAGGCCCAGTTCCACAAAGTGATTTAGGCTCCTAACTTCCACAGATGTCAATGGAAGTTAGGAGCCTAAATATCTAAATATTCACTTGCTGCAACTTGCTTGCTGTTTGAATTAGAAATAGAACATCACACTACATACTCCTCCCGTTACAATTAGAAATCAAGGCTTCTCAGACCTAATGCCACCCCACTGTGAGCTGTTATATCATCTGACCTCACCACCTAATCAGGATTGGGCCTGGATTGTATTTGATGGGAAATCTCATGAGAAACATTTCTGGCAGGTATTGCAGAAAGTGCTGTTGCTGATTCAATAGGTGGTGTGATGTCCTTGGAGACACAGTGGAGCGCCAGAGGGTGCAGCGGAAGATGGAATTGTGATGAATCCCATCTACTTGCAAGTCCATAGAACTGATTGGTTTGGCCACTGGTACCAAGCACTGTTTCATCATACATATCTTCAATCTCCATGTAGCCCCCATTACCACAGTGTCTGATAACTCACAGTCTTTAGCGTATTTATGCTCACAACACCCTTGTGAGGTGGGGGGAAGTGCTATTATCCCCATTTTACAGATGGGGAAAGTGAGGCACAGAAACTAAGTGACTCACCTAAGGCCCTTCATGAAGCCCATGGCAGAGCAGGAACTGAAATGCAGCTTTCCCAAGCCCTAAACCAGTACTCTACTTACTGGACCATCCTGCCTCTACACATAATTCCTTCACATAACTCAGGAAAGAGGCAACATCATTTACCAAACAAGGAAACGCTTTACACATTATTCTTAAAAAACCCAAGTGTAGTACAACAGCCCCACGTGTGGAAAAGAGCATTTTGCACAAAGAGGGGAAATGACTTGGCACACCAGCTTTTCTGCCCCAGGAAAACTTTCTGAAACTATTTGCCTAACTGGAATGCATTAGGCATACAAAATTAAGCATCTTGGTGAGTGAGGGATAATAGTCATCATTCTCAGGGAGAGTCTGGCAGTGTCTAGGGAGGGCCTGAACTCCAGCTGAGACAGAGAAGTCCCAACCAATTTCCCTTTCTTACACTATGCTGCACTACATTAGTGGTATACGTAACCCTTCTGCCAGGTGGAGTCGGCAGCAACGAAGGCCGGGTTCAATACCTAGAGGTTCCTCTTAACAACACAATACAGAACCAGCTTGAGTCCCCACCCAGTAATCTGGGAAAAATACACAGCACCCCTGAGTGCCTCAAAAAGGCCATACTTCCCCTCTTGCGAGCAGTCTGTGTATAGAAAAGAAAACTTTTAATGAGAAAGGGAAAGGAACTCAGCACTCATTTGAGAAAATGCCACAAGCACGATTCAGAAGCACATAACCATAAGCAAAGCTCCCTCCCCAGAGTACGCTGGGCAATGTCCTTTACCTCAGTTTCTCACAGTGCAGTGTGAAAGTCCGGACAAACTAATGTTCCTTTACCATGCCACTCCCCTGTCCCTCCACCGCACCCCACTCACAGTTGTGGTCCTTGGCCAGCAATGACCCAGAGTTCAGAGGTGCATTCATGTGAGTTCACCTCCTGCCTGAGGGGGAGGGAAGACATCAAGCAATGCCTCAGCTGCTGCTGCCATTCACTTTGCATCACTGACCTCCACGCTGCTGTTCACTGCTGCATCGTTGTTCCCTCCATCACTGGGCTGTTATTCACTCCACTGCTGTTAGCTGTTGTGCTATCACTTTCTCTGCTGCCACCAGCCTCCCTACTACTTCCTCTGGGGGTTCTTGAGGTCCCACCACTCAATGCAGCTCTCTGATTTCAGCAGAAGCCACAGTGTTTTCCCCAGGAATTGAAATGGGGGGGGGTGGTGTTGAAATATTCAGGGGGGCGTGAGGGCCGATGAGGGCTGAGACCGTGAGGGCGAAGGTGGGCTGTATGGCACCATAGTAAAAACTGAAAAATGTTTCACGACCATTTTATTAGATTTAACTCATGTTTTAAAACCATCACAAAAATTAAAGTTGGCTACTCAAGCCTACTATGAAGCACTACATCTACATCAGTCTTGGTTTCTTGTAATTTTGCGCTCTTTGGTGTCTTCTTGTGTGTCTGTTACTTCCAGTCCTTCATGATATGCTCATGATCAGGCAGAAGGTGACTTCTTTCAGAACACAAAATTCTATTCCATGAGGAAAATATATGTTCAGCTGTAGCTGTTGTGACTGGGATTATCAAGAGATTAATTCCTACTTTCATCCCAGGAAACATAGCACAAAGATTGGGTCGAACCACTAGTAATGATAAAGAAGTTGAAATTAAATCTTCATTCGTTCATCGTATGATATTCCACTCTGTGTTCAAAATTCTCTATTCTGCCCTGATCACATAGAAACTCCATTGCTGGTAGTGCCTCACTCCACTCAACTGTAGGTGTTTTATAAAACAGGCATCTGTAAAAGCTACGTGGAGGTTGAATAGAATTCAGAAATCTCTATTGTAGATTTGTAAGAATCAAGTCTGTACTTTTTCAGCTGGCTTAACAAACACTTCTTGTCCTCTTCACTTATGGAGTCAATATAAGTACCTTCATTAGTCAACTTCTGGACTGAAGTCTTTGCTTCTTCCAGTACATTTTCAATGGATATCTCTGATTGATCCAAGGATAGCTTCTATTTCTGGACAAAGATCTACTACTGTTGTAGCCGATGCCTGGATTACATTGTTTAATGACCCAAGTGGTTTCAACAGTAGACTTACAAGAGAGAGAATGGTGATAGTCTTCTCTGAACTTAGTAACAAAAGTAGTCCACCAGCCTCACTACTTAGATCTGTCCTATCTTGGTGGATACTTTCTAAAGTCAGTAATAACGGTTGCAGTAATTTTAAGACAACTGCCAAGAATCACTCATGAGAAAGCCAGCAGGTTTTGAACTCATTTGACTCATTTGAACTTCAATCCCAGTGTATCTTCTATTTGTTTCCAAAATGTTCAGTCCTTTTGGACTCTTGCTGAAAAAGAGAGTATAAAAAAGCCATTAAATGTATGGCTTTTTAATGTCATTTGAAAATTCTGCAGCTTGTACTAGTGCTAGCTGGAGTAGATGGCCTCTACAGTGTGTATTAGGAAAGATTAGGGTTATACTTTTCTCTGAGCAAAGCTTGTACTCCACTATGTCTTCCAGAGAAGTTTGTAGCTCCATCAAATGCACGTCTGTTTGAGGTTCAATTTACAAGCATTTAACTCATCTAAGATGTCACAGATGCAGCTGATGTGTCTTCTATAACCTGAACACCTAGAATGCATCTACTGGCCTACCATGGACATCAAGATAACATACGTAATGACTTAATACTTGATGCCTATTTGCATTGGTGCATTTGTCGGCCATGTATGCACATATTTTGAATATAGTGAGAGAATTCTTCACTTTTTCAAATCCTGAGTCTTTCACTGTTGCACCACATGTTTCAAAAGAGTCAGTTGAGTTTTTTGCAGAAAGATAGTGAGCATTGGCCAGTCTTGTTCGGAACCAGTGTCCAGCTTCAGGATTAACAAGTGACAATGCACTTAACATAGGCCTCTAGTTTGTAGAGTGTGATATCTCTTGCTTAAATAGAAAGTATGATGCAATAGCCATGTTGGTTCACATAAACTGAGTTGTGTCTCCAGCATTCTTAACAGCCTCATTAAGTTCTTCTAAAATTGGCTTTGACAGTGACTGGCTTATAAGGCTTTCTGCATGTTGATGCAGTCCAGAAGCATGGTGTTTTGCAGCCTTTTCATATAGGTTGTCAGTATTGGCTTAGCTGATCAGTCTGGCAAACCAAGCTCCTCCACTTTTACTATATAAATCCATGACATGCCCACATCTTAAATACTGCGTGTAGTTCTGGTCACACCATCTCAAAAAAGATATATTGGAATTGAAAAAGGTACAGAGAAGGGCAACAAAAATGATTAGGGGAATGGAACAGATTCCATATGAGGAGAGAAGACTGGGCCTTTTCAGCTTGGAAAAGAGATGACTAAGAGTGGATATGATAGAGTCTTATAAAATCTTGATTGGTGAGGAGAAAATGAATAAGGAAGTGTTATTTATCCCTTCATTTAACACAAGAACCAGGGGTCACCCAATGAAATTAATAGGCAGTAAGTTTAAAACAAAGTTTTAAAGGAAGTATTTCTTCACACAATGCACAGTCACCCGTGGAACTTTTTGCCAGGGATGTTGTGAAGGCCAAAATTATAACAGGGTTAAAAAAAGAACTAGATAAGTTCATGGAGGATAGGTCCATCAATGGCTATTAGCCAGGATGGGCAGGAATGCAACATCATGATCTGAATGTCCCTAGCCTCTGTTCGCCAGAAGCTGGGCGTGGACGACAAGGGATGGATCAATCGAAGAGTCCTTGTTCTGTTCATTCCCTCTGAAGCACCTGGAACAGTCACTGTTGGAAGACAGGATACTGGGATAGATGGACCATTGATCTGACCCAATATAGCCATTCTTACATAAAAATAATTATAATAATAAAGAAGTCAGAAACTCCCCAAGATAATGACCTCTTGAGACAGCGATGATGTGAGATAATGATCTTGGCAAATAATGCATTTTTAAAACCTTGGCCTATTAGGAAACATATATTTATATAAGTTTCCCAGTCACAAATATAGCTTCTGGAGAAAGGTCACTAAAACATAGTCCAATTAGGGTGACCAGAAAGCAAGTGTGAAAAATCGAGACGGGGGTGGGGAGTAATAGGAGCCTATATAAGAAAAAGACCCAAAAATCGGGACTGTCCCTATAAAATCGGGACATCTAGTCACCCTAAGTCCAATGCTCTGGCCGCTGTTGTTTGTCATGCCACCGTTCACTCTATTGCTCTGCCTAGGGTGACCAGACAGCAAATGTGAAAAATCGGGACGGGGTGGGGGGTAATAGGAGCCTATATAAGAAAAAGACCCAAAAATTGGGACTGTCCCTATAAATCAGGACATCTGGTCACCCTAGCTCTGCCCCAATAGCCCTACACTGTCATCTTCTGCTGCCACCTGCCACTGTGACTTCTGTGAATCGGTCTCTTGCGGTTCCACCCAACTCTCAGTGATTTCAGCTCTTCGGGGTGGGGAGAATCTCGGTGCTAGTGCAGACTGGGGCATCTCTTCCACAGAAACACTGTCCCACAACAGATCTAAGCACTTAGATCTGATTATCAGAGATTTCCGCTCTAGAGGTCACTTAACAAACCAAAAGATTCTCTATGAAGCCTAATCAGCTCTGTCTTTAAACAGTGGAGAGGCGCAGGTCAAATAGTACTTCTGACTCAGGCAGATCATCAAGCAAAACACCTGTCCCCACCCTCTCTCTTGATGCCATCAATCAGCAAAGGCTAAGGACAGTTCTACTGTCCTTTACTCGAACAATAAAAACAACATTTCATTACCACCCTCATCCAAGTGATTTGTAACCCAACCCCAGCCAAAATCTATCACTTGGGCAACACAGCTCTGTTTGCTGGATACCTAGGTAGATTAGGTGTGAATGTAAATACAATCTGGTCCTGAAGCCTTTCCCCCCAGACCCCAGCTCATCACTAGCTGTCAGGGAGAGCTCATTTAGACTTTGCTTAAAAATCATAATTTGAAATTATTAGGTTGGCCAACATCACCTAAATGAATGCACCGATAGTCACAAAAAACAAAAGCTGTATAAGGAAGCTAGTTTGTGTTCATACTTTTCAAACCTATTATACTTTTTCAGATACATGTATTTTATCATATACTTTATATGCTTTTCAAGTGTGTATTAATGGTTCAATTTCAATTCAAATTCCCAAACAATCACTAAAGTGGCAACACTGCATGTAAGTAGTTCATAAAACTGGGTGGGGGAGGTGTTGGGAAAATTCAGGGGGGTGGGGTGGGAAAATTCGGGGGGGTGGACACCCCCCCTGGGGGGTTGAGGGAAATCCCTGGAGAGCTCCCTAATGGACTGAAATATAAAGTTAGCTATAGAGATTATTAAAAAACAAAGCATACACACAGTGACAGTGATAGTACAGTGTCTGTACAATGCATGGAGACATAGTTATATGATGCCCATTAGCATTTATGAAAGTCACATAACCAAAAAGTCCCATATATCATACTGACAGTTTGCCCCAAATGTGTAGAACTAGTGATTCCAATATTGGTTGATATTGTTAGTTTGAAAATTCTTTGTATTGTTGCACATGAAGCAGGTAAAATTAACACAACATGAGGTGAAGTGAGTTATTTAAAGGAAGTTAAGCAGGGCGTCAGTAATTTTGGGCACAGTTTTGCAAGGTGCTTATTACCTGTGAGAGTTAAGAATATATGAATATAAGAACAGCCACACTGGATCAGACCAATGATACATCTAGCCCAGTCTCCTGTCTTCTGACAGTGACCAGTGCCAGATGCTTCAGGAGGAATGAACAGAATTTATCAGGTGATTCATCCCCTGTCATTCAGTCCCAGTTTCTGGCAGTGAGAGGTTTAGGGAAACCCAGAGCATGGGGTCACATCCCTTATCACCTTGGCTAATAGCCATTGATGGACCTATCCTCGGCAAGGGAGAGACCACTTTGAAGTCACTAGCTCAGCATCTCTGGCCTCCTAGGTTAATTTTATGGTACTAATTTCTGTTATCTTGATAGACCAGAGGTGGGTAAACTACAGTCCACGGGCCACGTCCAGCATGCGGGACCCTCCTGCCCGGCCCCTGAGCTCCTGGCCCGGGAGGCTACCTCCAGCCCCTCCCCTGCTGTTCCCCCTTCCCCACAGCCTCAGCGCGCCGCGCCACCGGCACAATGCTCTGGGTGGCGGGGCTGGGAGCTCCTGCGGCAGCACAGCAGCAAAGCCTGGCTTGACCTGGTGCTCTGTGCTGCGTGGTGGCGGCGGCGTGACCCAGCTTCAGCCGGGCAGTGCGGCTGTAGCGCCACCAGCCACCAGTGCTCCCCTCGTCGCGCGCCCAACTCACCTTTCCACCTCCCGAGGCTCCGCTGGACGTGAAGTGAAAGCCACTAGCCGCTTTTCTTGGCTCCCTCCAGCTGGTCGGCAGTGCCTCGGGGGAGGGGTATGGAGGTGGAGGCAACATGGAACAAGGAAACAAAGAGAAACAGAAGAAGCAAAGGAAGGGAGAAGATAATATGATTCCACGGGAATTGAACCAAAAAAGGGGAGGTAAATGTGAAAGCAGAGGAGTGAGAAGAAAGCTTATGCTGCTTTTCAAAAGAAGTAAGCTGTAAACTTCTTAAAGTCCTCAGGAAAAATCCTTGGTGCAAAAAACAACACCACACAACAAAAACACTAACCTAGGAACTATCCTTGCAACAAAGCCTAATGCCAACTCTGTCCACATATCTATTCAAGCGACACCATCATAGGACCTAATCACATCAGCCACGCCAGCAGGAGCTCGTTCACCTGCACATCTACCAGCGTGATGTATGCCATCATGTGCCAGCAATGCCCCTCTGCCATGTACATTGACCAAACCAGACAGTCTCTATGCAAAAGAATAAATGGACACAAATCTGACATCAAGAATCATAACAGTCAAAAACCAGTAGGAGAACACTTCAACCTCTCTGGTCACTCAATAACAGACTTAAAGGTGGCAATTCTGCAACAGAAAAGCTTCAAAAACAGACTCCAGTGAGAAACTGCTGAACTGGAATTAATTTGCAAATTAGATACCATTAACTTTAGCTTGAATAGAGACTGGGAGTGGCTGGGTCATTACACAAATTGAATCTATTTCCCCAAGTTAAGTATCCTCACACCTTCTTGTCAACTGTCTGAAATGGGCCACCTTGATTATCACTACAAATGTTTTTTTCTGCTGCTGATAATAGCTCATCTTAATTAATTAGCCTCTTAGAGTTGGTATGGCAACTTCTACCTTTTCATGTTCTGTGTGTATATATATCCTCATACTGTAAGTTCCATTCTATGCATCTGATGAAGTGAGCTGTAGCCCACGAAAGCTTATGCTAAAATAAATGTGTTTAGTCTCTAGGGTGCCACAAGTACTCCTCATTCTTTTTTACGGATACAGACTAACACGGCTGCTACTCTAAAAAAAAAAAAAGCTGGATGGCTGATGTCACTATGGGGCAGAGTTACAATTGACCTTAACTGTGGATTCCATATTTCACATGTTTGGGTTCTTTTGAGTTTAACCTTCACTCTGAACAATCTAATGGTTGTTTCTTTATTAATGATAAAGGCAATGTTCTGCTAAGCCTTTTCTTACCATTGAACTACCTATATTTACATTGCACTCCAGCCTAGCACACATCTTTGTCTTGGAATGCATCCTGTGCTGCTTATCTGACTCCTTGCTTATACACACTATGTCTAAGCAGGGTCTGAATGAGCTCTCCCCTGACATCTAGTGATGAGCTGGGGGAAAAGACTTTAGGAACCAACCTTGTTTGCAAAGACATGTCTACTCTGCCTAGGTGCTCAGCATCATGGAACAGATTTGCCCAAATGATCACTTTTGACTGGTGTTGGATTGCAAGTCACTTTGGTGTTGAGTGCAGAAGTGATGAAAGGTTGTTGTCCTTGGTATGTGAGCTGGGGGCAGGAGGCTGTGCTTGACCTGCCCTTGTTGAAGGCTTCACCCTCAACTGAACTGCACTTGCTAAGCAGGGGCTAGGGAGGCCAACTCCCAGTAAAAGGGAGAGAGGTGTGGGGACAGGTGTTTGTACCTGGTGGTGTGAGACCCAGAGCTAGAGTCTAGCCCTGCTTTAGCCCCTTTCTGTTGCTCTAGAGCAGTCCATGTATTGTAAAGCGAGCAGAGCGGCTCCCCAGGGAATTTCCCCAGTGTAGGCATTGTAAAACGGGTGAAAAACACCGATACCGCTGCCTCCTGCACAGCCAATGGTTGTGACAAGGTGTGAATGTGAGCTGGAGGGGGGGTGTCCACCAGATCAGCCCAAATTCTGGAAAACATAAAGATGGCTTAATGCCATCGTTGCTCCCCTCCCTAGCCTGTGCCCTCTGTGCTGCGGCTCCTGAGACAAACACCTCACCTGGATCACCTGGATCGATCGGACTTCAGCTGTCGTTAAGACTGCGCCGATCACAACACGTCTGCCATTCTTCTCGCACTCTTGCCTTTCTTCTCCACGTTCGTCCGAAACGTTTAACGATGTCATCTTCCCATCTTCTTGGAGGCCGACTGGGGGGTCTTTCCTGTTCTCGCGGGTACCACTCAGCAATGATTGCGGTCCACCTGTTATCCGTGAGCCGTGCTGTGTGGCCCGCCCATCGCATCTTGTTATGTCTGCTTTCCACGACAATATCTTTCACACCGCTGCGTTCTCTGATGATTTCATTTGGTATACCATCCAGAAGGGAGATTCCCAACATAGCTCGTTCCATTGCCCTTTCAGCTACCAACAGCCGTTGCTCTTCTCTCTTCGTCAGTGCCCACGTTTCACTGCCATACAGCATGGCTGGCAGCACTGCTGAATTGAAAATATTTTTACGTGTGGTCTTGTCAATTTTTCCTTTGAGGACGTCCTTGATGGAATTAAACGCACACCATCCTGCCCGAATCCTGCGCGAGAGTTCTCCGTTCAGGTCTTGGCGCATATTAACTTCTTGGCCCAAATATATGTACTGTTCCACTTCTTCGATGTCTTCTCCTGTTACCGTTATTCGGGCTTTTCATAAGACGTCTGATCGCATATATTTCGTTTTGCAGCGGTTCATTTTCAGGCCGACCTGACTACTTTTCTTGTCGAGTCTTCGTAGCATGCTCTGCAGTTGGTTGGTGCTTTTGGCAATTAGTACAATGTCGTCTGCAAATCTGAGATGAGATAATCTCTCTCCGTTTATGTTGACACCACTCCTCCAATTGATCTTGTTCATAACCATTTCGAGGCAGGCGGTGAATAGTTTCGGTGAAATTGTATCGCCTTGCTTTACGCCTTTCTCGATTGGGATGCGGAGGGGAGTTTCAAGGAGAGTAATGTCTGTTGTACATCCAGTATTCGCTTCCTTCAACAAACTAATGTACTGCGTGTTAATGCCCTGCTCTGCGAGCGCCTTTAATATTGCGTTAAACTCAACACTATTGAAGGCCTTTTCATAGTCGACAAAAGCAATGCACAGCGGGAGTTTGTATTCCCTCGCTCTTTCTAGGAGCTGGCTAAGGGTAAATATATGGTCGATTGTACTGAAATTTCTTCAAAACCCTGCCTGCTCTCTCGGCTGTTGTTCATCCAGACTCTGCGAAAGTCGATTCGTTATCACCTTTGTGAAGAGCTTGTAGATGTGAGAGAGCAGGCATATAGGGCGGTAGTTCTTAAGATTTTCTCGATCACCCTTCTTGTGCAGCAAGATGGTATTCGACTCCTTCCAGCTTGATGGTATTTTTCCTTCTTCAAGATATCGACTGAATCTTAAAGCGAGGGCCTTCCAAAGTTTTTCACCTCCTGCATAAATCATTTCTGACGTTATTCCATCTTTGCCTGGAGCTTTTCCCTTCTTCATCTGGTGTAGTGCGCTTCGGACTTCGCTGACGATTATTGGGGGAACGTGTTCTTCTGACTCTTCGAGGGTTGGGAGAGGAACGTTGATTCTTGATTTGAACAGTTCTGTATAGAAGTCCTTGCAGACCTCCTCCATCCCTGCTCTGTCGATTACTGTCTCTCCATCCTTGTTCTTCAATGCTGTTACGCTCACTCTATACTGCGTCAATTCCCGCTTGCATGTCCTGAGGCTCTTGCGTGATTCAGCTGTTTTAAGGAGCTTTTCTTTCCGGAAGTTCTCAAAGTCATCCTTCAGTTTTCGCCGTATAAGCTTGCACAGAATGGAGTACTCGAGGTTGTTATCCGAGCTCCTTTTCATGTTTCTCCGCTTCTCCAACAAGCTTTTCGTTTCAATCGAGATTCTTCCCTTCGCCTTCTTCAGCTTTTTAATTCTACGCTGAGACAAACAGCGTAGAATATTGCCCCAGGGTCTATTCCGAGTTCTGACAGGCGTGATTATACGCATCCTCTTCATTATCCTGTATGTAGAATTGGGGAATGATTCTTGTCTGCCTCCTAATTTATCAGCGTGAGGCGTTACTCCATAATAAAGAATGTCAAGTGCACAGGATTGTTAACACCAGCCAGTGGGAGAGCTGAGATAAGAAGTAGTGGTCTCTTTGGCTAGTTCAACGCGTATGGCAGCATGGTGACCAGATGTCCCGACTTTATAGGGAGAGTCCCGATCTTCGGGGCTTTTTCTTATATAGGCGCCTATTACCCCGCACAATCTGTCCCGATTTTTCATACTTGCTATCTGGGCACCCTCCTGAGATACCATAGTATTTACCTATGCGTAAATAGGCTATATTGGTGCATGGCAATTGGTGAGAAATGTTGACATTTTAATGGCTATTACTGTATTTCTGTATTTAATTAGGTGTGAGGTTTCTGTGTATTGTGAAAATGGACATTTTCTTATCTTAAAAGTTAAATAATTTAAACCGCTCAACACCCAGAAATCCACAACAATCTCCCTAGGGATCTCAATCCAGTCTGGGTAATGCAGTTATACAGCAATTCAATTTGTTATGTTTGAAGAAAATTATAGGATGTAGGCAAGAGGAAATGCCTTGAGGCAACATCCATGCTAATAGCTTGGAGTAAGGTGGGATTTGTAAAATGTTCCCTGGCACTGGTGGAAAGTTGATTCTGTTTTCTATAAAGATGACTGGATTTGGAAATAAAAGCCCGATCTTCACATTACATGGAAACATTTTTTTGTTGCAGAAGCCAACTGCCTCTTCCATATATTTTTTCAGCTTTGAAAACAGATCTTTATTTGGTTTTTCAAAGCTGGAGATCGGTGAATGTGTGAGGCTGCAATATAGAACAGAAAATGGATTTAAAAGGTGACATGCACTTTTAAATTTCTGTGCATTCTGGAGTATCTTCTGTCACCAAAAGTCAGGTATTTAATTATATGAATATATTTATCCTAAAATTAAACGTTAAAAATTATTTGCCATGTTTACTTTGAATCTGGTGTATGTTCCTTAGCTTTCATTAAAACATTCTTGCTTCCTGTCAATGTTTTTCTCTCTCTCAAATATTGTTGACTAAAAAAGAAAAGGAAGGAAGTTGCCTTGAATCTTCTAACCTTGGCCATCATTAGTGGTGTTTCTAAAGAAAACATCTTGTTTTCCATTTCTGTATAAGCGCTGCTATACTTCATCAAACAGTTACAGACCGACACATCAGGCTGCCTAAGACTTTTAGCTAAAAGGAATAAAATGTGCAAAATCCATCTTTGTTTTTTCCTTTTGAGATTTTGAAACCGAAAAATGGCATTTCACTCGCTCATGGTACATTTTCTTCAGACTCCTTACTCACTTCGTCAGAAGCTTTTCTAGGAATTCTTGAGGAAGTGGGAGGAATTGAAAAATGGTCAAGCCACGGTTTCCTTTAATACTCTCAGGCTCAAATGTTCAGCTTAGTGACGGATTGTGAAAATGGCCTCACTGTTCACCATTTCCTAGCAGGTTCCAACTCGATGCTAAAGAGTTGAGATCTGTACAGTTAATGTACTAAAGGAACCCAAGAGGTGTTGGTAAATAAACATATTTTTTTGAACTTTTGCTGAAGCCAACAAAAACATTTTCTCAAGCCAGGAAGAGTACTGAACACTAGCTAACCACGGGATGCATTGCCTTTGTTAATTTCACTGTGACTTTGGAGTTAGAATAAAGAGAAAGGAGCTGTCTGGTTAGGAAACCTCTCACTCTGACCTTGTGACCCTAGACCAGTGGTGGGCAACCTGCAGCTCGTCAGGGTAATCCACTGGCAGTTTACATTGACCGTCCACAGGCATGGCTGCCCGCAACCCCCAGTGGCTGCGGTTCACCATTTCTGACCAATGGGAGCTGCGGGAAGCATTGTGAGGAAATGTTGTGAGATGTTGAAAGAGGTTCAGGAGAACTTTATACCTTTCTTCGAAAGGTGATTATCTGGCAATGAACAACTACTGCAGCATTTCGGTCCAAGTGAAGATGAAATACAAGGAAAAATGTTTTAATGCAGGAGGATATGTTATATGTATCTCACTTGTTACTACTTGTCACTGCTTTCAGACTACAAGCAAACCTCTGCAGATGATATACCATAAGGGCGAGTATAAAATAGCTACAATAGAGGAGCATCACAGTCAGATGCTTGAACTCCCATACAAGGGTGATGACCTGAGTATGTATATACTGCTGCCAAAAGACTACACGGGTCTAACACAGGTACAGTTACCTATGATGAGATAGTAATCTTATAACCAGAATATGAACATGGACAGACAGTACAGGACAAAATTACCTTTCCTCTTCCTTGTTGCAGAGTATGCAGCATGTTGAATAGTAAATCTGAAGGCAGGCTGCTTATGTTTATGTGTCTACTGAATTTTCAGAGAATAAACAATTAGACGGCCTTTCTATTCTCAAAGTAGGGCACAGTGACAATGTAATTAATACCTAATTGCTACATTTTTTATATTATCAACCTTTCTAAACAGTTAATACCCACACAGACTAGTCTCAAATGAATAAATACTAAATGCAAACAATATAGGTAACACATCGGCAGATCCACAGAGGCTGTCTGCCACATATTGCTGCCAGACTTAACATCTGATCCAGCTCCCTAACCCTTCTCCCATACAATTCAATTGCAAAACACCCACTGACTTCACTGGTGCAGCATCAAGCCCTTTAGCTTTAACGGTAGAGGTCTGAGCACTGAAGTTAGAAGTTCCACCATTGACCCCCACTGGTGACTCAGCATTGTGGTCATTATATTTACATTAGAAAGAAAAGAAAACAAGATTCTATAATCAGCACTGGACAAACTTATTTGGAAATCTTTAGGATACAGCTAATGAAGATAAAAGTCCTGCGACCGAGGGGCTAAAAATTGAACAGTACATGTTCAGGCTTAGGCTGGAGCCCAAGCGCTAGGCCCCTGGGAGGGTGGCGGGTCCCAGAGTTTGGGCTCCAGCTTGCGTCCAAACATCCACACAGCAATTTTTCAGCCATGCAGCCCAAGTCAGCTGACACGAGCTAGCTGTGGGGTTTTTATTCCTTTGTAGACAGACTCTTAGTGTACGTCATGCTACTGACCCCAGTAGTATTGTAAGAATCATACCTGATGTGGCTACCACAGTGTGAATGAAAAATCATTTTTCCAATTTCTCACACAGTTCCCTGTCTTGTTGATTTTGAGGCATAACCACAAGATTCTGATTCCCATGTATCTTTGTACCTGTAGCTGGAAAAGGAACTTACCTATAAGAAATTAACAACTTGGATCAGCCCCGACCATTTGAAAGAAGATGAAGTGGAGGTCGATTAAACAGTTACTTTTTTGACTACAGCAACCCTCTAAACTTTACGTTGCTGTTGATGTTTGGAAGTAATTATATGAGTAATAGTCACAAAGCTGAAGAGAAACCTGGGTAACAATGTACTGTATAAAACGACGCTCCAAACGGAGTAGCTGAACAGTGGGCTAGCGGCGTTCCAAGCGGGACAGCGGAACAGCGGGAATTGGAGTGAGCTGTGCTTTCCCTCCTCGACACTGCTATTTTTAGCAGTGTAGTGTCCTGGATGTGAGAGACTCAAGTTTAAATCCCTCCTCTGTTTGAAGTGGTACAGGGATCTGAACACAGGACTCTGCAGTGGGGCTCTTTGAAACTCTGCTGTTGAAGAGGGTCCACCTTTAAATAAAATAATTAAGTAGTCATTGGGCCAAAAAGAGTTATGAGATGATGGTTATGGCATTTACATGGCAGGGAATAGACCTGGGGTCAAATCCCTGTTCTAAGGATTATTTAATTATTTTATAAAAAAATGGAACAGCCTCAGAAGCAGAGATTCAGAGAACCTCCCCCCAGCCCATTGGCTGTAGACACTCACCTTGGGTTGGTAGTGGGGGACCTGAGTTCAAATCCCTCCTCCGCTTCAAGCAGAGGAGGGATTTGACTCTAGCTATGCAAAATAAATATAGCAAGGGATAGCCGCTGTTCCGCTGCCCCGCTCGGAGCGCCGCAAGCCCGTTGTCCCGCTGTCCCACTACCCCGTTCGGAGCGCCGCAAGCCCGCTGTCCCGCTCGTAGCGCTGCAAGCCCGCTGTCCCGCTGTCCAACTGCTCCGCTCCTAGCGCCACAAGCCAGCTGTCCCACTGTCCCGCTGCCCCCGTTTGGAGCGCCGCAAGCCCGCTGTCCCGCTGCCCCGCTCGGAATGCTGCAAGCCCGCTGTTCCGCTGCCCCGCTCGGAGCATCGTTTTATACAGTACATTATTGTTACCCAGGTTTATCTTCAGCTTTGTAACTATTACTTATATATATTCTTCCTGACACAAGGAAGAAAGGAGAGCAGTAGAACAGAGACCCTGGACTTCAGAAAAGCAGACTTTGACTCCCTCAGGCAAGGTCCCCTGGGAGAATAACATGACGGGGAAAGGAGTCGAGGAGAGCTGGCTGTATTTTAAAGAATCCTTATTGAGGTTGCAGGAACAAACCATCCTGATGTGTCGAAAGAAAAGTAAATATGGCAGGCGACCAGCTTGGCTTAACAGTGAAATCCTTGCTCATCTTAAACACAAAAAAACAGCTTACAAGAAGTGGAAGATTGGACAAATGACCAGGGAGGAGTATAAAAATATTGTTCAGGCATGCAGGAGTGAAATTAGGAAGGCCAAATCACACTTGGAGTTGCAGCTAGCCAGAGATGTTAGGAGTAACAAGAAGCCTGATGTGTCGGTCTGTAACTGTTTGATGAAGTATAGCAGCGCTTATACAGAAATGGAAAACAAGATGTTTTCTTTAGAAACACCACTAATGATGGCCAAGGTTAGAAGATTCAAGGCAACTTCCTTCCTTTTCTTTTTTAGTCAACAATATTTGAGAGAGAGAAAAACATTGACAGGAAGCAAGAATGTTTTAATGAAAGCTAAGGAACATACACCAGATTCAAAGTAAACATGGCAAATAATTTTTAACGTTTAATTTTAGGATAAATATATTCATATAATTAAATACCTGACTTTTGGTGACAGAAGATACTCCAGAATGCACAGAAATTTAAAAGTGCATGTCACCTTTTAAATCCATTTTCTGTTCTATATTGCAGCCTCACACATTCACCGATCTCCAGCTTTGAAAAACCAAATAAAGATCTGTTTTCAAAGCTGAAAAAATATATGGAAGAGGCAGTTGGCTTCTGCAACAAAAAAATGTTTCCATGTAATGTGAAGATCGGGCTTTTATTTCCAAATCCAGTCATCTTTATAGAAAACAGAATCAACTTTCCACCAGTGCCAGGGAACATTTTACAAATCCCACCTTACTCCAAGCTATTAGCATGGATGTTGCCTCAAGGCATTTCCTCTTGCCTACATCCTATAATTTTCTTCAAACATAACAAATTGAATTGCTGTATAACTGCATTACCCAGACTGGATTGAGATCCCTAGGGAGATTGTTGTGGATTTCTGGGTGTTGAGCGGTTTAAATTATTTAACTTTTAAGATAAGAAAATGTCCATTTTCACAATACACAGAAACCTCACACCTAATTAAATACAGAAATACAGTAATAGCCATTAAAATGTCAACATTTCTCACCAATTGCCATGCACCAATATAGCCTATTTACGCATAGGTAAATACTATGGTATCTCAGGAGGGTGCCCAGATAGCAAGTATGAAAAATCGGGACAGATTGTGCGGGGTAATAGGCGCCTATATAAGAAAAAGCCCCGAAGATCGGGACTCTCCCTATAAAGTCGGGACATCTGGTCACCATGCTGCCATACGCGTTGAACTAGCCAAAGAGACCACTACTTCTTATCTCAGCTCTCCCACTGGCTGGTGTTAACAATCCTGTGCACTTGACATTCTTTATTATGGAGTAACGCCTCACGCTGATAAATTAGGAGGCAGACAAGAATCATTCCCCAATTCTACATACAGGATAATGAAGAGGATGCGTATAATCACGCCTGTCAGAACTCGGAATAGACCCTGGGGCAATATTCTACGCTGTTTGTCTCAGCGTAGAATTAAAAAGCTGAAGAAGGCGAAGGGAAGAATCTCGATTGAAACGAAAAGCTTGTTGGAGAAGCGGAGAAACATGAAAAGGAGCTCGGATAACAACCTCGAGTACTCCATTCTGTGCAAGCTTATACGGCGAAAACTGAAGGATGACTTTGAGAACTTCCGGAAAGAAAAGCTCCTTAAAACAGCTGAATCACGCAAGAGCCTCAGGACATGCAAGCGGGAATTGACGCAGTATAGAGTGAGCGTAACAGCATTGAAGAACAAGGATGGAGAGACAGTAATCGACAGAGCAGGGATGGAGGAGGTCTGCAAGGACTTCTATACAGAACTGTTCAAATCAAGAATCAACGTTCCTCTCCCAACCCTCGAAGAGTCAGAAGAACACGTTCCCCCAATAATCGTCAGCGAAGTCCGAAGCGCACTACACCAGATGAAGAAGGGAAAAGCTCCAGGCAAAGATGGAATAACGTCAGAAATGATTTATGCAGGAGGTGAAAAACTTTGGAAGGCCCTCGCTTTAAGATTCAGTCGATATCTTGAAGAAGGAAAAATACCATCAAGCTGGAAGGAGTCGAATACCATCTTGCTGCACAAGAAGGGTGATCGAGAAAATCTTAAGAACTACCGCCCTATATGCCTGCTCTCTCACATCTACAAGCTCTTCACAAAGGTGATAACGAATCGACTTTCGCAGAGTCTGGATGAACAACAGCCGAGAGAGCAGGCAGGGTTTTGAAGAAATTTCAGTACAATCGACCATATATTTACCCTTAGCCAGCTCCTAGAAAGAGCGAGGGAATACAAACTCCCGCTGTGCATTGCTTTTGTCGACTATGAAAAGGCCTTCAATAGTGTTGAGTTTAACGCAATATTAAAGGCGCTCGCAGAGCAGGGCATTAACACGCAGTACATTAGTTTGTTGAAGGAAGCGAATACTGGATGTACAACAGACATTACTCTCCTTGAAACTCCCCTCCGCATCCCAATCGAGAAAGGCGTAAAGCAAGGCGATACAATTTCACCGAAACTATTCACCGCCTGCCTCGAAATGGTTATGAACAAGATCAATTGGAGGAGTGGTGTCAACATAAACGGAGAGAGATTATCTCATCTCAGATTTGCAGACGACATTGTACTAATTGCCAAAAGCACCAACCAACTGCAGAGCATGCTACGAAGACTCGACAAGAAAAGTAGTCAGGTCGGCCTGAAAATGAACCGCTGCAAAACGAAATATATGCGATCAGACGTCTTATGAAAAGCCCGAATAACGGTAACAGGAGAAGACATCGAAGAAGTGGAACAGTACATATATTTGGGCCAAGAAGTTAATATGCGCCAAGACCTGAACGGAGAACTCTCGCGCAGGATTCGGGCAGGATGGTGTGCGTTTAATTCCATCAAGGACGTCCTCAAAGGAAAAATTGACAAGACCACACGTAAAAATATTTTCAATTCAGCAGTGCTGCCAGCCATGCTGTATGGCAGTGAAACGTGGGCACTGACGAAGAGAGAAGAGCAACGGCTGTTGGTAGCTGAAAGGGCAATGGAACGAGCTATGTTGGGAATCTCCCTTCTGGATGGTATACCAAATGAAATCATCAGAGAACGCAGCGGTGTGAAAGATATTGTCGTGGAAAGCAGACATAACAAGATGCGATGGGCGGGCCACACAGCACGGCTCACGGATAACAGGTGGACCGCAATCATTGCTGAGTGGTACCCGCGAGAACAGGAAAGACCCCCCAGTCGGCCTCCAAGAAGATGGGAAGATGACATCGTTAAACGTTTCGGACGAACGTGGAGAAGAAAGGCAAGAGTGCGAGAAGAATGGCAGACGTGTTGTGATCGGCGCAGTCTTAACGACAGCTGAAGTCCGATCGATCCAGGTGATCCAGGTGAGGTGTTTGTCTCAGGAGCCGCAGCACAGAGGGCACAGGCTAGGGAGGGGAGCAACGATGGCATTAAGCCATCTTTATGTTTTCCAGAATTTGGGCTGATCTGGTGGACACCCCCCCTCCAGCTCACATTCACACCTTGTCACAACCATTGGCTGTGCAGGAGGCAGCGGTATCGGTGTTTTTCACCCGTTTTACAATGCCTACACTGGGGAAATTCCCTGGGGAGCCGCTCTGCTCGCTTTACAATACATGGACTGCTCTAGAGCAACAGAAAGGGGCTAAAGCAGGGCTAGACTCTAGCTCTGGGTCTCACACCACCAGGTACAAACACCTGTCCCCACACCTCTCTCCCTTTTACTGGGAGTTGGCCTCCCTAGCCCCTGCTTAGCAAGTGCAGTTCAGTTGAGGGTGAAGCCTTCAACAAGGGCAGGTCAAGCACAGCCTCCTGCCCCCAGCTCACATACCAAGGACAACAACCTTTCATCACTTCTGCACTCAACACCAAAGTGACTTGCAATCCAACACCAGTCAAAAGTGATCATTTGGGCAAATCTGTTCCATGATGCTGAGCACCTAGGCAGAGTAGACATGTCTTTGCAAACAAGGTTGGTTCCTAAAGTCTTTTCCCCCAGCTCATCACTAGATGTCAGGGGAGAGCTCATTCAGACCCTGCTTAGACATAGTGTGTATAAGCAAGGAGTCAGATAAGCAGCACAGGATGCATTCCAAGACAAAGATGTGTGCTAGGCTGGAGTGCAATGTAAATATAGGTAGTTCAATGGTAAGAAAAGGCTTAGCAGAACATTGCCTTTATCATTAATAAAGAAACAACCATTAGATTGTTCAGAGTGAAGGTTAAACTCAAAAGAACCCAAACATGTGAAATATGGAATCCACAGTTAAGGTCAATTGTAACTCTGCCCCATAGTGACATCAGCCATCCAGCTTTTTTTTTTTTTAGAGTAGCAGCCGTGTTAGTCTGTATCCGTAAAAAAGAATGAGGAGTACTTGTGGCACCCTAGAGACTAAACACATTTATTTTAGCATAAGCTTTCGTGGGCTACAGCTCACTTCATCAGATGCATAGAATGGAACTTACAGTATGAGGATATATATACACACAGAACATGAAAAGGTAGAAGTTGCCATACCAACTCTAAGAGGCTAATTAATTAAGATGAGCTATTATCAGCAGCAGAAAAAAACATTTGTAGTGATAATCAAGGTGGCCCATTTCAGACAGTTGACAAGAAGGTGTGAGGATACTTAACTTGGGGAAATAGATTCAATTTGTGTAATGACCCAGCCACTCCCAGTCTCTATTCAAGCTAAAGTTAATGGTATCTAATTTGCAAATTAATTCCAGTTCAGCAGTTTCTCACTGGAGTCTGTTTTTGAAGCTTTTCTGTTGCAGAATTGCCACCTTTAAGTCTGTTATTGAGTGACCAGAGAGGTTGAAGTGTTCTCCTACTGGTTTTTGACTGTTATGATTCTTGATGTCAGATTTGTGTCCATTTATTCTTTTGCATAGAGACTGTCTGGTTTGGTCAATGTACATGGCAGAGGGGCATTGCTGGCACATGATGGCATACATCACGCTGGTAGATGTGCAGGTGAACGAGCTCCTGCTGGCGTGGCTGATGTGATTAGGTCCTATGATGGTGTCGCTTGAATAGATATGTGGACAGAGTTGGCATTAGGCTTTGTTGCAAGGATAGTTCCTAGGTTAGTGTTTTTGTTGTGTGGTGTTGTTTTTTGCACCAAGGATTTTTCCTGAGGACTTTAAGAAGTTTACAGCTTACTTCTTTTGAAAAGCAGCATAAGCTTTCTTCTCACTCCTCTGCTTTCACATTTACCTCCCCTTTTTTGGTTCAATTCCCGTGGAATCATATTATCTTCTCCCTTCCTTTGCTTCTTCTGTTTCTCTTTGTTTCCTTGCTCCATGTTGCTTTCTTCCGTCTTTGTGCTGTTTCTCTTTCCCTCCTTTTTCCTACTTCTCAGATTCTCCCTGAGGGTCTTCCCACATGCTGCTATTACTAATACTATTATTTGTATTACCATAGCATGTAGGAGCCCTAGTCACGGACCAGTATCCCATTGTGCTCAGTACACAAACACAGAGCAAAAACCTAGTCTGGGACCCAAAGAGTTTACAAACTAAGTAAGAGCTTATGTCTCCCTGCTCTGAATTTCTGTGCTCCTCCTTCTCCTCCCCCAACTTCTCCCAAGCATCTTCCCCCTTCACTCTCCAATTCCTGGGGGTTTCTGGAGACCCCAGGGATGGAGGGAGGGAACCTGTGATGATACAGGAAGATGCTTCATGGATCCTGTTCTATGTTCTCCAGCCCACTCTTAAATTTGATTCTCCCCTAAATAGTGACTTCAAGTGACCTCTCAGGTACATATCCAGCTGGCTCACTGATGACCACATCTGATTCTCTCAGTTTGCAAGCAAAGAGATTATTGTTTTCACTAGCTGCCAGCCCTGCAAACTCACCCCAAGATCCAAGAGTCATGCTGCGTTCTTTTCATCTAGTGCACCACACCCAGTAATAGAGATTCTGCTGAATGATGCCCTCAGCTACACCCAGGCAAACAAAGACATTCATGGCAATGGAGCTGGACACGGACGTTATTGAAGGCAGAACTGGATCTGCAGAGTTTTTATTCCTGGTGATGCTGCACAAGATGGGAAGAATGCACCTGGCTGGCGACTGTGTGGGGGTGACAAGAAGAGAAACAAACAAACAAACTATCATTGTATTTGCTCTGCCACGGAATGAGCATTTGGAAGTCAGGGAAAAGCCTCCTGTTGAATGGGCTTTACATCAAGTCCCAAGTGGGCAAGACTCCCTCTTGTAAGCTGTACCAGCTGCTGCTCACTGACCGGAATCTGACAGGAAGGCCCGTGTTCCAGCAGAAATTTTGCTCAGGTCCTGATGTTGTTCATTAGGTTATAAGCTCCTTAGAGCAGGGACCATGTGTGTTTGGCACCTAACATAATAGGTCTCTGATGAGTCTTTTTGGTGATACAGTAATATCAATCTGTTGGAGTTTTATCTCCGAGGTGAAATCCTGGCCCCACTAAGTCAATAGCAAAACCCACATTGACCCACTGTGTCCAGGCCAAATTTCTAAACTGGGTAGTTCCAGTCTGCCTCCCTAAATTCTGCAAATTAATTTGGATAAGATGTTGTATAGAGTTGCATCCAACTCTTCTTGCTATTAAAAAGTTTAGCAGCATATGACTGAAAAATGGTGTGACACTCTGCTTTGAGGAATTATACATCATTTCCACTGCATGCATCCGATGAAGTGGGTATTCACCCACGAAAGCTTATGCTCCAATACGTCTGTCAGTCTATAAGGTGCCACAGGACTCTTTGTCACTTCTACAGATCCAGACTAACACAGCTACCCCTCTGATACTTATACATCATAGGTTCACAAACTCATTTCATGTTTTATGAAATGTGCAATTATGCTAATTGTGAAAAGTTTGCAACTCTCCGTGTACTCAGCTTTTCCTTCTTTCTCTCAAGCCCAAGGCTGGCTTTAGGGGGCAATGTTTAAGGGATATCCAAAAACAGTCCAAAATTAATAATGCAAAGCTAGACTCTTCTCTACCTGTTCCCCTGTTGATTCCACAAACTGTTTTATTTCTCTGCTCCCATGGCCATGATAGTCTGGTTATCTGCGCTCCTGATTCTCCACTGCCCATCAACAAAATGGATTCACAACACATGCAAAATATAATTAAAAGAGAAAAGTTTGTGTTCTTGTTTTTCCTTTTCCCTTCCCCATTTCTTTGGTTCCTTCCTTCTCTCCTTTTAGCTAACATTTTTCTTATTGCATGGCCATTCTCTTTTTTCTTGCAATATGTCTCTATTTTTCCTCTTATACTATTTTATATACTTATACACGTGCATCTTTCTTTCTCCTTTGGGCCTCTTTCACTGCCCATTCTTTCCACATAATTCCTTTTGCCATTGAGTCTCCTATATCTTTTCCCCTTGTCCCCCAACCCCAGTTTTCCCCTTTCCTCATTACATTCCCAACATTCCCCTATCTCTTTCCCTTTTTCTTCATAGCCCACATTTCCTCCCTGGTCCTCATACTAACCCTATTTGGTCCATTCATCTTTCCACTGCTTCTTAAACACATCCCCTCAGCTCTCCCAATTCTCTAACCCTGTTTTCTCTGAATCCTGTACTCTGAAACTTCATTCCCCCCTCAATACTGCCTTGCTATCCATCAGCATTTGTCCTTTTCCTGCAGCAGCTGCCATCTCTCCCCATAAAGTCTACACACATTTTCCCAGGTCCTCCCCAAACAATCCTCTCATGACATTCCCCACAAACTCCTTCCTTTCCTTCACCTGCCTGCAGACCTACACGATAGCAGCAGCAACGATAGTGATTGCTCAGGTTTGAAATTCAGTTTTCTTCTAGAGATGGGCTTCTAGAAAGCTGTGGGAAAGGGAGTGTTTGCCCTTCCACCAGCCCATCGCCGGTTGCCCCATTGTTGGCCCCCACATCAGTAAATCTCGGAAGTCCAGTTGCCTGTGCTGGGTGCCTGATAGCTGATCTGCCTCTCTCCAGTGAGCTTCCTCAAACCTTCTGTAGCTGCAGGATGGGTTTGTGGCTCCACTAAGGAGCAACTAGCTGCACTTGTATGTCCGGAATCTTAGAGGACTGTGCTGGCCCATGTGACCGATGGAGGGGACCTTATAAATTGGATGTCCTTAAGGTCAGTCTTGGCTAATTACCTGCCATGTTCCACTACAGAGCTGGCTGTTCTTGAGTGGTGGAATTTACAATGTTCTCACTCACTGGGATAGCCATAGATAAGACGGTAGTCAGCAGAAGTATGCAGTGGAGCTGTCACTGGTACCCATCAGGTTTTTCTTTCCCCTTTCTAATGTTGCTACTGGAGTCAGGGAGAAGGTTTTTAATCAGGTTTTGTTGCAGGGGGAGCTGCAACTCAGAAAAAATGTCCAGCTTTTACAAGCACACCCGAGCTGCCACTCCTGATCTATTTTTACTTGATCTTTTACTTATAAGATTTAAAAGCTGTCCTGACTTTGGATTTTTTTTTATTGTTCAAGGAGGCAATTTTCTCTTCTTGAATGAAATCTTTAAATACAAATTAAAACTAACTCTCTTTATTATCTTCAAATAAAATAAAATAAAAAGAGCGAGAGAGAGAGCGAGAGAGCGAGAGAGAGAGATGGCCCTAGGCAATGGAAAAGTAACACATCTCAATTGTTTTCTCTATTACTGCAATTAGATTGAATTCCAAGCAGGAGTCACTGAAGATAATACCACACTCACGCCTCAACCCTGAAATGAGCTCTGCCTGTACAGATTTCTGTGCACATGCAGAGCCCCACTGACTTCAAAGGTGTGCCCCCAAGGGATCCATCTTCACGGAGCTCATTGCAGGACTGGGTCCTGAGTTTTCATGTAAAGAGTATCTTGGTTTTGTGATCAGGAGATGTTGGCAACAGATATAGACTGTTAGACTTGCAGGCAAAATAATCAAAATAAAGCCCTAATTGAAGATAGTTGGACATTAAGTTCCTCCAAAATGCTGCAAGAAGCTACAAGATGATGGGGCTTTGACATGACTACATTATAATGATTTCACTACCACTGCAGAGAGTGGGTTGAACATTATGCAGGGGGAGTGGCAGAGACTTTAATTATTCTAGCTCCCACAGAAAGCTGCTCGGAGCTCACTTACTCAGTAGACAAGAAGACAAGAAGCAGACAAGAAGGTAAACAATTTTAAAACAATTTTGTTTTTTAACTATGAACTGTGATTGGTGAAGAAGGCTGTTTTAAAAGCAAACTTTTAAAATTAAGGAATTCTATATGTTTGCAAAATAAACAATGTTTCAGAGGGGGATAGACAGTTTAATCTTTTACGTTGTTCATCTTTTGGAGAACTAGGCAACAAAAGCACCACGGAAAATCTGAACATGGAGGAGATAAATCCAAAATTCTTAGATGTGTATGTTGTGTGATAAAATCTGTTGTTACATACGTATGCATCTGCATGTGATATTGCTGCAGTCGTAATTAGTGGAGGCCCTTGGCTAAAATAACCCAAGTCTGTTGACTTGCACGGCACAATGCAAATCCTATTCCCTCTCTTTGGCTTTTGGAGAGCTAGAGGTGAGAGGTGGGAGAGTTGAGTATCTTTAGTTTTTCAGTATTGGTTGGGAGATTGATGTTGGCTCTGGAAGTATCTGATGTTGGCTTTAATATTTGGATTATGCTTTACTGTTTTGTAAAAAGCACACAGAGCTCAGGATAGACGTAGGTAAATAAACAGATATAAAAGATCTTCATGCAGGAACAATAGGGTCAGAAAGTAGTGGAAGAGATGCATTCCCAAGGCATTACCTATTAATTAGTGGAGCATTGCCAACCGCTTTACCAAAGAGGATAATCAGCATTATTTCATTTTACAAATGGGGAAATTGAGGAACAGAGGTTAAGTGTCTTGCCCAAGGCCACTCATAAAGGTAATGGTACAGTTGGGATGAGAATCCAAGTTTCCTGACTCTAAGCACAGTGCCTCATCCACTGGACTATGCTGTCTCTCAGTGAACTCCTGTACAGCAACACGGGCACAACAAACGAGAAACCCATGATAGGTCTCTTTAAAGGCAGCTTTGATGGCTGAACCCTGCTTGCTTTGCTCATGCCCGTAGTTCTATTTAATGGGATAAATCTTATGAACAAGACAAGCAGGTTTGTGCTGAAGTCCATAAAATTGGGAGTGTTAGTGACATGATTCTCACAGTAGGAATCTATCTGGCCCAAAACCAACACAGAGGGGAAGTAGGAGTGCACAACTCATATTCCACTCCCACTCCCAGCAGTAGCCAGCACTCTGACCCCATAATATGTGTTGGGGCTCAGGATTCCTTCACTCTGAGCTTTGCAGTGTTGTAACTAGAGCTGGGAAGAACATTTATCAGGAAAGCTTCTCAAACGTAGTTCACCTGCTTTCTTGTTTGCAAAACTTCCACGAATTGAACCAATTTGAAAGGAACGAAGTTGTGTGAAATACTGTTTCATAGACGTATGTCTGAAAAAGAAAACAGTCACTTTGTCTCAAATTCCCACTCAGAAGGATACGGATGAAAAAGAGCCCATTCCAATGCCACAGAGGCTCATGGATTAAACAGAGAACTAGGAGTTACAAGATCTTGAGTTTTATTCCCTCTTCTTTTAATGCTCTGCTAATATTTAATTATGAAGTAGGTAATTGTTTGCATTCCCCATATTCCTGCTGTGAAAATGAAGGTTCGGAGAGATTAATTAACATGCCCAAGAGAACACAAACTCAGGCGCAGTTTTTCTGCTGGTATAAATTGCCACAGCTCCTTTGAAGTCAATGGAGAAATATGGTGCAAAGTATCTGAGGATCTGCTGCATTGTGTCAGCACCAGGATTAGAATTGCAATCTGGTGAGTGATCCCTTTGTTTACTCAGATAGATTATACCGTCTCCCACACAAATCAATTAGTCACCACTCTTCTCAGTTTTGTCTGAGTTTAGGGCTATGTCTTAACTTGAAACGCTACAGCAGGAGGGCTGCAGCTGTGCTGCTGTAGTGTTTCAGGGTAGACCCTACCTATGCTGATGGGATGGCTTCTCCCACAGGTGTAGGTAATCTACCTCTCCTAGTGCTGTCTACACTGGGGTTAGGACGGTGCATTTCCGTCTCTCCGGGTGCGGATTTTACCTACTGCCTCTTGGGGAGGTGAATTACTTATATGGATGGGAGGAGCCCTCATCAGCGTAGGTAGTGTCACACTGAAGCGCTATAGTGGCACAGCTGCAGTTGTGCTGCTGTAGTGTTTTAAGTGTTGACAAGCCCTTAGTTTTGGGTGCTCGTCTTGCGACATCTTGGGCCTGATTTTCCATAGCTGAGCAGCCAGAATGCCAGTTGAGTCAGCTGGAGCAGTGGGCGCTTAGCACCTCTGGGCTGCTGCTGGTGGAAAACAGACCCAGCATGTCTCAGGCTGGACACTTGAAGCACTCAGAGTTAGTTGCCGCTTTTCCAAAATTTGGCCTTAATCTAGCTGAATCTCTATTTCCATGGATGAAAAAGGGGTCAATAGGTTAATTTAGTGGAGGTGAAACTTGAAAATACACATGACTGCAGATGTCCAAAATCATAGCTAGTTAGGTGGATATATTAAATCTTTTCTTCTCCTTGAATTTATACAATCCTAATAAAAAAAATAAACAAGTCTCATTGAGATTTTGCACAAAGAGGGCTTTTCAAGATTTCACAAAGCCTCTGAAAAATTCAGGCTGCTAAAATTTTGAGGCTGCAAGGTCAGGCATAACTCATAGGTGAATACTTGCACATATGTATGCATCCCTTTCACTCGCCACAACTCTTTGTGTGAACAGAGCCTTTTATATGTGCTTTTTCCACTCCTTAGAATAGGAAGCATACCTATATTTTTGTGTCCACCAAATACCCCCCTTCCTTTCTTTAAGAGAAACAATGGAGCATTAAAAGTGGTTTAGTGAGAGCAGATTGATGCAATGCAAACTGCCATAAGGCACTGTGCACAATAGGTTCCAACTTGCTCTAAATCTTATTAAATATGCAGTTATGCATATTTGGCTAGGTTGGCATCTCTCCTAGCACCCAGCCCATCTTTCTTCCATTTCTGTTCCTTGTATAATTTAGTTTAATATTTTTACTGAATATTATAGCTCCTTTTCTTTGGGCACAGCTTTTACCCTTCTAATAGTATTTACCGAAATTTCATATACATCTACTTTAATGCAAAACTCAAAAGATAAACATTTGATGGAAAGGTTTGCATAAGAGGGGTTTCTCCCTATTTAACAAAGGCATGGAAAAAGGTTTGTTACCTCCCAAAGGGTTGTAGCTGGGTGGTGCTTTCCAAAAACAGTTTTTCCAAGTAGCTATTTGCTTTTCTTGAAAATATCGGCAACTGACAGCCCATCTTTAGAGCATCTCTGATTCACACTAACCATCAAAGCACAACTATGGTTGCTATAATCAGACTTGGTACTGTACCTGTATGCAAATACTTAGGTTACTGTATTTGTGTCAGGAAAATTGTTTTCTCAGAAAGGTGTATCAGCACGGCCTTTTCCTGAGTGCTCCTTCTGAAAATTTCTGTTTCCATTTTGAGATTTTAAAGCACATTTTGTATTTTTTCTTATTTCTGGATATCAGTGTCATGTAAATTGCTTTCTGTACATAACACAGGACTTTTCCCTTGTAAGGAACATTTGTATCCTGATCCATGCTCTGGATTGGCCACCCAGAGAAGGAGAAATGAAGAACACTGACCACCATCTTAGTTAAGCCTGAGGTGTAACACGGAGAGAGTAAAGATCAAACCCTGCCACATATGAAAGAGCTCAAGCTACATCTTAGCACTAAAGAAGATATCTGTAGATATCAATTTAGATCTAAGCTAAGATCAATCACGTGACCTAAAGACTCTGAGAAGGAAGGAAGAGCAACTTGAAGATGCTCAAATTGCTCCAACGCCCATGAGTGTGTGTGTGATTGTGCATCTTTGTGTGTTACTCATGGTTCCCCTAAAGTAGATACTAAACCCTTAAGTCTGTTGTTGAAACGGTAAGGTTCAACACTAGGTTAAACCAGTGTTGTTGTAAAGCTGGTATAAATCTAGAGTTTTAGAAATCATTCTGTGTGCTAGATTGCTAGAAGGTTACAGGCATTGTGTTAATGTGGTAAGGGAAATATATTAAGCAAACCAAGTATAATGCAATCTTTTTGAATAGCAAAGTTTAATGGGAGAAAGAAGTAGCCAAAAGGGAAGCTACCAGGGGAATCATTTTAAGAGTTGTACTTTAAAATCAAGGCAAAGTAACAGCCTCTGCTTTTTTTTATCAGAACCTGAGCTAAATTACTCAAGTTAAAGGGAATGAATTCTCCCATTAACCTTGCTGTAAAACCTTAAAAGGATCATTTTCTTTAACTTGCTCATTTAATTTGATTTAACCTACTAATTGTAGCAATTGGCGAGACACCAAATCAAACCATTGATTGTATTTCAGTTGTCGTATCAATTTGGCCATTCATTGTGTTGTTTTTTTATAAATTATAGAGTCACAGAGTGTAACACCAGAAGGGACCATTAGATCAGCTAGTGTAGCCTCCTGCATATCACAGGCCACCAACACCACACACTAAGGCCATTCAGCCTAAGGTGGGGTGGGGGTGGGATTGGCAGCAGGGGGTAAGGGCCCACCCTACTCGACTGGGTCCCAACACAGGGCCCTGACAGTGGTGGAGGGTTCCGCCACTGGGTCAGCGAGGATCCCACCGGAACACGCCGACTCGAGCACTGGGCTACTTCCTCTCACAATCCAGGGAGGGGTTCCGGTGGCCAGGGATAGTCGGGAGAGTCAGCCGCTGGCAATCTCAGCAGCTCTTCTCCAGACTCAGTCTCTTCTAGGGGCTGGACGTACCCAGCACTGTTCCCTCTAAGCTGTGCGCGTGTGCGCATGCACACAGATCTTAAACCCCACGCACATGGCGAAACACCGCGTGCACAAAAATTTGCATAGAAGCACAACAATTTGCATAGAAGACATTTTTTGCACACACAGCCTATCAAAAATTAGAGGGAACATTGGTACCCAGCTCAGTCTCAGGGCCAGTGGCCTACAGCAAGCAAGAGCCATCTGTCTCCTTCCCTGGCTCTCGCTCAACAGAGCTGGTATCTGAAATAAGTTCACTTTTTCCATGGTGCAGATCAGGTGAACAGGCCTGCCTGAAGGGCATGTCCTGATAATTTAGTTAGACAGAATAGAGGAGAACGCAGTAGAATGAGGGACCCGGTGAGCTATTCACATTATTGTATATAGTACAGCTTTCATTGAGGGCCAAGTAGTAAAGTGATACTTCATATTTTTTCCACTGAGTGTTTCATCCTGTAATAAATGTAGTGATCTTTGTAAATCGATTGCATGGCTACTTAGCCTATAACTGTGATTGCTAGAGATAGTAACAGACCTATTTATTTCCCCTTAACTTGTGACTAACTCTTCATAGTTATAAGGGAGAGGTAGGTTATGTAGTAGGTGATTAGGTTATTCTCTCCTAGTGCAGTTTTAACTAGTCCAGAGTAGTCTAATAGTGATTCACTCTCAAAAACATGACCTGCCCATCATGAAAGAGCAAAGCAAACAATTTTAGCCATAGCTTTTTCAAAGTTCCTACTTGCTTAGCTATCATTCAGTAAGACGAGGTGGGGGAGGAAATATCTTTTATTGAACTAACTTCTGTTGCTTTGAGAGAGACAAGCTCTGGAGCTGACACAGAGCTCTTCTTCAGGTCCTCTCACCAACAGAAGTGGGTCCAATAAAAGATATTATCCCACCCACCTTGTCTGTCTAATATTCTGGGACTGACACGGCTACACCAACACTGCAGACCACTCAGTAAGGCAGAAAAGAATCCAGTCCTACATTAGGAAATAAGAGCAAATTCAGAGCTGGATCTAGTACCATTGTCCAGGCCCAGCTGCATTCTTGCTGCTAAGCTGGGCAGAGTCAGGACCTGTACCTTGGGAATTGGAGAAGAGTGGAAAGAAGGTGGCTCATGGCTATACAAGATGGTTGATGATGATCAGTAGGAGCCTCCTTGGCACAGGAGCAGCTAATCTTCTGTTGGTTAGCAATCAAATACAGTAATTTCAGCTGAACTCAGGCTTTAGTCGTACACAGTTGAGCAAAGCAAGTTATTCCGATGTGGTTCTCTTCTTTTTGTTTCTAGCCAGCTGTGACTTCACAATGGGCTCCATTTCTCAAGCAATTACTGAAATGGGCCTTGATCTTTACAATGAACTGAACAAAAATGCTTCAAACAAAAACATCTTCTTCTCCCCTATGAGTATCTCTGCTGGCCTGGTCATGGTCCTTTTGGGTGCCAGAGGTAACACTGCTAATCAGATGCAAATAGTAAGTGTCAACAAAATACATGCATATGCTTTTATATTTGACATGCTTTTTTCTGCTAAGGCAAACATTAAAAGTAATGACAAACTATGTGAGAATTTTATTTAAAAAGTGCATTTTCCGGGAATAATGCACAATTAAGAAAAGAAACACTGTTTTTGAAATTGCTGCATCATGATTTCTATCACCTGCCTGTAGTGTCTGACTAATGATACGATTAGGATTCAATGGCGTAGAGGCAGGGCTTAAGTCACATGGTGGCATGGCAGTCTGCCACCATTCCTTTGCCACCATCTTGGGCTCCATTTAAAAAAATAATGTTTCAAGTAGTTATGTTTGTCAAGAAATCCTTGAAACTGGAAATATAACCAGTGCAGAGATGTCTGCAGAAAGCCCGGAGCAATTGTTCTGAGAGGTGTGAACTGTCCTGTTCATTTTCATAGAATCATAGAATATCAGGGTTGGAAGGGACCTTAGGAGGTCATCTAGTCCAACCCCCTGCTCAAAGCAGGACCAATCCCCAATTTTTGCCCCAGATCCCTAAATGGCCCCCTCAAGGATTGAACTCACAACCCTGGGTTTAGCAGGCCAGTGCTCAAACCACTGAGATTTTAGTGAGGTGTTAGCTCAGCTGCTCAATGTTGACATTTTGGGATCTAATTTTCTGAAGTGCTGAGCCCCACAGCTCCTTTTGAAGACTAGAAGGGAGCTGCAGAAGGTCTACTTCTCTGAAAATCAGGCCCTTGAATATAAACCTTACGTTTTTCACAGCTCATCAGAAAGTCAGAGTTTAGTTGGCCAATGCCTCTTCATTTTTCCAAGTTTGAACATTGTGTAGGACTCATCCTCTCAGAATGTCCTTCAAACTTCCTGTCCACTAGCAAAGTTGTAAGAGCTGGTCAGAAATCAGGATTTTTTTCCTCCGTCAAAAATTTTCCTTTTCATCCAAAAACCAAAATGTTTTGGCCAAAAGCTGCTGAAAAACCAAAAGCATTTGGTCAAAAACGTCTGAAAGACTGAAATTTTTTACTTTAGGTGGTTTTGGTTTGATGACATCAAGAGTAATCACCTTTTTGAAGAAAGGAGACATTTTCCACAAATTTTTTGTTTAAAAAAAACAATTTTCCTTTATTTTATTTTTTTAAGGAAAAGTTTCAACCAGTCCTTTAAAGGATGTCCTTTTGTTTAAGCTACCTACCAATAAGTGGCTTTAGTGGGCAGTTACAAACATTGTAGCATCAATAAAATGTTGTGTGGGGTTGTCCTTTTAAAAAACAAAAAAACTAAATTTTGTCCTGTATTTTCATATCAGTCCCCTTTATTTCCTTGAAATGATGGTCATTCTATTAAACACAAAAATGGGAGAGGACCTGATTCTACTCTTACACCAGTGTTAATCTGGAATAGTTGTACTATAGTCAGTGGATTTACATTGTTGTAAAACTGATGTGAGGTCAGAATCAGGTTTTTAGTGTGTGAACCACTTCTTAGTCTTAATCTTAGATTTGAAGAAAAATTCAGAATAGAACTATGAAATGCTGGACTACATAAAAATTAGACTATGGGTTAAGAGCAATGGGCTGCCTACTCAGCTGTTTTAAATTGGTAGAGCATCATTCAAGACAGGTTCCATCAGTTCAGATTTGACCCAGTGATTTAATCTCTTTATTTAGAAGAAGATATTGAGAACCATAAAGGTAGGAAAACCATTCTGATCTATGCAGAAGTACCTAGCAAAATCCTAATTCAATAAAAGTAAAAAGGCTTGGATTCTAGAAACTCTGTGATATGGACCCTTTAATTATCTTTACCAATAAAAGTCTAGCACAGTTGTTCAATCTAGGTGCCAAAAGTAGGTTCTTAAATCCATATTTATGTACATAAATTGCTGAGCAGCCACAAATCCCAATGAAGTCAAGTGAAGGTGCAGTATATGATAAAGATGTGAACAAATTAGAGAAAGTCCAGAGGAGAGTGACAAAATAATAAAAAGGTGTAGAAAACCTGACCTATGAGAAAAGGTTAAAAACACTGGGTATGTTGAGTCTTGAGAAAAGAAGACTGAAGGGGGACCTGATAATAGTCTTCAAATATGTTAAGGACTGTTATAAGAGTACGGTGATCAATTGTTCTCCCTGTCCACTGAAGGTAGGACAAAAAGTAAGGGGCTTAATCTGAAGCAAGGGAGATTTAGGTTAGATATTAGGAAAAACTTTCTATCAGGATAGTTAAGCTCTGGAATAGGCTTCCAAAGGAGGGTGTGGGAATGGGATCCCCACCACTGGAGGCACAAGAGCAAACAAGACAAACGCCTGTTGGATGGTCTAGGTTTCCTTGGACCAGTCTTATTGCAGGGGGCTGGACAAGATCAGTGTTTCTCAACCTTTTTGATACCAGGGATCAGCTTTCTTCCTTCCTAAACTGTGTCAGAGAGATTTCAGGGACTGGCGCCAGTCCACGGATAGGTTGTTGAGAAACACTGGACTAGATGACCTCTTGAGATCCCTTCCAGCCCTACATTTCTTTGATTGGAATTCTTAGGTTACTATATGCAGAACCTGACTGCTGCATGAACACTTTCTCAGGTTGGAGCTTGCTCCCTTTTCACCCACACAACGGCCTTGGCAGCTATATTGAATATGTTTATGTTAAAACAGGGATGGAGTTCCGATCTTCCCCAGAAAGGGGCTAATACCTCCTCTTCTTTCTGAATTCAAGTGTCAATCTCAAATTGAGATTCACACCTTGAACATTTTCAAAATGAAAATACTGTTTTCCTGTTCAAAATGACTAATTTAGAAACAATCTCCTTATAGTTAAAAAATGCAAAGTAGAAATTGAAGTGTTTCAAAATCATCAGAACAAAATGCTTTGATTGACCCAAAATGATTATTTTTTTTTGCTTGTGGGTTCAAAAATTTTATATTTAGACATTTTATCCCAATTTGGGACTGGAAAACTTCTCAAAATCTCAAATATTTTGTCAGGACAGAAAAACTGTTTCCTGCTCAGCTGTAATTAGTATCTAGTGTAACAAACGTCTTAAGATAAGAAAAAGCCTTTCTGTGGAATGCATTTATGCTGCTTACAGCTGCAGTGATGTTACAATTTCAACCACAGGTTCTTCATTTGAATAGAGCTGCAGGAAGTGCAAACCTTGGAACTGGGCCGGTCCCTGAAAGTGGGACGACTGAAGCTGAGCCAGAACATCTCAATGAAAGGCAATATCATCAGCTTCCTCACTTCCCAAAGGTACCTCTTCTGAACAAGATAGAGTAGCGTTTTCATAGCGGTAAGGGGAGCTGCAGGCTGTATAATGGCCGGTGACAGCAATTAGAGGAGTCATGATTACAGGCAGGAGGCCACTCTAGTATACTAGATAATACTTGATCTGGAGGTCATAACTGATTGATTAAGGGCCCAATCCTGGAGAAATCAATGGACACACGCACGGACACACACATGGACACACACTCTATACTAAGAGCCAGGGAAGCAATTCCCCTGCTTGTGTACACTTACTCATGCTAGCTCTCCGTGGAGCTAGCATGAGTATAAATAGCAGTGTAGCTGCAGGAGTAGTATGGGTAGGGGCAGTGGAGGCACCTCTGAGTCATGCTGAGTACATGCCCACCAGTTTCAGGCAGGCTTGTACTTGTTGCCACTAGCTATGCTACCATGATTATGCTGCTATTTATATTCATGCTAGCTCCCACTGATAGAGATACTCAAATGTAACTATCAGTCCTGTTATTGGACTTTTATACAAATTTAACAAAGAGAAAATGAAGCGTCTTTATTTCTACTTTGTTTGAAGCCTTCTCCTTCAGGATGTGACTTGGTTGGAGGAATTCACAAAGAGTTCCAGACACTCCTTTCCCAACTGAAAAATCTCAACAAGAGCTATGTATTGAGTCTGGCCAACAGTCTGTTTGCACAAAAAGGATATAATTTTCACCAGGTAAGTTACCCGTGTTTGTTACATGTGAGAATTGAGTCAACGCTCACCTGTATACCAGAGATTCAGGGTTGCCAACTCTTGTTATTTTTATCATAAGTTTCACAATATTTGGTGTTTTCCTTAAAGCCCTAACTCCTGGACTTATGACTGGGTGAGAATCTCAGCTTTGTGTTTTTGTTGTTTTAAGCAAGCTTCTAGTCCTCAGGATTGCAGAGGAAAACTTGAAAACATGACCCAAGTACACCCTACAGGCTTAGAAACCAGAAGGCAAAGAAAAAGAATCCAAAACTTTTGTTAATTAAAAAAAAAAGACTTTTTGGCTGCCTAATTCCTCTTTGTGGCCTTGGGAAATCTTCCTTCATAGTCAGGAGACTTTTCCCTTTTTGTTCAACTACATGTTAGTGGGCTGAATGCACCAGAATGCTCAACATAATTAATAACAACAGTAACTTTCTATGCCTTATCTAATCCTTATTTTTACACTTATTGTAGATAAGCAATTGTCCATGAAAAATCACCAGTGTAATAAGGGTCCAGTTCATGATTGTACTATAAGGCAATTAGCTCTGTCCAAATGCTCAATGTCTAAACTTCTAGTACTTTAGTTTCCCTATCAAATTCAGTCCTGAACAAATTGTAAAAGAGCATGGCGTTTTTTCTAATTGACTTGAGTCACCCAGTTTCTTACGGAGGATCTGATTTATGGATTCTAACATTAATTAATGATCTTTATTTTACTGTACAGCAATATTTAGAATGCACTAAGGAATTATATGGAGCAATGCTGCAAACAGTTGATTTTGGAAGTGCTACGGAAGCAGCCAGACAGACGATAAATTCCTGGGTTGAAAGCAAGACACAAGGTAAGAAAGCACAGGTCCGATTGTCATTGGCTTTTCTCACTGTTTCAACAAAACAAGACCCAGGATTTGAAAGCAAAAGGTTTTTCACGTGTGTGTGTGTGTGTGTGTGTGTGTGTGTGTGTGTGTGGGTGTGGGTGTGGGTGTGTGTGTTCCCGTCTAAAATATTTTAAAATTAAAAATATGAATTTGCTATCACATTCTCATTTTTATAACATTGCCTTCATATCCTGGTTGATGGCAAGAATACGGGTCCACAGTGCTGAGGCGACAAATGGGGGCAACAGAAGCTGTGGGTCTAGCTGTGAGGTGGAGTGAAGCCAGGGAATGGGAGAAGACAGATGAAGAGTCTGATCGTGTGAGAAGCAAAGCCTACAGAACAATGCCCAGGGTGTGGATGATGTCCTAACTGCCAGGGAGGGTCACATCACGAGTAACTTACATTTTCCGTTGCCAGCTCCTTTAAGAACCCAAACATGAGTAATGATCTCTTGCACACTGGCTTGAACAAAATATATGGCACATTCCCTCTACCTAGGTTGCAGTCTCACCTAGCCAAAGAGGACCAAGCTTTGAAATTTCAAGCTGAATGTGGACAGAATGGCGCAGGGGATTGGTTTTGAGTAGTGGAGCTTTTTCTCTAAGTCAGAGATTTGTCTTTGTCTCTGTAAACAAATCAGTTGTGAATAAGAAGTTATCAACTGATGCCTGTCCAGTGACCCATGTGGAAAGAGTTGTTGTTTTCAGTCAGGTTCCTAGTACCAGAACCTGAGGTCCACATTTCAAAAGCAGCCTCACAACACTGGAAAGTCATGCTTGTGCAGAGAACCGGCCCAAGGGCTGTGCATCAGTTAACTCCAACTTCAGGCCTCAGAATGGAAGTAAAAAACTACACAGATTATGACCAATCCCCGGAGCCATTCTGTTCATATTTGACTAAAAAAATGCAACTGAAATGGTGCTGGCCCCCTGCACAGGGGTGAATGTCTATACCCTCATTGAATGAGATGGGTTTAATTAATTATCTACTTACTCCTTCTAAATCAAGGCTGAGTCATATTAGTAGCAGTGAAGTTTACAATGCAGCTGGCTATTTCATCCCTGTTCTGTGGACAAACAGACAGATTTAATTTGCAGAGCCAAGCGCAAGATTTTCCCCCTGTTAAATTAACCTTGCAAATAAATAAATATTGATATATGAAAATTCAGCTAGATCCATCTGTCTCTAATAATAATTTACATTTAGCTTGTTTTTCTCTGACTGTTTTTAAGGTAAAATCAGGGAACTCTTTGTTCCTGGTGTTATTGACTCAACCGCTGTGCTGGTGCTAGTGAATGCAATCTACTTCAAAGCAAACTGGGAATACAAGTTTGAAGAAAAACACACAATGCCAAGAGTCTTTAGGATAAACCAGGTACTGTAGCGGAATTCTATATTTTTAGCTTTGTTTTATCTTAGACACCTTCATCAATGTCACTGCGGGGCACAATTTAGATATGGACCTATAGACATTGGCATCCTATCAACCTTACAAGCAAAATGTGGGTATATATTAAGCATAACCCGACTCTTCTACTGTATGAAAGATGTTTTTCAGTAGAGGTCAGTGATCTCAAAGTGAATGAAGAAAACAAGAGAAAAACCGTAGAAGAAAAATTCGCTGCTTAGTACGCTACATACACCAGGATACAGATTTCTTTATTTTTAACTACAACATCACTTCCCATAGGCCATGATCATGGAAAGACTTACGCATGTACGTAATTTCAGCATAGGTCCATTGACTGATATGAGTAAAGTTGAGCACATGCAGAAAATTTGAGCTTTGACTTCAGAATCTTAAGCCCAGTCCTGCAGGTGCTAGTAACACCAGATAAGTGCCAGAAAGTTCGGGAAGGAAGGTCGGGGTTTAGCCATGAATTTGTTTATGGTACTAGTGATGTTGCACACATCTGGCAGAGAAACAAGAAAGTCTGAAGTTCAGATTTCTCACAATCTTAAGGTAATTGTGTCAGATTTTATTAAGTGTTCATTAAACTTTAACAAAAAGCATAAGTTTTGGGAATTTAAAAATGATATTGCAACAAAATGCCCATTATACTTCACATTCAAAGGCAAACTGCAAAGCAAAAAACCAAAACAAAACAGGTTTGTGTTTGCTTTTTTATCATATCCAAAAAAGCCCCTTTAAAAAAAATTTAACTTTTTTTCTTTGTTTGCCATAGGATTTCAGGGAATGTCAAAGCTGGCTTTCCCTGTTTAGCTGAGGTCTTAGAGGCCTCAGGTACTAGTTCAAAAGAGGTGGGACATGTTGAATCTTTACAAAGATATTTTTCCAAGCATTTGAGTCCAACTGATGTTATCAGAAATAAACAGTCATTTCTCTCACTTAATCCAATTTTGCTTGCTATCTATTGTGCCAACAGCTTACCAGTTCTCATCCATGGGTTCTTTCAGGAAAAACAAAATAGATAAGACGAGACCTGAATTTCTACAGTAATAAAACATGCAGATTTTTGTTGAGAGTCCTGTTTAAGTCTCCTTCACTCATTAAAAAAAACAAAAAAGGCCATCAACCTATATTCCCCCCCACCCCTTTGCAGGGTTAAGAGACTAGCAAGACGATGTTGCTACAATATCTAATGAGTTCATTTATATCTGAAGCATTTACTATTTTCTTCAGAATATGGAAAGAGTCTGTTCTACAGCTGAGAACAGTCAGTGCATTTGTGAGCACCATATCACATACAAATCTCAGCTACACCTTTTTATTTTAATACAGATTAGCAGGGAGGGGAATTTTATTGCACAGTAAAAGAGGGTGTCACCTTAAAGATTCCTCTCTGAGCAAATTGGTTACACCTAAAATAAGACTTGAGCAACAACCTAAACAAAGATATAAAAAAGGATGAGACGCCCATTAAAGATGGTAACTTCTAGAAGATGAATGATATGAACGACTGACTGCCAGAAAACCTAGATATGATTGTAGTCTGGTCATGGGTGTTGGTTGCTGAACTGCTACATCGTACAGAAGCTGACAGAGATGGGGAGAAATTGTGAAAGTGAATTGCCAACAAATTTTGGGAAACAAAAGTCAGCAAGGTATTGAAATCCCATTTGTGAAAATGAGCAACTCTATTTGCATAAGCAGTGAACTGCAGATCTTCTTCATGCAGGGGGAAGAGGAATAATAAATAATTGTTATTAAGCTCTGTCTTTGTACAGGGCAAGGTACAAACAAATGGGGGAGCTTCCTGAGTTGAAGTGCTCATGATTCTAGGAGACAAACTATGGTTTGGTTGCACGGTTCATAAAAACAGGGAGGCTACACTTGTAGGGCTTGTCAGACATCGGCATTTTTTTCCAACCTAAGTCATTCCAGAGCTCTTCCTGTGTGGAGCCTCAGAAGAAGCTGTATCACAGGCAGAACAGGGAGGGGGGAAGTCTCAATTCCAAAAAGTTTCTATTCTACGGCTTTCAGCAACATTACAATTCTCCTTTACCTAACAGTGCCATAGAGATGTTATTTAAATGACTGGTTAGCAATGATTTTCACCTCTCCTGTGTTGTTTTATTCATGCCAAGTAGTTCCAATGACATAAAATGTTTGAAAGATAGCAGGAAGGTGAACTGAACCAGTTGGTGTGTGTGTATTTTCCTTGCTCTTGCCATTTGAGTACTCATCACACTTATGCTGGTTTTATACCAGCATAACTCCAATAGACCTGATTTTCCTCCCACTTACACCAGTTTTAACTGACTTCAGTGTTGTTACTCCTACTTACACCAGTGTAAGAAAGAAAAGAACCAAACTCACTGACCTCAGTAGACTTTCTCTTGATTTACACCAGTAAGAGAGGAATTGTGTTCATAATCCCTAGATAAAAGCACCCCAGTGATTTTGAAGCTTATGTCCTGTTGTGATTATCATGCCTGAAATTTACCCCAATTGTAAACTCAATTGTAAAGAGTATAAGAAATTTCATAAGATGTCGCAATACCTTATAACTTTTTACCTGCTAGGAAATTAACCATGGAAAATAGGTCAAATTGTTTTAAAAAATGAATGTTACGAACACATGCAAGAGAACCAGACAGAGAAACTGGATTAGTCCAAACAAAAAGGCCTGCTGATATGGTTCAAAGACTGTTGAAATCATGCTTGGTAAAAAACAGATGACGTGGAGCCAGAAGTTAATGAAGCAGAATTGGGGTGGTGCATATTGGACAAAATAATGAGGGGATAAACTATGCTGACCACTTTTCCCCTTTCTGTGGTTCTTAAAGGGAGACTTTTTTTGGGGAAAAATCTCATCTCCCTTCCTACCTTGCATCTCACCTTGTCTCATCTCATCTCCCTTGACCCAAAGAAACAAGGAACAGACCAGCTTCAAAGATTTTCATCTCAAGAGGAAGACCATTAGACCCTGCTCTTGTTCAGGGAACTTTGTTTTTTGCTTGTGTCCTGAAAAACAAATGACCTCCAGTCCTCAGCCCATCGGTGGGGATACTTAGTTGCCAGCACCACAGAGACACATAAGATCCTCTTCTGCCTCTTTTCCTTGTGTGTTATTTTCTGCCTCGCTTCCTTCCTCTCTCTCACGCTCTTGGCTTTTCATCAAATTCTAAAATCTCCAGGTACTGACGCAGTGCAGTTGATGACATGACCACAATCCTGCCCTGTCTAAGATGAAAAGGCCCAATCAGACAATGTCCCTGACTGGAATGTGAATCAGAGTCTAAGCAACAGGCAGCATAGTCAACTTGCCAGCCAAAGCATCTATTCATAACTGAACAGCCATCCAGTGCTCCAAAAACATCAACAGAAGCTGTATTTCCCTCTATACGCACCAACTCTGTGGGTGCCCCAGGGCTGGAGCACGCATGGAAACAAAATAGTGGGTACTCAGCACCCACCAGCCACCCACTGATCAGCTGTTTGGTGGTAGGCAGGAGACGCTGAGGGAGAAGGGGGCAGAGCTGGGGTGGGAAGAGGTGGAGGGTTGGGGGAAGGAACGGAGTGGGGCGAGGCCTCGGGGCAGAGTGAGGGTGGAACACCCACCCGGAAAGAAGAAAGTAAGAGCCTGTGTTTCCCCCACCGTTTCCATCCTGTTTTTCCTCAACCTTGTGTGTCTATTAAAAAAAGAGAAGTGAATAACCTTCACACATTGGGACTGAGAGTAAAAGTAGCCTTTTCTTTTTCATCAAAGAACAGTTGCTGAAACATGGGAGACTGATATTTCGCCTCCTGCAAAAGGAAACAAAGTTTAATAGGTTTTAATTAAATTTGTTTTGCATAATCACTCAATTCCACTTTCACTATAAATGCTTGTTTTAATGGCTCATTCCTTCTTTTGTTTAATCAATAAACTTTCAACTTTAGAATTAATGTTTTTGGGTGATTGTCAAGGAACAGAATAAATCCAAGGCATCTGCAGAAAAGAACCCCAAATTGACGTATCACTGTTGGACAGTGAAAGAGTTGATAAACATTTCTCTTGTTCGGCCCTTGATATCAATTCAACAGTCCCACTGACTTTCAATGATACTTAGGCTCCTAAGTGCCTTAATAATGCTTGAAAATGGGACTTAGGAGCCTAAATCACTTAGCAGATTTTGAGTATTTTTACCCTAAGTTAACATTGCCAAATCACTTGTCTATGATCTATGTTAGGTCCAACTTCTTGTCTCCATTACAGTAACTCCTCACTTAAAGTTGTCCCGGTTAACGTTGTTTTGTTCTTAGGTTGCTGATCAATTAGGAAACATGCTCATTTACATGCTCGTTTACAGTTGTGAAATGCTCCCTTCTAACGTCGTTTGCAGGCTATCAATGGCAGTTCAGATGTCCCTTCCCCCACTGCCATGTGCTGCTCTCAGACTCCTGCCTGTTTGCTGGTGGGGGGGGGGAGAGGAAGAAGAGGGGGGCTAATGTCCCCCTGCACCTTGCTTACCCCATCTTCCATAGAGCAGGGGGGACACAGGAGGGAGGGAGCTGCTGCCTTAGGCAGAAGCTGCAGCGGCTGGGCTTGCTGATCTAATTAACAAGGCAGTGTACTTCTGACCCCACTCTTGATACTTAATTGGAAAGCATCTCTATCTCTGAAACACATCTTTCCTGCTGGCTTGTAGAGAGTGAGCGTTAACCCTTGAGGGCTCTGACTCCTCCACCTCAACCAAGCTTCACTATCATCATCGCTGTGTACCAGCATTCACTTGTTTGTTTAAAACTTATAGTGTGTGTGTGTGTATATATATATATATATAGTCTTTTGTCTGGTGAAAAAAATTTCCCTGGAACCTAACCCCCTTATTGACATTAATTCTTATGGATAAATTGGATTAGTTTAACATCGTTTTGCTTAAAGTCACATTTTTCAGGAACATAACTACAATGTTAAGTTAATGACAAAAGCAGTTTCTCCTCCCTTGGTGTTCACACCTCAACTGCTAAAAGAGGGCCTCATCCTCCCTGATTGAACTAACCTCATTATCTCTATCCTGACTCTTCCCTGCATATTTATACTTGCCCCTGGACATTTCCACTACATGCATCTGAAGAAGTGGGTATTCACCCATGAAAGCTTATGCTCCAATACGTCTGTTAGTCTATAAGGTGCCACAGGACTCTTTGTTGCTTCTAACGATAAGTGAGGAGTTACTGTACAGCACTTTAAATCTGGAGTAATTCCACTGAAGTCAATGGAGTTACCCTGGAATTACATCAATGCACTGAAAGCAGAATTTGGCCTTTGCACTGGAACTCAGCTGCCTGATTTTTTGTGAGCTGACTCTCACACCAGATCAGTACTGACTTCAGTAGAGGCTATCCTGATTTACAGCAGTGTTTGAGATCCACATCGGGCCCCAGATCTTTAGTTGTGAAAGTCCCTGGTAATAATCTACTATTCTCCCTCGTTTTGTTCAGTTTTCAGCACCTTCTGTTGGTCAAATGATAATCCCATGTTAAACACTAGCTTGAGCAATACTCTGATATGCCTTGATTTACTAATATAAAGGAGTTATAAAATATTTATCCTACCTGAGTTTCTCGTTTACTAATATAAATGACTTATAAAATATTTATCCTAGCTGCAATCAGTGTTCCTGTGAACTCTTCACATTGTCTTTTGTTCAAATGCAGGAGGGCACTGTCAGTTGTATTTATGTCTCATTTTCTTTTAAATAGAATGAGAGCAAATCTGTGCAGATGATGTATCAGAAAGACAGATTTAAAATTGCCCACATACAGGAGATGAATGCTCAGATTCTTATGCTCCCATATGCTGGAAAATCACTGAATATGATCATACTGCTACCCGATGACATCACTGGTCTGGAACAGGTAAAGGCATTATACCACTGAATATCTGTGAAGTAGCCCAAACTTTGGCTCTCCTTTTTATCTGAATTAAACTTGGATAAAGATCTGAAGTTTTCAGAACTTCTCAGTTCCTTTGTCATTTATCTTGATCTCTCTTTTGGACTCTATAGGTTGAAAGGGCAATGACTTATGAGAAATTAACACACTGGACTTCCTTGGAAAGTATGAGAGAGAGAGAAGTGGAGGTGTATTTGCCCCGGTTCAAACTTGAAGACACCTTTGAGCTCAACTTACCTTTAAAAGAGATGGGGATGATTGATGTCTTTAAGCAATCAAAAGCTGATCTCTCTGGAATGGCTCCCTCACGGCAGCTGTTTCTGTCAAAGGTTGTCCACAAGGCCTATGTGGAAGTTAATGAGGAAGGCACTTTGGCAGCAGCTGCTACAGGAAGTGTTGTTGTTAACAGATCCTATCCATCTGGTGCTCTGTTTATGGCTGACCATCCTTTCCTTTTCTTTATACAGCACAATCCCACCAATACCATACTCTTCCTTGGAAAACTCTGCTATCCTTGAAATCAAGGCAATTTTCTACTTCAGCAAGCACAGACAGATTATGTTATATTCTTCTACCATGAAATACTAGGACAGGTTTATTTTCTTGGTGCTTTTATAATCCTTTGAAATACAAGCTAAGAATTTTGGTGATGTCTCGTTAGATCCTTTCCATAGCGAGGAGAGAATTAGGGTCCATTTCCGGGGCACAGGACACTCCCACAAAGCAGAATCCCTTTCGATAACATAGGTCAGCAGTTCAGACTGAGCTCAAACTCAAGAAGAACTTAGCATAGCACCTTCATGCTGCTGATCAGTGTAGTTATAATGGAATCTTACTCTGTTACTTTACTTTTAATCAACCCACATATTACCCAATTGCAGCTCATGTGGCATCTTTGAACTAGGTCTTTAACATCGTCGGCCAGATTCTTGGTCCCAACTAAGAACACTCCATTGCAAAGCAGCCCCTCAGTTGCTCTGAAAGTATAGCCCAGGACTCCTCTTGGTAGGTATCTGGCCCTACGTCACCTTCTCCCTCCCTTGTCCACATTGGGGACGTCTACACAGCAATTAAACACTTGAGTCTGGCCCTGATCAGCTGACTGAGGCTCGTGGGACTCTAAAACGGCTTTGTAGATTTTAAGGCTTGGGTTGGAGCCCAAGCTCTGGGACCCCATGAGGGGGGAGGGGGGAAGAGTCCCTGAGTCTGAACGCCTACACAGCAAATTTTAGCCCCACAGCTTGAGCCCAAGTCAGCTGACTCAGGCCAGCTGCAGTTGTGCTGCAGGTCCTTTATTCTAGTGTATACATCTCCCTAGAGGACATGGTGGGGTTGAGAAAGGAAAAGTGACTAGTGCTCCACTGATCTTGGTTCCTATGTCACAGTTGTTACTGCAGCCATTCTAATTTAGAACAGTGATTAGGATGCATTAAATCATCATAGGGGCTGTTTGGGGCCCTGGCCAGCCCAGTATCAGGAGTAGAAAAATGGTAGAGAAGGGTCACATGTCTCCCTACCCCACTTTCTGCAGCTGTGTGCTAAGTCTGAGCTTGACTCAGATGGCAGTTCAATCCTGTAAATTCTCTTTTCTCATTCATGTTCAAATAAGAAATATTTCCCTACAGCAAATAACCATGTATGTGCCAATAAATGCTTCGCCTTACCTGTGATGATGGATGCTTGATTTGTCTTTGTGCTATTTTACACTATATTAAAAATCAATTGCACATAAAGGCCCCCCCCTTTTTTTGCACATAAACCCACAACATTTCCATTTACAAAGGTTTACACAGGAGAGTGATGCAGTGTGACTTGGGTGTCTTAGCTACATGATATCTGAATTTTGTCACATAGCTGGAGTATTGTTTTGAATTATAGCAACACATAGGCCCAGTATCACAACTGCAGCTCCTATCACAGGGCAGCTCAGTGGCTACCCAGTGTACCACACTGCCTGCCCAGTTCATGTGGTTTCACAATCACAAACACACCCTAGGCTGTTACCCTTTCATCACTTATGTATTTATTATTTCCTTACAAAGTATAACAGTGTATGGCAGGCTTACAGCAAGAGAAAGCTTCCATGAACCTATCACTCCGCAGCCCAAACTCACCCTCTGAACTTAGGTTTCAGACAGGTAGCCTTGTTAATCTGTATCCGCAAAAAGAACGAGGCATACTTGTGGCACCTTAGAGACTTACACATTTATTTGGGCATAAGCTTTTGTGGGCTAAAACCCACTTCATCCGATGCATAGAGTAGAACATAGAGTAGGAAGATATATATATATATATATATAATCTATCTATCTATCTATCTATCTATCTATATATATATATACAGAGAACATGAAAAGATGGGTGTTGCCATACCAACTCTAAGAAACTAATCAATTAAGGTGAGCTATTATCAGCAGAAGAAAAAAAACGTTTGTAGTGATAATCAGGATGGCCCATTTTAAACAGTTGACAAGAAGGTGTGAGTAAAAGTAGGGGAAACTTTAGATGGCTCAGTCAATGGATCTTCCTCCAGCCGTGCAGTGACAAAGTGCTGAGCAACAAAGCCAGTAGCAATGCAGTTGTTATAGATGGAAGCATCTGAAAAACCCTCAGACTTTAATGCAAGACATAATTCCCTTTGTTTTAGCCAATCTTCTTTTGAGCATCTCCAGGGACAGCTCCTCAGCCACCATCCGTGCTCTAGCCCAATGCCTGATATCTCTGCAAATAAGTATTTCCCATTACCTGGCCTGAGTTATTTTAATTTTACTTTGGAGACATTATTCCTTTTCTCACATCTTCAGATAACGGGAAGAGAGGACTTGTGTTCCCTTTTCATCTTTCTGTGAAAGTCAATGGCAGAGACCCCACAAACTATAGGGAATTCAGAAAATGAAGGTTAAAAATGCATGTAACAGAGGCATTACAACAAATTGTAAAGCTACCAGCAGTGCTGCAAATATTCAGTGGGTGAGAGCCCCTTGCACTCTGTCGAACTCATGGGCCCCATTTAACAAGACTGTGGGTGGGAGCTGGCTTGTAGACTGTAGTTCTGGCAGTTCTGGCATGAAGTCTAAACACTATAGTCTTTTTATGGAAGTTCCTTGAAGCGAGCCACCGTGAATTGCAGTTTTGTTCTCTACTAGATCAAAAATGTAAGTAGACCAAAAAAACATGCAAGTTTTGATGTGTACAGTTACAGTAGGAAGTAGAACTGGTGAAATCATTTGTTATACTAAAAGGCAATATTGAAGGGACATTCAGGTGGCAAAGTCAAACATTCAGAAGCTAGGAAATGCTCAACTTAAAGTTGCCTCTGAACCCTTAATTCGGCCCTTTTGTGACTATGAAACAGTCTTTAATTACCTGATACTAATACCCAAACTCAAACCAAACCCCCAGCAATTCCATCCTGTGGAACCATACCGACTCCCATCTGGTTCATCAACCACACTACTACTCCAGAAGGCACCACAGCAGGCTTTTTGAAGAAGAGTTTTTCAGTTTTCAGCTGAAAACCAAAATATTTCAGGTTTTGGGCTACAACATAAAATCAATATTTTCTGCACAAAGCAGAAGTGTTTTTGTAAAGTCTTTTAGTCGATGTCACAGCCCCAGTCAACAACCCTCTGGGGTTAGACTACTTGATACCCCTTCTTGGAAGTGGCCTCAGCCTGATGGCCACTGCTGAACCCCCCGAAGCAAGCTCACCCTCCCCACAGCTCCACCCTGCCAGTGGGCACGCTGGTTTACAGTTTAACCCTTCTTGGAACCCTTGATGAAGCCAATAAGACACTTTGCAGAGGGATTTCTAAACCAATCCAGTATTGCCAACCCCCAAGGTTAAAAAATCATGAGTCCGTTCCCCCAGCCCAATGATCTTTAAGAGGGGGGAAGATAATTTTGTATTTATTTTAATCTGACTTTCGATAGTTGACCTCCCGTTGCTCATCCCCTGTGTGTGTGTGTGTTAATTAGCACTGCCAATACTCCCGTATTTATTAAGGTGATTTTCACCCCTGCTGCAGGAACTCTCACTCCCTGTCCCCCACCCCCTATCAATTGTGCTTCACCCCCAGCCTCACCTCTGCTCTTTCTGAAGCTTTGGGGGCTCTTCACTCCACTCTTCCTGGGAAGGGGAGTTGCAACAGGTCCCCCTTTTCCCCTTATTGGCTGGGAGCAGCTCTAGGAGATTTTCATCCCCTGCTGCCCCTTCCCAGGCCAGGTGCTGCAGAGAGAAAGGGGAAGAGCTGAGGAGTTGTCTCCATTGCTCACAGTGGGGGGGGGGGAGCTACCCTAAGCTGCAGGGCTCTTTCTGCTTCCTCCTCTTCCTCGCCTTCTGAGAGTGGCATCAGCTCCTCCCCTCTCTGAGAATGGCATCAGCTCCTGAGGAGATGGGGAAGTGAGCTCTGCCTAATCCAGGTAGCAGCTCAGCTTGGTTACTCTTCTCTACTGGGGAAAGTAGTCTGGGTATTTTCCCCCCAGGCAAGCTGGAGCTTCTTATGATGTTATCACCAAACAAGCTGCGACCCCAGCCCAACTCTTGTGAATCAGGGGGATATTGCGAGAGTTGGCACCGCTGCCAATCACACTTTCTTTTCAACAGCACAAGCAAGGTGCACAGCACAGCTCCTTGCAAAATATAGGACATTTGTATGTCATTCCCTGCCTCAGTTTCATCACCACTCTGGAATGTTCTTTGGGATTTCTGGACTCCATGTACCCACTCCTGTATGTCACTCCATCAGCACAGGGGTCTCTTTCTCTTCTGCTTGGTGAGGGAGAGCAGCCGCTGCGCTAAGCAGTCTTTTGATAACTTCCAGTCCCCTCCACTGTGGGAAACCTTGTGATCAGCCTCAAGTCACTCCCTCAGGAAATCAAGATCCCACATCATATGGACTGTGGTTGGTTACCACCCATCTGGAGTCCTGACTCGAAAAACTGGCTCTAAGTAGTCTATTGCTCCTCCACTCCCAGTGTTCGGACTAGTTGTAAATCATCTTGAAGGATAATCAGATTCAGAGGCACACCCCCAAGCACCCACCCTTCTTATCACAATTAGTATGGTGAAAGAATTACAGCAAGACATCCATAAAACAGTCCCCAAAGTTACCTTGCCTCCAGATGTAACAAACAAAGGCCGAGTCCCTGTGTAACCTGGGAGAACAAAATATCTGGGGCCTCCTTGCTTTCAGAGGAAAGTAGCACCATACCATTCCAACAACCTTCTCCTCAGGATTTAAACAAAGACTTTAGCTTCTATTTCCTTCAGGGAAGAGATAGGGGAAAAGTTCCAAACGATATTTAATAAAGTCTCCAATTTTTTCTTCCTTCACAGAAAAGGTATAAGGAAATTCCAAACAGATCTTAAACAAATGAATGGGTATTTTAGAAAAAGCCCCTCTGTAGCCCATCAGTTTCATACTGCTAGCTAGCCAATGTCAGATCCCAGAATCTAACTTCCTCTTCCTTTTACCTACCCCAGCCTGGCTCCCTGGGAGGCCAATCAGCTCTAGCTGTTTCTTGACTCCCTGCATCACACCCTATCCTGGAGTTTCTTGACCCAGCTACTCTTCTGACCTTCCTGAGCCCCAGAGGAGTAGCAAATAATTCTTGTTACCCAAGAATCTTTATTATTTGCATAGCAAGGTCCTCCATTTTGTTAGAAATAGTTTAAAAAGTAAATACCCCATTGTGAAAGAGTGATTTTATATATATATAAAATTGTGCAAAAATATAAATTTATTGAAAATATAACAAAATTCTAGAGTTTTGTTAAAATTGGACAAGCCCTTGAAGCAACAATAAGAAGTGCAGCAGCTTAAGCAGCTCAGCTGGCATAGTCTACATATCAAAAGGGATGCTGAAAATTGAAATACGTTCAGAAAAGAACTACAAGAATATTTTGAGGTATGGAGAACATACCACATTGTGAGACACTTAGGTCAACATGGTTAGTTTATCCAAGAGAAGGTTTAGAGTTGACTTGATCACAGTCCACATCTACTTACATGGGTAAGATTTTCCATCACATGACACCTTTAAATCAAGACTGGTGATTTTTCTGAACGATATGCTGTACATAGCTCAGAAAGAAGTTATGGGCTTGATGAAAAGATTAATGGGGGAGGTTCTTTGGCCTGTGTTATGCAGGAGGACAACTAGATCAGTGTTTCCCGTATGGTGGGTCCTGACCCACCAGTGGGTCATGGAAGGTTACAGATCGGTTATTATATCCAGGGCCAGAATTGGCCTAGACAAACATACTTCTCCCCACCCAGGGCCGGCTCCAGGCACCAGCTTTCCAAGCTGGTGCTTGGGGCGGCATCGAGAATGGGGCGGCAGTCCAAGTCCCCCGGCGGCAATTCAGCGGCAGGTCCACTCTTCCCGCCGCCAAATTGCCGCCGCGGGACTCGGACTGCCGCCCCATTCTTACCCGTGGCGGTGGCAATGGGGAGGCAGGTCCACCGCTCCGCCGCTCTTCTCTTGCCGTGGGTCCCCCTCAAGTCGCCCTCCCCCGCTGCTCGGCTGGGAGGAGAGCAGGACCGCGGGCATGCCGCCCTCCCTCCAGTCGGGGTGCTCCAGCTGGGGTGGGTGGGGGGGGAGAGTGGGGCCGTGGGCATGCCGCGCTCCCCGCCGGCAGCCGGGGCAGCGGGCATGCCATGCTCCCCGCCGGCGACCCGGCCGGGGGAGTAGGGCGGCGGGCGGCTTTTTTGCCTGGGGTGGCAAAAAAGCCAGAGCCGGCCCTGTCCCCGCCCAGCCAGTTTGGAGGGGAAGCCCTGCGGGAGGGTGCAGGCTTGGAGAGCAAGCCCACCCCTTACTCACCCCACAGCAGCTGGGGCAGGCTTTCTTTCCAAACCTGTCCCTGGTGGGGCTTCAGGCTGAGATTAGGGTTGCGGTGCCAGGCATAGGGTGCATATATGTAATAATGGATTACAAAAAAAAAATTTTTTTTTAAAAAGAATATGCAGTTGGTGGGCAGTGTTGGTACAGTGTTTGGGACTCACTGAGCCAGATGATCATAATGGTCCCTTCTGGCCTTAAAACTGATAAATCTGTTATCCGTCCTGTGCCTTGTCTGATCTCTCAGCTCTGAAATAAAACACCACTAGATTATCCTATCTCTGTTCTGAGATTATTTATGCAATTGGTGAAAGTATAAAGATTAAGGTACCAACCCTACAAAGATTTAAGGACATATACAACTTTATTCATGTGAATTCAATGGGCCTTCTCATGTGAATAAAGTTAAGCACATTCACTTTTCCCTAGCCACACTCTGTTCATTAGTCATGGCTACGGTGGCTCTATGGCAGTGGAGGAGGATTCCCAAGGGGGCCTAATCCACCTGTTTTAGGACACATTTGTGTTGGCGGATCAGTGAAAATATACAGCAGAGGTAGCCTCTGACAAATAGTGTCTTATCTTTCCAGGAGTATAAGAATGATAATTATATTTTATGACTAACAAAAATCAGTCTATGGATTGCATTCTAATTAGTTATGCAAGATACCTTTAAGAAATCGTACATCTAATAATTTCAACATATGATAATGGGCGTTGCAAATGCTTTATATTCCAGCACCTTGCAAGAAACCCCACCAAACAGCTAGCAAGTTTCAAACTTCCTCTCTACAGCCAGGTAAGCATTTCTTCTATGTAAATTTACGGATTTAGTTACGGTTATGATGATTTGTGAATGGAATTTTTGTAAGTCCTTTTGCTATACCCGGTCCATTTTAGGATTGCATGGATTAGTCCAACTGTCCAGAATGTTACATCCCCAGAGGATCATGTGCAAAATGTGCAAGGCTGGGGCTCAGGAGTCTATTCCTGACTCTGCCATTATATTCCAGTGTGACTGTGTGGGCAAGTCACTTTGACATCATTTTCAGATGTGGGTGCCGAAAGGTAATCACTTAAACCCAGATTTTGGTACCTAAATAAACAGCCTGATTTTCACAAGGGCTGATCCCCACAGATCCTGTTGGTTTAAAGTAAGTTACGATGCATTTATATCAGTGTAAGAGCAAAATTTGGCTTGCAGAATTTACACAAAATGTTACAGGTGTCACCACTTTCCAAAGCATATCACATTGCTACAGATAATTGTCAGCTCTTGTGAAATGTGTAATTTGCCAACTGTTGATGATTAGAAAAAGAAATTCTCAGCAATCTTCTTACCTTTTCCATAACTAAGCATTTTGCACTAACAATAACACACAAAGTTCTCTTCTCAACCTCAGACGTCAGTAAATCTGTGCATATTTTTGAAGAGAGTCTGAGATAGAAACAAAACATTCAAGTAAGAAAATCATATAATCATAGAAATGAAGGACTGGAAGGGACCTGAACAGGTCATCTAGTCCAGTCTCCTGCCCTGAGGCAGGACTAAGTATTTTCAAGATCATCCCTGACAGGTGTTTGTCTAACCTGTTCTTAAAAACTTCCAGTGATGGGGTATCATTCCATGACCTGTTCCACCTTGCATTTTGCTGTGACCCTGGGAGAATCTTTCCCAGACCTGGAGAAGAGCTCTGTGTGATTTGAAAGCCTGTCTCTCGCAACAGAATTTGGTCCATAATAGAGGATACCTCACCCATCTTGTCTTCCTTGCAGTTACGAAGTTTTTCCTAATGTTAAATCTAAATATCCCTTGCTGCAATTTAAGTCCATTACTTCTCGTCCTGTCAGTGGCTAAGGAGAACAATTTATCATTCTCCTCATTATAACCATCTTTTACCTACTTGAAGGCTGTGATCATGTCTCCCCCCGCACCCCCCCGCCCCAAGTCTTCTCTTCTCGAGACTAAACGAACTCAACTTTTCCAGTCTTTTCTAGTAGGTCATATTTTCTAGATTTTTAGTATTTTTTTTTGCTCTTTTCTGGACTTTCTCCAATTTGTCCATATCTTTCCCAACGTGTGGTGCTCAGAACTGGACACAGTATTCCACTTGGGGCCTTATGAGTGTTGAGTGGAAAAATTATTTCTCATGTCTTTCTTACAAAATGAAAGGTGATGCGTAGAACACAGTTTCAGAGGAACAGTGGATTAAAATTTGGAAGGGAAAAACCACTATATCATCCACTTGTGTAGTGAAGAAGAAAGGGGGACTCAGATTCAAGTCCCTGCTCCAATGACTATTTAATTTACACAAAGTAGAACAGCTTCAATGGGAGAGACTCATTCCAGAGTACCTGATAGCCTAGTCATTATGGCAATTTCCTCATCCATGAGAGATTCAAATTGAACTCTCTGTTCCAAACCAGGGAGAGGGGAGAATTGAACCTGGGTCTCCCATATGCCAGTGAATACCCTAACCTTCGGGCAGAAGTTATAAGGGAGAGCACCACCACTTAACTACTGGGCTAAAACTATAGAGGGGCAAGGAGCACACCACCAACTACTTAATGATTATAACCTGAAAATGTTTTTTTGGCCCAAACTTTCATAAATTTGTTTCAAATTCACAAATAGTTTCAGGTCAGCCAGGATTACATTTTTTAGCAGATAAACTATTTGTCAGAAAAACATCACCCGGTCTTTTTTTATCAGTTTGTGAAAGTCTTGAAATAGCTACCTGGGAAGAAATCAAGGGAATCCCTTTTCAGAGTTAATGGAGACGGATTACAGTATAATTTTCCTCTCAGTCAATCCCAATTGCAAAATGTATTGCAATAAATAGATGGTCACACATCTTACATAGTGTATATTTCTTTTATAATACAATAAGCTGATTCAGTGATACCTTATCACATATTAATCAAATCATTTTCTATCCATTGTCTGTTTTTGTTACCTAGACATCAGGGGTCAAATTAGGCTCCCCTTTACACCTGTGTATATCTGGATTAACTCCTCCGAAGTTACTCTTGATATATCTGGGTGCAAAAGAGAGCCTAATGTGGCCCTGATCACATACAAACAGAAATTGGAGCATCCAATAATCCTTCTCAGGAAGCCTGATTTTGAACTCATACTGCTGTAAATGATGAGTAACTCCCTTGAAGTAAGATGGGGAGATGCATCAGCATGTTTCATTGCTCTAAGAAACTGTGTTGGTAGAAGATTTTACTCATTGTAGTGTTGTACATTAGCCGCAGAAGTGGAAGAAAAAGGATAGTCTCAATTTCCTGAGTGGAGAATTGGAGATGAGGCTGTTTTCTTAATGGGAATTCTCTTTTTAAAAGTCTGTATCGTAATGTTCCCAAAACTTATGCTCAGGCCCATCTTGAGGCTAGACACGAGTGTATAACTAGCAAGAAAGCCACTGAAACCTTCTGATGCAGTAAGAGGTTGAGAAAAGAGACTTTTGAACTCTATTGATTTGGTTTATTTTTTTCCTCCACAGAGTTTCATTTTCACAATGATCTCCATCAGTGAAGCAATTACAAAATTTTGCCTTGACTTTTTTGAAGTACTGAGCAAACATTTTCCATCTGACAATATCATCTATTCTCCTCTGAGTATCTCAGCTGCCCTGGGCATGGTCCTTCTTGGGGCCAGAGGTAATTCTGCCACCCAGATAGAAACGGTAGGCAAAAATAAGTCATTTGTTTTATTCCTTCATATTTGTTCAACAATGGCAGACCATTCCCACATGCAATGTCACCTGAGCTCCTCAAGGCTTTTCTTTTAATGCAGAGCGGTTTCCTTTTCCACGTGTAATACAGCCTGCACAAGGTGCCTGGCAGAAGCTGCAGGCTGAGAATGTTATTATAAACTGGAAAGAACATTTCCAGACCAAGAGCAAGAGATTTCCCCTCTCAAGCCCTGATCCTGCAAAGCGCTCCATACATGAGTGTTATCATGTACATGAGTGGTGCATAATGGTATTTGGGTGTGTTATTGTTTGTAAGACTATGGCCTCGGGTGCAGCTTCACTTAACTTTTGCTGAGGTTGGTCTAATTTGGCCCATTGGAATGTTTGAGCCTCTTGGCCAATGGTACAGCCCCAGCAGCAGAAGTCATTTCTGATAAAACCCAGAGAAACATTTCCTCAATGTTTGCAATTTCCAGCCCCTCACATTCACTTTACACATACATTTCTGTGGTAAAGACACTGCCTGGTGTCTCTGGTTTTAAAGGCATTTTTATTTATTTTGTTTTGGAGACATTATTGTGTTCTGCATTATGCCAAAAGAGAGAGACGTAGAGTAAATGGTTATTTCAGAAATGTGTATATCTCAGATGCAGGGTCCTTTTTAGTTGCTTACTATGAACGTTCTGAGCATCAGACTTACTAGTGCTGAAGTGTCATAACATTGGGTCATAGTTATAAAACATTAAATTGACCATCTAGTTTGGCAAAAATATTAACTTATTTCGGATCCCATGAGCCTGTATGAGTCAACTTTTTTAATTGGAAAATTATTTGTACTGCTCAAGCTTGGATTGGACAGGAGTTAGTACTAATCAAGAATCATGTATCATCAGTCTTTGAATAAATCAGCTGTCATTATTAGAGCTTTGAGATGAATATTTTGCTTTGAAGGCTAGATGTGTGACCCAATACAGTTAGCAGATGTAAAGGGATCTGCAGACGAGAGGAATGAAATTAAAAAACAACAACACAGGTTCCAATGATGCTGGCACTGAAGTCAATGGCAAAACTCATGTCCACTTAAATATGGGCAGCAACTAACTATATCTGACAAACAAACATTGCATTTGTTGGAATTAAACCTAGCAAACTCTGAAAGCATTTCCACTGGTCTTCAGATTGTTCCTTACATTTAGGTTTCGTAAAAAATAAGCTTTTATCCAAGTCCCAATCCTGTGATAGGATCCACTATTGTAGATCGCTGCACACCTGCAGAACCCTACTGAATGTATTGCTCTATTGCAGCATTGTGTAAAAAGGTGTAAAAACTGAATATTATGGGCAGAAATAGGAAGTGAGTTCCACAGTCATAGAAATATAGCTCTCCCTTCTAGTGATTTTAAGTAGTATTCACCAAATGGCTTACTGATTTTGATGTCAACGGATGGACTGGGGCATCCAGTGATAAAAGTTGAGAACACCTGTCTTTTGAAAGCCTGATGCCCATCTCCAGTAGAAAGGACAGTAAGTAAGACAGACAACTGAATTTTCTGTGACAAGTTTAGTGTCACAGATTGTCATAAGTAAATCAATATAGTGTATGACTGTTGTAATGTTACATTTCTACTTCAGGTGCTTCACTTCCTTGAATTTGCAAACAATGAAAATCCAAGAACAGGAAGCTTTTCTGAAGCAACAAGAAGTGATGACAATTCAGAGAGCAGTCGCAGACTACCTCTTCCTCCCCAACGGCCGGTAGCTTGACTTAGAACAAATATTGGAGTTACAGAGTTGGAGAAACTTTGAGGAATTTGCATGAAAATTCAAAATTGGCAGATTTGAATTATAACATAAAAATAGGGGAGAAATGCTGTGATGGTGGGTGACAGAAGGTAGAGAAGGATAAAAATTCACACAAGATAGCAAAAAATAAGGTTTTGGGGTTTTTAATTGAAAATATTGTACAATTATATGCTTATTTGTGGATGCAATAGTCATAACAGCATTTCAAGTGATGAGTTCAGTTTGCATCTTGTTATTTTAACAAGCTTCTACCATGATGGTAAGCGCATGTGCATGTATAAATCAGACATACAGAAAGCATGTGAAACTCTTCTACCCTGAACATTTGTCATTGTTCAACAAATTTTCACGTGTGGTGCTCCATAAGTAACGAGTGGAACATCCCAAAAGAGCCATGAATTACTTAGTCCTTATAACAGGGCTTTGCACCACAGATCTGCACTGTCAGGAACAAGAATAAGTCAGAGAAGGCAATGCTAGTTAAGTTTTTGAATCTGAATGGTTTAATAGGAGAACAATTATTAAAAAAGCAAAAAAAACCAACCAGTGTCTGTCACTCCCAGCCTTCTTCTGTCAGAAATAAACTACAGCAACTTTGTGTTATTGAAGGTTCCTGATGATCAGTGCGATATACCCGGAGGGATTCATTCCCAGTTTCATGACATCTTCTCAGCAATCAACGAACCCACTACTTCTTATAAGCTGGCTATTGCTAACAAACTGTATGGAGAAAAGACATTCAATTTTCTTCAGGTGAGTTGAATTGGGATTCACATTAGTGGCCCGTGACATTGTAGGACAGAGAGAGAAGAACAACATGGGCTTAGTTCAGTTGAGGTCCCATTTCCTGCTGACTTGGATGGGAGTTGTGTCCACTTGGACAAGAGGTGGAGTCGATCCCATGGAGGTACTGAATAGTTGGGCAGAACAGCCAATCATCTTAAAATAAATCATGTGGTTCCAGAATAGAATGTTTAAGATAACTTTAAAGCCTTAGTTACAGGCTCTGCTCATTTCCCCCTGGTCACACGAGCATTGGAACCTGGTCACAGGAGCATTGTAATTAGGTGTGTTGAACAGCATTGAAAGCATAATTTGTAAGTGTTTACTATTACTATTTGTATTTTGGCAGTGTCTAGAGGCCAGGGTCTCATTGGGCTAGCTACTGTACAAAATATAATAAAGAGACAATGTTATGTAAGCCTGTCCCACAAAAGCTGTTTTATACAGTACACTGTTACCCATGTTTTTCTTCTGCTTTGTAACTATTAAATTACTGCCATATATCAACAGCAAAATATCATTCAAAGGGTGGCTATAATAAAAAAATAACTATTTAATCGTGGCACCAGCTTACTCAACAGATATATATTTGGAGTTATATCTGCTTATTTGACTGACAAAATTAAGATTTAATGCTTTCTATTCTTGTTAGCACTCTAGAAGTAACACAGTGATGGGAAAGTGAGCTAGAATTATTCTGGCTCATGCATCTTCAATAGAATTACTAACTATGTTCTGGGATGAATTATTCCCCCAGAAATTTTCATGCTACGTTTTTAACCAATTCATTTCATGTTGTTTACAAGGTCTCACCGTTAGATTTGTGTGAAATTTCATATGCCCAAAAACTGTTCACAAATCATCTTTCAAAATTTACTTCTAGTTTTACATTTCTTGTGGATTGCAGTCATCTTTAGTTATCTTGGCTGGTGGGAAAAAGAAACATTGAGAAAGTGCTTCAAAGACATTCATGAATTACATGTAAATATACAGTCAGTGACACATAGGTTAGACAGGGACAGAAGTGGCCAGAGACATGTATATCTCCAGGATAAAGTCAGAGTTCTACAGGTAGAATCCTGAATTTAACAGAAAGATCTATCGTGGGTCCTGTTCCACCAGTTTCTCCTGTTTTGCAGTCCACCCAGAATGGAAAGTATAATTGAGGGGCCTAAGCACTGGCTGCTTCAAGAGGAGGCAGCTTTATCAGATCTCCAACCAAAACATGCCAACCTCCCACTGGACTATAGCTAGTGCATTTCCCCCCACCCCCCGGGCCATATCTTTTGGAGCTGTAGTTTAGGCATTGTCGGCAGGGCCGGATTTACACCTTATGCGTTTCTAGGCACAGCATCTTCAGTGCTCCCTCTGCCTACAGCTGACCTCTGTGTTGCACACAGTTTTAGAGAGATAAGGGCCCCTAGAATGCTGGTGCCCCTAGGCCCATGCCTAATGTGCCTAATTGGAAATCCGGCCCTGATTTTCGGGGTCTCCGGCAGTAGCGTAGCCAGGTCTTGAGCACAGGGGGAGCGGCGGCACTATAAAAAGGCGCCTCCCCCTCCCCCTGTACTCACCCTGCGACGCTTTAAAGGTCCGCTGTGGAGCCGCTGGCAGGGCCTGCGCGCCCACTAGGCGACCCTAGGCGGTTGCCTAGGGTGCCAAGATTTGGGGGGCGGCGGGCAGCTGCCCGCTGCCTCCCCGAGCAGAGAGACAAGGGGCGGCTTGCTGTGGCTGTTCCTTGTCTCTCCGCTCAGCAGCTCAGCGGAGAGACAAGGAGCGGCTTGCCGTGGCTGCCCGCTGCCTCCCCACTGAACTGGGAGACAAGGGGCGGCCCAGTAGGGATGTGGGGGCGTGGCTTCCTCAGCCCACAGTGAGGAGTTAACTCTTCCCCATCCAGTGCGAGGTGAGTTCATCCCGTCACAGACTGTCTTATGCAAACTCTCCAAACCTATCAAGCCCTTAGCCTATGCTATACCAAACTGGTCCAGTTCGTTCTGCTAGTCCACCCCATCTCTAGGATATACAAAAACACTTTTGCAGTGTTGCAGAACTAAAAAACAGGAACATTTTATTTTATTTAGCACACAGTCTAAAAAAGAAAAGAGACCTGTTTTCTGATGTATTGTTCTGACATTCTCTCTTATTGTGCAGCAATACCTATCCAGCATAAAAAAGTTATACCAGGTGGAATTGGAAATAGCTGATTTCCAGAATGCTGCAGAGGAAACCAGAGAACTGATAAATTTGTGGGTTGAAACCTTTACAAACGGTAAGGACAAGTCAGCCATTGGCTGCTATTACTTGATATTTAATAGGGTTAGGGTTACAAGGTGCTTAAGAACCTGGAGGAGAAAAATGTTTCCTCATAATTGGAGCATGCCTTGTATGAGGCTGCAGTGGCAGCTCTCCACAATTTGACCACTTGAGTGACTTAGAGCTAGATCATTAATTCCTGCAGAGAAAACATATTTGAGGAGAACAGAGTAGCCAGCAAACTCTGGACCCTAGTACAAACACCCATTGAAATCAATAGGAATTCTTCAGGGGGTGCTGGATGAGACCACCTGTGTGGTTGACTGCATGAGTTTAAGAAACTATCAAATCAGATGCAAGAGGTATTGGGGGCAAGTAGCGGGGACCTTCTGAAAGTACCTTGATTTATGAGCTCCTTTACAGATAAGGTAAATGACAGCGCCCTACTTAAAATTTGACCTGGAGCCAAGACTAATCAGGAGAAATAAAGAATAAAATGGCCATTTTAGGAGACATCTATTCTCCATTGTACACTTGAGGCACATCAGTGGGTCAGTTTGGGGAAAATCATAGTAACACTGCTTGGGTTCCACTTGTTTTGTGAATAGACAGAGGACTTCAGCTTCTTAGGGTTGTCAGTCTAACGTCTTTCATGTGTGTCCAGTATCACGTATATATTCTTACACCCAGGTACATACAGACACTATACATCAATGTTATTACAACAGAGAAATGGAACTAGAGTTACTGATCTGCCAAAACAAACTAATTTGCCTCCCTTTCTTTAAGGTAAAATCAAGGACCTCTTTGCTCGGGGCACTCTTTCTGCTGATACTATGTTAGTCCTCGTGAATGCTGTCTACTTCAAAGGGCAATGGGCAGTGGAATTTAAGAAAGAAAACAGCAAAGAAAGACCTTTTCAGATAAATGAGGTAGATTACAGAAGTACACATCACATCATCGCTCCTATTACTTCACATGCTTGTCAGACTACGAGGAGCCAAGGGACATAGCCCTTTAAATGTAGGGCTCCATTATGGCCTAGGGACCAGCTCTGGGGGTGGAGAGGGATTTTCCTCCCAAAGCTTCTGCTAGGAGAGTGCATCATGCCTGACACAAGTACAATGCCTCTCAAAGCCACCTGGGGCACAGGGGAAGCCAGTGTATAAGAAGCTGCAGTATCTGCCCCCTATGTCAGCTCTTCTGGCAGGAATGGAAGTGCTCAGGACAAAGCCCTGCTTTCTCCCCTTCTCCTTTGGGGTTGTGGGTACAGTTAGGTTCACTACCCCTGTAAAGATTTGTACTCATGTGAGCAAAGACTGACTGGCCCCTGAGCAGAGGCCTAGCATAAGGGTGCTTCTTGTACCTTCCCCCACTACACTCCTAAGTTGGAGCAGTCCACAGTTGGGCCTCTAATCATTTTCTTCATAGACCCTTAACTGGTTTGCTCTGTATTCAGACCTACAATGAGTTGTTCTGCTGCCACATTTACAATGACTGCCACCAAGAGATCCATTTAGTCTGTGTTCAGTTTCCACATTCTGTCACCAGACTGATCTCCCGCCTCATTAAGGTTGAATATTGAAAGTGGGTTTTTTTAGGTGACATTCTGTACATTGTTCCTGGGCCTCTCCCCTCTCCCCCTCCGCCCCCATGTTGTGTGGGCAATGAATGTCATATAGCCAGCTTCGTATTGCTTCAATTTCGTTTCACCTTCTGTTGGTCGCACATTAGCACAATGTAGCAAAAATAGGTTGGCAACACTGGGGAAACATTTGCTTAGCAAAAGGAAAATTGTTCCTAGTGGAACTTGCACAAAACAGTTTAATGGAAATATTTCTATTGCTTTTAGGTTTTGTAAATTTCTGGGTCAATTTAACCTGAGAACATGCTTTGATACTGAAATTAAAATGAAATGGAAGATGAAAAGCCTATAGTTTTAATATCCTTAGCATGGTTGTCAGGTTGGACAAACAAACTGTGGGGCACACAGTACCAGTGGCAGCTTCTGAAAGTGTTGGTCCAAAGAAATAGCATTAACTCTTCTTCCAAACCTTCTATTCATCTTGGGGTGGGTGTGCCTGAGTGCGGGCACAGGGAGATGATAAATGGTATCTCAGCTTTAAAGGGGCAGGGGAGAAGCAGCATGGTGGAATTCTGGATCACGAGGCTGGGCTTTATGGGGTTTCCCAGTCCCCACCTTCCCTCACACCTGACTGACCCCTTTCCCTTCAGGCCAAGATAGAGAAAAAACTGTTTTGAGATGCTTGAAAACGTTCAAGAGGACTATCTACACCTTTCTTTAGAAGGTGAAAATCTGGCCCTAAACAACCACTGCAGCATTTGGGTCCAAGTGAAGATGTAATACAAGGAAAAATGTATTAATAGAGGGTGATTTGTTGTTTGTATCTCATTTTCTAATTACTTGCCATTGCTTTCAGACTACAAGCAAACCTGTGCAGATGATGTACCATATGGGCGAGTATAAAATAGCTACAATAGAGGAGCATCCTTGTCAGGTGCTTGAACTCCCATACAAGGATGGTGACCTGAGTATGTATATACTGCTGCCAAAAGACTACACTGGTCTAACACAGGTAAAGTTACCTATGATAACATGATAATACTGTAACCAGAATATGAACATGGCAATGTCTTCTGTATCTCTGATCACCTGGACAGACAGTATAGGAGAAAATTACCTTTCCTTCTCCTTGTTGCAGAGTATGCAGCATGTTGAGTAGTAAATCTGAAGGCAGGCTGCTTATGTTGTTCCTGTGTCCACTGAATTTTCAGAAAACAAACAATTAGCCAGCCATTTTATTCTCCAAATAGGGCACAGTGACAATGTAATTAATAGCTAATTGCTACATTTTTTGTATTACCAACCTTTCAAAACAGTTAATACCCACACAGACTAGTCTAAAAAAGAATGAATACTAAATGCAAACAATATAGGTAACACATTGGCAGATCCACAGAGGCTGTCAGCCACATATTGCTGCCAGACTTAACATCTGATCCAGCTCCCTAACCCTTCTCCCATACAATTCAATTACAAAACACCCATTGACTTCATTGGTGCAGGATCAAACCCTTTTAATGGTAGAGGTCTGAGCACTGAAGCTAAAGGTTTCACCATTGACTCCCACTGGTGATCCAGCATTGTGATCATATTTACATTGGTTATAGAATCTTGTTTTCTTTTTTTCCAACACTGGACAAACACTTATTTGGAAATCTTTAGGGTACAGATACAGGGAGATAAAAGCCCTGGGGCTGAGGGGCTAAAAAGTGCTGTGCACACATTGAGGCTCAGGCTGGAGCCCAAGCTCCAGGACCCTATCTCATAGAACTGGAAGGACCTTGAAAGGTCATCGAGTCCAGTCCCCTGCCTTCACTAGCAGGACCAAGTACTGTCCTCTGACAGATTTTTTTCGCCCCAGATCCCTAAATGGCCCCCTCAAGGATTGAACTCACAACCCTGGGTTTAGCAGGCCAATGCTCAAACCACTGAGCTATCCCTCCCCTATGAGGGTGGAGGGTCCCAGAGCTTGCATTCCAGCCTGAGGTTGAATGTCCACAGCAATTTTTCAGCCCTGGAGCCTCAGTCAGCTGATGTGACCAGCTGTGGGGTTTTATCCCTTTGTAGACATACTCTTAGTGTACGTCATGCTACTGATCCCAGTAGTATTGTAAGAATCATGCCTGATGTGGCTACCAGTGTGAATGAAAAATCACTTTTTCCACCTTCTCACACAGTACTGTGTCTTGTTGATTTTGATGCATAACCACAAGATTCTGATTCCCATGTATCTTTATACCTGTAGCTGGAAAAGGAACTTACCTTTGAGAAATTAACAACTTGGATCAGCCCCGGCCATTTGAAAGAAGATGAAGTGCAGGTGTATCTTCCTCGGTTCAAAATTGAGACAAGTGCTAAACTCAACCAATATTTAGAGGCTTTAGGAATAACCGATGTGTTTCATCGAGGAGTATCAGATTTATCTGGAATGACAAAAACAGGTGGCCTGTTTGTGAGTCATGTTGTCCATAAGGCTTATATAGAGGTCAATGAAGAGGGCACTGAGGCAACAGCTGCAACTGGAGGTGGTGTGACTACAACCTCAGCCAGGATACCTGTAAAATTTGTGGCTGATCACCCTTTCCTCTTCTTTATCAGACACCAAAAAACCAAATGCATTCTCTTCTATGGTAGATTTTCTTCCCCTTAAAAGAAAATCTCCAATTAAGATGAGCGAAATCCCAGGCCACGGAAGTATAGTACAGAAAATACAACAAAAATGTTATTCTCTTCATTTTCTCTTTTCCTTGCACTGTATCTAGCTAGTGACTCTGTAGTTATGGGTGAGAATGCACACTACACTCATGGCAGGACTGTGATACTAGCACTACTGTCCTACCATGTCTGCTGTTTCCCGCCCCCACAAGCTTACTCCTGGTTCCTACTTAAAGAATGTGCCACTCTCTCAGCACCTGAGGAAGGGCTCCTCTGCTAAGTCCCAAATTACTAGGAATCTCCTTGAACCAAAGCTTGGATAACTAGTAGTGAAGTAAAGAGCTATGAATTTTATGACTTTTCTTTAGTGAAGTGTTATAGATGTATATTGCTTTTGACCCTTTTAGCCCATAAAACTGCAATGCATCTATACAGCTATCAAGTCAAGCATTCAATAAATCGCTACATATATTGTCATTTTCAGCAGTGGCAGGGAAATAAGCCAAACAGAAGTTGAAGACATACCTGTATGTAGTCACGTAAAACAGAAGCAGCATGAGTATAACACTACTACAAATGGTCACATGGTGATAGACAACATATAGATCCCGGTTCCAGACAGCACTTGTCCATGCAGTTATGTCCCACTGATGGCAATGGGACTCAAGCATGTTCTTAGCATGTGGTTAAGTGCTGTTCTGAATACGGATGCACTCCTTGGGGCCTTAACGTACACCTTCTTCTAATCATCCTTACGTGGACGAGTGAGTACTACTAATAAAATTGATATTTTGGCAATTCTACTCAGTTTCATTCTCCAGTCTCCCTGTTTCCTAATCATAAATGGGGAGTCTTAAAACATTGTTTCTATAATAAACCAATATAATTGACTTTAACCAGTGTTTAGCCTAATTATTTCCCCTGAAAAATGAGTAAAAGAAAGAAGTTGCAATCTACAAACTATCAGTATATATAAGGTGAGAAACAAGAAAGCAGCCTCTTGCCCCTAAATTAGAGCTTGTAGCAACCTGCTAGAAACTGGGAGGGAAGAGTTTGGAGCAGGCACCAGGAAGCCAATCTGTTTGCATATGGCTGGAAAGCTAGCTACAGGTGCATCCCTTGTGGCTGAGTGTGGTATAGCAACTCATCATCTAGCATCCCTTGTCAACAGCTGCTCTGGCCATGGCGTGCTCTCTCTTCTCATGAGTTGGCCTTCCTGCCATGTCACTTTAGAGTCTCTCTCCTGCCCGAGTTTCAGTGTGCCACGTGGACAGTGCTTTACACAATACTGGTCATTGATCTGCCATCTTCCTCCATTCCCAGACTCCTCTTCCACTACTCTTCTATCAGACTAGCAGGCCCAGGGCTTCTCCCTGGGGTCTGTTAACTCAACTCAAAAACAAAACACAAATTTTGATGAAAGCAGCGTCAGGCCCTTTTCCAGGCTTGAACCTGTGTCCACCTTCCCCTGCCCCCAGCAGTTCTCCATTCTTTTGTAGAGTGCTGACTTTCGGGGACTACCCTCCTTAAATCTTGCCTTGTTTGGATCCTCAACTCCCATCCCTCCCAAGGCCTTCTGTCTCTGGGGTGGCCTTCTCTCAGGCCCACTTCAAGATTCCGTGACATAATCGTAGCCTTACATATTGCTCAGCAGACACAATATATTCTTGAGATTTTACTGATTCAAACGGCTTGTATTTAGAACTGTTCTTATTTTTTATGTAAAAAAAACCCGAAGCCATTGATTATTCAAAATTGCACACATTGTATATTGAAAGAGAACACAATCCCTTCCAAAATACAGGACAGGTAAAAACTGGCAAGGATTTTTCCCATGATCTTTAGTGTATTTCCAAACAGCACTGTAGTCTCTCTTTTGGAGATTGTAGAGAATATTCACATTAAGGCAAACAGCATTTAATGTAGGCAGGGCCAACAGGTTATATTTTCAATTTTTGATTTACTAATTCTCTTTTATAACTGAAGTCAGAAAGAGAATTAGCTTTATGAGACTTTTCCAAGCGGACCAGCAGAAAAGTGATGGAGAAAGCTATACCAGAGTGTATCTGCCTGGGATCAAGTTGGAAGAAAGTTATTACTTCAATCCAATCTGAGCTGTATGTGAATGAAAGATGCTTTCAATCCACACCGAGCTGATTTTACAGGGCACCACTGTTAGTTCTTCTATGGTACAGTGGTGTAGCCAGGTTCTAACACCAGGGGGCGCGAACGCATTAAAAAAAAAGGCGCCACCCGACCCGACATATTAAATTACTAATTACCGCTGGCCCCACCAAGAACCCGCTGCTGGCCTGGGTTCTTTCACCCAGGCCAGTAGCGGGCTCTTGGTGGGGCCAGTGGCGGGACCCCTGCGTTATTTTGTCGCTCCACCTCCGTCCACTCCATCTCCACCTTTTCAAAAATTAAAAAGGCGCCACTTTTGGAAAATGTGCTCAGGGGGAGCAGCTGCTCCCCCTGCTCCCCCTCAGCTACGCTACTGCTATGGTACCATATTGTTTTAGTGCCATCACATTTTTGTAGCAGATCACTTATTTCTCTTTTTTATGAGGAATGTCGAGACCAAGATCATCCTATTCTTTAGTAGACTCTGTGCCTCTTAAGAAGTGTCTAAATAGTTTGGGTACTTTTTCTTCATTTTCTTGTATCTTAGTCATTTGTAGAATCAGGAATAGCAAACAGGGCAAGTGACCACAATAAATTTTAAGATAAAAAGGTATTACTGTCGTACTGTAATTTGTGTGGACCTGATAATGGTAGTAGTAAATTTCATCTTAAACTCTCAACAGAAATGTTCCAATTTTTCATGGGATGAATTAGAAGTGGTGCCCAATCTAGGTGTGTCTGCTGACTTCAGAGCACATCTTTGAAACAAACTAGGAATATGTACCATGAAGCAAACAATGAAGAATTATTTGACCTACATTCCTATTCCAGTGCCAACTATCTAGCAATCTGCGTTTCCATTTTTCAGGCACTGGTTTGAGTTTACTGGCATTCACAGTAGACTCCAGTGTGGAGTTCAAAGAAACCAAAAAGTCCAGGAAGGCATTATTGCCATTAGAGTTGCAATGGAAGAATGGGATTGTGGGAGAATCAAAATTTAGGAAGCAAGAATACCTGCCTCCTACCCCAATTATCTTGGCTAGAAATGCAAGCAAATTCACCAGTTGCCTGGGGGACACCAAGCAATTGTCAAGGCTGCCACTATTGTTGTGTTCCTATTGTATGATTCAAATGTTAATTTTAAACTGAGCTCATTGAGAAATCCTCTCCTAAACTCTCTAGTGGGCAGGAGAGATGATCAGAATGGTCCTATGCGGCCTCATTGTCTGATATAATTAAAGTCGCAAAGCTAACACTAACCCTCTGTTTTTCTATAAACATCTTTCTGAACCAGCCAGATATTGGACTGCAGTTTTCCATGCTTAGTCTCTGTCAAAAGGTGATTTTTCTTGTCATTTTTCTAAAGATTAAGCAAATATCTTTGGTAGTTTTCAATCTGAGGGGGTTTCTACTTTCAAATTTCTGCGTGAGGGTAACTCAAAAATTCAGGGTTAGTTCTTTCCTGTTCTTACAAATAATGTTACTCACATGAATATAGTTACTCGCATGCACAAGTGTTTGCAAAATTGGGCCCTCAATAGACAATTGGGCCCTACGGGCCAGATTCTGGCACCCTAACTCATTAATCCTAAATAGTCCAAAATGGAAGTAAAGCTCCTTTGAATATTTGGCGGATGTAGAAAAGGGAAAATAAGTGTGGTTCTCAACAATCGGAGATAGAATCTAAAAATAATTAACATAGAGAGGTAAGTGTTGTTGAATTTAAAAGAGCTTGCAGAGCCCATTATGCTGAACCAAAAGAAAATGAGCCACTCAGAGCTCCAATCACTAGATTCCTAGTGTCACAGGGCAGCTGGTCTCTGTGGATAGACTGAGCCCAGTGCCCCTGGACTGGAGCAGGTGAGCCCAATCCAGCTAATTAAAGAGGGCTGGGCTACATGAGGGTCTATAAAGGACTGTTAGTAGGCAGTTGGGGGGAAGGACTGAGACGAGTTGAGCCCTGGACAACAAAGGCTACACTGGAGTGGAGCTAACCCCTGTGTTGAGTCCCTGAAGCAAAGGGGGGCTCAGAGTAGCAACCCTGCCTCTCCTGCTCTAAGCGGGGAGGAGCAAAGCTGACTGAGGCTAAGACGCTAGCAGGAGCTGGAGTGTCAGAGACCCCTGGGAGGGGTGGCCCTGAAGCCCAGGGGCCAGGTATTGACTTAAGACTGTGTTCGGAATGTTGGTTTAACCTTTGTCATAAAAGAAGAAACCTGTTTTGCTAGGAGTGTGCGTGGCAGCACATTTGGAGCCAGGCAGTGCCACCTGGTATGTCAGAGAAAATAGCTTGGCCAGCAAGGAGCTAGAAAAATGAAGATAATGGAGTGAAAACCAAGACACTTTTAACAAAGAATGGTCTTCAACTTGCTGTGTGGTACCTTGAACGTTCACATTTCTATGGGAGGAATAGGGAAGCCATTTAATATGTCACAAGAACTGATAAACTTTCTGGCTCTGCAGAATCAGAGCGCTCCTCCTAAATAGTCCAAAAAGACATAAAGCTCCTTTGGCTGTTTGTCAGGTGTGGAAAAGGGGAAATCAGTGTGTTTTATCATTGTACGTTTCTATGAAGATATGGGTCTGTTCAGAAGTGCAAACAGATGTGGGTTATTTTTAGCTAAGAATGGGGGGAGGTGGAGGGAATGAGGAGAGAGAAAGGAGAGTAAGTTCTCTATTTGAAGGCTGTGCAGGAAGAATGCCCAGCCCCAGCTGGAGCAACTGTACTGAACACAACATTGTCAGTGTGGCACAGCGCAAGAAGCCACCTCTCAAGAAAGCCTCCACCTCCCCTGTACTCTGCTGCTATATCAGCCTCTAAGCTATTAATTTATTTCTCCTCATATAAAACAGCAGTGTTTTCTAATAACCATAAACAGGGAAGGAGGCCACTTGGTAAGAACACATTAAATAATGTGTGCTGGAATTGTTTACACTCTGTCCTAGGAAGATATAGTGAAAGTATAGCACAGTAGAGGGGGCACAATTTGAAGGAGCAGGGCGGGGGGTAAAGACAACGTAGGGAAGCCCGGGGTGGAAGGTATTCTTTCTCTCTGAAATTTGGAAAATACTAGCTGTTTGGTGCAATTTGGTTAATTCAAAAAGGCAAAATCATTTGGTTTTCAGAAGTATTAAAAATAAATGTTTTAACAAGAAGCCCCCCAGAGAGCCCTTTTCTTGCACATCAGTGCATTGATGCTAAGCTACATTGTTGTAACTGGCTTCTGTTTGATGTTCCCTTCCAGAAAAAAGTTCTTAGAGCCAGTTACAAAAATGTAACATGAAGCAGAGAATTTTCTGATTCAGGAGCAAGGCAGCTGGCATAAAGTCACACGCTGTGACATCAAAAGAATCTCAGTGAAGTTTCTGTTCATGAATATTACCTGTACACCTATCATCAGTCACAGTGTGTTTCAGTGTTACTATGATGCGTTACAGAGAAACCCAGGCTCCCCATAATACCTTTAGCCTTACAAGTCAACTGGAAAATTTCAAGACTGCTTGCTGATGTCTGCATCATCGCTGGGACTGCATTTTTGTGAATACAAGATCTAAAGGTGTGTATAGCTAGCAAAGTAGTACAGTTTATGTATGAATTGCACCCTCCCCAAAAGTGTTTATAAGCACATTTAGATTTAGTACCAACCTGGATGGAGAGCACCTAAGAGAGGGTTTTGTTATGCCCGTCTCTCATCCTGGTTGGAGAGATTTCTCCATGAGGATCATTTTTAAATGAAGGTCCCAGGCGCCGGCGAGCCCTTGCTTTCAAATTGTTGCAATGGATGCACTTTGCTGGGACGTGCGTCTCGCCGAGACATTTCTCACAGAGCGAATGAATGTCCATCTGAATGTGGCATGTAGTCCTTGCAGGAGCCTCATTTTTTAAAACCAGGAGACCTGGCATCTTGAGAGTTTGACTTGACAGAAGGTCCAAGAACAAGTACTTATGGGGGGGGGTGAGCAGAAAAACTGAACAGAAGAGTCCTCTGCATATAAATATTGCCAGTTTTGAAGATTTTGACTGAGCAAAGAAATCATGCTTCTTCTTCAAGTGCTGTCCCTGTGGGTGCTCCACTCCAGGTGATGGTGTGTCCTGGCACCGTTGATTGGAGATCTTCGGTAGCAGTGCCTGGTCGGGGTGCGTGTGCGCAGTTGCTGTCTTGCAGCATCATTGGAGTCTGTTTGGTGCACGTACGTCCTGACCCCCTCAGTTCCTTCTCAACTGTCCTCGGCTGAAGACAGAACTCAGGGCAGTGCTGAACCTCTTCCCCTATTGAGAGAAAAATTAGATAAAAACATCCTAGTGATTACCCTACCATTAGATAAGTTAGCTATAGTTTAAAAAAAATTTATTGATCCCCCATTTTCCAACTTTCTGCTCCCTTGGGAGCGAACCCCCCCATAAGTACTTGTTCTTGGACCTTCTGTCAAGTCAAACTCTCAAGATGCCAGGTCTCCTGGTTTTAAAAAATGAGGCTCCTGCAAGGACTACATGCCACATTCAGATGGACATTCATTCGCTCTGTGAGAAATGTCTTGGCGAGACGCACGTCCCAGCAAAGTGCGTCCATTGCAACTATTTGAAAGCAAGGGCTCGCCGGCGCCTGGGACCTTCATTTAAAAATGATCCTCATGGAGAAATCTCTCCAACCAGGATGGGAGACGGGCATAACAAAACCCTCTCTTAGGTGCTCTCCATCCAGGTTGGAACTGACCAAGAGCACGGCTCCACCCTCTCACGAGAAGAGGAAGAGAGCCTCAACCTCCCCACACAAGGAACCGAGTAAAAAGAAATAGTCCCCGGTGAGGTAGTTCCCAGTGGTGCTGACAGCCCCAAGAGTCAGCACCCATGACTCGCCCGGCACCTTGGGCACCGAACGTACAGTGCAGAAAAATCAGGAGTCAAGACCCAAAAATGGACAGGTCTCCCCCTCGGCATCAAAGGCACTGACAACCCGTGCCGGAGTTGGCACTCTCTGCACAATCAACCCCAGCACCGACAAGGACTTCGGCACTGATGACACCACCGGCACCAATACACCACCCAGCACAGGCTGATGGCACCATGATGGGCCCGCCGGCACCCGCCAAAGCCAAATACAAGACGTTCAAGCCAACGGCGCCTAACCACAAATCCTCGGTGCTGCACCCCTTGGCACAGCATCAGTTTCTGACACACAAAGACATCTCTGTTGCCCTGGTGCCAGAATTACCTCTACTTGGTACCGAGGGTTCAATTTTAACCCAACCAATCTCTCCTATGCAGCGGTCAGTGTTCACTGACAGTGATGACGATAATCAAGAGGATGCAGTCTTTTCACCACCTGATTCTCCTCCAGCACCACAAAAACCAACACACAGGGCTATGGCTCACAAGGAGCAACCCCAATTCCCGTGGTTCACTCCTCCATGGATGGGACCTTATATGCCATACCCTATGAAGTGGCCACCTTGGGACCCATGGGCAGCCTATAATGCCCACTAATCCCACACCTCCTCACCACCCAGAGCACAGATTCACTTTCCACCAGGATCCCCAATCCCATCCACATCTAGAGCTACAGCGGATCCACATGAGGAAGTAGAGGAGGAGCCTGCACCCGAGATGGAGTCACCAGGACATAACTCCTCTTCATCTCCAGATGAAGCTGTCATGCCACCCTCATCAATGATGGCAAACAACTTCAAGCAATTTCAGGAGCTGTTCAAAAGGGTGGCAATCAGTCAAGACACTCCTTTAGAGGAAGTGCAGGAGACCCAACAGAAACTCCTGAAGATCCTCCAACCTTCCGCGGCATCAAAGATTGCACTCCCTATAAACGATGCCATACTAGAACCTGCTGACACTATATGGCAGACACCAGACACCGCCCCACCAACCTGTAAGAGAGTGGGCCATAAATATTAGGTCCCAGCTAAGGGCATGGACTTCTTATTCTCTTCCCCACCGCCTAATTCCCTCATGGTTGAAGCAGCAAAACAACCCCAACACTGGTCCACACCACAGGAAAAAGACCTCAAATGATTGGATCTCCTGGATCGCAAGGTCTACACATCATCCACTTTGCAATTTAGAATCCCCAATTACACTGCTCTTCTTGTTAGTTATGACTTTGATAACTATAACAAACTATTTGAATTCACCGCTGACATTCCTGAGGACAAAAGAGCAGATTTTAAATCAGTCCTCCTAGAGGGACAACTAGTATCCAGGACAGCACTACAAGTGTCCCTGGATATGGCTGACACAGTGGCCCATACCACGGCCACTGCAGTGGTGATGCGTAGGGCCTCGTGGCTTTCATCATCGGGCATCCCTAAGGAGCTGCGGATCAAAGTAGAGGATCTACCCTTTGATAAAGAAAAACTCTTCTCAGCATAAACCAATGAAGTCCTTCACACAATGAAATATTCCAGGGCCACTCTGCACACACTGGGAATATACAATCCCCCTTCCAAGAGAAAGTGATACCAGCCCTACCAGAGGCTTCACTCGCAACAATACAACTGCCCACAGTTTAGGGCATACAAGACTGGGAGGAACCAAAACAGATGTACTAGATGCAGACAAAACCAACTGGAACAAGCCACATCCCAACCATCGAGAAACAAGCTGCAGTCTGAGCGACCACTCGTTAACACCAGTGCCTATCTGTCCATTTCTACCAATGCCTCCATCATGCTTGGCAACAGATCTCACAGGACCGCTGGATCCTGGAAATAGGACAGTTGGGCTAATCCATCCCCTTTATTTCATGCCCTCTTACCCTTTCCCCTTCCCAGTCCTTCTTCAGAGACCCCTCTCACAAGCACCTACTACGAACAGAGGTCATTTACCTCCTACAGTTAGGTGCAGTGGAACCAGTTCCTACACAACACAGAGGGAAGGGGTTTTACTCCCACCATTTCCTGACCCAGAAGAAAAGCGGAGAATGGCGACCCATACAGTAGACCTGCAAAGACTCAACAAATTGATATGGTCCCAAATATTCAGGATGGTCATGTTGGGCACAATAATACCTGTGCTGGAACAAGGGGACTGGTTCTCAGCCCTCAGCCTACAAGACACATACTTCCATATCTCAATACATCCAACACACAGACGATTTCTATGATTCACAGTGGGGCATGACCACTTCCAGTACAGAGTGCTACCATTCAGTCTCTCTACAGCACCGAGACTGTTTTCCAAAACTCTTGCAGTGGTTGTGGCCCATCTACACAAACAAGAGATCATATTTTTCCCATACTTGGGAAACTTGAATGATCACAGCAGACAATCCCTCACATTTACATCCCTTCAGAAAGATAGCACCTCCACCAAAACAATGTCTCCTAACAACATGCTGGTGCCTTAATTTAGCATTAGTTTAGAGGGAAGAGTTCCACAATTACCAAATCACCAGCACCTGTTCCTACTTGCTTTTGTGTTTTCCTTGCAGAACCTCAGTAAATAGAAGAACTTTAGAAGGTTTTTTTTATTGTAATCTCTCATCCCATCACACTGATTTAATGTATATTGTACTTTTACTTGAGTAGAATTTTGTGTGTAACATATATGCACTTCTCGTAGATTAAATGTCACAGGGAATAGGATTTAAGAGAAGACAGCTTTAAAAATATTGGGCTACTTAGAAATTCTATTGAATAACCACAGTAGTCTTTAATTTAACCTTATGCTGCATGTGCATGTACAGTGCACAACCATTTCCCAAGATGTAACATCCTCGCTGTAACACCCACTGATTACACTAAGGGATGAAACTGGCCCAGTATATCTGTCATTCACCCAATGAATGGGGAAGACTTACCAAGATGACTCCAACCAAATTAAGTCTCTTAAATGACAAACCAAACAGGTTATAATTTTTCCAAAATGCAACCAGTACTGCAGCACCTGAGGCTAACAGAGCCCTCTCCTATGCTATGCTAATTCTGTGTAAGTCAAAACAGAAACAATCTGGAGACCAAAGCTTGAAATCTTAAATACAACAGAATTACCTACATTAATTCAGTTCCTGGTAAGTGAATATTGTTGCACCTACAGAATTTTAAGTTAGCCAAAGGTGGGTGAATAGTATCTAACAACAACTATTGGCAAAGAGTGGTTGTTGCTTTAACATAGTCACACTTTCTCTGTAATGATCTTGGGGAAGGATGTCACAATCTTATTGTTAGTTAAAGCAGCACGCACTTCTAAAGTGATGAAGCAGCTTATCGGGGGGATATGACAGAGGTCTATAAAATCATGACTGGTGTGGAGAAAGTAAATGAGAGTGTTATTTACTCATCATAACACAAGAACTAGGAGTCACCAAATGAAATTAATAGGCATCGGGTTTAAAACAAACAAAAGGAAGCATTTCTTCAAACAATGCACAGTCAACCTGTGGAACTCTTTGCCAGAGGATGTTGTGAAGGCCAAGACTATAACAGGGTTAAAAAAAGAACTAGATAAATTCATGGAGGTTAGGTCCATCAATGGCTATTATCCAGGATGGGCAGGCATGGTGTCCCTAGTCTCTGTTTGCTAGGAGCTGGGAATGGACGACCGGGAATGGATCACTTGATGATTACCTGTTCTGTTCATTCCCTCTGGGGCACCTGGCATTGGCCACTGTTGGAAACAGGATACTTGGCTAGATGGACCTTTGGTATGGACATTCTTATGAACAATTGTCAGGAAACTCATTGAGGTGATCCTTGCAGAATTTTGTGGCTCTTCTGTCCCACCTTCTGTGAGTTATTGTGCATGTACTGGGGAAGAGGGGGAAGATCAGCCCAGGTCACAGAAAACCATGCTTTGAAACAAACAGGACAATGAATATTTTCTCACAGAAGGAGCCCTGTTAAACCATGCAATCAACTCTGGTTCATAAAACTGTATTCAAACTTTTATTTTTATTTCATTTGAAGCAAGTCCTGCATATTTACTGTTAACACGTACATTTCAAAGAAAGAAGTAGTGATATTTATTTTCTTATGAAGATATATAATTTCACAGTCCAAGACTAAGCCAGTGCAGATGATGGTTGTGAAAGATACATTTCCAAAATGCTACTTGGAAACAATGATGGTTAAAATTGCTGAGCTTCCATACATCAATAATGACCACAGAATGCTCTACCTATTACCCGATGACACTGAGGATAAATTTACTGGACTGACGACCACACCACGAAAGGTAAAAAATTAAGGCGTATCATTTGCATGATGTATTATTATCTAGATGAAGCCCAAAAGAGCGCAAGGAATTTTCCAGAACAAATAGACCAGGTCTGTGTCGGAGAAGAGCTTACAGCCTCGTTTCAGATGTGATGCAATGACAGAGAGTAACAAACCATTGGGGAGTAGGGTGAGGAAGTAGAAGCAAGGGGATAATTGGTTTTGATATGTGCACGTCTTGTGGTCCATAAAATCATACCTGTATTTAGGGAATACATGATTCTCTGTTGTGATATGCAGGATTTTCAGCATTCTATTGGAATAGCTGCATTGCTCTTGGGTGGGAAGTGTAGTGCTTGCTATACATTATGTGGTGAATTCCCTAAACAAGAATTCCAAACTGGTGGTTGAAGCCAGTTCTTTTGTCCCGTTTCTGTTGCCTGGGTAGCACAAACTGGACCACAATCTGACTCTCTGGCCCCTTGCAGTTAATTCACTTCCAAGAGCTGTACTCCCTTCCCCGCCTATATTCTGTGCTCTCTTTAACTAATTAAATAAGTAATTAGTAACCCACCTTGCAAGGGACTAAGCTTCTCACAGGAGGTGCTGAGTGCCTCCAACTCAATGGGAACCGAGAGATCTCAACATGAAAAATCAGATGTTCCATTCGCATATACATCAGGGCAAGGACTATATCCTCTTGTCTGCAAGACCCCGTGCACACCAATCATATATAGTTGCAATGGGACAAGTCTTCCTTGCATGCACATATAGATGTTCTATTAACATTAACAGGAGCTCTACATGTGCATATGAGGGGAACATTCCCATGTATGTTTAAATAGTGCGTTTAATGTGCATCCTGCATGTAAGGTCACCTCCCATTTATGTAAATGGGAGCATATGTCACTTAGCACCTTGCAGATCAAACCCTATTTGCATGTAGCACATCCTATAATGATGGAAATAGCCATGGGTGGTAGCAATGTATGTGTTTTGTGCCTTTATGATGAGCTTTCTTCATTTATTCATTATTTCATTTTTGCTCTTTAATTGTCTAATTCCCTCTCTTTCTTAACTCACTGTAGCTAGAGAGGGAATTGACCTATGAGAAATTATCCAAATGGACCAGCCCAGAAATGATGATGAAGACGGCTGAAGTGGAGTTGTTTCTGCCCAGGATCAAGCTGGAAGAGTTATAACCTCAAGTCCACTTGGAGCAGTATGGGGATGTGAGGTGCCTTCAGTCAGAGCCAGGCTGACTTCACAGGGGTGTCTGAGAATAATGATCTGTTTTTGTCACAAGTTTTTCACAAGTCCTTTGTTGAGGTCTTTATTGTAATTTCATAAAATCCAAGGCAAAAGCATGTGAAATTCAATCCTCACCAGAAGCGCTCTAAACTAAACATTTAAATTTAGTGAGACCATCCTACCTCCCTAAGGGCCCATGTCAGTTTTTACTGATGTCAGAGGAAGGACTCTGGATGAGGCATTAAACATTCTGCCCATGTTCGCTGACAATGTTGGCACAGAGTCTGTGAACTGGCCTAGCCTCCACAAGCAGTGAACTTGTCATCTTTGTCCATTTCATGACCTGCTGCTGTTTCTAGAGGGCTATGCAGGTGTGTCATGTTGCTCATACTACTGTTTGTTCCTGTGCCTTTTTAAAATGTTTGTAAATTAGATTGTCTAACAGGTCTGATAAGCACAACTGATATGAAAACTTTCACCAGCATGCCTCCTATCTGACCATAATGCTTATGGACATATGATCTAAAACCTGCAGCGTTCAAACAACAATGTGTTGTTAATGTAATTACTAGTTGTAATTTGTACCCATTCCTAGATACCTGTGTCACTAATAAAGTAGAAAAATAGGGTTTCAGTTTACGAATGCAGTTTAGCAAAGATATTCCTGTTATTTACACAAATTCCAGTGTGCTCTTAGCTGATACTTTACTCCATTACTCTAGCGTATGACTTGCACTTAAACAGGGGCGGCTCCAGGCACCAGTGCAGCAAGCACGTGCCTGGGGCAGCAAGCCGCAGGGGGCGGCACGACGGTTGCTCTGAAGGCGGCAGTCAGGCAGCCCTCGGTGGCGTTTCTGCGGGAGGTCCGCCGGTTTGGAGGTAATTCTGCGACGGGCACGCCGACGACACGGGACCGGCGTACCTCCCGCAGAAACGCCTCCGAATCCGTGTGACCAGTGGGCTGCCCGCAGGCATGCCGCTGAAGGCCGCCTGACTACCGTGCTTTGGGCGGCAAAAATCATAGAGCCGCCCCTGGACTTAAAGCAATAAAAAAACCGACTGAGATTGTTTCTACTATTCAAATTGGTGATTTAGCTGATTATAGATAAGGATTGACTGTTTTGTTTTGTTAGGATATGTTGTTCTAAGCCCCCTTAATATTTAGTGTTTTCATCCGTTACCATTCCAAAATGATAGTCACTTCACTAGGGTTGATTATTTGTAATGAAAGAGGTGCCAGGGTCCAAGCAATATTTTAACATGCATAAGGGATGCAGCAAGCCCAGAGGTGCCAGGGCTATGAACTGCCAAGCAAGGGGTGCCGGGGCTCAGCCCTGGCATAAATTAAGCACTGATTATGCCTATTATGTCCAGAAAAGACTTTTAAAAAGACCATTGTCTTTGTCTGCATCAGGTTGCACAGCGGTGTTTAAAATCATGTTATTGGAAATGTTCGCTAACACACTTGGCAAACACGTCTCCTTTTCCTAGTCTAGACGGGGCCGTAGTGACTTGCTTCTATGAACCTGCCGGGAGCGGCACGTCTGACATTGAACCCTAACAGAACAACTCACACCCGCTGGTGCAGGGAATGAGGGACGGGCGGGGGCTGCGGGATGAAACGCCCCGTGGGTGGCTCCCGGGGACAGGAGGGAGGGACCCCGGGGCTGAGCGGAGCTAACACAAGCCCGAGGCCCCCGCCCCTTTGCCCAGCGCCACCGGAGCCGCTTCATTGACCTGCGCCCAGCGGCGACCGGCGACACCCGGCTCCCCGCAGCAGCCGCCGCCCGGCTCCGCACCGGTCCAGCAGCGCCGCGCCTGGTCAGTCCCGCCCGGGGGCCCTGCCTGTGGGGCGGGTCCTGCCGCGCTCGCGCTAGAAACCCCGGGGCGGGTCTGCGGGGCCGGGCCGGGGAGCGGGGCTGCGGCTCGTGTTTAGTTTCCAGCCCCGGGCTCAGGGTCGCTCGGTTCTGGCGGGCGGGGAGGAGCCGCTGGGAGCCGGAGTCCGCCCTGGGCAGCGGCCCCGCGGGTGGTTCAAGCATCCCAGGGCCGGGGGGTCCCGTGGGTGTCAGGTGAGTTTGTTTCTCTGGCAGTGACGGCTCTTGCTCAGGGCGCTGGGGCAGTTTGTGCAGTGGGGGGCCGACGAAAGCCAGGAACCGAACTGGTAACTCGGCGTGTGATGGAAACCACCGCACCTGGGGTGCGGCACCCTGTGCTCCTGGTGGGGTGGGCGGGAGGGGGGGTAGGTCTGCGGCGGGGGTGCGTGGGTGGGACAGGGAAGGAGTCAGGCTCCTAAGAGACCAGACACCTGAACCTTGAATCTACAGCTCACAATAGGCACCTGGGGCCTTTCCCGGCCTTGAGAAGGTGTCTCAGCCTGTGGTTTCCTCCTCCTCCCAGTGAGACCCGGGGGAGGAGGAACCCTGTGATTCTATGCACCTGCGCTGGGTTGTGCAGAGCCAGCCAAGGACCCTCCCCTGGTTCTCTTGTCAGTGAGGTAGGACAGAGCTGGTGGGTGTGGCACAGGTTGCTGGTACTGGGGATTTATTACATCCGTTGCAGTTAGAGGGCCCCTCCCTGCCTTGGCTGCTGACTCTTGGGGGAGAGGCTCTGGTGATGGGCGGTACCTGGCACTGCCATTTACTGAGCCCCTAAAACAGGGCACGTGTCTCTAAACGAATCCCTGCAGCCCTGGAGTGAAGGAGTCAATAACGCTTGCAATGAACATACCACTGTTAAGTTAATATACTCTGTATAGTAGCATAAACTACACTACTCTTGACAAGACTGAGCCTAAGACAGTGTCTTGGTCCAATGAAAGCTATTACCTCCCCCACCTTGTCTCTCTAATTAGTCTATAAAACAGACAATACAAACTCATTGGAAGATTAGACCATGGGTCTGAATTACATTTTAATTGAAATGTTGGTGTTGTCTGTTCTTGGAACCAGCCAAGAAATAACCACAAACAAAGGGTGAACTAGAATAGCACTGAGGCTTGATTTATTGTTTCCCTTATTTTTGCAATTATACTCCCACACACATCACATTCATGCTGCAGGCATGGATTCTGGTTTCGATTTCAAGTGGCTGAGACTGGCCAAGTTACAGCTTCCCAGATACCGACCGTGAGGTGATGAGGGTTCCCGAAGTCCCTTCAGATCAGCGGGAGGGCTCTACTGCTTCTGGTCTGGTCCCGAGTTTAGCGTGCTGTAACTTTTCCTTGTTGGTAACCCACCTGGCCGCCGGTCTCGAGATTTATATCTTCACCCAGATAATACCATGGTTCCATAAAAGGCGATATTTGTTTCTTTGCTTTGCCATTGACTGTCACTCACACTACCTCCAGTACTGGGTTTACAATGGTGCCATGGCGCTGGGTCCTGGGTCCAAAGGGGCCCCGGCCCGGACCACTCTGCTTGGGCTGCAGTCCAAGGCCCTGCCAGCTCTTCTCCACCCCCAGCCTTTGTCCCGCACCCACCGGCAGCCAAGCTTCCCCCTCCCCTGCCTCTTCTCCACCTCCTCCCCCAGCGTGCCGCATTCCCGCTCCTCCCCCTCCCTCCCAGCGCTTCCCTTACCACTGAACAGCTGTTTGCCAGCGCTCTGGGAGGAGTGGGGTTGGAGCATAGGCGCCGACTCCGTGGGTGCTCCGGGGCTGGAGAACTGATGGGGAAAAATTGGTGAGTGCTAAGCACTCACCGGCAGCTCTCCACCAGCCCCGTGCGTGCTCGCCCGCCCAACTCACTCACCTTCCGGGTTCCCTGCACGGCCAGAGGCGCCTCCCGCCAAAGGCGCTTTTTTTAGCTGCAGCAGCTGACCACCTCTCAGCTGAGAGGGTCTCTGGAAGTGTGGGGAGGCTGCTGGCCAGTGTGGGGGGTCTCTTGGGGGATGGTGAGGGAGGTCTGTGTGTTGGGCTGCTGGGCAGTGGGGCGGTCTGAGTGGGGTGGTGTGTAGTTGTGGGGGTGGGCTGTGGGGAAGTGCATTGGGCAGTAGTGCTGCAGCTGAGTGTGGGGGGGGGTGCTGGGTGGGGTGGTGGTGTACAGGCTGCTGTGCATTTGTGGTGGAGGGTCTGTGTGGGGGGCTGCTGGGCATAGCAGTTCTGGGGGACGCTGGGCATAGGGAGTTGGGGGCATGTGTGGCATGGCTTGGGCCCACCCCTGAGGGGAAGGGGCACACTGGCAGCACAGGGCTGGGCAGGCCAGTGTGCATCTGGCAACTCCGGTTTGTATACAGTGCCCTTGCACTGGGCTAGGTGAAGCGGAGCCGGCCCCACCATGCTATGCCCCATTGCCCCTGGGTGGCCCCTTGCTCTGGGGACTGACCTCCCCATGCCATGCTCCTTTGCCCCCATAGGGGTCCACAAATATGTTTGGCTCCGGGTCCACAAAAGGTCAATCCGGCCCTCACTCATTCCTTACATCAATTGATTACATGTTCATAAGAATGAATACAATTGGCAATATAGAGCACTGTAGCTTTAAGCAAGAATCTAATGTCAGTGGGGACTTTCTGCTGCTGCTTGTGGTTTTGTAACAGCATAAGAGGAAGTATTCAGCCTGCATTTGAAAGAGCAAGGGCGGGGGGGGGGGGGGGGGGAGAGAAGGGGTGTTTCTGGCTACAGTTGGGATTAATTTTTTCTTACTCATTGCTTGTATTATACACATTCTGGGTCCCTCACTCGTTTTCTCTTTTGACAAATAGAGCTAACTGTATATCTAAAGAGATGGGATATTGTAATCACCAGATAGTCTTATGTATTATTTCAGTGTAAAACAAGCCTTTTCTTTTTGGGGTGGGGAGCCACATATGGATATATTCACTTTAGGCCCCAATCCTGCAACAAGCCCTTCATAAAGCCCCACTAACTGCCTTATGGAGCGCTGTGAGGCTGCAGAGGTTCACATATATAGACTTATTGCAGGATTGGGGCCTTAGTTTTTAAGATAACAATATATCTACAAAAACATTACAACTTGTTAAAGTCTGCTTTTTGTCTTTGCTCCCATTATGCCTCCCCCCCCGCAAGGGAAGATAGATATAGATATGCAGTTTGTTTTAGCTCTTTATTGCCATATCAATAACCAAATAAATCCCCCACACAATTAATTTCAATTAGTATTGCCTGCTGGTCATAGGTTCTGAAAATACAAAAGCTATCAATCAGCTCTAATTGGGAGCTTTCCAGTAATTTCTTTATGCACAAATGTATTTACAATGAGCTACTATCAGCCGGCAGCATACAAATAAAACCATTATGTTACGGAGATTAATAAAGAGACTGCAGTGCAGACTCCTTTTCACGGGCTATTGGACCAAAACAACCAAATTCACTTCATATAAGCTACAGAAAAGTCATCAGATGTCAATGCTGGTTTGTTTTATTATTAATGTGTTCTTGGATGGGCACATATATCTACTGCACATCTTCATTAGACTTTCTTTAATCCCAAAGGTTCTGTTATACTACAATGTGAATTAAGGATAATACATTCTTGTGATGATTGCTGTCAGTCTCCCAATTGGTTGAATGAGAAATGCTGGAAGCAGAATCTCCTGTTGGTCACTGCCAGACAGGAATAGGTGGGCTGAGAGTATAAAACAAAACCAGTGCTGAACAATTATTCTCTAATTGAGGTGTCAGGAAGGGAAGAGGAAAGGAAGTTTAAAAATGACTGAAACAAAAGAAAGGGATGAAACATTAAAGAGAGAAGACTGCAATAACGAGCTCTCTTCTTACCTGCATTTCCCTCACCATCACAACCTGTCTCTCCTACTTCCTATTATATTTTCCTATTTCTCTTCCCATTTTGCCTCAATCTCCCTATCTCTGCAGAAGTGGCACTCCACCCCCTCCAGAACATACAGTCACAGGATCCACCCTCCATAACTCTGCTGTGAAATATAAGACAAGCACTATCTTGGTGGGCTAGAAAGCAGCAGGAAGTAATATGTGCTTTTCCACTAATGAGTGAATAAGGCAGGTTTTTATAGAACTTTACACCCAAAATTAGTTTGGTTGACTAAGAAAGTTACACTGCTCTACAGCCAAAATGCTTCTGAAATAAATGTAGTCAAACTTTACTAATTCTGGGTCACTGAGAATGAAAATGATGCTTAAAATTGTTGATTGGCTCTAGTTTTCAAGACATGCTATTGGGTCAGTATATACGACCCTTGACTTGGGAATGGCGGAGGATAAGTGAGTTATAAAGGGAAGGGATCTCAATTTAAACCAGAAATGACTAAAATCCATCTTTGACTGGATCTATGAATAAATCTATGACTGGGTTTGGACAGTACTTGCTTTTTAGGCAAAACAATGAATGATGCAATCTGAAGCTGGTATTGCGTCATACATGATATGAATTGCATTATGTTATTCCTAGAAGTCATGGATGATGCAATCATAACGAAGCTTACATCACTCTGCAGAACAAATTGCCCTATATCAACTCTAGAAATCATACAGTGTCGTGCTCTCTTATTTGTCAGTGTTTGATTTTGCAAAGGGACACATTTCTGTTTAGCCAAAGTGAGCAGAGATGCCTCGTACTTGTGTGAACAGTGCAGATAACTTCTGCTATGTTTGTGGTGAAGTGACTTTTCCATCACAAAAGCGCAGTATAACCACTATGGTGAAGAGAGCCTATCACCTTTCTTTTGGCTGCAAAATTGGAGATCAGGACAAGAGGTGGGCCCCACACATATGCTGCAACACTTATGCAACAAATCTTCGCCAGTGGTTGAACAGGAAAAGGAAATCTATGCCTTTTGCAGTGCCAATGATTTGGAGAGAGCCAACAGATCATACCAGCAATTGTTACTTCTGCATGGTGCCTCCAGTTGGGAAAGGTGTGGTGTCAAAGAAGAAAAAGTGGGCTGTGCATTATCCAAACATTCCATCAGCTATACGCCCGGTACCCCACGGAGAAGGACTGCCGGTTCCTGATGCACCAGTATCATTCTCACTTGCGTCAGACGAGGAAGAGGAAGAGGATGAAACTTCTGGTCCTGAACCATCAATGTCACAGGACCCACATTTTCTCCCATCCTCCTCCTCTGAACCACACCTCATAACACAAGGTGAACTGAATGACCTTGTCAGGGATTTGGAACTACCCAAGAGTAAGGCAGAGCTTTTGGGCTCCAGACTACAGCAGTGGAATCTCCTGGCAGGTGATGTTAGGGTTTCCATGTTCCGTGACCATCAAAAGGATCTTGTCCCATTCTTCTTCATGGAAGGTGATCTTGTAGCCTGCAACAACATCGATGGTGTGATGGCAGCCCTCAACATCGTTCATGATCCAGATGACTGGAGACTGTTCATTGATTCATCGAAGATGAGTCTTAAAGCTGTTTTACTGCATCATGGCAATGTTTTGCCATCAATTCCAGTTGGTCATGCAGTCCATATGAAGGAAACCTATGACAACATGAAACAACTTTTGAGGTGCATAAACTATGACCAACATCAGAGGCAGCTTTGTGGCGATTTGAAGGTTGTTGCTCTCTTGCTTGGTCTGCAGACTGGATACACAAAGTACTGCTGTTTTCTCTGCGAATGGGATAGTCGTGCAAGAGACTCCCACTACATCAAGAAAGATTGGCCACTCCGACAGTCATTGGAGCCTGGGAGGAAAAGTGTTCAGCATCCACCACTTGTTGAATCAAGGAAGATTTTGTTACCACCCTTACACATCAAGCTGGGTCTGATGAAGAACTTTGTCAAGGCCATTGACAAAACACAAGCAGCTTTCAAGTACCTCCGTGGAAAATTTCCAAGGTTAAGTGAAGCTAAGATAAAGGAAGGTGTCTTTGTTGGTCCTCAGATTCGTGAACTTCTTCGAGATGATGCATTTGACCATGCACTGCGTGGCAAGGAAAAAAGGGCATGGAAAGCCTTCCAGTTAGTGGCAATAAATTTTCTCGGAAACCACAAGGCAGACAACTACAGGTTGTTGGTGGAAAACCTCCTCAAGGCATACAAAAGCCTTGGTTGCAACATGTCACTAAAGATACATTTTTTGCACTCTCATCTAGATTTTTTTCCACCCAACTGCGGAGCAGTGAGCAACGAGCACGTCGAGCGATTTCACCAGGACATTGCAACAATGGAGAAACGCTATCAGGGCAAATGGAGCCCATCAATGCTTGCAGACTATTGCTGGACAGTGACAAGAGATGCTCCATTTCATGAATACAAGAGACAAGCCAAGAAGCACCGAGTAGACACTGAATAGGACTAAACTATGTACATAATAGTTTTTTGCCTTTTTGTTTCATAATAAATTTTATTTATATAACCCCTTTGCTGATTTTTAAAGTGTTACATAAACAGGACAGGTGAAATAGTATCATGTAAAGCAACCATAAACACATGAAAAGACCTAGGTTTACAATTTATGATTAAAACTCTACTATCTACACAATATACATAGACATAAAATGTAAAAACTTGAATATCTTAGAAACAGTAGCCAATCAGTTGTTTTAATTGTCATATTTGAGTTCAGCACATCAAAATACATACTAAATAGCACATTTTATCTCTGAAGCAGACGACTTCTCAAAAATTGTAGACCAGTGTTACCAACCCAGAACGTAAAGTATGTGCAGTGAATATTTTACACCAGAGAATCTAATATAAATTCAAATAATTATGTACTACAGGTTGGATTAAAATAAATGTGAGGTATTAAATATTGCACAGCTGTGACTTAAATAACGTGCCTCCAATAATGACCATTAACTATAAAACAAATTGAACATCTGTTGATAAATTTGGATCACCCATATAACTATGAAATATAAATTGAATTCCTGAAAAACAGTGTATAATGCTATTGAAACTCAACATGAATCTTAAAGAATTGGAAAACTTTGCAATTTGTGTCAGTTTGTCCCACTTGTTATCTGAAGGCTCTTTTATATAAACTCGGATTTTCAGAAAGAGAGAACACGTGATCCGTAAATCTATTTGACACTGTGCTAGATCCTGAGGTGGTGTAAAACCAGTGTAGATCCACTGACTTCAGTGGAGCTATGGTGCTTAATACCAGCTGAAAATCTGGCACATTAAATACTCATTAAATCGTATGTGATCTTTCCTTTGTGTTTTATCTTATAGGTTCTGAACCATGGATAACCTCAGTAAAGCAAACACCACCTTTTCATTCAACCTATTCAAAAAGCTGAGTGAAAATGCCAATACACAGAACATATTCTTTTCTCCTTTGAGTATCTCCTCTGCTTTGTCCATGGTTTTTTTGGGTGCAAAAGGTAACACTGCCGCCCAGATGGGAAAGGTATGTCTGGATAAACTTGAACCACTGAACACAACTTTGCTGTAGAAGCTGAACCACAGAGCTCTATTGTATGTTCTGTACTTATGGAAAACTCCCATTATCATCCTTGTGTGCCTGAGAGTCGAATTTTGGTGACACCATATAGCTGAGGTGCCTTGAAAAAGAGAGAGCTGACTAGCTGTCGCAAGAGTTAGAAAATAACTTCAATTATGTTTTCTTGGATTAATTTGAGATTATACTAATAACCTAAATATGTCTTAAAAACATAGCCAGGAGCATATTCTGAAAATCAGCACCCCTTTAAGATGTCAAGTTGGGCAACCAAAAAAATAACTAGTCGTTATTGAAAATGTAGGCCTAGTTCATTAAACTCTTAATGCCAGCTCCTGCTCCAATGAGCACTCAGAACCTCTAGAGAGAAAGAGGACCTAGGGAAGAAGAGTTGGGTGCCAAGTATGCAAGGCCGGCGCTACCATTAGGCGACCCTAAGTGGTCGCCTAGGGCACCAGGATTTGGGGGGGCGGTGTTTCAGGTCCCTCGGTGGCCGCCGGCAGGAGAGGCTGCTGCCGAAATGCCGCTGAAATCCCCGGCGGCTGAAGTAGCTTCTTCGGCTGCCGGGGATTTCGGCGGCAGCCTCTCCCGCTGCCGCCTAGGGCGGCAAAAAAGCTTGCACCGCTCCTGCAAGTATGGAGCCCTGAGGTCCCGCTGAAAGTTCAAGCAAAAGTCTAAAATGAGACCCAGGAGTCATAAATGTGAAAGGAGAACAAGATTTAGAAAAGGAGAGTGATCAATAGTGGCAAAATTGGCAGGAGTCAGGGAAGATGAGGATGGAGTTGTGGCCCTGAGATCTGGCTGCAAAGAAGGACTTCTGTGTTGCAGCTACATACCCTTTTAGATTCTCTTAGCTTGTGGGTTTTTAGTGAAGTATGCAAGGTGTCCTGGGGTGAGAATTACAAATTTTAAAACTAGATTTATAGCTGTCCACTTAGAGCCTTATACAATATTGGGCTTAGGGGAGGGGAGGAGTTTGTCTAAACTTGCAGCTTCAACAGTAAAATAGGGTGGAGTTGAAACTGATTGCTCATAATCTGTAATGACTTTTAGAATTGGCATGTGTATGTCTTTTGTTTAGAATGATTAACTACCATACTAGCAGAGGTTGCTAAAGATGACATGCTCTAGTTGGTGTGAACATTCTCTTGTTCGGTCTCAGTAAAATCTCTTGCTCAAAATATCAACCAGTACAACAGCTCTACAATTTATATGGAATTCATATCATGGCATTTTTTAGCAATTATTACTTTTAAGCAAATCCAACTTTTGGGAGGCAGTATTTTTAAAAAAATCAATATTCATCTGTGTGTCACTTGAACTCAAATGGAGGATGAATTTTAAGGTTTAGTACCAGTTATGTTTAAATAAACATTGAGACAAATTCTGCTGTTACATTGGTGTAAAACTGAAGTAACTATTAGGCCTCAATGGAATTATGCCAGACTTACATCTGTGTAAATGAGAGCAAATTTTGGCTTTATCTTGATTGTCAAAACGTTGACCTACGAGATGAGACATCAGTGAATTTACCCCAGAGACTTACCATGGGTGTCCCAAACGAGTTATCCCAGACTGCATTTGGTTGAATTGGGCCTGTTAGTCCTATGGGGATAGTGCCTTTGATGAGCTGCCTGTCTCCCCTGTTGGTTGTTTGGCTCTTTGGGAAGCCTCTGAGGTCTTGGGCTATTTTTGTCACTTTGGCCAATTGTCTGCCCATATGCAGTGAAACACTGTAGAGCTAAAGTTTTCCCTTAGAAAGGGCTTTTCAGAGTGTCTTACTTCACTACAGTATTCCATATTAGAAGAGCCACTCTTGATCTCTATTAAATAAAGTTTGCTTGTATTAAAGTAAAGGACTAATGTATTGGAGCACTAGGTCGTTCCATAACATTTCTTCATTCCACTAATGTTTAAGCTCAAATAAGAGCCAGATCTGTTCTTTAATGTATTCCCAAGAGAACCTATGCTAACTTTTGTACTATCAGGTGCTTCATCTTAGTGAAGAAGAAGAAAAAGAAGGAAAAGAATGGGAAATGGAACAATGCAAACATGAAATGATGCAACAAAAATCCATTATGGAAGGCAAAATGGAGACCCTGTTACAAAGGCAGCAGCATCCTATGGTAGTGGTTGAATTGAAAGCATAGTTCCAAAACATTGCTGGAAGCTTTGGGAAAAAGCTACTTTAAATTCATGTTTTGAAACTGAGTAGATTTCAAGTTGATGGTTTTCCTTTAAACTCTCCAGAACTGTTCATTTTATGTGCATTAAATCTAGAACGGAGTGAGGGGTCTCTTCAAAACAGCTATGTTTATTTCCACGGTAAAATGTTTTATGATGGAGTTTCCCTCTTCTAACCTGCTCTAATGAGCTCCAAATGTGTTGTGTAATGGGAAATCCTTTCTCTTTTAGGGCTGCCTTGGGTGTTCAGGCTGCAGCTTTCATCTCTAAGCCGCTGAAAGGCATTGTACTAACCTGTCCCAAAGCATGTTTCAGCACATGTGGGTCATGTTGAGTGTATTCCTGTCTCTTTCTATAGGTGCTTGCTTTGGACAAAGCTGAAGACATTCACAATGGATACCAGTCACTTTTTTCTGAAATTAACAAACCAGGCACTAATTATGTGCTTAGGATTGCCAACCGGCTATATGGGGAAAAGACGTTTAAATTTCTTTCAGTAAGTTTGTTTTTGTGTTATAACACATTAGCTACGCTTCCATTTCTGAGTGCAAATAAAGGTGTTGGCTTTAATGTATAGGCACTATGTAGTTCAGGACCTGACTAGCCAAAGCAAGTCTCCTTGTAAAATCCATTCATGTGCTCAGCTGACTTTTGACAGTCCCTAGCTTTGAACTCTAGAGAACTGGAGCGGAGTGTTGTCAATGGAAGGTCTATCAAACCCCAACTCTTCAGCATTCCATTAATCACTCAGGCATTTTTGGCCAGGAGCTAAGATTTTAAGCATTTGTTTCAAATGGTGGATAGGGAGGGGAATAGGCATTATTGTGTGCCTTTTTGGGGGGGTCTTCCCTCCCCTTAAATTGGACAGTGGATTCAAATGAGACAGCAAGGGCACATAATTTTTTTTAAAAATCAGAGAGAAGAGTGATTAGAAATTCTCCAAAGACTTAGCTGAGAGTAACGGGTATTGGGCAGTAGCGTAGCCGGGGGGGAGCGGCCGCTCCCCCTGTGAGTGAAGCGGCGCCGCCCGAGCCCCGCTGCCGGAGTGGGGCTCGGGCAGGGATTTAAAAGGTCTGTGGCTCCCCACGGCTGCAGGAGCCGCGGGCCTTTTAAATCCCCGCCCGAGCCCATCTCCGGCAGCAGGGCTCGGGCAGTGCTTAAAAAGGCCCGGGGCTCCTGCCACTGCGGGGAGCTGCGGGCCTTTTAAAGCATCGCCCGAGCCCCGCTGCCGGAGCTCTGGTGGCGCTTTAAAGGGCCCGGGGCTCCCCGCAGCGGCTGGAGCCTCGGGCCCTTTAAATCACGGCTGGTAGGGTCTGGCATGGCGCTGGCTCTTGCAGGTATGCCGTACTGGACCCCCCAGAGGCGCCGCCGGGGTGAGTACAGGGGGAGCGGGGAGAAGCCTTTTTCTAGCACCGCTCCCCCTGTGCTCCGGACCTGGCTACGCTACTGGTATTGGGGTATATATTTCCCTTTTAAAATGTATCCAAAAAGTGTACCACTGATTTTAACCTTACTCTTTCGATACCCTTCCTTCATCTCAGCAAATTAAGAGGTAGCTGAAAAATCTCTCGAGTTTTAGATTGTTTTTTAGAATCAGTAAGGCAATCAACCTTACATCCCCAATCTACAGTAGTTTTATTACTAAAAGGGATTGCCAGTATAAATTGGCTCAGATCAAGGGTTCCTCTTATCAATTAAAGTTAAAACCACTGTGATTCAGTATTTAAACTTGGCATCTTTGGCATTTGGTCCTTAAAATAGAAGACTCCAAAATACAAATTGGAGAGAGAGAGAGCATGATTTTGACCTAACCACATAATTACTGACATATTGACATTTGCACAGTAGACCTTTCGTAAGGCTGAAGAGCAGGTTATTATGGTCCACACATACTACACAATAAAGATATAGACATAACCCCCCCGAGGTTTCACTTCTGAACTAGATCATGTTTGAGATACTCTGGGAGGGTTACAAAAAACTTTATCTAGAGACCAATTTACAAAGTCTTATACTCTCTTTGCATCACTTTCACCATGCAGTCTTGTTGTTGATCTGTTGTAAACCAGCTGCTCAGACTAAGAATGTAATAATAGAAAATAAAATGCTCAGCTTGAAAAGAAGTGACGACTAGTTGGTGTTTAGACTGACTCTTTCTGAAGGGTGGAATAAGAAGAGGTAGATTCTACAATTGAGTCTTCTACAACTGCACACCAGAAAAATATATTGATAAGACATTCTCCTTTGTTTTTCCTAGACATTTATAGACTCCTGCCAGAAATTCTACCATGCAGAGCTGGAACAACTTGACTTCTCTAAAGCTGCAGAAGATTCCAGAAAACACATAAATGCCTGGGTAGAAGAAAAAACTGAAGGTAAATAGGTTGCAGAGTTTCACAGTGTCTTTCTAAACAGCCAAAGTCTGCTTAAAAAACATATGGCTATAGGAGAGATACAATAAGGGAAGGCATTTTGGCTGGATTTTTTTTGTTTTTTATATATTTTTTGCTTCAGCACTTCGGCGGAGGCCATTTTTTTTGGTTGTTGTTGCTTGGAGCGGCCGAAAAGCTGGAGCCAGCCCTGGTAGAGGATACTTTAGTTAATAACAGAGCTAGGTAGATGGGTGTGTACTAGCTAAAAGCTATTTTTCCTAAAGGTAAAATCCAGAATCTGTTGGCTAAGGGTGCTGTTGATTCAATGACCAGACTAGTCTTGGTGAACGCCATCTACTTTAAAGGCAACTGGGCAACCCCATTCAACAAACATAACACAGTGGAAAGGCAATTTAAAATTAACAAGGTATGAAATAGGGAAATGTCACTAATTTTCCACTACACTTCACCCAGAGAAAACAAGAAATGCTTTTAATCAGGATTGCCCTAAGTACACTTTACCACACCCCTCTATTCTATCCCATCCCATCCTCAACACAACTGCTTTGGTTATTTTTATTGTAAATATCTTTGAAACTACATTTTCAATTAAATACATTAACGTAGATGTATTTCCTGTTTCCTTCATTCTCTCACACTACACACTAAGCAACTAAAATACATGTGGTATTTTCTTCAGAATAAATCTCAAGGGACTGGGCATTACAAATGGGAAAATCCTGATGGAATTCTGGTTCATTCCCTGCCAGCCCAAAGGGCAATGGTAGGACCCTTCCCTACAATATTTTCTAGTGCTCTGTCCAGCCTAGTTTCAGATGTCCCATGTGATTTGAATCCCAGTTCTTCTAGTTTAGTACCAATATGCTGGCTCTGTAGTACTTGTTGACACGGATACTCTTTTTTTTTTTTTTTTTTTTTTAAGAATGAGACCAAGCCAGTGCAGATGATGTTCAAGAAAGCTAAATTTAACATGAGCTATATAGCAGACTTTCAGACCAAAATCCTTGACCTCCCTTATGTTGATAACGAGACTAGTATGATCATCCTGCTTCCTGATGAAATCCAAGATAATTCCACTGGCCTGGAACAGGTAAGGCATTTGTACTGAATACAAAGCTCAAACCCTGCTAGAGAAGAGCATTTGACTAAATCTCATTTAGATCTGTGAATTCAAGTCCCAAGCTCCAAACTCACCAATATTGGTACAGGGTTGGAGAGCTGCGGAGGCGTTGCATCTGTCCCCCAAGAGATGGGAATACCATGTGTCACTGTCAAGTAAGCTCTCTCTGATGTCCAGAGAAATGTTAAGTTGTGAAAGGAGAGACTTCTTGACCACAGGAGGGGTCACCAGGGATTGTGATGAAGCCAGAATGTAGTGACAGATTGAAGGAGATCCTGGAGAGCTTCTAGTCTCACAAAAATCACTTCCTGTTTGATGGATTTCCCCCCATATTCCTTTCTAACTTTTGTGGGTTGTGCTCTCCCTCACTGTACCTAACGGTTGCTTCATATGGGAGTCCTCAAGTGCTCCTCTATTCAAGAGTTACTGATTTCCTTTTTGTGCTATATTGTTACTGGGCTGGCAAGGGACAGCGAAATAGTAATGTCTCTCCCACAGTAGCCATCTCTGCAAAGTAAACTTCATTACTAGTGACAACATGCAATTGCATTAACTTGTCACCATGAAGGATGGCCTTGCGACAGTACTTGCATATAGCACAGTGGGGCTCTGATCCTAATTGTGGGAACATTTGTCTGTATTGAAAAAAGAATAAGGATGTTTCTGACTGTCATTTGTTTTTGGCTTCTGACAATAAATCATAGGCACCTACTCCATGGGTGCTCTGGAGCTGGAGCACCCACGGGGAAAAATTGGTGGGTGCTGAGCACCCACCGGCAGCTCCCTGCCAGCCCCGCGCCCAACTCACCTCGCCTTCCTCAGGCGCCGCAGCAGCCAGAGTGGCTTTTTCTCCACTCACGCAGCTGCAGGCTGCCATGGCGCCTGGAGAAGGCGAGGTGAGCTGGGCGCGGGGGTGGGGCTGGCAGGGAGCTGCCGGGCCCCGTGGGTGCTCTGCTGCTCCCTCCCCACCCCCCCCCCGGCTTGCAAGCCAGATGCGGGGGGAGAATACAGTGTGCCCAGGGCTGGGGCAGGAGGCGGGGGTGCAAGCACCCCCTGGCAGCTCCCCACCAGCCCCCCTGCCGCGCCTAGCTCACCTCTCTGCCTCTCAGAGGCTCAGGGGGAGCCAGAAGCAAAGCGGCAGCCTGCCGCTTTTCATGGCTCCCTCTCTAGCTGGTCGGGCGGGGAAGGGAGGGAGGGAGGGGTATGGAGAAGAGGCGGAGAGCCTGGCTCCGCCTCCGCCTCTTCTCCATACCCCTTCCTCCCTCCCCTGCCTGATCAGCTAGAGAGGGAGCCATGAAAAGCGGCAGGCTGCTGCTTTGCTTCTGGCTCCCCCTGAGCCTCTGAGAGGCAGAGCCTGAGGTGAGCTGGGGCTGGCGGGGAGCTGCCGGGGGTGCTCGTGCCCCCGGCCCCGCCACCGCCTACTCCCCCGGCCCCGCTGCATTCCCTCCCCGCTTGCAAGCCGAGGGGGGGGGGATGCAGCGCGCCCGGGGGAGGAGGTGGGGGCGGGGATTTGGGGAAGAGGCGGGGCCGGGGCGCGAACCCCCACCAGCACTGACGAAAGTCGGCGCCTATGATAGCAATAACATTCACTCCAGACCAGGAGAGGATGCTAATCCCTACTATGTAAACATCATTGTTTTGCTAGTATAAATTCATGGCTTTTCTTGCACTTTCATTGTGTGACCTTTTCTTCTTGTAGCTGGAAAGAGAACTTACCTATGAGAAACTTGTAGAGTGGATAAATCCAGAAGTGATGAACTACACTAAAGTGGAGGTGTTTTTACCCAGATTTAAGCTGGAGGAAGCTTATGATCTGAAGCATGTTCTGAAGAGCATGGGAATGGCTGATGCATTTGAAAGCGACAAGGTGGATTTCTCTGGAATGTCAGCCAGCAATGACCTAGTTCTGTCTGAGGTTGTTCACAAGTCCTTTGTGGAGGTAAACGAAGAAGGCACGGAGGCAGCAGCTGCCACTGGAGTAGTGATGAAGTCTGGGTGTTGCTTAGAGATTCTACCACAGTTCCTTGCTGACCATCCTTTCCTCTTCTTTATTCGGCACAACAAAACTGGCAACATTCTGTTCTATGGCAGATTTAGTTCCCCCTAAAAAGAAAAAAATGCAGCCCTTAACACAGTAAAGTTACTTCCATTTTACTATCTTGGGATTTTTTTGCACTCTAAGCAACAAGATTTGTACAGATGCTGTACATTGCATTGTGCAACCCTAAACACCCTTCTCTCTTGTGCCTGAAACAGCTTTTTGTAGTCCTCTATTCAAATTTAACCAACAGTTTAAAATAACAGGAACATTTAAGAATGTCTGTTCCAAGTGGTAGGACTTAAAATGGCATTTGCCATAGTTCACTGGAAAATACCCCTTGTATCCTGTATATCTAAATACATGCAGATTTCTTTAGCTTGAGTCCTAGCTCATCTTTAGCCATAACTACTTGCTTAATGCGTCCCTCCATCTCTGTACATATTCCCCTAGAAAATTGGTTCTCATACTTGGGGTTGCCTAGCAGCAAGTGGTAAGATCTTGTGGGGAGAGGAAAAAGAAAGAAGACTGACTTCTGACTGACCTCCAAATGCTTTTTGCAAATTTTCCTTCTCCCTGTCTCATTTTCCAGACTGGTTCATTCTGTGTCTAGCTGTGTCCCCATTTTAAAAAAACAAACAGCTTTTGGCAGCCGTCTAACAGATTTTTATGAATGATGCTATCACAACTGTTACTCTTGGGGAAAAATTGAGCAAATACTTACTCAAGACAAGGAATGAAGTCAGCTCCACTAAAGTCAATGGTAAAACTTCGTATTGACTTCAGTGGGGTCAGAATTTCACTCTGCATATGTCCTATCAGTAATTAGCGTGGGTTACACTAATATTTTTAACACTTGTGAAATAGGACAGACCTTTCTATGTATAGGAAAGGTTATAATAAAGAGCTTTCAGGACACATACAGTAACTTAAATGCGAGAGCTCTCATATTTGTATCTAATTTAACAAACCATGAAGGCAATATGTAACTCAGCAGTTTGTATATCTTTTTTGCTTAGACTGATAATGCTAAACTGTCCAGCCATAGTGGTCTTAGCCAGTGATTTTGGTCTTGCCGTTTCTTCTCCTTGAACCAACAATAAAGGAACTGATGTGAAGTGCTGTGGCGTCAGGTTTTGTTTGGTTTTAATTGTGTAGTTCTTCAGCTGGAGTGTGATTGAAACAAACATTGTATGAATTTTGCCATCAATAACTAGCAGGGACAGGCTCTGAACTAGCAGGGCTCCCTCCTCCTATGAAGTCCAATGTTTATCGCCTCCTTTATAATACTTGGCTTCCAAGAACATATGTAAATAGAGGCAATAGGGTGGTTAATTTGGAACATAGAATTTAGTGTTGTTCTGAGTGTTGCAGCTAACTCAGTTTCAGTCTCAAATTAGGTTTGCCAACAGCACCTCATAACCTGGCACAGTGAAGTTTGAATAGGTAAGGGCACAGCGCTCTCTTCTATGGATGGAATTCGTTTCAGTGAAAACCTCGTTGTTGAAAATAACCTTTCACTGTATCATAAATTGCAATAAGATACCAGTCCTGGATTGTATGCAAGGTTTTCATTCCCTCTGCCAACTACAAATCCTGACCCTCCACAATCTTTGCCCCTACAGGCACTGGAACAGAGTTCAGCATTATTCACAAAGCTGTAAGGAAGGAGACTTGACTGACTTGACTTTAAAGGAGGTGAAAAGGAACAGTCTCTGTGGGCAGAGCTAGAGCATTCTAAATTGTTGCCAAGAATGTTGGTCTGAAGCTTACATGGACTTTTGGCATTTTTTTAGACTTTTGGAAGAGGGTTTCTCCATAGGGGCCAAGGAGCTGTATATTGCAGAGCTTGGCCCTCTTGCATGAATTTCTTCTCTCTAACTCTGTTAAGTAAAGGAAATATTGTCCTCTTTAGGTAATAATATTTAGAGAGATTTACCCATCATTTGTCTCTTAAATAAAAAACTACACTGTTAACACACTATACTGCACTGACATTACTGCAAGCTGTAGAGTTTGTTTTGGACCAGTAGTTAATATTTATGAGACTGAGGTCTGCACTCATGGTTACTATTTATACTGTGACAACACTCAATGGTTCCAAGCAGAACTGGAGCCCCATTGGTAGGCACTGTACAACCTCATAGAAAGAAAGTCTCTGCCCTGAAGAGTTCACAGTCAAAACAAACACGATCTCTGCAGGGAGGGGAAATGGGCTATGCTGTGCAAGCACAGTGATTGGCTGGTAGGCATGCATCTTATTAATTCCATGGGGGTGTGTAGTGGGGCTGTAAGCCCCACTCCAGTAAAACAGGTTAAAACAGCCAAACTAGGCTCAGCCACAGCTGTGGCCAGCTCAGTCAGGGCCCAGTTGGCCCTTATAAGATGGCTGGGGGCCAGGAGCTGGAGGAGTCTCTTTCTGGCAGTGGAGAGAGAAGGACCTAGCTGCTGAGAGCAAGGTGCTTGAAGTAGAGCAGAGCTGGGGGAAGGCAAGAGGAGATGGGGAGCTCTAGCCTGGCAACTCCCCAGGCTGCCGGCCTTGTTTAAAGCCAAAAGGTACTGGGGCTGCAGAGGTGTAGCCAGAGATCGGCAAAGGCAGCAGGTCCTACCCCTTGCAAATGATGAGTGGCCATTACAGACTGCAGTCTGCCCCAGTGAGTGGGGGCTAGATGATGACTGGCAGTAGCCACTGAGGCAAGGTGGGGTTAGAGGGTTGGGGGTTCCCCTGGGAGGGGAGACCCAGAGTGTGGGGGTACTGCCATGGGGCAGCACCCCAAGGTAAAAGGGCACCGGGGTCCGGAAGGGACTCGGGGCCTGAGGCAGGCGGGACATCAGCCAGCAGAAGGCGCATTGTGCACAGGAAAAGAGCTAATTGCCAGATGACCAGCAGGAGGTGCCACGGCGGTGAGTCTCGCATCGCTACAGGGTGTGTTTTGTTTTTAATGTAAACTGTCCTTGTCTAGTCTTCCATATAACCATAATTAATCACTTAAAAAAAAGTTGCCTCAGCTGGTGGTTTAGTTACTTTTCTGAGTACAGCTGTCCTATACCCAACAAGTAAGCTGGGCTGCTTCATTACAGTAACTCCCCATTTAACGTCCTCTCGCTTAACGTTGTCTCGATCTTGCGTCCCTACTCAATTACAGAACATGCTCCATTTAAAGTTGTGCAATGCTCCACTATAACATCGTTTAGCTGCCTGCTTTGTCCACAGCTGGCAGCCTCCCTATGCATACACCCCCAACGCCTCCCACCCACCGGCGGACCCCGTGGATCAGCACCTTCCCCCTCCTCCTCCCACCCATGGCAATCAGCTGGCTTGCGGCGTTCAAGAGGCAGGAGAGAGGGGGGAGGAGCGAAGACTCGGCACGCAGGCTCCCCCTCCCTCCCCTGCCTCCTGAACACTGCAAACCAGCTGATTGCCGCGGGCAGGAGGCAGGGGAGGGTGGGGGGAGGAGCGAGGCTGCGGCATGCGGAGTAAAGGGGGAGTAGGTGGGGGGGGAGAAGAGGTGGGTTAAGGGTGGGGGTTTGGGGGAAGGGGTGGAGTGGGCGGGCTGAGGGTTGAGCCCCCCGCCCCTGGTGCTTGCAGAGTAGGGAAAGCTGCCGCTGCTGCTGTGCAACCTGCTTCTCCCAGCCTACAGCACCTTCAGCCTCCTTGCCTGCCCCATTGTCTGCAGTGCCAGGGGGCTGTGCCTGTGTGAGGTAAGGCGGGGGAACCTCCCAACTATAGTACTGTACTGTATGGCAAAAAAAAATTTCCCTGGAACCTAGCGCCCCCCCCCCCCCCCCCACACACACACACCCTATTTACATTGATTCTTATGGGGAAATTGGATTCGCTTAACATCGTTTCACTTAAAGTCACATTTTCAGGAACATAACTACAGCGTTAAGTGAGGAGTTACTGTACTTGCCGTCTGCTTTTCTTCTTGGGGCTGATTAAAATATCACTGCAGCCAATCCGAAGAATCCTTCAACCACTGTGCTGACTACACAGTCCCTGGAGCTCATCTCACCAGCTGGAAGAGAAGGGAAGACTTCCCATCTGGCTGTTGAGCAAACACGCAACTATTGTCTCCAATTACATTATTCTACCTACTTTAAAAACTGGAGGTGGTTATTGCAACAGAGGGGAATGGTGCTCTTGTCATTTTCATTTCAAAGGTGGGATGTTACCTATTAAATGGTCACCTGAACATCAGCGGTGCCTCTTCTGTAAGGCTAGACTCATGGAGGCCTGGATAACATTTGTTGTTTCCTTAGCAGTGTATTTCCTTTACCTGATGATGTCACGGCCAGCAGTACCCAGTGTGATTCTGTGCACTCAGAGAGGCAAAGGCAGCCCTGCGGCTGAAAAAAGGCAGATAGCTCTGGGGCCCAGTACTTTCTGCCTTTCAGTCAAGTAGCCTAATGAACTCTTCCAAAGTTAGGTGTCAGAGGGGTAGCCGTGTCAGTCTGGATCTGCAAGAGCGACACTGAGTCCTGTAGCACCTTATAGACTAACAGATATATTGGAGCATAAGTTTTCATGGACGAAGACCCACTGGTCTTCCGCCACGAAAGCTTATGCTCCAATATATCTGTTAGTCTATAAGGTGCTACAGGACTCTTCATCACTCTTCAAAGTTGTAACTAACAGATCAATAAACTATATTAACTTGAACAAAGTTTATTATAGCATACCTATGTACACATGAGCCTACCACTGAGCAAAAAAGAGAAAAATTAACCATAGTAGACTAAGTTACTGGACCCCATAGCATGTCATAGTAGAGAACAGCAACATAAAGAAAAGGCAGTGGTTGAAAAGCTGTTCCTGGGGGAGAGAGCCTGCTCCCTGACAGTTACGTATCAGGATAAGGGGCTGAGAGAGCTTTTCAGCAAATCTTGTCAGTCTCATTCAACTGAGGGAATTGTTAAACCTCAGACTGATAGAAGCTGTGAAGGGAAGACAGGAGTAGATTTCTCCCAAATTGCCCTGTTCTGTACACGTTCCCCTGAAGCTCCAGTTCTCACCACTGGCAAGAGACAAGATATTGGGCTCGATGGACCATTGGTTGGACCCAGCATGGGTCTTATGAATATTCCTCTCCTTTGGTACTCTTTTTGTTTAAATTGTCCTTCCCTCTTGTGATGAAAGATTTTGTAATTTGTTTTAAGGGGATACTTCAGTGTGTCCTCATTCTATTATCATTGTTTCACATCGAAAGGTGTTGCCAAACCCCTCGTGGGAGAATTATTTAAAGCTGTGAGGTAAAAATATGGGGCTAGAAGCCAGATCTGAGACATATAAACCTTGAACAAATTATTTAACTGCTCTCTGCCCCATTGATAAATAATCCTTATGTTACAGAGGTATTACAAATTTGGTTTAGTTATTTCTAAAGCATTTTGAAATCCTTGGAAGGAGCTATAGTAATGCAAAGTAGTACTGTAACAACCAATTCCAGCCTTCTCTAAACTCAGCTGGAGACAGAGGATACCCTAGTTGCAGTACAGCAATTTTTTGTCTGGAAACTGTTCATTCTTCAATAAAGACATTGAGCCAAATTTTGCTCAGTTACACAGTGTGAATACAAACTACCGTAGAACCTCAGAGTTATGGACACCTTGGGAATGGAGGTTGTTCATAACTCTGAAATGTTCTGTAACTCTGAACAAGACGTTATGGACTTCAGCCACTGCAGGGTTGGGGCTGCAGCCACAGGGGAGGGAGGTGGCAGGAGTCCAGGCAGGGGGCTCAGGATTTCTGCCTTGTGGGAGCACCAGGGCTCAGGGATTTAGACCTGGGGGAAACGTGGGGCCTGGGCTTCAGTCCCACAGCTCTGCTCCCAGCTTCTTCCCCTGGTGGTGGCAGGGGCGGTCGCACCGGGGCTCGGGGCTTTAGCTACCAGGGGAGCGCTGTGGGTGAAACCGGCACTCTCCTTGTAGGTAAAGCCCCGAGCCACTGCACCACCCCCTCCCCCCGCCGCCACCATGTGGCTGAAGCTGACAATGGAGCCCTGAGCCCCAGCACTTCCCCCCAGTGTAAAGCCCTGAGCCCCAGGGCTCCTGAGGTCCCGAGTCTCCCACCTCCTAGAGCCCTGACCCCTCCCACCCTGTGGCTGAAGCCCTGAGCCCCAGCGCTAAAGCCCTGAGGTGGTACAGTGTTTGCTGATGGGTTTTTTTGGTCTCCCCTGCCTGATTAATTATTCCCGGTTCCACAGGGTGTCCGGCTGACCGGTAAGTCCGTAACTCTGGTGTTTGTATCTTTGAGGTTCTATTGTAGTGGAGTAGCTCTGTATTTACACTGTAGGGCTTAGAACAAAATTCAAGACACACTCTGCAGTTAGATGATAGTAAAGAGAAAATTGCAGTTGTGGCTGTGGAACCTGCTACTACCATGCTGCAAGCTGAGCTGCGCCTGGGTGGGAAGGGATTCTGGTGAGGAGAAAGGTGCCACATCCCAAGAGGTGCTGACGATTCTGAGCAGACCTAGTCACCCGCAGAAGCTGGTCTAATAAAAGCTGTTACCTTCCCCACCTGGTCTCTATCCTGGGACCCACCGGGCTACAACGACCCTGCACGCAGACCCAGCCAAACAGGCTTTTGTGCTTATGCTCTTCCACCCAGCAGTAGCTGGTTCATCCCTTCCCCACCTTACCTTCATCCTCCCCTCCAGATCCATTCCCACCACCCCCGCTGCCTCTACCCCTCCTGCAGAGGTGGCCACCCACTCCCCCCTGCAGTCACAGTGCACCCAGCTGGTGTGGGGCTGGCAGCCCCGGTCCTCCCCTTAGCAGTAATACCCTCCTTTGGCCTGTGCATTTCCCTCCCCTAAGGCTCGTCCCCAGCCTGCACACACACTCTCCGCCCGCCCGGGGCCTGGCTAAACACACAGGGCTGAGTCACCAGCTCACGTCTCTCTCCTACTGCCTAGAACCAGGGAATCCCCAGCTGGCTGCAGGGTAAGAACCCAAATTGGTGTGAATTGTGCCAGTCCTAGAGCAGGGGAGGGGGAGCTCTGCTGCCTGCTCATTGGCTCTGAGAAATGGGGCTAAGGGGATGACCCTGCGCCATGTGCTGGGGACCGATCAGGAGCCCGCAATCTGCCCCCCTCCAGCGTATGAGAAATGTGCAGCTTGGACTGGTCCTGATAGGGTGACCAGATGTCCCGATTTTGTAGGGACAGTCCCGATTTTTGGGTCTTTTTCTTGTATAGGCTCCTATTACCCCCCACCCCCTGTCCCGATTTTTCACACTTGCTGTCTGGTCACCCTAGGTCCTGAGCACTTCGGCCTGTTCTTCCTTCCCCCCTCTCTGCATGCCTAGAGGGGACACGGTGGCAGTAGTGCAGGAGAGAAAAGCCCACAGTACCGGCTGAGCCTCTCCCACCAGCCCCCAGGGAGATGAATTAAAAATTCTGCACATAATATTTTAAAATTCTGCATATTTTATTTGTGAAAATATAATAAAATAATCACGCCAGTTTCACACTGGTCTACAATTTTTGAGAAGTCATCTGCTTCAGAGAGAAAATGTGCTATTTAGTATGTATTTTGATGTGCTGAATTCAAATATGACAATTAAAACAACTGATTGGCTACTGTTTCTAAGATATTCAAGTTTTTACATTTTATGTCTATGTATATTGTGTAGATAGTAGAGTTTTAATCATAAATTGTAAACCTAGGTCTTTTCATGTGTTTATGCTTGCTTTACATGATACTATTTCACCTGTCCTGTTTATGTAACACTTTAAAAATCAGCAAAGGGGTTATATAAATAAAATTTATTATGAAACAAAAGGCAAAAAACTATTATGTCCATAGTTTAGTCCTATTCAGTGTCTACTTGGTGCTTCTTGGCTTGTCTCTTGTATTCATTAAATGGAGCATCTCTTGTCACTGTCCAGCAATAGTCTGCAAGCATTGATGGGCTCCATTTGCCCTGATAGTGTTTCTCCATTGTTGCAATGTCCTGGTGAAATCGCTCGCCGTGCTCGTCGCTCACTGCTCCGCAGTTGGGTGGAAAAAAATCTAGATGAGAGTGCAAAAAATGTATCTTTAGTGACATGTTGCAACCAAGGCTTTTGTATGCCTTGAGGAGGTTTTCCACCAACAACCTGTAGTTGTCTGCCTTGTTGTTTCCGAGAAAATTTATTGCCACTAACTGGAAGGCTTTCCATGCCTTTTTTTCCTTGCCACGCAGTGCTTGGTCAAATGCATCATCTCGAAGAAGTTCACGAATCTGAGGACCAACAAGGACACCTTCCTTTATCTTAGCTTCACTTAACCTTGGAAATTTTCCACGGAGGTACTTGAAAGCTGCTTGTGTTTTGTCAATGGCCTTGACAAAGTTCTTCATCAGACCCAGCTTGATGTGTAAGGGTGGTAACAAAATCTTCCTTGATTCAACAAGTGGTGGATGCTGAACACTTTTCCTCCCAGGCTCCAATGACTGTCGGAGTGGCCAATCTTTCTTGATGTAGTGGGAATCTCTTGCACGACTATCCCATTCGCAGAGAAAACAGCAGTACTTTGTGTATCCAGTCTGCAGACCAAGCAAGAGAGCAACAACCTTCAAATCGCCACAAAGCTGCCTCTGATGTTGGTCATAGTTTATGCACCTCAAAAGTTGTTTCATGTTGTCATAGGTTTCCTTCCTATGGACTGCATGACCAACTGGAATTGATGGCAAAACGTTGCCATGATGTAGTAAAACAGCTTTAAGACTCATCTTCGATGAATCAATGAACAGTCTCCAGTCATCTGGATCGTGAACGATGTTGAGGGCTGCCATCACACCATCGATGTTGTTGCAGGCTACAAGATCACCTTCCATGAAGAAGAATGGGACAAGATCCTTTTGACGGTCACGGAACATGGAAACCCTAACATCACCTGCCAGGAGATTCCACTGCTGTAGTCTGGAGCCCAAAAGCTCTGCCTTACTCTTGGGTAGTTCCAAATCCCTGACAAGGTCATTCAGTTCACCTTGTGTTATGAGGTGTGGTTCAGAGGAGGAGGATGGGAGAAAATGTGGGTCCTGTGACATTGATGGTTCAGGACCAGAAGTTTCATCCTCTTCCTCATCTGACTCAAGTGAGAATGATTCTGGTGCATCAGGAACCGGCAGTCCTTCTCCATGGGGTACTGGGCGTATAGCTGATGGAATGTTTGGATAATGCACAGTCCACTTTTTCTTCTTTGACACCACACCTTTCCCAACTGGAGGCACCATGCAGAAGTAACAATTGCTGGTATGATCTGTTGGCTCTCTCCAAATCATTGGCACTGCAAAAGGCATAGATTTCCTTTTCCTGTTCAACCACTGGCGAAGATTTGTTGCACAAGTGGTGCAGCATATGTGTGGGGCCCACCTCTTGTCCTGATCTCCAATTTTGCAGCCAAAATAAAGCTGATAGGCTTTCTTAACCATAGTGGTTATACTGCGCTTTTGTGATGCAAAAGTCACTTCACCACAAACATAGCAGAAGTTATTTGCACTGTTCACACAAGTACGAGGCATCTCTGCTCACTTTGGCTAAACAGAAATGTGTCCCTTTGCAAAATCAAACACTGACAAATAAGAGAGCACGACACTGTATGATTTCTAGAGCTGATATAGGGCAATTTGTTCAGCAGAGTGATGTAAGCTTCGTTATGATTGCATCATCCATGACTTCTAGGAATAACATGATGCAATTCCTATAATGTAGGACGCAATACCAGCTTCAGATTGCATCATTCATTGTTTTGCCTAAAAAGCAAGTACTGTCCAAACCCAGTCATAGATTTATTCATAGATCCAGTCAAAGATGTATTTTAGTCATTTCTGGTTTAAATTGAGATCCCTTCCCTTTATAACTCACTTATCCTCCGCCATTCCCAAGTCAAGGGTCGTATTTACTGACCCAATAGCATGTCTTGAAAACTAGAGCCAATCAACAATTTTAAGCATCATTTTCATTCTCAGTGACCCAGAATTAGTAAAGTTTGACTACATTTATTTCAGAAGCATTTTGGCTGTAGAGCAGTGTTATTTTAGTAATTTATTTCAAAATAATTGTCAACAAGTATGTCTGTAACAACAACAAAAGATTCAGGAAATGTTTTTGACAAGTAGATTCCTTACTAGGCATATTAATACAGATCTTTGAATAATGATTCATTTAAACTACAATACAGAAGTACACCTTTACTCACAGAGAGTTAAGTTTACTTCATAAGGAATTCTGCTGAGTAAGTAAGACTACTGTAGAGGAAGGCACTACTCAGTATGATGTGGAGCAGAGGGAGATGGGAGAGTTGGACAACAGAGTCTGGCCTGTTCGTACCTGAACATACAGTTTACACTGTACACTGATACAAACTCCTACACCCCGGGTGTGAGTTAGGGATGTATTAGCTGGAATGTTGTAAGCAAGACACAAGAAATAATTCTTCCTCTCTACTCAGACTTGATAAGCCCAGTTCTGGGCACCACACTTTGGGAACGATGTGGACAAATTGGAGAAAGTTCAGAGGAGAACAACAAAAATGACTAAAGGTTTAGAACACATGACCTATGAGAAAAGATTGAAAAAATAAGGTTTGTTTAGTTTGGAAAAGAAAACATTGTGGGAGGACATGATCACAGTCTTAATGCACGTCCAAAATTGTTATAAAGAGAAGGGTGATAAAATTGTTTTCCTTAACCACTGAGGACAGGACAAGAAGTAATGGCCTTAAATTATAGAAAGGGAGGTTCAGGTTGGACATTAGGAAAAAATTTCAAACTGTCAGGGTAGTTAAGCCCTCGAACAAATTACCTAGGTGGTTGTGGAATCTCCATCATTAGAGGTTTTTAAGAGCAGGTTAGACAAACTCCTGTCATGGATGCTCTCGATAAAACTTAGTCCTGCCTCAGTGCAGGGGACTGCACTAAATGACCTCTCAAGGTCTTTTCCAGTCCTACATTTCTATGATCCTCTGTGGCTCCTTGCTCTTTTGAATATGTGAACGCTCCCCTAACTTGGAGCGTTCACATATTCTCCTCTGCTAATGTGTTGCAGCCAGAGAAAGCAGGGATCTTGTTTGGACTGACTGTGGGAGAGGAGTGAGCCAAAGGTTCACAGGTGACCTCCATTTCTACACCACTGGCGGTAGCGTAGCCGGGGGGGGAGGAGGGGGAGCGGTCGCTCCCACTGTGAGCAGAAGCGGCGCCTTAAAAAGGAAGCGGCGCCTATTTTTAGCAGCGCTAAAAAAAGGCGCCGTTTCTTTTTAAGCGCCGCTTCTTGCACTCACCCGGCAGCGCTCCGGGTCTTCGGCGGCATTTCGGTGGCGGGTACCACCGAAGACCCGGCGTGAGTGAGGACCCACCACCGAAGTGCCGCCGAAGACCTGGAGCGCCGCCGGGTGAGTACAGGGGGAGGCGCCTTTTTATAGTGCCACTCCCCCTGTGCTCCGGACCTGGCTGCGCTACTGACCACTGGTGGTACTGAGGGAGATAAGTAGGACTCAAGTGGGGGAGAAAAAAACAACAATAATCTACATCTCCTGCTGCACGGCTATGCAAATCTTCAAATCTCCTTCAGCTTGAACTTGACATTTCCAGTATTTATCATTAGAGTCAGAGAAAACTACTGTGATTCTATTAACATGGCTGCAGGGGGAGCTCATCCGAGTAAGAGAGACCTGCCTCGGATGTTGGTATATTTGTTTAATTGAGAAATGATGTCGTCTTGTGAATTATTCAACTGTGAAAGTTGCTTATTTGTTGGTTACTGACACAACAGAAAGGGAATCCCTCCCAAAAAAGCTTATGTTCTGCGGTCCTGCCTGGCCCTAGCTCTGCATGGGCTAAGTTTTGTGTCCATGTGGTACTCATGGCAGGACCAGGACCTAGGGGACAGAAAAGGACAGGATATACTGAGTAATGTAGGGGAACCAGATTTGTAACCTACCTTTTTTGAGTGACTATGTAAATTATAAGTATGGTTAATTATTCATATGGGATGATGATAATTTCTGGGATAACAGAGGTGTCAGCTACTACTTAGAACTCCTTATCTGTTTTACTGGACACATTATAATCTGAGATTCCTAGATAATAAAACCAGGAGGATTATAAGAACCACTGTGATCATCCAGTCTGATCCCTTGTATAAGAAGGGCCATAGGACTTCCCTGCATTAATCATTATATTCCTCATCTTATTTCAGAAATACCATGCCAGGTGTACAGATTCAATAGGTCTGTATTAAATAACCCACCAGGCTCCAGCAATCTGATTAGAATTCTCACTACCATCCTTTATAAAGATGGAAACAGCCAAAACAACAACAGACAGGTCTAGCGCTGAGATGAACAGCAACAGACAGGTCAAACTCAGCTGCAAAAACCCCACAAAAAACGAACACGAACCAACCCCAAACATCACACTTAATTTAGTGACTTATCAAAATAACATGTACTATGGTATTCTCTTTCCTGATTCTCTGCACTCACCCACAAAGCTCTTGGGTACTTTGAGAATTCACCTACTACCCCCAAGGCCTGTCCTCCATCTTCTGCTCCTTTCAACACTGTGGTTCCAAAGAGCCCTGATCTTCTGGGAACTGCAGCAGCGAAAGGAGCAGCTGTACTGCCCCCAGCTCGGCTCCCAGTCCTTCCTCACAGCTGTGTCTCCTGAGTCCTCCTGCGTGCGGTCTGTACAGCAGAAGTCTCCAGCGCAGCGGGAGGAGGACAGAGCCCCCCCATTCCCGTGTAATGTGGGATGGATGTGGATCATGGGGAGGAAATGGAGGGAGTGTGGGGGCCCCGAGCAGGGGCTGGGATGGGGAGGAGTCACATGGGGAAGTCATGTGCCCCTCCCTTTGTGTCCCTCCCATGAGTACAGCGTACTGGCAAGAAATGATTTCTACTTGCACCACTGGATACAATCCAGACCAATAAGTAGCTGTGTCACTCCTGCCCTGTCACCTGGGGTGCCCTTTAAAATGCCCTGCTGCTGTAGCCTCCAACCTCACAAGGAGCCTCCAGCATGCACATCACTCCCAGCTATGTCTGTGTGTGCGGCTGCCAGCTGTAGCCCAGTGGGCCAGCTTACCTGTATTATATTTATTATATTTAGTAGTAATGCAAGAAATCTACAGGCTTTTATTCTGTAAAATTTGGCTTTAGTAAATAGTGTGAGGCGTGAGGCCTATAATCTTTGGTATAAATAAACTTAAGTAACTCATAAGTTATAGGGAACTGAAAGTGCTATGCCAGAGGGGGAATTTTGTCCAGAATACTAACATCAGCCACCCACAAAACACAGCTGACACCAGCACAGAACATTGCCAACACCAGCATCCGGAAGGTTCCAGACAAAACCTCCAACCGCAAAGCTGCCATGAGAGCAAATTAACGTGTATGTTAATAGGGTAACATCATACATATACTAACCTATAAAAAACAAACATCTTAAAAAAATACAAATAAAAACCTCTATAAAATATACATTGGTCATGGCAGCGTCAGCGTAACCTACTACAAAAGTAACATCCTAGGGGCACCAGATAAGTTGGAGAGTTGTAAACCTTGGAAGGGGCCAAAATAATGGCCACCGGAAAAAATAAAAACAATAACGGTAATAAAAACAATAATGGTTAAGTATAAAAAATAAGGGTGTAAGTATAAACGTCCAAATGTACTTTCTGTATTATTTCTATCTGCTTTGTTAAGTTTAAGTGTGTGTATAATCTTTGCTAAATTATTAATAAATCATATATTTATATATAGAGAGAGTTTCTATAGTGTAAGTGTGGCACCTGTGCACATCGGGGTTTCCAAATTATATAATAATTTTACAATAATCTTAGTGGGCCTAATCTTAAAACAAAAACCTGTTAATCCTCAAATTACAATTAAATATACCCAACTTTGGATCAGGCTACAAATGGCACCCCAGATGGGACTCCGAGGGGCACACAAGGGGTAACATCCCTACCTGGGATAGGTAACTCACCTTTAAATTCTAAATTAAAATCTAAATTAAAAATCCAGGCAACCTCTCAGTCAGAAGTTGGTCAGCCTATCAAAAACACGCACTGTAACTCAGCAGAAAACTTCCTCTTTTTCCACTCAGCTGTTGTTCCTCTTTTCTGGTTCTTTGCCTTTAGTCTATGTCCGCTTTTCTTAGTAAGAAAGGGAAAGCAGTAACACAGGCAAACATCAAGAAAAAGTGCACTAAACTCAAGTTTTAATCATCAGGCATGCCAGGGGCAGAATGCAAGTGGGGTGATGCAGGACATCAGCCTGGTTGCATTCCTTATTGTATATATTTAACTAGTCACTGGGGTTAAAATCTTGCAAAACTCTCGTATACATGTGTTAAGGGGGCTTTTGAAGTAATCAGTAATTGTTAACATAGCAGTAGCACAGTGCACGGTAACCCACACTTTAAGGTGGTAAAAAAATTAACTAATTGCCGCCAGGAGGCCGCAGTACCTCCAAACTTAGTATGATTCGATCTACCTTAACGTCAGTCCCCTCAGCTCTCCTGTGCTGCGCCTAGATCTGCTCTGACCAGCTTCCCCATTGCTGCTCAGTAGGTCCCAACTAGGTAATTGGCCTCTTGCTGGGTTAATCTGTCGAAGGAAAAAAAATACCTCTCGGCGGGTTAATCCACCAAAAAAAAAAAAAAAGGGAAGCAAAACCCCCTTCCCCCAGTCATAGGTGCCAACTTCCCCCAGTGCTGGTGGGTGCTCATGCCCCCCCCACTCCATCCCTTCCCCACCCCCATTCCAACCCCTTTCCCAAAGTCCCTGCCCCAACTCTGCCCCGACTAACAGACAGCATCTCCACTTGAACTCTAGACACACGTCTGTTCCAAGTTTGGGAATCTTTTGGTGCTCATTTTAGGAAGCAAAATCAGACTACCTTAAATGATAGTCATTTTAAAGAGTCCTGTATTGCAGTGATGCTCTGTTCTGCTGGGAGGTGTTAAGCCAGGGGTGGGCAAATTTGAGGGCCACATTGGGGTTGCGAAACTGTAAGGAGAGCCAGGTAGGGAAGGCTGTGTCAGGAGCTCGGGTCGGACAGGATGGTCCACGGGCTGGATGTGGCCCATGGGCCCTAGTTTGCCCACCTCTGTGTTAAGCATTCAGCCAGGGAATAAGATAGTCTGTACAAAGCGATACTTTTTGAACCAACACATTTTCACGTATCCTGCCACAACAACAATCCTAGTGAGCGATTATCACTCCTATAGGGCTGCACAGTGTACAGGTGTTAACTAAACTCACAGCAAGCCTGTGAAGTAGTTTAGCAGATGAGGACATGGCGGCTCAGAGAGATTACCTGAGATTAGGTTGGCCAGGTAGCAAATGTGAAAAATCGGGACAGGCGCTGCGCGGGTAATAGGCGACTATATAAGAAAGAGCCCTGAATATCGGGACTGTCCCTATACAATCGGGACATCTGGTCACCCTACCTGAGATTTGTTTTAGGTCACCCAGCAAAGATGTGAGAGGAACTCCCAGTCCACAGGCGCCAACTTCCGGTGGCGCCGGTGGGGGCTGACGCCCGGCGTCAGGGGCGGGGCCCCGCCCCGATGCCGGGCCCCACCCCTGACGCCGGGCGATGTTGCAGGGCCCCGCCCTCGACGCTGGGTGACGTTGCGGGGCCCCGCCCCCGACGCAACGTCGCCCAGCATTGGGGGCGGGGCCCCGCAACGTCTCCCGGTGCTGAAGTGAGCTTGCCACGGGTTCCGGGGCTGGCGGGGAGCTGGGCGCGGGCCCCGGGGCTGGTGGGGAGCTGCCGGTGGGTGCTCAGCACCCACCAATTTTTCCCCGTGGGTGCTCCAGCCCCAGAGCACCCACGGAGTCGGCGCCTATGTCCCAGTCCATCTTAATTAATTATTCTATGCAGCCTCTCTTATGAAAGAGCTCATAGAAGAGTCTTTAACACTAAATAGGTGAGTGCTGTACATGACTGTGTGGGTCATTCTAAGGGGGAAAGTAAACACACTGATAAAGTGGTGTATTTCCTGAATAGATTCAGCTAAATTCAATTACTGTTTTCCTGGGGTTCTTGCTGTCTCTCTCCCCCATCTCCACCATGCAAACAACAGCAGACACGTACACGCTGACAAATCAAACATTACACACAGCATAAGATAATAAGCCTGATCAATATACTATGTCACTGACACACGTACTGAGAAATGGTAGAATATCCAGCAATGAAAGAGAAAATATTCCATTATTTGATGAATCAAAGAGTTTGCAGGCAGAATTAGCTCAGATCTTGCCCAAATCTCCAGGGCATTTGCATATAAGATTAAATTCAAGCCCATCTCTTAAAAAAATTCCAATGAAGCAAGCCCAGAAAAATGGACATACTGTTCATGTATTTCTTTGCCTCAATAAGTCCAAGTTATTCCAGCTCTATATCTGATAGTCAGAGACATGTCAGTAACAATTTAGTCTATCTCTTCGAGTAAGGGAACGTAACTGAGCCTGGATGAGTGAAAGACACATTATTGTTTCCAAGAATCACTACGAAGGGAATAATTGATGGGCCATGTCAACCTCAGACAGATGTTTACCCTGTCAAAAATTTTGGCAAAGAAATCTAAAGTGAAAAGCAGGCTGCCCATACAATAACAGTTTGTATTTGAAAGGAATTCTTGCCCCGCACTTCTGGGACTACCACGGAAACCAAAATAACAACAACAACAATGAATGGGCCAAGAATCAACATTTTGCCAGGCCAAAAAGGACTTGAACCTCAACATTTTCCATTCTAACTTTAAAATATGCAATTTTTGAGTGACTTGAGAGTCTAGCAAACTCTCATTACCCTAAATTAAGGAGACCAGTGCTAAGACATTTGATATCTCATAAGAATTCTAGGAAATGACTTGTGCAACACTTTGAATAACTAGTTCCGCTGATTAAATAAAAAATGTACTGGCCGCAGTTCGCTGCTCCAGGCCAATGGGTGCTGTGGGACGTGGCGCGGACCGAGGGCTGGGCTGTCCACCGCATCCTGCAGCCCTCTTTGGCCTGGAGCAGCGAACCGTGGCCAGTGGGAGCCGCAACCGGCCAAACCTGCGGACACGGCAGGTCAACAAACCGGCCCAGCGTGCCAGGGGTTTTCCCTGAAGAAGCAGTGGACCACAGTTGAGAACCACCATTCTAAGCAGTAACAATAGGCTTCATTTGAGAAATACACCTCAGTAAAAAAGGAATTAAATGTAGAAACAACCTCCCCACCCTGATTTCACAGACTTGACACACAGGCATGACTAGAAAGAGGATATTAACGTAAAGAGTGGTTTGTAGTCTTCACTAGCTGAACAAGCACCTATGTTGTGTCCATCTTTATTTGAACAACTGACAAATTGTCAATGTGCATTCTCTGTCCCATATTCTCAAAGATTCACGCCTTTGAAAGTTTCAGATTTGCCAGATTTGGGACAGATTCTGGCCCCATAAATTCTCTGATCCTGCAAACATTTATGCATGTCTTTAACTTTACACACATGCACAGTCCCATTGAATTGAATGGCACTACTTACCTGCATGAAGTTAGGCACATGTGCAGGTGTTTGCAGGACTGGGGCCTTACTCTGTAAGAAAGGTACTAATTGTAGTGAGTTAGGTTGGTACCACACATTATGGTCAAGAGCATTCTTAAAAGTGACTTGGTGTTCTCTCCATTCTCTTCTTTTATGGAGTGTTTCCAGATTGATTTGAGAATATTCAAAAGCTTGTGTGTCATTGTTATTGCAGTTTCTCCATTTTTCTAGGTTCTTGCTGGACAAGCTATTTTCTCTGAAATACCAGGAATCTGGTGATTGGCGCTCTGGGTGGCTCATTTTCTTTTGGTTCAGCACAATGGGCTCTGCAAGCTCTTCCAAATTCAACAACGCTTACCTCTGTATGTTAGTTATTTTCAGATTCTATCTTCTGTTGTCCAGAACTTCTGTTTTATCCTCACATCCACCTTTTTTGACATCAGCCATTTCTTTACACATCTCTTGAGCTTCTGCATGGTTAATTCTTTGCTCAGTCACATTAACTCTTCTAATAGTTTGTCTAACTTGGACTCAGTAGGATGTTTTTATATTTTTAAACTCACCCAGTGAGTAAAGTATGATGTTTGGGGTGTTCTTAATGTTCTTGCTGAAATCTAATTTCTATGTTGGAGCCCTCAGACAAGCTGGCGCTGGGTATTATCCTCTCCCCTTGCATCCACGGGTTATTTGGGCATCAGCAGAAATGCACTGGCTGTAGATGATCCTGACTGTTTGAACTGATTTCTTCCTCTGGATGTATCGCTTGTTCCTATTTATAAATACATGATAATCAAATGGATAGTTCATAAAAGTAAGAACTTGAAATTACGTTAGGACAGGCTTTTTTGGAACAGGGCGTTTGTGGGACGAATCAGACGTGGTGCCCAATCTAGATGTGTCTGCTCACTTCACAAACATGGTGAGCACTTCAGTCCACATTACTTTAGCTGAATGCATCAGAGTTTTTATTTTTAAAAATATCGTGATGGGGGAAGGGAGTACTGGCTCAAGACACACAGTAGCAAAGTGTGTGAGGTGGGAAGGGGAGCACATCTTTGAAACAAACTAGGAACGTGTAGCATGAAGCAAATAACAAAGCATTATTTGACTTACATTCCTATGCCAGTGCCAACTATCCAGGAATCTGCTTTTCCATTTTTCAAGCACTGGTTTGAGTTTACTGGCATTCACAGTAGACTCCAGTGTGGAGTTCAAAGAAACCAAAAAGTCCAGGGAGGCATTATTGCCATTAGAGCGGTAACATGTTGTATTTGGGAGAATCAAAATGTAGGAAGCAAGAACATCTGCCCCTAGAACTCAGACGTTCATTTTTAAATGAGCTCAGTGAGAAATCCTCTCCTAAACTCTCTAAGGAGAGATGATCTGAATCATAGGACTGGAAGAGACCTCTAGAGGTCATCCAGTCCAGTTCCCTGCACTCATGGCAGAACTAAGTATTATCTAAACCATCCCCGACAGCTGTTTGTCTAACCTGCTCTTAAAAATCTCCAATGACGGAGATTCCACAATCTCCATAGGCAATTTATTCCAGTGCTTAACTGCCCTGACAGTTAGGAAGTTTTTCCTAATGTCCAACCTAAACCTCCCTTTCTGCAATGTAAGCCCATTGCTCTTATCCAATCCTAAGAGATTAAGGAGAACAATTTTTCTCCCTTCTCCTTGTAACAACCTTTTATGGACTTGAAAACTGTTATCCTGTAGCCTCTCAGTTTTCGCTTCTCCAGAATAAAGAAATCCAATTTTTTCAGTCTTCCCTTATAGTCATCTTTTCTAGACCTTCAGTCATTTTTGTTGTTCTTCTCTGGACTTTCTCCAGTTTGTCCACATCTTTCCTGAAACGTAGTGCCCAGAACTGGACACAATACTCTAGTTGAGACCTTATCAGCATGGCGTAAAGTGGAAGAATTATTTCTTGCGTCTTGCTAACAATGTTCCTGTTAATACATCCCAGAATGATGTTTGCTTTTCTTGCAACAGTGTTACACTGTTCACTCATATTTAGCTTGTGATCCACTATGAACCCCGCCACACCCCGCCCGATCCCTTTCTGCAGTACTCCTTCCTAGGCAGTCATTTCCCATTTTTTATGTGTGCAACTGATTGTTCCTTTCTAAGTGGAGTACTTTGCATTTGTCCTTATTGAATTTAATCCTATTTAACTTCAGACCATTTCTCCAGTTTGTCCAGATCATTTTGAATGTTAATCCTATCCTCACTTGCAACCCCTCCCAGCTCAGTATTGTCCACAAACTGTATAAGTGTACTCTCTATGCCATTATCTAAATCATTGATGAAGATATTGAGCAGAACTGGACCCAAAACTGATCTCTGTTTGACCCCACTCGATATGCCATTCCAGCTTTACTGTGAACCACTGATAATTACTCTCTGGGAACGGTTTTCCAATCAGTTATGTACCCACCTTATAGTAGCTCCATCTAGGTTGTATTTCCCTAGTTTGCTTATGAGACGGTCATGCAAGACGGTATCAAATGCCTTAATAAAGTTAAGATATACCACATCTACTGCTTCCCCCCATCCACTAGGCTTGTTACCCTGTGAAAGAAAGCTATTAAGTTGGTTTGAAAAGATTTGTTCTTGACATATCCATGCAGACTGTTACTTATCACTTTATTATCTTCTAGGTGTTTGCAAATTGATTGCTTTATTATCTGCTCCATTTTCTTTCTGGTTACTGAAGTTAAGATGAGTGGTCTGTAATTCCCTGGGTTGTCTTATGTGGCCTCACAGTCTGACATAATTAAAACTAACAAAGCTAACGCTAACCCTCTGTTTTCCTACAAACAAATTTCTGAAGCATTCAGTCTGAGAGGGTTTCTACTTTCAGATTTCTGTGTGAGGGTAACTCAAAATTCAGGGCTAGATCTTTCCTGCTCTTACAAATAACATTACTCACATCAATAGAGTTACTCACATGCACAAGTGTTTGAAAAATTGAGCCCTCAAAATGCAGTGAGGCCCTCCGGGCCAGATTCTGGCACCTCAACTCATTCCTTCTAAACAGTCCAAAATGGAAGTAAAGCGCCTTTGAATATTTGGCAGGTGTAGAAAAGGGAAAATAAGTGTGGTTCTCAATAATAGGAGATAGAATCTGAAAATAATTAACATATGGAGGTAAGTGTTTTGAATTTGGAAGAGCTTGCAGAGCCTATTGTGCTGAACCAAAAGAAAATTGTTGTAATTTGCACCCATTCCTAGATACCTGTATCACTAATAAAGTAGAAAAATTTTCAGTTCAAAAATGCAGTTTAGCAAAGATATTCCTGTTATTTACACAAATTCCAATGTGCTTTTAGCTGATATTTTACTCTAGTGTATGACTTGCACTTAAAGCAATTAAAAAAACCGATGAGATTATGTTTCCACTATTCTAATTGGTGATTTAGCTGATTATAGATAGTGTTGGGGGGGGGGGGGGGGTCCACAGTTTTGTTTTGTTAGGGTATTTTTTCTAAGCCCTTTTAATAGTTACAGTGTGTTTTCATTGTTACCATTCCAAAATGATAGTCACTTCACTAGGGTTCATTATGCCCAGGGCCGTAGTGACTTGCTTCTATGAACCTGCCGGGAGCGGCACGTCTGACATTGAACCCTAACAGAACAACTCACACCCGCTGGTGCAGGGAATGAGGGACGGGCGGGGGCTGCGGGATGAAACGCCCCGTGGGTGGCTCCCGGGGACAGGAGGGAGGGACCCCGGGGCTGAGCGGAGCTAACACAAGCCCGAGGCCCCCGCCCCTTTGCCCAGCGCCACCGGAGCTGCTTCAGCGACCTGCGCCCAGCGACACCCGGCTCCCCGCAGCAGCCGCCGCCCGGTTCCGCACCGGTCCAGCAGCGCCGCGCCTGGTCAGTCCCGCCCGGGGGCCCTGCCTGTGGGGCGGGTCCTGCCGCGGTCGCTGCCTCGGGCGCGCTAGAAACCCCGGGGCGGGTCTGCGGGGCCGGGCCGGGGAGCGGGGCTGCGGCTCGTGTTTAGTTTCCAGCCCCGGGCTCAGGGTCGCTCGGTTCTGGCGGGCGGGGAGGAGCCGCTGGGAGCCGGAGTCCGCCCTGGGCAGCGGCCCCGCGGGTGGTTCAAGCACCCGGGGTGGGGGTCAGGTGAGTTTTGTTTCTCTTGCAGGTTTCAGAGTAGCAGCCCTGTTGGTCTGTATCCCCGAAAAGAACAGGGAGCCCTTGTGGCACCTTACAGACTAACACATTTATTTGGGCACAAGCTTTCGTGGGCTAAAACCCACTTCATCAGAGGCATGGAGTGGAACATACAGTAGGAAGATAGAGATCTTGCAGTGACTGCTCCTGCTCAGGGCGCTGGGGCAGTTTGTGCAGTGGGGGGCCGAGAGCCAGGAACCGAACAGGTAACCCGGCCTGTGATGGAAACCACTGCCCGCCAGGGAGTGCGGCACCCTGTGCTCCTGGTGGGATGGGGGGCGGGGGGGGGAGGTCTGCCTGGGGGTTCGTGGGGGGTGGGGGATAAGTCGGGCTCCTAAGAGACCAGACACCTGAACCTTGAATCCACAACTCACAATAGGCACCTGGGGGCTTTCCCGGCCTTGAGAAGGTGTCTCAGCCTGTGGTTTCCTCCTCCCAGTAAGACCCCGGGGAGGAGGAACCCTGTGATTCTATGCACCTGCGCTGGGTTGTGCAGAGCCAGCCAAGGACCCTCCCCGGTTCCCTTGCTGGTGGGGTAGGACAGAGCTGGTGGGTGTGGTCCACGCAGCACAGGATGCTGGTACTCGGGATTTATTAAATCCGTTTCACGTACAGGGGTCCTGCCTTGGCTGCTGACCCTTGGGGGAGAGGCTCTGGTGATGAGCGGTACCTGGAACTGCCATTTACTGAGCCACTAAAACAGAGCTCCGTGTCTCTAAACGAATCCCTGCAGCCCTGGAGTGAAGGAGGCAATAACACTTGCAATGAACATACCGCTGTTAATAAGCTCTGTATAGTAGCATAAACTACACTACTCTTGACAAGACTGAGCCTAAGATAGTGTCTTGGTCCTATGAAAGCTATTACCTCCCCCACCTTGTCTTTCTAGTTAGTCTATAAAACAGACAGTAAAAACTCATTGGAAGATTAGACCATGGGCCTGAATAACATTTTAATTGAAATGTTGGTGTTGTCTGTTCTTGGAACCAGCCAAGAAATAACCACAAACAAAGGGTGAACTAGAATAGCACTGAGGCTTGATTTATTGTTTCCCTTATTTTTGCAATTATACTCCCACACACATCACATTCATGCTGCAGGCACGGATTCTGGTTTCGATTTCAAGTGGCTGAGGCTGGCCAAGTTACAGCTTCCCAGAGACTGACCGTGAGGCGATGAGGGTCCTCGAAGTCCCTTCAGATCAGCGGGAGGGCTCTACTGCTTCCGGTCTGGTCCCGAGTTTAGAGTGCTGTAACTTTTCCTTGTTGGTAACCCACCTGGCCGCCGGTCTCGAGATTTATATCTTCACCCAGATAATACCATGGTTCCATAAAAGGCAATGCTGGTTTGTTTTATTATTAATTTGTTCTTGGATGGGCACGTATGTCTACTGCACATCTTCATTAGACGTTCTTTAATCCCAAAGGTTCTGTCATACTACAATGTGAATTAAGGATAATACGTTCTTGTCATGATTGCTGTCAGTCTCCCAATTGGTTGAATGAGAAATGCTGGAAGCAGAATCTCCTGTTGGTCACTGCCAGACAGGAATAGGTGGGCTGAGAGTATAAAACAAAACCAGTGCTGAACAATTATTCTCTAATTGAGGTGTCAGGAAGGGAAGAGGAAAGGAAGTTTAAAAATGACTGAAACAAAAGAAAGGGATAAAACATTTAAGAGAGAAGACTGCAGTAAAGAGCTCTCATCTTACTTGCGTTTCCCTCACCATCACAACCTGTCTCTCCTACTTCCTATTATATTTTCCTATTTCTCTTCCCATTTTGCCTCAATCTCCCTATCTCTGCAGAAGTGGCACTCCACCCCCTCCAGAACATACAGTCACAGGATCCACTCTCCATAACTCTTCTGTGAAATAGAAGACAAACACTATCCTAGTGGGCTAGAAAGCAGAGGGAAGTAATGTGGATTTACCACTACTGAGTGAATAAGGCAGGTGTTTGTAGAACTTTACACCCCAAATCAGTTTGGTTGACTAAGAAGGTTACCAACCCAGATCATAAAGTATTCATGTGACTAGCCAGTCTGCCAGTTAGGTACTGAATTTCTGAAAAACAGTTTATAATTCTATTGAAACTCAACATGAATCTTAAAGAATTGGAAAACTTTGCAATTTGTGTGAGTTTGTCCCACTTGTTATCTGAAGGCTCTTATATAAACTCGGATTTTCAGAGAGAGAGAGAGAACACATGATCCGTAAATTTATTTGACACTGTGCTAGATCCTGAGGTGGTGTAAAACCAGTGTGGTTCCACTGACTTCAGTGGAGCTATGGTTTTTAATACCAGCTGAGAATCTGGCACATTAAATATTCAGTACATTTTAAATCTGTATTTTATGTGATCTTTCCTTTGTGTTTTATCTTGTAGGTTCTGAACCATGGATAACCTCAGTAAAGCAAACACCACCTTTTCATTCAACCTATTCAAAAAGCTGAGTGAAAATGCCAATACACAGAACATATTCTTTTCTCCTTTGAGTATCTCCTCTGCTTTGTCCATGGTTTTTTTGGGTGCAAAAGGTAACACTGCAGCCCAGATGGCAAAGGTATGTCTTGATAAACTTCTAACACTTAACACAACATTGCTCTAGAAGCTGAACCACAGATCTTTATTGTATGTTCTGTACTTATGGAAAACTCCCATTATCATCCTTGTGTGCCTGAGAGTCGAATGTTGGTGGCACCATACAGCTTAGGTGCCTTGAAAAAGAGAGAGCTAGAAAAGAGTTGGAGAAGAACTTCTTCAATTACACTCTCTGGGATTAATTTCAGATTATACTAATAATCTAAATATGTCTTAAAAACATAGCCAGGAGCATTTTCTGAAAATCAGCGCCCCTTTACAGTGTCAAGTTGGGCAACCAAAAAAATAACTAGTCGTTATTGAAAATGTAGGCCTAGTTCATTAAACTCTTAATGCCAGCTCCTGCTCCAATGAGCACTCAGAACCTCTAGAGAGAAAGAGGACCTAGGGAAGAAGAGTTGGGTGCCAAGTATGGAGCCCTGAGGTCCCACTGAAAGGTCAAGCAAAGACCTAAGATGAGATCCAGGAGACAGAGTCACAAATGCGAAGGGAAAACAGGATTTAGAAAAGGAAAATGATCAATAGTGGCAAAATTGGCAGGAGTCAGGGAAGATGAGGATGGAGTTGTGGCCCTGAGATCTGGCTGCAAAGAAGGACTTCTGTGTTGCAGCTACATACCCTTTTAGATTCTCTTAGCTTGTGGGCTTTTAGTGAAGTATGCAAGGTGTCCTGGGGTGAGAATTACAAATTTTAAAACTAGATTTATAGCTGTCCACTTAGAGCCTTATACAATATTGGGCTTAGGGGAGGGGAAGAATTTGTCTAAATTTCCAGCTTCAACAGTAAAATAGGGTGGAGTTGAAACTGATTGCTCATAATCTGTAAGGACTTTTAGAACTGGCATGTCTTTTGTTTTAGAATGATTAATTAGCATTCTTGCAGAGGTTGCTAAAAATGACATGCACTAGTGATTGTGAACCTTCCCTTGTCCTGTGTCAGTAAAATCTCTTGCTCAGAATATCAACCAGTACAACAGCTCTGCAATTGTTATGGAATTCATATCATGGCATTTTTTAGCAATTATTACTTTTAAGCAAATCCAACTTTTGGGAGGGAGTATTTAAAAAAAAATCAATATTAATCAGTGTGTCACATGAACTCAAACTGAGGATGAATTTTAAGCTTTGTACTAGTTATGTTTAAATAAACATTGAGACAAATTCTGCTGTTGCATTGGAGTAAAACTGAAGTAACTATTAGATTTCAATGGAATTGTATCAGATTTACACCTATGAAAATGAAAGCAGAGTTTGGCTTGATCTTGATTTTCAGAACGCTGACCTATGAGATGTGACATCAGTGAATTTAGGCCAGAGACTTACCATGGGTGTCCCACAGAGTTATCCCAGACTGCATTTGGTTGAATTGGGCCTGTTGTGTCCTATGGGGACAGTGCCTTTGATGAGCTGCCTGTCTCCCCTGTTGGCTATTTGGCCTTTTGGGAAGCCTCTGAGATCTTGGGCTATTTTTGTCACTTTGGGTATTTGCTAGGGCTCGGGCAACCGGGCTCTGGTGGGGATTTAAAATGCCCAGAGCTCTGTGGCAGCCGGAGCCCCGGGCCCTTTAAATCCCCGCCAGAGCCCTGCCGCCGCTACCCGTAGTGGCGACAGGGCGCCGGCGGTGCTTTACAGGTCCCAGGGCTCCCAGCAGTGGCAAGAGCCCTGGGCCTTTTAAATCCCCACCTGAGCCCGGCTCCGGCAGCCAGGCTCAGGCAGTGCTTAAAAAGGCCCGGGGCTCCTGCCACTGCCAGGAGCTCCGGACCTTTTAAAGTGCCGCCCGAGCTGTGCTGCCGGAGCTACGGCGGTGATTTAAAGGGCCTGGGGCTCCCCGCAGCGGCTGGAGCCCCGGGCCCTTTAAATCACCGCTGGGGAAGCTGGTATGGTCCAGCACGGCCTACTGGCTCTTGCTAGTACGCCATACTGGACTGTACCGGCTTACTTTCACCTCCAGTCTAAGCTCAAATAAGAGCCAGATCTGTTCTTTAATGTATTCCCAAGAGAACCTATGCTAACTATTGTACTATCAGATGCTTCATCTAAGTGAAGAAGAAGAAGGAAAAGAATGGGAAATGGAACTATAAAAACATGAAATGATGCAACAAAAATCCATTATGGAAGGCAAAATGGAGACCCTGGTACAAAGGAAGCAGCATCCTATGGTAGTGGTTGAATTGAAAGCATAGTTCCAAAACATTGCTGGAAGCTTTGGGAAACAGCTACTTTAAATTCATGTTTTGAAACAGAGTAGATTTCAAGTTGATGGTTTTCCTTTAAACTCTCCAGAACTGTTCTTTGTAGGAGCACTAAAGCTAGAACGGAGTGAGGGGTCTCTTCAAAACAGCTATGTTTCTTTCCAAGGGAAAATGTTTTACATGAAGTTTTCCTCTTCTCACCTGCACAATGAGCTCCAAATGTTTTGTGTAATGGGAAATCCTTTCCCTTTTAGCACTGCCTTGGGTGTTCAGGCTGCAGCTTCCATCTCTAAGCTGCTGAAAGGCATTGTACTAACCTGTCCCAAAGCACGTTTCAGCATATGTGGGTCATGCTGAGTGTATTCCTGTCTCTTTCTATAGGTGCTTGCTTTGGACAAAGCTGAAGACATTCACGATGGATACCAGTCACTTATTTCTGAAATTAACAAACCAGGCACTAATTATGTGCTTAGGATTGCCAACCGGCTCTATGGGGAAAAGACGTTTACATTTCTTGCAGTAAGTTTGTTTTTGTGTTATAACACATTTGCTACGCTTCCATTTCTGAGTGCAAATAAAGGTGTTGGCTTTAATGTACAGGCACTATGTAGTTCAGGACCTGACTAGCCAAAGCCAGTCACCTTGTAAAATCCATTCATGTGCTCAGCTGACTTTTGACAGTCCCTAGCTTTGAACTCTTGAGAACTGGAGCAGAGTGTTGTCAATGGAAGGTCCATCAAACCCCAACTCTTCAGCATTCCATTAATCACTGAGGCATGTTTGGCCAGGAGCTAAGATTTTAAGAATTTGTTTCAAATGGTGGGCAGGGAGGGGAATAGGTATTATTGTGTGACTTTTCGGGGGGCGTCTTCCCTCCAATTAAATTGGACAGTGGATTCAAAGGAGACAGTAATGGGCACATAATTATTTTTTTAAATCAGAGAGAAGAGTGATTAGAAATTCTCCAAAGACTTAGCTGAGAGTAACGGGAATTGGGATATATATTTCCCTTTTACAATGTATCCAAAAAGCGTACCACTGATTTTAACCTTACTCCTTTCGATACCCTTCCTTCATCTCAGAAAATTAAGAGGTAGCTGAAAAATCTCTCGAGTTTTAGATTGTTTTTTAGAAACTTACGTTTTCAGTAAGGCAATCGAACTTACATCCCCAATCTACAGTAGTTTTATTACTAAAAGGGAGTGCCAGTATAAATTGGCTCAGATCAAGGCTTCCTCTTCTCCATTAAAGTTAAAACCACTGTGATTCAGTATTTAAACTTGGCATCTTTGGCGTTTGGTCCATAAAATAGAAGACTCCAAAATACAAATTGGAGACCGAGCGAGCATGATTTTGATCTAACCACATAATTACTGACCTATTGCCATTTGCACAGTAGACCTTTCATAAGGCTGAAGAGCAGGTTATGGTGGTTCACACATACTACACAATAAAGATATAGAAATAGCCCCCCCGAGGTTTCACTTCTGAACTAGATAATGTTTGAGATACTCTGGGAGGGTTACAAAAAATTTTATCTAGAGACCAATTTACAAAGTCTTGTACTCTCTTTGCATCACTTTCATCATGCAGTCTTGTTGTTGATCTGTTGTAAACCAGCTGCTCAGACTAAGAATGTAATAATAGAAAATAAAATGCTCAGCTTGAAAAGAAGTGACGACAAGTTGGTGTTTAGACTGACTCTTTCTGAAGGGTGGAATAAGAAGAGGTAGATTCTAGAATTGAGTCTTCTACAACTGCACACCAGAAAAATATATTGTTAAGACATCCTCCTTTGTTTGTCCTAGACATTTATAGACTCCTGCCAGAAATTCTACCATGCAGAGCTGGAACAACTTGACTTCTCTAGAGCTGCAGAAGATTCCAGAAAACACATAAATGCCTGGGTAGAAGAAAAAACTGAAGGTAAATAGCTTGCAGAGTTTCTGAACAGCTGGCTGTTCAGCAGCTGCCATTTTTTTTTGCTACGGCACTTTGGTGGCGGCTATATATATATAAAATAATTTTTTATTTATTTTATTTATTTTGCTTGGGGCAGCTGAAAAGCTGGAGCCAGCCCTGGTAGAGGATACTGTAGTTAATAACACAACTAGGTAGATAGGTGTGTATCAGCTAAAAACTATTTTTCCTTTAATGTGTCCTAAAGGTAAAATCCAGAATCTGTTGGCTCAGGGTGTTGTTGATAAAATGACCAGACTAGTCTTGGTGAACGCCATCTACTTCAAAGGCAACTGGGTAACCCCATTCAACAAACATAACACAATGGAAAGGCAATTTAAAATTAACAAGGTATGAAATAGGGTAATGTCACTAATTTTCCACTACATTTCACCCAGAGAAAACAAGAAATGCTTTTAATCAGGATTGCCCTAAGTACACTTTACCACACCCTTCTATTCTATCCCATCCCCATCCTATCCTCAACACAACCGCTTTAGTTATTTTTATTGTAAACATCTTTGAAACTACATTTTCAATTAATTAATGTAGATGTATTTCCTGTTTCCTTCATTCTCTCACACTACACACTAAGCAACTAAAATACATGTGGTATTTTCCTAAGAATAGATCTCAAGGGACTGGGCATTACAAACTGGAAAAGCCTGATGGAATTCTGGTTCATTCCCTGCCACCCCAAAGGGCAATGGTAGGACCCTTCCCTACAATATTTTCTAGTGCTCTGTCCAGCCTAGTTTCAGAAGTCCCATGTGGTTTGAATCCCAGTTCTTCTAGTTTAGTACCAACATGCTGGCTCTGGAGTACTTGTTGACACGGATACTCTTTTTTTTTTTTTTTTTTTTAAAGAATGAGAGCAAACCAGTGCAGATGATGTTCAAGAAAGCTAAATTTAATATGAGCTACATAGCAGACTTTCAGACCAAAATCCTTGACCTCCCTTATGTTGATAACGAGACTAGTATGATCATCCTGCTTCCTGATGAAATCCAAGATAATTCCACTGGCCTGGAACAGGTAAGGCATTTGTACTGAATACAAGGCTCAAACCCTGCCAGAGAAGAGCATTTGACTAAATCTCATTTAGATCTGTGAATTCAAGTTCCAAGCTCCAAACTCACCAATATTGGTACAGGGTTGGAGAGCTGCGGAGGCGTTGCATCTGTCCCCCAAGAGATGGGAATACCATGTGTCACTGTCAAGTAAGCCCGGCTCTCTGTGATATCCAGAGAAATGTTAAGTTGTGAACGGAGAGACTTGGGGGGGGGGGGGGGGGGGGTGTCACGAGGGACTGGGATGAAGCCAGAATGTAGTGAGTGACAGATTGAAGGAGATCCTGGAGAGCTTCCATTCTCACAAAAATCACTTCCTGTTTGATGGATTTCCCTCTCCCCGCCCCCATATTCCTGGGTTGGGCTCTCCCTCACTGTACCTGACCACTCTACCTAACAGTTTCTTCATATGGGAGTCCTCAAGTGCTCCTCCATTCAAGAGCTACCGATTTCCTTTCTGTGCTGTATTGTTATTGGGCTGTCAGGGGAGAGTGAAATAGTAATGCCTCTCCCACAGTAGCCATCTCTGCAAAGTAAACTTCATTACTAGTGACAACATGCAATTGCATTAACTTGTCACCATGAAGGATGGCCTTGCGACAGTACTTGCATATAGCACAGTGGGGTTCTGATCCTAATTGTGGGACCTTTTGTCTGTATTGAAAAAAGAATAAGAATGTTTGACTGTCATTTATTTTGGGCTTCTGACAATAGCAATAACATTCACTCCAGACCAGGAGAGGATGCTAATCCCTACTATGTAAACACATACTCTGGTCATTTTTTTGTTAGTATAAATTCATGGCTTTTCTTGCACTTTAATTGTGTGACCTTTTCTTCTTGTAGCTGGAAAGAGAACTTACCTATGAGAAAGTTGTAGAGTGGATAAATCCAGAAATGATGAACTATACTAAAGTGGAGGTGTGTTTACCCAGATTTAAGTTGGAGCAAGCTTATGATCTGAAGCCTGTTCTGAAGAGCATGGGAATGGCTGATGTCTTTGACAGCTACAAGGTGGATTTATCTGGAATGTCAGCCAGCAATGACCTAGTTCTGTCTGAGGTTGTACACAAGTCCTTTGTGGAGGTAAACGAAGAAGGCACGGAGGCAGCAGCTGCCACTGGAGTAGTGATGAAGTTTGGGTGTTGCTTAGAGATTCTACCACAGTTCACTGCTGACCATCCTTTCCTCTTCTTTATCCGGCACAACAAAACTGGCAACATTCTGTTCTATGGCAGATTTTGTTCCCCCTAAAAAGAAAAAATGCAGCCCTTAACACAGTAAAGTTACTTCCATTTTACTATCTTGGGATTTTTTTGCACTCTTAAGCAACAAGCTTTGTACAGATGCTGTACATTACATGGTGCAACCCTAAACACCCTTCTCCCTTGTGCCTAAAACAGCTTTTTATAGTCCTCTATTCAAATTTAACCAACAGTTTAAAATAACAGGATCATTTAAGAATGTCTGTTCCAAGTGGTAAGACTTAAAATGGCATTTGCCATAGTTCACTGGAAAACACCCCTTGTATCCTGTATATCTAAATACATGCAGATTTCTTTAGCTCGAGTCCTGGCTCATCTTTAGCCATAACTACTTGCTTAATGTGTCCCTCCATCTCTGTACATATTCCCCTAGAAAATTGGTTCTCATACTTGGGGTTGCCTAGCAGCAAGTGGTAAGATCCTGTGGGGAGCGGAAAAAGAAAGAAGACTGACTTCTGACTGACCTCCAAATGCTTTTTGCAAATTTTCCTTCTCCCTGCCTCATTTTACAGACTGGTTCATTCCGTGTCTAGCTGTGTCCCCATTTTAAAAAAACAAACCGCTGTTGGCAGCCGTCTAACAGATTTTTATGAATGATGCTAACACAACTGTTACTCTTGGGGAAAAATTGAGCAAATACTTACTCAAGACAAGGAATGAAGTCAGCGCCACTGAAGTCCATAGAATTTCACTCTGCATATGTCTCGTATGTTAAAAATATTAGTGTAACCCAGGTTAACACTTGTGAAATAGGACAGACCTTTCTATGTATAGCAAAGTTTATTATAAAGAGCTTTCAGGACACATATAGTAACAAATGCAGGAGCTCTCATATTTGTATCTAATGTAACAAACCACGAAGGCAATATAACTCAGCAGTTTGTATATCCTTTTTGCTTAGACTGCTAATGCTAAACTATCCAGTCATAGTGGTATTATCCAGTTATTTTGGTCTTGCTGTTTCTCCTCCTTGAACCAACAATAAAGGAACTGATGTGAAGTGCTCTGGGATCAGGTTTTGCTTGGTTTTTAATTGTGCAGTTCTTCAGCTGTAGTGTGATTGAAACAAACATTGTGTGACTTTTGCCATCAATAACTCGCTGGGACAGGCTCTGAACTAGCAGGGCTCCCACCTCCTATGAAGTCCAGTATTTATTGCCTCCTTTCTAATACTTAAATAGAGGCAATAGGGTATTAACCTGGAACATAGAATTTAGTGTTGTTCTGAGTGTTGCAGCTAACTCAGTTTCAATCTCAAATTAGGTTTGCCAACAGCACCTCATAACCTGGCAGAGTGAAATGTAAGTAGGTAATGGCACAGCTGTCTCTTCTACGGATGGAATTAGTTTTAGTGAAAACCTTGTTGTTGAAAATAACCTTTCACTCTATTATAAATTGCAATAAGATACCAGTCCTGGATTGTATGCAAGGTTTTCATTCCCTCCGCCAACTACAAATCCTGACCCTTCACAATCTTTGCTCCTACAGGCACTGGAATAGAGTCCAGCATTATTCACAAAGCTGTAAGAAAGTAGAAACACTGACTTGACTTTAAAGGAGGTGAAAAGGAACAGTTCCTGTGGGCAGAGCTAGGGCATTCTAAGCTGCCCTGGGAGCTGACAGTGGACATGCACCACAGCAGTTCCTTAACTCGGGAGAAATTGAGGGAAACCCTCCTACCAGCTGAGCCAGTTCACTATTAAAACATATTTCATTATATGTATTTCAGTAGTGCCTAGAGCTCTAACCATGGTGGCCTATTGTATTTGTACAATGTCTAGTACAGGGAGACAAAATACTCAAGACAGAAAAAGTGTGGAAAGGGGAAGTAAAGTGAATTGTCCAAAGTCACAGCCGGTCACTGACGGAGCTGGGAATACCCGCCAGGTCTCTTAACTCCCAGTGCCCTATATCCTAGACACACACAGTCTCATTGTCACCACCGAGCCAAAATCATAGGTGGCATAAGCAGGACCATCACAACTGACATCAGAGGAATTGCTCATGCTTCCCTCAGTAATGATTTTTGGCCTATAATTCTTTCACATTTAAGGAGCGTTTAAGAAGTTGCTCCATGTAACTAACTTCAGCAGCAATAGCACTCTTTAATTTACTTCCATAGTTTTAGGATTTTAAAATCCTAGAGTCACATGCTTCAGTGCTAAGTTTTTAGGCAGTGAAAAGTGAAAATAAGAGCAAGGGCTGACCAAATCCCAATTTACGTTAAGGTGCTTTGCAACCTAACAGCCCCCTACATTACCCCGTTCTTCAGTCTCTGTTGTAAACTAGTGCTCATATGCAATACTGAAAATCTGTTCCAGCTCAGGGGTGACTGCATTTCTGTGGTAGGTAAAGTAATGCCATAGACTTGCCAATTTTGCCTTCATTGTACCTTTAAGATAGGCTGAGGTGAAGTTAGTTTTCTAGGTGTTCCCCATAGTAAGTGAGGGAAAGTTTAGGAAATACCGAGATAATCTTTTATAAAAGACAAAACTGGTAAGTTTAAGGGGACCACTGCCTCGCAATCACTTAATCCATCACTGACATATACCCATCTCTGGGGTAGAATGCAGCAGCTATTAACAGCACATCATTCACCACACACAGTTAAAGACAAGAGCAAAAGAATAAGCTACATAACAGGCTAAATATTTACAAAATTCTGTGACACCTCTTGAAGGAAAGGGAAAGCTGGCAGTGAGATTTCTCCCCCACCTGCAACAGACAATCAATCTCATATAGCATAAGTCTACAAAGGTGTTTAGTTCAACAAATTTGTTTGCAGTCAGACTGTAAAACTATAGTTGTAGGTTATAGGTATTTGGTATATTGTTGCCAAGAATGTTGGTCTGAAGCTTACATGGAGTTTTGGCATTTTTTTAGACTTTAAGAACGTTTCTCCATAGGGGCCAAGGAGCTGTATATTGCAGAGTTTGGGCCTCTTGCATGAATTTCCTCTCTCTATCTCTGGTAAGTAAAGGAAATATTGTCCTCTTTAGGTAATAGTATTTGGAGAGATTTATCCATCATCTGTCTTTTAAATCAAAAACTACACTATTAACACACTATACTGCCCTGACACTACTGCAAGCTGTAGTAAGAGTGAGTGAAGTCTGCACTCGTGGTTACTGTTTAAACTGTGACAACACTCAATGGTTCCAAGCAGAACTGGAGCCCCATTGGTAGGCACTGTACAACCTCATAGAAAGAAAGTCTCTGCCCTGAAGAGTTTACAGTCAAAACAAACAAGATCTATGCAGGGAGGGGAAATGGGCTATTCTGTGCAAGCACGCTGATTGGCTGGTAGGCATGCATCTTGTTAATTCCTTGGGGGGGGGGGGGGGGGCTTTTTTGTTTTTAATGTAAACTGTCCTTGGTTAGTCTTCCATATAACCATAGTTAAGCACTTTAAAAAAAGCCTCCTCAGCTGGTGGTTTAGTTATCTTTCTGAGGACAGCCGTCCTATACCCAACAAGTAAGCTGGGCTGATTCACTACTTGCCTTCTGCTTTCCTACTTTGGGCTGACTAAAATATCACTGCAGCCAATCCGAAGAACCCTTCAACCACTGTGCTGACTACACAGTCCCTGGAGCTCATCTCACCAGCTGGAAGAGAAGGGAAGACTTCCCATCTGGCTGTTGAGTAAACACGCAACTATTGTCTCCAATTACATTATTCTACCTACTTTAAAAACTGGAGGTTGTTATTGCAACAGAGAGGGGAATGGTGCTCTTGTCATTTTCATTTCAAAGGTGGGATGTTACCTATTAAATGGTCACCTGAACATCAGCGGTGCCTCCCCTGTAAGGCTAGACTCATGGAGGCCTGGATAACATTGGTTGTTTCCTTAGCAGTGTATTTCCTTTACCTGATGATGTCACGGCCAGCAGTACCCAGTGTGATTCTGTGCACTCAGAGAGGCAAAGGCAGCCCTGCGGCTGAAAAAAGGCAGATAGCTCTGGGGCCCAGTACTTTCTGCCTTTCAGTCACCTAGCCACATGAATTCTGCCAGTATTGTAACTACCAGATAAACAATATTAACTTGAACAAAGTTTACTATCGCATAACTATGTGCACATGGACTTACCACTGAGCAAAAAAAGAAAAATTAACCATAGTAGACCAAGTTACTGGATCCTATATCATGTCGTGGTAGAGAACAGCAACATAAAGAAAAGGCAGTGGTTGAAAACCTGCCTTCTCCCTGACAGTTACATATCAGGATAAGGGGCTGAGAGATCTTTTCTGCAACTCTTGTCAGTCTCATTCAACTGAGGGAGGTAATAAACCTTCAACTGATAGAAGCTGGGAGGGGAAGACAGGAGTAGATCTCTCCCAAATTGCCCTGTTCTGTACACGTCCCCCTGAAGCTCCAGTTCCAGGGCCGGATCTAGGCACCAGCCGACCAAGCATGTGTTTGGGGCGGCACCTGGAGGGGGGTGGTGCTGAGGGTTTTTTTTTTAAATTTGTTTTTTACATTAAAAAAAAGCAAAAAAAACAAACAAAAAAACCCCTAAACACTGGGCGCCGGGAGGCGGGCATGCCGCCCTCCCTGCCTGCGCAGCGGGGGTGGCTGTGCCGCGCTCCCTGCCGGGGTAGCGGGGACACGGCCGTGCTGCTTCTCCTTGCCGGCGCCCCGGCCGGGGCAGCGGGGGGGGGGGGGGGGGCCGCAGGGGGGCCACGCTCCCCGCCGGCGCCCTGGCCGGGAGAGTGGGGGGCAGCCGTGCCGCGGTCCCCGCCGGAGCAGCGGAGCTGTGTGACAGCCACGCTCCTCTCCGGTGCCCCGGCAGCAGGGCCACGGGGGGTGGCCATGCCATGGTCCCCGCCAGGGCAATGGGGACGTGGGTGAGCCGCTCTCCCCGCCGGCACCCCGGCCGGGGCAGTGGGGGCGGCCGTGCCGTGCTCCCTGCCGGGGCAAGGGGACACAGGCGAGCCATGCTCCCCGCTGGTGCCCCGGCTGGGAGAGCAGGGGGCAGCTGTGCCGCGGTCCCCGCTGGGCAGCGGGGATGCGGGCGAGCCACGCTCCCAGGCGGCACCCCGGCCGGGGGAGTAGGGTGGCCGGCGGCTTTTTTTTTGCTCCTGAGGTCCCTAGGCTCCCTCCTCCCAGAGTCCTGACCCATCCCACACTGTGGCTGAAGCCCTGATCTCCAGCGCTTAAGCCCCAAGGCGGTACATAGTTGCTGCTGGATTTTTTTGATCTCCTCTGCCTGATTAGTTACTCCTGGTTCCACAGGGTGTCCAGTTGACCGGTAAGTCCGTAACTCTGGTGTTTGTATCTTTGAGGTTCTACTGTAGTGGAGTAGCTCTGTATTCACACTGTAGGGCTTAGAACAAAATTCATGAAACTCTGCAGTTAGATGACAGTAAAGAGAAAATCGCAGTTGTGGCTGTGGAACCTGCTACTACCATGCTGCAAGCTGAGCTGCGCCTGGGTGGGAAGGGCTTCTGGAAGCTGGGTGAGGAGAAAGATGCCCACTCCCCACCAACCTTCAGACAGCAACTTTCCTTGTTTCACAGATAGAAAACTGGGGCACAGGACTGAAGGAAAGGGCAGGATGGGAGAACACAACAGGCTGCTGTTTTCTCTCAGTCTCAGCCCTTTCCCTATACTATCTACTACTCGATTCATTTTGATTCTATTTATCACTCCTGGGCAGTCCCACCCCCTCTTTCTTGCACGCGCACACACACGTCTCGTCTCTTTTCTCCTCTTCCTCATTATGAGCTTTCTGTTCTCTGTTTTTTCTGTCTTGTCATTTTTTTTGTTCCCTTTTCTCTTCTGAACTTTATTTTCTTCTTCTGTCTTCCCACCATTTCTTCCTAGCTCGCCCCTTCCCCCTCCCCCCTACTGATGCTGAAGCTTGACCCCCGCCCTTACCCCTCTCTTCTGCCCACCATTTCTTGCACTCACCCACAAAGGCCTTAGGGAGCCTGAGAATTCACCTACCACCAGCCTAGCCCTAGTGTCTCATCCCAAGAGGTGCTGACGATTCTGAGCAGACCTAGCCACCCGCAGAAGCTGGTCTAATAAAAGCTGTTACCTTCCTCACCTGGTCTCTATCCTGGGACCCGCGGGGCTACAACGACCCTGCACGCAGACCCAGCCAAACAGGCTTTTGCGCCTACGCTCTTCCACCCAGCAGTAGCGAGTTCATCCTGTCTTCCATTCCCCACCTTACCTTCATCCTACCCTCCCAATCCATTCCCCCCCCCCCCCCACCTGCTGCCACTACCCCTCCTGCAGAGGTGGCCACCCGCTCCACCCTGCAGTCACAGTGCACCCAGCTGGTGTGGGGCTGGCAGCCCCGGTCCTCCCCTGAGCAGTCATACCCTCCTTCGGCCTGTGCATTTCCCTCCCCTAAGGCTTCTCTGCAGCCCAGCCCAGCCTGGCCACATGCTCCCCACCCCAGGCATGGCTAGACACACAGGGCTGAGTCACTGGCTCACATGTCTCTCCTACTACCTGGAACCAGTGACCCCCCCAGCCAGCTGCAGGGTAAGAAACAGCTGGCTGTGAATTTGTGCCAGTCCTAGAGCAGGGGAGGGGGAGCTGTGCTGCCTGCTCATTGGCTCCGAGAATTGGGGCTAAGGGGAGGACCCTACGCCAGGTGCTGGGGACCAATCAGGAGTCTGCAATCTGCCCCCCTACAGCGTATGAGAAATGTGCAGCTTGGGCTGGGCCTGAGCACCTGGGCCTGTTCTTCCTTCCCCTCTCACTGCATGCCTAGAGGGGACACGGAGGCAGCAGTGCAGGAGAGCAAAGCCCACAGTACCGGCTGAGCCTCTCCCACCACCCCCAGGGAGATGAAGCTGCTTCGAAAGAGCCTGTCCATGGCAAGTTCTCTGGTTTTGCAGGCTTCCAGGGAAAGCCCTGGATGCAGCTCCTCTTTCTCCTCCCTTTCTTATGATTTTTCTCCTTGACTTTCATGTGCAGGCAGAAGCAAAACAGGTGCAAGTCAGGTTTAAATGAAGTAAGAGTGTCCACACTCAAAGTGGCACCTGTTAAACATCACAACTTCTGTGTGTGGACAAGCTGCCAGAGACTGGAGGGGCAAAGGGCCTGTCTGTGCTATAAGAAATACCTAATGGTGAGGCAGTGGCATGATACATGAACATTTACTCCTGGGGGAATTGTGCATCAAAAAAATTAAAAATACTGTGCAAAATATTTTACATTTCTACAAAATTCTCCATATTTTATTTGTGAAAATAAAATAATCACACCAGTTTCAATTATTTTAGGGCTGTCGATTAATCACAATTAAGTGATTAACTCAAATTATTAATCACAATCAGTTTTAATCGTACTGTTAAACAATTGAATCACAATTGAAATTTATTAAATATTTTTGGATTTTTTCTCCATTTTCAAATACATTGATTTCAATTACAACACAGAATACAAAGTGTACACTACTCACTTGATATTTTTAATTACAAATATTTACACTGTAAAAATGATAAACAAAAGAAATAGTATTTTTCAGTTCATCTCATACAAATACTATAATGCAATCTCTTTATCGTGAAAGTGCAATTTACAAATGTATATTTTTTTGTTACATAACTGCACTCAAAAACAATGGAAAACTTTAGAGCCTACAAATCCGCTCAGTCCTACTTCTTGTTCAGCCAATCGCTAAGACAAACAAGTTTGGTTACGTTTATGGGAGATATTGCTGCCCACTTCTTATTTATAATGTCACTTAAAGTGAGAACAGGCGTTAGCATGGGAGTTTTGTAGCTGGCATTGCAAGGTATTTATGTGCCAGACATACTAAACATTGGTATGCTCCTTCGTGCCATTTTAAATGGCCCAGGGGACGCGCAAGGGAGAGACCCGGCCTCAGACATTGCTGGAGCCAGGCCCCGGGCCAGGAATATTTCTGGTGCCCAGGCACCACGGGCATGAAAGAGATTGCACTACAGTACTTGTACTAGGTAAATTGAAAAATACTATTTTGTTTTTTAAAGTGAAAATATTTGTAATCAGAAAGATATAAAGTGAGCACTGTACACTTTGTATTCTGTTGTAATTGAAATCAATATATTTGAAAAGGTAGAAAACATCTAAAAATATTTAAATAAATGGTACTGCATTATTGTTTAATAGTGCAATTAATTGCACAATCACAATTAATTCTTTTAATTGTGTGATTAATCATGATTAATTTTTTTAATCACTTGACAGCCCTAATTATTTGGGTAATTTATTTCTAAATACCAAAACAAAATACCTGTCAACAAAAGAGATTCAGGAAATGTTTTTTGACAAGTAGATTCCTTACCAGGCATATTAATACAGAACTTTGAGTAATAATTCATTTAAACTACCATACAGAAGTACAAATCTACTCACAGAGTTGTGTTTACTTCATAAGGAATTCTGCTGAAGTGAGTAGGACTACTGTGGAGGAAGGCACTACTCAGCATGATGTGGAGCAGAGGGATATGGGAGAGTTGGAAAACAGAGTCTGACCTGTTCGTACCTGAACATAAAGTTTACACTGTACACTGACACAAACTCCTACACATCAGTTCTGATCCAAAAACCCAGTTAACCTGTGGTCATATGTATCCAAACCAGACTATGCCACTGTGACCAGGATCCCAGTGGGGCCAGCTGAGGTTACTCAATTAGGGTGAACTGCAAAGAATGGGGCAGACAATCCTCCTGCTGGTGGATTTGTCAATACTTAGATTTACCAAGCCAGCACAAAACCGCTTCTTATTACTTCACGGATTGCCCAGAAAGCAACAACACAGTTCCCTTAAAGTAACCCTGCCTCAGGCCTCCATCCAGGTGCAGAAGTCAAATATAATGAAGATTTCTGAAAATCTTATTTCATCATATAAAAGAAAAGGTTCTACCAGTCCCAAAGGATTGGACACATTACCTCCCAGGTTATTGAATATTCTAGATCTTAGCCAAATACACGCTACAGCCAATTATTATTAACCAAACTAAAGAGAGTATGGTTAAAAGATCTATATACATACATGAATTCAATTCCTGAGGTTCAGATACTTAACAGAGATGGTGAGCTTTGTAGTTCCTTTAAAATTTAGTCCATAGGTCAGGGGTCGGCAACCGTTGGCCCACAGCCCTCCTGCGGATTACCCTGATGGGCCATATGCTGAAGGTTGCCAATCCCTGCCATAGATTGTAGTCCAATGTCACCTTCAGGAAGTACCAGCATAACCGGGATCTCAATCTCAAAACTCTAACGTCCCCTGATGAATCTTAAGCCGATTTGAGATGAGAAGGATTGGGACCCAAGGATCTTTTATACAATTTTAGGCCTTCTTTAACAAGTTGGAGTCCCTCTGGGAACAACAGACTCATTTCCTAAGCATCATAGTTAACTATTCACACAGGTTAACATAAGGCAATGGCCTGTGTCTCCACCATCCACAGATGAGTTGCTATACATTTCGAAGAGATGATTAGAGGGACATCCTATGTTTATAGTTCATTTAAATGTTAAGAAGTTCTTTTGATCTCTGAATTAGCAGAAGACAGCATACACAGGGACGGTTGATTACACTGTTGACCACTACCCATATATATGTTAATACACAAAAACACAAACATTATCTCCCCACATGTCTTTAAGGGTTGAATTTGAGTCATTTATTTTGCAGGACGCTTAACCCTTTCTGGCCATGTGTCACACCAGTGAAGTAAGGTTTTTGTGAGGTTTCTTTGGTCAGTCAAAATCTCCAAAACTGGCAACATTTATATGCAGGGGACACTTCTGCTCAGTTTTTCTGCTTATTCAAAAGCACAATCTAAATGTGCTTATAAACACTTTTTTGGGAGGGTGCAATTTATATATAAACTGTACTACTTTGCTAGCTATACACACCTTTAGATCTTGTATTAACAAAAAAGCAGTCCCAGCGATGATGCAGACATCAGCAAGCAGTCTTGAAATTTAGCCTTACAAGTCAACAGGAAAAAGTATGATGGGGAGCCTGGGTTTCTCTGTAACAGAGCATAGTAACACTGAAACACACTGTGACTGATGATAGGTTTACAGGTAATATTCATGAACAGAAACAGAAACTTGTGCTCAAATAAATTTCTTAGTCTCTAAGGTGCCACAAGTACTCCCGTTCTTTTTTCTAGAAACTTCACTGAGATTCTTTTGATGTCAAAGGGTGTGACTTTATGCCAGCTGCCTTGCTCCTGAATCAGAAAATTCTCTGCTTCATGTTACATTTTTGTAACTGGCTCTAAGAACTTTTTTCTGGAGGGGAGCATCAAACAGAAGCCAGTTACAACAATGTAGCTTAGTATCAATGCACTGATGTGCAAGAAAAGGGCTCTCTGGGGGGCTTCTTGTTAAAACAATTTTAATACTTCTGAAAACCAAATGATTTTGCCTTTTTGAATGAACCAAATTGCATCAAACACCTGGTATTTTCCAAATTTCAGAGAGAAAGAATACCTCCTGGCTTCCCTACATTGTCTTTACCCCCCCCACCCTGGTCCTTCAACTTGTGCCCCCTCCTTCAATGTGCTATATTTTCACTGTATCTTTCTAGGACAGAGTTTGAACAATTCCAGCATACAGTTTTTAATGTCTTCTTACCAAGTGGTCTCCTTCCCTGTTTATGGTTATTAGAAAGCACTTCTGTTTTATATGAGGAGAAATAAATTAATAGCATGGAGGCTGAAATAGCAGCAGAGTACAGGGGAGGTGGAGGCCTTCTTGAGAGGTGGCTTCTTGCGCTGTGCCACACTGACAATGTTGTGCTCAGTGCGGGCTGGGCATTCTTCATGCATAGCCTTCAAATATAGAACATACTCCCCTTTCTCTCTCCTCTTTCCCTCCACCTCCCCCCATTCTTAGCTAAAAATAACCCACATCTGTTTACACTTCTGAACAGACCCATATCTTCATAGAAACGTACAATGATAAAACACACTGATTTCCCCTTTTCCACACCTGACAAACAGCCAAAGGAGCTGTGTGTCTTTTTGGACTATTTAGGAGGAGCGCTCTGATTCTGCAGAGCCAGAAAGTTTATCAGTTCTTGTGACATATTAAAATGGCTTCCCTATTCCTCCCATAGAAATGTGAACATTCAAGGTACCACACAGCAAGTTGAAGACCATTCTTTGTTAAAAGTGCCTTGGTTTTCACTCCATTATCTTCATTTTTCTAGCTCCTTGCTGGCCAAGCTATTTTCTCTGACATACCAGGTGGCACTGCCTGGCTCCAAATGTGCTGCCACGCACACTCCCAGGAAAAGAGGTTTCTTCTTTTATTACAAAGGTTAAACCAACATTCCAAACACAGTCTTAAGTCAATACCCAGCCCGTGGGCTTCAGGGCCACCCCTCTCAGGGGTCTCTGACACTCCAGCTCCTGGTAGCTTCTTAGCCTCAGCCAGCTTTGCTCCTCTCCCCTTAGCGCAGGAGCAGCAGGGTTGCTACTCTGAGCCCCCTTTGCTTCAGGGACTCAACACAGGGGTTAGCTACACTCCAGTGTCGCCTTTGCTATCCAGGGCTCAACTTGTCTCCATCCTTCTCCCACCCCCCACAAGTCTCTACCAGCAGTCCTTTATAGACCCTCGTGTAGCCCAGCCCTCTTTAATTAGCTGGATTGGACTCACCTGCTCCAATCCAGGGCACTGGGCTCAGTCTATTCACAGAGACCAGCTGCCCTGTGACACTGGAATCTAGTGATTGGAGCTCTGAGTGGCTCATTTTCTTTTGGTTCAGCATAATGGGCTCTGCAAGCTCTTTCAAATTCAACACTTTCCTCTGTATGTTAATTATTTTCAGATTCTATCTCCAATTGTCAATAACCACACTTATTTTCCCTTTTCTACATCTTCCAAATATTCAAAGGAGCTTTACTTCCATTTTGAACTATTTAGGAGGAATGAGTTAGGGTGATTAAGTAAATATCTTTGTTTTTTTTCAATCTTTAGAAAAATGACAATAAAAATCACTTTTTGACAGAGACTAAGCATGGAAAACTTCAGCCCAATATCTAAATGCTTCAGAAAGGTGTTTGTAGGAAAACAGAGGGTTAGTGTTAGCTGTGTTAGTTTTAATTATGTCAGACTGTGAGGCCACATAAGACAACCCAGGGAATTACAGACGAGTCAGCTTAACTTCAGTAACCAGAAAGAAAATGGAGCAAATAATAAAGCAATCAATTTGCAAACACCTAGAAGATAATAAGGTGATAAGTAACAGTCCGCGTGGATATGTCAAGAACAAATTATTTCAAACCAACCTAATAGCTTTCTTTCACAGGGTAACAAGCCTAGTGGATAGGGGGAAGCAGTAGATGTGGTATATCTTGACTTTATTAAGGCTTTTGATACTGTCTCGCACGATCTTCTCATAAGCAAACTAGCAAAATACAACCTAGATGGAGCTACTATAAGGTGGGTACATTACTGATTGGAAAACCATTCCCAGAAAGTAGTTATCAGTGGTTCACAGTAAAGCTGGAATGGCATATCGAGTGGGGTCAAACAGAGATCAGTTTTGGGTCGAGTTCTGTTTTGTATCTTCATCAATGATTTAGATAATGGCATAGGGAGTACACTTATAAAGTTTGTGGACAATACCAAGATGGGAGGGGTTGCAAGTGAGGATAGGATTAACATTTTAAATGATCTGGACAAACTGGAGAAATGGTCTGAAGAAAAATAGGATGAAATTCAATAAGGACAAATGCAAAGTACTCCACTTAGAAAGGAACAATCCGTTGCAAACATACAAAATGGGAAATGACTGCCTAGAAAGGAGTACTGCAGAAAGGGTTCGGGGGGGTTGGGGGATATCATAGTGGATCACAAGCTAAATATGAATGAATGGTGTAACGTTGCAAGAAAAGCAAACATCATTCTGGGATGTATTAATAGGAATGTTATAAGCAAGACACTAGAAATAATTCTTCCACTGTACTCCGTGCTGATAAGGCCTCAACTAGAGTATTGCATCCAGTTCTGGGGACCACATTTCAGGAAAGATGTGGACCAATTTGAGAAAGTCCAGAAAAAAACAACAAAAATGATTGAAGGTCTAGAAAAGATGACCTATAAGGGAAAACTGAAAAAATTGGATTTCTTTAGTCTGAAGAAGAGAAGACTGAGAGGCTACAGGATAACAGTATTCAAGTCCATAAAAGATTGTTACAAGGAGAAGGGAGAAAAATTATTCACCTTACTCTCTTAGGATAGGATAAGAGCAATGGGCTTAAATTGCAGCAAGGGAGGTTTAGGTTGGCCATTAGGAAAAACTTCCTAACTGTCAGGGTGGTTAAGCACTGGAATAAATTGCCTAGGACGGTTGTGGAATTGCCATCATTGGAGATTTTTAAGAGGAGGTTATAAAAAAACCTGTCCGGGGTCTCAAACTCAAATGACCATGAGGGCCACATGAGAACTAGTACATTGGCCCGGGGGGCCACATCAATGACACCCCCACCCACAGCCACCGGCCCCGCCCCCACCCCCACTCCACCCCTTCCATGAGGCCCCACTCCTGCCCCGCCTCTTCCCTGCCCCCATTCCAACAACTTCCCCAAAATCCCCACCCCAACTCTGCCCCCTTCCTGCCCCCAGGGGGAGCAAGAGGGGTGCAGAGTGTGGCAGCAGGGCCGGTGCAAAGAAGTTTCGCCACCCCCACCCCCCGGCTCCCGTCTCAGCTGCAGAGCCAGGAGGGTGGGCAGCCGCAGCCAGGTGCCCCCGGGAGGGCGGGAGGCAGCCGTGGCCAGCCACCCCCAGCTCCCGGCACCCTAGGCGACCGCCTAGGATTGCCTAGTGGGAGCGCCGGCCCTGTGTGGCGGGGGCTCAGAGCAGGGAGTTGAGGTGTAAGAGGTGTTCAGGGTGTGGCAGGGGGCTCAGAGCAGGGGTTTGGGCTTCAGGAAGGGTTTGGGGTGTGGCAGGGGGCTCAGGTCAGGGGGTTGGGGTGCAGGAGGGAGTGTGATGTATGGCAGGGGGCTCAGGGCAGGGGGTTCATCTGCAGGAAGGGTGCAGGGGGCGGGCTCCAGCCTGGCATGCACTAGGGGCAGGGCAGGCTCCCTGCCTGCCTGCCCTGCCTCCGCGCCACTCCGGGAAGCGGACGGAACCTGGGGTGGGAGGTGGGCCAGAGGGCTCTGTGTGTTGTCCTGGCCGCTCCTCCAGGTACCTTTCCCAAAGCTCCCTTTGGCCATGGTTCCCCATTCCCAGCCAATAGGAGCTGCGGGAGGGAGGGGGAGGGGCGCAGTGGCTGGAGGCAAGGACTTGGCCACATCTGGTTGGTCACACTCCACCTCAGGCAATGTCCATGTATTGGGTGTGTGATCGCTGCCTAATTAGAGTCCCAGACACCTTGTCTACCTTGGAGCTCTTCTGATCTTCCAGTTAACCATCCCATTCATCCCACAAGCATTCCAGGAGAGAGGGGGAGGTGGAAAGCCACTTCACAGGCATTCAAAGAGGAAGAGTAGACAAAAGGGGCGGGGGAGGTGTAACAGACTTTTTGAGCATACAGGTATACATAGCATACAGATCACTGTTCTACCTAATCCAGTGTGTTCAAGTTGAGCTGTCTGGGTAACTCCATTGGGGTAACAAGTTGTGTGCATGTTCTTTTTTTAAAGGAATAATGGACTCAGTATATTTGTACTGTCCAGGAGTGGGCTGGGCAGTACAGGATGTATGTTTCAGGGGTGGAAATCTGGGACTGGGAGTGTGTTGGGGTCGCCCTGCAGTAATCCTTAAGGCTAGTAAGAGCCAATTTGTGCCTGGCTGGCTGCAGCAGACACAGACATAGCTGGGAGTGATGTGCATGCTGGAGGCTCCTTATGAGGTTGGAGGCTACAGCAGCAGGACATTTTAAAGGGCACCCCAGGTGACAGGGCAGAGGTGACACAGTTACTTATTGGTCTGGATTATATCCAGTGGTGCAAGTACAAATCATTTCTTGTCAGTACGCTGCAATCCTGGGACAGACACAAAGGGGGGGCACATGACCTCCCCACATGACCCCCCATGTGACTCCTCCTCACCCGTCTCCCAGCCCAGGGCTCTCCCCATCCCCACCCCATGATCCATAGCTATCCCACGTTAGAGGTGTGTGTGTGTGTGTGAGGGGGCTCTGTCCTCCTCCCGCTGCGCCGGAGACTTCTGCTGTACAGACCCCAGGCAGGAGGACTCAGGAGACGCAGCTGTGAGGAAGGACTGGGAGACGGGCTGGGGGCAGTACAGCTGCGCTGGAGGAGATGCTGGCATAGGGCCGCCCGGCAGCCCGACATTCTGAGATAAGGGCTCTCTGGAACCGCAGCATCAAAAGGAGCAACAGAGGGAGGACAGGGCCAGGGTGAGGGGGTGGGGGGGGACACAGTAGGTGAATTCTCAGGATTCCCAAGAGCTTTGTGGGTGAGTGTGGAGAATCAGGGAAGAGAATACCATAGTACGTGTTATTTTGATAAGTCACTAAATTAAGTGTGGGGTTTGGGATTGGTTCATGTTCATTTTTTGTGGGTTTTTTGCAGCTGAGTTTGACATATCTGGTGCTGTTCATCTCAGCGCTTGACCTCTCTGTTGCTGTTTGGCTCTGTTTCCATCTTTATAAAGGATGGTAGTGAGAATTCTAATCAGATTGCTGGAGCCTGATGAGTTATTTAATACAAACCTATTGAATCTGTACACATGGCATGGTATTTCTGAAATAAGATGAGGGATATAATGATTAATGCAGGGAAGTCCTATGGTGCATGTTTACAGGGGGTCAAACCCGATGATCACAGTGATCTTTATAATCCTCTTGGTTTTATAATCTATGAATCTCAGATTATAATGTGTCCAGTAAAACTGATCAGGAGTTCTAAGTATCAGCTGACACCTCTGTTATCCCAGAAATTATCACCATCCCATATGAATAATTAACCATACTTATAATTTACACAGTCACTCAAAAAAGGTAGGTTACAAATCTGGTTCCCCTAGATTACTGAGTACATCCTGTCTTTTTCTGTCCCCTAGGCCCTGGTCCTGCCATGAGCACCACATGGACACAAAACTTAGCCCATGCAGAGTTAGGGCCAGGCAGGACCGCAGATCATAAGCTTTTCTGGGCAGGGATTCCCTTTTTGTTGTGTCAGTAACCAACAAATAAGCAACTTTCATAGCTGAATAATTCAAAAGATGACATCATTTCTCAATTAAACAAATATACCACCATCCGAGGCAGGTCTCTCTTACTCTGATGAGCTCCCCCTGCAGCCATGTTAATAGAATCACAGTAGTTTTCTCTGACTCTAATGATAAATACTGGAAATGTCAAGTTCAAGCTGAAGGAGATTTGAAGATTTGCATAGCACTGCAGAAGGAGATGTAGATTATTTTTGTTTTTTTCTCCCGCACTTGCGTCCCACTCACCTCCCTCAGTACCACCAGTGGACCTTTGGCTCACTCCTCTCCCACAGTCAGTCTAAACAAGAGCCCTGCTTTCTCTGGCTGCAGCACATTAGCAAAGGAGAGAACTTAGCTCCAAGTAAGGGGAGCGTTCACATATTCAATAGAGCAAGGAGCCACAGAGGATCATAGAAATGTAGGACTGGAAAGGACCTCAGGAGGTCAATTAGTGCAGTCTCCTGCACTGAGGCAAGATTAAGTTTTATCTAGAGCATCCATGACAGGAGTTTGTCTAACCTGCTCTTAAAACCTCCAATGATGGAGATTCCACAACTACCTAGGCAATCAGTTCGAATGCTTAACTGCCCTTACAGTTAGAAATTTTTTCCTAATGTCCAACCTCAACCTCCCTTTCTGTAATTTAAGCCCATTACTTCTTGTCCTGTCCTCAGTGGTTAAGGAAAACAATTTATCACCCTTCTTTTTATAACAATTTTGGACGTGCAATAAGACTGCGATCATGTCCCCCCACAATTTATTTTTCCAATCTTTTCTCTTAGGTCATGTGTCCTAGATCAGAGGTCTCCAAACTACAGCCCGAGGGCTGGATCCGGCCCGCGGCTTCAATTTGTCCGGCCCCCCCAACCAATTGTTGCCGCTGCCTCGACGGCACTTCAGCGGCAGCTCAAACGCTGCTGCCGCCTTGGCGGTATTTCGATAGCAGGGCCCTGTTGAAATCGGGCCCCGCACTCCCTAAAGCCGGCCCGCGAAGCCCCTTCAAAAATCGAATGTGGCCCTCGTCTCCTAAAGTTTGGAGAGCCCTGTCCTAGATCATTAGTCATTTTTGTTGTTCTCCTCTGAACTTTCTCCAGTTTGTCCACGTCTTTCCCAAAGTATGGTGCCCAGAACTGGCCTTATCAGGTCTGAATATAGAGGAAAAATTATTTCTTGCATCTTGTTTACAACATTCCTGCTAACTACTACATCCCTAACTCACACCAGGGTGTAGGAGTTTGTATCAGTGTACAGTGTAAACTTTATGTTCAGGTACGAACAGGTCAGACTCTGTTTTCCAACTCTCCCATTTCCCTCTGCTCCACATCATACTGAGTAGTGCCTTCCTCAGTAGTACTACTTACTTCAGCAGGATTCCTTATGAAGTAAGAACAACTCTGTGAGTAAAGGTGTAGTTCTGTGTTGTAGTTTAAATGAATCATTACTCAAAGATCTGTATAATATGCCTAGTAAGGAATCTACTTGTCAAAAACATTTCCTGAATCTTTTGTTGTTGTTACAGACATACTTGTTGACAGGTATTTTGAAATACATTACCAAATAATTGAAACTGGTGTGATTATTTTATTTTCACAAATAAAATATGGAGAATTTTGTAGAAATGTAAAATATTTTGCACAGTATTTTTAATTTTTTTGATGCACAATTCCCCCAGGAGTAAATGTTCATGTATCATGCCACTGCCCCACCATTAGGTATTTGCTACAGCACAGACAGGCCCTTTGCCCCTCCAGTCTCTGGCAGCTTGTCCACACACAGAAGTTGTGATGTTTAACAGGTGCCACTTTGAGTGTGGACACTCTTACTTCATTTAAACCTGACTTGCACCGGTTTTGCTTCTGCCTGCACATGAAAGTCGAGGAGAAAAATCATAAGAAAGGGAGGAGAAAGAGGAGCTGCATCCAGGGCTTTCCCTGGAAGCCTGCAAAACCAGAGAACTTGCCATGGACAGGCTCTTTCGAAGCAGCTTCATCTCCCTGGGGGTGGTGGGAGAGGCTCAGCCGGTACTGTGGGCTTTGCTCTCCTGCACTGCTGCCTCCGTGTCCCCTCTAGGCATGCAGTGAGAGGGGAAGGAAGAACAGGCCCAGGTGCTCAGGCCCAGCCCAAGCTGCACATTCCTCATACGCTGTAGGGGGGCAGATTGCAGACTCCTGATTGGTCCCCAGCACATGGCGTAGGGTCCTCGCCTTAGCCCCATTTCTCAGAGCCAATGAGCAGGCAGCACAGCTCCCCCTCCCCTGCTCTAGGACTGGCACAAATTCACAGCCAGCTGTTTCTTACCCTGCAGATGGCTGGGGATTCACTGGTTCCAGGTAGTAGGAGAGACGTGAACCAGTAACTCAGCCCTGTGTGTTTAGCCAGGCCCCAGGCAGGAAGCATGTGCCCAGGCTGGGCTGAAATAGCCCCTTAAAACAAATTACAAAATCTTTCATCACAAGAGGGAAGGATTTTAAAATTTACCTTAAAAAGAGTCTCAAAAGGGAGGAATGTGCATAAGAACAACCATTCTGGGGCCAGCCAATGGTCCATCGAGCCCAGTACCTTGTCTCTTGCCACTGGTGAGTAACAGAGCTTCAGGGGGACGTGTACAGAACAGGGCAATTTGGGAGAGATCTACTCCTGTCTTCTCCGCCCAGCTTCTATGAGTCGGAGGTTTATTACCTCCCTCAGATGAATGAGACTGACAAGATTTGCAGAAAAGATCTCAGCCCCTTATCCTGATATGTAACTGTCGTGCCAAGCTTTTGTTTTGCTCTTGAAAGGCAGAGAGAGGAGCCCTTGCTGATGGAATTTTATGAATTCTGCAGGAGGCACTATGCAGGCTCGAAACCACCCTCCTCCCCTCTACTTCGGAGTTGGGGTAGCCTCTGCTGTAGAAAAGGAACTGAGGAGACCGGTCGCGTACGCGTACTATTAAGGTACACTCACAGCGGAGGGGAAGGCTCTGCGCGTGTGCGACCGGTACAAGTACTGCTGTGAAAATCTCCGAACAAAGGTGCAGGGACGCACCAACATCTGGAGTGGAGCACCCACAGGGACACTCATCTTGAAGAACGTCAGTTGCTGCACAGGGTGAGAACTTCCTCTGTCCTGACCAAATCCCAACTTACGTTAAGGTATTCTGCAACCCAACAGCCCCCTACATTAACCCGTTCTTCAGTCTCTGTTGTAAACTAGTGCTCGTATGCAATACTGAAAATCTGTTCCAGCTCAGGGGTGACTGCATTTCTGTGGTAGGTAAAGTGATGCCATAGACTTGCCAATTGTGCCTTCATTGTACCTTTAAGATACTTCACTTCAATCTTTGGAGCATTCTAGCTGTTCCCCATAGTAAGTAAGGGAAAGCTTAGGAAATACTTCCACTCCTTTTCTGTCTTGAGTATTTTGTCTCCCTGTACAAACACAATAGGCCCCCAGTAATGGTTGGGGATCTAGGCACTACTGAAATACATATAATGAACTATGTTTTAATAGTGAACTGCCTCAGCTGGTAGGAGGGTTTCCCTCAATTTCTCCCGAGTTAAGGAACTACTGTGTTGCATGCCCACTGTCAACTCCCAGGGCAGCTTAAAATGCCCTACCTCTGCCCACAGGGACTGTTCCTCTTCACCGCCTTTAAAGTCAAATCAGTGTTTCTACTTCCTTACAGTTTTGTGGATAATGCTGGACTCCGCACAGACTGAGGTGGCAAAATTTGCAGATACAGAACTACTCAAGATAGTTAAGTCCCAAGTGGACTGCGAAGAGTTACAAAGGGATCTCACAAAACTAGGTAACTGGGTAACAAAATGGCAGATGAAATTCAATGTTGATAAATGCAAAGTAATGCACATTGGAAAACATAATCTCAACTATACATATAAAATGATGGGGTCTAAATTAGCTGTTAAGTGTTAACAGCTAATTTAGTTAAGAAAGAGATGTTGGAGTCATTGTGGATGGTTCTCTGAAAATATCCACTCAATGTGCAGCAGCAGTCAACAAAGCAAACAGAATGTTGGGAATCATTAAGAAAGGGATAGATAATAAGATAGAAAATATCATATTGCCTTTATATAATTCCATGGTATGTGCACACCTTGAATACTGTGTTCAGATCTGGTCAATCCATTCCAAAAAAGATATATTGGAATTGGAAAAGGTACAGAGATGGGCAACTAAAATGATTAGGGGGTGTGAAACAGGAGGAGAGATTAAAATGGCTGGGAATTTTCAGTTTAGAAAAGAGATGACTAAGGGGGGGGATTATGATAGAGGTCTATAAAATCTTAACTGGTGTGAAGAAAATGAATAAGGAGATGATCCTTCACATAACACGAGGACTAGCAGTCACTCAATGAAATTAACAGGCAGCAGGTTTAAAAAACAAACAAAAGGAAGTACTTCTTCACACAACATGAAGTCAACCCGTGGAAATCTTTGCCAGGGGATGCTGTGAAGACCAAAATTATAACAGGATTTTAAAAAGAACTGGATAAATTCCTGGAAAATAGGTCCACTAGTGGCTATTAGCCAGGATGGGGAAGGATGCAACACCATGCTCTGAGTGTCCCTAGCCTGTTTGCCAGAAGCTGGGAATGGGCAACAGGGGATGGATGACTTGATGATTACCTGTTCTGTTCATTCCCTTTGAAGCAGCTGGCCTTGACCACTGTCAGAAGACAGGATACCGGGCTATATGAACCATTGGTTCCCAGTATGACCATTCTTATGTAAAAATTAATTATTATAATGTTTAGTACAGAAATTCCCCAACATAATGACCTCTCAAGATAGCAACGATGTGAGATGACAACCTTGACAAATAATTCATTTTAAAAATCTTGACCTACTAGGAAACACATTTATATAAGTTTCCATTCCCAGTCACAAATCTAGCATTCTGGAGCAAAAATCACTAAAATATATTCCAACAAACAAATGTTTATTTAATGTGCCCCTCACTTTTCCCTCCACCTCACCCCACTCACCGGTGTCCTCAGAGTTCAGAGGTGCTTTCTCATGAGTACACCTCCCAGGTGGGGGGCAAGAAGGCACCTTGCTTGTTCCTCCAGCTGCTCACTGTTCGCTCTGGCCACTGTTGTTCATTGTGCCACTGTTCACTCCCTCGCTCTGTTGCCAATGGCCCTGTGCCGTCACCTTCTGCTGCCACCGTGACCTCTGCGAGTTGGTTTCTTGAGGTTCCACCCAGCTCTCAGTGATTTCAACTGAGCTCTCAGTGGGGGAACCTCACTGCTAGTGCAGTCTGGGCTGTGTCTTCCACAGAAACACTGTACCCACAGCAGGATTAAGCACTTAGACTTGGTTATCAGTGATTTCAGCTGTAGTGGTCACTTAACAAAACAAAAGACTATATATGGAGCCTAATCAGCTCTGTCTTTAAACAGTGGAGAGGAGCAGGTCAAGTAGTACTTGTGACTCAGGGCAGGTCTGCACTGCCCGCCGAATCCGCGGATAGCGATTGATCTTTCGGGGATTGATTTTTCACATCTAGTGTAGACGTGATAAATCGATCCCCGATCGCTCTGCTGTCGACTCCGGTAATCCACCCCAGTGAGAGGCAGAAGCGGAGTTGATGGGGGAGCGGCGGCAGTCGACCCTGCGGCGTCCTCACAGCGCGGTAAGTCGAGCGAGGTACGTCGACTTCAGCTACGTTATTCACGTAGCTGAAGTTGCGTACCTTACATCGACCCCCACCCCTAGTGTAGACCAGGCCTCAGACAGACCATCAAGCAAAATAGCTGTCCCCACTCTCTCTCTTTCTTGATGCCCTCAATCAGTACAGGTTAAGTACAGTTCTACTACCCTTTACTCATACAATAAGAACAACAACAAAAACATTTCATCCCCTTTCCCCCTCCCCTCCCCCCCGCATTCAAGTGATTTGCAACCCAACCCCAGCAAAAGCAACACAGCTCTATTTGCTGGATACCTAGGTAGATTAGGTGTGAATGTAAATACAATCTGGTCCTGAAGCCTTTCCCCCGCAGCCCCCAGCTCATCACTAGCTGTCAGGGAAAGCTCATTTTGACTTTGCTTACACATCATAATTTGAAATTATTAGGTTGGCCAACATCACCAAAATGAATGCAATGACATTTTCATAAAAAACAACAGCTGTATAAAGAGGCTAGTCTATGTTCATACTTTTCAAATCTATTATACTTTTTCAGATACACATATTTTATCATACATTGTATATGCTTTTAAAGTGTGTATTAATGTTTCAATTTCAATTCAAATTTCTAAACAATCACTAAATTGGCATATAACTAGTTTACAAAACTGGGGCGGGGAGGGGGTGTTTCGGGGAAATTCAGAGAGGGTGTAGGGAAATCCCTGCTTAGAATGGCAGAGCCTGTCCCTGCTAGTTATCGATGGCAAAATTCACACGTTTGTTTCAATAACACTACAGCTGAAGAACTACACAATTAAAACCAAACAAAACCTGACCTCACAGCACTTCACATCGGTTCCTTTACTGTTGGTTCAAGGAGCAGAAACAGCAAGACCAAAATCACTGGATAAGACCACTATGGGTGGACAGTTTAGCATTATTAGTCTAAGCAAAAAAGATATACAAACTGCTGAGTTACATATTGCCTTCGTGGTTTGTTACATTAGATACAAATATGAGAGCTCTCGCATTTAAATTACTGTAGGTGTCCTGAAAACTCTTTATAATAAACTTTGCTATAGATAGAAAGGTCTGTCCTATTTCACAAGTGTTAAAAATATTAGTGTAACCCAGGTTAACATACGAGACATATGCAGAGTCAAATTCTGACCCCACTGAAGTCAATAAGAAGTTTTTCCATTGACTTCAGTGGCGCTGACTTAATTCCTTGTCTTGAATAAGTACTTGCTCAATTTTTCCCCAAGAGTAACCGTTCTGTTAGCATCATTCATAAAAATCTGTTAGACGGCTGCCAACAGCGGTTTGTTTTTTTAAAATGGGGACACAGCTAGACATGGAGGGAAAATGAGACAGGGAGAAGGGACATTTTCTAAAAGCATTTGGAGATCAGTCAGAAGTCAGTCTTCTTTCTTTTTCCTCTCCCCAAGAGATCTTACCACTTGCTGCTAAGCAACCTCAAGTATGAGAATGAAATTTCTAGGGGAATATGTACAGAGATGGAGGGATGCATTGAGCAATGTGTTATGGCTAAAGATGGATGCAAGTTAAAGAACCCTGCATTTATTAAGGTATACAGGATAAAAGGGGTGCTTTACAGTGAACTATGGCAAATGCCATTTTAAGTCTTACCACTTGGAACAGACATTCTTAAATGATCCTGCTATTTAAAACTGTTGCTTAAATTTGAATAGAGGACACAAGAGAGAAGAGTGCATTTTTTCCCTTTAGGGGGAACAAAATCTGCCATAGAACAGAATGTTGCCAGTTTTGTTGTGCCGGATAAAGAAGAGGAAAGGATGGTCAGCAGTGAACTGTGGTAGAATCCGTGCACAAAGCGTACGGAACACTACAACAGTAGCAGCTGCTGCCTCCGTGCCTTTTTCGTTTACCTCCACAAAGGACTTGTGAACAACCTCAGACAGAACTAGGTCATTGCTGGCTGACATTCCAGATAAATCTACCTTGTAGCTGTCAAAGGCATCAGCCATTCCCATGCTCCTCAGAACAGGCTTCATATCATAAGTTTCCTCCAACTTAAATCTGGGTAAAAACACCTCCACTTCTCTATAGTCCATCGTTTCTGGATTTATCCACTCTATAAGTTTCTCATAGGTAAGTTCTCTTTCCAGCTACAAAAAAAACAACAAAACAAAACAAAAAAAGTCAAAATTTTAGAGGAAGAAAAGCCATGAATATATAACGAAACAATGACCAGTGTGTGTGTTTACACAGTAGGGATTAGCACAGTAGCGTAGCCAGGTCTTGAGCACAGGGGGAGCGGCGGCGCTATAAAAAGGCGCCTCCCCTTCCCCCTGTACTCACCCTGCGACGCTTTAAAGGTCCGCTGCGGAGCCTGGCCCTTTAAAGCACCGCAGCCGAAGCCGCTGGCAGGGCCTGCGCGCCCACTAGGCGACCCTAGGCGGTTGCCTAGGGCGCCAATATTTGGGGGGCGGCGGGCAGCTGCCCGCTGCCTCCCCGCTCAGCGGCTGAGCGGAGAAACAAGGGGCGGCTTGCCGTGGCTGTTCCTTGTCTCGCTGCTCAGCAGCTCAGCGGGGAGACAAGGGATGGCTTGCTGCGGCTGCCCCTTGTCTCTCCGCTAAGCGGCTGAGCGGGGAGACAAGGGGCGGCTTGCTGCGGCTGCCCGCTGCCTCCCCGCTGAGCTGGGAGACAAGGGGCAGCTCGCCGTGCCTGCCCCTTGTCTCCCCGCTGAGCTGTTGAGTGGGGAGACAAGGGGCGGCTTCCCGCTGCTGCCCCTTGTCTCTCCGCTCAGCGGCTAAGCGGAGAGACAAGGGGTGGCTTGCTGCGGCTGTCCCTTGTCTCCCCACTCAGCGGCTAAGCGGAGAGACAAGGGGTGGCTTGCTGCGGCTACCTGCTGCCTCCCCGCTGAATGGGGAGACAAGGGGCGGCTCACTGTGGCTGCCCCTTGTCTCTCCGCTGAGCTGCTGAGCGGGGAGACAAGGGGCGGCTTGCCGTGGCTGCCCCTTGTCTCCCCGCTGAGCTGCTGAGCGGGGAGACAAGGGGCAGCTTGCTGCGGCTGCCCGCTGCCTCCCTGCTGAGCGGGGAGACAAGGGGCGGCTTGCTGGCTGTCCCTTGTCTCCCTGCTGAGCTGCTGAGCGGGGAGACAAAGGGCGGCTTGCTGCGGCTGCCCGCTGCCTCCCCGCTGAACTGGGAGACAAGGGGCGGCTTGCTGTGGCTGCCCCTTGTCTCTCCGCTCAGCGGCTGAGCTGCTGAGCCGGGGGGCAGGCACGGCGAGCCCCCTGCCTCAGCACCTGAGCGGGGAGCCGCCTCACTGCCCCCCTGAGCCGCTCCCCGCTCAGACTCCGGCAGCGGGGGGCGGAGGGGGGGCGCTTTAAAAGACACGTGGCTCCCTGCAGCGGCAGCAGCCGCAGGCCTTTTAAAGCGCCGCCCTAGCGAGGCTCCGGCGGCGCCTTAGCGCCGCTTTTCCTCATAGGGGGAGCGGCCGCTCCCCCTGCTCCCCCCCGGCTACGCTACTGGATTAGCATCCTCTCCTGGTCTGGAGTGAATGTTATTGCTGTAGTCAGAAGCCAAAATAAACAACAGTCAGAAACATTCTTATTCTTTTTTCAATATAGTGAAAAGGCCCCCCCAATTAGGATCAAAGCCCCACTGTGCTATATGCAAGTACCATCCCAAGACCATCCTTCATGGTGACAAGTTAATGCAATTGCATGTTGTCACTAGTAATGAAGTTTACTTTGCAGAGATGGCTACTGTGGGAGAGGTATTACTACTATTTCGCTCTCCCTTGACAGCCCAATAACAATACAGCACAGAAAGGAAATCAGTAACTCTTGAATGGAGGAGCACTTGAGGACTCCCATATGAAGAAACTGTTAGGTACAGTGAGGGAGAGCCCAACCCAGGAATATGGGGGCGGGGAGAGGGAAATCCATCAAACAGAAATTGATTTTTGTGAGAATGGACGCTCTCCAGGATCTCCTTCAATCTGTCACTACATTCTGGCTTCATCACAATCCCTGGTGACCCCTCCTGTGGTAAAGAAGTCTCTCCTTTCACAACTTAACATTTCTCTGGACATCACAGAGAGCCGGGCTTACTTGACAGTGACACATGGTATTCCCATCTCTTGGGGGACAGATGCAACGCCTCCGCAGCTCTCCCACCCTGTACGAATACTGGTGAGTGTGGAGCTTGGGACTTGAATTCACAGATCTAAACGAGATTTTGTCAAATGCTCTTCTCTGGCAGGGTTTGAGCTTTGTATTCAGTACAAATGCCTTACCTGTTCCAGGCCAGTGGAACTATCTTGGATTTCATCAGGAAGCAGGATGATCATACTAGTCTCGTTATCAACATAAGAGAGGTCAAGGATTTTGGTCTGAAAGTCTGCTATGTAGCTCATATTAAATTTTGCTTCCTTGAACATCATCTGCACTGGTTTGCTCTCATTCTTTAAACAACAAAAAAAAAATAGTATCAATGTCAACAAGTACTACAGAGCCAGCATGTTGGTACTAAAATAGAAAACTGGGATTCAAATCAGACGGGACATCTGAAACTAGGCTGGACAAAGCACTAGAAAATATTGTAGGGGAGGGTCCTACCATTGCCCTTTGGGGTGGCAGGGAATGAACCAGAATTCCATCAGGATTTTCCCATTTGTAATGGCCAGTCCCTTAACATTTATTTTGAGGAAAACAACACAGGTATTTTAATTGCTTAGTGTGTAGCTTCCTATCAACAAAATTGTTAAAACACTGCACCTCTGTGCCTAAATTGTTTCACACCTGGATTCAAGCCTTTTAATTTATCGACATATTTTAATCTTTGTTTCAAATGGACAGGGAACATCTTCAGCTTAAATATTTTGTTCTTTGAGGCTCAAAAGAAATGTTAAATATTTTAGTGATGTTATAAAAATAATTAAATCCTAAAATTATAAAGCCACTAATGGTTTGAAATGACCATTTTGAAATCACAGAATCATAGAAGATTAGGGTTGGAAGAGACCTCTGGAGGTCATCTATTCCAACCCCCTGCTCAAAGCAGGACCAACCCCAACTAAATCATCCCAGCCACAGCTTTGTCAAGCCAGGCCTTAAAAACCTCTAAGGATGGAGATTCCACCACCTCCCGAGGTAACCCATTCCAGTGCTTCATCACCCTCCTAGTGAAATAGTGTTTCCTAATATCCAACCTAGACCTCCCTCACTGCAACTTGAGACCATTGCTCTTTCTGTCATCTGCCACCACTGAGAACAGCTGAGCTCCATCCTCTTTGGAACCCCCCTTCAGGTAGTTGAAGGCCGCTATCAAATTCCCCCTCACCCTTCTCTTCTGCAGCCTGACTAAGCCCAGTTCCCTCAGCCTCTCCGTAAGTCATGTGCCCCAGCCCCCTAATTGTTTTCATTGCCCTCTGCTGGACTCTCTCCAAGTTGTCCACATCCTTTCTGTAGTGGGAGGCCCCAAACTGGATGCAATACTCCAGATATGGCCTCACTAGTGCTGAATAGGGCGGAATAATCACTTCCCTCGGTCAGCTGGCAATGCTCCTACTAATGCAACCCAATATGCCGTTAGCCTTATTGGCAACAAGGGCACACTGCTGACTCATATCCAGCTTCTCATCCACTGTAATCCCCAAGTCCTTTTCTGCAGAACTGCTGCTTAGCCAGTGAGTCCCCAGTCTGTAGCAGTGCATGGGATTCTTCCTTCCTAAGTGCAGGACTTTGCACTTGTCTTTGTTGAACCTCATCAGATTTCTTTTGGCCCAATCCTCCAATTTGTCTAGGTCACTCTGGCCCCATCCCTACCCTCCAGCGTATCTACCTCTCCCCCAAGCTTAATGTCATCTGCGAATTTGCTGAGGGTGCGATCCATCCCATCATCCAGATAATTAATAAAGATGTTGAAGAAAACCAGCCCCAGGGCCGACCTCTGGACTACTCTGCTTGATCCCGGCTGCCAACTAGACATCGAGCCGTTGATCACTACCCATTGAACCTGACAATCTAGCCAGCTTTCTATCCACCTTATAGTCCATTCATCCAATCCACGCTTTTTTAACTTGCTGGCAAGAATACTGTGGGAGACCGTATCAAAAGCTTTGCTAAAGTCAAGATATATCACATCCACCGCTTTCCCCATATCCACAGAGCCACTTATCTCATCATAGAAGGCAATCAGGTTGGTCAGGCATGACTTGCCCTTGGTGAATCCATTATCTCCTACCATTCTTCTTATGGAGCACAATCTAATGAGGCTTTTTCATTATTTTTTTGTCATTCAAGATGAGAAAATAGGAATTAGCCTGAAACGTTAAGGCCATTAATCTAACTTTTCCAAAGCTTCAGTCTAAAAGGTTAGTAGGCAGGAGATTTCAAACCTCTGAATTTTACATGGCAAATATGGCCAGCACTGCTATTGCCTGTTAATACAGAAAAGGAGGGGTTGAGTAGACATGGGCAAAAGCCAGATTTTCTAAAGGATCTTTTGCCAGGTCTGAGGGAAGAAGCAGGCAGCAAAACAAACAGTGATCTGGTGAGTAGATTAAAGAGGGTGGCTATTAGTAGAGAAAGAGAGTGGCTATTAGTAAGTGAGCCGTTGGGAGTGTTCATGGTAGCATCTGGATTTCTGCATACTTATCTGTACTCTATTTCTGACAGTTTTTTATTTCACCAATGACTAGTCAGCATAAGCAGGCTGGGGATAAAAGAGTGAGTTTTACAGTTTGTTCTGGAAGCAGTGAGATTTGTGGTCGTTCCTATGTCTTATAAAGTGAATTCCATAGTCGTGGGTCATCTGCCGTCTTCCACTAGAGTTTTTGTGACTGACAGTTCTGTCGTTCCTAATGAATTCCTTTAAAGGCTTTATTCCTTGTCAGGAAGAAAATGCAGCCCTCGGGCCAGTTTCAGAGACAGCTTTGAAGATTAGGGTCAAAACCTTAATATGACCCTGTATTCAATGGGGAGTCAGCATAGTACTGATCCCCCCGCCCCCAAAGAAGAAAAGGGAGATCTAAGCAACTTCAGAAGTTAGGGTTCTTTCTGGGAATGGCCTGGCAGGAAAGATTGGCACCAACTCCCCAGTAGGTCTAAGGCAGGGCAATAGCATTCTATCAAATGTTTCAGAGAGATCCAATAGTGTGAATGTATGTCTGTCATAAATATACACAGGGCAGCTGTACTGAATTGCCTTAGCTGTAAGGGGTTAATCAGTTCAATTAACCTAGTTGGCACCTGACCAGAAGGACCAATGGGGAAAGAAGATGCTTTCAAATCTGGGGGAGGTTTTGTTCGTGCTCTCTTTGTTTGTTCCCTCTTTGAACAGAGAGAGAGACCAGGGCAGGAAAAAAACATCTCCTAAAAACAGACCTGAAATGAGCATCTAAGATTACAAAAATTGTAAGTAAAGCAAGGAAATGCGTTCGATTATCTTTTGTTTTAGCTTGTGAATTTTCCCTATGCTAAGAGGTAGTTTTAGTCCTGTTTTTTATAACTGTGAAGTTGAGTCCAGAGGGGAGTCCTCTGTGTTTTAAATCTTTTATTACCCTGTAAAGTTACCTTCCATCCTGATTTTGTAGTTGTGATTCTTTTATTTGTTTCTTTATAATAAAGTTTTTCTTTTAAGAACCTGATTGGTTTTTAGGACACTAAAAATCAAAGGGTTTGGTCTGTGCTCACTTTCTTAACCTATTGGTTGGTATATTATTCTCAAGCCTCCCCAGGAAAGGGGGTGAAGGGACTTGGGGGATATTATGGGGGGGAATAGGGCTCCAAGTGGCCCCTCCCTGAATTTTTGTTTAAAATCACATGCTGGTGGCAGCAATACTGTCCAAGGACAAGGAAAGGAATTTGTTCCTTGGGAAAGTTTTTAACCTAACCTGGTGGAATATAAGTTTAAAGGGTCTTTCATGCAGGTCCCCACATCTATACCCCAGAGTTCAGAGTGGGGAGGAAACCTTGACGATGTCTCTTATCCATCTAATTTGTGTATCAATGTAATGGTGGAATCCATTTTAAAGGGAAAGTGATCTTGTTTTGATCAAAGCTTTCTGTAAACAGAAGCGTTCCATGTGTAAAAGCATCTGAACGCATGCATGTTCCCTTCTGCTTATAGACAGTAAGGGCCCAATTCTTCTCACTTATTTTTTATACTATCATACCCCTTGGAGTCCCAGTCATGGACCAGGACCCCACTGTGCTAGCAAGAAGATCGACCCTATCCTGAAGCGATTACAGTCTAAGTATAGCTGTTTTAGCTCCACTGACTGCAGTGGAGTTACTCGTGATTTACATTGGTTTGAGGAGGATTAGCCACACATTTTACAAATCAAACCTTACAACACGTGAGATAGTTGAGCATTATTTATGTTCCAATTTTATCATTCGGTAAAAACTGAAGCAGAGGGGACCAGTTTCTCTAAGTAACCGTAATTCTGTGGTAGTTCTGCACACAAAAAAGCAGCAGATTAGAGGACAGGGAGGTTAAATGATGTACAGGTTCTCTAACCACTGAACAATGTATGGAATCCCAAACTGTCCCACACTCATTTATCCATGTTCTTCCCTTACGTGTTAAAATTCTGACGATGTGTAAGTTCTGTAACTATGTTCAAGGCTACCGCCCTCCAACACTGAAAAGATACACTGAGAGGCATAGCAGAAAACAGAGAGAGAATGATGGAAACAAGGGATAGATACATCTATGTTAATGTATTTATTTGAAAATGTAGTTTCAAAGATATTTACAATAAATGAATCAAATGGGTTGTGTTGAGGGGATGAGATGGGATAGAATACAGGGTTGTGGTAAAGTGTACTTAGGGCAATCCTGATTAAAAGCATTTCTTGTTTTCTCTGGATGAAGTGTAGTGCAAAATTAGTGACATTTTCCTACTTCATACCTTGTTAATTTTAAATTGCCTTTCCACAGTGCAATCCTTGTTGAATTGGGTTGCCCAGTTGCCTTTGAAGTAGATGGCGTTCACCAAGACTAGTTTGGTCATTGAATCAACAACACCCTGAGCCAACAGATTCTGGATTTTACCTTTAGGACACATTAAAGGAAGCATAGTTTTTAAGCTGATACACACCTATCCACCTAGTTGTGTTATTAACTACAGTATCCTCTAACAGCTGCACAATAAAGAACATCATCTTAATCTGAAGGATTCAGGTCTGTATTTCTTCTCCTTTCCTTATTGTATCTCTTGTATGGCCATATGCTTTTTAAGCGCTGGCTGACCACTGACTGACCAGCAAGGGGAGCAGAAAATACGGGACAATTAAGCAGGCTTTAGCTGATTAGAGAGACACTGTGGAACTCTGCAAGCTACTTACCTTCAGTTTTTTCTTCCACCCAGAAATTTATGTGTTTTCTGGAATCTTCTGCAGCTCTAGAGAAGTCAAGTTGTTCCAGCTTTGCATGGTAGAATTTCTGGCAGGAGTCTATAAATGTCTAGGACAAACAAAGGAGGATGTCTTAACAATATATTTTTCTGGCGTGCAGTTGTAGAAGACTCAAACATAGAATCTACCTCTTCTTTCTCCACCCTTTCAGAAAGAGTCAGTCTTAACACCAACTTGCTGTCACTTCTTTTCAAGCTGAGCATTTTATTTTCTATTATTACATTCTTAGTCTGATCAGCTAGCTTACTGACAGACGAACAACAAGACTGCATGGTGAAAGTGATGCAATCGGTTTGCTTCAGTTGTAGAGTACAAGGCTTTGTAAATTGGTAAGTAAAGGTTTTCATAACCCTCCCAGAGTAACTCAAACCTGATCTAGTTCAGAAGTGAAACCTCAGGGGGGTTATTTCTATATTTTTTGTAGAGTATGTGTGGACCATAATAACCTGCTCTTCAGCCTTATAAAAGGTCTACTGTGCAGATTTCAATAGGTCAGTAACTATGTGGTTAGGTCAAAATCATGCTCTCTCTCCAATTTGTATTTTGGAGTCTTGTATTTCATGGATGAAATTGAGAAGAGGAAGTCTTGATCTGAGCCAATTTATACTGGCAATTCCTTTTAGTAATACAATTACTATAGATTGGGGAGGGCAAGGTTGATTGTCTTACTTAAAATGTAAGTTTGTTTTTCAGAGTCTAGAACTCAAGTGAGACTTTCAGTTACCTCTTAATTTTCTGAGATGAAAGAAGGGGGTCAGAAAGAGTAAGGTTAAAATCAGTGATACACTTTTTGGATACATTTTAAAGGGAAATATATATCCCAGTACCCGTTACTCTCAGCTAAGTCTTTGGAGAATTTCTAATCACTCTTCTGTCTGATTTTAACAATAATTATGTGCCCATTACTGTGCCCTTTGAATGCATTGTACAATTTAAGGGGAGGGAAAACACCCCAAAAGGTCACACAATGCCTATTCCCCTCCCTGCCCACCACTTGAAGGAAATTCTTAAAATCTTAGCTCCCAGCCAAAAATGCCTGGGTGATTGATGGAATGCTGAAGAGTTCGGGTTTGTTGACAGCTCTCCGCTCCAGTTCTCAAGAGTTCAGAGCTAGGGACTGTCAAACAATTAGCTGAGCACACAAATGTTTGGATTTTACAACTAGACTGGCTTTGGTTAGTCAGGTCCTGAACTACATAGTGCCTGTAGATTAAAGCCAACACCTTTATTTGCACTCAGAAACGGAAGCGTAAAAAATGTGTTACAAAAACAAACTTACTGCAAGAAATGTAACCGTCTTTTCCCCATAGAGCCGGTTGGCAATCCTAAGCAAATAATTAGTGCCTGGTTTGTTAATTTCAGAAATAAGTGACTGGTATCCATCGTGAATGTCTTCAGCTTTGTCCAGAAAAAGCACCTATAGAAAGAGAAAGGAATACACTCAGCATGACCCACATGTGCTGAAACATGCGCTTTGGGACAGGTTAGTACAATGCCTTTCAGCAGCTTAGAGATGAAAGCTGCAGCCTGCACACCCAAGGCAGCCCTAAAAGGGAAAGGATTTCCAATTACACAAACACATTTGGAGCTCATTGTGCAGGTTAGAAAAGAGAGACTGCTGAAAAAACATTTTATCATGGAAATAAAAATAACTGTTCTGAAGAGACCCACCTCACTCAGTCCTAGCTTTAGGGCACATAAGATGAACAGTTCTGGAGAGTTTAAAGGAAAACCATCAACTTGAAATCTACCCAGTTTCAAAACATGAATTTAAAGTCGCTTCAGGTCTCATACCTGTCTCTATATCCCCATGTCGATTTTTGTAGCTTTATAGTTACATTTTTTAAATTTGTTTCATTGTGCGAAAGAGCCTGACAAATAGGGAAAATGCCTCTATGGAAGAAAGAGTGAAACACAAAGTGCTGTCAAATGCACAAGTATACAAAGTGGGGTAAATGTCCCTTATTTTTCCCTAATCTTAAATGTTACTTGCAACATTAAGAAGTTAAAAAAAAAAATTCAGACAAGGTATGATTTAAGCTGACAGTATCCCTTTCAACTGTCCTTTCCCCAAAGCTTCCAGCAATGTTTTGGAACTATGCCTTTAATTCAGCCACTGCCATAGGATGTTGCTGCCTTTGTCCCTTTGTAACAGGGCCTCCATTTTGCCTTACATAAAGAATTATTTGTTGCATTATTTCATGTTTGCATTGTTCCATTCTCCATTCTTTTCCTTCTTCTACTTTACTAAAATGAAGCACCTGATAGTACAATAGTTAGCATAGGTTCTCTTGGGAATACATTCAAGAACAGATCTGGCTCTTATTTGAGCTTAAATGTTAGTGAATGAAGAAATGTTATGGATAACCTAGTGCTCCAGTACATTAGTTCTTTGCTTTAGTACGAGCAAGCTTAATTTAACAGAGATCAAGAATGACTCTTCTAGTATGAAACACTGTAGTGAAGTAAGACACCCTGAAAAGCCCTTTCTAAGGGAAAACTTTAGCTCTACAGTGCTTTACTGCATGTGGGCAGGCAAATGTCCAAAGCAACAAAAATGGCCCAAGACCTCAGAAGCTTCCCAAAGGGCCAAACCACCAAGAGGGAAGACAGGCACCTCATTGAAGGAAGTGTCCCCATACGACACAATAGGCCCAATTCAACTAAATACAGTCTTGGATAACTCTGTGGAACATCCATGGTAAGTCTCTGTGCTAACTTCATTGATGTCAGGTCTCGCAGGTCAATGGTTTTAAAATGAAGCTCAGGCCATATTCTGCTTTCATTTACATAGATGTAAATCTGACGCAATTCCATTGAAGTCTAATAGTTACTCCAATTTTACACCAATGTAACAGCAGAATTTCTCTCACTGTTTATTTAAACATAACTAGTACTAAAGCTTAAAATTCATCCTCAGTTTGAGTTCATGTGACACACTGATTAAGATAGTATTTAAAAAACAAAAAAATCAACCTCCCAAATGTTGGATTGTCTTAAAAGTAATAACTGCTAAAAAAATGCCATGATACGAATTCCATAACAATTGCAGAGGTGTTGTACTGGTTGATATTCTGAGCAAGAGATTTTACTGACACGGAACAAGAGAATGTTCGCACCCACTAGTGCATGTAATTTTTAGCAACTTCTGCTGGTATGGTAGTTAATCATTCTAAACAAAAGACATATACAGGCCAATTCTAAAAGTTCTTACAGATTATAAGGAATCAGTTTCAACTTCACCCTATTTCACCTGTTGAAGCTGCAATTTTAGACAAACTCTTCCCCTCCCCTAAGCCAAATACTGTATAAGGCTCTAATTGGTCAGCTATAAATCTAGTTTTGAAATTTGTAATTCTCACCCCAGGACACCTTTCATACTACACTAAAAAACTACAAGCTAAGAGAACCTAAACGGGTATGTCCTATCCTCCCCGGTTCCCTTCTTTGTAGCCAGATCTCAGGGCCTCAACTCCATCCTCATCTTCCCTGACTCCTGCCAATTTTGCCACTAGTGATCATTATCCTTTTCTAAATCTTGTTCTCTCTTTGCATTTGTGACTCTGTCTCCTGGGTCTCCTCTTAGGTCTTTGCTTGACCTTTCAGTGGGACCTCAGGGCTCTATCTTTGGCACCCAATTCTTCTTCCCTAGGCCTTCTTTCTCTCTAGAGGTTCTGAGTGCTCAGTGGAGAAGGATTTGGCATTAAGAGTTTAATGAAGTAGGCCTACATTTTCAAATGCGACCAGTGGTTTTTTTGGTTGCCCAACTTGACACCGTAAAGGGGTGCTGATTTTAAGAAAATGCTCCTGGCTATGTTTTTAAGACATACTTAGGTTATTAGTATAATCTGATATTAATCCCTGAGAATGTAATTGAAGAAGTTCTTTTCTAACTCTTTTCTAGCTCTCTCTTTTTCAAGGCACCTCAGCTGTATGGTGCCACCAAAATTCTACTCTCAGGCACACAAGGATGATAATGGGAGTTTTCCATAGGTACAGAACATACAATAGAGGTCTGTGGTTCAGCTACTAGAGCAAAGTTGTGTTAAGTAGTTCAAGTTTATCCAGACATACCTTTCCCATCTGGGCGGCAGTGTTACCTTTTGCACCCAAAAAAACCATGGACAAAGCAGAGGAGATACTCAAAGGAGAAAAGAATATGTTCTGTGTATTGGCATTTTCACTCAGCTTTTTGAATAGGTTGAGTGCAAAGGTGGTGTTTGCTTTACTGAGGTTATCCATGGTTCAGAACCTATAAGATAAAACACAAAGGAAAGATCACATAAGACACAGATTTAAAATGTAATGAGTATTTAATGTGCCAGATTCTCACCTGGTATAAAGTACCATAACTCCACTGACTTCAGTGGAACTACACTGGTTTTACACCACCTCAGGATATAGGACAGCATCAAATAAGTTTAAGGACCATGTGTTCTGTCTCTCTCTCTCTCTCTCTCTCTCTCTCAAAATCCAAGTTTATATCAAGACTTCAGATAACAAGTGGGACAAACTCACACACATTTCAAAGTTTTCCAATTCTTTAAGATTCATGTTGATTTTCAATAGCATTAAAAGCTTTTTCAGGAATTCAGTACCTATCTAGCAGACTGTCTAGTCACATGAATTCAATTTATATTTCATATTATATGTTTTATATTTAATGGTCATTATTGGAGGCATGTTGTTTAAGTCACAGCTCTGCAATACTTAATGCCTCAAATTTACTTTAATCCAGCCTGTAGTACATAATGATTTGAATTTATATTAGATTCTCTGGTGTAAAATAGTCACTGCATGTACTTTATGATCTGAGTTGTTAACTTTCTTTGTCAACCAAACTGATTTCAGGTGTAAAGTTCTATAAACACCTGCCTTATTTGCTCCTTAGTGCTGCTTTCTAGGATAGTGTTTGTCTTCTATTTCAAACAAGTTATGGAGAGTGGATCCTGTGACTATATGTTCAAGAGGGGTGGAGTGCCACTTCTGCAGAGATAGGGAGATTGAGGCAAAATGGGAAGAGAAATAGGAAAACATAAAGAGAGGGTGAGGGAAACACAGGTAAGACAAGAGCTCTTTATTGCAGTCTTCTCTCTTAAATGTGTCATCCCTTTCTTTTGTTTCAGTCATTTTTAAAGTTCCTTTGCTCTTCCCTTCCTGACACCTCAATTAGGGTACGTCTTCACTACCCGCCGGATTGGCGGGAAGTGATCGATCTTTCAGGGATCAATTTTTTGCATCTAGTGTAGACGGCGATAAATTGATCCCTGATCGCTCTGCCGTCAACTCCGGAAATCCACCGCGGCAAGAGGTGGAAGCGGAGTCGACGGGGGAGCAGCCATAGTCGACCCTGCAGCGTCCTTACAGCGTGGTAAGTCGATCGAGGTACGTCGACTTCAGCTACATTATTCATGTATACACTTACATTGACACCTCCGCCCCTCCCCACCAGTGTAGACCAGGGCTTAGAGGGCAATTGTTCAGCACTGGATTTGTTTTATACTCTCAGCCCATCTATGCCTGTCTGTCAGTGACAACAGGAGATTCCACTTCCAGCATTTCTCATTCAACCAATTCGGAGACTGACAGCAATCATCACAAGAATGTATTATCCTTAATTCACATTGTAGTATGACAGAACCTTTGGGATTAAAGAAAGTCGAATGAAGATGTGTAGTAGACATATGTGCCCATCCAAGAACACATATTAATAATAAAATAAACCAGCGTTGCCATCTGATGACTGTTCTGTAGCTTACATGAAGTGAATTTGGTTGTTTTGGTCCAATAGCCCGTGAAAAGGAGTCTGCATTGCAGTCTCTTTATTAATCTCCGTAACATAATGGTTTTATTTGTATGCTGCTGGCTGATAGCAGCTCATTGTAAATACACTTGTGTATAAAGAAATTACTGGAAAGCTCCCAATTAGAGCTAATTGATAGCTTTTGTATTTTCAGAACCTATGACCGGCGGGCAATACTAATTGAAATTAATGGTGTGGGGGATTGATTTAATTATTGATATGGCAATAAAAAGCTAGAACAAACTGCAGAGTCTCCCCAAACTGTCAAGGCAACTTACTAATAACAATATTCTAAAAGAACATTCAGCTATTTAGGGTATTTCTCAAGTGCACAATTTCAGCCCAGGAGCAAAAAAATCATTATTGTAGAAGGGTGGACTGTTGATTACAGTGCTATTTTGGGACACAGGAGACTCCCTGCTCTGCTATAGACTTCCTGTGTGGTCTTGGGCAACATGCATAGGCTATGTCTACACTAAAATGAAAGACCTGAGGCACAGATGTGGCTAGTCTGGGTCAGCTGACTCAGGACTGCAGGGCTATAAAACTGCAGTGTAAAATTCAGGCTGAAGCTGGAGCCGAGGCACTAAGACCCTGTGAGAGGGGAAGGTCGCAGACCCCAGACTCCACCCCATTGTGCCATTGAATCTAAAAAAAAAGAGGGGAGAGGAATTACTGTTGGTCATCATGACATCCAGAGATTTCAAATTGGTTCCTGTTGCAGTGTTACCAGAAACTCAAAGTCTGATTCAGTCCATGTTTGGTTACCCTAAGTACCACTGGAAGATGAGAGACTTGTGCACTGTAAAGCTTAGACTGAATTTAAAAAAGAATCCACAGAGAATTTTACACCACACACTTATTTTGTGTAGATGTCATAGATGTTTTAGAGTTTTAATTCCTGCAGAGTTTTTTGTTGTTGTTTGCATTATGTATTTTTTTGGCACTATTAAAACACCTTGAAATTAAATTGCAAGATGATTTAAATTAAATGGATTATGTTACAGAAAAAAAACAGACTCAGTACTGGCACTTGTTCTTTGTCCTCCTTGACCCCAAAACTAGGAGACACGGGACAACAAAATATAAATCTGCTAGCTCCTAAAAACCTCTGACCAAATATTGCAAGACCGATGTGTCTTGATCACAAAGTCTTATTATCAAAGACGGAAGTTTATCAAAACCCTAAAACAGATAATCAACACACCAATGGACGCTCACTCTGGTTCCAAAAATAGTGCTACTACCTTGGAAATAGCAGGAATAAATTTTGACTGTGTTTCATTTAGAATATTAATTGACCATCTGGATTAAAGCTCTTTAACACAGTTTTAGGGCAAGGTTACCAAGTAAATGAATTATCTGCCCTTTTCCATTTTACAATAATCCTATTAAGAAAAGAACACTCTTCTCCCTCTCCCTTAGAGGAATGCATTCCTTTGTGGTATACAGGTCTGTGTATATCACAGCCCCTATTAGGCCTAGCCAATCAGATTCCTTTCATGACCATAATATTGGAGCTGCTTTTTTAGTTTCCCAAACAGAGTGGAATCTGTATGTGTCCTGGCACAGACTGCTACATGTCAGACGGAATAAACTTCCGGGATCTCATACAACGGCATTGCTCATATTTCCCCTTTGCTCTGTGTCATGTAAGATAACTCCCTGCATTACAACGTGAGTTTCCCTGCCACAACAGACAAGTCTTTGGGAATTTAGAAACATTTCTAGATCTAGGGTCAACACAATCCAAGTAAGAAACAATCCTGAAGCTGCCACAAGCTTTACAATCTTGCAAATTTCCAGTGTATTTCTCCTTTAGTTACTGAAGCCGAAATAGGGAAGAGAGTCAAAATTAGGGGGGGGGAATCAATTTGATAACTGCTAAGCTGCATATACATGAGAATAAGAGCTACCTTTTCTAGAATTGATAATACATTTAAAAACTATCACAGATATTAAGAGGCTATAATGCTAAAAGAGCACTTCATTTCATATTATTCATCACAGTGCATCCGAGGCATGTGTCAGGTAGCTGTGTATATCATGTTGTCCATCTCTGTTTAAATACTGTATTTAATATATACTAGTCAAGAAATCCAGTTGAATCAAACAGAAAGTTATGGAGTAGGAATGGGAAACTAGGAGATGTGAGGGATTTATCAATCAAAGGGCTTGCTCCCCTTTCAAACTGCATTACGTTCAAGCTTCTTGTTCTTGACTTCAAGGCCCAGCATAACTGATCTACCTTCTTTGGCTGTCCATACTGCATTCCAACACACCCCCATGACCAAACCGCCCCGGTCCCTCCACTCTACCAATGCTAGCAAACATGAAATTTGTACAGGACTCAGATTTTAAGGATCACAGTAGTCTCTCACAACCATCTGCATAACCATAAGAGCTTCACTCTCCTTATGAGTATTAATGAAGATACTTCACACATGCTCATTAGGACAACATCAACTCCATTACTTGTGGTTGAACTACAGCATATCTTTTAGAAATACAACCAATCTTCATTTAAAAATGTGAAGTGATTGAGAAGTCATCAAGTCTTTTGGTAGATTATTCCAATGATTAATTTTCCTCCTAGTTCAAAATTTACACTTTACTTTCCATTTGATTTTGTTGAGCTTCAACTTCCAGCTATAGGACCTCATCATGTTTCTGTCTGCTAGATTAAAGAACCTCTTCTACCAAATATCTTCTCTCCATATTGGCACGTCTCCCATGCATGAAACACCCTTCTTGAACTAGTCTGCAAAGCAACTTCAATCCCCATATTTCAATCTTTCCTGAGGGCCCACTCCATATGTAACACCTACAAGCCAGCCAATTGATTACTTATTTGTTTTAAGGTTTGGCACAGCACCCATAACTTCACTATGTAAGCACTTTCACATCCGGGCTATTCCTAGTGCCACACAAGCTGCCGCGCTGTTTCGCCAGGCACCGCTGCCTCATCCCCAACTCCCGTTAGCACTCGGGTCAGCTCTCATGGTGTTTGGCAACCACCATATTGTTTGACGCTATTTTGATTGGGGAGCGCAGCGAGGGGAGGGGACGGGAGCGATGCGGAGCCGGAGCGGTTCCAGCTGAGGATGGGAGCAGCGCCCGCACACACCCACGTACCCCGAGCCTCCTGCTTCTCCCACTCACAGCGGCGGCAGCTTGGATCTTCCCCCCAACCGCCCCAGTGGCAAGCAGCAGCGGCTCTGAGGGAGGCAGGGGCACTAAGTGGCCGCTAAGCTGGCCAGGGGGTTGCCGCCCGGAAGGGGAGTCGGGGCAGGATGGAAACTATTTCCCTTGGCGAGTCTCTGATGCCTTCCCTGAAGTGGAAGGGATGGGGTCAGTGGGGGGTGGCCCTGCCCCACATCGGAGTGCGAAGGGGGCTGTGCCGGTCTGCCCCACCCCGCACCTAGGTGTTGTAAAGAAAAGTTTTGGGCACCAAATCATGGCGTCCTAGGCGGCCGCCTAGTTCACCTAATGGTTACACCGGCCCTGCATAACAGCAGTATGTTCATTGCAAGTGTTATTGCCTCCTTCACTCCAGGGCTGCAGGGATTCGTTTAGAGACACGTGCCCTGTTTTAGTGGCTCAGTAAATGGCAGTGCCAGGCACCTTCCATCACCAGAGCCCAACAAGAGTCAGCAGCCAAGGCAGGGCCCCTGTATGTGCAACGGATTTAATAAATCCCAAGTACCAGCATCCTATGCTGCGTATGCCACACCCACCAGCTCTGTCCTACCCCCACCCCCCGGCAAGTGAACCAGGGGAGGGTCCTTGGCTGGCTCTGCTCAACACAGCACAGGTGCATAGAATCACAGGGTTCCTCCTCCCACCCGGGTCTTACTGGGAGGAGGAAACCACAGGCTGAGACACCTTCTCAAGGCCCCAGGTGCCTATTGTGAGTTGTGGATTCAAGGTTCAGGTGTCCAGTTTCCTAAGAGCCTGACTCCTCCCCTGTCTTCCTGTCCCCCACCCAACCACCCCCAGGCAGACCTGCCCCCTCGCTCCCGCCCACCCCACCAGGAGCACAGGGTGCCGCACCCCCCTGGCGTGCAGTGGTTTCCATCACGCGCCGGGTTACCAGTTCGGTTCCTAGTATCAGAGGGGTAGCCGTGTTACTCCGGAACTGTAGAAGCGACAAAGGGTCCTGTGGCACCTTATAGACTAACAGAGGTATTGGAGCATAAGCTGTCGTGGGTGAATACCATCGGTGATTGGATGAAGTGGGTATTCACCCACGACAGCTTATGCTCCAATATCTCTGTTAGTCTATAAGGTGCCACAGGACCCTTCGTCGCGTCTACAGTTTGGTTCCTGGCTCTCGGCCCCCCATTGCCCAAACTGCCCCAGCGCCCTGAGCAGGTGCCGTCACCGCCAGAGAAACAAACTCACCGGACACCCACGGGACCCCCTCGGCTGCTTGAACCACCCGCGGGGCCGCTGCCCAGGGCGGACTCCGGCTCCCAGCGGCTCCTCCCCGCCCGCCAGAACCGAGCGACCCTGAGCCCCGGGCTGGAAACTAAACACGAGCCGCAGCCCCGCTCCCCGGCCCGGCCCCGCAGACCCGCCCCGGGGTTTCTAGCGCGCCCGAGGCAGCGAGCGCGGCAGGACCCGCCCCACAGGCAGGCGCCCCACGGGCGGGACTGACCAGGCGCGGCGCTGCTGGACCGGTGCGGAACCGGGCGGCGGCCGCCGCTGGGCGCAGGTCGCTGCAGCGGCTCCGCTGGCGCTGGGCAAACGGGCGGGGGCCTCGGGCTTGTGTTAGCTCCGCTCAGCCCCGGGGTCCCTCCCTCCTGTCCCCGGGAGCCACCCACGGGGCGTTTCATCCCGCAGCCCCCGCCCGTCCCTCATTCCCTGCACCAGCGGGTGTGAGTTGTTCTGTTAGGGTTCAATGTCAGACGTGCCGCTCCCGGCAGGTTCATAGAAGCAAGTCACTACGGCCCCGTCTAGACTAGGAAAAGGAGACGTGTTTGCCAAGTGTGTTAGCGAACATTTCCAATAACATGATTTTAAACACCGCTGTGCAACCTGATGCAGACAAAGACAATGGTCTTTTTAAAAGTCTTTTCTGGACATAATAGGCATAATCAGTGCTTAATTTATGCCAGGGCTGAGCCCCGGCACCCCTTGCTTGGCAGTTCATAGCCCTGGCACCTCTGGGCTTGCTGCATCGGTTATGTATGTAAAAAAATTACTTGGGCCCTGGCACCTCTTTCATTACAAAAATTAAGCATTGGGCATAATCAACCCTAGTTAAGTGACTATCATTTTGGAACGGTAACAATGAAGACACACTGTAACTATTAAGAGGGCTTAGAATAAAATATCCTAACAAAACAAAACTGTGGACCCCTTCTCCCAACACTATCTATAATCAGATAAATCACCAATTATAATAGTAAAAACATAATCTCATCGGTTTTTTTATTGCTTTAAGTGCAAGTCATACACTCCAGTTATGGAGTAAAATAGCTAAAAGCACGTTGGAATTTGTGTAAATAATAAATATCTTTGCTAAACTACATTCTTGAACTTAAAACCTATTTTTCTACTTTATTAGTGATACAGATATCTAGGAATGGGTATAAATTACAACTAGTAATTACATTAACAACACATTACTGTTGTTTGAATGCTGCAGGTTTTAGATCATATGTCCATACACATTATAGTCAGATGGGAGGCATGCTGGTGAAAGTTTTCATATCAGTTGTGCTCATCAGACCTGTTAGACAATCTAATTTACAAACATTTTCAAAAGATCAGGCACAGGAACAAACAGTAGTATGAGCAACATGACACACCTGCATAACCCTCTAGAAACAGCAGCAGGTCATGAAATGGACAAAGATGACAAGTTCACTGGCTGGGCAGGCTAGGCCAGTTCACTGACTCTGTGCCAACATTGTCAGAATGTTTAATTCCTCAGCCAGAGTCTTTCCTCTGACATCAGTAAAAACTGAAATGGGCCCTTAGGGAGAAGGTAGGATGGTCTCACTAAATATAAATGTTTCGTTTAGAGAGCTTCTGGTGAGGATTGAATTTCACATTCTTTTGCCTTGGATTTTATGAAAGATAGTTAACGTTTTTGTACACTTCCAAGTTTATTACATATCAGACAGTAAGATCTCTAACAATCTCGTTACGATCTATGTGATAACATTTCAGTCAGCCGGATCACACTCACAGTGAGGTCAGTGGGAGAAGGATTTGGCCAAATGTCAATTTTCCTCTGCGTCTATGAGCAGTGTTGTTATTGATTTATTGACTCTTTTAGTGCTTATGAATGTACAATGTATGTCCAGCAGACTGACTCCTAAATGGTCCAGCAGCTGTCATTTAGACAGAATGGCCTAGTTTCAAATGGAATGCTGTGGACAGTATGTGATGAGGTTAAATTTCTATTTTAACACGCTGAAAGAACAAAAGAAAATATATATTTTGGGTGGGAAAAACTTTATAAAAATACAACTCAAGGCAAATATTATGCAATTCAGAGCTAATGCGGACTCTCTATCATTAATTGGCCTTGTTGTGCCTGGGATTTGCAAACAGGATTTACTGTGTTTTCAATTACCCTTTGTATACAGATCTGCAACACCTGTGAGTGAGGGTATGTCTACACTGGAAACTTCAAAGTGCTGCCTCAGGAACACTCCCACAGCAGTGGTTTGAAGTGCGAGTGTGGTCAGCATGAGCGCTGGGAGAGAGGTCTCCTAGCGCTCCTGGTAATCCACCTCCACAAGGGGATTAGCGCCGAGCACTGGGAGCACAGCTCCCAGCACTCAGAGCCTGTCCACACTAGTGCTTTAAAGTGCTCAGACTTGCTGCACTCCAGGGGGTGATTTTTCACATGCCTGAGCCAGCAAGTTAGAGCACTATAAAATGTAAGTGTAGATAAGCCCTAAGAGAGATAATTATTAAGCACTTTACTGTGACCTCAGGAATGGTCTAGATAATACTTAATCCTGCCATGAGTGCAGGGGACTGGACTAGATGACCTCTCTCAAAGTCCCTTCCAGTCCTATGATTCTATGACTGGGTCTAATGTGGCCATGGACGACACTAGGACAGATTAAGAGCCCTCCTCCCCCAAATCATTCTGCATGCAGGGCCGGCTCCAGGCGCTTGGGGCGGCACCTGGAGGGGGGCGGCGCTGAGGTGTTTTTTTTTTAATTAATTTTTTTAAAAATTAAAAACCCCCCAAAACACTGGGTGCCGGGAGGTGGGCATGCCGCCCTCCCCGCCGGCGCAGCGGGAGTGGTCGTGCCGCGCTCCCTGCCGGGGCCCCGGCGCCCCAGCAGGGGCAGCGGGAGACCCGCGCCCCCGCCAGTGCCCCAGCCGGGGCAGCGGGGGGCGCCCGTGCTGCGGTCCCCGCCAGGGCAGTGGGGCACGGGTGAGCCGCTCTCCCCGCCGGCGCCCCAGCCGGGGCAGCGGGGGCAGCCGTGCCGTGCTCCCCGCTGGGGCAGCGGGGACGCGGGCGAGCCGTGCTCCCCGCCGGTGCCCCCGCCGGGAGAGCAGGCGGGCAGCCGTGCTGCGATCCCCACCGGGGCAGCGGGGACGTGGGCAAGCCGCTCTCCCCACTGGTGCCCCGGCCGGGGGAGCGGGGCGGCCGGCGGCTTTTTTGCCTGGGGCGGCAAAAAAGCCAGAGCCGGCCCTGTCTGCATGACTGATTTAGACCTGCCCAGGGCTGGTGTAACCAGTTGGCGAACTAGGCGGTCACTTGGCCTAGGGCGCCAAGATTTGGGGGCACAAAAAAGTGGTGCCCCCCACACTTTTTTAATGCTATTGCTTAGGGGCAGGTACCTGTCAGTCTCCAGCGCTCAGGCCGTGCCAGGGCCTGCAGCCTCTTCACCTCGGAGTCTCCCCCGCTTGCCCAGGGGCCACTCCTTCTCTCAGGCTCCCCGGCCGCTGCGGCTGCCCAGGAGGACGTGGGCGGGGGGTGCCGGCACGGAGGAGATGCAAGGGGCCGGGCTCGGCTGGGGCCCTGCACCTGCCGGCTGAGAGCAGCAGGAACCAGGCGCTGCTTGGGGGGAGCTGGGCGGCCCGAGCCCAGAGCAGCAGCAGCCTCCGCAGCAGCAGGGGCAGGCGGGGAGCGTAGCCTGCCATGGGGCAGGAGAGGCTGCGCTGCTGCTGCTGTTTCCCAGCCCTGCCGCGCAACAGAGGAGAAGGACGGCTGCCAGGAAACAGCAACAGCAGCGCGGCCTCTCCTGCCCCATGGCGGGCTACTCTCCCTGCCTGCCCCTGCTGCTGCGGAGGCTGCCACCGCCCTGTACTTGACCCGCCCGGCTCCCCCCGAGTGGCACCCGGTTCCTGCTGCTCTCGGCCGGAAGGTGCGGGGCCCCAGCCGAGCCCAGCCCCTTGCGTCTCCTCCGCTGCAGCGCCCCCCACCCACATCCTCCCAGGCGGCCGTGGCAGCAGCGGCCGGGGAGCCTGAGAGGAGGAGTGGCCCCCGGGCAAGCGGGGAGACTCCAAGGTGAAGAGGCTGCTGGCCCTGGTGTGGCCCGAGCACTGGAGACTGACAGGTACCTGTCCCTGCCCTATCCCGGCACCGCCTGCCCCCCAGCCCAGTGCGTGTTACCTGCCCCACCAGCCTCAGTGCCCTGCCCCATACTGTCAGCCACCCCAAGCTCACTGTGACACCAGCACCCCTTGGCAAAGGCCCCCCCATCTTCACAAACAACTGTCACCGCAGGCCTGACAAACTCACTGCACCCCACACTTGTCTTACAGGGCACTTACCCACAAAGAGGAATGTGGAAGGGATCTACACAAGGCTGGTAACTTGTCAAGAGTGAGAATCTTTGTGAGATGTATGCATGGGTAATATTGAACGAATAATGTATTTACCTTAAAAGTCTGCTTTTTAGACTTGGAGTAGAAATTAGTCACCGGGGATAGTGGCCCTTTGGGGGCAACGGGGATTTGTCACCCTGCCTAACCTGGCTGGTGATGCAATGCAAGGCTCAATTGTTTAGCTTTGCACAATAGTAAGACTTTGAATGGGACACCATCAGAGGAAATGGCAAACAACTGAAGCGCCTTAAAGGTAAAAAAGAAACATTACAACAGCTGTTACCTGTTCTGACAGGCTGTTTATAATGCTAAGTTTACTAGTTTTTGGAGGTTGTTAGGGGAAGGGGGGCACAAGGTGGAAGTTTCGCCTAGGGCGCAAAATATCCTTGCACCAGCCCTGGACCTGCCCCCATCTTGTCTGCAGGCATGGGGATGGGGTCATGGCCTGAACGCCCAGGTGCATTCTCTTGTCCTGTGAAGAAATAGGTGGGGAGGGACAGAGGCTACAGAGCCAGGACTCCGGCCCCCATAACACTAGCCAGGAGAGCAGGCTCAGTGCAGTGGGTACTAGCCAGTGGGTGCTCGCGCCCCTGGCCCCGCCCCAACTCTGCCCCCACCCCAACTCCACCCCTGGCCCCACCCCTTCCCCAAATCTTGCCCCACCTCCTCCCCCCGGGAAAAATTGGTGGGTGCTGAGCTTGGAGCTGAGCTGAGCTTAATAAAACTCCACATGGGAACTACACTGGACAAAACATCCAAATAAGCAATTTTACATAATTGTGGAAATATTTCCATATTTAGAGCCATGGCTTCCAACAATGGATGGTTTTGCTTCCCTTTTGATTCATGATTATCAGCACTGCCCAAGCCCAGATACCAGCACAGTACTGGGAAAATACCAATTTCCAGAACAATGCCAAGGAATAAACAGCTCCTATGATTTTTGTTAAACCAATATGTAAGATGAAGTTCTTTATTTCTATTGCTGTATGATTGCACAAACCCCTGCATAAACTATTTCACTACAGATCACTAACTATTTTGTTCTAGCTGCTGGTAACACTGTTAGGTATTTAGAACTGGGGGAGCGGAGTGTGTGTGTTTTATGTCAAAAGCAAAGAGTTTAAGAAATTAATTTGGCACTTTTTTGGAGTTCAGCGATTAACATCACTCCCGAAGCAAATATTCTTGCTAATGAGCATCACAGAACAGAATGTTTACAAGATCAAGAGCAGAGTTTGAGAAGCTTAAGCCAAACTGCCAAAGACACTATGCAAGCCTATTAGTCAACTTGTGTACTCAAAACTGCACCTAGGGCTTGGTAACTACTCCCTCAGCTTGTGATTGTGGGGATACTGAAATTAGGGGTTGTTTCTATGAAGGAAGACTGCATTCTAAAAGACAATATTTTAGCACCCCCAATGAACATATCTACAAATATTATTACTGTGCAGGTGTATGTTTTAAATAGAATGGGTAACATTTCCTCCTGATCTGTAGATGCCTAAATACCTGGTTGTCTTTAGTGATGTAAACAGCATCCATCATTATTTGTGCCTGCAAAATTGCAAGCACCAAACCAAAATCCAGGGTAAGGCCAGGCTGAAATGTGTCCCAGTGGGTGCACAGCTGTGACGTCTGCCGTCCTGGGGACTGGGGCGGTGTGCACACTTACTTATTATTTGCATAGCATTGACATGCCACAAAGAAAGAAACAGCTGTTGCCCTGAAGACCTCACAAGCCCAAAAGAGAAAACCATGTGAAGGGTGCAGGAAGGGGATCCCCCAAACCAAATAGAAAATACCGCAGTCAAATGTACATTCCCTTTTCATTCTGATTAACTACCTGAAGGTCAGCGATCCAGCAGGCTCCAGGGGGCATCCCCCAGCGCTCCCCTCTCCGCCTGGCTGATGGCTTGTAGGTGTCCCTGGAGAAGTGGGTGTTGGGGAGGGTGGGGGAGCAGCTGGGGAAGGGGGTTCCCCGGGTCAGGGGGGTTGTGAGAAGCAGACGAGCAGATGGGGGGGCCAGTCCTGCCCACAGGGTGAGGGTGGCACAGCAGCATGACAAGCGAACCCTGCAGGGTACTCCCAGCTCCCCTCCCACAGAGACCCTGGCCCCTCCCAACTCTGCAGGGCCCCCCGGGGGTGGGGCCCCTAGCTCCCCAGCTCTGCCCGGCCCAAACGTTCTGTGACCATCAGGGGAGCGCAGAGCAGCCCCTTGCCCGCAGCAGCACCCCAGGCTCAGGCGGCAGCGCAGCTCCCGGGCGCCCCGGCCCTACTGACGCAGAAGACGAAGTTGAAGGCAAAGAGCAGGAACTTGCAGTCCATGGCGGGCTCGGGCTCCGGCTCCGCGCCCTGACTCGCCGTCAGCTCCCAGGGCACGGGGGGAGGCAGGTGCAGCGAGAGGCGGGGGCATGGCCCGGCAGGCACTGCCTGCCCACCTCTTAGCTGTTCTGCAAGGGAGGGCGGGGGGCAGCACAGTGGGGTGGCGCCTTACCATACCCCTCCCCCGAGGCACCGCCCCGCTGCGCTTCCCCCCACCCTTGCAGAACAGCTGAGAGGCGGGCAGGCAGGCAGCGCTAAAAAAAGCGCCTTCTGCCTTTGGCAGGAGGCGCCTCCGGTGGCCAGGAACCCAGAACCGGAACCCGGAAGGTAAGTTGGGCGTGGGTTGGGGGGCCGGCGGGAAGCTGCAGGTGGGTGCTGAGCACCCACCAATTTTTCCCCGTGGGTGCTCCAGCCCCGGAGCACCCACGGAGTTGGCGCCTATAATTCTGGCTGCAGTAGGTTACTGTCCCCTCAGTGCAGCAGAGGAGTACAGGAGAAAATGTGCCTCGGTGTGTGTCACTGAGGCACAATAACTTCTGAGGCTACTTCTGCTGGAGGCAGCTAATGCTCAGGGCTCTAACTAAAAGCACAAACTAGACCTATGCTTTGAATTTCAGGCTTCAATTTGTATTTCCCAGTTGCATGGTGAACAAATGATGTTATTTGGTAGCAGAAAGTAACACAGTCTAGGGGGAGCAGAATCTGCCAAAGAAGAGGATGCTCTTGGTTTTGTTGTGCCTGATGAAGAAGAGGAAAGGGTGATCTGCCGTAAATCTTACGGGATTTACAGATGATCTCACTACTACAACGACTGCACCAGCAGCTGCAGCTTCAGTGCCCTCTTCATTGACCTCAACAAAGGACTTGTGAAAAACTTGTGACAAAAACAGATCATTATCCTCAGACATCCCTGTGAAGTCAGCTTGGCTCTGACTGAAGGCGTCTTTCATCCCCAGACTGCTCCAAGTGGACTTGAGGTTATAGCTCTCTTCCAGCTTGATCCTGGGCAGAAACAACTCCACTTCAGTCATGTTCATCATTTCTGGTTTGGTTTGGAGTAATTTCTCATAGGTCAATTCCCTCTATAGCTACAGTGAGTTAAGAAAGAGAGGGAGTTAGACAATTAAAGAGCAAAAAGGAAATCATGAGTAAATGAAAAAAAGCTCATCATAAAGGCGTGAAACACATACATTGCTACCCCCATGGCTATTTCCATCATTATAGGATGTGCTACATGCAAATAGGGTTTGATCCTGCAAGGTTCTAAGTGATGTATGCTCCCATTGATCTAAATGGGAGGTGACCTTACATACAAGATTGGGTCCATAGAGCAGTTCCTTGTTTTTTTCTATTTAAACGTACACTGTAATGTTCCCCTCTTATGTACATATAGAGCTGCTGTTAATGTTAATAGAACATCTGCATGTGACTGCAAGGAAGATTTGATGCTCTGAGGGAATTGGTGTCATCACTGAGGGATTATAAAGAGGAACAAATTAGGGGATTTAGAAGGTGAGCGATAGAGGCCTCTGTTTCTCTTAAAAAGCAGCGGACCTTGTCTAACAAGCTTTCCTTAGTTCAGCAGCCAGGGATTCCTTGCTGAGGAGCGACAGCTAGTTCACCTGCAGGAAATGCTGGCACAGGAACTTTTGAGATATCTTCAGGGAGAACATCCACCCCTATCTCTGACCCACTCCCAAAATGATGAGAGGAAAGAGGCTTGTTCTTAGAGCTGTCTGAGGAGCAGAACACCTCAGGCAGCTCCTCCCTCTGGTCTAATGAACCAAGGCAGATTTATCAGAATGCACCGGCTGGTTTGCTGGGAAAATAGGGGTCTCAACACCCCCCCACCCACCCATCTTTCCAGTGCTACATGCACCTGTCCATTCTCCTATCTTCCCACAAGCACTTTCCAAATCTTCTCTAGACTCAATATATTGTCACATACCCCACTCCCACCTTAACTTCCACATCATGCTTTCCCTCTTTATCTCAACACATCATACCCTTCACAACTGCACATATGCCTGTAGGATATGACTGTAGCTATCCAGTCTCTGAGATCAGAGTTCAGGTTTTGCACTGCAATGTGAGTTAGAGGAATTGTGTGTGTGTGTTGTCCATCTGTACATGTGTGAGGTGGAAGGGAGTTCCTTGGGGAGGTGGAGAGTCAGTGCCATGTAGATCAGATAAACTTATGGTCAAAGCCTAGATTGATTAATCTTGTCCCATATCAGCATCTTTTCTTAAACCCTGTAAGTATATAATACTTGTACTCTGTTTTCTAAAAACTGAAATCTAAGCTTTTTTTTTTTTAAGCTAAACTTATGATGAAAATGTGCAGTACCTATTTTACTGCATGACACGGATGTTATCATTTAATCTGCCCTGTTGGGCAGGGTTTAACTACTTCTGAATAAGTTTCAAAAGAAACCTAAATATGTCTAATACCAATATTTACATTACTGCAGATTCTTGTGAGAGACAAGAAATTACTTGCCTCATTGGCTGGGTTCTGGGTCTGTTTGTTAGGCAATAAATACATTTAGAAATATAAAACAGCTGTGCTTCCTTTTGGCCTACATCCTCCACTCTTACCGTCCAATAGATTTCACCACCCATGTTTACCCCACCTCCCCATCAGTATCCAGAACTTTCTGTTGTGAAGTTTGCCCAGAATGTTGACAAACCGTGTATTTGTTTGGCAATAAAGTTTAGAAATAAAATCAGATTACAGCTCTTTTTCCTTCTATCCTACATTCTACTCTCCAAGCATCTATCCTACTTAGGTAGGCACCTCTCTGCATCTTTAGGTGCCTAAATACCTTTACTAATCTGGCCCTCAGGCCTTGGACTCTTCAGGTTCCGTGGCCGTCAACAGGGTTCATTATGGAGTATCAAAAGAAATGGATTCTTTTGTTATGAGAAGACTAACAAGAGAATAACAGAATAAAAATCTTTTTCTTCCCCCTCAGGGGAACAACAATTTAGTGTTTGGCCCACTTATTTGCTGTGTTGTACCATCTGACAGCAGGAACTGTCACCTGAAGAGATTTATCCTTATTTATCTAATCTAAGATTGTAAGGGACAGATTTTCAGTTCCTCTGTTGGTTACACTGAGTGCAGTGTTTGAATTGCAGATACAGCAGGGGAATGCTTGTGATTTAATTAAAACAGCTCTGACACCCTGAGGATTTAGAGCTGGGGCAGGCAAACCTTTTGGCCTGAGGGCCGCGTCGGGATTCGGAAATTGTATGGAGGGCCGGTTAGGGGAGGGGGTCGTGGCCCGGCCCCCACCTCCTATCCGCCCCGCGCCCCCAGGACTCCTGCCCCATCCACCCTCCCAACCCCCCTGTTCCCTGACGGCCCCTCCGGGACCCCTGCCCCATCCACATCCCCTCGCTCCCTGTCCCCTGACCTCCCCTGGAGCCCCCTCCCCTGACTGCCCCCTGCTGCCCCATCCAACCCCTGCTCTCATTCCTGATGGCCCCCTGGAACTCCTGCCCCATCCAACCACCTCTTCTCCGTGTCCCCTCACTGCCCCCAGAACCCCTGCCCCTGTCTGCCCCATCCACCCTCCCACCCGCTCCCTGTCCCCTGACCGCCCATGGAGCCCCCTCCCCTGACTGCTCCCTGATGCCCCATCCAACCCCTCCTCTCATTCCTGATGGTCCCCAGGACCCCTGACCTGTCCAACCACCCCTTCTCCCTGTCCCCTGACTTCCCCCGGAATCCCTGTCCCTGACTGTCGCCCACTGCCCCATCCAACCCCTCCTCCTCCTTCCTGACTGCCCCCTGGGACACCTGCCCCCATTCAACCCCCCTGTTCCCCTCCCTCTGACCGCCCCAAACCCTATCCACATGTTCGCCCCCTGACCACCACCTCGAATTCCCCTGGCCTCTATCCATCCCACCGCACTCCCTGCCCCCTTACCGCGCTGCCTGGAACACTGATGGCTGGCGGCACTACAGCCATGCTGCCCGGCTGGAGCTTGGCCACACCGCCACCACTGTGCAGCACAGAGCACCAGGTCAAGGCAGGCTCTGCTGCTGCGCTGCCCCAGGAGCTCCCAGCCCCACCGCCCAGAGCGTGCTGAGGCTGCAGGGGAGAGGGGAACAGCAGGGGAGTGGCCGGAGGTAGCCTCCCGGGCCTGGAGCTCGGGCCGGGCAGGAGGGTCCCGTGGGCTGTAGTTTGCCCACCTCTGACTTACAGACTGGCAGGCTTTTGAAAATGGAGGGATTGAGGTCTCTCTCCAGCTTTTCTCTCTTCCAGTCCACTAGCATATATGACATTTCATGGCCTAGTCACATACCTTGTTCATTCTGAAAGGTTGTTCCTTTGTAAATCCATCCTTAAATTTCTTTGCCCAGTTTCCTTTGAAGTACAGGGCATTGACTAGGCCCAGCTTGGTGAGTGAATCAACAAAGTTGACAGGCAACAGCACCTGGATTTTACCTTTAGGAAATAGTGAGACAGTCATATATTTGTGCAGCTTTTATGCTTGGAGTAAATGTCAGATTCGAGTTTTGGAGAATATATGTAAGAAAAATGTACTATTTGATACCATACTTGTAAGGCAACTTCCTGTCTTAAGAGATGAAATATCCTCAAACATACTGGGTTGGACTTTGTGGTACCCTTCAGAGACTTTGCCCTACTCAGGCTGCCTCTCGCTAGTAATAACGCCGATTGATAGCCTTAATCTACATTCCTCCCATGGCCAGAGAGAGAAGACTGAAGTCGACATTAGAGGTGACTTAGGTCGGCATAAAGGACCCGGTAGTGTAGACACATACATTAACAGGTCAACTTAAGGTAGCTTCCATCGACCTAACTCTGTAGTGTAGACCAGGTCTCAGAATTTATCACACTAGATGCAGAACCTCACGCTGGTGCTGAAACATCTTTACCATTTCTAGTTTTGGAGGAGAAAAGGCCTACAAACCCCTCTGAGGAATTTCAGCAGAGTGTGCCCTTTCTGTCAGACTGTTTCATGACACTATTTATAACAGAAAATGAACCCCCTGAACATACTGCATGGAATCCCGTCAAAATGAAACACATTTTGCTATGTAGATATTTGTATGAGGCCCAACACTGTGGTATCTTATTGCCTTCAAACACATAAAGGTTAAATTGTTATCATAAATATTTGTGCAAATGGAAAGCAGTAGTCATTAGTGTTTTCCCTTGTGGTGCAGGTAGTGTTATAACTGAAAGGAGATGTCATTTTCAATTTGGTGTCACTGAACTTTCAAATGTAGTTATCTGCCTGCCTTCAACTGGGGCACTGAGGCAGCAGCCATTTATGTTTCAGTTCAAATGCAGAATGCAACAGAATGAATCAACGTTTTCTCTCTCCCTCATAAACAATTTAGGGTGGGAAAATACGTGATGTCTCTCTGTGAATGGTACAAGAACAGTGCTGAGGTCACCTTCAGTCTGGCGTTCAACACTGGAATTGATCTCTCTTCTGACTTATTCTGCTCCCATGAAATCAACAGCTCATGGCTCTGTGTGGTAATATTTTTTGATCGATTGTAAGTATTCCTTCAAGGCAAGAGAGAGACAAGTCTTACATATTATTTGGCAATATATATGAGCCAACTACTACCAACTAGAAAAGAAAGTTCATGTTATTATACAGTTTACAAGGATCATAAAGTTATATCTTCAGAGAAGCAAGATATTTTTAGGTATATATGTTATCAATCATTTACTCATCTATGATTGTTTGTGTTTAGATACAGTCCAGTCCAGAAAAGCAAATACAAATAACTTGATATGAGTATCTCCAAAGACTCAGTGGGAAATAAATCTTAAAGTATAATAAACTATTTTGCAGATTTTTAGTGGGTTGGTTAATTTCAGAGTTAAGTGTCTGAAACCCTTCATGGATGTTCTTGAGTTCTCCAGATTGGCCTTGAAAGAAGGAAGAAATATTCTCGTTATTTATCTGCGATTTCTAGGGAAAGCGATTGAGAACTTCTAATATCATATATTGCACATGGCTCCACTGGTGACAGTTGCATGTAATATTCTATACAGTTACTCAAGTAATTTGTGTGGACTGTGTGTTGTTATGAATGAGGGGCATCAAACCTTTCAGTAAAATCTCCAGACAATGGACACACCATACACACTGTGTGAGCAAGAGGGAGCTCCATAATGGACTGAAACATAAAGTCACCTATAGAGATTATTAAAGAACAAAGCATACGCACAGTAACAGTGATAGTACAGTGTCTGCACAATGCATGGAGACTTAGCTATATGATGCCCATTAGCATTTATGAAAGTCACACAACCCAAAAGTCCCATATATCACACTGACAGTTTGCCCCCAAATGTGTAGAACTAGCGATTCCAATATTGGTTGATATTATTAGTTTGAAAATGGTTTGTATTGTTGCACATGAAGCAGGTAAAATTAACACAACATGAGGTGAAGTGAGTTATTTAAAGGAAGTTAAGCAGGGAGTCAGTAATTTTGGGCATAGTTTTGCAAGGTGCTTATTACCTATGAGAGTTAAGAATATATGAATATAAGAACAGCCACACTGGATCAGACCAATGATACATCTAGCCCAGTCTCCTGTCTTCTGACAGTGACCAGTGCCAGATGCTTCAGGAGGAATGAACAGAATTTATCAGGTGATTCATCCCCTGTCATTCAGTCCCAGTTTCTGGCAGTGAGAGGTTTAGGGAAACCCAGAGCATGGGGTCACATCCCTTACCACCTTGGCTAATAGCCATTGATGGACCTATCCTCGGCAAGGGAGAGACCACTTTGAAGTCACTAGCTCAGCATCTCTGGCCTCCTAGGTGGATTTTATGGTACTAATTTCTGTTATCTTGATAGACCAGAGGGGGCTCGTGGGACCCTCCTGCCCGGCCCCTGAGCTCCTGGCCCCGGAGGCTACCTCCGGCCCCTCCCCTGCTGTTCCCCCTCCCCCACAACAGCCTCAGCACGCCGCGCCACCGGCACAATGTTCTGGGCGGCGGGGCTGGGAGCTCCTGCGGCAGCGCAGCAGCAAAGCCCGGCTTGACCCAGTGCTCTGTGCTGCGCAGTGGCTGCAGCATGGCCTGGCTTCAGCCCGGCGGTGCGGCTGTAGCGCCACCAGCCACCTGGGGCATGGATGGGGCAGGGACCGGGGAGGGGGGCAGTCAAGAAAGAGAGGGATGGTTGGATAGGGCAGTCAGGGGCAAGGGTTCTGGGGGCAGCCAGGGGACAGGGAGAAGGGGTAGTTGGATGCGGCAGGGGTCCCGGGGGGCCATCAGGAATGAGACGAGGGTTGGATGGGGCGGCAGGGGGCAGTCAGGGACGGAGGTTCCAGGGGGTCAGTGGACAGAGAGCGGGGGTGTGTGTGTGGATGGGGCAGGAATCCCGGGGGCGGGATGGGGCAGATAGGAAGTGGGGGCCGGGCCACGATCCCCTCCCCTAACCAGCCCTCCATACAATTTCCGAAATCCGATGCGGCCCTCAGGCCAAAAAGTTTGCCCACCCCTGTGCTTGACTGATGACAAGGCAGAGGCTGCTGTGAGCTCACTGGCTCAGACCATCTAGCTTGATAGACTTTTGTTAAAGTACAGACCTCAGAGGTCAGTGGCTCAGCAACATATTTAAAGGAATTCTGAGATTTGCACCTACAGACTGTATAGTTACTGCAATTGCTTGTGCAAATGTTGTAATTATACACAAAAATGGATATTTAGACATCTACCCACTTGCATGTGTAATCACAGAGGTTTTCTAATGTAAACATTGTACCAATTACATTTGTTGCTGGCTAATTCACAAAGTCTTTTAACAATACAAAAATAGTTGATTATTAATGTTAACTATTGTGACAGACCCAGACAAGTGGGGTACAGAAGTCTGATAGAAGGCAAATATACTGGCCATTGGATGAATAGTTTTCTGTTCCCTGAGTGACCACAGCAGGGGCTGCACTAGAACAAGCAGGAACTTTCTGGAACCAATTTAAGGCAGGCAGGCTAATTAGGACACCTGGAGCCAATTAAGAAGAACCTGCTAGAATCAATTAAGACAGGCAGGCTAATCAGGGCACCTGGGTTTAAAAAGGAGCTCCCTTCAGTTTGTGGTGTTGCGTGCGAGGAGCTGGGAGCAAGAGGCACACAAGGAGTTGAGAGGGAGAAGAGTTGAAGGACTGAGGAGTACAAGCATCAGCAGACCATCAAGAGGAAGGTCCTGCAGTAAGCATAAAGAAGGTGTTGGGCAGAGGCTGTGGGGAAGTAGCCCAGGGAGTTGTAGCTGTCACGCAGCTGTTACAGGAAACCCTATAGACAACTGCAATCCACAGGGCCCTGGGCTGGAACCCGGAGTAGAGGGCGGGCCCGGGTTCCCCCCAAACCTCCCAACTCCTGATCAGACACAGGAGGAATTTGACTGTGGGTTCTACCAGAGGGGAAGATCTCTGAGGCGATCAAAATCCGCCAATAAGCGCAGGACTCACCAAGGTAGAGGAGGAACTTTGTCACACTATATAGAGAGACTCTGCTGCAAAATTCAACTATACGCACAGAGATAGCCCATTATCAACCCCACAGGCAAAAGCCTGCGTGAACTGATAGACTTTACATTCTCCCATGAAGATCAATGGACGTGGGCTGTGTTGAAAAGGTGAAAATTCATGACTCTGAGTCAAAAAAGCTATTTGCACCAGAGGAGAAATCTACCCATCTGCAGCACAACCCATAGTCTTGTGGGTTTTTCCCTTTCCCTTCAGCTCACCAGACAAAATAGACTGCATTAAAAAGTCAGTGTTTGCAACAGTTACCATACAGTAGTCTCTGAATAGGGTGACCAGATGTCCCGACTTTATAGGGACAGTCCTGATATTCGGGGCTTTTTCTTATATAGGTGCCTATTACCCCCCACACTCTGTCCCGATTTTTCGTACTTGCTATATGGGCACCCTACCATAGTATTTACCTATGCGTAAATAGGCTATATTGGTGCATGGAAATTGATGAGAAATGTTGACATTTTAATGGCTATTACTGTATTTCTGTATTTAATTAGGTGTGAGGTTTCTGTGTATTGTGAAAATGGACATTTTCTTATCTTAAAAGTTAAATAATTTAAACCGCTCAACACCTAGAAATCCACAACAATCTCCCTAGGGATCTCAATCCAGTCTGGGTAATGCAGTTATACAGCAATTCCGTTTGTTATGTTTGAAGAAAATTATAAGATGTAGGCAAGAGGAAATGCCTTGAGGCAACATCCATGCTAATAGCTTGAAGTAAGGTGGGATTTGTAAAATGTTCCCTGGAACTGGTGGAAAGTTGATTCTGTTTTCTATAAAGATGACTGGATTTGGAAATAAAAGCCTGATCTTCACATTATATGGAAACATTTTTTTGTTGCAGAAGCCAACTGCCTCTTCCATATATTTTTTCAGCTTTGAAAACAGATCTTTATTTGCTTTTTCAAAGCTGGAGATAGGTGAATGTGTGAGGCTGCAATATAGAACAGAAAATGGGTTTAAAAGGTGACATGCACTTTTAAATTTCTGTGCATTCTGGAGTATCTTCTGTGATCAAAAGTCAGATATTTAATTATATGAATATATTTATCCTAAAATTAAACGTTAAAAATTATTTGCCACGTTTACTTTGAATCTGGTGTATGTTTCTAAGCTTTCATTAAAACATTCTTGCTTCCTGTCAATGTTGTTCTCTCTCTCAAATATTGTTGACTAAAAAAGAAGAGGAAGGAAGTTGCCTTGAATCTTCTAACCTTGGCCATCATTAGTGGTGTTTCTAAAGAAAACATCTTGTTTTCCATTTCTGTATAAGCTCTGCTATACTTCATCAAACAGTTACAGACCGACACATCAGGCTGCCTAAGACTTTTAGCTAAAAGGAATAAAATGTGCAAAATCCATCTTTCCTTTTGAGATTTTGAAACTGAAAAATGGCATTTCACTCGCTCATGGTACATTTTCTTCAGACTCCTTACTCACTTCTTCAGAAGCTTTTCTAGGAATTCTTGAGGAAGTGGGAGGAATTGAAAAATGGTCAAGCCACGGTTTCCTTTAATACTCTCAGGCTCAACTGTTCAGCTCAGTGACGAATTGTGAAAATGGCCTCACTGTTCACCATTTCCTAGCAGGTTCCAACTCGATGCTAAAGAGTTGGGATCTGTACAGTTAATGTACTCAAGGAACCCAAGAGGTGTTGGTAAATAACCATGTTTTTTTGTACTTTTGCTGAAGCCAACAAAAACATTTTCTCAAGCCAGGAAGAGTACTGAACACTAGCTAACCATGGGATGTATTGCCTTTGTTAATTTCACTGTGACTTTGGAGTTAGAATAAAGAGAAAGGAGCTGTCTGGCTAGGAAACCTCCCACTCTGACATTGTGACCCTAGACCAGTGGTGGGCAACCTGCGGCTCGTCAGGGTAATCCACTGGCGGGCCACAAGACAGTTTGTTTACATTGACCATCCACAGGCACGGTTGCCCGCAACTCCCAATGGCTGCGGTTCGCCATTTCTGGCCAATGGGAGCTGCAGGAAGCGTTTTGAGGAAACGTTGTGAGATGTTTGAAGAGGTTCAGGAGAACTTTATACCTTTCTTCGAAAGGTGATTATCTGGCAATGAACAACTACTGCAGAATTTCGGTCCAAATGAAGATTTAATAGAAGGAAACATGTTTTAATGCGGGAGGATATGTTGTATGTATCTCACTTGTTACTACTTGACACTGCTTTCAGACTACAAGCAAACCTGTGCAGATGATGTACCATAAGGGCGAGTATAAAATAGCTACAATAGAGGAGCATCACAGTCAGATGCTTGAACTCCAATACAAGGGTGATGACCTGAGTATGTATATACTGCTGCCAAAAGACTACACGGGTCTAACAGAGGTAAAGTTACCTATGATGAGATAGTGATCTTATAACCAGAAATTGAGCATGGACAGACAGTACAGGACAAAATTACCTTTCCTATTCCTTGTTGCAGAGTATGCAGCATGTTGAATAGTAAATCTGAAAGCAGGCTGCTTATGTTCCTGTGTCTACTGAATTTTCAGAAAATAAACAATTAGCCAGCCTTTCTATTCTCAGAGTAGGGCACAGTGACAATGTAATTAATACCTAATTGCCACATTTTTTGTATTATCAACCTTTCTAAAGAGTTAATAGCCACACAGACTAGTCTCAAATGAATAAATACTAAATGCAAACAATTTAGGTAAGACATCGGCAGATCCTCATAGTCTGTCTGCCACATACTGCTGCCAGACTTAATATCTGATCCAGCTCCCTATTCCCTAACCTTTCTCCCATACAACTCAGTTGCAAAACACCCACTGACTTCACTGGTGCAGCATCAAGTCCTTTAGCTTTAACAGTAGAGGTCTGAGCACTGAAGTTAGAAGTTCCACCATTGACTCCCACTGGTGACCCAGCGTTGTGGTCATTATATTTACATTAAAACAAAGAAAAGAAAACAAGATTCTATAATCAACACTGGACAAACTTATTTGGAAATCGTTAGGATACAGCTAATGAAGATAAAAGCCCTACGGCAGAGCGGCTAAAATGTGAACAGTACACGTTCAGGCTTAGGCTGGAGCCCAAGCTCTAGGCCCCTGGGAGGGTGAAGGGTCCCAGAGGTTGTGCTCCAGCTTAGGTCCACACGGCAATTTTTCAGCCATGAAGCCGGAGTCAGCTGACACGGGCCAGCTGTGGGGTTTTTATTCCTTTGCAGACATACTCTTAGTGTACGTCATGCTACTGACCCCAGTAGTATTGTAAGAATCATGCCGGATGTGGCTACCACACTGTGAATGAAAAATCATTTTTCCAATTTCTCACACAGTTGCGTGTCTTGTTGATTTTGATGCATAACCACAAGTTTCTGATTCCCATGTATCTTTCTACCTGTAGCTGGAAAAGGAACTTACCTATGAGAAATTAACAACTTGGATCAGCCCCGACCATTTGAAAGAAGATGAAGTGGAGGCTGATTAAACAGTTACTTTTTGACTACAGCAACCCGCTAAACTTTACGTTGCTGTTGATGTACGGAAGTAATTATATGAGTAATAGTCACAAAGCTGAAGATAAACCTGGGTAACAATAATGTACTGTATAAAACGGCGCTCCAGGCGGGGCAAAGGGACAGCGGGCTAGAGGCGCTCCGAGCAGGGAAGCGGAAGAGTGGGCTGGCGGTGCTCCGAGCAGCGCAGCGGGACAGCAGGCTCGCGGTGTTCCGGCCGGCGCTCCGGCAAGCCCGCTGTTCTGCCCCCGCGGCCACATCGCTATACTGGGTCTAAGGATGAATGTGCTAAATCTATATTCTACTGTCTGTGCCAAGTAGATGAGACTTGAATCCACCTTATTAGAGACACGGAGCTAGATTCTAGCCCTGCTTTAGCCCCTTTATGTTGCTCTAGAGGAGTCCATGCGTTGTAAAGGGAGCAGAGCAGCTCCCCGGGGAATTTCCCCAGGCATTGTAAAACGGGTGAAAAGACTCCAATACCACTGCCTGCACAGCCAAAGGGTGTGACAAGGTGTGAATGTGAGCTGGAGGGGGGGTGTCCAGACCAGCCCAAATTCTGGAAAACATAAAGATGGCTTAATGCCATTGTTGCTCCCCTCCCGAGCCTGTGCCCTCTGTGCTGCAGCTCCTGAGACAAACAGCACAGAATATTGCCCCAGGTTCTATTCCGAGTTCTGACAGGCGTGATTATATGCATCCTCTTCATTCTCCTGTATGTAGAATTGGGGAATGATTCTTGTCTGCCTCCTAAGATATTGGCGTGAGGCGTTGCTCCATTATAAAGAATGTCAAGTGCACAGGATTGTTAACACCAGCCAGTGGGAGAACTGAGATAAGAAGTAGTGGTCTCTTTGGCTAGTTCGATGCGCATGGCAGCATGTAGAATATAGACACTGCCTTCCCTCCCAATAAATAGCAATACAAATAGTGAGGCACTGCTTAGTTGAGTAGAGTAAAGACATGTCAGAACCTTCTATACCCTACATAGCTCTCTACATGCCCGAACTGTGCTTTCCCTCCTCGACACTGCTATTTTTAGCAGTGTAGTGTCCTGGATGTGAGAGACTCAAGTTTAAATCCCTCCTCTGTTTGAAGTGGTACAGGGATCTGAACACAGGACTCTGCAGTGGGGCTCTTTGAAACTCTGCTGTTGAAGAGGGTCCACCTTTTAATAAAATAATTAAGTAGTCATTGGGCCAAAAAGAGTTATGAGATGATGCTTATGGCATTTACATGGCAGGGAATAGACCTGGGGTCAAATCCCTGTTCTAAGGATTATTTAATTATTTTATGAAAAATGGAACAGCCTCAGAAACAGAGATTCAGAGAACCTCCCCCCAGCCCATTGGCTCTAGACACTCACCTTGGGTTGGTAGTGGGGGACCTAAATTCAAATCCCTCCTCCGGGCTTCAGGCAGAGGATGGATTTGAATCTAGCTATGCAAAATCCTGGTTGAGTTCTCTTACCAGAGGGTTATTGGGTAAAAAGGAGTGCCGGTCCTTCTCTTTGCAAGAAAGAATATACTTGGCTTAATTGAGGAGAGGATTCACACCAGTGGGTCCCAAGCTGAGGGAGGCACCTAATTCTGTTGGCAGGATGGTGCTTAGGCCACTCCCCTCTTCTCAGTATTTCCTACTGGCTAGTTTAGGCAGCACTCTGCTTAGCATGCTGGGTTTTGTTGGCATACAGTGATGGAGAGACCCTCTCTCTTGCATACAATAATTAAACCAAACTTAACCCCTTTCCACGCCCCGTTTGATTAAGCAAATGAGCAATGGCATGAAAGTCCACTGTCATTCTCATTGTGGAAATCTGCAATACAAAGCTGCGATGCTGGTCAGTTAACTGGGATCTGTAGCGAGATTTGTTGTAATTCAGCAGGGAAAATGTTTGTTCGCACACACAGGTGGAGCTGAAAAAAAAAAGGATTTTCTGTGCCATGCATGTAACTTGTTCACAAAACTGGGTGTGTGTGTGTGTGTGGGGGGGGGGACATTCAGGGGTGTGTGTACACCCTCGCTGGGGTGTTCTAGGGAATTACCTGGGAGGGAGCTGGGAGTGCCCGGCAGAGTGTTGCAAGTCCCCAATCCCGCTCCCCCAGCCGGAGCGCCTGGGTGGTGGGGGAGCACGGCGATCCCCTGGGCCCGCTCCCCCAGACAGATCACCGGGTGGAGTGTGTCAAGCCCCCAATCCCGCTACCACGGCCGGAGCTTGAGGGCCACATGAAGACGTACCGCGAGCCACTTAGTTTGCCCACCCCCAATCTAGTCAGACCTCTGGTATTATACAGGCTGCAGAACTGCCCAAAATAATTCCTAGAACATAGCTTTGAGGAAAACATTCAATCTTGATTTAAAAATGGTCAATGATCCATCATGATCCCTCGGTATATTGTTCCAATGGTTAATTCCTCTCATCATTAAAAAATTATGTTTTATTTCCCATCTGAATTTGTCTAGCTTCAACTTCCATCCACTGAATCACGTTATACCTTTGTCTGATAGACTGAAGAATCCATTATTAAATATTTGCTCCCCATGTAGATACTCCTAGACTGTAACCAAGTCACTCCTTAACATTCTCTTTGTTGAAGCGACAAAGGGTCCTGTGGCACCTTATAGACTAACAGAGGTATTGGAGCATAAGCTTTCGTGGGTGAATACCCACTTCATCGGATGCATCCGATGAAGTGGGTATTCACCCACGAAAGCTTATGCTCCAATACCTCTGTTAGTCTATAAGGTGCCACAGGACCCTTTGTCGCTTCTACAGATCCAGACTAACACGGCTACCCCTCTGATTCTCTTTGTTAAATTACATAGACTAAGCTCCTTAAGTCTATCACTATAAGGCATGTTTTCTAATCCGCTCATCATTCTTGTGGCTCTTTTCTGAACCTTCTCCAATTTATCAACATCCTCCTTGAATTGTGGACACCAGAACTGGACACGGCATTTCAGCAGAGGTTGCACCAGTGCCAAACACAGAGACAAAATAACCTCTCTACTCCTACTTGAGATTGTCCTGTTTATGGATTCCAAGATGACATTAACTCCTTTGGCCACAGAATCATACTGGGAGCTCATGTTCCAGCTGATTATACATCATGACCCCAAATCTTTTTCAGAGCCACTGCTTCCCAGGATAGAGTGCCCCATCCTCGAAGTATGGTGTACATTCTTTGTTCCTAGATGTATAGATTCACATTTAGCCATATTAAAACACATTTTGTTTTCTTGCACCCAATTCACCAAGCGATCCAGATCGCTTCGAATCTGTGACCTGTTCTCTTCATTATTTACCACTCCCCCATTTTTGTGTCATCTGCAGACTTTATCAGTGATGATTTTATGTTTTCTTCCACATCATTGATAAAAATGTTAAATAGCATAGGGCCAAAAATTGATTATTGTGAGACCCCACTGGAAACACCTGCTCGATGACAATTCCCCATTTACAGTTACATTTTGAGACCTGTCAGTTAGCCAGTTTTTAATCCCTTTAATGTGTCCCATATTATTTGTATATAATTCTAGTTTTTTAATCAAAATGTTGTGCAGTACCAAGTCAAATGCCTTACAGAAGTATCAGTATATTATTACATCAACACTATCACCTTTATTGACCAAACTTGTAATCCTATAACAAAAAAGATAAAGTTAGTTTGACAGGATCTATTTTCCATAAATCCTTGTTGATTTGCATTAATTACATTTCCCTTCTTTAGTTCTTTATTCCTCAAGTCCTATATTAGCAGCTCCATTATCTTGTCTGGGATCGATGTCAGGCTGATAGGTCTATAATTACTCAGGTCGTCCCATTTATCCTTTTTAAAAATTGGCGCAATATTAGCTTTCTTCCAGCCTTCTGTAACTTCCCCAGTGCTCCAAGGCTTGTTGCACATTAATGGTACGGTAAGCTCATCAGCCAGATCTTGTATAGCTCTTCTTTGCAAGTTATCTGGACCTGCTGATTTAAAAATGTCTAACTTTAGAAGCTTCTGTTTAAAATCTTCCACAGATACTAGGGGAATGGAAAGACTGTCATCACTATATGATGAGACTGTATCATCTGTTTTTCTCCAAATACAGAAGAAATATTTATTGACCACCTCTACCTTTTCTGTATTGTTATTGATAATTCTACCATTTCCATCTAGTAATGAAGCAATATCATTGTCAGGATTCTTTTTTTCCTAATGTATTAAAAAAACTCCTTCTTATTGTCCTTAACTCTGCTGACTGGAGATTTCTTCTTGTGTCTCTTGGCTTCCCATATCAATTTTCTACAATGCCAAACTTCTCGTTTGTATATACTCATTATCAACTTCCCCTTTCTTCCATTTGATATAACCTAAGCTGCCATTCATTTTTATTTCTGAGATCAGTACCTCTTTTTCTAATAAAGAATTCCCCCGTGTTGGCTGCAACACTTTTTGAGTTAGGAAATTGTCATCTATTATGCTCAGAAATTCCAAGGATGTTTTAGTTCTGGCAGCAGGAGACCTCCAGCATATAACACTAAAGTTGAAGTCCTCCGTGATCATGCAGCTTTTTTCCTACATCACTGGTGAGATGGAGTTCGCAAAAGAACTATCAATAGATTAGATTTATTTTTTTCTCTTAATGATTTAAATGGGATATTGAAATGCTTAGTAATTTAAGGTATTAACTTCTCCTGTCAAGTACAAGATTGTTTAGACTGTGTATTGCTAGAAAGGAGACAACCGCTAACCTTGGTAAACAAAGATAAAAAGTGGGATTGTATTTGGATTTAGGATTCTTTAATATTCATAAATTGCTTGCTTCAAGACCATTCCATAATTGGCTTCTTTTAAGTAATTTAATTAAGCTTTCTTCAATGTCATAGGACTTAGTTGACATTACTCACCTTTTCCCATTTATACACTGTCTAGGTAGTCCAAGATCAATCAAACAGGATTCACCTACCCTTAAATGAAATTCCTTTGCCCATTTATAAACTGTTTTAGTTATCTGTGATTCTAGTGATGATATTACTACTGATTCTGGAAATAATATACTTTGGTCTTAACTTACCTAGAGAATAGCATCCTGACCAAGGTAGACCCACTCTTAAAGTATAAGCTGTTGAAAGCTCTCCACAGAGAGACATATGGAAGAGATTGTAACTGACATTTATTGTTTATTTTGTGTTTGGTCCCCCCCCCCTTTTTTTTATTATAATGTCATAGTTAATAATTGTGGCTACTTTGTTTTTAATGGTTGTGTGTCCTGTGGCATGGAAAGGACCCCAATGCAACTTAAAAAGTGGGAGTCACATCCCTGAATTAACAGTAAGAAAGGCAATGATTAAACCTTAGTCTACCATTTCTTGTTTTGCTGCACTACAAATTTTTAGTAATTTGGGGGATATCATTACTTGGGGCTCCAACTTAAACACCCCTTCCTACCCCACACATCCATTTCTATGTCTGCAAATAAATGGGGATGCAATTATTTGTTGGTATAAATGAAGGCATATAGATGTCTAAGCACCTCATCTGCATGTACAATAAGTTAATTAGATGTCTACATTTTCTCATTTGTGACTGTAAATAACTGCACATGAAAACCTGTACATGCACTTATTTGCAGGTAGAAACTGTGAGCACAAACTCTTTATTTAAAAAATAAAAAAGCATCCTATTTTCTTGATGTGGTATATCAACACTATAGTAACTGTCAAATTTCAGCTTTAAATGAAAATAGTTGTTGGGTTCTTCTATAGTACCTGCTGTTCTGAACCAAAGTTGTTGATTTTTTTAACTCAGAGAGAACCTCCGAGTGTGATATAAATTATGCTCAGAACAGCTAATCAATCAAACTATTGCATTAGGAGTAAGATTAATGGAATAGCTGAATTTGCACTTATGGAAAGATTATTGTCTTCTACAATGTGTATGTACAACAACTAGCACTATGGGATCCCAATCCTGATGGGGACTTTGGGGCACTACTTGTATATAAATAAAAATAATCTTAACACTTTTTCTTTGGGAATCTAATATGCAGTCACCATTTATTTATTGATGATGACGTTAGTTCCGAGATGCTATGTTATCTAGTGTACTTTCCAAATGGCCATTTTCATCTCCACCATTCCAAAAAAATTGTTGGAGTCTGAATTACATTAAATCACTGTAGTACCCTATAAAGCAATTAAGGAACATGTACACTTTAAATATCTGCATTTCACTATACTTCTTAAATAATAAGTCCAAGCAGATAAAAAAGGCAAACATTACCCATGTTAACAGGTCCTTTTATTTTGTCTAGTCCATCCCTTTTTCAAAAGAAGTGGATGAGAAAATGGGCAGCAAGTCCCTAGGTAGTCATGACACCTAGATTGATATATTCTCCTGAATGTAATGCAGATCCATGGATCTAGCTAATACATTTTTCATGCAAGAGAGAGGGTCTCTCCATCACTGTATGCCAATAAAGCCTTATCTTATTCATGCCCAGTGATACACAAAAGAGGATGGAATCCCTTGCTATATTTATTTTGACATTGAACTAAGCACTGTGACCCTGACCTTGGCGGTCTGCGCCAATCTGCTAGTGCAAAGTGGACCCACAGCCAATGGAGACTACCACAAAATAAGGGACTCAATGCAGAAGGATCCACAAGTGGCATACAGCAGCCATAATGGCTTTTATGCCATATCTCTTCTTCCCTGTGGTTAGCATACAGCATGTGGCCTGGGAAAAAGAGGGCTAAATACACAGTGTTGCAACACCTAATTTGTAAGTGACCCGCAGTCCAGTGGAATCCACAGCCCTGAGTGAGGCACCCAGGCTCCCTATAAAATGCATGGGGAGACTAAGTCCCTAAGATTGGGATTCACAAAAACCAGCATGCTAAGCAGAGTGCTGCCTAAACTAGCCAGTAGGAATTACTGAGAAGAGGGGAGTGGCCTAAGCACCATCCTGCCAACAGAATTAGGTGCCTCCCTCAGCTTGGGACCCACTGGTATGAATCCTCTCCTCAATTAAGCCAAGTCTGTTCTTTCTTGCAAAGAGAAGGACCGGCACTCCTTTTTACCCAATAACCCTCTGGTAAGAGAACTCAACCAGGATTTTGCATAGCTAGATTCAAATCCATCCTCTGCCTGAAGCCCGGAGGAGGGATTTGAATTTAGGTCCCCCACTACCAACCCAAGGTGAGTGTCTAGAGCCAATGGGCTGGGGGGAGGTTCTCTGAATCTCTGTTTCTGAGGCTGTTCCATTTTTCATAAAATAATTAAATAATCCTTAGAACAGGGATTTGACCCCAGGTCTATTCCCTGCCATGTAAATGCCATAAGCATCATCTCATAACTCTTTTTGGCCCAATGACTACTTAATTATTTTATTAAAAGGTGGACCCTCTTCAACAGCAGAGTTTCAAAGAGCCCCACTGCAGAGTCCTGTGTTCAGATCCCTGTACCACTTCAAACAGAGGAGGGATTTAAACTTGAGTCTCTCACATCCAGGACACTACACTGCTAAAAATAGCAGTGTCGAGGAGGGAAAGCACAGTTCGGGCATGTAGAGAGCTATGTAGGGTATAGAAGGTTCTGACATGTCTTTACTCTACTCAGCTAAGCAGTGCCTCACTATTTGCATTGCTATTTATTGGGAGGGAATGCAGTGTCTATATTCTACATGCTGCCATACACGTCGACATAGCCAAAGAGACCACTACTTCTTATCTTATATGTCTACACTACGAGAGTAGTTTGATTTTTCTTAAACCGAACTTGTGAAACCGATATTACAAAGTCGAGCGTGTGAATCCACACCAAGGACATTAATTTGAGTTTGAGAGTCCACACTAACGGGGCAAGTGTCGACATTGCAAGCGGTGCACTGTGGGTAGCTATCCCACAGTTCCCGCAGTCCCCGCTGCCCATTGGAATTCTGGGTATAGCCCCCAATGCCTGCTGGGGCAAAAAATGTGTCGAGGGTGGTTTTGGGTAAATGTCATCATTCAACCCTCACTCCCGCCATTCCCCCTCACTCCCGCCCTCCCTCCGTGAAAGCGCCGGCGGGCAATCAGTTCGCGCCCTTTTCTGGTGATTGACAGCGCGGATGCCACAGGACCGCAAGCATGGAGCCCTCTGCGATCATCACTGCTGTTCTGTCCGTTGTCAACACCTTATCGTCCACTTTTTCCAGAGGCAGATGCTGATAAATAGGGAGAGGAGGCAACGGAAGCGCCGTGAGGACATTAACTCTGAGAGGGGCACAGACCTCTCACAAAGCACGGGACCCCGGTCCCTGGACATCATGGTGGCAATGGGTCATGTTGATCCTGTGGAACGGCGATTCTGGACAAGGGAAACAAGCACTGACTGGTGGGACCGCATAGTGCTGCAGGTCTGGGATGAATCCCAGTGGCTGCGAAACTTTCGGATGCATAAGGGCACTTTCCTGGAACTTCGTGAGTTGCTGTCCCCTGCCCTGAAGCGCCAGGACACCCGGATGCGAGCAGCCCTGACTATCCAGAAGCGAGTGGCCATAGCCCTCTGGAAGCTTGCTATGCCTGACAGCGAATCAATTTGGAGTGGGCAAATCTACCATGGGGGTTGCTGTGATGCAAGTAGCCAATGCTATCGTTGACCTGCTGCTCTCAAAGGTAGTGACCCTGGGAAACGTGCAGGTGATCATAGATGGCTTCGCTGAGATGGGATTCCCAAACTGCGGTGGGCTATTGATGGAACTCACATCCCTATCCTGGGACCGGACCACCAGGGCAGCCAGTACATTAACCGAAAGGGCTACTTTTCTATGGTGCTGCAAGCATTGGTGGACCATAAAGGATGTTTTACCAACATCAACGTCGGATGGCCGGGCAAGGTTCATGACACTCGCGTTTTCAGGAACTCTGGTCTGTTTAGATGGCTGCAGGAAGGTATTTACTTCCCGGACCACAAAAGAACTGTTGGGGATGTGGAGATGCCTATAGTGATCCTCGGGGACCCAGCCTACCTGCTAATGCCCTGGCTCATGAAGCCGTACACAGGCACCCTGGACAGTGAAAAGGAGCTCTTCAACTACCGGCTGAGCAAGTGCAGAATGGTGGTGGAGTGTGCTTTTGGATGTCTCAAAGGGAGATGGAGAAGCTTATTGACTCACTCTGATCTCAGCCAAACCAATATCCCCATTGTGATTGCAGCTTGCTGTGTGCTCCACAATCTCTGTGAGAGCAAGGGGGAGACGTTTATGGCGGGGTGGGAAGTTGAGGCAAATCGCCTGGCTGCTGATTACGCGCAGCCAGACACCCGGGCAATTAGAAGAGCCCAGCGGGATGTGCTGCACATCCAGGAAGCTTTGAAAGCTAGCTTCCACAGTGAGCAGGGTAACCTGTGACTATTACCTTTCTGTAAGCAGAACCTGAACCTGCCTATATTTCTTTACCCAGTTAATGTTGCCTATCCTCTCCAATTTCCAAAACCCTTCCCCCCCTTCATACACTGCTTTAAATAGAAAATAAAGGAAACATTGTTCATTAAAACCGTCTTCTTTATTAAGGATTTCTCAGTAAAGGGTTGAAACTGGGACACATACTGCGGTTGGGGAGCGGGTGGAGTGATGGAAAGGACGCTTCCAAATTCGGGGACTGACAGGCTCCTGCTCCTAGAGCAGTCCGCAGTGGTGGACTGCTTGTTTCAACGGAGCCTGCCACCCCTCCTTTTTGCAACTCTGTGATGGGGGGCCTGTGTGACTTTGTGTCCGAGGATGGCGGTTACAGATCCCCTGCTGCGTGGCTCTGTCATGCAGGCTACTGACTGCTGCAAAAGATCTGCAGCAGCCCTCCCCCACCAGAAACTCACAGAGCGCCCCCCATACAGAACATGAAAACCACCTCCCAGAATGACCATGGTGCCTAGTGAATGCAATGTGAGTGTGAGGTTCTGGTGAACCTGTCCCCCTGTCTCTACCCTGGTACAGGCGCCTATCGTCTCCAATTACAAACCCCCTTCACCCCCCCCCCCCAAACACACCATCCTTTAAAAGGAAATCAAGGAAACAGCACTTTACAGAACAGCATTTTTTATTAAGGACAGCAGAGTTATGGGATGAAACTTGTATGGGGGCTAGGGTGGGGTGCGGTTGGAGGAAAGGAAAGGACCCATCAGATCTTTGGGAATGAGAGCCTTCTGCTACTGGAGCAGTCCACAGGGGTGGAGTGATTATTTCCACGGCCCCTGCTGCCCCTCGTTCTCTTGACTTTGGGTGAGGGGGGGATTGGACTTTGCTGTGGGGGAGGGCGGTTAGCGATCAAATAGAGCGGGCCTCTTTCCTCCTGCCTCCGGTCCTACAGAACATCTACAAGGCGCCAGAGCATGTCCGTTTGCTCCCTCATTAGTCCAAGCAGCGTTTGAGTCACCTGCTGGTCTTCCTGCCGCCACCTGTCCTCATGAGCTTCAGCCCTCTGCTCCCGTTCGCTGGATGCTCGCTCGGACCGCGAGATGTCCTCTCTCCGCTGTGCCGCCTCATTTCGGGAACAGACCATCAATTCCAAGAACATGTCGTCCCGAGTTCTTTTTTTGCGCCGCCTGATCTGCACAAGCCTCTGGGATGGGGATGCACGGGTAGTGCGGGAGACACTCGCAGCTGTGCGATGGGAGAAAGGGAGTGAATTCCTCAGAAAGATACATTTTCCCGAAAAATGCCTATACTCTTTCCCTGGGAAAAAGATCATGCACACTACCTATCACATGTGCACTCAGTACAAGGTCAAATATTCTGTCTTTATATTGAGTGCCTGGGTTCTTGGTGTAGAGATCACACAAGTGGGGCTGGACACTGGAATTTGGCTCCCAGGAGACCATCGTAAGCCGTACACTTTGGACTGCTGAGAGCTTACTTCACAGCAGTGCTATACTCCCATGTTTCAAGCACAGTTCCTAGCGGTGGCCAGTTCCTGCTGCCAGCAAAACCGCTCAGCTAGAACGGTTCACCTCCCCGCCCCCACCGCGTGGCTGGTCCCGGGAAATGTCCCTGCATGCTGCCTGTGAACCGCTAAGTTTCAACGGTTCGCCTCCCCGCCCCCACCGCATGGCTGGAAACCGCCGGGTAGAGTTATTTAAAGGAAAAGGCAATCAGTCCCCATACTAAAAAACCCGTAATTCAAACCAGGGCACCATGACTGATATCACTCTGATGAGGATTACGGAGATAGAGAAAGACCGTATGCTGCGTGAATGCCAGCAAACACCGGGGCCGTATGCCGCCATGCTCTGCAAGGCAATGATACCAGAGTACCTGCTGCTAGCCTGGCGCGGAAAAGTTTCCTACCATGGAGGAGACAATAAAGCTGCTCTCCCCGGGAACCTGATGCAAAGGCTTTCACAGTACCTCCAGGAGAGCTTCATGGAGATCTCCGAGGGGGATTTCTCCTCTATACCCATACATATTGACAGACTTTTCGAGTAGTTGCACTGGAAACGACTCAAAACTAAAGCGCCTAGGGCAAACTAAGCAATAAAAACCCATTGCTAACATACCATGCCTATTCTATTCAAAATAAATGTTTAAAACACTGACCTGCTGATCCTTCGCCTGATTCCTGGTCCGGGTTACTGCCTTGGGAAGGTTGGTAGGGGATCTCAGTCAGGGTGATGAAGAGATCCTGGCTGTCGGGGAAATCAGCGTTGAAAGCGCTGTTGACTGCCTCGTCCTCCTCATCTCCTTCGTCATCTTCACCATCCGCGAAAACCTCCGACGACGTGGCCGTAGATAAGACCCCGTCGTCGGAGTCCATGGACACTGGTGGGGTAGTGGTGGCAGCACCACCGAGCATTGCATGCAGTGCCTCGTAGAAACAGCATGTGTGGGGCTGGGATCCGGAGCGTCCGTTTGACTCTTTGATCTTCTGGTACACCTGTCGCAGCTCCTTGATTTTCACGTGGCACTGCGTTGCATCCCGGCTGTATCCTCTCTCCGTCATGGCTTTTGAGATCTTCTCGTAGATCTTCGCATTCTGATTTTTCGATCGCAGAGAGCAGATTGGGATCAAGCCCTGCCCTGCCGGGAGGGGGAGAAGCAGAGCTCTCATCTCAGCACAGCCGGGGATGGATGACCCCCAACATCCCAGCCACTAGGAGCCAGTTCCTGCCTGTCAGCTTTGCTCCCTGCTCTGGGCAAGCTCCACCCAGAAGCAAGGAGTAGCTGGAGCAAGAAGTGGAAACACGCTCAGCCAGGCGGTAATGGCACTTCTGGCTGCTGCCTTGGCTGCCTGCTCCTCTTCTGCCAGGAACTCTGGGATACATCCAGAGGACTTCTGGGACCCGAGTCAAGCACACAGGAAACCAACAGGGCTCCGACCCTAGGTCCCAGCTTAACATGGATCCTGGGCTTAAATTGTTGTGTAGACATAACCTCCGTGTCAACGCTGAGAAATTGAAATATCAGAATAAATAGTAAAAAAATAAATTGGTTCTATGAAATTGGTTCACTTTTTAGTAACCCTAACTAGTTATAAGTAACACAGGCAAGAAAAGTTAACGTTAATTTTTAACTATATTGTTTTCACCTGATCCTTTAAAAGTGACATTTGTTCTCCTTTGCCTTGTTGCAGAATACAACTAAGCCAATGCAGATGATGTTCCAAAGAGGGAAATTTAATTGGACCTACATAAAAACAGTGCACACCCAAGTTGTTGAGCTCCCATATGTCAATAATGACCTTAGCATGCTCATACTGCTACCAGATGACATCAGCGATGACACCACTGGCCTAGAAATGGTAAAGAAATTAATCATATTAATACAGGGAATTCAATTGTTTTTATATCCTAGATGTTTATATGGCTGCTGTTTGATAGTAGGTGACACTACATTCTTGTATTAAGAATGGGTGAAAAGATCTGGCTCAGGAAAAAATAAGGACAGAGCCAAAACATTGTCTAACACTCAGAGAACCTGAGCCTTTTTTGAACGATGACAAGATTTTCATAGACCCAACACTTTTTTTCAGTTCTTGCTGTCATCCAGTCCTAGAAGCAGAAACCCCAAAATCCTGCAAGAAAGGCAGTTCTTTGAGCCCAAGCAAAACCAGAGACTACTAGAATCCTTGACAAAAAGCCAGGAGAGATGGGAACACTTCATACTAAACTCTCTCTACATCTGTAGAGGTTTCCCCAGCACTAATCTGGGACACCAGAGCCTGCAGCACCAATGTAATAAACCTGAAGCCCTTACTCAGTCAAGACTCCCATTAACTTTAACTGGAGTTCTACTGGGAGGTAAGTTTTGCTAGATCAGTTAGAAGAAGAAGGGATGATGGAAATGCCATAACCTTCCTTGTTCTTTTCCAGCTCCCCTCTTGAAGAAATACTAGGTGGCCGGGTTTTCAAATGTATTATCATACGATAAATATTTTACATAAGGACAAATATAACTTAGAACAACTCAGCTAACAAAGTGACTAAGTATATGTGTAATTAATTAACAATCATACTTTTCTGATACATTGCATATGGATATGCTAGAATGCCAAAGATTAAAGACATACAATATGGTTACTATCATGTAAAACAGGACTCTGCTGTTATTACACTACAAATATTCAACACTGAAAATATTCACTATGTGGGGGGTCAGGAAGGAATTTTCCTCCAGGTCAGCATAGCAGAGACCCAGGGGGGTTTCACCTTCCTGTGCAGCGTGGGGCCTGGCTCACTTGCTAGTTTGAACAAGAGTAAATGGTGGATTCTTTGTAATTGAAATCTTTAAAATAATGTTTGAGGATTTCAGTAATTCAGCCAGAGGTTATGGGCCTATTGCAGGAGCAGATGGGTATGATTCTGAGGTCTCCAATGGGCAGGACGTCAGATTAGATGATCATGATCATCCCTTCTGGCTTTAAACACTGAAATCTTCCAGTTACTGCACTAACCTGCTGTAAGAAAACATGCTGCTTTACAGTTGAGAAGACACCTGTAAACTAGCCAGAAGCTTTTCAGTGCTATTCACTATATTTATAAACCATCTGTATAGTTTCTCCATTTAGGATTGTGAAGGACATCAAGGTTAAGGAAGTTTCAATTTCACTGTGTAATTTTTGATTCTTTCTTTTTTAACTAACTGTAGCTAGAAAGAGACTTGACATATGAGACATTATCCAGATGGACCGGCTCAGAAACGATGGAGAAAACTGAAGTGGAGGTGTATCTGCCCAGGATCAAAATGGAAGAGAGTTATGACCTCAAATCTACTTTGAGCCGCACGGGGATGCGAGATACCTTCAGTCAGGACCGAGCTGATTTCAGAGGGATGTCTGAGAAAAACGATCTGGTTTTGTCAAATGTTTTTCACAAGTGCTTTGTGGAGATCAGTGAAGAAGGCACCGAGGCTGCAGCTGCCACTGCAGTTTCTATGACAGCACGAAGTCTCATTTCTGCCATTCAGTTTGCAGCAGATCACCCTTTCCTCTTCTTCATCAGGCACAATAAAACTAAGACCATCCTCTTCTTTGGCAGAGTCTGCTCCCCGTGACCACTCAGATTTCTGTTGCTAAACAGGATCTTGCAGCAGCAGGACTGTACCACAAAGACATTGCCTCAAGTGCCTAAATAGCTTGGCTAATTTTACTTCATTTTCCTGTATTATTGGTCAATCTTTGTAGGTTGGGGAACAACAAATAATGCAAATCACTAAGAAGTTTGCTCTTCTGTTCATGTGGTTAGACGACTTGACAATGATAATATTTAGCTATGACCCTCAAATGCACAATAAAAATGCACTGGTTGCTTTTTCCAATGACTGCAAATTGCACTTTTTCTTAGTACAACCACAAAGCAGAAGCACAAGTTTGATATGGAGAAATACATCTCAGGAATCAAACAATTACCTGTGCAGGCATACAAAGAGTACACAAGCAGGGCCAGATCTTCAGTATGTGCAGATTGGACCACCCCTATCGAAGTCAATGGACCTAGGCCATTTATACCAGATAAGGATGTGGCCCACAGTCTCATAAGTTATGCCAACTTAACATAGGCATGGCTAGCAATGCAATAAAACCATTTGAATGTAAATGTTTTGTAATCGTTGCATTTCTACTGGTATTTTTTCTTGTTTGCAGACTGCTTGCAAGTGTTCTACAAAAAGGAGTAAACAGTGAGATGGCAAAATTTGTGATGATACAAAACTCTCAAGACAGTTAAGTCCCAGGCAGACTGTGAAGAGCTACAAAAGGACCTCTCAAAACTGGGTGACTGGGCAACAAAATGGCAGATGAAATTAAATGTTGATAAATGCAAAGTAATGCACATTAGGAAACATAATCCCAACTATACATATAAAATGATAGGATCTAAATTAGCTATTACTACTCAAGAAAGAGATCTTGGAGTCACCGTGGATAGTTCTCTGAAAACATCCACTCAATGTGCAGCGGTAATAAAAAAAAAGCTAACAGAATATTGGGGATCATTAACAAAGAGATAGATAATAAAACAGAAAATATCATATTGCCTCTATATAAATCCATGGTAGGCCCACATCTTGAATACTGCGTGCAGATGTGGTTGCCTCATCTCAAAAAAGATATATTGGAATTGGAAAAGGGTAACAAAAATTATTAAGAGTATGAGGAGAGATTAATAAGACTGGGACTTTTCAGCTTGGAAAAGGGACGACAAAGGAGGGATATGATAGAGGTCTATAAAATCATAACTGGTGTGGAGAAAGTAAATAAGGAAGTGTTATTTACTCCTCATAACACAAGAACTAGGGGTCACCAAATGAAATTAATAGGCAGCAGTTTTAAAACAAATAAAAGGAAGTATTTCTTCACATAACGCACAGTCAACCTGTGGAACTCTTTGCCAGAGAATGTTGTGAAGGCCAAGAATATAACAGGGTTCAAAAAAGAACTAGATAAATTCATGGAGGATAGGTTCATCAGTTGCTATTAGCAGGGATGGGCAGGAATGGTGTCCCTAGCCTCTGTTTGCCAGAAGCTGGGAATGGACGACAGGGGATGGATCACTTGATGATTACCTTTTCTGTTCATTCTCTCTGGGGCACCTGGCATTGGCCACTGTCTGAAGACAGGATATTGGGCTAGATGGACCTTTGGTCTAACCCAGTATGGCCGTTCTTATGGTTTTATGTTCTGTTTCTTCTGTAGGTAACATACCAATGGGCAAGTGCTGTACAAGAAACAACTGTGTAAAATATAAGAAATAAAATGCATTTCCTTAGAACCATCTGCTTTGTAATAATTTTACTTTCATCTAATATCATACTAGGGACTAATTCTCCACTGCCGTCTTCTAGTTTTATGATGGAGTAGCCTCACTGAAATCAATGGAGTCACACTGGTATAAACTAGGGCAATGGAGAATCAGGCCCTAGATATTTATTTGTAAATATTGTGCAGTAAGTTTACGTAGAACCCATATCTTCATAAATTTTGGTGTTAGAGCTGTTTGTGCAAATTCCCAGCAATCAGTTACAGTGGAATGAAATATTAGAAGCACAGAGCTTTTGGAGTGATTTCCTACCTTTTCTGGGGATGCTCCTAACTCTTTGAATTCAGGGCAGAGATTAAATAAACTGGGTACACTAGCGAACCTCCAGGTATACTGAAAATATTTCCATCTTCCTGCAAGCACTTTGGAAGTCCATGCTTCTAGGAAGCAGCACACACCTTTCTTCTTGGTGCTGCTTCCTGTATAGGAAAAGAACAAACATGAAATGACATTACATAAAGGTTTATTTATTTTATTATACTCACTATGACTGCACAAACATATTCCCTCTAAATACTGTCCTGTTGAATATAACATGATAAAGCTGTGTGCTAAAACCCCAAAGAAGTCGCTTTTATGGTATACATCTGCACAGACACACTTTCAAGAAGAGGGATCCTTCATACAGCTAACAGACTTGGATTTTCAAAATACAAGACCAACCTATGCAGAATGAAGGTACCTGTTTATTTCAGAATTCCTTTTCTGCTATCTTGGAGAGAGGAAACTCTTGGCTGCACATGAGCTATTAATTTTCATGGTGGGTCTCAGCATGAAATAAACAAACAAAAACCCCTTTGATTTAAAAAAAATGTTTCTACACTTCAGCATCCACTGCACTGCGTGCGGATCAGTTTGTGTTTCAAGGGATGTTCTTTAATCCAGCCTTTAAATTAAAAAGGGATACTAGTCCTCATCCTTCAGTACACACAGCACCTACAACTGCCTTGAATTAGAGAGAAACTTCCGACATGGGAATATTTTAGCACTCATTCCAGGCATTCTTTGACAAGCCCATTTTGGGAGTCTTACATCCTCCACTTAAACATCTGGTTTTGGTCACTCCTGAAGACTGAATACCAGGCTCAATTTGATTGTCTGATGTGGCATGGCAGAATCCATATTCCTAATGGTTTTAAATGAGGATGGTGGAGTCACAAGGCCTAATTGATCCCTGCATTACTCCAGTTTTACACTGATATGCCTCATCTGAAATCTATGGAGTTACACTGGTTTAAAACTGGAATAATGCAGTGGACAATCAGGCCACACAGTACACCCATCCAGCAGAAAGACAGACATTTGTGTTGTTTGGTGTAAGTTAAACACTAGCTGTACTTATTTTAAAAAAAAGAGAGTTGCAATGGACAACATCACCAGCCATTCTTACTGTAGGCCACTGGGTGTTATTTTTGCTTATCCTATGTCTAAAATACAATATCTTATAAGATCATTGTATTCATCTTCTAACTCTCTAAGTTTGCTGTTTAAAATACATACAGTGGATCAATAATCAGGTCAAACTTTACAACAAAAATTTCTGAAAAGTGGTCGGGAGGAAGAGTAGGCTTATGTGGGGAAACATATTGGGCACTAGGGGTGGAGGATGTAAGCATAAAAAGATATTGGGCACTAGGGGTGGAGGATGTAAGCATAAAAAGAACGGGAATTGCAATCTCATTTTATTTCTAAACCTATTTATTGCCAAACAAATATATGGTATGTCAACAATCAAGGCAAACATTACAACAGAAAGTTCTGGAAATTGGTGAGGAGGCAGCGTAAGCGTAAGTGGTGAAACATATAGACCTGTAAGAGTGGATGATGCAGGCTGGAAGGAAGTGCAACTGTCCTATATATCTAAACTTATCAATTGCCTAACAAACAAACCCAGAACTTGGCTGAGGACACAAGTAATTCCTTCCTTCTCACTGGACTCTAAGGTAATGTAGATATTTGTGTAGACACAATTAGCCTTCTTTGAAACTTATTCTGAATTAGTTAAACCCTGGGCAGCTTAAATGAGAACATCCATGTCAAGCAGTAAAACAGGGCTTAACATTTTCATCATGAGTTTAGTTTAGATTTCTGTTCTTAGAAAACAGAGTGCAAGTATTATAAATTTGCAGAGTTTTAAGAAAAAAAGCTGATATGGGGCAAGATGAATCAAAGGATGAATTTTGTTAGTTCCTTAAAATCTTGAATTAGATAAATAAGGATAATCTCTGCAGGTGGTAGTTCTTGCTGTTAGATGGTAAAAGACAGCAAATCCGTGGGCCAAAGACTAAATTGTTGTTCCCCTGAGGGGGAAGAAAAAAGATATTTTTAGTTTGCCACCTTCTTGTTTGACTTCTCATGACAAAAGAATCCATGAGTATGTATTTGGAAACTCCATAATGAACAATGTTGACAGTCAGGGAAACCTAAGAGGCCAAGGCCTGAGAGCCAGATGATCAAAGGTATTTAGGCAACTAAAGATGCATTTTGGTGTGTACTGGGATTTTCAAAAGCACCTAAGCAGGTTAGGTGCCAAAGTCCTATTGAAATCACTCTGTAAATAATAATAAAGACCATGCATGATCTGCGTGTCATACAAGTACCTAAGGATCAATTTACAGCAGAGACTATAGGTCAGATATTTTAAGGGAGTGTGGAATTATTGTCAAGTAGATACATGTTCCAATTTCTGAGGAAAGTCAGTTTGCCCCTATACAGAGAAAACAACACAAGACGGAGACTAAGGTAAAATCCTGGGCCCACTGAATTCAACTGGAGTTGTGTGGTTATTGTCAACTGAGCCAGGATTTCACCCAAAATCCCTGAGGGTATCAGATTCTGACAGTGAGTAGCAACTCACCACTTGAGTAGTCCCATTGGAATGAACAGGACTACTCCAGGAGAAAGTCCTATTCAACATCCGTAAGGGTCTTTGAAATCAATTGGACTACTAAAAGAGTAAGGCACTACTCAATTTCAGTCCACATATCAGCATCTGACCCCTAGAATTTTCTTAGTCCTTAATCTGGCCAAAACTTTCACCAACTCCAATGGGAATTTAGACAGTGCAAGTTCTGAATAAAGACAAATTAAGGACTTTTTTCCCCATGATAGTACTGAATTCCATAGTGATGCACGATATGTTAATAGGAAATGAAAAATGTTGTAAGTCCATTTGGCAGATCATTAGCAGAGGAGAACATTAAGATAGGAAATTCACAGGTTCCTGCAAACCAAAGTCAGCAGGAAACCACAACTAAATTGCAGTTGTCTAAAAGAGATACTGTTTTACAGCTATAAATATGGAGGATAGAAGACTATAGCTGGGTTTAAAAAATTAATTAATAAATCCAGTTACAATTACCAGGTGACACACAATATATATGTGGTCAATCAAACGCATGTCATTCGGGAAATCTATGGGTCTTTGGCAGCCCTGTGCTTCCTATAACAGATATCAGGGTAGTAAGGAAGTGCGGGGGACTAAAGAAGAAAACAATAGTTAACCAGTACATTGAGGAAGGGCCCTTCTTTGGCCCCCAAAAACAAAAATCAAGAACCATTACTTCAGGAATCAAAAACAAATGTGAATTCAATGGACCTTCTTAGATGAATAAAGTTATGCATGTTGCCTTTTCACTACCCACACTCTGTTCATTACTCTTGGCTACAGTGGCTCTATGGCAGTGGAGGATCCCTCTGTGGAGAAGGATTCCCAAGGGGGCTAAATCCACCATATTTAGGGCAGCTCTGTGTTGGAGGATCAGTGCAAATATACAGAAAAGGGTGGTGGACTCCAGGAAAAATAAGACACTAGGAGTCAGATTCCTAGTGTCTTATTTTTCCTGGAGTCCACACACATTATAAAAGAATGATAATTACATTTTCTGAATGACCAAAGTTATTCTATGGATTGCATTCTAATTAGTTATTAAAGTTACCTTTAAGCAACCATTTGGCCATAATAAATAATAATTTAGTATATATGATAATGCCATTGGGTGTTACAAATGCTTTATATCCCAAAACTTTGCAAGATACACCATAATCTAGCAAGCTTCAAGCTTCATCTCTGATGACCAGGTAAGCATTTCTTCCATTTAAGTTTAATGTTTTAGTTACTGTTATAATTGGTGAAGGGAAATTGTGTAAATCCTTTTGCTATACTCAATCCATTTTAGATTGATTACAGATTACAGATTAGTCCAGCTGTCCAGAATTTTACATCCCCAGAGGATTGTATGCTAAAGGTGCAAGACTGGGGCTCAGGAGTCTATTCCTGCCTGTGTGACTGTGGACAAGTCACTTTGGCAAAATTTTCAGCTATGGGTTCCTAAAATGAATACTTTAAACCCAGATTTAGGTACCTAAATAAACAGCCTGCTTTTCAGAAGGGCTGATCCCCAGTCCTCACAGATCTTGTTGGTTTAAGGTAAGTTACAATGAATTTATATCAGTGTAAGAGCAAAATTTGGCTTGCGGAATTTACATAAAATGTTGCACTTTTCAAAGCATATCACTTTCCAAAACATATCACATTGCTACATATAATCATCAACTCTTGTGAAATGTGTAATTTACCAGTTATTGATGATTAGGAAAAGAAATTCTCAGCAATTTTATTACTTTTTCCATAACAAAACATTTTGCATTAACAATAACACAAACTTCTCTTCTCAACCTCAGACGACAGTAAATCTGTGCATATTTTTGAAAAGAGTCTGAGATGGAAATGAAATATTTAAGTAAGAAAATCACAGAATCATAGGAATGGAGAACTGGAAGTGACCTGAACAGGTCATTTAGTCCAGTCTCCTGCACCGAGGCAGGACTAAGTATTATTTAGATCATCCCTGACAAGTGTTTGTCTAACCTGTTCTTAAAAACTTCCAGTGATGGGTTGTCAGTCCATGATCTGTTCCACCTTGCATTCTGCTGGGATGCTGGGAGAACCTTTCCCAGATGTGAAGAAGAGCTCTGTGTGGCTCAAAAACCTGTCTCTCTCACCAACAGAAGTTGGTTCAATAATAGAGGATGCCTCACCCATCTTGTCTCCCTTGCAATTAGGAAGTTTTTCCTAATGTGAAATCTAAATCTCACTTGCTGCGATTACTTCTTGTCCTGTCTTCAGTGGCTAAGGAGAACAACTTAGCACTTTCCTCATTATAACAACCTTTTACATACTTGAAGACTGTGATCATATCCCCCTCAGTCATCTCTTCTCCAGACTAAACAACCCAACTTTTTCAATCTTTCCTCACAGGTCATGTTTTCTAGACTTTTAATATTTTTTTTGCTCTTGTCTGGACTTTCTCATTTGTTCACATCTTTCCCAAAGTGTGGTGCCCAGAACTGGACACAGTACTCCAGTTGGGGCATTATCAGTGCTGAGTAGAGTGGAAAAATTATTTCTTATGTCTTGCTTACAAAATGAAAGGTGATGTTGTATAACACAATTTCAGAGGATCAACAGTGGGTTAGAATTTGGAAGGGGAAAGCCACTAGAGCATCCACTTGCATAGTGAAGAATCTGACCTAAGATGAGGGAGACCCACATTCAAGTCCCTGCTCCAATGACTATTTAACTGATATTAAGTGGAAAAGCTTCAGTGGGAGAGACTCACTGCAGACTACCTGATAGCCTAGGCCTCATGGCATTCTCCTGAGCGGTGAGAGATTCAAATTCAACTCACTGTTCCAAATCAGGCAGAGGGGGCAACTGAACCTCAGTTTCCCACATCCCAGGTGTATGCCTTAACCTTTGGGCAGAAGTTATACAGGACATTGCCACCACCTATATACTGGGCAAAAGATAAAGGGGGGCAAGAAGCACACCACCAGACACTTAACAAATCTAACCTGAAATGCTTTTTTGGCCCAAACTCTTTGGTAAATTTGTTTCAAATTCGTGAATAGTTTCAGGTCGACCAAGATTACATTTTTTAGCAGATAAATTATGTGTCAGAAAAACTTCACCCCAGTCTTTTTATCTATTTGTGAAAGTCTTGGAATGCGTACCTGGGAAGAAATCAAGAGTGTCCCTTTTCAGAGTTAATGGAGGCAGATTAGAGTATAATGTTCCTACCAGTCAACTCCAATTGGAAAATGGATTGCAATAAATAGATGTTCACACATCTTACATAGTGTATATTTCTTTTATAATACAATAAGCTGATTCAGTGATACCTTATCGCATATTAATCAAATCATTCTCTGTTATTGTTACCTAGAACCCAGGGGTCAAATTAGGCTCTTGTTTACACCCCTGTATATCTGGATTAACTCCTCCAAAGTTGCTCTAGCTATATCCGAGTGCAAAAGAGAGCCTAATGTGGCCCTGATAACATACAAACAGAAATTGGAGCATCCAATAATCCCTCTCAGGAAGCCCAATTTTGAACTCATACTGCTGTAAATCATGAGTAATTCCCTTGAAGTAAGATGGGAGATGCATCAACGTGTTTCATTGCTCTAAGAAACTGTGTTGGTAAAAGATTTTACTCATTGTAGTGTTGTACATTAGCTGCAGAAGTGGAAGAAAAAGGATAGTCTCAATTTCCTGAGTGGAGAATTGGAGATGAGGCTGTTTTCTTAATGGGAATTTTCTTTTTAAAAGTCTGTATCGCAATGTTCCCAAAACTTATGCCCAGCCCACCTTGAGGCTAGACACGAGTGTATAACTAGCAAGAAAACAACTGAAACCTTCTGATGCAGTAAGAGGTTGAGAAAAGAGACTTTTGAACTCTATTGATTTGGTTTATTTTTTTTCCTCAGCAGCTTTTCATTTTCATAATGATCTCCATCAGTGAAGCAACTACCAAATTTTGCTTTGACTTTTTCAAAGTATTGAACAAAGATTATCCATCTGACAATATCATCTATTCTCCTCTGAGTATCTCATCTGCCCTGGGCATGGTCCTTCTTGGGGCCAGAGGTAATACTGCCACCCAGATGCAAAAGGTAGGCGTCAATAAATCATTTGTTTTATACCTTAATTTTTGTTCAACAATGGCAGACCATTCCCATGTGCAATGTCACCTGAGCTCCCCAAGCCTTTTCTTTTCTTGTAACTGCACAAGTAGCAATTGCCCTAGTTAAGGTCTGAAAGGCACTTCTATATTGAATGGAATTGAACTTTATGGAGTTGAAAGGGTGCCTGGCAGAAACTGCAGGCTGAGAACATAATTGTGAACTAGAAATAACATTTCCAGCCCGACAACAAGAGATTTTCCCTCTCAGGCCCTGATCTTGCAACCATTCCATACATGTATGTCATTACATACATGAGTAGGGCATAATGGTACTTGGGTGTCTTATTGTTTGTGAGACTATGGCCTAGGGTGCAGCTTCACTTACCCTCTGCTGAGGTTGGTCTGTTTTGGCCCATACGGATGTTTGAGCCTCTTGGCCAATAGCTCATCCCCAGGAGAAGAGGTCATCTCAGATAAACCAAGAGAAACATTTCCTCAATATTTGCAATTTGCAGCCCCTTATCTTCATTTTACTCATACCTCCTGGTGACATTCCTGTGCTGTGCATTATATCAAAAGAAAGATATGTAGCCTAACTGGTTATTTCAGAAATGTGTATATCTCAGATGCAGGGTCCTTTTTAGTTGCTTACTATGAACGTGCTGAGCATCAGATTTATTAATGCTGAAGCATCACGAGTTTGGTCGTAGTTATAAAAAATAATTTGAATATCTAGTTTGGCAAAAGTATTAACCTATTTTGGATCCCATGAGACTGTATGAGTCACATTTTTCATTGGAAATGGGTTTGAATTGCTCAAGCTTGGATTGCACAGGAGTTAGTACTAATCAAGAATCATGTGGTATGAGTCTTTGAATACAACTGTCATTACTAGAACTTCCAGATAGATATTTTGCTGTGAAGGCTAGGCATGTGACCCAATACAGTTAGCAACTGTAAAGGGATCTGCACATAAGAGGAATGAATTTTTTTTAAAAAAATGTTCCAATGCTATTACCACAGAAGTAAATGGCAAAACTCCTGTCTGCTTAAATATGGACGAGAGCTAACTCTACATTTGACCAAAAACAAAAAACAAAAAACGGTATTTGTTGGAATTTAACCTAACAAACTCTGAAAGCATTTCCATTGGTTTTGAGATTGTTCCTTAAATTTAAGTTTTGTAAAAAATAAGCTTTTATCCAAGTCCCAGTCCTGAGATAGGATCCACTATTGCAGATCACTGCATGCCTGCAGAACACTACTGAATTGATTATCCTATTGCAGCATTGTGTAAAAAGGTGTAAAAACTGAATATTATGGGAAGAAATAGAAAGTGAGTTCCACAGTCATAGAAATATAGTTCTCCCTTCTAGAGATTTTAAGTAGTATTCACCAAATGGCTTACTGATTTTGATGTCAATGGATGGACTGGGGTATACAGTGATAAAAGTTGAGAACACCTGTCTTTTGAAAGCCTGATGCCCATCTTCAGTAGAAAGGACAGTAGGTAAGACAGACAACTGAATTTTCTTGTGACAGGTTCAGTTTCAAGCATTGTCCTAAGTAAATCAATATAGTGTATGATTGTTGCAATGTTACATTTCCACCTCAGGTTCTTCGCTTCATTGAACTTAGAGAAAATGAAAATCCAGGAACAGGAAGCTCTTCTGAAGCAACAAGAAGTGATGACAATTCAGAGAGCAGTCACAAAGGACCTCTTCCTCCCCAGCTGCCGGTATCTTAGAACAAATGTTGGAGCTAGACAAACTTTGGGGAATTTGAATCTAAATTCAAAATTGGCAGATTAGAATTATAACATAAAAATGGGGCGGGGGGGGAAATGCTATGATCGTAGGTGACAGAAGGTATAGGGAGAAGGATAAAAATGTATACAAGATAGCAAAGAGTAAGGTTTAGCATTTATTGAAAATGCTGTACAATTATATGTTTGATTTGGGGCATTCAGAAGTGATCAGTTCAGTTTGATTTGCTATTTCAGTGAGCTCCTACCATGATCATGAGCACATGTGCATGTATAAATTAGACACACAGAAAGCATTTGCAACTGTACTACCCTGAACATTGTGTAATGCTCCATAAGTAACAAGTGAAAAATCCGGAAAAGAGCCATGGATTACTTAGTCCTTATAATATGGCTTTTGCTCCATAGATCTCCAGACTATCAGGAAGGAGAACAAGTCAGAGAAGGCAAAGCTAATTAAGTTATTGAATCCAAATGGTTTAATAGGAGAACAATTATTTTAAAAAAACCCAGTGTCTCTGTTACTCTCAGCCTTCTTCAGTCAGAAATAAACTACAACAACTTTGTGTTATTTGAAGGTTTCTGATGATCAGTGCGATATACCCGGAGGGATTCATTCCCAGTTTAATGACATCTTCTCAGCAATCAACAAACCTACCACTTCTTACGAGCTGGCTAATGCCAACAGACTGTATGGAGAAAAGACATTCAATTTTCTTCAGGTGAGGTGCACTGGGGTTCACATTAATGGCCTGTGACATTGTAGGACAGATAGATATGAACAACATGGGCTTAGTTCAGTTGAGGTCCCATTTCCTGCTGACTTGGATGTGAGTTGGATCCACTTAGACAAGGGGTGGAGTTGATCCCATGGAGGTACTGAATAGTAGGGCAGAACAGGCAATCATCTTAAAATAAATCATGTGGTTCCAGAATGGAATCTTTAAGATAACTTCAATCTAATGCCTTAGTTACAGGCTCTGCTCATTTCTCCCCTGGTCACAGTGTAATTAGGTGTATTGAACAGCACTGAAAGCAAAATTTCTAAGTGTTTACTGTTACTATTTGTATTATGATAGTGCCTACAGGCCAAGGTCTCACAGGGCTAGACATTGTACAAAAATATAACAAAGAGACAGTGTTATGTAAACCTCACCCTGAAAAGTTGTTTTATACGATACATTATTGTTACCCAGGTTTGTCTTCAGCTTTGTAACTATTACTTATATAATTACTTCCGTACATCAACAGCAAAATAAAGTTTAGAGGGTTGCTATAGTCAAAAAAGTAACTGTTTAATCATGGCACCAGATACTCAGATATATATTCAGAGTTGTATTTGCTTATTTCACTGACAAAAATTAAGATTTTAATGCTTTTTACTCTTGTTAGACCTCTAGAAGCAACACAGTGATGGGAAAGTGAACTAGAATTATTCTGGCTCATGCAAATTCAATAAAATTGCTAACTATGTTCTGGGGTTTCATGCTACATTTTTAACCAATTCATTTCACATTATTTACAAGGCCACACCATTTCATGATGTGAAATTTCATAGGCCCAAAAACTGTTCACAAATCAGCTTTCAAAATTTGCTTCTAGTTTTAAATTTTATGTGGAAATACCATTGCAACAGTAGCGCAGCCAGGTCCGGAGCGCAGGGGGAGCGGCGCTATAAAAAGGCGTCTCCCCCTGTACTCACCCGGCGGCACTCCAGGTCTTCGGCGGCACTTTGGTGGCTCACTCCGGGTCTTCGGTGGTACCCGCCGCCGAAATGCTGCCGAACTGAGTGCAAGAAGCGGCGCTTAAAAAGAAGCGGCGCCTTTTTTAGTGCTGCTTAAAAAAGGCACTGCTTCTGCCACTTCTGCTCAAGGGGAAGCGGCCGCTCCCCCTGCCCCCCCCCCGGCTACGCTACTTCATTGCAATCATCCTTAGTTATTTTGGCTGGTGGGAAAAAGAAACATTACAGGACAGAGCTATAAAACAGTCATGAATTATATATAAATATACAGTCACGGACACACTAGGTTAGAGAGGGACAGAAGTGGCCAGACAATATATATAGGTTTCTAGTTCCAGGATAAATTCAGGGTTCTACCTGTAGAACTAACAGAAAGACCTGTAGTGGGTCCTGTTCCACCAGTTTCTCCTGTTCTGCAGTCCACCCAGAATGGAAAGTAAACTTGAGAGACCTAAGGATTGGTTGCTGCAAGAGGAGGCAGCATCTATCAGATCTTTCCACTGAATGGGAGTAGGAAGTGGCCTATGTGAAAATGGTCCCCCAGTCCTTTAGGGCATCAGCAGCCAGTTAAGGACCACAAGAGGACCTGTGAGAACCAGACATTCTGGTTATTCAAGAGTGACCTAGGTCCATCTTCCATTGTGTAACCAGAACCTGATGTTCTGTAAATGCCTGCTAAAGTGGCTAGGTTGCCAGGGGGATCGTGTTTATTGCATCTAAAAATCAGAGAGTAAATCAGCCTTACATAACAAGATCACATGCAAAAGCAAACACCAGCCTCACCACAGCAGTAGTGAGAAGTCTGGTGAGTAGTCATTATTATTTGTGATGAGTAGTAAAACCTAGGGGCTCCAACCAGGGTCAGGGCCCTGTTCTGCTAGAATGTTATAGAAACATAGTAAAAGACAGTCCCTGCCCCAAAACTTACAAAATAAATAGACAGGACAGACACAGGGGTAGTTCACAGATGGGAAACTTAGACACAAAGATTAAATGACTCTCTCAAGGGTATACAATGAGTTTGTGGCAGAGTCAGTCAGCTGGCGGAACTTCAAAAAGGTTCAGTGTTTGACTGTTTTATGTAAACTGTCCAAACCTATGTGGCCCTGTATCTACGCTCTACCCAACTGATCTAGTTCATTCTGCTAGTCCCCACACTGACTCTAGCATGTACAAACACATTTTTGAATATTTTGTATATTTTTTGCAGTGTTGCAGAACTAAAAAACAGGAACATTTTATTTTATTCAGGAGACAGCCGAAAAAGAGACCTGTTTTCTGATGTATTGTTCTGACATTCTCTCTTATTGTGCAGCAATACCTATCCTGCATACAAAAGTCATACCAGGCTGAATTGAAACCAGTTGATTTTCTGAATGCTGCAGAGGAAACCAGAAAGCAGATAAATTTGTGGGTTGAAACCTTTACAAAGGGTAAGGACAAGTCAGCCATTGGCTGCTATTTCTTCCTATTTAATAAAAAATAATGAGGTAAATTGTACATGGTGCTTAAAAACCTGTAGGAAAAAAATATGTTGTCATAATTGGAGCACGCCCAGTATGGAGCTACAGTGGCATCTCTCAACAATTTGACTACCTCTGTGACCTGAAGATGCATCATTAATTCCCACGGAGAAAACATATTTGAGAACAGAGTAGCCAATAGGCTCTGGACCTAGTACAACACCCATTGAAATCAACAGGAATTCTTCTGACAACTTCAGTAGGCACTTGATGAAACCATCTGTGTGGTTGACCGCATGGAGTTTAAAGAATTATCCAATCAGATGCAAGAGATATTGGGGAAAGAAGGGGGGACCTTCAAAAAGTTTATGATTTATGAACTCCTATAGAGATAATGTAAATGATAACGCCCTATTTAAAAGTTGACCTGGATCCAAGACTAGTTAGCAGAAAAAGAATGAAATGGTCATTTTGGGAGATGACGTCTGTTCTCCATTGTTCACTTGAGGCACATCAGTGTGTCAGTGTGGGGAAGCTACAAAGATGCTGCTTGTGTTGCACTTGTTCTGTGAATAGATAGAAGACTTAGGCCTGTCAGTCTGACATCTTTCATGTGTGTCAAGTGTCATGTGTATATTTTTACACCCAGTTCAGTAGCGTAGCCAGGTCTTGAGCACAGGGGGAGCGGCGCTTTAAAAAGGCGCCTCCCTGCTCCCCCTGTACTCACCCAGCGGCGCTTTAAAAGGCCCGGGGCTCCAGCCGCTGCGGAGCCCCGGGCCCTTTAAAGCGCTGCTGCCAGAGCTGTGGCAGCGGGGCTCCGGCGGCGCTTTAAAAGGCCCATGGTTCCCCGCTGTGGCAGGAGCCGCGGGCCTTTTAAACCGCCCCCCCAGCCCGGCTCCGGCAGCGGGGCTGGGCGGGGGCTCTTTAAAAGGCCCGTGGCTCCCCGCAGCGGCAGGAGCCGCAGGCCTTTTAAAGCGCCACCCCAGTGAGGCTCGGGCGGTGCCTTAGCACCGCTTTTCCTCACAGGGGGAGCAGCCGCTCCCCCTGTTCCCCCCCTGGCGATGCTACTGACCCAGATACATACATACACTGTATATCAATGTTATTACAAAAGATAAATGGAACTAGAGTTACTGAACTGTCAAAACAAAATAATTTGCCTCCATTTTTTTAAGGTAAAATCAAGGATTTCTTTGCCGAACACACTCTTTCTGAAGCTACTAAGTTAGTCCTTGTGAATGCTATCTATTTCAAAGGGCAATGGAAAGTGGAATTTAAGAAGAAAAACACCAAAGAAAAACCTTTTCACATTAACAAGGTAGATTACAGAAATGCACATATCACATCATTGCTCCTATTGTTTTACGTGGTTGGCAGACAATGGGGAGCTAACGTGATGTGGCCTCTTCAATTAGGGCTCCTTTATGGTCTAGGGACCAGCCCTGGGGGTGGAGAGGAAGCTGTCTCCCAAAGCTTGTGCTAGGAGAGTGCATCATGTCTGCCACAGGTACAATTCCTCACAAAACCACCTGGGGCACAGGGCATGTCAGTGGATAAGAAGCTGAAGCATCTGCCCTTCTCTGTGGCCTGTCAGCTCTTCATTCAGGAGTGGAAGTGCTCAGGACAAAGCCCTGCTTTCTCCCCTTCTCCTTTGGGGTTGTGGGTGCAGTTAGGTTCACTACCCCTGTAAAGATTTGTACTCATGTGAGCAAAGACTGACTGGCCCCTGAGCAGAGGCCTAGCATAAGGGTGCTTCTTGTACCTTCCCCCACTACACTCCTAAGTTGGAGCTAGGTGTGACCAGATGTCCCGATTTTATAGGGACATTCCCGATTTTGGGGTCTTTTTCTTGTATAGGCTCCTATTACCCCCCACCCCGTGTCCCGATTTTTAACATTTGCTGTCTGGTCACCCTAGTTGGAGCAGTCCACAGTCTGGCCTCTAATCATTTTCTTCATAGACCCTTAACTGGTTTGCTCTGTATTCAGACCTACAATGAGTTGTTCTGCTGCCACATTTACAATGACTGCCACCAAAGAGATCCATCTGTGTTCAGTTTCCACATCCTGTCACCGGATTGATCTCCCTCCTCATTAAGGATGAATATTGAAAGTGGGATTTTTTAGGTGACATTCTGTAAATTGTCCATATGCTACTCCCCCCCCCCCCCGCCCCCGCATCTTGTGTGGGCAATGAATGTAGAGTAGCCAGCTTCGTATTGCTTCAGTTCAGTTTCACCTTCTGTTGGTCACACGTTAGTATAATGTAGCAAAAATAGGTTGGCAACACTGCAGGGAAACATTTGCTTAGCTAAAGGAAAATTGTTCCTAGTGGAACTTGTTTCCATGAAATTGTTTTGTGGATGTCTATTGCTTTTAGGTTTTGTAAATTTCTGGGTCAATTTGACCTGAGAACATGCTTTTAAAAGGAAATTTAAATTAAAGAAAAGGTGAAAAACCTATAGTTTTAATATCCTTAGCATGGTTCTCAAGTTGGACAACCAAACCGTGAGGAACACAATATCAGTGGCAACTTCTGAAAGTGTTGGTCCAAAGAAATAGCATTAACTCTTCTAAACCTTCTATTCTTTTTGGGGTGGGTGTGCCTGAGTGCAGGCACAGGGAGATGATAAATGGCATCTCAGCTTTAATGGGGCAGGGGAGAAGCAACATGGTGGAATTCTGGATCATGGGAATGAGCTTTATGAGGTTTCACAGTCTCCCTCCCCCCGATACCTCCCTGACCCCTTTACCTTGAGTCCAAGGGAGAGGTGAAACTGTTGTGAGATATTTGAAGAGGTTCAAGAGAACTTTATACCTTTCTTCGGAAGGTAATTATCTGGCAATGAACAACTACTGCAGCATTTGGGTCCAAATGAAGATTTAATACAAGGAAAAATGTTTTAATGCGGGAGGATATGTAGTATGTATCTCACTTGTTACTACTTGTCACTGCTTTCAGACTACAAGCAAACCTGTGCAGATGATGTACCATAAGGACGAGTATAAAATAGCTACAATAGAGGAGCATCACAGTCAGGTGCTTGAACTCCCATACAAGGGTGATGACCTGAGTATGTATATACTGCTGCCAAAAGACTACACGGGTCTAACACAGGTAAAGTTACCTATGATGAGATAGTAATCTTATAACCAGAATATGAGCATGGACAAACAGTACAGGACAAAATTACCTTTCCTCTTCCTTGTAGCAGAGTATGCAGCATGTTGAATAGTAAATCTGAAGGCAGGCTGCTTATGTTCCTGTGTCTACTGAATTTTCAGAAAATATACAATTAGACGGCCTTTCTATTCTCAGAGTAGGGCACAGTGACAATGTAATTAATACCTAATTGCTACATTTTTTGTATTATCAACCTTTCTAAAGAGTTAATAGCCACACAGACTAGTCTAAAATGAATAAATACTAAATGCAAACAATATAGGTAACACATCGGCAGATCCACAGAGGCTGTCTGCCACATATTGCTGCCAGACTTAACATCTGATCCAGCTCCCTAACCCTTCTCCCATACAATTCAATTGCAAAACACCCACTGACTTCACTGGTGCAGCATCAAGCCCTTTAGCTTTAACGGTAGAGGTCTGAGCACTGAAGTTAGAAGTTCCACCATTGACTCCCACTGGTGACCCAGCATTGTGGTCATTATATTTACATTAAAAAAAAGAAAACAAGATTATATAATCAACACTGGACAAATACTTATTTGGAAATCTTTAGGGTACAGCTACATGGAGATAAAAGCCCTGGGGCTGAGGGGCTCAAAATTGTACACGTTCAGGCTTAGGCTGTACACGTGTACACATTGAGGCTTAGGCTGGAGCCCGAGCGCTAGGCCCCTGGGAGGGTGGAGGGTCCCAGAGGTTGGGCTCCAGCCTGTGTCCAAATGTCCACACAGCAATTTTTCAGCCATGCAGCCCGAGTCAGCTGACACGGGTCAGCTGTGGGGTTTTTATTCCTTTGTATACAGACTCTTAGTGTACGTCATGCTACTGACCCCAGTAGTATTGTAAGAATCATGCCGGATGTGGTTACCACCGTGTGAATGAAAAATCATTTTCCCCACCTTCTCACACAGTTCCATGCCTTGTTGATTTTGATGCATAACCACAAGTTTCTGATTCCCATGTATCTTTCTACCTGTAGCTGGAAAAGGAACTTACCTATGAGAAATTAACAACTTGGATCAGCCCCGACCATCTGAAAAAAGATGAAGTGGAGGTTTATCTTCCTCAGTTCAAAATTGAGACAAGTGCTAAACTCAACAAATATTTAAAAGCTTTAGGAATGACCGATGTGTTTCACGCAGAAGTATCAGATTTATCTGGAATGGCAAAAACAGGTGACCTGTCTGTGAGTCAGGTTGTCCATAAGGCTTATATAGAGGTCAATGAAGAGGGCACTGTGGCAGCAGCTGTAACTGGAGTTGGCATAAGTACAACCTCACTAAGAATACCTGTACAGTTTGTGGCTGATCACCCTTTCCTCTTCTTTATCAGACACCAAAAAACCAAATGCATTCTCTTCTATGGTAGAGTCTCTTCCCCTTAAAGGAAAATCTCTAATTAACCCGCGAGATCCTGTGCCATGGAATTATAGTACAGAAAATACAACAGAAATGTTATTCTCTTCATTTTCTCTTTTCCTTGCACTGTATCTAGCTAGCGAGTCTGTAGTTATGGGTGAAAATGCACACTACACTCATGGCAAGACTGTGATACTAGCACTACAGTTCTACCTTGTCTGCTATTTCCCTCCCCCGCAAACTTGCTTCTGGTTCCTACTTAAAGAATGTCCCACTCTTTCAGCACATGAGGAAGGGCACCTCTGCTAAGTCCCAAATCACTAGGAATCTCCTTGAACTAAAGCTTTGATAACTAGTAGTGAAATAAAGAACTATGAATTTTATTAATCATCCTGAACTGAAGGGGTATCAACACAAGCATTGACCAAACTCTTGCAGTGGAGAACCTGGCCCCGAGTTGTAGCAATGTAACAGGTGAATAATCAGGCTCATTGTTTTCACAGTTATTGTTATTGGCCTTCTGCCACCTTTACTACTCCTGGAGGAATTCTGTGCCAAAAAATTATAAAATCTGTGAACAATATTTTAAAATTCTGCAAAATTCTTCTTTTTTATTTGTGAAAATAACACAAAATAATCATGCTAGTTTCAATTATTTTGGTAATTAATTTCAAAATATCTGTCAGCAAGTATGTCTGTAACAATATGACAAAAAATATTCAGGAAATTTACATGTAAATTGAGTGTTGTCTCATTCACAATGGGTCTCCTATCACCAGTCTGAACTGAATGCAAATGAAGGATGTGAATACTTCAGAAAGGAACTAATAGGAAGAAAACAGCAGAGAGGGAGAACCTTATCTTGAGGTGCACCTCAATGGTTCTACTATATTTGGGGGGCAAAGAAGACACCCAGGCATCCCTCAGCTAGGAAGCAAATGGACAGCAGATTTGCTTCATGAAAGTGGGATCTTGGCCAGGCTGGGCTGAAAACACTGGAGAGAACTTGGGTGAGATAAGTTTCTTTAGCAGCAGGTCAACCTGTTAGTTAAGTTTACCTAGTCTATAGAAAGAGCGTTATTTTGCTCCATATGTAACCACTTGATTCCAATATTCTTACTCACTATTACTTGACTCTCTAAGCTTTGATAATAAACATATTATTGTTTTCACTATAAAGAAATCTAAGTGCTGTGGTATGAAGTAAAGGAATGATCATGAGTTGAATCTTACAAACTGGTGTGTACTGTTTCTTTGAGAACGGCAGACCCAGTAATTCTATGAGTGTTCAGTGGATCAGTGACCGGACACTGCAGGGAATGCTTTGAGGACTTGAGGGTTGATGTGTGTCCATCACTACTTGTGCAGAGAGAACAAGGCCTGAGGGATTCTGAAGGGTGGTGCTTGTGTTGCCAGAGGTTGTTGGTTTCAGGGAACTGATCCACAGCAGGCACAGACATGACTGCTTCACGCTAAGGGCAGATGGGGGTGAGGTGCCTCACAACCCTGGGTACCCCTGGGGAGCATCACAGTTGCATTAGCAGTTTTAAAAATCATTTAATTGGTTATAATTTGACAAAGTGCAGTTGTTTGCCACAAGCTGTGAGACTATTGTTACAGGAAACTTGGGATCTTCCAAATTTCATGTAGCGATTTCCTGTCAGTTGTTTAGAGTTTAACACACAATTAGAACATTTTGTAGGCTCATCAGAAAAATCTAAATTGTAATTAAACAATTGTCTTCCAAAAGGGCAACTTGGGAAAATAACTCTTTCTGCAACGCTCTCGAGATTGTAATTTTATGGCTTTTCTTTGGTGAAGTATTATAGATGTATTTTGCTTTTGACCTTTTAATTTGCACAATTGCAATGCCTCTATACAGCTATCAAGTCAAGGATTCAATAAATCACTACATATTTTGTCATTTTTGGTAGTGGCAGGGAAATAAGCCAAACAGAAGTTGAAGACGTACCTGTGTGCATGTGATAAGAGTGAAGCAGCAAGAGTATAACACTACTATAAATGGTCACATGGTGATAGACAGTATATAGACCCCCTGTTCCAGACAGCACTTGGGCATGTACTTATGTCCCACTGATTGCAATGGGACTCAAGCATGTTCTTAGCATGTGTTTAAGTGCTGTCCTTAATCACGGCTATAACATACACCTTCTTCTAATCATTTTTAAGGGACAAGTGAGTACTGATAATAAATATTAATATTTTGGTAATGCTACTCAGTTTCATTTTCCAGTTTTATACTCCTCTGTTTCCTAATCATAAATGGGAAGTCTTAAAACATTGTTTCTCTAATAAACCAATATTATCTACCTAGACCAGTTATTAGCATAATTGATGTCCCCTGAAAAAATGTGCAAAAGAAGTTGAAATCTACGAACTACTCTGTACATTTGAGGTGAGGAACAAGAAAGCAGCCTTCTGCCCCTAAATTAGGGCTTGTAACAGCCCCCTAGGAACTGGGAAGGAAGAGTTTGGAGCAGGCACCATGAAGCCAGTCTGTGCACATGGCTGAAAAGTTAGCTGCAGTTGCAGTCATGGCAGGTGCACCACTTGTGGCTGGGTGTGGTGTAGCAGCTCACCATCTGGCACCTCTTGCCGACGGCTTCTACGGCCCTGGGTGGTGTCTCTCCTTATGACTTGGCCTTCCTGCCACTTTAGAGTACCTCTCCTTCCAGAATTTCAGTGTGCCACATGGACAGTGCCCTACACAATACCTGTCATCGATCTGCCATCTTCCTCCCCTCCTCTTCCACTCTACTCTTCTATCAGACTAGCAGCCCCAAGGCTTCTCCCTGGAGTCTATTAACCCAACTCAAAAGCAAAACATAGATTTCAGGGAAAGCAGCATCAAGCCCTTTTCCAGGCTTGAACTTTTAAACTATCCTGTGTCCACCTGCCGCCCCCTCAAGCTCTCCATTCTTCTGCAGAGTGCTGACTTTCGGGGACTACCCTCCTTAAGTCTTGCCCTGTTTGGATCCTCAATTCCAGTCCCTCCCAAGGGTTTCTGCTTGTGGGGTGGCCTTCTCTCAGGCACACTTCAAGATTCCCCTTCACTCCTGCTCCCTCTTCCATCAGGACCTCTTCCATTTACACCTCTTCCATCAGGACCAGGGTGTAAATGCACTCCTGAACGTCCTCTGTGCTTTACTACCCAGAGAAAGGGGATGAAACCTGTAGCCTTTCTCCCTTCAGTCCTTTTCTACTCTCGGCTTCTTCCCTTTACAGAAACCACCCATGTCCTTCCCCAGCTGGGACTCATCTTTAACAGGCCAGGCCTATCCTCCTACTGCCACCACCTGTGTGTATTGGTCTCTCAGGTCCACATTAGCCATTTCATCGCCTGTGAGCAGAAAACACCGCATCACACACCTCTGTAAACAGTTCTCTTAAAAAAGAGCAGTTTAGTTTTAGAAACATGCTGTGATGTTCTGCACCCCAAAGCACCCCATATTTACCATGGTGATGTAATTATGATATGTTCTGTACAAAGTATGCATTCTAAATGTCGTGGTCTGTTGAACAGTAGTATCCTGTTGGAAGGATGTGCTGTCCTTGTATAAAAAGTTATGAAGTTTTGCTGTGCGTGTGTTACTGAAAGATGTTGTGAAGTTGGAAACACCCACAACTAGCCTTTCAGGTACAAGGATGAAGAAGCTAGACAGTGCTAATGGCTCATCAACAAAGACAATGGACCATGAAAAGGGCTTGGCCTTACATGGGAACCCTTCACCCAGCCTATAAATAATGGCTGCTATGTCTCAGCAAGGCATGCAGAGGCATGTGACCAGACCACATGATACTGAACTCCTTTTTGGTATCTGTATTTTTCCACAAACTGGGCTGGGAAGCTGGCTTGAAACAAAGGGGTTCCTGCCATATGGAGAAACTATATAAGATGGGTCTTTTGGTCTTCACTCCCCCCACAACTCAACACCCAAAAGAAACGCTGGAACACAAAGTACTTTGAATAGGGGAGTGGGAAACCCAGGCTACAAAGCAGAAGCAGCCTGTGCTTCAAGAATCTGTAAGCCTGCTTCTATCATCAGCTAGGATTTGAATCAGCAATATCTCACCCTATCTAGTATGTACGGCTTAGATTGCGTTTTGTTTGATTTCTTAGGTAACCTGCTTTGATCTGTTTGTTATCACTTATAGTCACTGTGTGTTTTTGACTGACGGGTTCGGGAATATTAGTTCTGTTAACACAGGTGGGTGCATATCTTCCCCACATCGAGGGGGAAGCGGACTAATGTAATGAGCTTGTACTGTACAGACCCCTCTGCAGTGCAAGACGGCACAATTCTGGGTTTATACTCCAGTGGGGGTGTAAGGCTGGGGAGCTGAGAAATTGTCTGGGGCCTCCATTGTTGGTCTACGAGTGGCTTAGGCAAAGCCCTCAGGTGACTGAGTTGGGTGTGTGGCGTCACCTGTTGTCGTGTTGGGTGATAACAGGGCCTGGAGAGGCTTGGTGTGAGTCACCAGAAGAGCAAGTGTGGGAGGCCAACCCAGCTAAATAGGGGGCCTAGCGGTTCCAACAGCTTCCAGGTTTCACTCCGGGGGTACATCCCGTCACACATGGTTCTTCTCATCTTATTACCCCACATGTGATATGTGAAACATGGTGGCAATGGTCAGTCTAGTGAGCGACAATAAGAGTGTGTGATTAATAGGCAAACAAAGCAGCACCTAGAAACCGAGGAAACATGCAGCACGTTGAGACTCAGACCACCGGAAAGCTGTCAGCCATTCGACTGCCATGTTTGCAGCTACACTAGTAGATCAATCACCAGTTCGATTCCAACCGAATTGACTAGAACACAGAGGCTGTATCTGCACTAGAAACCTACAGGTATATCTGCACCACTGTAGCTTTGTTCCCAAGGTCAGGAACTGGAGCGAGCAGGGTAGCAGCCAAGGAGGGGTTCAAGGCAGCGGCAAGGCAGAGGCAAGGCTGGGTGCAAGGCAGGAGCAGCAAGAACAAGGTAACACAGGAGCAGGCACAGTGGTGGGCATGAGTGTTGAGAAACCAGCAAGCTGCTGCTGCTGGCTTAAGTGCCAGCCTATTGCCTTCTGTAGCCAGTCAGGATGCGCGGCTAAGCAGGCAGCCTGCCACAGGCCAGCTGTAGTGATGAGGCTGCCTGGAGACTAGCTCTGCTGGAGGCCCTGATTTCTGACAGTACTGCAGAAAAGGCTCTGGGGGCTATAGTGGATCACAAACTAAATATGAGTCAACCGTGTAACACTGTGGCAAAAAAGAGAATTCATTCTGGGATGTATTAGCAGGAGTGTTGTAAGCAAGATACGAGAAATAATTCTTCCTCTACACTCAGAACTGATAAGACCTCAACTGGCGCACTGTGTCCAGTTCTGGGCCCCACACTTTGGGAAGAGGTAGACAAATTGGAGAAAGTCCAGAGGACAGTAACAAAAATGGTTAAAGGTCTAGAACAGTGGCTCTCAACCTTTCCAGACTACTGTCCCCCTTTCAGGAGTCTGATTTGTCTTACATACCCCCAAGTTTCACCTCACTTAAAAACTACTTGCTTACAAAATCAGACATAAAAATAGAGAAGTGTCACAGCACTCTGTTACTGAAAAATTGCTTACTTTCTCATTTTTACCACGTAATCATACAATAAATCAATTGAAATTAGGACCATCAAGCAATTAAAAAAATTAATCACAATTAATCGCATGATTTAAAAAATGTATCGCAATTACTCACACGATTAATCTCGCTGTTAAACAATAATAGAATACCATTTATTTAAATATTTTTGGGATGTTTTCTACATTTTCAAATATATAGATTTCAATTCCAACACAGAAAAAACTAAAGAAATTGTATTTTTCAATTCACCTCATACAAGTACTGTAGTGCAATCTCTTTATCATGAAAATTGAACTTACACATTTAGAATTATGTACAAAAAAACCCCATTCAAAAATAAAACAATGTCAAACTTTAGAGCCTACGAGTCCACTCAGTCCTACTTCAGCCAATCGCTTAGACAAATAAGTTTGGTTACAATTTGCAGGAGATAATGCTGCCCACTTCTTGTTTATAATGTCACCTGAAAGTGAGAACAGGCATTCTCATGGCACTGTGGTAGCCGGTGTTGCAAGATATTTACTTGCCAGATGCACTAAAGATTCATATGTCCCTTTATCTTCAACCACCATTCCAGAGGTCATGAATCCAAGCTGATGATGGGTTCATATCTTGTAAGAATTCTAGGAAATGACTTGTGCAACCCGCTGAATAACTAGTTCTGCTATTTAAATTAAAAATATACTGTCTTAACCTCAGAAACATTTTTAATGGGATTAAAAGGACTGTGTTTAATAGCACCTCCCCCAGTCAGGAGGTGTTGTCCAGGCACTACTGCAATACAAATAAACAGTAAACACTGCGTTTCTTAACAAGTTGTTACATGTAGATATGAAAGCTCCCATATTTAGCACTCGCCTGCAAGTATCTGGAAAAGTCAGACCTGTGATAAACCAAGTCAACCACTGGAGGTCAGTCTCTGAACAGGTGCTAAAAATCAACCAAAAGTCCTGTTCCTCTCCAAATCCATGTTCTCTAGCCCACTTTATCATCTTCTATTCAGCCCAAGATCTATTAGACCACTTTTCAAACACACTAAAATTTGGAGTTTGGATTAGGATTGGTCCATTGCAAAGACAAGGGCTAGCTGTGGAATTCTGATCTAGCTCTGGGTTTGGACACAGTGTTGGTGAAAATTGCCTTCAATCTGTCCATGGGAACAGAGTGCCCAGATAATGTCTGTAATCTTACATTTATATGTCTACAGCTATTCAAGTATCAGATCTCAGTTTCAGTGTACAGTATGATTTCTAAGAGTTTGTGAGGAAAGCTACAAATATGGCTTATCAGACAAACAATATATTCTTGAGATTTTACTGATGCAAACGGCTTGTATTTAGAACTGTTCTTATTTCTTATGTTAAAAAAAATGAAGCAACTGATTATTCAGAGTTTCACACATTGCATAGTGAAAGGGAACGTAATGCCTTCCAAAATACAGGCACAGGTAAATAAAACTGGCAAGGAGTTTTCCAGTGATCTTTAGTGTATTTTCAAACAGCACTGTAGTCTCTCTTTTGGGGATTGTAGAGAATGTTCACATTAAGGCAAACAACATTTAATGTAGGCAGGGCCAACAGGTTATATTTTCAGTCTTTGATTTACTAATTCTCTTTTATAACTGAGGCCAGAAAGAGAATTAGCTTATGAGACGTTTTCCAAGTGGACCAGCAGAAAACTGATGATGAAAGAGATAGCAGAATGTATCTACCCGGGATCAAGTTGGAATAAAATTATTACTTCCATCCATTCTGAGCTGTATGTGAATGAAAGATGCTTTCAATCCACACCAAGCTGATTTTACAAGGCACCATTGTTAGCTCTTCCATGGTGCCATATTTTTCTGGTGCCATCACACAATTTGTAGCAGATCACTTATTTCCCCTTTTTATGAGGCATAACAAGATCAAGAGCATCCTGTTCTTTAGCACAGAGGTTTTCAGCCGGGGGGTGGGGTCCGCAAGTCCTTTCAAAGGGGCTGCGGGGCCCTGTGGCTGAAGCCCTGATCCTCAGCATCCCCCACAGGCTGAATCCCAGAGCCCTGAGCCCCGGTGCTCCCTGTGGGGCAGAAGCCCTGAGCCCATGGGCATTCCTTCCCCTCCTGCCCTGCCCCCCAAATTGCAGTGCAAGATCACGGCAGCCCCGGGGGCAGCTCCACCACCCACCCCCATCTCCTCTCCCCGCCCCCTGGCCAGTGCGGGGCAGCTGCTGCTTTGGCTGGTGCCATGGAGCAGTTCAGCAGCAGCAGCATCTTGGGGTCCGGCTGGTGCCCCAGGTTGAAGCTGCTCCTCAGCTCCCAACCCCCTTTGCTCCTGCAGAGGCAGCCGGTAAGAGCTTCCTGGGCAGGGAGACCCGGCTCCCTGGCTGGCAGGGGAACAGGGACCACAGGGGAGTCCTCCCAGCACACAGACCCTAGTACCCCTCTCTCTGCACCCCCTGAGTTATGCCCCTGCCTGCACGCAGCCCCTCTCCTTACACCCTGAGCTACGCCCCTGCCTGCATACAGCCCCCTAGCACCCTGAGCTACCCCACTGCCGGCACACAGCCCCTATCCACCCCCCCTCCCTGCACCCTGAGCTACCCACTCCCTGCACACAGCCCCCTAGTACCTTCCTCCCTTCACCCCCTGCCCACACACAGCCCCAGGTACCCCCCTTCCTGCACCCTGAGCTACCCCTCTGCCTGCACACAGCCTCTAGTATCCCCCTCCCTGCACCCTGAGCTACTAGTCCCTGCCCGCACACAGCCCCTAGCCACCCCACTCCCCGCTTCCTGAGCTACCCCCCTGCCTACACACCCACAGCTACCCCCTGTGTGCAGAGCCCCAGCTACCCCTCCCTGCACCTTGATCTGCCCCCTGCCCGCACACAGCCCCTAGCCACCCCATCCCTGCAACCTAAGCTGTTTTTAAACTTTTTGAGCTAAGCCCCCCAACTTTGAGTTGTAATTTTTGGTTTCAGGCCTCTCCCCCCACAACCGAGACAGACTAGGTGGCCTGCTGAGGTGAGGCGGGCTGGAGGTGGCACTCCCTCCCTGGACCCTGCCATGCGGAGGTGGCTTGAGCCCCCCTGGCCCCCCTCAATAAATGTCAAACTACACCTATGCCCAAGGCCTCTGCCCCGAGCCTCTCCTTCCCCCCTCCCCCCGGCCGACCCCGCAGGGCCCTGGCTTATTTATAGCATGTTGAGGGAGGCCTCAGAGACAGAAAGGTTGAGAACCCTTGCTTTAGCATGTGCCCCTTAAGAAGTGTAACTTGCTGTTACCTAATAGGATCTTGCAGAAGCAGGAATGTACCACATTTTCTTCAGTGTCTAAACATTTTGGGTACTTTTTCTTCACTTTCCTGTATCTTGGTCAATTGTAGAATCACGAATAGCAAACAGTGCAAGTGACCACAATACATTTAAAGATAAAAAGATGTTACTGTCCCTACAGTCATTTGTGTGGACCTGATAATGATAGTAGCAAATTTCAATTTAAACTCTCATCAGGAATGTACCAGTTTTTTCTTCCAATGATGCTCTAAACTGCATCATTTTAGACTTTTGCAGTTGTTCTAAGCAGTAAAAACAGGCTTCAGTTGAGAAATACATCTCATCAAAAAAGTAAATAAATGTAGAAACAACCTCCCCACCCTGATTTCATTGACTTGACACACCGGTATGACTAGAAAGAGGATTTTATTGTAAGGATTGGTTTGTAGTCTTCACTAGCTGAACAAGCATTTACATCGTGTCCATCTTTATCTGAACAACAACTGACAAATTGTCAATGGGCATTTTCTATCCTATTTTCTCAAATATTCACACCTTTGAAAACATTTCAGATTTGGGACAGATTCTGACCCTGTAAATTCTCTGATCCTGCAAACACTGATATATGTCTTTAACTTTACACACATGAACAGTCCCATTAAATTCAATGGGACTACTCACCTGCATTAAGTTAAGCATGTGTTCAAGTGTTTGAAGGACTGGGGCCATACTCTATAAGAAACGTATTACTTGGAGTGAGTTAGGGTAGTACCACACAGCAGTGTCAAGACCATTCTTAAAAGTGACTTGGTGTTCTCTCTATTTTCTTCTTTTTATGGAGTGTTTCCAGATTGATTTGAGAAAACTCAAAGGCTTGTGTATCATTATTGCAGTTTCTCCATTTCTCTAGGTTCTTGCTGTGACGGGTTGGGATCACAGAAACCACCTTGGTGCTGCCACCTGGTGTGCCAAGGCTACTTCTGCCCCTGCTTCCCTGCTCTTTCCAGCTTGGGACTCTGGAATCCTGTCTGTTTTGAGCCAGATCCACTGATCTGCTGCAAACACAGACCCAGGTCCGAACCACATCCCCTAACAACTGTAAGGCTACTGGAAGCGCTTGCCTTTGACACCCAGGTGCCCAACTCCCAATGAGGTTCAAACCCTTAATAAATCCGTTTTACCCTGTATAAAGCTTATACAGGGTAAACTCATAAATAGTTCGCCTTCTATTTCAAAGATAGAAAGATATGCACAGCTGTTTGCCCTCCCCAGGTATCAACTCGTACTCCAGGTAACTTAATAAGTAAAAAGTGATTTTAATAAGTACAGAAAGTAGGATTTAAGTGATTCCAAGTAGTTACAGACAGAACAAAGTGAATTACTAAGTAAAATAAAATAAAACACGCACGTCTATGTCTAATCAAACTTAACACAGATATAAAAACCTCACCAGCTCCAGATTCTTCCTTTTACAGGCTGTAGAACTCCTAGCCTGGGTCCAGCAATCGCTCACATCCTTATTGTCTTTGTCCTTTGTTCAGTCTTTTTCAGGTATGTCTTTGGGGGGGGTGGAGAGCCTCTCTCTTTAGCCAGATGAAGACAACATGGAGGGGTCTTCCAAGCTTTTTTATAGCCTCTCCCCCACTCCCTGTGTAGCATCATCTTACCCTGGAGTTTTGGGATCACATGGGCAAGTCACATGTCCATGCACCCTAACCAGTCCAGCCAGTTGCATTCCTGGCCAGGCCCAGATGTGGATTGGGGTCTGCACCTCCTATTGTCTGTGTAAGGGTTTCTTGATTGGTCTCTTTACATGCACATACCTTTCTCAAGACATGATCCCAGGCTCTTACAAAGGCTATTTCTTTACACATCTCTTGAGCTTCTACATGGCTAATTCTTTGCTCAGTCACATCAAATCTTCTAATAGTTTGTCTAACTTGGATTCAGTAGGGTGCTTTTATATTTTTAAACTCATCCAGTGAGCGAAGTATGATGTTTGGGGTGTTCTTAATGTTCTTGCTGAAATCTAATTTCCATGTTGGAGCCCTCAGACAAGCTGGCGCTGGATACCATCCTCTCCCCTTGCATCCAGGGGTTATTTGGGCGTCAGCAGAAGTGGACTGACTGTAGATGATCCTGACTGTTTGAACTGATTTCTTCCTCTGGATGGATTTCTTGCTCCTATTTATAAATATTTGATAATCAGCTGAATAGTTCATAAAACTAAGAACTTAAAATCAGGCTAGGATGGCTTTTTTTGGGAGGCGGTGTTCGTGGGACCAATCAGATGTGGTGCCCAATCTAGATGTATCTGTTCACTTCACAAACATTGTGAGTCCTTCAGTCCATGTTACTTTAGCTTAAAGTATCAGAGTTGACACACACTAGCAAAGGGTGGAAGGGGGGACACATCTTTGAAACAAACTAGGAATGTGTTGCATGAAGCAAATAACGAAGAATTATTTGACCTACATTCCTACGGCAGTGCCAACTATCTAGGAATTTGCTTTTCCATTTTTCAGGCAGTGATTTGAGTTTACTAGCATTCACAGTAGACTCCAGTGTGGAGTTCAAAGACACCAACACGTCCAGGAAGGCATTATTGCCATTAGAGCTGTAACAGGTGTTTTGTGGGAGAATCAAAATATAGGAAGCAAGAATACCTGCCCTTTCACCCCAAGTATCTTGGCTAGAAATGCATGCAAATTCACCAGTTGTCTGTCTGTTTTTTCTACAAACATCTTTCTGAACCAGTCAGATATTGGACTGCAGTTTTCCATGCTTAGTCTCTATCAAAAGGTGATTTTTCTTGTCATTTTTCTAAAGATTAAAACATATCTTTGGTTGTTTTCAATCTGAGGGGGTTTCTACTTTCAAATTTCTACATGAGGGTAACTCAAAATTCAGGACTAGTCCTTTCCTGCTCTTACAAATAACATTACTCACATGAATATAGTTACTCGCATGCACAAGTGTTTGCAAAATTGGGCCTTCAATAGGTAATTGGGCTCTCCGGGCCAGATTCCGGCACCCTCGCTCCTCTTTGATAGTCCAAAAAGGAAGTTAAGCTCTGTGACACTCTGGCACCCCAATATTCACCACTGTCATGTAATTAGAATATGTTTTATACAAAGTATACCTTGTGAGGTATCCTTCTAAAAGTCTTGATCTGCTAGACAGTTATATCTCATTGGATTGTATGTTATTAAGTTTGACTGTGTGTGTTACTGAAACATGTTGTGAGGTTGAAAACACCCACAAACAGCCTTTCAGGTTCAACAGTAAAAAAGGCCAAACCACGTTAATGGCTTATTGAGGAAATGCACACAAGCACAAGGATTACCCCAGGAACTGTGTACAATAGAAACCTCTCAGAGATAGCAGTACACAACGGGAACTGTTTGACCCAGGTCACAGCAAAAGAGCTTTCCAGCAAGTGGGAAGAAGATATAAAAGGGGGACAATGACATCATGATGTTACCTCACTCTCCCTACAACAACACACCTGGAAACACCTGAGGGGCAAGGACTGAACTGTGGTGATGGTCCCAGGCTAGAGGAATTTTTAGCCTGCGTATGAAAACCGGGGAAAGCTATGGCAGGTTGTGCCTTAAGAATCTGCCAGCCTGCTTATCACTCAGGTTGAGAATTTGCTAATTCATATCCTACCTATCTAGTGTGTTAAGATCAGTTTGCAGGTTTGTTTACTTACTATGGTAATCTGCTTTGATCTGTTTGCTATCACTTATAATCTCTTAATATCTATCTTTTGTAGTTAATAAACTTGGTTTTGTTTTGTCTACAACCAGTGTGTGGAAATTACAACTTGGGGCAAAAAGTTGTTGCATGTCTCTCTCCACATTGAGGGAGGGGGCAAATTTTATGAGCTTATGCTGTACAGTTTCCTGTGCAGTGCAAGACAGTATAAGTTTGGGTTTACGCTCCAGAGGGGAGGGTGTGCCTTAGCAACCGGAAGGTGCCTTAACTGATCCTTCCCATGCAGAGCTGATCTCAGCTGGGTGTGTCCCTATCTGTATGTATGCTGGTGAAAGAGCAAGCTTGGAGAGCCTGGCAACTTATCACAGCAACACGATGTGAAAGGGAGCCCAGGCTGGTGGGTTAGGTGGGCTCAGTGGTACCCCAGTTCCAGGTGGCACCCCAAATGGGGGGGGGAACCAGTCACAAGCTCCTCTGAATATTTATCAGGTGTGGAAATGGGGAAATGAGTGTGTTTCATCATTCTACATTTCTAGGAAGATATGGGTCTGTTCAGAAGTGTAAACAGATGTGGGTTATTTTTAACTAAGAATGGGGGAGGTGGAGGGAAAGAGGAGAGAGAAAGGGGAGTACGTTCTATATTTGAAGGCTATGCATGAAGAATGCCCAGCCCGCACTGAGCACAACATTGTCAGTGTGGCACAGCGCAAGAAGCCACCTCTCAAGAAGGCCTGCACCTCCCCTGTACTCTGCTGCTATATCAGCCTCTAAGCTATTAATTTATTTCTCCCCATATAAAACAGAAGTGCTTTCTAATAACCATAAACAGGGAAGGAGACCATTTGGTAAGAAGACATTAAAAACTGTGTGCTGGAATTGTTTACACTCTGTCCTAGAAAAATATAGTGACAATATAGCACAGTGGAGGAAGGGGCACAATTTGAAGGAGCAGGGCGGGAAGGTAAAGATAATGTAGGGAAGCCCGGGGTGGGAGGTATTCTTTCTCTCTGAAATTTGGAAAATACCAGCTGTTTAGTGCAATTTGGTTCATTCAAAAAGGAAAAATCATTTGGTTTTCAGAAGTGTTTAAAAAAAAATCAAAAGTTTTAACAAGAGGCCCCCAGAGAGCCCTTCTCTTGCATATCAGTGCATTGATACCGAGCTACATTGTTGTAACTGGTGTGGCAAAGTACCTTGTTCTCCCCAGAAGGCTCAGTTCCTCTTAGCCTTGGAGAGACAGGCTGGGGCAGGGCAAACCCTTACTAGCAGCACAGGGTCGGGCAACACCTTCCCCATGTCAGTCCTTTCAGTTTGGTTTTCCTTCCCTTCTGGGGAGGGAATGCAGCCCTCCTCCCAGGAAGGCTTCCGTGTTCTACAGGCAGCTTCCCTGCCTCTCACCCAACTATCACACACCCCCAGTCCCACAGGGGAGGGTTTAAAAAGGGCTCCAGCCGCTACAGACAGCTGGACCTAATCAGCTCCTTAGCAACCCCTTTTCCAGCTGCACCTTATTTCCCCGTAGTTATCTCCCCTCCGTGGTCAGGGAGAGGCCTTTTAACCCCCTGGGACTAGTTACTACCTCCCCCTTGGTAGCTACTTGTCCTGGGTTTGCCACACTGGTTTCTGTTTGGTGTTCTCCTCCAGAAAAAATGGGGATAGAAAAAAGTTAGAGCCAGTTACAATAATGTAACATGAAGCAGAGAATTTTCTGATTCAGCAGCAAGGCAGCTGGCATAGAGTCACACCCTGTGACATCAAAAGAATCTCAGTGAAGTTTCTGTTCATGAATATTACCTGTACACCTATCATCAGTCACAGTGTGTTTCAGTGTTACTATGCTCTGTTACAGAGAAACCCAGGCTCCCCATCATACTTTTAGCCTTACAAGTCAACTGGAAAATTTCAAGACTGCTTGCTGATGTCTGCATCATCGCTGGGACTGCTTTTTTGTGAATACAAGATCTAAAGGTGTGTCTAGCTAGCAAAGTAGTACAGTTTATGTATGAATTGCACCCTCCCCAAAAGTGTTTATAAGTAAATTTAGATTGTGCTTTTGAATAAGCAGAAAAATTGAACAGAAGAGTCCCCTGCATATAAATATTGCCAGTTTTGAAGACTTTGACTGAGCAAAGATATCCTGCTTCACCGGCATGAAGAAACTTTTGATACTTCAAGACTACTCAACATCCATCTCTTTCTCTAACGTGGTTTGTTCTTTAGATTGTTCTTTAGAACAGAGATCCACAAAACACATCAAATTTGAACCAAATCATTTTAATCTGAGAGTTCTGCATGAACAAGATTTCTCACTGGAATAAATGTGTTAGTAAACAAATAGGAGTCATGAACAACCATACAGATTTTGGCAAAAAATTTCAAAACCAAGTCACTTGTTGGCAGAAACCAGCCATGGAAAGTTTCAGCCCCTGAGTAGTCTGAAAAAGTTGAACAAGACTTGAGGGGGAGCAAGAGAAGAATACTTATAATAGAAGATGCATTGTTGCCTCAATTCTGGAAAGAAACTTGTATCTCTTTAAGTAGAGAGAGAAACACTAAACAGTTTAGAAAAATAAGTAAAGAAAAATATTGAATTAATTGCAGGAGGAAGAGATGTAGGCAAAATCCATCACACAAGTGGAAATTTGCCAGGTCACTGAAATGATCAACATTAGTCCTGCACAGAGTGCAATGGAAGCTTGAATGACCACAGCAAACAATCCCTCACATTTACATCCCTTCAGAAAGATAGCTCCTCCACCAATACAGGGTCTCCTAACAACATGCTGGTGCCTTAATTTAGCATGAGTTTTGAGGGAAGAGTACCACAATTACCAAATCACCAGCACCGCTTCCTACTCGCTTTTGTGTTTTCTTTGGAGAACCTCGGTAAATGGAAGTGCTTGAGGATGTTTTTTTGTTGTTATCTCTCATCCCATCACACTGATTTAATGTATATTGTCCTTTTGAGTATAATTTTGTGCGTAACATAGATGAACTCATAGATTAAATGTCACAGGGAATAGGATTTAAGAGAAGACAGCTTTAAAAATATTGGGCTACTTAGAAATTATATTGAATAACCACAAAAGTCTTTAATTTAACCTTATACTGCACATGCATGTACAGTGCACCACAACCATTTCCCAAGATGTAACATCCTTGATGTAACACCACTGATTACACTAAGGGATGAAACAGGCCCAGTACACCTGTCATTCACCCAATGAATGGGGGAGGCTTACCAAGATGACTCCAACCAAATTAAGTCTCTTAAATGACAAACCAAACAGGTTATAATTATAACTTTCCAAAGTGCAACCAGTACTGCAGCACCTGAGGCTAACAGAGCCCTCTGCTATGCTATACTTATTCTGTTGAAGTCAAAATAGAAACAACCTGGAGACCAAAGCTTGAAATCCTAAATACAGCAGAATTACCTACATTGATTCAGTTCCTGGTAAGTGACTATTGCTGCATCTACAGAATTTTAAGTTATATGCTATTCACCCACTTTGGCTAATAGCAGCTATTGGTAAAGAGTGGCTGTTGCTTTAACATAGGCTGTAGTGTAGACATAGCCTATGTTGGCAAAATTTATGTCGCTCAGGGGTGTGAATATTCCACCCCTGAGCAACATAAGTTACACCGATATGAGCACTTATGGGCACAGCACTATGAAGTGGGAAAGCTTCTCCCACTGACACAGCTTCTGCTGCTCATGGAGGTGGGGGTTTTTTAATGCCGAAGGGAGCACGCTCTTCTGGCAGCATAGAGCATCTTCACCAGACGCTCTGCAGTGGCGCAGTGTGACATGGCCTCACACTTTCTCTGGAATGAGCTTGGGGAAGGATGTCACCATCTTGTTGTTAGTTAAAGTTGCATGGACTTCTAAAGTGATGAAGTAAATTAGCACAACTCACAGAGTTAGCTAGCAAGGTCCCTTGTCTCAGAGAGAATGCTTTTATTTAAATCACAGGGTGGGAGTCAGATGAAAAATCCCTGTCTGGTCAGCAACCTCCTGTCCTTGTCTCTCTTGTGATGTTGTAATTTCACTAGTTCTATGCCTGCAATAGGTAGACAAAACCTGAATATCTAATACGAAAAAGCAAATATTTATAATATATATATTCCCCTGAATCCCGTGACAAGTACCCTCCCATGTATTTTTCACACATTATGGAGCAGTGAAAAGGGCACAAGGCCTTTCTCCATCTCCCTCCTTTGCAGGTCATTAACTGATGACCTCATGGGAGAAAGCAATCAGATATTGCATTATGTGGAAATTGACACATTACAAAGCAAAAGTTGTTTCAAGTAGTGCTGGTTCAAGTCATTACTAGCCTGTTCCCAGGAAATACCTGTAGTAACAATGTGGCAGCCAGTCCTGTACATGAGATCATTCCCACCATCCCTTTACATCTAGCTCTTATGGGATGGTTCAATGCTTCCATAGAGATATTCCCTTTCGGCAAAACTAAACGGCAACATTCTGAGTCATCGGAAATCTTTCTGTGGGAGGGGTGAAAGAAACACTATATATTCAGCCAACCATGTGTGTAGATTGTAGCAAACCCAAGAAATACACTGAGTGCCAGACTTCATCCCTGAGCAAAACAAGGTATTGTAATTACTTCTATATATTCCACATTTTCATTCTCATGGATATACTGTGGTGTTAGTAAATGCATAGAAAGTATACGTGGTGGGCTTTGGATGGAAGCAATGTAATAAGGAACATATTTTAACGAGACAGCAGACACTATCTAGAAGAGGGAGTTAACCTTAATTTGATCTCTTACAGAAAAATACACAAGAAGGTCAAATTCTGTTGTGACTTACATTTAGATTTGGCAGACTTTGGGTTTGTTTGTTTTTAATTTTGCTGGATAATATCAATGTCTATTTTTCAGTATTTTTTAGATTTGCATGGATTTAAATTGTCACTGTTGAGTGAAATTGGGGTGTGTGTGTCAGACAATTGTTTCATGACAGTAGATGTTGAGATTCAAATGTTAAAGCTTTCCAAAATGTTAAAAACACAAACTGTCAATATCAAAATATAGAAAGTAAATATTATTAAATCAACAAACCATGCCTATTTTTACTATTCATTTGTAGTTCATTTCTAACAAGCCTAATTCAAAAGTATAAATCACTAATATGTTCCCAAGCAGCATTTTTCTTACTTTGCGTATGTGTAATTTTGATTATAACCGATGGAAATATTTTTTTCATCACTTTGTGTGTACATTGAAATTGGTGTTTACTGACAAAAATCTAATCCTTCCAAGCCTACTTATATTTTATGCAACTCCACTGAGTGATGTGCTAATCGGGGAAGAGTATGGACTGGTGTATATATTAAAGTTACTGTATTCTAGTGTTATTATTTACATCAAAATAGTACTTACCTAGATTGTAAGCTGTCTGGGGCATGGACTGTCTTGTTCAGTATTTGTGCTGTACCTAGCTCAATGGGGTCCTGCTCCATATCTGGGGCTGCAAAGGGTAATACAAATAATAAGTAATAATAATAATAAGTAATAATAATAAGTAATAATAATAATAGTGTATATATTTGTAATCTGCCTCCTCCACACACAACCCCAAAAAGAATCCTTGCCCATTAGGAAATCTAATGACATGCATGAGTACCATACAGAAAAATAAAATACCGAATAAAGTCAGAGTGACTACAGATTGTTACAGCTGGAATGTTTCACAGAAGGGATAGGATTTCAGGAGGTTTTTGAAAGACAAGAAAGGAATGCGTGGTATTTGACATATACTAGTTGGCAGTCTAGCTCACTGAATATAGCAAAGTGTCCAGAAACATTTGTATGTTTTCTGAATGGCTGATCAATTTTACCATGTTTGTTTCTTGTTTATTCACTCTTTACAAACATGCAAGTCAAAGGGCTTTTGTTTGCACAAACAGGAACACTGGAATTGCCACAAACAATAGTATCAGGGAGGGGTTCATTTAGTCCAGTATCCTGTCTCTAGCCGTGGCTAATGTTGTCAGATGTTACTGGTGTGGTGCTCTGCTCTTGTTCAATATTGATAACAGTCAGCCGCGTGCATGTGTTCCCTCTGTGTGCTGCCCCGGCTCTGCGCAGATAGACCCGAGAGAACCCCCAATGACCACAGACTGGTACGAAGGCACCCAGCCAGGTTTATTGTCAAACGAAACACAGTCTCTAGCTCGCCGGATTAGATATCTATGGGTCTGCTAGAACATATGTGCTCCCTGACACTAGACACAGCTCAGTCAGTGGTGGGACTTTCCACTGCCTCCTAGGCCGGACAAAGACACCGCCCCAGGGCTGTATTCTTATACACAGGTACAAACAAGTTACACATCACTCCTGACGTATTGAGGTGCAACCCTTCTATGTAGCAAGGTGCCGCCTCTCACCTTGTACATGTTGGTTCTAACAAAACAATTCTATTCATCATATTTCCCTTTTGCCCCTGTCTTTAGAATGGGTCAGCCTGTTCCTTGTTATCTGTGTGGAATGTACACGTGTTCTGGTACCTTTTAGGTTTGTGTACTTTTTGCAGCATCAGCCCTTTCCTTGCCAGCGTCTGTGAGCAGGGCCTGCCTCTGGCTCACAGCTTAACTTTGCTTTATGTTAGCAGTCTTGACCATTACTTTAGCTCAGGCCTTAGGCCTCATACTGGGCCTCTGATACAAAGGGTTTATATTTCAGGGCCTCATCTTACTACAGCTAATACCAGATGCTGCAGATGGAAGGTGCAAGAAGTCCCACGGTGGCCAACTATGGACAGGGGCGGCTCTATGATTTTTGCTGCCCCAAGCATGGCAGTCAGGCAGCCTTCAGCGGCACGCCTGCGGGCGGTCCACTGGTGACACGGATTCGGCGGCGTTTCTGTGGGTGATCCGCTGGTCCTGCTCTGTTGGCATACCCGCTGCCAAATTGCCGCCGAAGCCGCAGGACCAGTGGACCTCCTGCAGAAACGCTGCCGAAGGCTCCCTGACTGCCGCCCTCACGGCAACCATCATGCCTCCCGCCGCGGCTTGCCGCCCCAGGCACGCACTTGCTGCGCTGATGCCTGGAGCCACCCCTGACTACGGAATAACCTGCAATAGAGGAAGATTCTTCCTAACCCAGTTACTTGCAGGCATATGCAATGAACCATGAGGGTTAACCCTTATAAAAAGTTTATCGTAGCTAAAGTAACTATTTAATGTTCTCATTAACCATATAACCATCTAATTCTCTCTTGAATCCTACTAAGTTCTTGATGACTCAATGGTACCTGTGGTAATGAATTCCATGGGTAAATTTGTGCATTGTGTAAAGTTTTTTTCCTTTATTACTTTAAATGTATTACTATTCAGTTTCATTTAGTTCTCCTTCTTTCTTCTGTTATAAAAAAAGGAGCTGTTCTGTGTGCATCTATCTGTTTCACAGTTGAGCAAGAGTATTCACTATACATTGTGCAATCAAGGAGTAGAAAATTACATGCAACTTAGATGGCCAATCATACACCATGACTAACAGCAGATGGTTGAAGTGAGCAGCCCTTGAGAGGCTTAAATGTGTTCCTGCAAATCCCAGAGCTTCCTTCAGTTCAAAACAAAATACTTTACACAATGCGTAATAAGCCAGCAGAACTCATTGCCACAAGGTATCTTTGGGTCACATCTGTAAGTAGAATCAATATCCTGTATCAGAGGCCTTTTGAAAAGTAAGAGCTTCAAACTTACTCTAGAAGGGTCTCTATGAAATAACAAACGTGAGGGAAATGTGTTTTAACACAGACACGTGGCACATACTAAGGTCTAAATGACTATTTAGGTGCCTGCACTGAACAACTTAGCTCTCAGGGTAGCTGCACCTCAGCAACTTTCAAACCACTTTAATTTCTTCAGTAGGAAATAGGATTGGGCAGCAATCACCAGTATTCAGGGCCGGCTCTGGCTTTTTTGCCGCCCCAGGCAAAAAAGCCGCTGGCCGCCCCTCTCAGGCCGGGCCCCAGCGGGGAGCGCGGCATGCCCGCGGTCCCGCTCCCCCAGCAGGGGCGCCGGCGGGGAGCACGGCATGCCCGCCGCCCCTCTGCCCCGGGCGGGGCGGGGCGATGCCACTCCCTGCTGCCCTGGACCGGGTGCCGGCGGAGAGGGTGGCATTCCCGCTGCCCCGGCTGGGGGGCTGATGGGGAGCGTGTCTTCCCCGCGACCCCGGCTGGGGCACCGGCGGGGATGGTAGCTTCCCCAGTGGCCCGCAGCCCTGTCAGGGCGATGCCGCTCCCCGCTGCCCCTGCCGGGGCGCTGGCAGGGAGCGCAGCATGCCCGCCGCCATGCTCCCTCGGTCAGGGCAATGCTGCTCCCCGCTGCCCCGGACCGGGTGCCGGCGGAGAGGGCGGCATTGCGCTGCCGAGGAGCGCGGCATTCCCTCTGCCCCGGCCGGGGCGCAGGCAGGGAGCATGCCCGCTTCCCCGGCTGGGGCTATGCCGCTCCCCGCTGCCCTGGCCGGGGCGCCAGCGGCGAGATGGTGGCATGCCCGCCGCCACGCTCCCCCGGCCGGGGCGATGCCACTCCCGGTTGCCCTGGCCAAGGCAATGCTGCTCCCCGCTGCCCCGGACGGGGTGCTGGCGGGGAGGGCGGCTTCCCCACTGCCCCAGCTGGGGGGCTGGTGGGGAGCGCGTCTTCCCTGCGGCCCTGGCCAGGGTGCCGGCGGGGAGGGCGGCTTCCCCAGGGCCCCGCGGCCCCGGTCCGGGTGATGCCGGTCCCCGCTGCCCCGGCCGGGGTGCCGGCGGAGAGGGCGGCATTCCCTCTGCCCCGGCTGGGGCGCAGGCAGGGAGTATGCCGCTTCCCCGGCCGAGGCACAGGCGGGGAGCGGGGCTCACCTGCAGGGAGCGGGGCTCCCCTGCAGGGAGCGGGGCTCCGCTGCCCCAGCCGGGGCGGGGAGTGGCGCTTGCCCGCTGCCCCTCCTGGGAAGCGTGTTTGTTTGTTTTTTTAATTTAAAAAAAACCCAAAACCCTCAGTGCCGCCCCCCTCCAGGTGCCGCCCCAAGCACGTGCTTGGTCAGCTGGTGCCTGGAGCCTGCCCTGCCAGTATTACACAATGAGCTGCCAGCTGAAGATGTATTTTCTTTTCTCTCACTTTCCAGGTTTCAAATAATGGAAGCTCTGAGTGTGGCAAACACTGGTTTTGCCCTCGACCTTTTCAAGCATGAGTGTAAGACACAAACCAACACAAATATCTTGTTTTCTCCTTGGAGTATTTCAACTACCCTGGCCACTGTGTACCTTGGAGCCAAAGGTAACACTGCAGATCAGATGGCAGAGGTGAGTTGGGACTGTAGAGAATGTCAGCTTTTGAGGAATGCCGCTACTATTGAGTAACATGCTTTATACAACAGCTGGTGCTTACTGATGTGGGTGAGAGACTGCTATATTAATTTAGATGGAATATAGGGGCTGAAAGAGTCAAATTTGTTAACACGATCCTGTCGCTGTCCAACATCAAACAGTTTAAAACAAGGTTTGGAGGTTGCTATACAGAGACCACAGCCAGCTTGTACCATGGCAAACACACCACTAAAAATCCTTTAAACCTTTTATTAAAGATACAGAAAAGAAGGAACAATAGTTAATATATTTTAAAAGGCTTTTATTTTAATAGCATCCTTTGTTCTGTCCCTTTAGCTGAAGACAGAACCTCCCCTAGTCTGACAGTCTTTTAGATGGTGTTAAAGATGACACTAAGGCCTTGTCTACACTACGGGAGTAAGTAGACCTAAGTTATGCAACTCCAGCTATGTGAATAACGTAGCTGGAGTCCACGTAGCTTAGGTCGACTCACGGCAGTGTCTACACTATGCTGGGTCTACTGGTTCCACTCTCCGGTCAATTTACATTAATCTTCTCATTCCGGTGGAGTGCCTGAGTTGACGGGAGAGTGATCACAGCAGTGTAGACATGCCCTAACTGTCTCGGGCTGGAGCTGTCATTGTTGCCGTTGTTGTTAACGTGTAATCCTCTTTCCTAGAAGACAAAACAAGACAAACACACACAAAAGGGGAAAGAAAAGAACAGCAAAGAGACAATGCAGCTTCTGTCTCTGGCTTTGACTCTCACTTGAAACCTCACTGCTGGAGAAACACAGGCACAGCACGTGATCTTGTCAGCCACTTGGAGCCCAGGGAAACTTGTACAAGTATCAGGCTGTTTTGGGCTTTGCTTTTAGCTGCCTTTCTGGTCTCAGGCTTACAGCAGTGTTGCAAAACATACAGTCCTGGCTGGTCAGAGAAGAAATGAGGTGGGGAAGGAAAAGGACACAAAAAGAGTGTGAGTGGGGCAGGGGGTGAGAAAGAGACAGTCTTACATCTTAGGTGGTGTTTGGGATTCAGCTGGAGCCGGTGGAGGTGGCAAGGTCTCTTGGGTCCCTCTTTCTTGGCCCAGTCTGGTCAGGACATCTCTCAGGATTAGGAAGAAAAAGGCACAATTGTGTCATGCTAGATCCTGGGGTCCCAAGAGACAGAGGGGTGGCAGCTGTGATGGTGACATTCACTCCTTCCCCTTCTCTTGTCTTTCAGTCAGTCGGCGATCACATCCATCTGCCTTCCCCTCCCAGTCCCAAAGGCTCTTTTCTTTTAAGAACCCCAAGAGAGTGAAGGGTAGACTGACCCATCCCATAGGCGAAGTGTAGAGGGGGGCGGGAGTATGCAGAAGCAAGTGCCCCCCCACCCCCCCCCGGACTTCGACGAGTGCTGAGCTGCCCATGCAGGGCTTGCTCTGTTCGGCCTGCTGCCGGGGGAGGGCGGCTCTGTCCTTTCCTTGCTGTGCCTCTCTCAGGCCACTCGCTCGGCCCCTCCCCCGCAAACCCCGAGCCAGGCAGGGAGCTGAGGGGATGGAGCCACTTCTCATGCCGGCTGACTCCACTCGGGATCACTGTCTGGCTGAGAACCCGGCTGGGGAGGCAGCGGCAGCCCCCCCACTCCGCTCTCTGCCTGGGCCTGGCTGCCAGGGACAGGGGCCGAGTGAGCCGGAAACATGAAGGCGGGGGGCAGAGCTCCAGCTCGTGCTCCCTGTTCCTGTGTGCCCAGACTCCCAGGAGCTGGCAGGATTGGCTGCCCTGGTCCAGGGAGGTGGGGCTTGAAGTTCTTCCCAGAGGCGACATGTGGAGTGGTCATGTGCCCCCCCCCCCCAATATCATCAGGCATGAGTCGTCGATGCCCCATCCCTCATTATTTTGTTTGCCAGTTAGCCTAATATCTGACACGCCAGTTTTGGTCCACTGATTTCCACTCCCCGACTTTTCTTGTTTTCGAGGCATGATCTTAACACAGTTGCAGGCGTGGGCCTTTTTGTTGGGACTAATTCAGTCTGTCTCCCTTTTGCAACTTTTCCTATCAGCATCTATTGTTACAGGTTATTGTGACACTTTACGAGCTCTTACTCACTTTTGACAGTTGAGCTCACAATTAGGATAATTTGGGAGGCCCAATTATTACAAGAGGACTGTGGCTGGGATCCTAGAGAGAGACAGGTACTCCAGCTGCGGTCTTTAGGTGCACTGCCCTGTCACTGTGCTTAAAGTTCTGCCCCGTCCCTCCACCTCTGGGAGGCCTGCCTTCCCAACCCTTCCTCCTACAAGGGGCAAGGACCTCCCCCAGACTCCACCTAGCTCAGACATGGACACTCCCCACCTCCTCTGCCCCTGAGGGCAACAACCTCTTTCACCAAACCTTAAACCATCCGCACCTGGCTCTCAGGCTTAACCCCTCCAACCCAATGCTGCATAGCGCTTCACCGACCCATGCACATGTTAGCTTGTTGTTACACATTTTGAATGGTGCTGCTATACTGCTGGTTTCTAGAAAGTTGGTAGCTATGGCACGTTTATAGCATGCTAATAGGAGGGCCAAAGGTAATGTTCCACACACTATTAAGTCAGGCAGAAACTGAAATAAACGACCCGTTCAAGCTAGGACTGGAGCCCGCACTCTGGGATCCTTCCCCCTCACAGGGACCCTCCCAGAGCTCAGGCTCCAGCCCAATCCCCAATGTCTACACCGCAATTTTACAGTCCTGCAGCCCAAGCTCTGCAAGCCCAAGTCAGCTGACCCTGCCAGCCACAGGTGTTTAACTTCTGTCTAGCCAGGGCTGGCTCTAAGGGTGGGGTGGGCGGAAAGGCCCTTGAAATGTGCCGCCCCAGGAATGGCCAGAATACCACCCCTTCACTTGTGCCGTCCCAAGCACCTGCTTCCTTTGCTGATGCCTGGAGCCGGCCCTGTGTCTAGCCGTACCCTAAGTGACTAAACTAAGACCACACAGCAAGTCAGGGGCAGAGGCAAGAACAGAACAAGGATCCAGGTCTCCTGACCCCAAGTCTTCTGCTTTAACCATAAAATCTTACATATACGGTGATCTATCTCTCACTGCATCTATTCTGTTTGCAATTCTCATTGCAGGTGCTTCACTTTAACAAAGTTGGAGGAGCTGGAGTTAACATCACAACCATAAAACCACGACGAGCCTATTCCAAAATGGAGGAGCTTCTATCTAATCCATGTATCAGTGTTAAAAAGGTAGTTCACCAAAACAAATTTCTAAGGTGTCCAAGCTATAGGCATGTTCACCTCTTTTTTTAGACTGCCTTTCCTTCCATGTTTGAATTCACTTTTGTTTGCCTTTCTTCTGTTAAATGTACACAATGAATGAGTATAGTATTCTGAGAGGTTTCCACCTGTGATATTGCCCCTGATACGACAAAAGAGACACCCTTCCCTTTTATGTAAATTGCAAAAGGTGTGACTTGTATTTCCTCATTTGAGGGACTCCGCAGAGTTGTGACCATTCTCTGTGGTTTTTGCCTTTCTCTTCTTTTAATTTGTGGGTTTTCCCTTTCTTGTTATTGTTCAATCTCTAGCTATTCAATATTAAAGTGTGATCTGCACTCTTAAAGACATGATCCCTGCTTACAACAGCATCAGGGCTGCTCTCACACATGTAAATGCAGTGTGGGGTGAAATTAAGATATTATTGGCTCATACAAGAGACATGTGGGATTTTGAGAGGGAGGGTTTTCCCCCATTACAATGCTAAAGAAATACACCGCTGTGCTGAAATGTTCTGATATAGCTCAAATTATTATGGTGGGTGTAAATGGGCATAAAAAATCATGTCAGAGAATATTTCTGTGGCACTCTGAAAAGTCCTTTATCCGTCATTATAGTATTAGAGTCTGTTTGATTCATCATTTTTGGTGCAAGGGAGAGCAAATCCTCCGCCAATAGGGGCTCCTGAATCTCTGGTAGGATTCCCCCATGGTGGAGGAGAGATGGTCTTTTCACTAGCCCCGTACCCTACAGTTCAGCACCTTTAAAGTGTGGCTGACTATACAGAAGCCCTGACAGCGAATGATGGTCAAGGGTGTTGATTAATCAATACATTTGACAGACAAACTCTTCCTGACCAACACCACCCACTTTTTGGGCTCTGCTGACAAGCCAAAGCCCACAATGGTGGAGAAAGAGTTAACTTTCTGCCAGTAGGAGCTCACCACACTGACTGGCATAAAGCCCAGTGTCCACATCTAACTGCTCCCTCTCTGTTAGCAATCAGAGCTCATACCGTTTGCAACAGCATATCTGCGTTTTGAGATTACGGAAGTGGTGCAGGTGGGGCTGAGGGAACTTAATGAGTGTTTAGAAATTTCAGATTGTTTCATACATCCTTCATTGTCATATGCTTGTAGGATATGAATATACCATGATCCCAAATTCTGAGCCACCCTGCAGTTTTTGAACATTGATACAATCTTTATTTCTCTAATTTATTTTCTATAATAAGTTTAATGGATTGTATTTCGTGTACTTTTCCCTCAATACCATTTTTTAAAAATATTCCAGAGGTGGGTGATCCTGGCAATTACAGACCGGTAAACCTAGATTCAGTACCAGGCCAATTGGTTGTAATTATAGTAAAGAACAAAATGATCAAACACAATATGTTGGAGGAGTCAAAACAGCTTTTGTAAAGGAAAATCATGCCTCACCAATCTATTGGAATTCTCTGAGGGGGCCAAAAACATGTGGATAAGGGTGATCCAGTGGATATAGTGTACTTGGACTCTCAGAAAGCCTTCAACAGGGTTGCTCAACAAAGGCTCTTAAGGAAAGTAAGCAGCTATGGGATAAGAGGGAAGGTTCTCTCATAAAACAGTAACTGGTTAAAAAGACAGGAAATGAAGGGTAGGAAAAAATGGGCAGTTTTCACAGTGGAAAGAGGTAAATAGCGGGGTCACCTGAGGATCTGTACTGGAATCAGTGCTGTTCAACATATTTATAAATGATCTGGGGGAAAAAGGGGTAAACAGTGACTTTTCAGGTGATACAAAATTACTCAAGATAATTAAGTTCAAAGCTGACTGCAAAGACTTACAAAAGGATCTCACAAAACTGGGTGACTGGGCAAGAAAATGGCAGATGAAATTCAATGTTGAGAAATGCAAAGTAATGACATCAGAAAACTAATCCCCTAAACCTCTGATTGCCAGAAGCTGGGACTGAATGACGGTATGGATCACTCAATAAATTCTGTTCATTTCTTCTGAAGCATCTGGCACTGGTCACAGTCAGAAGACAGGATACTGGGCTAGATGGATCATAAGTCTGATCCAGTGTGACTATTCTTATCTCCATATATTCTTAACTCCCATAGGTAATAAGCACCTTGCAAAACTTTTTGGTGCCCAGAATTACTGACTTCCTGCTTAACTTCCTTAAATAAGTTGACATCATATTTTTACCTGCTTAATGTGCAACAATACAAACAGTTTTCAAACTAACAATATCAGCCAATATTGGAATCACTAGTTCTACACATTTGGGGCAAACTTTCAATGTGATAAATGGGAATGTTTAGTTATGTGACTTTCGTAAATGCTAACGGTGTCATATATCTAAATCTCCATGCACTGTGCAGAAACTGTACTATTACTGTCTCTGTGCGTATGCTTTGTTTTTTAATAATCTCTCTAGATAACTTTATATTTCAGTCCATTACAGAGCTACCTCTTGCTCACACAGTATCTATGATGTGTCCACTGTCTGGAGATTTTACTGATAGGTTTAGTGCCCCTCATTCATATCAACACACAGTTCACAAAAAATTACTTGAGTAATTGTACAGGATATTACATGCAATTGTCACCAGTGGAGCCATGTGCAATATATGATATTAGAAGTTCTGAATCACTTGCCCTAGAAATTGCAGAGAAATAACCAGAATATTTCTTCCTTCTTTTAAGGCCAATCTGGACAACTCAAGCAACATCCATGAAGGGGTTCAGGCACTTAGCTCTCAAATTAACCAACCCACTAAAAATTACCTGCTTAAAAGTGTCAACCAGTTATATGGAGAAAAATCATCACCTTTCAATAAAGTAAGTGAAGCAGTTCATCTATCCATGTAAAGGGGATACAATTCATCTTTATGTTTGGTCTATGACAACAAACCATACAAGACCTAAATGCAAATATTTTAATTACATCTGCAAAATGGTTTATTATCCTTTAAGATTTATTTCCCACTGATTCTTCGTAGATACTCATATCAAGATTACAGGCATTCTTTATATTTGCTTTTCCGGACTGGACTGTATCTAAACATGAACATTCATAGATGAGTAAATGATTGATAACATATATAACTAAAAATATTTTGCTTCTCTGTGTCATAACATGAACTCTCTTTTCTATTTGGCAGTAGTTGGCACAGATATATTGCCAAATAACATGTAAGACTTTTCTCTCTCTTGCCTTGAAGGAATATTTACAATCGATTAAAAAATATTACCACACAGAGCCACGAGCTGTTGATTTCATGGGAGCAGCAGAAGAAGTCAGAAGAGAGATCAATTCCTGCGTTGAACACCAGACCGAAGGTAAGCTCAGCACTGTTCTTTTACCATTTACAAAGAGACATCATGTATTTTCCCATCCTAAATTGTTTATGAGGGGAGAGAGAGAAAACGTTGATTCATTCTGTTACATTCTGCATTTGAACTGAAACACAAAATGGCTGCTGCCTCACTGCCCCGGTTGGAGGCAGGCAGATAACTATATTTGAAAGTTCAATAACACCAAATCCAAAATGACATCTCCTTTCAATTATAACACTACTCGCACCACAAGGGAAAACACTGATGACTACTGCTTTCTATTTGCACAAATATTTATGATAACAATTTAACCTTCATGTGTTTGAAGGCAATGAGATACCACAGTGTTGGGCATGATACAAATACTTATACTTACATAGCAAAAGGTGTTTCATTTTGATGGGATTCCATGCAGTGTGTTCGGGAGGTTCATTTTCTGCTATAAATAGTGTCATGAAACAGTATGACAGACATGGTACATTCTGCTGAAATTCCTCAGAGGGGTTTGCAGTCCTTTTCTCCTCCAAAAATAGAAAGGGGTGAAGATGTTTCAGCACCAGGTTGAGGTTCTGCAGCCAGTGTGATAAACTCTGAGCCTCTTATATCTTTATACTGTACTTTTATCATGTGTAGGCCATACTCACCACTGTAGTATCTATGAGCCTCATGCAAAATTTTCGTTTCCTCTCTTGGAGGCCACACTGGATTTTTTTTATTTTGACACATCCCCACCTCTTCCTTTTTTCCTTCAGTCTTCTTTCTCTGTCCATGGGAGGAATGTAGATTAAGACTACCAATCGGGGTTATTTCTAGTGAGAGGAAGCCTGAGTAGGGCAAAGTCACTGAAGGGGACCACAGAGCCCAGCCCAATGTTTGAGGATATTTCACAATAGTCTCTTAAGACAGGAAGCTGCCCTACAAGTATGGTCTCAATAGCACATATTCCAAAACTCAATTCCTACATTTACTCCAAGCAGAAAAGCTGCACAAATATATGACTGTCTCACTATTTCCCAAAGGTAAAATCCAGGCGCTGCTGCCTGTCAGCTCTGTTGATTCCCTCACCAAACTGGTCCTAGTCAATGCCCTGTACTTCAAAGGAAACTGGGCAAAGAAATTTAAGGATGGATTTACAAAGGAACAACCTTTCAGAATGAACAAGGTATGTGACTAGGCCATGAAGCGTCATAAATGCTAGTGGGCTGAAACAGGGAGAAAAACAGGGGAGAGACCTCAGTCCCTCCATTTTCAAAAGCCTGCCAGTCTCTAAATTCTCAGTGTCAGAGTTGTTTTAATTAAATCATAAGCATTCCCCTGCAGTATCTGCAATTCAAACACTGCACTCAATGCAACCAGCAGAGGAATTGACAATACACAGAAGTGAAACTTAGGGTTCAGGTCTGTTTTCAGGCTTTGTTTACACAGCAATGTCAGCCTAGGGTTATTGGGACTCAGGTCAGCTGACCTGTGCCAGGGAACCCTGGGCTTGAGCATCTACATTGCATTTTAACACTAGGTTAAGAATTTTCTGACCAGTGCTTGAACCTAGGGCTCTAGCATCCACACTGCAGTGCACAGACCAGAGTCAAAGTAAACATATCCTAAGGTGCCTAGTGCCCCCCATCTGGTAATGTTGACACTCTAGACTACTGCCCACCCTGTTTCCTCACTGTGAGGGTGCTACTGATAGGACTCAGGTACCTGCAAGGCGCACAGGAGTACATAAACTGCATAATGAGGTCCTTTGGTGGCTGTGTCAGTAGAATGACTGCAGTTGGAGAAGGTTTTTACTGAACTACCTTCTAATCTCAGAATCGGGCTCTCCAGCTCTAGGCCGAGTTACACTGGCAGGAAAATGCCCAAGTGCATCTGTACTGAGGAGAATTAGGACATCAGTCTCCCGGGCTGTCAAACTACTGAAATGAAACTTTTCAAATCTTAATTTTTAAAATGAGAAGGTCAATGAAGGTGTTTTTCTTTTGTTGGGTGTTTATTTATTCTTGTCTGTTTGTTTTGAAGTTTGACATAAAATGAAGGTACCTGAAGAAAAATACACACCCCAGCCTGGCTGCTGCCAGCTATGGAGTGGCAAAGTGCATCCCCATGGCCAGGGTACAGTGTGCTCCAGCACCCTTTGGGGATTTCTTATCCCTGTACCCGCTGCACCCTGGGAGGCAGGGATCGGGGATCCCTGGGAAGCTGCGGGAAAGTTTTGGGACTAGCTCCCACTCCCCACCCTCACAGTGCTCATTGCGTCCCTGCAGACGCAGCTCCCGGGAGGGTGGGAGAGCCTGGGAGCAAGGGAGAGAGAGCAGATTGGGATCAAGCGCTGCCCTGCAGGGAGAGGGAATGGCAGAGCTCTCATCTCACCACAGCCGGGGAGGGATGACCCCCAACATCCCAGTGACTGGGAGCCAGCTCCTGCCTGTCAGCTTTGCTCCCTGCTCTGGGCAAGCTCCAGGCAGCAGCAAAGAGTAGCTGGAGCAGGAAGTGGGAACGAGTTCAGCGAAGCAATAATGGCACTTCCAGACACTGCTTTGGCTGCCTGCTTCTCTGCGCTGGGAACTCTGGGATACATCCGGCGGACTTCTGGGTCCTGAGTCAAGCAAGGGCCGTGTGCACACAGGAACCCAATAGGGCTTGGACCCTAGGTCCCAATTTAACACTGGGTGGGGCCCTCCAGCCCTGCAGGATCCTGTGACCCTAGGTCTGAACCCTAGGTTAGCACATTTGCAGTGTGGACACAAGAGGGGGGTTGCCTTGAGCCCAGGTTCAAACCCGGGCTTAAACTGCTGTGCAGACATAATCTCAGTATCAAAACTGAGAGGTTGAAATATCAGCATAAATAGTGACAAATAAATTGGTTCTATGAAGTATCACTTTTAGTAATCTAACTCATTAGAAGTTACACAGGCAAGAAAAATTAACATTAATATTTAACTATATTGTTTTCACCTGATCTTTTAAAAGTTACATTTGTTCTTTGCCTTGTTGCAGAATACAACTAAGCCAGTGCAGATGATGTTCCAAAGAGGGAAATTTAATTGGACCTACATAAAAACAGTGCACACCCACGTTGTTGAGCTCCCATATGTCAGTAATGACCTCAGCATGCTCATACTGCTACCAGATGACATCAGTGATGACACCACTGGCCTAGAAATGGTAAAGAAATTAATCATATTAATACGGAGAATTCAATTGTTTTTGTATCCTAGATGTTTATATGGCTGCTGTTTGATAGTAGGTGACACTACATTCTTGTATTAAGAACAGGTGAAAAGATCTGGCTCAGGAAAAAATAAGGACAGAGCCAAAACATTGTCTAACACTCAGAGAACCTGAGCCTTTTTTGAACGATGACAAGATTTTCATAGACCCAACACTTTTTTTCAGTTCTTGCTGTCATCCAGTCCTAGAAACAGAAACCCCAAAATCCTGCAAGAAAGGCAGTTCTTTGAGCCCAAGCAAAACCAGAGACTACTAGAATCCTTGACAAAAAGCCAGGAGAGATGGGAACCCTTCATACTAAACAAATATCTACATCTTTGAAGGTTTCCCAGCACTACTCTGTAAGGACACCAGAGCTGGCAGTGCTAATGTACTGTGCCTGCAGCCCTTTCTTAACTTTAATTGGAGTTTTGCAAGGGGAGAAGCTCTGCTGGATCAGTTCCAAGAAAGGATGATGGAAAAGCCATCATCTTCATTGTTCCTTTCCAGCTCCCCTCTTGAAAAAATACTAGGTGGCCGGGTTTTCAAATGTATTTTCATACAATAAATATTTTAAATAAGGAAAAATATAACCTCGAACAACTCAGCTAACAAATAGTGACTAGGTATATGTGTAATTAATTAACAATCATACTTTTCTGGTAGATTGCATGTGGATAAGCTAGAATGCCAAAGACTCAACAGATACAACAATAAATTAACCGGGTTACTATTACGTAAAACAGGACTCTACTGCTATTATGTTACAAATATTCAACACTGAAAGTATCCACTATGTGGGGTCAGGAGGAATTTTCCTCAGGTCAGCATGGCAAGACCCGGGGGGTTTCACCTTCCTCTGCAGCGTGGGGCATGAGTCACTTGCTAGTTTGAACTAGAGTAAATGGTGGATTCTCTGTAGCTTGAAATCTTTAAATCAAGGTTTGAAGACTTCAGTAACTCAGCCAGACGTTATGGGCCTATTGCAGGAGCAGGTGGGTATGATTCTGTGGCCTATGATGCGCAGGACGTCAGACTAGATGATCATGATCATCCTTTCTGGCTTTAAAGTCTGTTCAAACTTCCAGTTACTGCACTAACCTGCTGTAAGAAAACATGCCGCTTTACAGTTGAGAAGACACCTGTAAACTAGCCAGAAGCTTTTCAGTGCTATTCACTATATTTATAAACCATCTCTATAGTTTCTCCAATTAGGTTTGTGAAGGACATCAAGGTTAAGGAAGTTTCATTTTCACTGTGTAATTTTTGATTCTCTCTTTTTTAACTAACTGTAGCTAGAAAGAGACTTGACGTATGAGACATTATCCAGATGGACCGGCTCAGAAACGATGGAGAAAACTGAAGTGGAGGTGTATCTGCCCAGGATCAAAATGGAAGAGAGTTATGACCTCAAATCTACTTTGAGCAGCATGGGGATGCGAGATGCCTTCAGTCAGAACCGAGCTGATTTCAGAGGGATGTCTGAGAAAAACGATCTGGTTTTGTCAAATGTTTTTCACAAGTGCTTTGTGGAGATCAGTGAAGAAGGCACCGAGGCTGCAGCTGCCACTGCAGTTTCTATGACAGCACGAAGTCTCATTTCTGCCATTCAGTTTGCAGCAGATCACCCTTTCCTCTTCTTCATCAGGCACAATAAAACTAAGACCATCCTCTTCTTTGGCAGAGTCTGCTCCCCGTGACCACTCAGATTTCTGTTGCTAAACAGGATCTTGCAGCAGCAGGACTGTACCACAAAGACATTGCCTCAAGTGTCTAAATAGCTTGGCTAATTTTACTTCATTTTCCTGTATTATTGGTCAATCTTTGTAGGTTGGAGAACAACAAATAATGCAAATTACTAAGAATTTTGCTCTTCTGTTCATGTGGTTAGAGGATAATGATAATATTGGGCTACGACTCTCAAAAGCACAATAAAAATGCACTGGTTGCTTTCTAAATGACTGTAAATTGCACTCTTTCTTAGTACTGTACAACTATACAGTTTGCCAGAAGCTGGGCATGAGCGACAGGGGATGATGGATCAGTTGATGATTACCTGTTCTGTTCACTCCCTCTGTGGCACCTGGCGCTAGAGGACGAGAGCTGAGGAAGTGTTGTTCTAAGTCAGCCATAAAAACGTTGGCATAATGTGGGGCCATGCGGGTACCCATAGCAGTGCCACTGACTTGAAGGTATAAGTTGTCCCCAAATCTGAAATGGTTGTGGGTGAGGACAAAGTCACAAAGCTCACCAGGTGTGTCGTGGCCTCATCAGGGATACTCTTCTTGACAGCTTGTCGTCCCTCCTCATATAGAACACCAATATTTCATTTGCAAATTTAACTGGGAGTGACTGGCTCACTACAAAAGCAGCTTTGCCTCTCCTGGAATTGACACCTTCTCATCAGTTATTGGGAGTGGACCACATGCACCCTGATCAAATTGGCCCTGTCAACACTGGTTCTCCACTTGTGAGCTAACTCACTTCTTTTCATGTATCAGTATATAATGCCTGCAGCTGTAATTTTCACTCCATGCATCTGAAGAAGTGGGTTTTTTACCCACGAAAGCTTATGCCCAAATAAATCTGTTAGTCTTTAAGGTGCCACCTTGTTGTTAAGGCAGGGTGAGGGTACCTGTGCATTTCAGAATTCCTTTTCTGCTATCTCGGAGAGAGGGAACTCTTGGCTGCACATGAGCTATTAATTTTTCATCCTGGGTCTCAGCATGAAACAAACAAACAAAAAAGCCTTTGAAGTTTTTTTAAAAAATGTTTCAACATTTCAGCATCCCCTGCACTGATCGTGGATCAGTTTGTGCATCCAGGGATGTTCCTTAGTCCAGCCTTTAAATTAAAAAGGGATACTAGCCCTCATCCTTCAGTACACACAGCACCCACAACTGCCTTGAATTAGAGAGAAACTTCCGACATGGGAATATTTTAGTGCTCATTCCAGGCATTCTTTGACAAGCCCATTTTCGGAGTCTTACGTCCTCCACTTAAATATCTGGTATTGGTCACTGTTGGAGGCCGAATACCAGGCCAGTTGGACTGTTAGTCTGATTTGGTGGCATGGCGGTATCTAGAGTCCTAATGGTTTTAAACGAGGATGGTGGAGTCACAAGGCCTAACTGATCCCTGCGTTACTCCAGTTTTACACTGATATGCCTCAGTTGAAGTCTATAGAGTTGGTTTAAAACTGGAATAATGCAGTGGAGAATCAGGCCACACAGAACACCCATCCAGCAGAAAGACAGACATTTGTGGTGTCTGGTATAAGTTAAACACTAGCTGTACTTATTTTAAACAAAATCTCACCACTACCAAAAAATGAGTCGCAATGGACAACATCACCAGCCATTCTTACGTGAGTCCACTCTGTGGTATTTTTGCTTATTCTATGCCTAAAATAGCAGATCTTATAAGATCATTGTATTCATCTTCTAAATCTCTAAGATTGCTGTTTAAAATACATACAATGGATCAATAATCAGGTCAAACTTTACAACAAAAATTTCTGGAAAGTGGTGAAGAGTAAGGGTAGGATTAGCTGGGGAAACATATTGGGGACTGGCAGTGGAGAATGTAGGCTAGAAGGCAAATGAGCTGCAATCTCATTTTATTTCTAAACATATTTATTGCCAAACAAATATAGGGTATGTCAACAATCGGTGCAAACTTTAGAACAGAAAGTTCTGGAAACTGGTGGGGAGGAGGGGTAAACGTAGGTGGTGAAACACATAGGGCAGTAAGAGTGGAGGATGTAGGCCAGAAGGAAGCACAACTGTTTTATATTTCTAAACGTGTTTATTGCCTAACAAACAGACTCAGAACCCAGCCAACGACGCAAGTAATTCCTTCTCTCTCACAGGAATCTGAGGTAATGTAAATATTCATATAGACATAATTAGCTTTCTTTGAAACTTCTTCTTAACTACTTAAACCCTACCCGACAGTGCAGATTAAATGATAACAGATTAAATGTCATGCAGTAAAACAGGGATTGCACATTTTAATTGTAAATGTAATTTAGATTTCAGTTCTTAGAAAACAGAGTGCAAGTATTATATACTTACAGAGTTTAAGAAAAGATGCTGATATGGGGCAAGTTAAACAATCAAAGGAAGAATTTTCTTGAGTAGATGATAATCCTGTTCCTTAAAATCTTAGATTAGATAAGTAAGGATAAATCTATTCAGGTGGTGGTTCTTGCTGTGAGATGGTACAACACGGCAAATTAATGGGCCAAGCACTAAATTGTTGTTCCCCTGAGGGGGAAGAAAAAGATTTTTATTCTGTCATCCTCTTGTTAGTCTTCTCATAACAAAAGAATCCATGACTTAGTATGTGTTTGGATACTCCATAATGCACCTTGTTGACAACCATGGAACCCAAAGAGGCCAAGGACTGAGGCCCAGATTATCAAAGGTATTTAGATAGATGCAGAGAGTGCCTACTGGTATTTTCAAAAGCACCAAAGCAGGTTAGTTGCCTAAGTCATATTGAAATCTTTGTATAACAGTAAAAAGTGTGCATGATATGATTTGTGTGTTGTACAAGTACCTAGGGATCGATTTACAGAAGAAACATTTTCCAGTTTCTGAGGAAAGTTAGCTTGTTAGGCTATAGAGAAAACAACACACGCTGGAGACCAAAGGTAAAATCTTGGCTTCAGAGAAGTCAAACTGTTACACTCTGTCTTCATATATTTGTCTTAGGCTTCAGCAATGGACTCTCTCTCAGCATCAAATGGTAGCTTTACTCTCGACCTTTTCAAAAAGCTGAATGAATCTTTAAAAGGCAAAAACATTTTCTTTTCCCCTTGGAGTATCTCATCTGCTCTGGCCATGACTTATGTGGGTGCAAAAGGTAACACTGCAACGCAGATGGCTGAGGTAGGTTGTGAAATGTGACTATGTACTGTATATGTCTCGATATGACAAATGGTTTCTATACATGCTACAATAACCTGATACTACAGTATTAAACACAATATCTTTGAAGGAATGGTGAATGGAAACGCCGGGTAGATTATAGCGAATAACAAATTCTCTGCAATTTTAACTAATTTCAGAGTTTCCCATCCAATTCTACCAGGAGTAAACATCTTGCTGGTAACTCTCTTTACCCGCACACTGTTCAGGTACTCTGGGCCAGATCCAGCGTTCTGTTGAAAGGGAAAGCTAAAATGGAAGGTCAGGTTCTAAACTATTGGGGCAGTTCCTTGTAAAAGGGAGTTCCAGGTGGCAGCTTTTGGCCCTATTGGCTATGGGGCTTTCCAGAGGTGAAAGGGGGCTTGGTCAGAGCACACTGATCCTGGGCAGTTGAGTGGCTCCTAGAAACGTCTTCAGGTGTCTCTTTACCTTCTCTAGGCAGAGATCTCCTTTATTTACCTCAATTTGCCAGAATTTTCTTTGGATTGAGTTTCTCTGAATCCAACAGGTAACCCACTGAGGGGGAAAAAGTCCCCTACTCATACTGAGGATCTCACCATCTCCCCACACCTTCACTAGCCCCTGCATCTCACTTGATCCCATACTTCCCAGAGTGGTGCTGCTGGTTTGCCAGATAGGAGCCACCCCAATAGTTTAGAACCTGACCTTCCATTTTAGCTTTCCCTTTAAACTCAATTTAACATTATTTAAAACATGTTTCTAAGATGTGAATATCAGAATTCTGTACATAAATAAATGCCAGTACTGAAAACATGGCTTGGTTCATCCCTAGCTCTTCCCTGACAGTCGGTTTACACTCACAGTTGAAACCTTTTCAGTTTAGTCCTATTTCAGTCTATTTACATTTGCCTGAATTTTGTTAATAAAAATTATAAAGTTGCATAACCATTATAATTTGCAGCGATCATACTTTGAATTGTGTTTTGTTGCTGCTGCTACCTATGCTTTGACCATAAATTTACCTGATCATTACCATCTGATATGATTACACCTTCATATGGCCATTCAGTGTATTATGCAACTAACCTCTTTTTAATATAGGTTGTAAACCCTTGGGGCACCACTGTGCATTTATATATAGTACAGCATATAGCACATCAATGATGCCCAATAATAAATACAATATAATAATAAATGGGTGAAGCCATCATGAATTTCACATGGTCTGACTATATGTCTAAGTTAATTTCCACCTGGTGCATAACAATGATCTGCTATTAAGCCAGCAATATGGCTGTGTGGTTCTGACCTGGGTCTCAGTTACATTCAAATCATCATTGAAAATCATAGATATGGTGTCCTTAGCAGGCTAAGTAGCAACCATCTTTGGTGACTAATTATAATAAATTTGAGGTTTTGACAATTAGGTCACTAGAAATCAATTTGTGTGTACATTTGTCTTAGCTGTTTTAAAGTATATTTACTATCTTTACAAACTCTGCTTGCAGGTGCTTCATTTTAAGAAAACTACAGGAACTGGAGGCTGTTTGCAGGTGACGAGAACTTCTCGTGGGAGGCCAAAGAAAAGGAAGATGGTATTCTTTAGAACAAAAATATCAGAGAAACAAATCCGCTGTTCTTCTGGGAATAGAAAAGTTCAACAGCGGCACTAGTTTGAATCATCCTATTGATTGTTTTCAGCCTACATCTATATTGTCCCCACCCCCAAAATCTTAGTTAATAACCAATTAAGGTTACTTAAGTGCAAAACACACTCACTCAAACCTTCAAAGGCAGGACAGGCACCTTGATTCACACTCCTGAACAGCAACACAACACACCACTGACTCTGCACCTCCCCAGGGAACTCCCTTCCACCTCACACATGTACAGATGGACAACACACACACACACACACACAATTCCTCTAACTCACATTGCAATGCAAAACCTGAACTCTGATCTCAGAGACTGGATAGTTACAGACATATCCTACAGGCATATGTGCAGTTGTGAAGGGTATGATGTGTTGAGAGAAAGAGGGAAAGCATGATGTGGAAGTTAAAGTGGGAGTGGGGTATGTGACAATATATTGAATCTAGGGAAGATTTGGAAAGTGCTTGTGGGAAGGTAGGAGAATGGCCAGGTGCAAGTGGTGCTGGAAAGATGGGGTGGGGGAGACGATATCCCTATTTCCCCAGCAGATGCATTCTGATGAATCTGCCTTGGTTCATTAAACTGGAGGGGGGAGCCGCCTGAGGTGTTCTGCTCCTCGGCCAGCCCTAAGGACAAGCCCCTTTCCGCTCATCATTTTGGGAGTGGGCCAGGGATAGGGGTGGATGTTCTCCCTGAAGATATCTCAAAAGTTCCTGTGCCAGCATTTTCTGCAGGTGAACCAGCTGTCGTTCCTCAGCAGGGAATTCCTGGCTGCTGAACTAAGGATGGCTTGTTAGACAAGGTCTTCTGCTTTTTAAAAGAAACAGAGGCCTCTGTCTCTCACCTTCTAAGTCCCCTAATTTGCTCCCCTTTTATAATCCCTCAGTAATGGCACCCCATTGCTGCTTCTATCCCTTATCCCCAACACAGGTGTGCTCCATCAGAGTTGTGATCTCCACAAGAGCTATGTGACCCTGTATTGTATATCACAGTCTTCATGGCTCAGGAGTGGAGCTCAAACTTTGAGTCCCACCTAAGCTGTAGCTCTAAGTACTCACCTGATGATGTTTGTAAAGGTCTTTGCTGCAAGGGAGAAACTGACCTGTCACTGTCCAGTGAAAACAATTAATCTGATTACAGACAATTCAGTCAAATGCACAGAGTCAATAAACAGAAAAAATAGAGGAATCCCTCCCCCCAACTAACTTCTGTCAACTGTACTAATCTTAGGAGTTACAACATTTTCATAAAGAAATGTGATTTCCAAGTTCATTGTGTCCCTTTTAAAGGAACCTGAGGACTGCAAAGATGAAGACATTCATTCTCAGTTCCAGGCATTAATCTCTTTAATCAACAAACCCCAAACTTCTTACTTGCTTAAAACTGCCAACAGACTGTATGAGGAACAGACTTTCCAATTCCTTAGTGTAAGTTGAATATTTTTACTAAGCTGAAGAGAAAGTTTTGAAAGATATTTATGACTGACACTCAATACTGATCAAAATCCAAGATTATTAATAGAGCGAATTAAAAAATTTCCAATGGAACAATTTGCCAATGGGAAATGCGGATGTGATAAAATGGAAATGTTTTGTGGGAACATATAGATTTTGTCTAAATTTCTGATGAAAAATTATCAAAACTCTTCATTTCGATAAAGTCAAAGTGCTTTATTTTGACATTATCAGTTTAACTTTTATATTAGATAGTATACGTTTATATTATTACTTATAGTTCATATTATATACAGTTGAAACAATAAAGTTGAAACAAAGCACTTCAATCTTATTAAAATGGAAAATGTTCATGCATTCTAAGGCCAGAAGGGACCACAGTCATCATCTAGTCCAGGCGTGGACAAACTTTTTGGCCCGAGGGCCACATCCTTTAACCCTTCTTGTGACTCTTCTCTGAACCCTCTCCAGTTTATCAACATCCTTCTTGAATTGTGGGCTCCAGAACTGGATGCACAGTATTCCTGTAATCCTTATGATTAGATCATTTTGATATTTCCTAAAAGAATGTTTTCAGAATTATCATTTCACATGCAAAATTGTATGGAGGGCCGTGTAGGGAAGGCTGTGCCCCGACAAACAGCCTGACCCTGCCCCTTATCTGACCCCCACCTACTTCCCGCCCCCTGACTGCCCCCCTCAGAACCTCCAAACCCCCCTGCTCCTTGTCCCCTGACCGCCCCATCCCGAGACCCCCCCCATCCTAACTGCCCTCCCGGACCCCACCCCCTACTCAACCCCCGCTGTTCCCCATCCCCTGACTGCCCCCCCAGAACCCCCCCCCTGCTCCCTGTCCCCTGACTGCCCCCCAGGACTCCCTGCCCCTTACCCAACCCCCCAACCCTGGCCCCCTTTCCATGCCGTTCAGAGCAGCGTGTCTGGCAACCGCGCAGCCCGCTGGAACTAGACACGCTATCCTGCAGGAGCTTGCAGCCCCGCTCCCTTACCATGCCACTCAGAGCAGCAGGCGCTCAGGCCCCACCGGAGCCAGCCATGCCGCTGCAGTGCTGCCCAGGGGCAGCAGGCCAGAGCACTGGTGACACAGCGTGCTGAGGCTGTGGGGGAAGAGGGATAGGGGGACCGGGGGGGGGCCTCCCCGCTGGGAGTTCAGGGGCCAGGCAGGACTATTCCGCGGGCCATAGTTTGCCCACCCCTGATCTAGTCTGACCTCCATAGAACATCCCCAAAATAATTCCTAGATCAGATCTTTTGGAAAATGATCCAGCCCTAATTTTAAAATTGTCATTGATGGAGAATTCACCATAAGCCTTGGTAAATTGTTCCAATGGTTAATTACTCTTATTTCAAATCTGAATCTGTCTAGCTTCAACTTTCAGCCATTGGATTGTGTTACACCTTTCTCTGCTAGTCTGAGGAGCTCACTGTTATATATTTATTCCCTCTGTAGGTACTTATAGAATGTAATCAAGTCATCTCTTAACCTTCTCCTTAAGCTAAGTAGATTGAGCTCCTTGGGTCTAACACTACATTTTCTGATCCTTTAACCCTTCTTGTGACTCTTCTCTGAACCCTCTCCAGTTTATCAACATCCTTCTTGAATTGTGGGCTCCAGAACTGGATGCACAGTATTCCTGTCATCCTTATGATTAGATCATTTTTATATTTCCTAAAAGAATGTTTTCAGAATTATCATTTCACAGGAAATTTCAAAATTTTAACTTTTTGTTCTGATTTGGGATGAAAGAAAATTTCCAGTGTAATTGAAACAGAGATTCAATCAGCTCTAATTATCAAATATACAGTATCATAGATCTTACTTTTAAATTTTATCTAGCTTCAGTTGAATTGTACTCTCTTTAGTATTGAAGTAGTTATGTTGTACAGCTATCTGAATTTTTTTAAGTGATGCCAATTTGAATTTATTTTAATAGCAAATTTTCTCTCCTACCTTTCAGGAATACATAGAATTCGTTACAAAATATTACCATGCAGAGCCACAAGCAGTTAACTTTAAAAAAGCTGCAGAACAAGCCAGAAAAGAAATCAATTCCTGGGTTGAAAGCCAAACTGAGGGTAAGCTAAGGACAAACAATCACAGCATTGCTCTTCTCCCACTATAGTTGCAGATTCCTTTTGGGTAGGTGGCTGCATTTCTACATGTGTTCCTCCTGTAGTCAGGCACTAGTGGAGCTAATGTGGAAATTGAAGATGGAGAGGTGGGCAAATGAACAGTTGAACAGCTTCTAGTGCCTGATCCAGAATTTTTTGAATTCAATGGAAAGACTCCCATTGACTTCAATGAGTTTTGGATAAAATTCCAAAAGAAAGAAGGGAGCAGCCTTTAGAACCTGATTTCCTCTAAAGAATCAATAGCTCCTGCAGGGCCTCTGGTCTCATGGGCCACCATCACTGCTGGAACTACAGGAGCAGGATTTATGACCAGGGACTCCCTATTCCATGAGCCTGATTCTTCACTGCCTAGCCCCTTGTGTTATTTACTCCTGGGCAAAAGGAGGGTGAAATGGGTATAAAATGCTACCATTCTGATTTGGCAGAGTTTTACACTCGCTATCAACCAGTATAAATAACTCCACAAGGGGCAAAGCAGTGGAGATTCAGGCTTTATATTTCTAAGATGCTGCATTATTTTAATTCCTTTTCAACATGTCACCTTGAGCCACAATAACAAAGATTGGTTTTAGAAATGGGTTTAAAGGCAAAATTAATTAAGTTTGGAAACTCACTCAGGGATCAGAGGTTCTGAGGCACATACATTCTCAATAGATAACTAAAGAGAAAGCAAGATTAGAAATAGCCACTTGCTGTACTACCCTGGAATAAAAACACTATTCTTCTCCTTCTGAAAGGGAAAATCCAGAATCTGTTGCCTAAAGGTGCTGTTGATCCCAACACTGCACTGGTCCTGGTTAATGCCATTTACTTCAAAGGAAAGTGGGAAAAGAGATTTCTGAATGAAAACACGTCTGAGAATCCTTTCAGATTGAGCAAGGTATGTCCCACCAATGTTAATGCTCTTGAACAGTAAGAAACCTCCAGATAGCATGAAAATCTTTCGCCCACAGTTCATATTCCATTGTAAAACTATGGGTAGCTCGAAGCATGGCCTAAAGTAACAATTTTAATATTTAGTTAATACATCTACTACATTGTTTAAGCAAAGGTTTGAAAAATGGGGTTTAGCTTCAAGAGGAGACTGTTGGGTCCTAGGTTAATAGAAACGTTAGTGAATACCCTGACTACGTGTTAATGTGAAGGCTGCACAGCTCTATAGACCATGGTAACCTTTTCAAAAGCATCTAAAGGACTTAGGAGCCTAAATCCCATTTTCAAAAGTGATTTAGGAGCCTAATACTCATTTAAAGTCAGTGGGACTTAGATTAAGGCTACAAAGCACCGTTGTGATAGTCTAATCTGACCTCTTGCCTAACACAGGCCACAGGTCTTCTCTGTATTAAATTCCTGCCACAAGTCCAATAACTGTGCTTGAACTACTGCATATCTTTTAGAAAAATAGCCAATCTTGATTTTATAAATTTCCAGTGATGGAGAATCTAACACAAGCCTGGTAAATTGTTCCCATGGTTAATTACTCTTGCTGTTACATATTTGTGCCTTTATTTCTAGTCTGAATTTGTCTAGCTTCAACTTCCAGCCATTGGTTCTTGTTATACCTTTATCTGCTAGATTGAAGAGCCCTATATTATCAGTTTCTGTTCCCCGTGTAGGTACCTATAGTCTATGATCAAGTCACCCCTTAAACTTCTCTATGATAAGTAAACGAACTGAGCTCCTTAGGTCTTTCACTACAAGGCATGGTTTCCAATCTTTTAATCATTCTTGTGGCTCTTCTCTGAACCCTCTCTAATTTATCAAAATCTTCTTGAAGTGTGGACACCAGGACTACACACAGAATTCCAATAGTGGTTGCAGCAGCACCAGCACCAAATACAGAGGTAATATAACCTCTATATTCCTGCTTAATAGACCTCTGTTGATACATCCAAGTATCACAGTAGCCCTTTTGGCCACAGCATCGCACTGGGAGCTCATGATCCACCATGGCCCCCAAATTATTTTTCACCAGAGGGTCCTATAGTAGATTCTCCCGTCCTGTAAGTATGGCCTACATTCTTTGTTCCCAGATGTATGACCTTGCATTTGGCTGTATTGAAATGCATATTGTTTGCCTGTGCCCAGTTTACCAAGCAATCCAGATAGGTCTGTATCAATGACCTGTCCTCTTTGTTATATACCATTCCCCCAATCTTTGTGTCATCTGCTAACTTCATCAGAAATTAGTTTATGTTTTTTTGCAAGTCATTGATAGAAATGTTTAATACCATAGAGCCAAGAACTGATCCCTGTGGGACCCCACTAGAAACACAACATTTTGAGATCTATCATTGAAACAGTTTTTAATCCATTTAATGAGTGCCATGTTGATTATATATCATTCTAGTTTATTAATCAAGGTGTCATGCAGTATTACTTAAACGCGTACAGAAATTTATTGTATTAACTCCATTACTTTTATCCACCACACTTGTAATCTCATCAAAAAAGATAGTATGTTAGTTTCACAGGATCTATTCCCCACAAACCCATGTTGATTGGCATTAGTTGTATTTCCCTCCTTTACTTTCTTAATCAAGTCCAATATCAGCTCTTCCATTATTTTGCCCAGTATTGATGTCAAGCTGACAAGCCTATAGTTACCCAGGGTCATCCTATTTACTCTTTTTTAATATCAGCACAACATTAGCTTTCTTCCAGTCCTCTGGAACTTCCCCAGTGTTCCAAAACTTATTAAAATCAACATTAATGGTCCACAATCTTCCCAAACAGCTCTTTTAAAACTTTTGGGTGCAAGTTCTATGGAGCCCTGATTTATAAATGTCTAACTATAGTGGCTGCTGTTTAACATTGTCCTTAGTTACTGTTGGAGTAGAAAGTATTTCATCATCATATGATATGAATATATCATGTTTTTTTCCCAAATACAAAACAGAAGTATTTAACACTTCTGTCTTTTCTGCATTACTATTGACAATTCTACCATGTCCATATAGTAAAGGGCATATACCATTGGTAGGATTCCTTTTTTTCTTACTATACTTAAACTCCTTTTTTTAACTCTGATGGTCTTTGTCTTTAACTCTGATGGTCATAATTTTCTTTGTGTCCTTTGGCTTCCTTTATCAATTTTCTTAACTCTATTGCTTCTAATATATATTCATTGCTCTCAACTTTCTCTTTTCTCCATTTGTTATATTTATTTATTTATTTATTTATAGGTGCTTTCACTTTTACACTAAGCCAAGCTGGTTTTCTAACAAACACACCCGTATTTCTTGACTGCAGGGTTGTGGCTTTTCAGTATATAGGAAAATGTTCTCAAACAGTTCCCTAAGTACCTAAGTCACTTCTGAAAATGAGATTCAGGCTTCTAAGTAAGTTAGACATTGCAATGGTGAGCGGAGCAACACCTAAATACTTTAAAAACTGGTCCTCAAATACTATAGTGATGGGCAAAGTCTATAGATTTGGACATATCAATGATATCGTTTTAAACAAATGTGGGCTGAATTTCAAGTATCATGGAAGGATTTAAAAGTTTGTGTGGGAACAAAGCAAAATGTCAGAAAAAACTTGACAGTCCTGTCTGGCTTTCACTGTAAGATTCTGGGTTCCTTCACACTTCAAACTCAAACTGGAACTCAGGAGTTGCAAACACATAGAAAGTGAAATTGTAAAGGACTTCATGAAACTCCTGCAAACCAAAATTACTAACTTTCTCATGCAGCTAAATATAGCACCCCCCGCCCTTTGCACAGCACTGCCCGTAACTGAAACTAAGTGATCTTCCTGAATCCATTAAACTTTACAAACACTGAGTTTTTGTATTTATTATCCGTGAGGCATCATTAATATCTGTAGAATCCACTCTACAGCTGCTACTGCTAAGCCACCAGAGAGTCAGCCAAAGGCAGCATTGTTCTGTTCTGCCAGGGTGGAGAAAAGACCAAAGCAGCCCCTGCATGCAGTGACCTTTCTCCTTGTACTTAGAGGTTCCCCAGAATTTTCACTGTTCAGAGCTGTGCACCTTCCCCCGCTCTGTCTTCCCAACAAGGTCTTCTCTGTAATAGGAACAATTGTCAGGAAACTCATCAAGGTGATCCTTGCAGAATTTTCCGGCTCCTTTGTCCCATCTTCTGTGAGTTACTATGCATGTACTGTGGAAGAGTGGAAGATGAGTCCAGGTCACAGAAAACAATGCTTTGACATAAACAACAAGACAATGAATATTTTCTCATGAAAGGAGCCCTGTTAAACCATGCAATCAACTTTGGTTCATAAAACTGTATTCAAGCTTTTATTCTTATTTCATCCAAAGCAAGTCATACATATTGACTGCTAACCTGTACAGTATGTTTCAAAGAAAGAAGAAGTAATATTTATTTTCTCATGGAGATATATAATTTCACAGAGCAAGACTAAACCGGTGCAGATGATGTTTCTGAAAGATACATTTCCAATATGCTACTTGGAAACAATGAAGGTCAAAATTGCTGAGCTTCCATATGTCAATAATGACCTCAGCATGCTCATCCTATTACCAGATGACATTGAGGATAAATCTACTGGTCTGGAACAGGTAAAACCATTATACCATATTTCTGGTCCACGAAAGTGGAATTCAGTGTTTCTTCAGTGTGAGACAGCTACGGGATAATGCTCAGCATGAGTTTAGCAACCTCCTGTACATTAATGCATACAGCTATAAACAAATGTATGGCATACAAGTGCCTTTTTGTGAGCAGGATAAGAACTGGGAAGTGAAACTGAGCAGTTCTGACGACACCACCACCTAAGGTACAATGTCAAGGAGTATCATTGGCATTATGTATTCTTGTCTAGATGAAGCCCAAAAGAGCACAAGGAATTTTCCAGAACAAATAGGCCAGGTCTGTGTCACAGAAGAGCTTACAGCCTCGTTTCAGGTGTGATGCAATGAGAGAATAAGAAACCGTAAGGAAGTAGGGTGAGGAAGGAGAAGGCTTGTAGCAAGGAGATAATTGGTTTCGATATGTGCATGTCTTGTGGATTCCATAAAGTCATACCTGTATTTAGGGAATACATGATTCTCTAGTGTGATATGCAGGATTTTCAGCATTCTGTTGGGATACCTGCATAACTATTGAGTGGGAAGTGTAGTGCTTGCTATACATTATGTGGTGATTCCCCTAAACAAGAATTCCAAACTGGTTGTTGAAGCCAGTTCTTTTGTCCCATTTCTGTTGCCTGGGTAGCACAAAGTGGACCACAATCTGACTCTCTGGCCTCTTACAGTTAATGGTCTTCCAAGAGCTGTACTCCCTTTCCCCCCTGTTTTCTGTGCTCTCTTTATCTAGTGAAATAAGTAATTAGTAACCCACCTTGCAAGGGACTAAGCTCCTCACAGTAGGTGCTAAGTGCCTCCAACTCAATGGGAACCGAGAGATCTCAACAACATGAAAACTCGGATGCTCCGTTTGCAAACACAACAGGGCAAGGACCATATCCTCTTGTCTGCAAGACCCCGTGCACACCAATCATATATAGTGTTATGCAGATAAAACTACAGAGGATTGTTTCAGAGGACAAGGCAAGATGCCACATTATAACACAATTTGATTTATGACCAATAACTAATATCTAATACCTATATACACACACCCCAAATGCTCTGCAGCTGCTGTATAGTTACCAGTCCTGAACGTAGCTTGAGTCTGTGGCTTGATTTCGCAGCTTGGGTTTCTGGCTTGTGGCGGCTTACTGGCCAGGAAAGCCGGGAACAAGGAAGGGCTGGGTCTCTGTCGGGCACGCACCAATGCCCTTCGATGCAGAACGTTACCCAAAAGTCTTCCATCTCACCCAGCCTTTTTGTAGGCTTTAGTTTGAATCAAGAGTGTATAGGTCTTGCTGTGTCATGCTGTCTCTGGGTTCGGTGTGATTGATCACCCACCAATTGCAGACATGACTTTCAGCCTGGGACCTGATCTTGTTTCAATTGCACCTTTGTTCTTTTCTTTTGGGGTGGACTCTTTTCACTTTCAGTGTAGTAGTCGTGTTAGTCTGTGTCAGCAAAAAGAAAATAAGAAAGAAATACTTGTGGCACCTTAGAGACTAACAAATTTATTTCAGCATAAGCTTTCGCGGGCTACAGTCCGCTTCATCGGATGCATAGAATGGAACATACAGTGGTTCGATATTTATACATTCAGAGAAACATGAAAAGGTGGAAGTAACCATATGAACTGTAAAAGGCTAATTAATTGAATGAAAGGAACTGTTATCAGTAGGAAAGCAACTTTTGAAGTGATAATCAACATGGCCCATTACAGACAGCTGACACAACGATGTTAAGAGTATTTAACGGGTTAAATTTAAAGGTGTTAAGGGTATTTAATTTCAATTAATTAGCCTTTTACAGTTGATATGGTTACTTCCACCTTTTCATGTTTCTCTGAATGTATAAATATCGAACCACTGTATGTTCCATTCTATGCATCCGATGAAGCGGACTGTAGTCCACAAAAGCTTATGCTGAAATAAATTTGTTAGTCTCTAAGGTACCACAAGAATTTCTTTCTTATTTTCTTTCTTCTCACTTTATTAGGGCTGTTGTCTGCATCTTCAGCCATTGGTGTTTGCACTTAACTTTATCAGGACAGGCTGGGGCTGGAGGTTGATTCCATTATCTATGCATTCACGCATCTAAACTAAACTAATAAGGTTACAGCAGGGTTTTGCAAAATGAAGGTTACAGCAGGGTTTACAAAATGGAGTGAGCATTTCAAAATAGAGTTTGAGTTACAATATGGAGTCTTATTAATAATAGTAATTAAAGGAAAGAAACAATTTCATTCTTCAGCTCTACAATAGTTGCAATGGGACAAGTCTTCCGTGCATGAACATGTAGATGTTCTATTAACATTAACAGGAGCTCTACATGTGCATAAGAGGGGAACATTCCCATGTATGTTTAAATAGTGCATTTAATGTACATCCTGCATGTAAGATCACCTCCCATTTAGATAAATGGGAGCATACGTCACGTAGCATCTTGTAGGATCAAACCTTATTTGCATGTAGCACATCCTATAGCAATGGCAATAACCATAGGGGGTAGCTATGTATGTGTTTCATGCCTTAATTAACTTTTTTCGTTTACTCATGATTTCATTTTTGCTCTTTAATTGTCTAATTCTTTCTTAACTCACTGTAGCTAGAGAGGGAATTGACCTATGAGAAATTATCCAAGTGGACCAGTGCAGAAATGATGAAGACAACTGAAGTGGAGTTGTTTTTGCCCAGGATCAAGCTGGAAGAGAGCTATGACCTCAAGTCCACTTTGAGCAGCATGGGGATGAAAGACGCCTTCAGTCAGGGCAAAGCTGACTTCACAGGGATGTCTGAGGATAATGATCTGTTTTTGTCACAAGTTTTTCACAAGTCCTTTGTTGAGGTCAATGAAGAGGGCACTGAGGCTGCAGCTGCCAGTGCAGTCGTTGTAGTAGTGAGATCATCTTTAAATCCTGTAAGATTTAAGGCAGATCACCCTTTCCTCTTCTTCATCAGGCACAACAAAACCAAGAGCATCCTCTTCTTTGGCAGATTCTGCTCCCCCTAGAATGTGTTACTTTCTGCTACCAAATAACATCATTTGTTCACCATGCAACTGGGAAATATAAATTGAAGCCTGAAATTCAAAGCATAGGTCTAGTTTGTGCTTTTTTTAGTTAGAGCCCTGAACATAAGGTGCCTCAGTCAGGAGTAGCCTAAGAAGTGACTGTGCCTCAGATACATATCGAAGCACATTTTCTCCTGTGGTCCTCTACTGCACTGAGCGGACAGTAATCTACTGCAGCCCCTTACACAGTGTAGCATACTACCCACTGCACTGCATACTACCTGCTCTCCTGGCTAGTGTTATCGGGGCCGGAGTCCTGGCTCTGTAGCCTCTGTCCCTCCCCACCCACTTGTTCACAGGACAGGTGAATACCACCTCAGCGTTCAGGCCATGACCCCATCCCCATGCCTGCAGACAAGATGGGGACAGGTCTAAAGGCGTCATGCAGAATGATTTTGGTGGGTGGTGAGGCTCTTAATCTCCCCTGCTGTGGTCCATGGACACCTTAGACCCAGCCACAGTCAAGTGCTTAATAATTAGGTCTCTTATTCACAGGTGTTGCAGATCTGTATACAAAGGGTAACTGTCCTGTTTGCAGATCCCAGGCACAAGGCCAGTTCATGATAGAGAGCCAGCATTAACTCTGAATTTCATAATATTTGCCTTGAGATGTATTTATAAAGTTTTTCCCACCCAAAATATCTTTTCTTTTGTTCTTTCAGAATGTTAAAATAGAAATTTAACCTCATCACACCCTGTCCACAACATTCCATTTGGAATGAGGCCCTTCTGTCTATATGACAGATGCTGGACCATTTAAGAGTCAGTCTGCTGGACATACATTGTACATTCATACGTGCTAAAAGAGTTGTTAAATCAGTAATAACACTGCTGACTATAATGTGTATGGACATATGATCTAAAACCTGCAGCATTCAAACAACAGTAATGTGTTGCTAATGTAATTACTGGTTGTAATTTGCACCCATTCCTAGATACCTGTGTCACTAATAAAGTAGAAAAATAGGGTTTCAGTTCAAGAATGCAGTTTAGCAAAGATATTCCTGTTATTTACACAAATTCCAATGTGCTTTTAGCTGATATTTTACTCCAATAAAAAAACGCTGAGATTATGTTTCTACAATTCAGATTGGTGACTTAGCTGATTATAGATAGTGGGAGGGGGAGGAGTTGTCAGTATTGTTTTGTTAAGCTATGATATTCTAAGCACTCTTAATAGTTACAGTATGTTTTCACTGTTACCATTCCAAAATGATAGTCACTTAACTAGGGTTGATTATGCCCAGGGCTCAAGCAATTTTTTTTACTTACATAACGGATGCAGTAAGCCCAGAGGTGCCAGAGCTATGAACTGCCAAGCCTAGAGGTGCCGGGGCTCAGCCCTGGCAAGCCCTGGCAAAAATTAAGCACTGATTACGCTCAGCTGAGACTTTTAACAATACCATTGTCTTTGTCTGCATTAGGCTGCAAAATCGTGTTTAAAATCATGTTATTTAAAATGTTAGCTAACACACTTGGCAAACACATCTCCTTTTCCTACTCTAGATAGGACCTTAGTGACTTGCTTCTATGAATCTGCCGGGAGTAGCATGTCTGAAATGTAATCCTAACAGAACTCAAACCAGCAGAGAAGGTGGTGTGTGCAAGCTTCCCTGAACATAACTAGCTCACTAATACAATGAAAAATACTTATAACTTCTTTTCTATATGTACCCAAATACGTATATGTAAATATAGATTCAGACAACAAACCAAATTCAACCTTGGCATGTACACTGAAGTCAGTGAATTTGAATTCTATTACTGCAGGGCTTAGTTTGGCCCGGATTAGATGCTGAAATTTGTTCATTTTGTGCCAGCTGCTTGTGTCATCACTGGACCTGAGTTTTATTTGTTGAACTGCTTAACAAGCCTGTTTTCACAGTACAGCTGTACTAGAGTCACAGATGCTGACCAGAACTATTTGTCTAAGCCAGCAGGGTTTATGCTGCCTGAAAGAAATACTGGAAAACCGATTATGCCAAAAAAAATTAAGAAATCTCACTTTTCTAGACGAGTGTACACGAACACATAAAATATAATAAATGAACCAGTTGTGCACCTCCTTCACAAGTGAAAAATACTCTCTCTCTCTATGTACAGTTTACACAATATACATTAGCAGGCAAACCACCTGACAGTATATTCCCCTCTCCGCTCCTGTCCATAAAAACGAAAATAGATTTTCTTTTCCACCTTTTCTTTTTCCTTCAGTTTTAAGGCGTAATAAATTATTATTATTATTATTGATTTAGATCTTTTGTTCGGGTAGAAAAAAATGACTGGGGGAGGGGGGGTCACAGAATTTACAGCACAGCGTGGCGGTCCTTATCAAGCCCCCCCACAGCCCCGCCGCCGTAATTCTTCCAGCACGTCTCCTCTCCACCCAGATCTGTGGTCAACCCTTTCCTCCAGCGGTGACAGAGCTAGAGGGGGCTTGGAAAGTGGAGCCGCGTTGAAACTCAATAGGGCAAAGGCAGCGAGAGGGCGCCAGGCTCCTCTCTCAGCACGAGCACTGAGCATGTGCACACGCTCGGTAGCGGGACAGCCTCGGGCAACGCGATGGCACGTAACTCTGCCGGACCAACACCGGTCCTGCGAACCAGCGCCTCCCGCGCCCTCTGCAGATAGTGCAGGGAATGAGGGACGGGCGGGGGCTCGGGGATGAAACGCCCCGTGGGTGGCTCCCCGGGACAGGAGGGAGGGACCCCGGGGCTGAGCGGAGCTAACACAAGCCCGAGGCCCCCGCCCTTTTGCCCAGCGCCACCGGAGCCGCTTCATTGACCTGCGCCCAGCGGCGACCGGCGACACCCGGCTCCCCGCAGCAGCCGCCGCCCGGCTCCGCACCGGTCCAGCAGCGCCGCGCCTGGTCAGTCCCGCCCGGGGGCCCTGCGTGTGGGGCGGGTCCTGCCGCGCTCGCGCTAGAAACCCCGGGGCGGGTCTGCGGGGCCGGGCCGGGGAGCGGGGCTGCGGCTCGTGTTTAGTTTCCAGCCCGGGGCTCAGGGTCGCTCGGTTCTGGCGGGCGGGGAGGAGCCGCTGGGAGCCGGAGTCCGCCCTGGGCAGCGGCCCCGCGGGTGGTTCAAGCACCCGGGGCGGGGGTGGGTTCCCGTGGGGGTCAGGTGAGTTTTGTTTCTCTTGCAGGTTTCAGAGTAGCAGCCCTGTTGGTCTGTATCCCTGAAAAGAACAGGGAGCCCTTGTGGCACCTTACAGACTAACACATTTATTTGGGCACAAGCTTTCGTGGGCTAAAACCCACTTCATCAGAGGCATGGAGTGGAACATACAGTAGGAAGATAGAGATCTTGCAGTGATTGCTCCTGCTTAGGGTGCTGGGGCTGTTTGTGCAGTGGGGGGGATGAGAGCCAGGAACCGAACAGGTAACCCTACGTGTGATGGAAACCACTGCCCGCCAGGGGGTGCGGCACCCTGTGCTCCTGGTGGGATCAGGTCTGCCTGGGGATGCGTGGGGGGTGGGGGATAAGTCAGGCTCCTAAGGGACCAGACACCTGAACCTTGAATCCACAGCTCACAATAGGCACCTGGGGCCTTTCCCGGCCTTGAGAAGGTGAGTCAGCCTGTGGTTTCCTCCTCCCAGTGAGACCCGGGGGAGGAGGAACCCTGTGATTCTATGCACCTGCGCTGGGTTGTGCAGAGCCAGCCAAGGACCCTCCCCTGGTTCTCTTGTCAGTGAGGTAGGACAGAGCTGGTGGGTGTGGTACACGCAGCACAGGATGCTGGTACTTGGGATTTATAAAATCCATTGCACATACAGGGGCCCTGCCTTGGCTGCTGACTCTTGTGGGAGAGGCTCGGGTGATGGGAGGTGCCTGGCACTACCATTTACTGAGCCACTAAAACAGGACTCCGTGTCTCTAAATGAATCCCTGCAGCCCTGGAGTGAAGGAGGCAATATCGCTTGCAATGAATATACCATGGTTATTTTCATAAGCTCTATGTAGTGGCATAAACCCCCACTACCCGTGACAAAATTGAGCCTGAAGATTTTACAATCCACTGCAAGGCCTGCATGCTGTTTTGGCTGGTATTTCAATAAGTATATAACGTTGTAGCCCTGTTAGTCCCAGGATATAAGAGAGACAAGGTGGGTGAGGTAATAGCTTTTATTAGACCGCCAACTTCTGTTGGTGAGAGAGACAAACTTTCCAGCTATACAGAGCTCTTCAGTACCTTTCCGAGACCTGAAGAAGTTTGAAAACTTGTCTGTCTCACCAACAGAAGTTGCTCCAATAAAAGCTTTTGCCTTCCCCACCTTGTCTCTCTAATAAGTCTATAAAACAGACAGTACAAACTCATTGGAAGGTGAGACTGTGAACCTGAATTAAATTTTAATTTAAATATGGGGATTAATTTTTTCTGACTCATTGCTTGTATTATGCACATTCTGGGTTCCTCACTTTCTTTTCCTCGTTTTACAGATAGAGCTAACTGTATTTTTGAAGGTATGTGACATTGTGGTCATCAGATAGTCTTATGTATTATTTCAGTGTAAAACAAGCTTTTTCTTTTTGAGGGCTTGGAGGGTGGGGATAGCCACTTCTGGGTACACACTTTAGGTCCCAGGCCTCAAACAAACCCTGCATAAAGCCCCACTCACTGCTTCATGGAGTTCTACCAGGCTGCAGAGGTCCAGACAATGCAGACTTACTGCAAGATTAAAAAGAAAACAAGAAAAATACCCGTGGCACCTTAGGGTACATCCACACTACCCGCCTGATTTGGTGGGTAGCGATCGATGTTCTGGGATCAATTTATCACGTTTCATGTAGACACGATAAATCGATCCCAGAAGCGCTCCCCGTCGACTCCGGAACTCCAGCTCGGCGCGAGGAGTAAACGGAGTCGATGGGGGAGCCTGCCTGCGCTGCATGGACCCGAGGTAAGTACTTTGTAATTCGATCTAAGATACTTTGACTTCAGCTACGCTATTCACATCACTGAAGTTGCGTATCTTAGATTGATCCCGCCCCCTAGTGTGGACCAGCCCTTAGAGACTAACAAATTTATTTCAGCATAAGCTTTCGTGGGTTAAGAACCCACTTCATCGGATGCATGGAATGAAACATACAGTAAGCAGATATTTATACATTCAGAGAAACATGAAAAGGTGGGAGTGTCTATATCAACGTTAAGAGGCTAATTAATTGAAAGGAACTGTTATCAGTAGAAACTTTTGAAGTGATAATCAGCATCCTGTCATTACTGCAAGATTGTGGCCTTAGTTTTTAAGATAACTGTGTATCTGCACAAACATTACAACTTGTTAAATACTGCTTTTGCCTTGGCTCCCATTACACTCCCACACAAGAGGGATAGATATAGATATGTATATACAATTTTTTCTGAGATGAATTTTTAAAACTCAAAACTATTCACAGTATTCAGAGAATAGAGAAGAGATGTTTGACATTGATTCGACAAAAACTAATCTAGTGATTGGCTTGTAGATGTCACATTTGGAGTGGGCCTTAAGGAAGGGTTTGAATATGGGGATTGAAGTTGCTTTGCAGACTAGCTGTTTCATGCATGGGAGAAGTGCCAACGTGGAGAGAAGATATTTTGTAGAAGAGGTTCTTTAACCTAGCAGACAGAAACATAACAAGATCTGATAGCTGGAAGTTGAAGCTTGACAAAATCAGATGGAAGGTAAAGTGTAAATTTTGAACAGGGAGGATAATTAATCATTGGAATAATTTGCCAGAAGACTTGATGGCTTCTCAATCACTTCACATTTTTAAATGAAGATTAGATGTATTTCTAAAAGATATGCTGTGATTCAACCACAAGTTATGGGGCTGATGTTGCCCTAATGAGCATGTGTGAAGTACCTTCACATGCTCATAAGGAGAGTGAAGCTCTTAGGTTATGCAAATGGTCGCGAGAGATCACACATTTCCACTGCTTGCATCCGACGAAAGCTTATGCTCCAATACCTCTGTTAGTCTATAAGGTGCCACAGGATCCTTTGTCACTTCTTCGGGAGATCACTGCGATCCTTAAAATCTGAGTCCTATACAAACTTGATGTTTGCTAGCATTGGTAGAGTGGAGGGAACGGGGCAGTTTGGGCACGGGGTGTTGTTGGAATGAACAGACAAAGAAGGTAGACCAGTTATGCAGGGCCTTGAAGTCAAGAACAATAAGCTTGAACGTAATGCAGTTTGGAATGGGAGCAAGTCCTTTGATAAACAAATCCCTCACATCTCCCATTCCTACTCCATAACTTTTGTTTGATTCAGCTGGATTTATTGAATATGTATACGTTAAGTACAGTATTTAAACAGATGGACAACATGATACACACCGCTACCTGACACATGCCTCGGATGCACTGTATATGAAATCAAGTGCTCTGTTAGCATTATAGCAATCTTAATATCTCTTTGATCGTTTTTAAATGTTATGTCAATTCTAAAAAAGGTAGCTCTTATTCTCATGTATATGCAGGTTAGCAGTTCTCAAATACATTTGACTTTTTCCCCTACTTTTGACTCTCTTCCCTATTTCAACTTCAGTAACTAGAGGAGAAATACACTGCAAATTTGCAAGACTGTAAAGCCTGTGGCAGCTGTCATGATTGCAGGATTGGTTCTTATTTAGACTATGTTGACCCTAGATCTAGAATTTTTTCTAAATTCCAAAAGAATTGTCTGTTGTGGCATGGAAACTCACATTGTAATGCAGGGAGTTATCCTACACAGCACAGAGCAAAGGGGAAATACGAGAAATGCCGTTGTATGAGATCCCAGAAGTTTATTCCCTCTGACATATAGCAGTCTGTACTAGCACACTTACAGACTCCACTGTTTGGTAAAGTAAAAAAGCAGCTCCATTATCATGGTCAAGAAAGGAATCTGATTGGCTAGGCCTAATAGTAGGGGCTGTGATATACATAGACCTGTGTACCACAGAGGAATGCATTCCTCAGGGAGAGGGAGAAGAGTGTTCTTTTCCTAATAGGATTATTGTAAAATGGAAGAGGGCAGATGATTCAGTTACTTGGTAACATTGCCCTCAAACCAGATGGTCAATTAATATTTTAAATAAAAAAAAGTCAAAATGTATTCCTGCTATTTCCAAGTTAGCACTATCTCAGAACCAGAGGGAGTGTCCCTTTGTACGTTGATTATCTGTTTTAGGGTTTTGATAAACTTCTGTCTTCAGTAATAAGACAGCATGCTCAAGACAGATTGGTCTTGCAATATTTGGTCAGAGGAGTTTAGGAGGTAGCAGATCTGTGATTTGCTTTCTTGTCTCCTACTTTGTAGTAAAGGAGGACAAAGAACAAAACAGACTCAGTACTGGCACATTTTTCTATAACATAAATTTAATTTCAATCAACTTGCAATTTAAGTTCAAGGTGCTTTTAATAGTGCCAAAAAGGTACATGATGCAAAAACCAAATAAGCAAAAAACGCTGCAGGAATATGCATCACATCCTCACAAGAGAGAGGGAGATCCAGTTCCAGTACAGGGAGGGGGTGAATGGGCTTACACGTCAGCTGTATCCTCTGGCCCTTCAGTGTGGGTTAGAGTATCCCACAGGGCTTCCCTAATTTGTGCCCTGTCTGTCTTGGTGGGCCTTGTGGCAGTTGTGCATAGGAATGCACTAGTCAAGCCTTCTCCCTCCCCCAGCACACCATCTAATATTGAAAAATATGGAAAGCAAAAATAAGATTATCCATTCTCTCTTCTGCTGTATAATATAAAATAGAAGAGCTCTGTCTTCCCCTCCCACCCCTCAATTTTCTTGACAAGTGGGATGTGAGCAGGCCATTCCAAAGAGTATAGTTCTTATAGTAATGTGTCCATTGGACAAGATTACTTATCAACTGCTGATCATGAAGGCTGGAAAAACTGAATCAGAGCTGTTATAGTGTGCAGTATGGCACAAGTGACAAGTTATAAAGGTGCAAATCAGTCATGCCGAGCTTATATCGGTGACTTCACTCGAATCATTTGGTTAGCCTCACAGCACACTACAGATCATGAACTCTAATTCTGCAATCTTTAACTAAACCTTTAGTATTCTAGGCAGATCCATTCCTTAGCTCTAAGTGACATGAATAAAAAAATAGTAGGTTGGGCAAAAGGTCTATGTTGCAAACTCCAAGCAAGCGGCTTTGAATCAGGAATTAAGCACCACTGAACACTGAGATTGCCCCATCAGATTGGTTCCTTTGAAACTTTCCATTTTAAACAAAACAACCTTTCTCACAGTAAACAACTCCTAAAAGAGACAAATCCATTGATGAGAACGCATACCCTAAATTCATGTTATGGCCCTATGGAAGGCATGTGGATACAATCGTACTGGGTGACCACGTAACAACCTACATGGATCATCTTTGCATCGCTGTTAATGTAAACATGGTCTACAAGTTTGGACACTAGATGAGTCTGACAAATTTCTCTTCCTCTTCTTCCCAAACCCACCCACTGCACTTGGCTCTCAGACCTATGTATTAATGGAACTGTCTTGTTGGCAAAGCAGAAGTCTTATCTATATGGCAGCTGTCAGGACCATGATAGTCTGTAACCTAGAAACCCAACACAAATAGTAACACTGGGAATAGATAATCTAGTCCAGTGTTTCTCAAATGTGGCCACCAGGGGCTTTTTATGTGGCCACAGACCTCCTGGGTGGTGATGGGGGAGGGGGAGCAAAGCAAAGCATCCCTTCCTGTTGCTCCTGGATGCACCACCCTGCACCGCCTCTGGAGACACGTGGGGCACAACGCTGAAGAATCAAGGTGAGTTCTTGACCTATGGGGCAGGGGCACAGTGGGGGGCAGGCTTCAGTCCTGGGGTGGTTGGGTGGCGGGACTTAGGGTGGTGGGACTTAGAGAGCCTGGCTGTGTGGACCAGGGCTTCAACCCCGGGGCTTTGTGCGCCAACACCTGGCTGCAGCCGCGATGTTTCGGGCGCTGACCCCTTAGCTCTAGCCACATGGCCCCGGCCTGCGGACAGGGCTTCAGGCTCCAACCCCTGGCCGTGCAGTGGCAGGCTCTGATCCCTGGCTCTGGCTGTGTGGCGCCAACCCCTGGCTGCATGTTCTGACCCCCAGCCCTGGCCGCTGACCCAGGCGCGAGCCCTGGATGCCAACCCCTTACCCCAGCTGTACAACAGCAGGCACCAACTCTGGCAGGTGCTGGTCCTGGGCGTCAATCCCTGTCAGTGATCGCCAATCCCTGGCTCCAGCCCTAGCCGCGGAGCCCCAGCCCTGGCTGCTGATCATAGGAGCTGGCCCTGGCCACTGACCCCTAGCCCTGGCCGTGCATCAGTGGCTGCCAACCCCGGGCTCTAGCGGTGCAGATCCCTGGTGGCGGGCGATGACCTCCGTCTACGTGGCAGCAGGCTCCAACTCCAATCCCTGGCTCTGGCCTTGCAGCAGCGGCCACTGGTCCCAGGTGCCGGCCCCCCAGCCGTGAGTGCTGACCTGGGCTCTGGCAGGAGCTGGCCCTGGGTGCCGATCCCCAGCCCTGGCCATACAGCAGTGGGTGCCGACTCGGGCTCCAGCAGGTGCAGGCCTTGGGCGCCGAACCACAGCTCCGGGCGCACGGCAGTAGGCTCTGACGCCGGCTCTGGAGCGCCTGGCTCTGGCTGTGCAGCTCCTTAACCCTAGGCTCTGACCGTGGGCACCGACCCCTGGGTCTGGTCGCGGGGCTCACCACCCACCCGCATCACGCCTGGTTCCCGCTGCTTCACCTGGACCTGCATCCAACCCCCCATCGCTCTTGGCCCCTGCTGATTCCCCTCCAACCAGGGCTTAATTTGTCCTGGGGCTTGCTGTGAAAAGTGATATTAACAAACATGCAAATATCACTTTCCACAGCATTATTTTTATTATTGAGACTGCAAAAAACAAAACAAAAAACCCAATAATTTGGATGTCTATATGTGTATATATATATTTTTCCTAAAGTGAAGAAAGTCTTCTAGGAAAAAGTGTCAGTACGACCACCAGCAAGAGTTGATGGCCGCACTCTGAGGCCACCAAAAAATTTGTGAGAACCCCTGAATTCTAGTTTCTGATAAGGGCCCAGTCAGTACATGTGGTCAATTAGACCAATGGCAGAAAAATAATCTAAATGTAGCCTACTACAGTAAGCAAACTGCAAAGTGGACACTTGAGAAATTCGCAAGGGCATAATGGTATTTTTCTTCCAATACTTTAAAAATAATTGTTTAGGTCTTACCTGGATGAAATCAAAACTGAAAGCTTTGTCAGAAAAAATTATTAAAAAATAGCATTTTTTTTAAATTTCAAAATTCTGGTAGTACCGGGTTATCCCTTTCTGACAGCTGAGAGGAGGAAGATGTGGAGTTACTTGTCTTAGACCACAGAAAAAGTCCATGTCAGAACCAGCAATAGAGCTGCTGATTCCCAGTCTTCTGCTTCGATTGCTGGAACAGTAAAACTTTTAGATGGCATTACATTGAAAAGTGTGTGTGTGTGTGTGTTTGTTTGTTTGTTTGTTACTGCAGTTGTAACACAATGTGGCTGGAGTGTGTTTTCCAGTAAGATGACTACAGAGACTTGCATGCGTAAACTTTAACTGCATTCTGTGCAGGGCAATTTTTTTATATTACTTAATTCAGTGTTGTAGAGTAAATGCCCTTCTTATTGCTTGAGCTCTGATAATTTTCAGAGTTCACCTCAATTATCTAAAGATCAATCAGATGATAATGTAGTGTAGAAAACCCATCCTGGTTACTCTCAAATTTCAATTTTAGTTAATCATTCTCAGTGAAACAAAAAAAATCTCCAATTAAATGTTTTTCTCTTTGTGAGTGCTGGAGGGAAGTGGAGACTGCTGCTCTTTTTGATTTAAATGCAGTTCTTTTGCACTCTTTCCTGAAAGCCTCTGTCTTGAGTCAGTTACAGTAACATACAATATCAGACAAATATACTTGACAGTTTGGCAGGCGTGTTGAATAATGCCTCAGTTAACAGCAAAGCTGACAACAAGCGTTTTTCTTAGGTTGAAACAAGAAGTTAGTAGGATGTGGGTTTTTTCCTCTATTTATGTTAGAGATGGTGAGTTGGGAATGTAAATTTGGTGTAGGATTGTGTTTTGTAGCAATAAACATACCAATGTTAGTTGCTGCCTTAGGATAAAAGATTTGAGACATTCTGAAGTTTTTGTTACTGGCTGAGCTCATAAAATGGCTGTAAATTCTTATCTGTAGTTAATTCACTATTATCATCTCAACTGCTCATGTTGTAGATGGCTGGATCTGTAACCTTAGGTTAACATTTAACTCTCCCCTGCTTCCTCCAGGTGGACTGTTTGTACTTACTTTCTAACAACCTCAGAAGTGCAAGTGTTTACCTGTGTGTGCGGTGTAAAATTGTCTGTGGATTCTTTTTAAATTCAGTCTAAGCTTTACATTGCACAAGTTTCTCATGTTCCAGTGGTACTTACGGTAACCAAACATAGACTGAATCAGACTTCCGAGTTTCTGGTAACACTGCAACAGGAACCAATTTGTAATCTCTGGATATCATCATGACCAACAGTAATTCCTCGCCTCTTTTTAAAATTTTTTTTGCAAAGATTCAATGGGGCAATAGGATGGAGTCTGGGCTGTGGGACCTTCCCCACTCACGAGGTCTCAGTGACTAGAATTCAGTTTGTGCCTGAATTCTACACTGAAGTTTTATAGCCCTGCAGGCCTGAGTCAGCTGACCCAAACTAGCCACATCTGTGCCTCAGGTCTTTCACTGCAGTGTAAGCATAGCCTGTGTATCTCACCCAAGGCCACACAGGAAGCCTGTAGCAGATCAGGGAGTTGATACTGGGTGTCCTGCGTTCCAAAATAGCACTGTAATCAACAGTCCGTCCTTCAACAATGATTTCTTTGCTACTGTGCTGTAACTGTGCACTTGAGAAATCCCCTAAATAGTTTTAGAATATTTTTATTAGAAAGTTGCCTTGACAGTTTTGTATAGACCCTCCAGCTCTTTATTGCTATATCAATAACCAAATAAATCCCACACACAATTAATTTAAATTAGTATTGCCTGCTGGTTATAGGTTCTGAAAATACAAAACATATCAATCAGCTCTAATTCATAGAATCTTAGAATAATAGGACTGGAAGGGACCTTGAGAGGTCATCTAGTCCAGTCTCCTGAACTCATGGCTGGACTAAATATTATCTAGGCCATTCCTGACAGGTGTTTGTCTAACCTGCTCTTAAAAATCTCCAATGATGGAGATTCCACAACCTCTCTAGGCAATTTGTTCCAGTGCTTAACCACCCTGACAGTTAGGAAGTTTTTTCGAATGTCCAACCTAAACCTCCCTTGCTGCAAATTAAGCCTATTGCTTCTTGTCCTATCCCCAGAGGTTCAGAAAAACAATTTTTCTCCCTTCTCCTTGTAACAACTTTTTACGTACTTGAAAACTGTTGTCATGTCCCCTCTCAGTCTTCTCTTTTCCAGACTAAACAAACCCAATTTTTTCAATCTTTTCTTCTAGGTCATGTTTTCTAGACCTTTAATCATTTTTGTTGCTCTTCTCTGGACTCTCTCCAATTTGTCCACATCTTTCCTGAAATGTGGTGCCCAGATTGGGAGCTTCCCAGTAATTTCTTTCTGCACAAGTGTATTTACAATGAGCAACTACCGGGTGGCAGCATAAAAATAAAGCCATTATGTTATGGAAATTAGTAAAGAGACTGCAATGTAGATTCCTTTTCACTGGCTATTGGACCGACAACCAAATTAACTTCATATAAGTTACAGAACAGTCATCAGATGCCAACACAGCCTTCGTTTTATTATTAGTATGTATTCTTGGATGGGCACATATGTTTACTACTCATCTTCATTAGACTTTATTTAATCCTAAAGATTCTGTCATATTACAATGTGAATTAAGGATAATACTCTTCTTAAAATCCTCTTGACATGATTGCTGTCAGTCTCCTAATTGGCTGAATGAGAAATGCTGGAAGCAGAATCTCCTGTTGGTCACTGACAGACAGGAATAGATGGGCTGAGAGCATAAAACAAAACCAGTGCTGAACAATTGCCCTCTAATTGAGGTGTCAGGAACGGAAGAGGAAAGGAAGTTTAAAAATGACTGAAATGAAAGAAAGGGATGAAACATTAAAGAGAGACGATTACAATAAAGAGCTCTTTTTTCTTACCTGTGTTTTCTTCACTATCATAACCTCTCTCTTCCTACTGTGCCCATTATATTTTCCTATTTCTCTTCCCATTTTCCTCAATCTCCCTATCTCTGCAGAAGCGGCACTCCACCCCTCTAGAACATATAGTCACAGGATTCACTCTTCATAACTCTGCTGTGAAATAGAAGACAAGCACTATCCTAGTGGGCTAGAAAGCAGCGGGAAGTAATATGTGGATTTACCACTAATGAGTGAATAAGGCAGGTGTTTATAGAACTTTACACCCCAAATCAGTTTTTAGTTGACTAAGAAAGTTACCAACCCAGATCATAAAATACATGTAGTGAATATTTTACACCAGAGAATCTAATATAAATTCAAATAATTATGTACTACAGGTTGGATTAAAGTCAATTTGAGGCATTACGTATTGCACAGCTGTGACTTAAACAATGTGCCTCCAATAATGACCATTAAATATAAAACACATTCAACATCTGCTGATAAATTTGGATACCTGTATGAATATGAAATATAAATTGTATTCATGTGGCTAGACAATTCTGTAAGCTGGGTACTGAATTCCTGAAAAACAGTGTATAATGCTATTGAAAATCAACACGAATCTTAGAGAATTGGAAAACTTTGCAATTTTTGTAAGTTTGTCCCACTTGTTATCTCAAGGCTCTTATATAAACTCAGATTTTGAGACAGAGAGAGAACACATGGTCCTTAAACTTATTTGACATTGTGCAATATCCTGAGATAGTGGAACTACACTGGTTTTACACCGACTTCAATGGAGTTATGGTGCTTTATACCAGCTGAAAATGTACATTAAATACTCATATTTTAATTCTGTATCTTATGTGATCTTTCCTTTGTGTTTTATCTTACAGGTTCTGAACCATGGATAACCTCAGTAAAGCAAACACCACCTTTGCACTCAACCTATTTAAAAAGCTGAGTGAAAATGCCAATACACAGAACTTATTCTTTTCTCCTTTGAGTATCTCCTCTGCTTTGTCCATGGTTTTTTTGGGTGCAAAAGGTAACACTGCAGCCCAGATGGCAAAGGTATGTCTGGATAAACTTGAACCACTTAACACAACTTTGTTCTAGACGCTTTTGAAAATGTAGGCCTAGTTCATTAAACTCTTAATGCCAAATCCTGCTCCAATAAGCACTCAGAACCTCTAGAGAGAAAGAAGGCCTAGGAAAGAAGAGTTGGGTGCCAAGTATGGAGCCCTGAGGTCCCACTGAAAGGTCAAGCAAAGACCTAAGAGGAGAACCAGGAGACAGAGTCACAAATGCAAAGGGAGAACAAGATTTAGAAAAGGAGAGTGATCAATAGTGGCAAAATTGGCAGGAGTCGGAAGATGAGGATGGAGTTGAGGCCTGAGATCTGGCTGCAAAGAGATTGTTAGAGGGAAGGACTTCTAAAAGGATGTAGATGCAACGCAGGTTCTCTTAACTTATGGACTTTTAGTATAGTCTACTAGGAGTCTTGGGATGGGAAGTACAAATTTCAAAACTAGATTTATAGCTGTCCACTTAGAGCCTTATGCAATATTGGGATTAGGGGAGGGAAAGAGTTTGTTTAAACTTGCAGCTTCAACAGTAAAATAGGGTGGAGTTTAAACTGATTCCTTATAATCAGTAAGGACTTTTAGAATTGGCATGTATATGTCTTTTGTTTAGAACGATTAACTACCATACTAACAGATGTTGCTAAAAATTACATGCACTAGTGGGTGTGAACATTCCCTTGTTCTGTGTCAGTAAAATCTCTTGCTCAAAATATCAACCAGTACAACAGCTCTGCAATTGTCATGGAATTCATATCGTGGCATTTTTTAGCAGTTATTACTTTGAAGCAAACCCAACATTTGGGAGGTAGTATTTTTTGTAAAAATTCAATCTTTTTATTGTCACTTTAATTCAAACCGAGGATGAATTTTAATCTTTGATACTAGGGTTATTTATTTAAACTACAATGTTTAAATAAACATTGAGACAAATTCTGCTGTTGCATTGGTGTAAAACTGGAGTAACTATTAGATTTCAATGGAATTGTATCAGATTTACACCTATGTAAATGAAAGCAAAGTTTGGCTTGATCTTGATTTTCAAAACGTTGACCTACGAGATGTGACATCAGTGAATTTAGGCCAGAGATTTACCATGGGTCTCCCACAGAGTTATCCCAGACTGCATTTGGTTGAACTGGGCCTGTTGTGTCCTACGGGGACAGTGCCTTTGATGAGCTCCCAGTCTCCCCTGTTGGCTGTTTGGCCTTTTGGGAAACCTCTGAGGTCTTGGGCTATTTTTGTTGCTTTGGGCATTTGCCTGCCCACATGCAGTGAAGCACTTAGAGCTAAAGTTTTCCCTTAGAAAGGGCTTTTCAGAGCGTCTTACTTCACTACAGTGTTTCATATTAGAAGAGCCAGTCTTGATCTCTATTAAATAAATCTTGCTCATATTAAAGCAAAGGACTAATGTACTGGAGCACTAGGTCATTCCATAACATTTCTTCGTTCCACTAATGTTTAAGCTCAAATAAGAGCCAGATCTGTTCTTGAATGTATTCCCAAGAGAACCTATGCTAACTATTGTACTGTCAGGTGCTTCATCTTAGTGAAGAAGAATGAGGAATGGAACAATGCAAACATGAAATGATGCAACAAAAATCCATTATGGAAGGCAAAATGGAGACCCTGTTGCAAAGACAGCAGCATCCTATAGTAGTGCGTGAATTGAAGGCATAGTTCCAAAACATTGCTGGAAGCTTTGGGAAAAGGAAAGTTGAAAGGGATACTGTCAACATAAATCATACCTTGTCTGAATTTTTTTTTTAATCTCTTAGTGTTCCAAGTAACAGTTAAGATTAGGGAAAAATAAGGGACATTCCACCCAGTGTATATACTTGTGCATTTGAAAGCACTTTGTGTTTCACTCTTTCTTCCATAGAGGCATTTTCCCTATTTGTTAGGCTCTTTCGCACAATGAAACAAATTAAAAGAAAGTAATGATAAAGCTACAAAAATCGACATGGGGATATAGAGGTAAGTATAGGACCCGAAGCTACTTTAAATTCATGTTTTGAAACTGAGTAGATTTCAAGTTGATGGTTTTCCTTTAAACTCACTAGAACTGTTCATTTTATGTGCCCTAAAACTAGAACGGAGTGAGGGGTCTCTTCAAAACAGCTATGTTTATTCCCACGGTAAAATTTTTTATGCTGTTTCTCTCTTCTCACCTGCACAATGAGCTCCAAATGTGTTGTGCAACTGGAAATCCTTTCCCTTTTAGGGCTGCCTTGGGTGTTCAGGCTGCAGATTTCATCTCTAAGCTGCTGAAAGGCATTGTACTAACCTGACCGAAAGCACATGTTTCAGCACGTGTGGGTCATGCTGAGTGTATTCCTGTCTGTTTCTATAGGTGCTTGCTTTGGACAAAGCTGAAGAGATTCACGATGGATACCAGTCACTTATTTCTGAAATTAACAAACCAGGCACTAATTATTTGCTTAGGATTGCCAACCGGCTCTATGGGGAAAAGACGTTTAAATTTCTTGCAGTAAGTTTGTTTTTGTGTTATAACACGTTAGCTACGCTTCCATTTCTGAGTGCAAATAAAGGTGTTGGCTTTAATGTACAGGCACTATGTAGTTCAGGACCTGGCTAGCCAAAACAAGTCTCTTTGTAAAATCCATTCATGTGCTCAGCTGACTGTTTGACAGTCCCTAGCTATGAACTCTAGAGAACTTGAGCAGAGTGTTGTCAATGGAAGGCTCTTCAGCATTCCATTAATCACTCAGGCATTTTTGGCCAGGAGCTAAGATTTTAAGAATTTCTTTCAGATGCTGGGCTAGGATGGCAGGGACAGGGAGGGAATGGACACTGTTGTGTGACTTTTTTAGGGGTCTTCCCCCCCCCCCCCCCCATCTCCAAAAATTAAGAGGTAGCTGAAAGTCTCTCGAGTTCCTGACTCTAAAAAAAAAAAAAAAAAAAATGACATAAGGCAATCAACCTTACCCTCCCAATCTACAGTAATTGTATTACTAAAAGGGATTGCCAGTATAAATTGGCTCAGATCAAGAGCTCTTCTCAATTAAAGTTAAAACCACTGTGATTAAATATTTAAATTTGGCATTTTTGGCATTTCGTCCACAAAATAGAAGATTCCAAAATACAAATTGGAGAGAGACAACATGATTTTGACCTAACCACATAATTACTGACCTATTAATATTTGCACAGCAGGCCTTTTATAAGGCTGAAGAACAGGTGGTTATGGTCCACACATACTATAGAAAAAGATAGAGCAATAACCCCCCTTAGGTTTGGGTTACTCTGGGAGGGTTACAAAAACTTTATCTAGAGACTGATTTACAAAGCCTTGTACTCTCAAACTGAAGCAAATTGATTGCATCACTCTCATCATGCAGTCTTGTTGATCTGTCAGTAAGCCAGCTGCTTGGACTAAGAATGTAATAATAGAAAATAAAACGTTCGGTTTGAAAAGAAGTGACAAGTTGGTGTTAAAGACTATTTTATGACCTCTTCTGAAGGGGTGGGAGAGGAAGAAGTAGATTCTGTTTGAGTCTTTTACAACCGCACATCAGAAAAATATATTGTTAAGACATCCTGCTTTGTTTGTCCTAGATGTTTATAGATTCCTGCCAGAAATTCTACCATGCAGAGCTGGAACAACTTGACTTCTCTAAAGCTGCAGAAGATTCCAGAAAACATATAAATGCCTGGGTAGAAGAAAAAACTGAAGGTAAGTAGCTTGCAGAGTTCCAGTGTCTTTCTGAACAGCCAAAGCCTGCTTAAAAAGCATATGGTCATAGGAGAGATACAATAAGGGAAGGAGAAGAAAAACGGAACTGAATCCTTCAGATTAAGATGTAGTTCTTGTCTTGTGTAGTGGGTAGAGGATACCGTTGTTAATAACACAACTAAGTAGATAGATGTGTACCAGCTAAAAACTATTCTTCCTTTAATGTGTCCTAAAGGTAAAATCCAGAATCTGTTGGCTCAGGGTATTGTTGATTCAATGACCAGACTAGTCTTGGTGAATGCCATCTACTTCAAAGGCAACTGGGCAACCCAATTCAACAAAGATCGCACAGTGGAAAGGAATTTTAAAATTAACAAGGTATGAAGTAGGGAAATGTCACTAAGTTTGTACTGCTCTTCACCCAGAGAAAACAAGAAATGCATTTAATCAGGATTGTCCTAAATACACTTTACCACACCCCTCTATTCTATCCCATCCCCATCCTATCCTCAACACAACCCCTTTGGTTAGTTTATTGCGAACATCTTTGAAACTACATTTTCAATTAAATACATTAACTTCAATGTATCCCTTGTTTCCTTCATTTGCTTTCTGCTGTACCTCTCACTGTATCTTTTCAGTGTTGGAGGGAGGTAGCCTTTAACATAAAATTTTAACATGGAAGGGAAGAATGTGGATAAATGAGTGTCGGACTCCATAAATTGGGATCCCATAAATTGTTCAGTGGTTAGAAGAACCTGGAAGTCATTTAACCTCCCTGTCCTCTAATGTGCTGCAGTTTTGTGTGCAGAGCTACCACAGAATTAAGGTTACTTACAAAAACTGGTCCCTCTGCTTCAGTTTTTACCCAGTGATAAAACTGGAACACAAATAATGCTCAACTACCTCACGTGTTGTAAGGAGGTTTGATTGGTAAAATGTGTGGCGATGGCTGATTCTCCTCACATCGGTGTAAATCAGGAGCAACTCCACTGTAGTCAGTGGAGCTAAACCAGTGTAAACCAGCTCTAGACTGTAAGCTCTTCAGAGTAGGGTTGGTCATCTTGCTAGCACAGTGGGGTCCTGGTCCAGGACTGGGATTCCAAGGGGTACAATAGTAATAAAATACTATTATAAAATAAAATAAGTGAGAAGAATTGGGCCCTTTCTGTCTACAAGCAGAAGGGAACACGCATGCGTTCAGATGCTTTTACACACGGAACACTTCTCTTTACAGCAAGCTTTGATCAAAGCAAGATCACTTTTGCTTAAAAATGGATTCCACCATTAAATTGATACACAAATTAGATCAAGTTTCTTTTTTTAGCTATTCACATCAGAGTGTGCAAATCTCCTCTTAAAGTGCATCCATTCTACTCCAAGGCATAATACAGTAATTCTCATTGTGGCGGTAGGCCAGCCCTCCTTGGAGAAGCTCGTCCATCCTTATGAGGCTGTCTCCAAATAGCACAAACAGGGACTGATAACATGATTCGGGAGAGCTCAGCCCATTTGCATACCAAAAACTGAATGAAATGTGAGCCACCCTGTGTGACTTGTACCCATCCATTGGATGGTGAAAGACATTCAGAAGTGACTGGAAGCCCTACTATCTCTTAACGCCATCTTTTAGAGAGAGAATTTTATCGCCCAGGCCAACACATGTTATAGTCAGGCCAGCACTCCAGAAGCCATGAGTGGAAACCACAAACTTTACTAATTACTGCTTGGGGGAGGGTCTAACCTCCTTCCCATTCGTGAATAATATAAGGAATTTTCTTCATGACAGGCAATATAACTTTTTTAAAAGAATTTATTAGTAATACAGAACTGTCAGTCACAACAACTCAAGTGGAAGACAGCAGATGACCCACAACTATGGAATTCACTTTATAAGGCATTGGAATGACCACAAATCTCAGTGCTTCCAGAACAAACTGTAAAACTCACTGTTTTATCCTCAGCCTGCTTACGCTGACTAGTCATAATGAACTGTCAGAAATGGAGTTCAGATAAGCATTCAGAAATCCAGATGCTACCTGAGCTTTTAGGCTCCTCTCTGGTATCAACCGTTAACACTCCCAACAGCCTTTCCAGCATACTAATAGCCACTCTCTTTAACCTACTCACAGGATCACTGTTTGTTTTTGCTGCCTGCTCCTTCCCTAAGACTCTGCAAGATCCTTAAGAAAATCTGGCTTTGTGCCCCTGTCCACTCAGCCCCTTCTTTTCTGTATTAACAGGCAATAGCAGTGCTGACCATATTTGCCATTTAGCATTCAGAGGTTTGAAATCTCCTGCCTACTAACCTTTTAGATTGAAGCTTTGGGAAAGTTGGATTAATGGCCTCACAGTTTCAGGCTAATTCTTATTTTCTCATCTTGAATGACAAGAAAATAATGAAAAATCCTCACTAGCTTGTGCTCCATAAGAAGAATGGTAGGAGATAGTGGATTTCAAAATGGTCATTTCCAACCATTAGTGGCTTTATAATTTTAGGATTTAATTTATTTTTATAACATCAGTAAAATATTTTATATTTAGTTTGAGATTGCATTCCAGGACCGGTAGCCTAAAAGAACAAAATATTTAAGATGAAGATGTTCCCTATCCATTTGAAGCAAAGATTAAAATATGTTGGTAAATTAAAAGGCTTGAATCCAGGTGTGAAACTCTTTAGGCACAGAGGTCCAGGGTTTTAACAATTTTGTTGATAGGAAGCTACACACTAAGCAACTAAAATACCTGTGTTGTTTTTCTCAAAATAAATCTCAAGGGACTGGGCATTACAAATGGGAAAAGCCTGCTGGAATTCTGGTTCATTCCCTCCCAACCCAACGGGCAATGGTAGGACCCTTCCCTACAATATTTTCTAGTGCTCTGTCCAGCCTAGTTTCAGATGTTCCATGTGATTTGAATCCCAGTTCTTCTAGATTAGTACCAATATGCTGGCTCTGTAGTACCTGTTGACACAGATACTTTTTTTTTCTTTTTAAGAATGAGACCAAGCCAGTGCAGATGATGTTCAAGAAAGCTAAATTTAACATGAGCTATATAGCAGACTTTCAGACCAAAATCCTTGACCTCCCTTATGTTGATAACGAGACTAGTATGATCATCCTGCTTCCTGATGAAATCCAAGATAATTCCACTGGCCTGGAACAGGTAAGGCATTTGTACTGAATACAAAGCTCAAACCCTGCCAGAGAAGAGCATTTGACTAAGTCTCATTTAGATCTGTGAATTCAAGTCCCAAGCTGTGCACTCACCAGTATTAGCACAGGGTGGGAGAGCTGCGGAGGCGTTGCATCTGTCCCCCAAGAGATGGGAATACCATGTGTCACTGTCAAGTAAGCCCAGCTCTCTGTGATATCCAGAGAAATGTTAAGTTGTGAAAGGAGAGACTTCTTGACCACAGGAGGGGTCACCAGGCATTGGGATGAAGCCAGAATGTAGTAACAGATTGAAGGAGATCCTGGAGAACTTCTAGTCTCACAAAAATCACTTCCTGTTTGATGGATTTCCCCCCATATTTCTTTCTAACTGTTGTGGACTGGGCTCTCTCTCACTGTACCCAACGGTTCTTCATATGGAAGTCCTCAAGTGCTCCTCCATTCAAGAGTTACTGATTTCCTTTCTGTGCTATATTGTTACTGGGATGACAAAATAGTAATGCCTCTCCCACAGTAGCCACGTCTACCACGTACACTTCATTACTAGTGACAACATGCAATTGCATTAACTTGTCACCATGAAAGATGGGCTTGTGACAATATTTGCATATAGCACAGTGGGGATCTGATCCTAATTAGAGAACCTTTTGACTGTACTGATATAAGAATGTATCTGAATGCATTTATTTTTCGCTTCTGACTACAGCAGTAGCATTCACTCCAGACCAGGAAAGGATGCTAATGCCTACTGTGTAAACACACACAGTGGTCATTGTTTCATTAGTATAAATTCCTGGCTTTTCTTCCTCTTTAATTTTGACTTTTTTTTCTTGTAGCTGGAAAGAGGACTTACCTATGAGAAACTTATAGAGTGGATAAATCCAGAAATGATGGACAATAGTGAAGTGGAGGTATTTTTACCCAAATTTAAGTTAGAGCAAGCTTATGATCTGAAGCCTGTTCTGAAGAGCATGGGAATGGCTGATGCATTTGACAGCTACAAGGTGGATTTATCTGGAATGTCAGCCAGCAATGACCTAGTTCTGTCTGAGGTTGTTCACAAGTCCTTTGTGGAGGTAAACGAAGAAGGCACGGAGGCAGCAGCTGCTACTGCAGCAGTGGTCACTATGCGATGTGCACTGATTGCATCACGATTCACTGCTGACCATCCTTTTCTCTTCTTTATCCGGCACAACAAAACTGGCAACATTCTGTTCTACGGCAGATTTTGTTCCCCCTAAAAAGAAAAAATGCAGCCCTTAACACAGTAAAGTTATTTCCATTTTACTATCTTGGGATTTTATTTTTTTTTTTGCACTCTTAAGCAACAAGCTTTGCACAGATGCTGTACGTTACATGGTGTAACCCTAAACACCCTTCTCTTTTGTGCCTGAAGCAGCTTTTTGTAGTCCTCTATTCAAATTTAAGCAACAGATTTAAATAACAGGATCATTTAAGAATGTCTATTCCAAGTGGTAAGACTTAAAATGGCATTTGCCATAGTTCACTGGAAAACACCCCTTGTAGCCTGTATACCTAAATAGATGCAGATTTCTTTAGCTTGAGTCCTGGCTCATCTTTAGCCATAACTACTTGCTTAATGCATCCCTCCATCTCTGTACATATTTCCCTAGAAATTTGGTTCTCATATTTGGCGTTGCTTAGCAACAAGTGGTAAGATCTTGTGGGGAGAGGAAAAAGAAAGAAGACTGACTTCTGACTGACCTCCAAATGCTTTTTGTAAATTTTTTCTTCTCCCTGTCTCATTTTACAGACTGGTTCCTTCCATGTCTAGCTGTGCAGCCATCTAACAGATTTTTATGAATGATGCTAACACAACTGTCATTGGGGAATAATTGAGCAAGTACTTATTCAAGACAAGGAATGAAGTCATCTCCACTGAAGTCAATGGTAAAACTTCTTACTGACTTCAGTGGGGTCAGAATTTCACTCTGCATGTGTCTTATCACTAGTTAACCTGGGTTACTAATATTTTCAACACTTGTGAAATAGGACAGACATTTCTATCTATAGCAAAGGTCATAATAGAAAGCTTCCAGGACACATACCATAACTTAGATGCGAGAGCTCTCTCATTTGTATCTAATGTAACAAACAAGGCAATATGTAACTCTGCAGTTTATATATCTTTTTTGCTTAGACTAATAATGCTAAACTATCCAGCCATAGTGGCTTTATACAGTGATTTTGGTCTTGCTGTTTCTGCTCCTTGAACCAAAAATAAAGGAACTGATGTGAAGTGCTGTGTGGTCAGGTTTTGTTTGGTTTTAATTGTGTAGTTCTTCAGCTGTAGTGTGATTGAAACAAATATGTGAATTTTGCCATCAATAACTCGCTGGGACAGGCTCTGCCATTCTAAGACTGCACTAGCAGGGCTCCCACCTCCAATGAAGTCCAGTATTTATTGCCTCCTTTATAATATTTGGCTGCCAAGAACATATGTAAATAGAGGCAATAGGGTTGTTAACTTGGAACATAGAATTTAGTGCTGTTCTGAGTGTTGCAGCTAATTCAGTTTCAGTGTCCAATTAGGTTTGCCAAGAGCACCTCATAACCTGGCAGAGTGATGGCTGAGGAATTAGTGTCAATGAAAAACCTCATTGTTGAAAATAACCTTTCACTGTATTATAAATTGCAATAAGATACCAGTCCTAGATTGTATGCAAGGTTTTCATTCCCTCTGCCAACTACAAATTCTTATCCTTCACAATCTTTGCCCCTACAGGCACTGGAACAGAGTTCAGCATTATCCACAAAACTGTAAGGAAGTAGAAACACTGACTTGACTTTAAAGGAGGTGAAAAGGAACAGTTCCTGTGGGCAGAGCTAGGGCATTTTAAGCTGCTCTGGGAGTTGACAGTGGACATGCACCACAGCAGTTCCTTAACTCGGGAGAAATTGAGGGAAACCCTCCTACCAGCTGAGCCAGTTCACTATTAAAATGTATTTCATTATATGTATTTCAGCAGTGCCTAGAGCCCCAACCATTACTGGGGGCCTATTGTGTTTGTACAATGGCTAGTACAGGGAAACAAAATAGTCAAAACAGAAGAAGGGGAAAGTAAAGTGACTCATCCAAAGTCACAGCAGGTCACTGGCAGAGCTGAGAGTAGCACCCACATTTCCTAATTTCCAGTCCAGTGCCTTGTATTTTAGATCCATGCTGCATCATTGTCATCATGGAGCCAAAAATCATTGGTGGCAGTGTTAGGTAAAAATCAGCTTGTCCTACTCACCCCTCACTGCCCGGGTAGGGCGGAGTTGGTTTGGAACTCCAAAGCTGTCAGAGACCAAGAAAAGAAATGCACCAGACCCAGTAACTTTGATCAAAGGGCACACAGCTTCGGAGGCATGTGGCAACTTTATTAGTGACAAGCATCAGTATTTATAGTTAGTTTTAAGACAGACAAGAAGGAGGGGTACTGGGTACGTGTTTACCTCTGCATCATCTCAGGCTTGACCTTGTTCAAGCTGGTTTCTATAGTTACTCAATTTAAACAGGGTGGCAGAGGACCCGATGCAAGCATATTTGTGCAAGATAAACAGATTTTGAGCAAGGTCAGAAGGAGGAATTTATGACAGGGGCCCCGCTTAGCTAACAATCCCCCCCTCAGCAGCCTTGAGACCTAATGTATCAAGAGCTTCATCAAGTGGGGGTGTGAAAGTAAACCCAACACCGAGGATGACTAAGCCCCTGGATGATGGCACAAATTAAATTTAGAAAACTGTTACCCTTCCACCCGTGTCCCCTCTGCCCATACGCAGGACCCGGGAGGAAAGAGAGAAGTGCACCAGCCACCCATACCAGTATCTGCATCCTGCCGTATACCAAGCAAACAGGAATATAACCAAAGGAATTAAAAGCAATGTGCAAACTAAGAGTCCAGGTCCAGTGTCAAGGTTTCAATAATTAGAGGGTACAGTCCAAGGAGAGTCAGTGACGTTCATGTGAGGAATGTTTGCTTTGATAATTTTAGTTTTGTGTCTGAGAGGGGCTGGCAGATCCACCGGTCAGCTGTGGTACCCTCGGGAGCGACAGAAACTGCTGGTCCGTTGCTGAGGTCCACTACAGCTGGCTTGATGTGAGAGTGATGAATTCAGGACTTCCGCCCTTCCAGGAAAACAGCGGTTTGAGTTGTCAAGAGTACTTGATGGGGTCCAGTAAAGCTCGGCTGGAGGGTGTCACTGCGAACAAACTTGTTGGCCCACACAAAGCACCAGGCCGGAACGGGTGAACTTGATCCTCCGGAGGCACGGTCTGGGAGAGCTGAGAGGCTTTCCAGAGAGCACGGAGGCGAGCCTGTAAGGAGAGAAACTGAGAAGCGGTTATGTGATCCCCCCCCAATAGTGAAACGTCAACACGTGGCAACGAGCCACCTTTAGCGGGCGGATGCCCGTAAAGCAATTCAAAGGGAGAGAGGCCCAACACTCGAGTTGGGCGTGTACAAAGGTGAAAAAACAATCGGAAGTACCTGTGGCCATTTTAACCCGGTCTCCTGGCAATATTTAGACAAAGCTGTCTTAAGTTCTCTATTCATTCTCTCTACTTTCCCGCTAGACTGAGGGTGGTATGGGGTATGGAACGAGTGACTGATTCCTAATCCTTCCTCGATTTGCTTAAGGACATAGCTGGTGAAATGTGCTCCTCAGGCAGAGTTAATGCTGGCTGGAACTCCAAAACGGGGAATGATGTCTGTCTGTTACAGCTGTCCCCCTGCTGGATTCCTTTTCCCCCTTCCGTTCTGTTTGTGCTGAGTGGCCGCCCCGCTCCGGCCATGGAACTGACCAAAGTCACAGCCTGGCCCTGCTCATGGAAATGGCTTGTGCAGACTGTCTGGAGCCATTACTCTGCTCAGGAAGGAGGGGGCTTTTCTCTCCTTTGTCTAGCTTCTTTGTTCGGACCCGGCTCGGTGTAGGGGTGCTCTGCCCAGGTATGCAAGACCTAAAGTGGCCACATAGCTGAGCATATGAGTCATACCTGTGGCTCAGAACATGCCCAGGCATGCCTATGCTTACCTGTAGTTTTCCCTGCCTTCTCTCCTCCCCCGTATTAAGGGGAACCAATCAAAAGTACTGGTGGGAAACTGCCTAAGTTTGCCTTTAAAACCAGACATTTTCTGATGAGACCCTCGGAGAAGGTCCTTGCTTTGCCACCTGGTCTGATCAGCTAGGGGTCTTTGGGGGTCCCTCTCCCCGCTCTCGTTTGTTTTTGAGCGTACCCCCGTTTTAAACTCCCCTCCCACGAACAACGAATTTGTGCCTGGAGATCTCCTGACTATTGTAAGCGAATCAAGTCCTCTCTCCATGCTCCGATGCTACTGCCGTTCCTGTTTCTGTGCTTGCTGCTGTCCTGGGGATTGGTAAGAAAAAACCTCTTGCACACTTCCCTTGTTTTAACTGCTGGCTTTCTTTCCCCAGCAGGCAGACCCAAGCTAACTCCTTGGTCTGTATCTGTAATCTACTTTTAGCTCCACAGCAGCGCCTTTGCTGCTAGAAATAAAACTGCTGCAACCACCACTAGTTAAACGCCCCCCCGCCCCCCCTTGGAGCTGTATCCTGGGCACACACCACTCTGCCCTCTGGAACTACCCCTAGTATAAGGTGCACCCATTAGGTTTAGTCTTTTTAGTCTAGATAAATTGTAATTTCATTTTGCATAGCTGTGGTTAAGTTAGCTTTAAAGAATTGTTTGTATTGTGCTCCGTAAGTAAGTTGTTGCATTGTGTTCTGTTACTTGCTAGCTTGTGTAATGTTGGTTAAGAGAGATCATAGATAAGATTTTGCTGTGTTCTGTATAAACCCCCCAACCTCATTCCTCTACCACTGCCTCTCTCTCTCTTAATCCCTTCCACCACGTGCTCACCCCCCCCCATAGCTGCCAAACCTCAATTGCCTTATTAAAGTCTAGCATAAAAACCCCATTGGTTACCTTTTTTCTCTCTAACACACCTCACATTTTACATTTACACCACTGTGACCCATTTTTACCTAGAGTTGTTGGTTATTTAACACATTTTACCCATAATTGTTAGTTGGTTATATGCTGCTGTGACACACCCTTTACATAGAAATTGTTAGCTACCTGTTACATTTATACTTCAGTGTTAATTGGTTACCAACTGTATTGTACCCCACTATTGAAACCCCCGATCCTGTTTACTAAAAGAAACCCCTCCCCAATTGTCTACCTTAACAAACCCCATACCCCTCACTATTGAATTTTTCCCTGTTTTTATATTTCTTAATAAAGTTTATTTTGCACCCCACCAGTGCAGTAATTGTCCCCCAAGATCCCCTACCTGCTGGCAGGGACAATGTCCTGCAGGAGGACCTTGGCAACGGTGGAGGCGGTACAGTTCGCTGTAGGGAAAGCCGCTATTGCCAGCTGGCATGCTCGGGCCAGGGCATAAAGCTCAGCTGCTTGGGCTCCCCAGTTGCCTGGTAGGGAGGCTGCCTCGATGACGTCCCACTGAGAAGTCACCGCGTAGCCGGTAATGCGCTGTCCCTCGGAGTAGAAGGGGCTCCCGTCCATGAAGAGGATGAGGTCCGGATTGGCAAGGGGCGCGTCAAACCCCTGCCGCCAATGTGCGAGTGCAGGAGGGTGTTCCCTGGGCCACCGGGTCAATTTGCTGTGAGTAGAATGCTACTGGGAAGTGGTGGGGTCCACTCATCTGGGTGAGGACTCCACTAGCCACCCCCCCTCTCATGTACAAACAGGTGGCACGTCTTGGTGTAGTCGGGGGGTCTGAGGGACATGGAAGTGGCAACACTGTCTTTAAGTAAATTAAGTGCTTGAACAGTCTCCGGAGACCATTGCAAAGGTTTCGGGGCGGAGTTAGAAGTGAGTACATGGAGGGGTTTGCTCAACTCCCCGCGGAATGGCAGCCATGGGCGGCAGAAGCCAATGAGGCCGAGAAATCCCCGCAGCTGCTTCTTGGTAGAAGGTAACGGGCACCGCTGAATGGCCGGAATGTGGGCTGGATCCCTCTGCTGGCCCACAGGGGTCAGGATGAATCCCAAATAGCGTACCCGTTGAGAGTCCCTGGGAGTGTAAGTAAAGTAAAAGGGCCTTACCGTCCTGACGGAGGGCTTCCTGGTCACAATGGCCCCACCAGAATGTCATCCACATATAGGACCAAAGTTGATCCGTGGGGGATGAAGAACCCCTCCAGGTTGCGGCGGAGGCATTGGCTGAATATAGTTGGGCTGTCTCGAAACCCCTGAGGCAGGTGCTGCCACACGTAGGATTGGCCCTTCCAGGTGAATCCAAAGAAGTACTGAGAGTCAGGCTGGACAGGGATGCTAAAATAGGCTGATTTTAGGTCAACAACAGTAAACCATTGGGTATCCCAGGGGATCTGGCTGATAATGGTGGCCAGATCCCGGCACCACGGCGTGGAGGGGAACGACATACCTATTGCCCAGCCATAAGTCCTGAACAAAATGCCACTTCACGGGGTCTCCCTCCTTCTTGGGTGGCTGTTTTGACCGGAAGAATAGGGGTGTTGCATGGGGTGCATTGGGCCTTAACAAGGCCCTGCTCTACAAATCCTTCTACAATAGGGTGTATGCCTTCCCTAGCTTCTAAAGATAAGGGGTACTGGGGAACAGATGGGGGAAGCAAGGAGGCCTTGACCTAAATGCGGACAGGCTCCACGGAGAGGAGCAGTCCCACATCAATATCTGAGGTTCCCCACAGGGATGGCGGCGGCCTTCCAAATCTCGGGGCAGGGAGGGAGGAACATTCTTTTCTTTGGGATGAGTGTTCCTTCCCTGTAATAAACTCATCAGTAAGCCCCGTCCCCCCTAGGAATGCAGGTTAAAGTGGCCTCAAGTTTACAAAGTAAATCTCGACCCATCAAGGGGATCGGGCAGGCTGGGGAAAAAGAAAACGGTGAGAAAAACACTTATTAGCAAAAAACAACATTCAAAGGCAAAGTAAGGATTTCCCTCCACCCCCGTTGCAGTTTTTACCTCAGGAGATAACCAGGAGGAGGGGGCATGGTTTAAAAGGGAAAAGGTAGCCCCTGTGTCCATAAGAAAAGATACAGAGAAACCTTGAACTGAAAGGGTTAACCGAGGCTCCTTAGTGGGAGAGGAAAAGGAAAAGGAGAGGAGGGAGCCTGCTAAAGACATTAAAGAGATAAGACCATCAGAATGTCCGCCTTTGTCCCCGGGGCACTGTCACTTGGGGTGGTGTTGTGCTTTGTAGTTTATCCAGGCTTGAGGATTTGGTTGCTGGAGGCGTGGGAGTGGGCACGTCCTCGACATAACTGTTTGTAAAGGTGCCCTGGCCACCTGGGCATCCCCAGGGGCATTCTCGCTTAAAGTGGCCAAACTGTTTGCACTAAAAACAACTTAGACCCTGAGGACAGGCTGGAGGTTTAACTTTCTGCCTCAGCTGCAGTCTGGTAACTACTCCACCCGGGGAGGATCCCTCTCTTCCGCCCCCACCCCACTTCCTCATCAGACCCTGCGGCTGATGTCGAAGGTGTAGGAGAACCCGCAGGCTGAGGGAGACCTGGGGCAGAAGGCACCAAGTGGCGGTCAAGGACCTGCCGGGCCTTACTATCATCACTGAAATAAGAAGGGGGAGGAAGATCCTCCTCGGTGGAGTTACAGACTGCCATCAGTTTTAAAGATTTCCACAGTCCCACTGCGGATTCCCAACAATACCAGTAATCCAATTGTCTGGGATGGTTGATTTCGATCTGGCCCCTTACTCCTCTTAAGGCAGCCTGCTCGAAAGAACCATACCCTGGCCACCTCTCCTCTGGGTCGGCCAACACTGCAGTGTAACCAGTCCAAGTTATCACACATAATGTACATTTCCCTTTGGTCATTCCCTTTTGGACCGGCAATTTTCCTTCATCCCACAATTTATTCATAATACTCAAAGGGTTTTGAGCAGGGATACTAGTCCCCTGACCCATGGCGTCTGACAGGAGTTCCCCAACTGACACTTATCCTGCTGTCCGGCAGTCCACCCCTTGATCTCAGAGTGACTGGGAGAAATCTCCCGTGGCGCCTGCCAGTCTGAGAAAGAGTGAGCCAACCGCCAGACAGAGGAGCCGCACCAGAAGGATCACGGATGAGCCCCCAAATTGTTAGGTAAAAATCAGCTTGTCCTACTCACCCCTCACTGCCTGGGTAGGGCGGAGTTGGTTTGGAACTCCAAAGCTGTCAGAGACCAAGAAAAGAAATGCACCAGACCCAGTAACTTTGATCAAAGGGCACACAGCTTCGGAGGCATGTGGCAACTTTATTAGTGACAAGCATCAATATTTATAGTTAGTTTTAAGACAGACAAGAAGGAGGGGTACTGGGCACGTGTTTACCTCTGCATCATCTCAGGCTTGACCTTGTTCAAGCTGGTTTCTATAGTTACTCAATTTAAACAGGGTGGCAGAGGACCCGATGCAAGCATATTTGTGCAAGATAAACGGATTTTGAGCAAGGTCAGGAGGAATTTATGACAGGGGCCCCGCTTAGCTAACAGCAGGAACAACACAACTGACTGCTGATGGAAGCACGAGCAACTCATCTGAAATGATTTTTGGCCTATAATTCTTTCACTTGGCAGGAAAGAAATGGGTGACTCTTTCAGTTAGCTTCATTTATACTACTGTCTGCAACTTGTGGTTTTTTTTTTAAATTGTCATCCATTACTCAAATGCAGTAGAAATTCTGTGCTAAAAAAATAAATGTAAGCTCAGAATTTAAGTTGCTCCATATGACTAAATTAAACAGAGTGATATTGCTGCTTTACTTCCATAGTTTGGGGATTTTAAAATCCCAGAGTCACATGCTTCAATGTCAAGTTCCGAGACAGTGAAAAGAGAAAATAAAAGCAAGGGCTGTTTGCAGTGGTGTCCTAACCTAAATTGGGATTTGGTCAAGGATTAAGGCATTCTGCAACCTACATTAACCAGTTCTTCAGTCTGTTCTAAACTAACACTCCTATGCAATACTGAAAATCTGCTTCAGTTCAGAGGTGACTGCATTTCTGTGGTAGGTAAAGTGATGCCATAGACTTGCCAATTGTACCTTTTACGATAATTAACATCACCTCAGTCTTTGGTGCATTCTAGGTGTTCCCCATAGTAAGTAAGGGAAAGTTTAGGGAATACTGAGGTAATCTTTTATAAAAGACAAAGCTGACAAATTTAAGGGGGACCACTACCTAAGAATCAATCCATCACTGAAGTATTCCCACCTCTGAGGTAGAATGCTGCAGCTATTAACAGCACATCTTTTGCTCCGCTCTTAAGATGTATGTGGTGAATGAATTAGATACATTACAGGCTCGATTAATATTTATAAAGTTCTCTGACACCTCCTGGATGAAAGGCAAAGTTGGCAGTGAGATTTCTCCACCACCCCCAACAGAAAATTAATATCCATCTTATCTCTGATAGCATAAAGTCCTACAAACTTGTTTAGTTCTACAAATTTGTTTGAGGTCACAATGTGAAATATTGTTGCCAAGAATGTTGGTCTGAAGCTTACATGAAGTTTTGGCATTTTTTAGACTTCTGTAAAAACATTTCTCTATAGGGGTTAAGGAGCTGCAGATTGCAGAGTCTGGGCCTCTTGCGTGAATTTCCTCTCTCTATCGCTGGTAAGTAAAAGAAATATTGTCCTCTTTAGGTAATAATATTTGGAGAGATTTATCCATCATTTGTGTCTTTTAAATCAGGAACTACACTGTTAACACACTATACTGCCCTGACACTACTGCAGGCTGTAGCATTTGTTTTGAACCAGTAGTTAAGTATTTATAAGAGTGAGGTCTGCACTCATGGTTACTCGTGGTTATTTATACTGTGACAACACTCAATGGTTCCAAGCAGAACAGGAGCCCCATTGGTAGGCACTGTACAAACTCAAGAAAGTCTCTGCCCTGAAGAGTTCACAGTCAAAACAAACAAGATCTCTGCAGGGAGGGGGAAATGGGCTATGCTGTGCAAGCACAGTGATTGGCTGGTAGGCATGCATCTTATTAATTCCATGGGGGCATTTTTTGTTTTTAATGTAAACTTTCATTGACTAGTCTTCCATATAACCACAGTTAATCACTTAAAAAAAAAAAAAAGCCTCCCCAGCTGGTGGTTTAGTTACCTTTCTGAGGACAGCCGTCCTATACCCAACATGTAAGCTGGGCTGCTTCACTATTTACCTTCTGCTTTCCTACTTTGGGCTGAATAAAATATCACTGCAGCCAATCCGAAGAATCCTTCAACCACTGTGCTGACTACACAGTCCCTGGAGCTCATCTCACCAGCTGGAAGAGAAGGGAAGACTTCCCATCTGGCTGTTGAGTAAACACACAACTATTGTCTCCAATTACATTATTCTACCTACTTTAAAAACTGGAGGTTGTTATTGCAACAGAGGGGAATGGTGCTCTTGTCATTTTCATTTCAAAGGTGGGATGTTACCTAATAAATGGTCACCTGAACATCAGTGGTGTCTCCCCTGTAAGGCTAGACTCATGGAGGCCTGGATAACATTTGTTGTTTCTTTAGCAGTGTATTTCCTTTACCTGATGATGTCATGGCCAGCAGTACCCAGTGTGATTCTGTGCATTCAGAAAGGCAAAGGCAGCCCTGCAGCGGAAAAAAAGGCAGGTAGCTTCAGGGCCCAGTACTTTCTGCCTTTGTCATGTAGCCTAATGAACTCTTCCAAAGTTGTAACTACCAGATAAATAAACTAAATTAACTTGAACAAAGTTTACTATAGCATAACTATGTACACATGGGCTTACTACTGAGCAAAAAAAAGGAGAAAAACTAACAACAGTAGACTAAGTTACTGGACCCCATATCATGTCATGGTAGAGTACAGCAACAAAGAAAAGGCACTGATTGAAAAGGTGTTTTTGTGGGGGACAGCCCCCTCACTAGAGGCAGAAAAAACTGTCCACGTGATTGAAGCGAGCATAATACCAGCAGTGTAGGCCTGTCCACCTTTTTCCAGCCTGCATACTGCTTCCTGCAGAGTTCATAACATCCCACCAGCAAGGGCTCCTCTCTCTGCCTTTTCAGAGGAAAACAAAAGCTTGGCATGACAGTTACATATCAGAATAAGGGGCTGAGAGATCTTTCCTGCAAATCCTGTCGGTCTCATTTATCTGAGGGAGGTGGTAAACTTCCGATTGATAGAAGCTAGGAGGGGAAGACAGCAGCAGATTTCTCCAAAATTGCCCTGTTCTGTACACGCCCCCCTGCAGCTCTGGTAGTCACCACTGGCAAGAGACAAGATATTGGGCTCGATGGACCATTGGTTGGACCCAGCATGGTTATTCTTATGCACATTCCTCCCTTTTGAGACTCTTTTTAGGTAAATTTTAAAGTCCTTCCCTCTTGTTATAAAAGATTTTGTAATTTGTTTTAAGGGGATATTTGTCTGTCCTCATTGTATTATCATTGTTTCACATCTAAAGGTGTTGCCAAACTCCTTGTGGAGGAATTATTTAAAGCTGTTGTGGTAAATATATGGGGCTAGAAGTCCAGTCTGAGACATATAGACCTTGAGCAAATTACTTAACCAGTTTCCCACCCCATTCATCTATTTGTAAATAATCTTTGTGTTACAAAGTTGGTTTACTTATTTGTAAAGCATTTTGAAATCCTTGGAAGGAGCTATAATAATGCAAAGTAGTACTTTAACAACCAATTCCAGCCTTTTCTAAACCCAACTGGAGAGAGGAAACCGTAGTTACATTACATGAATTTTTTGTCTGGAAACTGTTCATTCTTCAATAAAGACATTGAGCCAAATTTTGCTCAGTTACACAATGTAAATACAAACTAGTGGAGCAGCTCTGTATTTACAGTGCAGGGCTGAGAACAAAATTTGAGACATACACTGCAGTTAGTACAGAGAAAAATCGTAGTTATGGCTGAATTTTTAGTGGAATACAACCTGGCTGTGGAACCAGGGTCGGCTCTAACTTTTTTGCCACCCCAAGCAAAAAACAAAAACAAAAACCAACCAAGTGCTGCCCCACCCCAGCAACAAACAAACAAAGAAAGCGTGGCCCCGCCGAAACAAAAAACAACAACCCCCAAATGCTGCCCCGCCAAACACCCCCCCCCCCCCCCCCCCCCAGCGTGTCCCCTGCCGGAGCCGGGCTCAGGCAGCGCTTTAAAAGGCCTGGGGCTCAGGGAGCCCCGGGCCTTTAAAAAAAAAAAAGGGCCAGAGTGCTGGTGCCTAGAGCTGGCCCTGTGTGGAACCTGCTACTACAATGCTGCAAGCTGAGCTGTGCCTGGGCTTCTAGCAGCTGGGTGAGGAGGTGCCCTCTCCCTGCCAACCCTCAAACAGCAACTTTCCTTGTTTCACAGATAGAAAACTGGGGCACAGACTGTAGGAAAGGGCAGGATGGGAGCACACAACAGTCTGCTGTTTTCTCTCAGTCTCAGCCCCTTTCCTATACTATCTACTACTCATAGAATATCAGGGTTGGAAGGGACCTTAGGAGGTCATCTAGTCCAACCCCCTGCTCAAAGCAGGCCCAATCCCCAATTTTTGCTCCAAATCCCTAAATAGCCCCCTCAAGGATTGAACTCACAACCCTGGGTTTAGCAGGCCAATGCTCAAGCCACTGAGCTATCCCCCCCGAGTCATCTCAATTCTATTTATCACCCCTGGGCAGTCCCACCCCCGTCTTTCTTACACACACACACACACACCCTCTTTTCTCTTCTTCCTCATTATGAGCTTTCTGTTCTCTGGTTTTTCTGACTCGTGTCTTGTAATATGTTCTTCCATTCCCTTTTCTCTTCTGAGCTTTATTTTCTTCTTTTCTGCCTTCCCACCACTTCTTCCTAGCTCGCCCTTTCCCCTCCCCCCTACTGATGCTGAAGCTTGCCCCCGCCCTTACCCCTCTCTTCTGCCCCCCATTTGGCGCACCCAGTCACAAAGGCCTAAGGGACCCTGAGAATTCCCCCACCCCCAGCCTAGCCCCACTGCCTCACCCCCAGTTCTAGCAAAGGCAGAGGTGCTGAGACCGCTGGTCTAATAAAAGCTGTTACCTCCCCCACCTGGTCTCTAGCCTGGGACACCCCCCGGGCTACAACGACTCTGCACACAGACCGACCCAGCCAAACAGGCTCTTCCACCCAGCCGTAGCTGGTTCACCCCCCTCCTCCATTCCCCACCTTTCCTTCATCCGCCCCTCCGTCCTGATCTATTCTCCCAACCCCCGCCGCTGCCTTTACCCCTGCTGCAGAGGTGGCCACCCACTCCCCCCTGCAGTCACAGCGCAACCATCCGGTGTGGGGCTGGCGGCCCCGGTCCTCCCCCGAGCAGCCGCACCCTCCCTCGGTCTGTGCATTTCCTTCCCCTAGGGCTTCTCTGCTGCTGCAGCCCAGCCCAGCCAGCGCACACACTGCGCGCCCGGGGCCTAGCTAAACACGCAGGGTTGAGTCACCGGCTCACGTCTCTCTTCTCCTGCCTGGAACCAGGGAATCCCCAGCCGGCTGCAGGGTAAGAAACCGGCTGGCGGTGCATGTGTGCCAGTCCTACAGCAGGGCAAGGGGAGCTGTGCTGCCTGCTCATTGGCTGCGAGAAATGGGGCTAAGGGGAGGCTGGGGGCCGATCGGGGGTCTGCAATCTGCCCCGCTCCAGCGTATTACAAATGTGCAGCCTGGGCTGGTCCTGAGCACTTAGGTCTGTTGGGGTGGGCCGTTTGTGGAAATTTTGGTGGTGCCCAGAACTTGCCCCCCCCAACTCCGCCCTCCACCTGCCTCGGGCTCTTGGAGGGAGTTTGGGTGGGGTGCAGGCCCCGGGCTGGGGAAGGGGAGTGGGGTGCAGGGCGCAGACTCTGGGAGGGAGTTTGGGTGCAGAAGGTGAGCGGTTGGGATCGGGGGTGCAGGGTCTGGGATGGAGTTTGGCTGCTGGGTGCAGGCTCCAGGCTGGGACAGGGGGTGGGGGTTCAGCAGGGGGTGAGGGGTGCAGACTCTGGGAGGGAGTTTAGGGGCAGGAGAGGGTGTGTGGGGAGGGGGTGCAGGAGGGTGCAGGCTCTGGGCTGGGGGTGTAGGAGGGGGTGAGGGGTGCAGGCTCTGGGAGGGAGTTTGGGGGTGGGAGAGGGGGTGCAGGTGTGAGGGCGTGCAGGGGTGAGGGCTGTGGGGTGTGGGAGGAGGCTCAGGGCTAGGGCAGAGGGTTGGGGTGAGGGCTGTGGAATGGGGAAGAGGGGTTCATGATGCATGAGGGGGCTCAGGGCTAGAGTAGGTGTTCGGGGGGGTGAGGGCTGGGGATGAGGGGTTTGGGGTGTGGGAGAGGCTCATGTCTAGGGCAAAGGGTTGGGGTGCAGGGGGTGAAGGCTCTGACTGGGGGTGTGGGCTCTGGGGTAGAGCAGGGCTGGGGATGAGTTTGGGGTGCAGGCAGGCTGCTCCAGGGCTGGGGCCAGAGTGGAGGACTCCCCCCAGACCTCCCCGCCAGCAGCAGTGAGCTCTGGAGGGAGGACCCTCCTGAGCTCCCCGCCTCTGCCCCCCTGGCAGCACACTCACCCCACACCAGTGTCACTGCACGAGCTCCTTGGGCCCCTCTCAGGTCCAGAAAGCCCCTTTGCCTCCCCTGTGGTGGGGGAGAGGGGCTGCCATCACATGTGCGCCCCCTCCCCTGCTGCTGCCCCTCACTGTAGCCTCACTGGGGGTGATGGATGGGGCTGCCCCTTGTCCAGCGTGGGGCAGGAACGGTGTCTGCGGGCGGGGGGGCCCTGTGCTGATGGAGGGTCCCGCCAGAATAGGGAAGGGTCCGAGGCAGAAGGGCAGGGTAAGGACAGCCTGCCCTGCCACTAGTGGATGGGAACACTAGGACCCTGCAGTGGCAGTTGATGCGTGGAGCTGCAGGGGAGAGGCAGGGACGCTCCGGGGCATGGGGGAGGTGCGCGGGGGCAGCAAGTGGGGCCCGGGGGATACTCAGGGGAGGTGCGTGGGGGTGGCAGGCGGGGCCGGGGGAGTGACCCAGCCCTGAACATTGCTGGAGCCGGGCCCCTGGGCCCTGCATATTGCTGGAGCCCAAGCACCTTGGGCCCATACAACTCGCCACCCCTGCCTGCCAGCACGTCCTTGCATCCTGATCCCGTGGGGGCGATTGGGGGGTCGGGGGGGGGGGGGGGGGGCTGTGCTGCTGCGCGCTACCCCCGTCCCGAACACCCCTGCTGCCAATGGGAAGCTGTGGAGGCGGTGCTTGGGGACAGCAGCACGCGGAGACCCCCAGCTTACCCAGCCTAGGAGCCACTGCCGGAGGGGGTGCCCCAGGTAAGCACCGATCCCCCACATCCACTTCCAGAGCTTGCACCCACACCCTTCCCCACACACCCCCTCCGGTCCCGAAATTTCCTCCTGTGTATCCACCCCACGCACCCTCTCTCATCCCCAAACTCCCTCCCTCACCCTCTTCTCCACCCTCACCCCCAGCCCAGAGCCTGCACCCAGCACCCAAACTCCCTCCCAGAGCCTGCACTCCCACCCCCTCTTCCACCACTACCCCCTGCCCCAGCCCAGAGCCTGCACTCAGCCATCGGTGTCGACTCTGTGGGTGCTCTGGGGCTGGAGCACCCATAGGGAAAAATTAGTGGGTGCTCTGCACCCACCAACAGCCACGCTTCCCTCCCCAGCCCCCCACCTCACCTCACCTCCGCCTCCTTCCCTGAGCGCGCTGCGTCCCTGCTCCTCCACCTACCTCTCAGCGCTTGCCGCCACCAAACAGCTGTTTGGTGGCGTAGCAAGCTCCGGGAGGGAGGGGAGAGGAGGGGGAATGTGGCGCGCTCAGGGGAGGAGGCGGGGCTGGGATTTGGGGAAGGAGTCAGAATAGGGGCAGGGAGGGGGCAGAGTTGCGGCAGGGACATTGGGGAAGGGGTTGGAATGGGGGCGGGGCAGGGGCGGAGTCGGGGCAGGGGCAGAGGGGGGTGAAGAACCCACCCGAACGAGCAGAAGTTGGCGCCTATGCACCCAGCACCCAAACTCCCTCCCAGAGCCTGCACCCCAGACTCACCCCACCCCCCCGCAGCCAAACTCCCTCCCAGAGCCTTAGGTGGAGGGGGTTGCGGGGGCAGGGGTGGGTTCTGAGTGCTCTGGGCATCACCAAAATGTCTACAAACCTGCCGGTAGCTATGTGGAACGAGTGTGTAGGAAGCCCCTCAGCCCGCTGCGCTGCCAGGTGGCGGCGGGAGCCCCCGGGCTGTTTTAAACTGCCCGGGGTCAGCAGGCGGGGCCGGGAGACGCACTGGGGGAGGCAGGAAGCTTTGCTGGAGCCGGGCCCCCGGGCCAGGAATATTCCTGGTGCCCGGGCACCAGAGTCCCATAGAACTCACCGCCCATGGGCACCAGTTAAACATCATGTGATGGGTTGGATCACAGAAAACCCCTTGGGACCTGCCACCTGATGTGCTGAGACTACGTTTAACCCATTTTCTCTGCCAGCTTGGGACTGCAGAACCCTTTCTGATTGTGCCAGACACGCTTGCCTGCAACAAACACAGACCCAGTTTTGAACAACGTCCCACAAACTGCAGGCTTAACTGAAAACAGCTTAAGAAGTGTTCCTGTCTCCAACACTCAGATGCCCAACTCCCATTGAGGTTCAAACCCCAAATAAATCCATTTTACCCTGTAAGTTTATACAGGGTAAACTCATAAATTGTTCGCCCTCTGTAACACTGATAGATATGCACAGCTGTTCCCCTCTCCCCCCCAGGTATTAATATAAACTCTGGGTTAATTAATAACAAATTTATTAAATATAAAAACTAGGAGTTAAGTGGTTCCAAGTAACAGAACAAAGTGAATTAACAAGCAAAATAAAATAAAACATGCAAGTCTATGCCTAATACAGTAAAGAAAGTGATTACAGATGAAATCTCACCCTCAGAGATGTCCCAGTAAGCCTCCTTCTAGTCTGGGTCCAGCAATCACTCACACCCTGTGGTTACTGCCCTTTGTTCCAGTTTCTTTCAGGTATCCTCTGGGGGTGGAGAGGCTATCTCTTGAGCCAGCAGAAGACAAAATGGAGGGATTTCAAGGGGCTTAAATAGACTTCCTCTTCTGGGTGGACACACCTCCCTCCCCCTGTGTAGAATCCCAGCTACAAGATGGAGTTTTGGAGTCATGGGCAAGTCACATGTCCATGCATGACTCAGTTCCTTACAAGTGGTAGCCATTGTTTACATGCTACCTTGAACATCCTCAGGTAGACTCATGTGGATTGGAGTCTTCCAAGATCCATTATCCGTTAAATGTTTCTTGATTGGGCACTTAACTTGCAAATAATAGCCAATATTCATAACTTCGAATACAAAAATGATACATGCATACAAATAGGAAGAATATATTCAGTATATCATAACCTTTGCAGAGATATGTTACATGACATATGTAGCATAAAACGTATTCCAGTTCTGTCATATTTAGATTCATAAGCATATTTCCATAAAGTATTATGGCGTGCAACATCACACATCACAACTTCAGGGTGTGGACAAACCCCCAGAGGCCAGAGAGCCTGTCTGTGCTGTAGCAAATACCTAATGGTGGGGCAGTGGCATGATTCATGAACATTGCTATAGTTATTTATTTTAATTAAAACATATTTTAGTTCCACCTATGCAACAAGACACAGTTTGTTTTTAATCTGTGTCTGAAGAAAATCAATTGTTACCATATTTGTTAAAGACTGAGGCAAATACCTACAATATTGGGAAAAAGTAGAAATACCCTGTTTTGCTTTAAATTAATTTTAGTGGATAATTAGACAAAGCAGAACTTCAAAAGTTAAGAACATAAGAATGGCCATACTGGGTCAGCCCAAAGGTCCATCTATCCCAGCATCCTGTCTTCTGACAGTGGCTGCCAATGCCAGGTGCCCCAGAGGGAATGAACAGAACAGGTAATCAAGTGATCCATCCCCTGTTGCCCATTCCCAGTTTTTGCAAACAGGCTAGGGACACCATCCCTGTCCATCCTGGCTAATAGGCATTACAAAGTTTTATTGAAGAGTCAGTACCTTTAGAAACCTGATTGTTTCCTTGCTGTCAGTTAAAGGGCATAATCATAGATTTTAGAGTTTGTGTAGAACCACCATAGGGGTGTGTGTGTGTGTGTGTGTACCATGTTTTAACAATATTCCTGAGTAACAACTCTGATTTGTAGTGTTAGCTATATAGACTATTAAGTTTAAAATAAATTTTAGAATGAAAAGGAATTATAAATGGCTAAATCCTGTAGTTCTTCACTCCCCCTGAAATCAGTGGGGGCTTTGCCTGCAGGCGTAGGCAGACAAAATAAATTGGGCAATTTAAATCAATGGACAAAAGGATTTTGCAGCATCAGGCCCAGGCTTTGTATATTCCATATTTCACTTTTGATTTCAAACCTCCAGCTCTCATGTACACATATGGTTCCATTCTTGGGCTCTGATCCTGCAAAGATTTAGGGACATGCTAAACATGATACACTGTGAGTAGTCCCAGTAAATTCAATGAGTTCTCACAATGCATGAAGTTAAGCAAATGTGTAAGTCTTTGGAAGACTGGGACCTTAATTTGGTGTGGTCTGCTCAACAGAAACAGGTCTCAGGTGAGATGGAGATTTAAGTAACTTTCACCAGCTACTATACTGGATGCCTTAGTGCATTACAATTAATAAATCCACTGGTGGGAAAACAAGGAGGAGGTCACCCATCAGTTGTCTTGACTGTGTCTGGTTTGTGAATTTGGAATAAGAAGACTATAGTGTCCATTCCTGCAAACTCCTTAACCTGTGTTTGTTCCAAATTTAGAAATAAGAGGCCACTGAAGTTTATTATATAACATCTGTAAGGTTGGTGTAACCAGAATGTTTGGGGGTAGGCAATCTACTAGCTGTTATATCTATTTATGTGAATTTGTTAATGTGTGAGGAAGGTAAACTTAAGTTAATATTCCTGATTTCCATATGGTACAAATGCTCTTTTGTTAGTTTCACCTTTGCTCTGCGTAACACAGGGCATTTAGTTTTTGAAAAATAACTACCTGGAGCCTTGATTGCACTTGTTTTATTTTTCAGCTTGTAACCATGGAGAAACTGAGTAATGCAAACACCCATTTTGCTCTCGATCTGTTTAGAAAGTTGAATGAAACCAACCCAACAGGAAATATCTTCTTCTCGCCAGTCAGTATTTCTGCTGCACTGGCCATGGTCCTTTTAGGGGCCAAAGGTAACACAGAGACACAGCTGTTGAAGGTCAGTGAAAATGTCTTGCTTGTTTAGATTTTTAATGTTACAGAAAATAAGTTTTAAGAGAAAAAATATAAGAATTCATTGACCCTTCATATTGTTTCCCACTTAATTCAGTCACTAATTAATTTGATCAAAACCTCTGGAACCAAATTATTTTTTATTCGTTTTCATGCCTTTTGATGCTAAGAGTAGGGCTTCCCTAGGCCCCCAGTTTGAAAGGGCCCACAAACTGAGTGGTGTTGCAACCTAATATGCCAGGTCACAACACCTGGAGAGGGGAGCAAGGCCCAGTCCCACAGGACAGGAGTCATTGCTGTGGGGTGAGTGCAGGGTGGGCTCACTCTCTGCTCCCCTCTCCCCCGATAATTTTTTTTTGGAAGGGAGGAGAGCCTCTGTTTCAGATTTTGCCCAAAGCCCCTGTGCGACTCCGGCAAAGAGATCTGTGATTTTTGTAATACATAATGTTACGCATACTGCTGCCATGTTAAAAAACAAAAACTCAACCCACCTTCCCCTCCTTACATTTAAAGTGTCTTAACTCTTATAACGCATGATGACAATATCTTGGCATGAGATCATGAATTTTGTAAAATGACGGGATTGCTATCTCCCACAAGACACATACAACAGATGTGAATCTTATTTCAATCCAGTCACAGTTAATGTTGTTTGCAGTGTTGTTGTAGCCATGTTGGTCCCAAGATATTAGAAAGACAAGGTGGATGAGATAATCTCTTTTATTGGACCAACTTGTGTTGGCGAGAGAGACAAGCTTTCGAGCTATACAGAGCTCTTCTTCAGGTCTCGGAAAGGTACTCAGCATGTGACAGTTAAATACAAGCTGGAACAGATTGTTTAGCATAAGTAGTTAACACATCTTTCAAGGGACCATTCAAGGTGAAGTGCCCCGTCATAGGACAAAAAAAGGGGGGTTAGTGGGTTACATATTGTTGTAATAAACCATAAATCCTGACCTCTCAGTCCCCATCCTCAAATGAAACCTGCACAACACCTTCCAAAGATAAGCCTGAGAGCTTAAATTCATAACTTTGCCAGACACCAAAAATCATGATCGTCATAAAGACACTGGATATATGGTTTATTACAACAATCTGTAACCCACTAGCCCCCCTTTTTATTGTATGACTACAGGGGTATTAACGGGCCGCTTCACCTTGAATGGCCCCTTAGAATATGTGCTAACTATTTATGGTAAACTACCTGTTTAATCTTGTATTTTGCTGTGACACTGGATACCTTTCCCAGACCTGAAGAGCTCTGTGTATCTCAAAAGCTTGTCTCTTTCACCAACAGAAGTTGGTCCAATAAAAGATATTCTCACCCACCTTCTCATTCAGAGTCAAGTCATTATCAGTCTCATATCAAAGATGATCTGAATGAGATCAGCCACAATAGTAATATTCAGCACATCTGCAGACTAATATTTTCAAAATTAGGTGCCTACTGTTCTAACTAACGCTCCAATTGGAAATTGTTTCCTTTTCAGCACACCATTTAAGTGCTTAAGTCTTGAAGGCTTTAAGCACATGCTTAATTTTAAACACTTACTGTATTTTGTGTTTTCACTGTATTTGCTATGTTTTGCGCCTGATGGCCCTGATCCAGAGCCCATAGAAGTCAATGGAACGACTCCCTTTGAGTTCAATGGGCTTTAATCAGGCACTTCCACATAAATTTACATTAGCCACATTTTTTAATAACAAAAGCTTTAAGTTGTTCAATTTTGTTTTATTACTGTGGCTGGCCTCAATTCTAGTGAAATCAATGGGAGTACTCAGCCAGGGTTAACACTGTTGAATATAAGCAAGGGTTGAAGAACTGAGCTCTTTGTGTTCAGCCTTTATCCAATTCAGCCTGTAAACAAGCTGCAAACTGCATTAACTAGTGCAGTGAAGATTTCCTGTAGGTTAAATTCTGGTTTTAGAAATGGGAGATTTCAGAATTAGTATTAATTTTAAATTACAAAAAACAATTCTGGATGGCAGCTTTGGTACTAATTTCATGTGGGATTTATTGCTTAAGCGAGATTCAGCTATTCATGGTTTTCTGTTTTATTGGAATGGCACATGCAGTTGTAAAAGGGAATGTTTGAATTCACTCTGCTGGGGGGTCACAATATATTTATTTAAGAATATTGTCTCCTTTGTATTGTTGGCTTTAGGAGGGGCTCTTTTATGCTATTAGGCAGTACTGAGTTATCCATTAGAACAATAAAACTATTTCATCACCATTTGTCAGACCTGAACTTTGTACAGAAACTAACTCCCATTCTATCATCTAAATTAAACTAACAGCCCAACCCAGGTTGAACCTATTCAGAGCAGAAATAGTATGAAAAGGGGCTAAAAAAACCACACTCAGGCAAGTTTCAACATGCTAATCTGCAATACTCTATGTTCTAATTCAAAGTACTTTGTAATATTTGTGAAAATACATTAGAACCATCACCTGGGGGGCAGAGAATCTTGTGGGAAAAGTTATAGCTACCAAAGATTTTAAGTTGCGTGTGGATATTTGTTTCTGTGGGTCATGGACCCTTTTCATAGTGCCTTAATACTGCATCTTTTCACTTATACAAAGCAGATTGAAATTCCCCAGGACACCTAGGCCTGATGCAAAGCCCATTGAAGTCAATAGGAATCATTCCATAGAGTTCAATGGGCTTTGGATCAGGTCCCTAGACAGTGTCCTATGTGTGGATTCTGGTTTAGTTTAGCTTTATCCAAATACTTCTCTGTGCATTGAAAGTTCTTGGTACACTCTCATTGGTCCATCTAGATTCAGGTAGATCTCTCCATAATGCATATATATCCTGTTGAGTAACTTGTCTCTGAGAGAATCACTCACTCAGAGAGAAAATATGACCTTAAAGAGACACTACGGTAACATATTTAATTTTTAAAATGATCAGCCATCAATAATAATTGGCAGCATTTATATTATCATCTATTAAAAATAAAAGAAAATCACACTAAAGCAGATCAAGCTCACCTTACTCACATGTTCAGATAAGCTCCGAGAGAATAGATAGGGCTTGCATATGCTCTGAGGGAGCAAAACCAAAAGAAGTGAATTTGAGAACTGAAGGTCCCTTTATAGGTAGCACCTTGCATACAGATTTAATATCTGGGGACTAATATCAGTGTCTCATCAGATCTCTATGGCTGGATGGCGCATAGGGGGAGAGCTGCCAAACATTATAGATTAAAATAAACAGCTTGAATTGCGCCCAAATATAAACTAATAGACAGTGCAAGTGACTGAGCACAGGTGACACATTTGTGTTGCCAGTAAGTCAACCGCTAGATTTTGCACTAGCTGAAGTTTTCAAATAGCTTACAATCAGAAGGCAAACATTGTTTGTTTGTTTTTCCTCCTGACTCCAAGGGCCTGATCATTCAAACACTTACAGTACTACCAAGTTAGGGTGACCAGATAGCAAGTGTGAAAAATCGGGACAGGGGGTGGGAAGTAATAGGAGCCCCTATTAAAAAAAAAAAAAAAAGCCCCAAATATTGGGACTGTCCCTTTAAAATCAGGACATCTGGTCACCCTACCAAATATTCTGTATTAATTGATAATTTCTTTTAATCCAGACCCTTCATTTTGATGATGTTGAAGAGCTTCATTCAAGATTTCAGACCCTGACCTCTGACATAAACAGAAGTGGAGCTTCCTATCTGTTGAAGCTTGCCAATCGGCTTTATGGAGAGAAGACCTACAGTTTTTTAGCAGTAAGTTCATGCAGAAGCTCATGTGACAGAATTCCTGTAAAATTTTTCAAAACTCAGTCTCAGTTACTTCCCATTTCTGTTAGGGCCTGGCCTGCCCCTCTTGAAGTCAGTGGCAAAACTCCCACTGGAACAGGATTTATATAAAACCTTAATACAATTTGGAATTAATTTAGTAACTGCCATGTCATTGATTGATTCCAAACAGAATAACTTAATTATTTGTATATTTGTGAGGTAAAAAATTTGAGGTCAGTTGAAGGACTCACAAGACAAACCATTTTTGGCTACAAATTTAGCACCCTATTTTGGGAAGCAGCAGTCTGATATCCCCTTGTGCTTCTGGCTCTCAAAGTGATAAATCTGTAAATACGAGGTGGGAGGGGAGGGGGAGAGGGAGATTTTTAAGGGCACAAATGGCAGGTAGATGCCTAACTGTCATTGATTTTTCAATGGGGCTTGTGCTGCTATGTCACTGAGGTATTTTTGAAAATTCCACCCACTAGCTATATCAGTGGTACACCACCTGATGTACTTTAAAAACCAACATACCTTCCATAGATGAAATTCACCCCATGCAGAGAGCCTACATGAGATCTGATGGCCACTTATGTCCCACTTACACGCTCAGTGGCAGTTCAGTAATGCCTAGGCTTGTATGGGCCTGTTGCACGGGGCGGTGAACTTCACCCAATTTAAAAAGTCTAACACTGAAACATCAGTAATAAGTAATTGAAATATTAGCATTGTTCACCTGTATCTGTCAGAAACAAAAATAATAAAATGTAAGAGTAGTTCACCCAACCCTTGAGATAGGTCCGCTAAAGAATCTGTCTAAGTTAGTGTTGTTTCACTAGGCTCTAAACAGGTTTGGCAGAATTTTATTTTTATTTTTTTATAATTTTGGCAGATAACATTTTAAAGCATTTTTTCCTTTATACTTATCTATTTAAATTTCTAGTTGTGGGAAATTATGGGGGGGCTCTAACAATGGGCGGGTCAGACAGTAATGATTTAATGACAATAGAGGTTCAAAAAGTTAAGCTATATAACCGTTAAAACACACATTGTCAACATCATATGTCAAAATATACAAACCAAAGATCCTTAAATCAAATTCTAGCAGGCAGCATTTTTCTTACTGTGCCTATCCGTAAATGTCAATTATTATTGATGGAAATGTCTTTTCATCAGTTTGTATATGTAGGATGAAATAGATGTTTACCAACATGTACTGAAAAAAAGTCTAATCCTTCCAAACATAGCTATAAAGATATTATCTATGTGCAATGAAAGCTATTCCTTCTGACTGTGTATTCTAGGACTTCTTGACTAAGACTCAGAAATTATATGGAGCTGATTTAGCTACGGTTGATTTTCTACGTGCTTCAGATGAAGCAAGGAAACAAATTAACCAGTGGGTAGGGAAGCAGACTGAAGGTAAGAGATTTTGGTTAGTTAAATAAAGGGCATCTTTTTGTGGCTACTCAATAGGGATATGTCCTCATTTTCTGCTGCCATTAGAACTGTTCCATCTTGTTATGGGATATCCAATAACATGGCTGGTAAAATCAGAATATGCATGAGCATAGTGTTTATGGCAGCTAGATAACTCAAAAGACATTTGCATTTTCATACATTAAGGCCAACAATTGCCAAAATAGGTGCCTAAATATGGATTTAGGAGCGTAAGTTTAGGCATCTGGTTTTGAAAATCTTGGTCTTATTATAGGTTTCTAAATCATGTAGTCTTAAATTTTGGGTGCCCAACTGCAGGTACCAAAGAAGCCCTATTGCCAGATGGCATATGCTTACCACTTTCTGAAAATCAGGCCTCTTTAGGTTGTCTTGAGTTGAGCACCCTAAAACTGAAGCATTTCTGAAAATGTAGGCCGTAAGGGTTTACACTTTTGTGAAGTTATTATATATGGACTATTATTATGATATGCAGCATGATGTAGTACAGTACAAGAGAATGGTGCTTAAATATACTGTATTTGTATCGGGGGGGGAAATCAGAATTTTTTTCTTGAACTAAGACAGTGGATTTTTTTAAATGTAAATATGTTTAGTGTAAAATAATGTTTTAATGACTTTTTATTTCTTTGAAGATAAAATCCCCAACCTGTTGTCTGAGGGCTCAGTTAAAAGCATGACCAAACTAGTATTGGTGAATGCTATTTATTTCAAAGGAAATTGGGCGGAGAAATTTAAAGAAGCAGACACGACACAAATGCCATTTCGGTTAAATAAGGTAATGTAGATACATGCTCTTATCTTTTTGCTGGTAGAATAGCTATAAAAGGGAAGCTGTCAAGTAATTTAGGCCCCAAATTAAAATTTTTATATATTTTTTTTAAATTACAGACAAATATGAATAGAAACATTTTCATGTTGTTTTTTTTTAATTTATTCAAACAGTTTTTTTGTTTGGATATAAACCAGGGGTTCTAAAATTGGGGGGTTGTGACCCCTCAGGGGGTCACAAGATTATTACACGGGGGATCATGAGCTGTCAGCCTCCATCCCAAACCCTGCTTTGCTTCCAGCAGTTATAATAGTGTTAAATACAAAAACGTGTTTTTTATTTATAAGTGGGGGAGGGGGTCACACTCATAGGTTTGCTATGTGAAAGGGGTCACCAATACAAAAGTTTGAGAAACACTGAAAAACATTTTCCTGCAGTCAGTGGGCTAGATTCTGTGTCTCACAACTCGTCCATTTTCTGCAGGATTGGAGTGGAGTGGAGGAAAATATGGCATGTAGGTACACTTGCCCCTCCCATACTCTGTCTTGGGACCTGTTTTCCCCAAATACAATTTAGTGTAGCTTTAAATTATGTTTTTAATGCCTCCCTGGAAGCAGTTATGCTAGCTGAGCATAACTGAATCACCATATACTTTGGCCAAGGCTTCTTTCCTTGTCATATTATGCTCCTTATTCCAGGGACTGTGGGAGGAACCATGCTAGGGTTGCTAATTTTGCTTGAGCATGTTCCTGAAGGTTTCCTCACATGACATAATCTTGAATTAAAGATGAATTCCTGGAGATTCCAGGACAGTCTTGAAGGGTTGGCAATCTATTAGTTCTACAGTGCCTGGGGATAGTTTTTACACTGGGGATATTTCTCACAGGCCGTTAATACAGTTTGTGGCCCCTCTTGCTATTGGAGGAGCATAGATGAGCTACAATTGAATGAAGAATCTGGGCTAGTTTCTACAATCGAAGTAGTAAGCATTATGCTAGGCAAGAGAAACCAAAAGCAAAACTGAACATAATAATACTTGGCATTTACATAGCACTGGGTCTTCAAAGAATTGTTAATAAATCAAGCATTAGTGAATCTGACCTGTGAGTATTTTCATTGCCTAAAATGACGGAGGTGGGCAGAGGGAGTAAACCATACAGTGAAAAGTAATTTTAGATTTTAAAAGTCAATTTTAATCTAAGTTATTGTTAATGACATAGGGAAGGAAATCTGATTTTTAACTTGTCAGCCTTCTTTCAATTTATGGAAAATATTAATTTAAAAAAGTTTCTTTTTTTGTAAACCATCCAGAATGAAAAAAAGACAGTGCAAATGATGTATCAGAAAGAGAAATTTCCTTATCGGAACATCCCTGAACTGAAATGTCGTGCGCTAGAGCTTCCCTATGATGGAAAAGAACTTAGCATGATCATCTTGTTACCTGATGACATTGACGATGACACCACTGGACTCCAGCAGGTGATTTATACAAGCCAGTCTCAGTTTCTGCTTGGACGGCATTTCACAGATTTCCTGTAATATAGAATCTTGGTTTTAGTCTGCGCCTCACCCATTCAAAAGCCCACAAATTGTAATCTTCAACATTATGCCTTCACCTGTTCGTCCTACCAGTAACAGTAGAGAATTAATAACAAAAGGGGGAAATCCTGCTGTTTCCAGTTATCACCATCCTCTGATAATCCTTAAGTACTTTCATTGTTATATATGTTAGAAGTGTAGTAGGAGTTTTACTGATCAAATAGAATGACATAGGGCCAGTTTCCAGGGTGCGGTGCATCTGCTTTGTGTCACGTTGTTGGAGGAATCTGGCCGTGGAGCCTGTCTAACTATCCGTTCTGAGGGTCCGTTCTGAGTAGGGGGATCTTCTCCAGTTGGGTGGGTGTAGTGATGCTATGCTAGTCCTCTCCCAGCTGGTGGCATGGGGGGTTTGCCCGGAGTAGGGCAAAAGTTCTTTACACTCTGCTGATGGTCAGTTCAGAAATCCATTGGCAGCCAGTGTTACTTACAGCAGCCTTCACTTTGTCAAAGTGCTGCAGAAACTTTAACCAGTTAATTAATCCTCAGAACTGAACCACGAGGTAATTGACAAAGTGAAATAAAAATAGGTTACAGATAATAGTTAACCTGTATTTTCCTTTAAATGGTGGTGTTTATCTTTTAGTAGCTTTGGATGTCTTATTTTCTGTGCTTTCAAACGGTGAAGCTGATTATCATTACTGAAGTGTCAAGAAGACAGCTCCCTTTTTGATTGTTAATTATTTTCATTATGAGTTTTTAATGACGTACACTTCCAAGGAGGTAGATGAAGTGATAGGATTTTTTTTTTTTAGTTACTAGCATAGTATTTCTTTAACTCCTTTGTACAGAGCAGCAAAAAGTAAAACTCTGTGATTTTAAAGTTGGATACTTTGGGTCGGATTCTGATCTTGGTTACCAGGGTGTAAATTTGCAGTAACTCCATTGAATTTAATAGAATTACTGTGGGTTTATACAGGGGTAGCAAAGATCAGAGTCTGGCCTTTTATGTCTGTAAACATTTACTTTACTTTGTATACATATATCACTATAGACCGTCTTTTCAATGTTGCATTTTAAATGTTTTTGGAAGAGAAATACTTTTACACTGGTGGTATTTCAGACTCTCTCTCTACACAGTTTAATGATCTCTATGCTTGTAATTCCAGCTAGAGAAGCAGCTCACCTTAGAAAAGCTCCAGGAATGGACACAGCCAGAAAGCATGTATCCCATTGATGTTCATGTGAAACTGCCTAAATTTAAGCTGGAAGACAGCTATGACCTTGAATCAGATTTATCAGGTCTGGGCCTGCAGGATATATTTGACAGTGGCAAGGCTGACTTGTCGGGAATGTCAGGCGCAAGAGACCTCTTTCTGTCTAAAATTGCACACAAGTCTTTCATAGAAGTGAATGAAGAAGGCACAGAAGCTGCAGCTGCCACTGCTGGCATAATGCTGTTCTGCATGGCTTTGGAAGAGGAATTCAGTGCTGATCACCCTTTTCTTTTCGTCATCCGTCACAACCCAACGCAAAGCATACTTTTCTTGGGCAGGTTTGCTTCTCCATAAAAGAGAAGACAGAGCTACAGTTGAGGACCTGGTCCTATTTCCACTTAAACCAGTGGGAACCTGTAATTAAGTTCTTACTAATTTTCATTGCAATTCTGCATTTCACAATAGAATGACTACTCAGAAATTGATACCTATGATCCTGCGTGGGATTCTTTGCCAATTCCTTAGCACTGATATCTGTTTGTGTACAGTACAATATTCCTTATGCAATGACTCCCAGGGCTGACCAAGTTTGGCTGTTCAACACAGTTGATCTTCTAATAAAGGTGGACCAGAATTGAACATAGTACTTTGGGGGATTCTTTAGAGAATTTGCTGACTCAGGTAACTGCCTTAAAGTACGAACGTCCTCTGGTGTGGGTTTTGCAGTATTACTGTGAACTGGCAGTGATTTCCCTTTGGTGTAATTCCCCTCTCTGCTAACTTTGATCCAGTAATTCAATGTGCTTGCTCAGCAGGATAAGTTTGAAAGGCTTTTCCTTTCTTAGCCTCTTCTTTTAGAGGCCGTTGAACAAAATGCTGTTGGCACCCACCAGAAGGCACTCAACAGCTGAATGGGCCTTATTATGTTTTGGGATAAAAGGTCAATTAGCATTTGTCTAGAGAGACTTTCTATTCTTAGAGAAAGCATTAAGCTGTTTAAACACGTGCAACCCTTAAATCACTGTTTCAGAACTCTAGTATGATATTGCTTCTTAATGAGGAGGCGGAAATGGGACAGGCAATTTCTTAATTTTTTTAAAAGAAATCTTAACACTTCTGTACATTTTAAAGAAAAATTTTAAAACTGCTTTATCCATTTAAAATGTATGGAGATTTTGAGAGGTCTTGAAAGATTTTTCAGCTAGTTGAAACTAAGCAATCTTGGTCTAAAACTATAATAGCAACACAGGAAGGATTCCTGCTTTCCAGGGAACTGCTGTTCCAAATATCTTAAGTGCAATTTATATATATTAATTCTACATTGAGCTCTAGCTGCCTACTGCCTATTTACAAACTGATTTTTGCACCAAATAACAGTTTGACTTCTAGGAACTTGTGTACTTATGTACTCGTAATGTCCTGCTGTTGCTTCCTGTTAGTGCTAATAGCCTGTATAATTTCATGTATATTCTGCACAGTTATTTCTATGCATTAACAGTATAACCTCTGGTATATTCTGTGTGCCTAATTCTGTATTCCTTTGTGAACCTCACTATAACTTTGCCTTGGAAGTACAAATCAAACTGTTGTATTTAAAAAATAAAAGGCATCTGTTTGTCCACAGCAGGCAATTTTATGCACAAAATGTGGCATTTGACAGCACAAAAACGATTGTATACCTAAGTGATAACACCAAAGTAAGCAAGTGGGTTGGTGGGTGTGGTCTGCTATATAAGTTCTCCTTTTGCATTTTCAGAATAGTTGGTGGCTACTGGGCAACAGCCTGTTGCAATGGGAGAGGGAGAGCAGAGAACTGGAGATTAAACCTGGGAAGGGGAGGGCAGAAGGCTTGAGAGAACTAGGAGCCGCTGCACTACCTGTGAGCTAAATGCACCTGTAAATACTTGGAATGATGCCTGGAACTGAAGGAGTGATTGGTGGGCAGAACATTGATGCTAGGAGCTGAACCAACTCATTCTGTGGGTCAGGGAATTATGATGTGGGTGTTCAGGAAACTGGCACTTCCTTAAATAATTTTTGAACTTCCTCTGGAAGTTCATAACACTAACTGTTGATGTAACAGACTGCAGCTAATACTTTTGAGAACTTAAAAGCAATGTGGAGAGAACAACTAACTGTTTACATTGTGTTCCATAACAGTGTCGTCTCAGCATCCGTGAAAAATAAGGTTGAATCTGTTACTAACATTTTGGTTTCAAAGGCTCTGGTTTGTTTGAACCAGATCAGAGGAGGAGCTGCTAGAATCTTTGTATGTAGAGTAGCCCAGATATGAGGGGCTATGGAAGGCCACATTGGACAGTGTGGATCTGTAAGCACAAAACCTATCCCTGAAGATTTAGAAACTCTGATATACCGAGTACATTTTTCTTTTTGAGGAATAACATAAGTCTGCAAAATGCCTCATATAGTATTATTTGCAGTTGTACTATGCTCATTGGTTTCCCTTCTGAAAATAATTCTGGGTCTGATTGTTCAGTCTTAAAAGTCAAACTTCTGTTGATAACAAGCGGGGCTTTTCCCCAAGTAATGATAAGGTCCAGTTTCATTGCACATTCTTTCCCTTAGGCCTGGTCTACACTTGAAAGTTAGACCATATAACTATGTCTATTAGGAGTGGGATTATTTCACTGATATTGGTATATCTCTACAAGCCCTAGTGTGGATGTCATTATACCAATAAAGGTGGCATATATTAGTATAGTTGTCACCTTGCTGTGTGGGGGGAAAAGCTATGCCCATAAAAAGCCCCTTTACACTGATATGACATTGCTTTAATTATACTGATATCGTCCAAGCAATACAACTTTTTAGTGTAGAAATGCCCATAAAACAGTTTGAAAAATGTAGCCCTGAATGTAGAAACAAATTACTTGTCATGTTAAATTGTTCAAACTTGCCATGTCTTTGGACTGTTATGTAGGGATTTAGGGAATGGAAAATATCTTATTAAATCTTTCCTTTGGCTTTGATTGTTTGGTGATTGTGAGATACAAATATTTCTACTTTCTCCAGGAACGTATATGCAGAGTCCAAATGGTTGTAATACAACAACTGATAAAAGTAAAACCATCTACTTCTTGAAATATAGTCAATTTTTAAAAAGGCAAGTATTTTGCCATACTACACTTGTCCCTAAATCTCCTTGCTGAGTTTTGTGGTTCCACAATCAAATTTTCCTATTTATTTTAAGATTGTCTCCCCTGTTCTCATGTCAGAAATTTACACCAAGAGGGAAAACCGATTATTCAGGGGAATGGTGAAAGTGACTATAGCCACAGGCAAGATATATGAAAATGGTGCTTGAAGTCAGGCTAAATCCTGATTTAGGTGTCCAGATAAGTGACCTAATTTTTAAAACTTGAGCAAACACCACCTCCCATTTAAGACAATGGGAGATTCTAGGTGTGTGGGATTTTTGAAATATAGGCTAAATCAGAGCCCCACTGAAATCAATGGCAAAACTCCCATTGACTTCACTGAAGCCAGCATTTCATCCTAGAGGCCTGAATATGGAATCAGGGGTCTAACTTCAGGTACACATCTTGGCCAAAGCACAGTCACATACACAAAACCTACAAAATATATATTTTTCTCTTTTAAAAAAACCACTCATTTATACTAGTCCTATGTGTTACTTGGAAAACAGACAAGTGTACTTGTTTCCCTTTAAAAGGATTGGTAAATGTTTGAAAATAAGCTTTTCCATTCAGCCCCTGATCATAAGGCGGTACAGTATAGGAAGCCACAACAAAAATTTCTCTAGGATAGGGTAGAGAATTTCTAAAGGATACCATTTTGCTTCATGGTGGTGTCTCCTGACTAGAAACTACCATGTGTCACAAAATGCAGAACGTAATGCATGCTGATTTTGGAATGATGAATAAGTTGGACTTAGTCTTGCTGCTTGCGTGGCCTCTTTATGACAACTCTGCTTCTAGCAGTGTCAACCTACGTGCCTATGAGATACCAGAAGAATATTGACATTTAGTCATTGTCTGATCTGTACACTTTGAACAGCCCTTTCTGCAAGCAAAGCAGTGCATTCTGCATAAGGACTTCCGATATCTTCAGGTTAAAGTCTTCTGAAATTAGAAATGAACTAAATTGGGTTGGCTAAAGATCTAATTCATAGAAGAGTTAATATAAACCACATACTCTATTAAACATTTGATATTATTTGCATATGAGCAACTATATGTTCAGCTGCATCAAGCTGGCTGGCCAAGTTATGAAAATATTTTGAAAAGAGACATTTGACCAGATTCTGCTTTCAGTTACACGGGTATAAATCCAGAGTAAGTCAGTTGAAACCGCTTGATTTGGGATTTACTGTGGTGTAATTGACATCAGAATCTGGCTCTTGAACTCTATTTCTTACCGTAGTTAAACCCTAGCTAGCTCTGGCACACTATTTGGAGCTTCCCCAATGGTTGTATGCTCTTTCTGCATCCTTAAAGTTGGCCAGAAAAATCTAGCATTTTCAAATGAATAGCAGTAAGTCCACCCTGCTTGGATGGATCTACCCAGCTAGATTTTATTTTTACATATAATTATGAAAAATATTATGTAGCTTCTGCAAACAAGAAATTTCAGCAAATGAGAGAATCTCCTTAGATAAAATGATACGGTCCATAGGCTAATTGAGGATTAACTCTCTTTTGGAAAATAGCACAAGGAAATTGGGGTGGGGAGGGGAAAGGTTTTACAAATATTTATTACAGAACTTCTGAACAACTCTTCTCCATCATGTTTTAACAAGTTGGTTCTCTCATCTGGTAGTGCAGAACTGGGCAAATAATGGGGAAAAAAAATCCATTAGCTAATTTATTAAAACAATATCACCTTATTCATCTATTAAATTATTCAACAAATATCATTGGCCTCTCTCTACTTTTGAGGTTTGTATATTACTCTTGGGGTCAGCTGCTGTCCTCATTTTTCTTAATTTGTTATTTTATACCCTGATTACAAGTTGTCCTTTACTGTCCATCAAATTTCCACAGCCAATCTGGCTGTACAATGCACTTTTTGGAGTTGTTTGGAAATGTAATTAAAACTTTATAATAAGGGGAAAAAATCAGTAGCACACAAGCAAGTAGTAGTGATACACATTTGCAATGCTGCATACTAATACTTTACATCTGCAGCATGTTTAATCCCAAAGCTCATCACCAGCTATATACAGCACATATACCATAAAATGCAAGAATCATTTGCTATGAAAGGCAGGGCCCAGGCAGAATGGTATTGACAATTCTTGTGATTTTGGCATGAATCTTGAGATGTTTGGCATTTGTCTTAACATCCTGGACCTTGGAGTCAAGTGAATACCCCAGAATCTCAGCTTCCATTTTGAAAAAATAAGTTTCTAGTCCACTTGCAAGCTTCAAAATATGAGTGCTAAATGTTCAAAATTCAGAAAACAATTCAATAAATTTCAAAGTCCTGCTCATGATTTTTTGACCCAGTCTCACTTTGGAGAGGCCTGATTTATGATCTTTGAAAGTTTGGGTTTGGCAATATTGCAGAAAATTGAAAAAAAATCAGGGGAGATATAGGAGTGGGGAAGTGGACATTTTAGTCTTATATCTATCTCAGACTTTATGGGGGGAGAGGAAGTGGTTCAAAGTTAAATGTCCATTTCTAACTTTGTCTGATAACCGAGGACGCTTTCATCTAGCAAGCACACACATAACAAAAGCCAAAGGTTGGAAGATGAAGCTAGACAAATTCAAATGGGAAATAAAGTGCAAATATTTAACAGTGAAACTAGTCAGTCATTGGGACAGGTCACCAAGGGACATGGTGGATTTTCCATCATCTTAGTTAGAATGGTCCTATTTGATCTTAAATCAATGAGTATGAATTGATCACCTGTGCAACAACAAGCTTTGAAAATATCTTATTTCAGTTTGCCAATATGTGGATTGTCATTCACAACGAATTACATTTTGCTTTCACTTGAGAGACTCAGAAATGCAGCATAACAGGATGTTGAAACCACTTACTTTTTAAAACAGTTATGCCCTCTGGTGGCTGCCACATTTTACTCAGCTTTACTAACATAAAAAATGTTGTACCTCTGACTGATGGTGCCTACCGTAACCCGGAAATGTAACTGGTGAAGCAAAGTGATGGGTTTGTCTCACTCAACTCAATGGCATTTCTCTGTTTGTCTGTCTCACTGCGATGTGAAAAGTTTCGAACACCACAGCCAATAAATTCCAAAATTTGAGGGACTGTTTTAGGCATTAATGGACGGATTTTGGTGAAGACTAGAAAGCCAGAGAAGAAGGACGCATGGTATCTGGTTAGAGGAGCCAGCAGCGTCAGCCACCTCTATACTTGTCTATAGATCAAAGAACTTGATGGCAGTTATGAGCATCTTCCAGCATAAAAACACTCTATCTCATCTCTTCCCATCCTCCCAATATGATTTAAAATGTTGACATGCTGAATGACACATCCACACCGCCCCAGTCAGAAAGAAAAAGTAAAAATAGGTGAGGGTGAAGGGAGGAATGAAGGCTCACACAGAAAGGGGCAAAGAGAAAATGGGGGACTCTGGTGTGCAGGGAGAAGTAATGGGAGACACACAGAGACCCTGGCATGAAGGTGGGTATAGGAGAGTTTCAGGGCACCTCTGAAATAAAGTGGGATGGGAAAGTGATACATAAGGAGCTTGTGGGAGAGACTAGACAGCTGCAAGTATGAGATTGTGACCTAATTTAATGACAATATAATTGATTTTTTGTTCTAGACTGCAGAATCTCACTAAGGTACTGCATGTATCCATAAGTGAATTTGCAAATGTCAAGCACTGTGAAGCGGTTTAATAAAAATGAAATGTCTCATCTACTGTATGCAGTGGAGACCAATGAAAACTAGCCTTCACAGCAGGGTAGTGCTTAACTGCCCAATATATTTCCCTATTTATTAATGGTAATAAGTGCTTTATAGCCTCTTAATTTCTAGACTGCTGCACTGGACAAAATTGGTGCACTTTCACTGTGGGCTCAGTCTTCTGCCACATCTGAAACAAAACTAAGTCAGGGTCACGCCTTAAATGCGGCTATTCAGAAGTAGTACCCTTTGTGATCCTGCAGGAAACCTGCATTACAATAGCATTTCCTGTAGGAAAGATTTTCACAGGAGCTGTGGAATAATTTGCAGTACGCTATGGAAACAACGACATTTTGAGTGGGTCGCACATTTGTGTACCCTTCTGTCAAGTGCCGCTGGCAGCAACATTTGCCAGATTCAATCTATTCAGGATTCCTTTTATAAAAGTGCCCACCCAGAGCTGCACTACTTCTGTCTCTGGGACATAAATAAATAAAACCTCCCTGGTCACATTGAACAGTTTTCCCCGCACATGCAATCACTCAAAAGTCTTTTGGGAACATGGCACACGTATGTTTTTATCTGGGGGGAGGAGGGGAAAGGAGGAATCAGTAAAAAGAAACATGGAAACTCAGTATTAGGTTTGCATATAAGAAACTGAGCAACCCTAATTAATACATTAATACAAATCCCCAGTCCTAAATAATGAATGTCCAGTTTATGGAAATCCAAAACTCTGTCTCAGCACATGCCCACCTACCTAAAACCACACTCAGAGTGTTGAGATAGTCTCAGTGTCAGTCCTCCATTGATCTGTTCCAGAACTGCCCCTCCTGCTCCGACGTGCAGCTATCTGGTCCAGTTTTGTGATTACAGCTCTGCTTCCACCAGCCAGGAGGAAGTCAGCTCAGCACTGCAGCCAGTGCTCCAGTCACTCCGTGCCCTGAAATCATCTCTACTTGCCACCCCTGGTTCAACTGTGTCCCCTCAGTCCTTACTGTAGAGTCAGCTCTGCTTCTACAGCCACTGGTCTGGTCTGGTCCAGTCCAGTCCAGTGCAGGTCAGGCCAGGAAATTCCTCCATAGAGAATTCAGGTGAGGAACCCAAAACAAAACAGGTTGCTTGGACAGAGCTCGTGAGATACTACTCTTCATCTCCAGGATACAGCCTTCTACCCTCCTTTTGCTTAGCCTGAGCTTCATTACCCAACCAATGTCCATTACTCAAAGTCAGGTTGACCCCTCACCTAGGGTATATCCTGCACAATTCCTGTGTCCTTTTATGAGTACCATAAAAATAATAATCTATTGTCACATTTATTCATCAAATCATAAGCAAATTCCAACCAAAACAACCACCTTTGGTAGGTGGAATTATGGGTAAAAAGCATTGTAATTCAAGTGAAGCTGGCTTGCGAGTTATATATGGAGGTATGCCTATTTCATAGAACTGGAAGGACCTTGAAAGGTCATTGAGTCCAGCCCCCTGCCTTCACTAACAGGACCAAGTACTGTCCCCAGACAGATTTTTGCCCCAGATCCCTAAATGGCCTCTTCAAGGATTGAACTCACAACCCTGGGTTTAGCACGCCGCTGCTCAAATATACAAGTATGTATATAGTTTTACACAGAGTAGAGGTTAAAAAAAGTTTAATGTAAAACATCAAAATTGCAGCATTTTTGCCTTTACAGGTTATTCAATAGATGCCTGCCTCTAAAATGTATCTGTTGATGTGTGCAGATACCTAAACATCCTTGGCAATAGGTAGAATAAACTTGATTTGTGTTGACCGTTCCACCTTTATATCTGGCTTTATTAAATAAGGGCATGGTCCTGCAAACTTTTACTCATGGAAGGTGTCCAAATGTTAGTCAGCAGTCCCATTGTAGTAAATGGGGCTGCTCTTTTGAGTAAGTACTTTCACAAGTAAAAGTTTATAGGATCTGGCCCTCGGCCTCCTATAAACACCTAAGAGATCTGTATAATAAGTGCCTTTTTGTAATATTATCCCCTTCATTTTTAAAGGGTTACACAGGGGTTAGGCCCTGATTCAGCAAAGTATTTTGAAGCATATGACTAGTTCTATTAACATCAATATAATTACATGCTTAAAGTTATGCATCTGCTCAAGTATCTTGCTGAATTGGAACCCTACCCGTTTACCTTCTCTAGTATATTCAAATACATATGAAGAGCTAAACGTTCCATGGTTGATTCCATAGCTATGGAGTCCTGGCATTCCTTCTGAATCCAGCCTGCTGCCTTCAGAAACAGCAATAGCATACCTATATTTCCAATACATACGTATCTGTGATCCATGTATATCAGGTAGCTGTCCACCAGATGGCTGGGTTGCACCACACATACGGCATGGAACAGAAGCAAGGGGTTCAATACTGCTTCCAACAGAAGGCAGTTTTCTTACCTTGTCAAATGCTTTATCTTTTACCAATTATCTTCATGGTGTGGCATGTGTCCATCCCTTTTTTGTTGTCATTTGTTTGTTTTTAATCATTGCATGAAATATTACAAAGAGGCACCAGCGGGTTTTCAATAAATTATATATTTAAACACCCCAAAAAAGAGAAGCTAGAACAAGCTTTTTCCTCAGCGTACAAAGCAACATGCTAATATCTGCTTATATCTTTCTTATGTGATTAACAAGTATAATACAAAAGAAAAACATAAGAATCACCATACTGGGTCGGACCAAAGGTCCATCTAGCCTAATATTCTGTCTTCTGACAGTGGCCAATGCCAGGTGCCCCAGAGGGAACGAACAGAATATGTAATCATCAAAGTGATCCATCCCCTCCCTGTTGCCCATTCCCAGCTTCTGGCAAACAGAGCCTAGGGACACCATCCCTGCACATCCTGGCTAATAGCCATTGAGGGACCTATCCTCCATGAATTTATCTAGTTCTTTTTTGAACCCAGTTATGGTCTTGGCCCTCACAATATCCTCTGGCAAGGAGTTCCAAAGACTGTACGTTGTGTGAAAAAATACTTCCTTTTGTTTGTTTTAAACCTGCTGACTATTAATTTCATTTGGTGACCCCTAGTTCTTGTGTTATGAGAAGGAGTAAGTAACACTTCCTTATTTACTTTCTCCACACCAGTTATAATTTTATAGACCTCTATCATATCCCTCCTCAGTCATCTCTTTTCCAAGCTGAAAAGTCCCAGTCTTTCTAATCTCTCCTCATATGACATCCCTTCCATACCCCTAATAATTTTTGTTGCCCTTTTCTGAACCTTTTCCAATCCCACTATATCTTTTTTGAGATGGGACAGGAATGGCAGGAGGAATTAATCTTGAATTATAAGCAAAATCTATGCTCAGTGGCCTTCTTGGTGACAGCACAATGGCTTGTTACAGCGTTTCTGACATCTTTGGGGGACATAAGCAGGTGCATGTCCTCTCTCTTTTGAGATCTGGACTTTCTCAGTTAAATTCCCTATCAAAGGAGATCAGAATTCTTACCCCCTTCAAAACAGGTGTGAGAAGCATCTCATTGTGAGAGATGGTGGCATAACTTAGGCTCTGTCTACATTGAGGAAATGCATACCATTGTAACGATATTAGTACCAATGTACTTATACCAGCAAACCCCTAATGTAGACACTGCACTGGTGAAGCTCACTTCAGAGTCATACTAGTATGAATTTTCTTAATGCAGAGTCCAAATCACAGAAACAAGTTATTAGGCAAAACACCTTTACAGGAAAGGAATTCTTTATTAACTGAACTGATACAAAGGAGGTCAAATCCAAAGCATGGCTCTTGTACACAGATATCTCTCTCTCTATGAGGGATGGGCTTGCTGCATGCAGTAGTTGATAATTAGTATGAAGTTCAATTCTATTATATGCAATAGGAGGAGGAAAGAATCATTCCACATCCAAACAGCTGCGGAGTTGACTAAGCCAGACCTAGTGAGTCCATATTACTAGCACATCCAGAAAGGGAACTGCATGAAAACAAAAAATTAAGGACACAATCCTGTCGCTGGGACTATTCACAGCATGAGGAACAATTCAAGGTGAATGAGGGCATCATCATCTGCCTCTATATTTAAGACAAAAACTGATGGGGAAATCTTTATATCAGGGAAAATTAAAGAAGAGATCTCTCAGCTTTCTGGTCAATTAGACATGTCAAAATATAAACAGCAGAGAGGGTCTCTCTAAACTTTCTGTAATCAAAATTGCTCAATCTACAGCCAACAGTTTGTTTTTTTTTAAATGTTTTGGTGGACAGAAAGACAGTTGAAAGCTTTGACTAGAAATTTGGATGGAATTTGAACCCTTTCAGAAGTGTGTTGGGTTTATAACTAGTTGCTAAGAAATTCTCCTAGTATTTACTAACTTCCCTACTAACTATGAATAGTATTTAGACTTAAGTTTTATAAATCCAGACAAATTAAAGTTTGCCAGGGATTTGATAGTTGGCGCTGGAGAGGGTGTGAGGTTTTCTATACCCTCGATCAAGACTTCAAATTTGTTTATTTGGGTTAGGAGGGTGGGTTGCCATTATTTGTGGAGAGCGATGTCATTGGTTCCTGGGCTATGTCGTTGCTGTTTATCATATTGTCTGAAAGGTGAATGTTGCACAAAGGTATGATAATGTGGTTGTTGGTATGGCTGATATCTATATTGTCTCTTCTTTGGGGCAGGTGTTTGGATGCCTAAGGATCGGAGTGTGGCACGGGAGTCCTTCATGGAGTGAAGGACCTCATTGCTTGTAGAGGCGAAGAGCTTGTCTCCATCAAAAGGGAGATTTTCGACCGTATTCTGTATCTCCTTTGGAAAGGAGGAAGAAGCAAGCCATGAGGTCCACTGCATGACAACGGCCGTGGCTGTGGATCTGGCCACTGCGTCTGCAGCATCGAGGGCAGCTTGAAGAGCTATGCGGCAGGTCAATTGGCCCTCAGACACCACTGCTTTAAATTGTCATTTATCCTTCGACACATCATCAATAAATTGCATTACCTTAGCATAATTGCTGTGGTCATATTTTGCTAAGATCGCCGCATAGTTTGCTACTCTAAATTGCAAAGTGGAAGAAGAATACACTTTGCGGCCGAAGGAGTCCAGTCTCTTGTTTTCTTTGTCTGATAGAGTGGATCGGAAGTGTTGGTATTTGTTTTTCTGATTGGCCACATCGACCACTAGCGAATTAGGTGAGGGGTGTGTAAATAGAAACTCAGAACCCTTAGATGGGACAAAATATTTGTGGTCCAATCTCTTGCTAGTGGGCGTTATTGTAGCTGGGGTCTATCAAATAGTTTTAGCAGGTTCCATAATGGCCCCAGGTAGGGCTATTTTGGAGGAGGTCGTAGCTTGCAGGATGTTGGTATGTTCGTGGTGTGTTTCAGGTACCTCCTCCAGGGTAATCTTGAGCTCTTCTGCTACTCTCTGAAACAACTCTTGAAAGTGAGCGAGCTCATCAGTAGCAGGAGGTGGTGGGGGACCATGGCATCTTGTGGTGTTATCGCTATAGAAGAGGTGTGTGGGGCAGTGTCCTCTGTAGGGGTGGCGGCCACTTCAGGTCTTATCTGGGTTTCAGTGTAAGCAGGAAGTGGGGAAGGTCTGACAGCTTTCCTTTGGGCAGCTCGCGGAAGACCTGAGTGTGGTGTGGTGTAGGTCCATGGACCCCAGTGTAGCCATTGCCCCGGGGGGGGCGGGGCATAGGTGGTCCCATCCAGGGGTTGCCATACCAGTGTGGATAGCCGTGAGGATATGGAGATTGTGCTGTAATGCGTCTCCCAGTTGTAGGTAACTGAATCTGGAGAGAGTATTGAGAGGAAAACATCTGGTCATCATATTCCTCTTCCTCCTCATCATCCTCCCACACTTAATTGGAGGGGCTTGAAGTGGTAGGGGCGTACTGAAGGTAGGGTGCTAAAGGTCTCGGTGATAGATTGGTGCCGAGAAGAGGACAGTCAGGAGCATGGGACACCCTTAATTCCTCTGGCTGTAAAAACTGCAGTGGTGCTGACTGACCGGGAGTCGGTACTGGTGTAGCTGGTGGAGGCAGAGTCTGCTGGGGCAGCTGCTGGTGCACCGAAGGGTGCCCCAGCGGCGCAAGCTGGCTCCGGGGAATAGGAGCCCCTGAGGTAGCCACTTCAAAGGAGGCTGGAGACCTCAGGAGGCTCGGTGATGAGAGCGGCATCTGTAGAAGCGGCGCCGCAGGATCAAAGGACGGTGCCGCAGCTGCCGCTTGTACTGTCGGCACCGTAGCAGCTCTCGGCACCGTGACAGAGGTGGCCAAGGGAGAGCTGAAAGAGGCAGGCAACTGGAAGCCCTGAGCCTCAGCACCGTGTAGTAGGGCAGCCGACTCACAGTCGGTGCCTGCTGCATGAAAGGAGCTAAGCCACGGAGCGGAAGTTACCGGAGACAGGCGAGCTGGTTTTAGCTTTTTCCCCCGAGGAACGGCTCCTGAGGGGAGAGGAAGCTGGCTGGTTTTTTTGCTTTTGCTTTGTCACAGAGGTTTTCTGGCCAGGGTCAGACGCAGGTCTGAGGGAGTTTTCCAGGAGCAGCATTTTAAGCCTGAGCTCCCTGTCCTTGCCAGTCCGCGCTTTCAATTTGTTGCAGTGGTTGCATTTTTGGGGTACATGAGACTCCCCCAAACAGTGTACGTACTGTGAATGCCCGTCCAAGATGGGGATGGCACTCTTACAGGAGGCGCATCTCTTGAAGCCTGGGGAGCCAGGCATGTCCGAAACCACGGAGGTTTTCTGTTTTTTTCCAAAGAAATAAATATAACAGTTAATGCAACTTATCTAAGAGTAACTCTAATGTCTAAAACTAACTAAACTGAGAAGCAAACAAACTAGCTATTCTCAAAGAGCACTGCTGAACTTCATCTCTAGCCAGGGACGGTAGAGAAGGAACTGAGGAGCCCGGGCTGTGCATGTGCTATTCAAACACTGACAGCTTGCGAGGTAGGCACAGTGCGTGCGCAGCCCATAGGGGTACTGCTTTAGAAATCTCCAATCGAAGACGCTGGGATGCACCTTGACCTGAAGTGGAGCACCCACAGGGACACCTCTCGAAGAAGAACCAAGACTACCCAAGCTATGTCCCCAATGTTTAGAACAGAAAAAACCAGCTTCCTGCTCTTCATCAACAGTAACCTGTGAAAACTGCTAATGAAACCATCAAAAGGATAAAACTACAAAAGGATGCAACTGTGCCTTAACCACTATAGTGCTATTTTGTTACAATGAGATGGAGTATTTAAAGTGAAGTTGCTGAGATTGGCAGATTCTTGTTCAATGATCTGGTCATATAACATTGGATGCATCACAAACACTATTCTTTAGCCGTGTTTGTTATAGATTTGGCCACTAGCCCTTTCAGGAATTAAAGACAATCTGCCAGTATGGTTTTACGTGGTGTATGGTTGAACTTACTTTTCATTAGCCTCCCATGCATCTCAGGATTTAAGTTCTTAGCTTTCAATGAAACACATACAATTATCCATAGCTTTCAGATTTTTCACTCTGAGTTGTTCTCTCATCAAATCTCACAAGTTAAGCAGGGGTAGAGTGACTCTGTACTTGGATAGACCTCTAAGGAAAATCCAGGTAACACAGGAATCATTGTAATGATTCAGTAGGTTTTGCTCTTTTGAGTCAGTATTGAACCAAGACTGACTCATGTTACTGGTGCATTATACTATTGAAAGTGGTATCTTTCAGTGGAGACTTCATACAATTCCTGGCCACATGTGGCCAAACTCTTTCATGACACTTTCACAAGGGTGGGCAATTTACCATTGTGTCCATGCCCAGTTTGTCTATGCATAATAAAATCCTTCCTACTTCATTTCCTTCTCTCACTCCAGTTGAGTAAGTTCTCTTCAGCTACCCGAAATGGATGTGTGCCGTGCTATGCTCTATTTAACAGTTGCTGGCATTTCATCAGATAGTTGGCTATACGATTCCTGTAATAGTGTGACAGAGTCAGACCTGACAGCTACAGGAGTTAAAGCCCTTTTTTCTATGCACTGATAAGAGGTTACCTCAGGTTACTTAGGGTCACACCTGAGCCCAATTAAGGGCTTGTTGGTGACCTTTAAAAACCTCTCTCTCTCTCTCTCTCTCTCTCTCGAGAGAGAGAGAGAGAGAGAGAGGGGGGGGGGGGGGGGACAAGAAACAAGCGGAAGGATGGCAGGGAGAAAAGGTTCTATCCAGGGGGAAAGCCGTTCTCTTCCCTACCGGGGAAATGCTGAGTTTACTACTGTTTGGGGAGGGGCTGACAACCAGGAGCCAGCATAAGAAGGATCAGTGCTCTGGTGGGAGCAAGGAAATGAATTTGTGTTGGGAGTTATGCTTAAGGAAGCCACTCAGGCCAACCCTGAGGCCTAGCTTGTGAAAACTGTATATAAACTACTGTTAAGAATTATAAACCTCTAGAGAAGGACTGATTTACTCCAGCCACAGCCCCCACCCCCACCCTGCTGCCAGAGTGAGAACTGCTAAGGCTGATGTGTTGATAGAGATGTGTTGCCGCAATTTTATATAAAGTTTGGAAGAGGCAATATGTAAATAAAGGGACACTGTCAAGGTCCAAATATTCCTTCCACTGCACAAATTGCTTGATGGCCTGTGTTGTTTAGGAGGTGAGAGTAGATGATCATATTGGTCCCTTCTGGCTTTAAAATTTATGAAAGTCAATATATGCCTATGGTCACATGTGAAAATGATGGCATCCTCTAATCCAATGTCAGAATTCTTAGTCTGTTATCATGAGACACTGAGTGATGGGGGATATTCCAGATACACGTCGGAATGAAGAGCAGTATCCACAAAGGAGTAACTCCATCTGGCGGTGTTGCCTTGCAGCAACTGTGTGTCTAAATAAAGGCTAGGGGAGAAAGCTCTGAGCCAAATCTGCAGTGGAGAAAACATCAGGCGGTTCGCACTGCAAGTCCGCTCTATCCTCCAACATCTCCTGTAGCTGCATTGGCTTCCAAATGTCTTCGCCTCCAAGCTTTTGGCCTCAGTCAGTATCACCAAGAGGGGCTTTGGTCCTAAGACAAGCTTCTGCCTCCTTATTTATTTCTACCTAGGCATATACGCAATAGGTTCAGGTACAATGGTCGCTCTCTTTAAACTTGCTTGTTAGAATGTGAGGACAATGTACACTGATATGTCAAATGATCTAGAGGAGGTCAATGACCCACAGACTGTGAGCTGGAGAAGCCTGACATTGATGTGGCCCCTCTATCTGAAACCAGACTAGCTGACAGGTTCTCTACACAAGATGCAGTACAGTTTTTTCAGGCATGGAAAAAGCAAACAAGACTGCTGTGAGCACAGGATAGGTTTTGCAGTCAAAAATTCATTAGCACCCAGGGACAAACGTCTTGTTACAACATCAAAATGTATCATCGCATTAAGAATATCTACCACAGGTGGCTTTGCCAACATCAGGATATATGCCCTAATACTTTCTTTCATCTCTGAACAGAAGGACTTGCTCTATCAGCAACTTGAGAGTGTTATCAAAAAGTTACCACTGGGAGATTTCAACACTAGAGTCGGCTCAGCTCGTGAGATGTGGCCACTATGCACTGGCCACAACAGAGAGGGAAAAAAATGAACCACAATGGGTAAAGACTACTGGAGCTCTGCACTCACTGTGGGCTGTGCATTACTAACTGTAAGGAACTTATGCAGCCCGTGCAAGCCTGTAATTGAATTTGACTTACCCCTGTTAGTCATTGTCCACAAAAAATCACTCACACAGGCTATATAAAAATTTAGTAAGTGCCAGTTTGTGTCTGCCCAACCCAACAGCAGCCTGGCTCCTTACTCGCTAAGTGCTGTGTTGTGCTTTTTGGAATAAAGTCTGATTCTAATTAAGTTGAAGCAGAGTCTGTTGTGAGTGTTATCTTGTTCCATGACATTAACACCTACTTCCAAGATGGCTGTTGCCAGTGCTGGTCATGGAGACACCCCAGATTTGAACACTGGCACCAACTGGATTTAACTGTCACCTGTAGAAAACACCTACAGGATGGTCTCCATACTTGCAGTTTTCACAGTGAAGATTGGACTGTGCTGCAAAATACGGCTTTTACTATGGAAAAATCCATTGTACCAAACAACACTGCCACTTCTGCATTATCAGCTCAAAAGACCAAGCAAGGTGTCTTCAATTCATTGCAAATCTCAGAGAAGCTATGTCACTGATTGCACCTTCCCTGAATGCTGATGCAGCATGGAACACAGTCAGAATGAATACCCATAGAGCTGCAACTTTGGCTTTTGGTAAAAAGACTGTAGAAGAGAAAGACTAGTTTGCAGCCTACTCTGAAGAAATACTTCCAGTTATTGAAACAAAATGCACAGCATATCTTTACCACAAAATGAACCCCTCTACTGAGATATGTGCTAACCTCAGGCTGGCCAAGAGCGCATTGCAATGAACAGCAAGGCAATGTGCACAACGACACTGGGTGAGAAGGTAAAAATGTCCTTTGAGAATGGAGAGCTAAGAGGTATATATGATGGATTCAACCAAGCAATATGTCCTTTAGCCAAGAAGGCTGTCCTGCTCAAATCTCTTAATGGAGACATATCACTGACAGAAGCAAACAGATGCTATGCTGGATGGAACACTATCACAAACTCTATGCATGTGAAATCACTGTTTCGGAAGAAGCACTAAATGTAATCCCCAGACTCCAGATTATTGAAGAGCTAGATATAGAATCATCTATAAATTAGCTTGAAAAGGCAATCTCTTCCTAGGAAAGGTGACAGGAAAAGATGGAATTCCAGCCGACATAGTGAAAGAAGGACAGACTGTGCTTAAACATTTGCCAATGTCCTGTTTGCCTGTTGGAGGGAAGGAGGTGTACCACAAGACATGAATAATGCCACCATCACAGCATTGTATAAAAATCAAAGGAGATCAAAGTGATTACAACAGCTACAGAGGAATCTCTCTCCTTAGAGTTGCTGGCAAGACATTAGCACAGGTCACTCAAAACACTGCAAGTTCTTTTGCGTCTACGCCAATAGATCAATTATCTGTATATCTGTGTATATCCAGAGAGTCAGTGCAATTTCCATGCCAGTAGATCTATTATCCATCAGTGTTGCACTAAGGCAACTGCCAGAAACATTGACACCACCAGCTGGGAAGATGCAGCTAGCAACAGACCATACTGAAGGGCTGTGCCAGGAAGTCAGAGAGACCAAAGAGAGAGAAAAGAGGAAAACGCAACAGGCCTCAAACACTAGTCATGCTCCAGCTTCATTTTCTGCCCCTGCCCCTTATGCGTTCATTATCTGTGGCAAGGACGGTTGCTCGAGAATTGGACTTTTTAGCCACTCACGATGCTGCAGGAGTGCACACAGAAACTGAACTGCTTTGATAGTTAAACCATTGTCTTTCAAGACAAAACAGTTGCCATTCCATTCCTATCATGAGAAAAGTCAAATCTGTGCCTCCCAATTGTCTTGACTCAAGGCTAATGGAAACTCTTGAGCAAGACTGGAAGTATTTAGCAGATAATTTAGTATTATAGGGTCTTGCTTCTCAAAAAGCTATATTTAAAGAAAGCATCAAATTATTAAAAACAAAAAGAGAGCTACAAGTAAAATGTCAGAGTTATTTTTCACCGTGATGTGGTCATGCTACTTTCAACCTGAATTAGTCTACCGGCAAATGATTTGCATTTGCTATGGAAGCTGGTTATTAGAAATAAAAACACCACAATAAAGTTAAGAACCCCATCACTACCATAAAAAGGTTTAACACACATACACATAAATAACATACAATAATTTTGGAACAGTTTTATTGATTTATGACATCTTGACATATCAAAAACAGTTTAAAACACATTATACTGAGTATTACATTGTAATTACATTGTTTTACCATAGCATTTTATATTTTATTCTGTGCAATTTCAATTTTTTTTAAATAGCATCCTCAAAATATGAAGTAAATTAAGGTGGCTTTTAAAATATATAATATTCCTTCATTGTGTTTTTCTGACAGTTGTAATCTGTTCTCCTCAGTATTACATTTATTTTCCTTAAAGGGCAAAAGCCATGTTACTTCAACCACAAAATGTTATTAATAGAAGCCACTTTTGGTTTCCTAATTTGTGCAACTGTAGATTGTTTTAAAAACATTCTCCAAAATGTTTACAAAACAGAAGGACAACAGTGTCATCATGGGCCCAATAGTTTCATCATGTCAGCCCAGGAAGCATATGTCTAAAGTGAGAAGAGATTTTCAACTCAACTGCAAAAATATACGTTCTTTTTTTTTAAAAAAAAGAGAGTCACAGTAAGACTATTACATTTTTCTTCCCTTAAAAAAGTCCACTCCTTTCAGCTCTTCAGGCAGATATTCTTGCTCTACAGGTTCCTTGTAAATGGGGTTATATTTATAATCTTTACCATAGCCCAAGTCTTTCATGAGCCTGGTTGGGGCATTTCTCAAGTGCAGTGGAACAGGTGGAAGTGGTCCCTGGTGGTTTCTCAAACATGCTTTGACATTGCTGTATGCACTGTACACCTCAATAGACTTGGGTGCTCTAGCAAAGTAGACTACACATTGGGCTAGTATGACCTGCAAAACAGAGGGAGAACAATATTACGTGACTTTTAGATTGTAAACTCTTTGGAACAAGAACCATCATTTAGTTTGCTGTTTGTACAGCATGTACCACAAGAGGCCATGTCCTTGTCTGGCCTGTAGCTGCTATTGTACTATGAATGCTTAATAACAACAATCATAATAAATAATAACAACACTTCCTCTTGCTATTGGCTAATTAAGAAGCAAAATAATAGTTAACTTCCAATACAAAGTTGTAAATATTATACAAAGAAACCAAGAGTGACAAGACAAAATAAATCTTGTTAAAAATATGTGTATGCTCGTACAAACAAGTTTGTGACAGCTTTACCTCACATTCTGGCATTCCAATAAAATGACAGCCTTGGTATGCAGCAACTGCTTGTGTTAATGCCAAAGGATCTGCCAGTCCTACAACAAAAAGGATCATACGTAAGTAAATTAAAAACAACAAAGTACAGCAAGCACTGTCTTTTTTCAGGTACGCTACGAAGTCGTACCTCTGCTACTGAAGCGAAGATATGCATGTATATTTTGGGGTGGCTTTTTCAGGTAACAGGTCATTTTAGATAATATATGTAGATGGTTTCCTCAAGACTGCAACCATCATGTCTTCACTAAAATATTATAAGGGAAGTTTTGGTGAATCAGTCAGCCATGGTGCTTACAATTGGGAAAACAGCTAGCAGGTTTTGAAGTCAGGGTGATTTATAGTTATTTTCCTCAATTACCAGAAAATATGGGTGTCCCTAACACCCTCTGGATAATTTAAATTCAAATGAAAATAAATTTTTAATTAAAACAGTTTATTTTATTTAACTATCGATCAAATCACTAACACCCAAAGTGGAATACTGAATGCAGTCATCCACTTAATCTGAGGTGTCAATGACATCATTATTTGTTGCAAAAGAAAAAGTTTAGCCCTGAACTCTAGTTATGGCAACAGACTTTGCTTTGTTGTTTTTTTACACAGATTTTTTCAAAAGTAACTGATGCAAACTGAAGAACTTTTAGATATTATTTTAAAAAAATATTCCAGTACTATTATTGTGATGCCCACCTATATCTTCGCTTGCAAATCTCACCAGCCTTCTTGCCACATACAGTGGATCCTCACCACCTTCGAGCATTCGGGCAAGCCAGTAAAGGGAAGCATTTTCATCTGAGCCTCGCATAGATTTATGAAGTGCAGAAATACAGTTGTAATGCTCTTCACCTATTTAGAGACGGGGGAAAATGGCAAGAAATGTTATGTACAGAAATTTAACTGAACAAACCCACAAAACATCTATTTGTTTATTACTTGTGCTTTCACTGGTAAATACATTTTAAGGGATTTTTTTTTAACCGGGTAATAACTAGATATGGACCAAAACTCCAGATCCAATATCCTAAATCCGTGTGTATAAGTAGTGTCTGATATGCAGCGGGCTTATTCAAAAAAAATTTTTTTTAAGTTTTTACTTTTTCTTTATACACTGAAAAACAAAACAATTGTTTTTGTAGCTCTCCTTTAAAATCTGTCTTCAACAAGAAAAAAATAAATAAATTTTAGGGCAATTAGGAAAGCCATATAGAATAGCTATTGATGAGGAACAAGAAAGGGAAAACAAATTCCAGTCAATTGGTGAGTATTACTGGGTAAGGCATTAGTCAACAAGCTTACTGTGCCACCACTTTTGAATATTCATGTAAAACGGGAGGTGACAGAAGACTGAAAACAAACACTGTACTACCGATCTAACAAAAAGAGAAAAGGAGCCTAGCAATTATATTCCCATAAATTGAATATACAGCAAAAATTAAAGGAAAGTATTTCACTCCTATGCCAATTTTTTCCAATTCAGACAGGGAGAAACCTGGAAAGATGCAATATTGAAAGAGATCTACGGATGACAGAATACAGTAAATCAGATGTGAATTTGCAATGTTAGATACCAACAAAGAAACCAATGCAATTTTATGATGAATATATAGAGATGTCATATCACAAAGTCTGGAGGAAATAATTTTTCTCTACTGCGCTGGTGCAACTGCATCCTGAAATACTGGATTCAGTTACAGGCACTTTCTTTACCATAGAGCAACTGACAAATGGAAGGGAGCTCAGGAGGGAAGAAAGTGATTACATATGGGGCTAGAAGGATTGAAATGCAAATAAAGTTTAATATATAGAGATTGGCTAACTAACTCCCCCAGGGAGACAACTCAGGAAAAGGAATTTTTGAGCAAAGCAAAAGTGGCTATAACTAAGAATAAAAGGGGGAAATTAAGAAAGGGAAGCAGACAGTTTCTATTTACAAATTTGTGTGTACTTGATTAGCAAGTTTTTTTTTTTTTTTTAAATGTATATGTTTTAACTTTCCTTACCTGCACTTTTTTTTTTTTTTTGGCTAAGTGTCTGGTGTGCTTTGGTTCACAGATAATAATGTGTTTTATATTTATGGTAAGACAACTGACTGCACATAAAAGCAACTGTTAAATTTCTCTTCCTCCTTTACCCCCGAAAATTCACAACCAGAGGACCATATCCTTAGCATTCATAGGTGTTGCGTAACAAAAGCAGTGAATGTTAGTTTGAGTATGGAGGCCCCAAACCTTCTGCCATTGAACTGAAAAGGAAAACACTTACAGACTTTCACGGGAGCAAGACTGGGGCCATGTCCCGTATGGTTATTGTAATGATCATATTATTATTCTATCTGGATTTTAGACTCACAAGTGTGGTCTTTTGGAACATACAAGCTTGCAGACAGCTATTTTTAATAGTATTCCACACAGAGTTCACTGGTATGCAGTCATTATCATGCCAACATACGCAGCATATCTGTGCTCCGTCACAGCACTCAAGCTTTCAACTTCAGCCGGTAGCAATAAACCCAAGCAGCTGAACTCGCATCATGCTCTCAGAAGAGGCGTCTCTTGGTCTCTTAAAAGTAAAGACGACACACTTGCCCATCTCTTTCTAATGAAAGTGCTTTCGTGTGTTGTTTAGGTTGCTGGACCGGAGTTCACTTTGTAATACAACACTGGATGGGGAGAACCCACACATGTATATAAGCACTGAGACACAACAAGGTATGTATTTCACAGCAGATGATTAAGTCCTGTCGGTAGCAGGCATGGAAAAGGCCATATTATTATTCCACATTTACATTACAGTCACAACTAGAGACTTCAACCAGGTCAGCGTCTCATTGTGCTAGGCACTGTACAGACAAAACAAGCAATAGTCCCTGCCGCACCCATATTCTGCCCTTTTCAGACAGAGAAGAATGTAGCCAGCCTGTGGATAAGGGACAGCAAGTACACAGTAAAAGAGAGACCACAATAATAGGACTGATGAGAAGAGGTCTTCTGCCTGGGACTTCTGAGAAAGAAAGCATGAAAAGCCAGTACAGAACCCCCAAGCCTGCACATAACTAACGTATGGGCTCTTTGCTACTTCATGAAGAAGGAAGACCTTTTTTTAAAAAAATAATTTGAAGGGGTTTCCAGATAATAAAATATTCCCAGTATCTGAGCTAAACAAACTCAGGGGCCAAAGATTGTATTAATCCAAACGATTACTACATAAATAACTGGAAACATCAGTGATTATTTATCTTTGTTGTTTTCAATTAAATCAACACTAATACAATCAGAAATATGAAAATAAAATGTAAAAAGTGAGGGGGAATATACAAACTTGTAACTGAAAGGCAGTGTTGTATCAATTTATCCATTAACATAAATATCAATATGGTGTCACTGTTTCCTTGTGCTTCCCCATCTGTTTGTCTCTTCCCGCATACTTAGATTGTAGAGACAGGGGGAAATCTCCTTTTTGACCTGGGTTTGTACAGTGCCAAGCACAATGACTGAGGCTCCTAGGCGCTATGTCAAAACAAATAATACAATATGGACACTGTACAAAAGTGAGTGCTGTATCAACCATTATATCCCCTTAAATTATGCTGAAAAAAAAAATCAAGATAAAATGACCAGAATCACTTGTTCCCCTCAGATCTACTGGTACATTGCAAATGCTGCAGCATTCAGCTGGTGGTTGAGTTTGGCAAGAACATCATCTCCTTTATCTGGATGCTATACTGTAAAACTCAGTCTTCACTGGTGTGCACACACAGAGAGCAGCATCCCTATGAGGGGAAGGGTTTATACCATTTGGGTTGAAAGTGGCTCGCTCCCTAGGCTTCTGCTTAGTGCTTGGTGGAAGTATGTACGAAAATACACCTCAATACTTATTTGGCCACACTTGCGTAAGATGACAAGAACTCTCAATTTCATATTTACTTAACATCTGATCTGATTAAATGCCACTTAACCACGTGGCATTAGCTAAATGCACAGTTATTACATAGAGCTTATGCTATTACTATCATGATTAAGCAACAATAATTTCCATTCACTATTGTTAGGCTAAATACATTTCTTGGAACATATTCTACTAGAAGGGCAATCTTGATTCAGCATGTCCCAGTTAGAGCATATCGCATGAAACTGTATAATGTATATAGCTCCTTCTGTCCAGAATCACTTTACACACTATATACCTACAGCATCACTGAACTTCAGTGACCGCTAGCATAGAGGGAATGGTCAACCAGTATATATGACGCTTCACATAGGGAGAAGGGAAATGTCGGAGGATACAGGAAGGCAAACCTCGACCCTTACAAAATGCATCATGGGCTCTGTAGGGGGTTTAGGCCCTCTCGGGGCGGCTGGGGACCAGACCGCCTCGCTGTACCGTCCGGGTTCGGGGGGGAATTAGCACAGTTAATAGTGGGCCCAGGCCCTTGGACAGGGCGGGGAACAAACAGTTTACAGCTCAGGCCCTTAAGCAGGGGCTAAGCAATCAATAAGTCAGTAAGCCCTGGCCCTTGGTCAGGGCGGGGCAAGAAGCAGCTCACAGCTCAGGCCCTCAAGCAGGGGCTGAGCAGTCAATAAGGTGGTGGCAAGCCCAGGTCCTGGCTCTGGAGAACCTGGGAGAGGGGGAGACTGTCACCCACATGTGGGGTGGCAGGGGGGACGCAGGCCCACCCACTCCACTGCGTCCCAGCCCGGGGCCCTAGCAGCAGCAGAAAAACCCGCTGCTGAGTCAGTGGGGATCCTGGCCGCAACACACTGACCTTGGCTCTGGCAGAGCTGCAGCCAGACTAGAGTCGGCTGCCCCCGGGCTACTTCCAGCTTCCCCCTCTATGGGTACCTGGACCAGGGGGGCGTCCTCCACGAGGTCGCAGACCATCGGCACCTCAGCATCGCGGGCGGGCGGCAGGCCCGGTGGCTCGTCGGGGTAGGAGGCCGGCGGCAGGGCTGGCAGCTCCTCAGGGTAGCAGGCGGGCAGCAGGCGGGCAGCAGGCTCGGCAGCTCCTCAGGGTAGCGGGCAAGCGGCAGGCTTGGCTGGCCCGGCCAGTCCTCCGGTCGGCTGCTGGTCGCCGGGGTCTCCCAGCAGGGAGCTGTACCTCTGGCATCCGGCCTCTCTGGTGGCTGGCTCCCAACTGTGGTCTGAGGGCCGGCTTTTATACTTCCTGTGCCGCCCCCTGACCCTTGAGGGGCGGGGCCAGGATTCTCCGGGTCCGCCCACTTAGGCGTCCGGGGGGGGTTCTCTCTCTGTGGGGCGGCTAGGGACCAGACCGCCTCGCTACAGGCTCTTAAAAATTGCTTGCTCTCTGTGTGTTAATCTTTCAAAGGCAATATCTGATAAACTCAAACAGGTAAAATGCATAGAATCCAGTGTATTTACCTCAAGGACGAGCGGCTGACCTAATATGCTTATATTTGAACTAGTGGCTTCAGAGACACACCTACTATGGCACCTGGATACATTCTAACTAGACAGACAGACAGAGGAGTGGAAGTTGAGGGGACTCAGCACCTCACAAGACGTGTTGAGCATTTCAAAGGACTGGGCCATAAAGAGACAGCAAAATGATAAAGGGTGGGGAAAGGTATATAACACACTTGTGAATCCCGGGACGTGAAGTTTGGCATTTGTCTCCTTACTGCCACAATGTCCTCTACTTTATATCTGTATCCACTGATTTTTTTTTTGCTGTCTACCACTTGTCTTTTGTCTCCTCCTTTTTCCTCCCCTGCCCCGCAATCAGATCAGTTGCTGGCTGGGTGTCCGTTACCCAAAGATTGTTTTCTTAGACAACAGTTTCTCTTTGTAACAGAAACCCTAAAAGCACCATACAAAGTTAAAAAAAAAAACCTCCACAAATCTCTCATTACAAATTTGGGGAAGTGTATTTACAGATAATCCATCACATTTGATCTACTGGAAAATTAAGTCAATCCATTTTCCAAACTTTTCTTGGCATAATTATTAGAAGCTAAGGTGCAGTGTCATTCACATATTTCCAAAACACTAGCATATAAATTGTTAAGTATAAGGAAACTCATCTAATCCTTAATACTCAATCTCTAATTCCCACATCTACAGCAAAAAAAGGTACAAATAGCCAGCATTTGAGACACATAACGTTGCCAAGTCACGAATTTAGCAAGAGCTGGTATCAAATTAGGAATCCTTACACGCAGTTATACGTACATGGCCTAACATTAGCAAACTACAAAATTCATTACCTTATAAAGCGACTCCAAAAATAAAGTGAACCATTCGGATTTTCAAACTGCATTTTGTTGCAAATATGAGCACTGAAAGACTTTTCAGACCGAATAAAAATGCCACTGAAGCATACCATCTCCCCCACAAAATAAACAGTTAATTTAAAAAATCCTTCTCTTCCTACCAAACAAACCAACCAACCAAATACAAAACAGCAACAACATAACTACCGTAGAGTTTTTAAATGACCTTTAGGCAGGCCAATGTCAACTAATGTTGCCTAAAAAAATGACAACGTACATCACTACAGTCACAAATTTATTTCTGGATCCCATGTAAGATATTTGTTATATCTTTCATAAAACATTTAATTTTCCATCCTTCAGTATAATTATCTTACTTTGAAATAAATATGATGAATATTGACTGGCTTACAGTGCGAAAGAGGTACTATACTGCTCTAAAGCCTCTTTCTCAACCTGAAGAACACAACCATCCTGCCCTTCCTACAATACTAAATGGGAGAGGGTCCCAGCAGAGGGAAGGGAGGTTCCAGGGTATCCTGATTTGAAAAAGGTAGAGAACCACGGCTCTAAAGATTTAGACATTTAGCAGTCCTGTTACAGAAAGGTAACTTGGTTATGTTAAGGGCACTATTTCAACACAGCTACTACTGCATCAGAATGAATATTTAACTGTTCTATTAAAAAAGACTACATATAAATTATAAAAAAATATCAGGTCTTAAGGCTGAAGTGTACTAGCCAAAGCAACATATTGGGGCAACTCATACAATATCAGGAAATATTTTTAGCTAACAGCAAAGTAATTTTATTTAACAGTCCCCAGGGACATCTGCCATTTATTTTATTGTTCCCTTAACTTTGTTCCTTGCTTGCTGCTCGGGTGCACAGACAAAGCTCTCTGCTGTTCCACTCCCATTGTCTCCCATCCTCTCATCAGCCACCCTCCACCCATACTTCCACAGAGATTCTTTAAGTAAAGATAGCAGGGTCCTTCTGCCCCAGACAAACTGTCCAGGTGAGAGGTGGGCCTGGCTTCTTCTTTACTGAAAGGTGTGCAAGCAGAAGCACTGACAGCCCTGGAGTGGTGCCCTGTGCTGTGCTACAAGCACCCTCTGCTCTGCCGTTCCAGCTATTCCATTCCAGGCCTTACACATCACCATGATACAATGCTTCTCCAGGGCTCAGATGAGGCCTAGAGTTAGCGGAAAGGAAAGTCTCTCTCACTGGCATTGGAAAGACTCCTAACTCTTGCTGCCCTCCAGAAACCAGCACTCTGGGATTAGGCTGGGACTCAAAGCACTGGTGTTTCACAGCTGGCAGCCTGTGCCGGATTGACAGTCTGTAGGCACCCACATCGGACATGAGCAGTGGACCATTTCCCTGAAACCATGTGCCGCGATAAGTGCTGGAACTAGGGGTGCTGGCTTGAAGTGGTTTCCATTATATACCGGGTTTACAGTTCGGTTGAAAGGCTCTCCGCAAACCCACTACACAAATTGTTCCAGCACCCTTGTGTGGTGCTTTCTTCCGTGAAACCAGCACGCTACTTTAGGTCGTGTGATTTGAGTTCAACCAACCAAATTACATTAAAAAAATTGAGGTTAATAAATGTTAGGTTAAGTCTTAAAAAATTATTTGAAATGGGATGTGTGTTCTGTGACAAAGATGTGCAAGCTGCTCCCTCAATTTCCCAGCAACAATTTAACTACTCACATGATTTTGTTTAAAACAGCATTTTTAAAACAGCATTTTTGGATGCCTACCAGAAAAATCCATGCATCCCGTCAACCCTGACCAAACCTCTATTATCACCATGCACCAAAATACATAATGGGCTTCAATGGCTTCCTCTAGGCTCCAGATGGAGGAGAGATTTTAGTCACTTGGCTTTGACCCTCTCTGGCAAATTTTCCACATCAGGGGGCCTAGGTTTATGCCAACATAGGCCTAGGTGAACCTCATCTGAATTTGGACCACACGTGAAAGGGAAAGAGCCCAGCTTGACTCTCAGGTCTCAGGACAAGTTTGTAGGGCTGGCAGTCAGAATAAGGTTGGAAACTGAGCACATTTGATCTGGTCATTAAGAGAAATAAGAAACCCCACAATATCTTTTTTTTGGGGGTGGGGGAAGGGGAGATAGACCTTTTTTCAGAGTAGAACCACAATTCAAGACTAGTTTTTAAATCAGTGACAGCTGGGAAAAATAAATAATTCATAAGATAAAATTATATCATCAGTCCTTGCTGCATAGCACTACCTTCAGGGTAACTGCTCACCTGCTCGGTCATACAGGATATGGGATCGCTGTAGCCCTTCCTTCACATGGTCTTCCGTTATAAAAACTCCATCCACAGAGCAACCTTGTGTGCTAGCCTGATGAGAGGTTTTCGCTGCAGTTAATCTGGCCTGAAGAGCCAACTGGAGTCCATTCAGTCCAGTTCTTGCATCACCATCACAAAGGTAAGCTAGAGTGCTTACAGCTTTTTCCTCTATGTACACAGGGGACCTGCAACAGAATTAGCCCACATTGTTTTCATATTCACATTACATCCTTTTCATTGCAAATTAGTCACAATATTACCTTTTTTGTTTGTTTGTTTTTTATAACAGCATTCACTGAGAAATATCTGGGTTTAAAGAGCTGTTCTTTAATTCATGCCATTGTGTTGGGAGTATTGCAGGGGCTCTGAGAACAGTATGTGATCTATGTGCCATGTGTGTTATACTGCTTAAGCACAATGGCATGTGTAAAAGCTGGAATGGAAGATTTCAACCATCTCTGAACTTCCTTGTCTTTGCAAGATTAGATTGGACAGGGAAGTTTATTTAAAGGTAGATTAGGTGATTTTTAAAGCTCATCCTGTCTGTCCTGGGAGTGTTGTGGACTTCACTCAATCAATATTTAATAAAACACTGACATCCTTGGATGGAAGGCACTTCAGAACTATTCTTATGCACAAAAATGTGGTACTTCTAGCATGAAATTATCCAACTGCATGTTATAGACTAATGAGGCATTATGCAATCGATATGACCTGTGAAACTACCGTAAACAAGAGAATTGACACCAGATCACTTTTTTAAAGTTAAAAAGTGTAAAGTGTTATTTAAAGTTCACTTGAAAGTGTATAAAAATCTTAGGCCATAGAAAACAGGTAACAGGCAATTTGTCTTGGAGCCAAATCTTCATGGGTGTGCACATAAAACTAAGGAATAAAAAAGTCATTATGATGACTATAATTTGTATTATAGCAATTGCACTAACACTGTACAAACACACAGAAAGAGACATTCCCTGTCCCAAAGAACACACCATATAAACCAGGGGTCTCAATCTCAAATTACCACGAGGGCCACATGAGGACTAGTGCATTGGCCCGAGGGCTGCATCACTGACCCCGCCCCATCGCTGCCCCTGGCCCCACCTTCACTGCACCCCTTCCATTAGGCCCCGCCCCTTCTCCACCTCCTCTCCTGAGCGCGTGGCTCCCCCGCTCCTCCCCACTCCCTCCCAGAAACCGCCAGACAGCTGTTCTGGCGGCAGGAACTGCCTGGGGGTAAAAATAGAACCTTGGAGCAGCGCGGAGGGAACGGGGATCTTACCAGCCACAGAACGTAACTGGGGGGGGGGGGGGGGGTGAGGGGAGTTGGTGGCTATAGGACATAACTGGGAAGGGGGGTGGGGGGGAGCCTGGTGGCCTGCCTCTTCTCCCCCACCCTCCCCTGTGTGCGCGCTTCCCGCTCCTCCCCCGCGCCCTCCCAGAAACCACGAAGCCGCCAGACAGCTGTTCTGGTGGCGGAACTTCAGAAAGTAACTCGGGGAGGGGAGGGGGCGCAGGGAGCCCGGCGGGCCGCAGGGAAGCTCTCCGCAGGCTGCATGCGGCCCATGGGCCGCATGTTTGAGACCCCTAATATAAACAGAAAGACAGACTGAGGGTGGAGGAAAAAGAGAAGCATAAACTAAAGTGACTTGCCACAGGTCACACAGCAGATCAATGGCAAACTGGAAACAGCCCAGTTCTCCTCCTGACTTTCAATCAAGTGTCCTATCCAATACATAGCAGAAACTACTGTAGTTAAAAGGGTAGCATGAACAATGACTAACTGTGCCATTTCCAGTACTTGACTGAAAAAAAAAAAAATCAATAGATTCATCAACTGGGGATTAATGTACGGAGACAGGAGAGAGAGGCGATTCCACACTGAGTGTCCTGATATGCCAAATAATTTAGGATCAACCACAGCTCTGCACTTCATTCATTGAAAGATTTATTACTATTATCAGAAATGATGCATGATGAGGCCAGCTACCAATGCCAGTGTTTCCAGACACACTGATCTGCTAATCTTTATTATTTGACCTGGGTCTTTATAGGGTTATGATAAATATCTTAGCCAAGCAGGCAACAGCTGCAAGGGCTCTGAAATTACAGGTACAAGGGCAGCAGTAACTCCCTCTCATTTTAGCCTAGTCAGAAGCAGACCTGAATGTCAACACCAGATAGATATATATCAAGTTTTTATTCCTCTCATACTAAACGCTTGCTGCACGCTCCCAAATCAGAGGGCCATTTTTGCTAGGAAAAAGATAACATAACATGCACACCCTCAGCTGTCACTCTCCTCCACACCTTAGTACTTTTATCTGAGGGATGCAAATACAGAACGTTAAATAGGTGTTGCTAATGCCTCAGTCGTGTAGTCTGCAGCTTACGTGCCCCATCTCCTTTATGGGGTGGGATTGGGAATGGCCTATGGATCTGCATATTCTTGTGTCCACACCATCTCCACATTCTCTCCTCCAACAGTGCACAAGGAGCCCCACAGAGCCATGCTCTGCAGTGTGCAGGGAATGCACATCCGCCACATTGAGATAACTTTACTTTTTCCAACAACATTTCAGGGCTGCGGAATGAAAGAAGCACTGTACAGTACATCTCATTGTAAAAATACATCATCACAGTCTCTTTAAATATCAAGGTATCAGGATTCATCCTTCAAAGCTACAGTTGGCCACTGGGTTTTGTTACGTTTTGAAACAAACCAGTAGGTGCTAATCAATCATAGCTGAATAAAAGGTTATTTTTAAAGCACAGCAGGCAGCAAAAGCACTTATACTACAAGTGCCTACGTCAATGGAGAGCAAGAGCAAACAACATGCTGTATGTTTAAAAAACAAAATACTTCGGATTTCCCAGTGGGGAAGATTAGAGAGGAGGATTCACAGAATAGTTCCGACAGAGACCAGGCATTTGCTTGATTAAAAAAAGGCATGAGGCATTTCAGGCTTCTTGCTTTCAGAATATAGGCTGAAACTGAACCCACATCCAGTGGCTAGGGCATCAGACTGGGAGTCAAGAGAGCTCTTAGGGGCAGGGATTATCACTTACTATGTTTGGACAGGCCCCAACCTTGTTGAGGCCTACCAGCCCTATTGCAATTTAATTGTTAAATAATAATACATTTGAGTTCTATTCTTGGCTCTGCTACTGACTCATTGTATGACCTCAGCCTCTCAGTGCCTCAGTTTTACTGATAAGGTGTTTATACATCCACTCCATTGTAATGACAGGGACAATAATCCCTACCCGTCTCGGTAAAGTGCTTTGAGATCTATGGATGGTGTAGAAGTAGTAGTCTTATCTCCATGAAAGCAACATTATACCAAATATGACCCAATATAGCTATTTTAAATTAAAAGGTTCAGTACTGCATTGTAAAAAATTTAGACTGTATTAAACAAAAAAGTCTTACCAGCTCCATTATTATTTATTAAAAGTCAACAATATGCTTAATGCTCTAACATGATCGAGACAACAGGCTCTCTCCCCAAAAGCTTACTATTTATTATGCTAAAATTCACCATGGGAATAAAGAGAGCACCTTGATTAACGCCAGGAGTATCACAGGGACATTGCTCTCTTCATTTTCAGGTGAAGGTATTTTAGGCAGGCAATAATAGGACTCCACAATAGGGCACTGAGAGCACAGATGAGGATGTAAATAAAAAATCTGCTTGAAAAGGGAGACCAGGTAAAGGATTGAAAATTATATTATATTTCACTAGGCACATTTAAAAAAAATTATTGTACACTGAACATGAGATAAAACAGAAATGAGTGGAGAAACTGCCATGCATGAAACAGTTGTGCTTACAATACAGTGCAGTCAGTGGTTTTAAATAAGGTTGGGATTCCTTCCTATCCCCCCAAAATATTCCAGTAGAAGAGAATACCCCTTAATCAGAGGAAACTAATACTTACAGTAATTCATTCAAATACTGCATTTCTTCCCTTAAGAATTACTATTTCAGTACAAATTGTAGCTGTGATCCAGAGACTCCAGATAAAGAGTTTCATACACAGTGCGTTTGCTAATTTTGCTTTAACAGGCAAGATCCTGATTACAAAGTAGCGTTTAATTATGTCAACACTTTGGTTTCCAAAACCAAACTATTTCACCTTTTTCACCCTGGGCTGCCATCCTATGCTCAGAAGCTCAAATCCATTTGTGTTTTTACAGACTTGCCCCTTACCCTACATGCCTTAACAATTGCAAGACAGGAATACTACTCTGCTCTCTCAATAGATTCATGCTCATCTTACAAATGGACTATCTAGTATTTAACAGGGAACATACTGGATGCCACGTCTTGATGTTTGTACCTTGTAACTAGAGATACTTGGAGACAAACATATAAATAAACAAACAGGGGCACCCCAGGAACTATCACTTACTGACAACAAGCTGGTATACAAACTAAGGTGAAAGGAAACCACAGCTAGATAGTTTTACCAAGAGTAAATATCTCGCTAGCTTGTCTCCATTACGGAATCCATCTGAATCCCAGCACGAACTACCCTAAAAAATTGTCATCAGACCAAATTCTGAGGTGATGTGCAAGATGCTATAAGTGAGTGCAAGGGAGTCAAAGTGAGTGTAACCTACTTGTGGAAGGGCTGGAAATACAACAAACAGCAGGGTGCAATATAAAATAGTCCCTCGTTCCTTTATTGTATACCTTCAAACCTTACAGTCCCACAGCAAGTTACACTAGCGTAGACTCCCTTCTCAACAGAGCCATATAACATCAATTTTGAAAACACAATTTTCAAAGAAATAAATTAGTTCTTCATACAAATAATAATAAAAATAACTGATGGTACAATACGTAGTTTCCACCACCTTACAAGACTGCTTCTGAATTTGGCTCTTCATCTCAGATGAAATTCTTCATCTGCAGAATTTGTCTGCAGGAAAGTTGGAGAGAATATTGCGATAAGAGCGGGAACAACTTTCTAAAAGGCTTGAGACCAAAAAGGAGATTTAATCAAGAGGCTTAAGATAAAATGAATAAGTGGAACAATATTTCATTAATTACAATATACTAATTACGAGACTGAACTGCAGGGCATCTAGTGGTTGCTAGTGCAGGGGACTAGAAATCAGGACTCCTACATTTTGCTTGACTCAGATACTACCTTGCTATGTGACCTTCCTATGTGTGTTTATACATATTTATCTAAACAGAAAGTTGGGAGGATTTAAAAAAAAAAAGTATTTGTAAAGTGATTTGATTTCCTGACATTAATGTTACATTGTATAAGTGCAATGTATAAATGTATGTAGAACAAGGCAGGAATGAATAAATGTTATTGTCACATTGTATAGTAGTAAGACCCCAACAAATGGAAGTGTTGGTAGCCTCTCTTTACATTTCAGAAACGTGTCTAAGCTTTGGTACAAACTTTTTTTTCGTACTTCTCCCCCTCACATTTGTGTCTCTCTCTTCCTTTTTCCTCCTGGCTCAGGTTTGCAGTGGCTGAGATAATGGTACAAACTTACAAGGGAGTGCTTTACCTGGAGTAGTTCTTTGAGCACAGAACTAGGACCATAGAATTTGCAACATTTTCCATCTTAGTATTTATGTTCACAGCTGGCATAAGCAGGGGCAAATTGGCTACAGTGAATTTGGCTCAAGTGTAACACAGACATTATGCTGCAGAACTTTAATAACTAAATTCAAAGGTTGTTAAAATAACATTAGGAATCTAACTTAATAATTGACAAAAATAAGAAATAAAAATTAGGCAGACAATCCATTTAGTTGTCGTTACCGAAGGGGTCCCTAAAATGTCAGATGTTACACACTACGGCCAAGGTTTCAAACTTGGGTACCTGCAGACAGGCCTCTAAATCCATATTTAGGCACCCACATGTAAGGGGCTTGATTTTGATAGGTCCTCAGTACTCCAATGCCTACAGAAGTTGATGGGATCTGTAGCTGCTTTGCATATTTGAAAATCATTTTACACATAGGAGTCTGAACATTAATTTAGTAGTGTAACTTCATGCACCCAAGTTTGAAATCCTTGGCCCATACATGCCCCCTACACATAAGAGAGTGACTTCAGGAGAGAATCATCCTGAATACTGAAATCTTTCACTTATGCTTTATGACTAATCCCCAGCTTTGTGCTTTAAACTAGAGTTGTCCCATCACCAACCTCCTTTGTCACCAAATACAACATACTGTATTTTTGCATGCATATGCTCATAATCAAAACGGGGGGGGGGGGGGGGGGGTAACAGTATAGATCACTTGGTAGAACTCTTACCTCTAGGCCAGAAGAACAAGTTCTACACTAGGACCTGGGCTCCTACCCAAAAATAAATATCTAGCCAATGCTAGCAAGAGAATGAAAAGATGTTCCTAAGCTTTAATTACCACCCTCACCTATATCACAATGATTTTATTTCTCAAGGGTCATTTATGGCCCACAGTGGGTTTTAAAAGTTGTATTAAATAGATACAGTTTTGTGGTGGTGGAATTTGGAGGGAACCCTACTGGGACATCCTTCAAGGAGCTCCAGAGGGCACTTCCATTGCTGCAGCAGGAGGCAGCCCATCTCCCAAAGACAGAGGACCTTCATCTACAGCAGGGGTCTGGAGCCCCTGGGGGGCTGCAGACAGGTTTCAGGGGGTCTACCAAGCATGGCCAGTGTTAGGCTTGCTAGGACCCAGGGCAGAAAGTCAAAGCCCCGCTGCAAAGGGCTGCAACCAGGGGCCCCAAGCCCCACCACCCAGGGCTGAAGCCAAAGCCTGAGCAACTTAGCTTTGTGGTCTCCCCTGTGGCATAGGGCCCTGGGCAATTGCCCTGCTTGCTACCCTTTAACGCCAGCCCTGGCTTTTATATGCAGAAAAACAGTTGTGGCACAGCTGGGCCGTGGAGTTTTGATAGCATGTTGGGAGGGGCCTCAGAAAGAAAAAGGTTGAGAACTCCTGAGCTAGAGGGCAAGAAGAAGTCCAGCATATGCTGTTATGCATTCACATCGCACTGCCTGTCAGCACCCGCCCAAGCCGGGGAAGCTAATGATTCAACCAGAGGACCAAATTTGGTGATGAATCCTGGTCACGTGCCACCTGAGGCACTAAGAAGACGACACTTTAATTTATACATCTTTTGTGCACCCTAACTAGTCCGTCACATCACTCAACAGGGGGCATGTACCACTTTGGGAAATTCTGCCTTAATCTAAATATTCCCTTCATCACTCAATTTTAGGGAAAACTTCATTTTATATGAAAAGAAAACACCACAGAAAACTTTGGATGCAGTCCCGAGGCCTAAAAACTTGTGTGCTTGTCTCCCAGTGCAGCGTGATGAATTATCAACTAGCTGCATCTACTGAAAGATGTATTTTGGGGATGATGGGATTGCCAATGGAGAAGAATGGCAAGCAGGGATGAGATGAAAGTGGCGGGGGTCGGGGGGAAGAGGGAACATGCAGTGAGAAGAGAATTAGAGAGCCAGCAGAAAAGCAAACATAAGAAAAGACAAACCAGAGGTAAGAGACACGATGTATAGAAAAGAATATTTTAAGAGCACCAATAAGAGCACCATTTGTCAAACAGACAAGAAGCAGGAAGTGCCAGGAAAGAGCTAAAGAAAAGAAATCTTTAAAGTCGGAGTTTCATCTTTACTTTTAAAAAGCTGGGCCCCCATTTTCGTCATTGGTTAGGGACTCTGTCCCCGTGGACTAATTCCTGAAACTATGCTAGACAGACTTCTTTTGACTCTTTGTGCTGCTTAATTCATCCAGAGCTAGTGGAAGGTTACAGATATGGAATCGAATGAAACCTAAACCCTCATCAAATGCAACTGAAACTATGCCTTGTACTTTAATCTCATATACAAAGGAAAGCCTCCAAAACCCGGTCAGGGTGGAGTCGCAAACACAGCTGTGCTGTTACATTAAAGTTGACATGCAGCCCTCCCTCCTCCAAGCTGCAATTCACATCCCTGTGTAATATATAAAAGCAACAAATGTGTAAACAATGTCAGGAATGGTGTCCTAAATAATGTAACAGAATTCCCTCATTCACTGCCCTAAACTGTACAATATAGGAATTCACATTGCTCATGTAATACAACAGAAGGACAAAATACATTCTCCAGGGCTATATCTTTCTCACTTTCTATATCTACAGGGATATTCCTGCACTGTTACTTACTTCCTATGAACACACTGTAAGTTATTAATTATAACACAGTTAAGCACTAGTATGGAAACAAATGAAATAATAACAAACATAAAATTTAAACAGAGCTATGAACTATTTTGAAGTCATTAGTTGCCCATTTTTAAACGATGACTGCAAATACATTTCCAGTGCGGGGAAGAGGGAGCAAAATAGAGAATTTATTTTCCAAGAAAATATTACACTCCTCTCTATCCTTTTCACCCTCGAGCTCACTCAGAAATACTTGTAATCCCCATTGTAACCTGGGAAGAAATTGTGATTTCAGTTTCTCAGGTACGATACCAAACTTTTAGCATGGCTTTTATTTTAAAGCAATTGATTTTGACAATTAGAGGAAGGAAACAGGAACTATTTTTTAATATTTTATTCACTTCACACAGTGAAGAGACAAAGTCGTGTGTGGCATATAGCAACTTCATTTGCTGTATAGGTTCACAAAGTTCCCTCTCCAACTCATTCAAACAAGTGATGCAAAATACAGCAGTTTTTTGGCTGGTGGGCTCAAAATAAGTAACATGTGATGCCCTATCTACCACTTCACAGTAATATGATGCTTTTACAACCAACAACAACAAGTACTGCATGAGGTTATGACAGGACCCAGTTACAGGCTTCCAAAGCAAATCCTCAGCTGCAGAACAGATTTACATATCCTGTGGGTGAGTCAGAGGCGACAAATCCAAGTATAAAACTCTGTACTAATTTTTTTTTTGATCCACTGGTAGCTAATACTTTGTATTCTTTTTCCTCCCGCTAGCATCCAACATATGTTGCTACTTCTTTTCTTTACTATTAGGAGTGGTTAAGATTTCCTTTCCCACCTCCAGCTCTCTCTGGCAGCCTGTCAATAGATTCCTTGGGGTCGTGTGTGTTAACACATGGCAGTTCATAAAGTACTTACTCAGAGCTCTTGCTGCCGCTGCCATTCGCAGAATCAGTGTGTTGCTCGTCTTGGCCTAAAACCCGGATCCCCAAGGACCTGATAGCCCGCATCAGAATCGTTTCCATCGCCTCAACAGAGAGCTTCTCGAGAACAATAACTCGACATCGACTCAGAAGAGCGGAATTAACCTGGAAGGAAGGGTTTTCGGTGGTTGCCCCGATCAGCGTCACAGTCCCACACTCAACGTGAGGAAGGAAAGTGTCCTGAACATGGGAGGGAAACAGAAAAAATTGATCTTAATCAACGACAACCTGAACCATCCCAAGTGAGTAGGTTATTAGGCATTTTAAAGTACATTTTTCATGGCTTGCTATTCTCCAGGCTTCCAGTTGATATACCTTACAAGCTCACTGACAAGACAGCTCATCAGCCAGTTGCCTAAATGAATTCATTCCATTCACACAGTACATGACTGGTTATTTCACTTTAATAACCTGTCCTTTCTCCAAGAATGAACTGAGATACTGAAAAGAACGGCATTAGGAAAATGAAAGTCATTATCGTTTAGTACTGTGATTCTGTTTTATCGTTAAGCAGGCAGCAGATACCATGAAAAGCTGCCCTTATGGAAAAGTCTTATAGAATTTAGCAGCCAACCAGGATACTTCCTATAGTTTTTTGGACCAAACTTTAGAATTCTATGGAAGGAATAATAATTCTCTATTAAATTCTACAGAATAGGTCAAAAAACTAGAGCAAAAATTTACTAGAACTGCTAACCTATCAGTTTTAAGAATGATTTCTATATAGCCATATTCCATTTCTGTCAAACCCTATTGGTTTGATGCCTACCAGTTTTTGTAGAACTTTTTACTAAGGGCATCTGAAGTTTTAAAGCTGTGGTATTAAAGTTTTAAAGAATATGAATAAAGGAAATGATGCTCGAAAAGGAAAAATTCATATTGGCTGTGGTGAGGTACTACTCATAAATACATTTCATGTCTCAGTTTGCTTTCTTTTCTCAGCAGAGAAGAATGGGGATGTACAAACAAAAACAAACAAGGAACGTCTGCAGGTTTCCTGGTGACATGCTTTTAATTAAAAACTGAATGTAATATCACTGAAATGAAGGCTCTTAATAGGTAGATATATAGGAGAATTGAAGTTGTAATATGGCTATAACGAAGTAAAATTTCAGGCAAAAAAAGAAGTCAGATGTGACAATGCATGTAAAACTTCTTCAAAATCTGATTTGGTTTTGAATTAAAGTTCTTGAAAGGCACACAACACACAATTGAGACTCCTAAATTAGAAACCTAATTTAGTTTTTAACTTCTACAATAAAGTTTCTGAATAGATCAAGCAGTGACTTAAAATATAAAAGGTAGAAGAAACTTTTATTGTTCAGCACCAAAGTACATACATTTTAAGCAAATAATATGTTGACAGAAACTTTGTTCCTGACAGTTAGGTGGAGCAGTACCTGCTGAGATTTATTGAAACGGTGTATCTCATCAATAAAGAGGATGGTCTTCCTCTTGAGGAGTCTTTTTTCATTCTCGGCTTGCTTGATAACATCTCGGACATCATTTGTCTTGGCACTTGTTGCTGATAAGGTTACAAATCTTGTACCATTCTTCTTGCTGTTGCTGGCTATGATATGTGCTAGGGTAGTCTGAAACAGAGGAAAGATCTAGCTTTTTGAAATCATTTTGGACATAGAAAGTATTTGCTTAAAGGAAAGAAGCCAAGAACAGAGAAGCATGTTAACCTAGGGAGAGTGTTGACACCTTAGAGAACAGGAAGTTCATGTTGTTCTAGCATAGGGAAGATTACAGAGTTGCATGTTAAGTACCTACTTGGTATTAATATAGAAAGGGCCAGTGCCCTAATTTAGCACAGCTTTTGTGACAGCTGTTTTTTTCGCCCACTGAAGAAAAAGGAACCCCCTTCCTCCAAATGTGCTGTTGCTACAGAGGACAGGAGATATGCTGCTTTACATTGGGGAATATTGCTAAAAGTTACCATACAGCACAACAACTGAGGATACTGAGATGCTTACAAAAAGCTACATGAAATTAGAAGTATTTTTAAAAATCAAATCACAGCATTTGCTGTTCTCGTTGCAAGGAAAATGAAACAATAAATGAATAAATACTGAGCAAAAAGTAGTTCTCCATATAGCCTCAGCATTTTAATAAAGAGAAGTTATAATCATACGAAAAGAAACCTGACTCTTTACAATCTCAGTAGGATATTTCCTAGGCAACCAAACCTGGCCTGGATAAACACAATGCAATTACTACCTGCCAAACAAATTTTTCACTTGTTTTAAAGGATGGGTTTCTTGTTTTCCTCTCCATGACTCTCTCTATACCAACCACTCCTTCATAACAGTATTTATTTATAGGGAATTAAATTGCGTTTGTTTTAGTATGGGAGCAGGCTGCAATGCTATTTTATAGTCTGCAGTGTTGTTGCAGCCATGTTGGTCCCAGGACACTAGATAGACAAGGTGGGTGCGGTAATATCTTTTATTGGATCAACTTCAGGACCTAAAGAAAAGCTCTACGTAGCTCAAAACCTTGTCTCTTTCACCAGCAGAAGTTGGTCCAATAAAAGGTATTACCTCACCCACCTAGTCTTTTTAATTCCACTTTATAGGCAGATGCACTAAACTGAATGTGCATGTTTCAGAATTTTTTTTTTCAGAACCACCTTCGCATCCTGAACAAAGGCAGGTATATTGGTGTGTCCCAAGCAGAGCAGGCAGCTGTGTTCTGGAACACTGCAACAAAAAACTGAGAGTTTTTTCCCTGAGCTGCCTCCTCCTTCACTAATGATGCAGGGGACACGTGCCAACAAGGCAAAGATTGTCTTGAAGATATATTCCAAGGATCAAAATTAGTGCAGCAGGTGCACTGAACCTGATCCTCTTGCAGGGAAAGAAGTGGAAACAGAGTCATCTACTAGACTAAGAGTGACCCATGGCACCAGCAGGAACTTGTTTGGGGTTCCTTCAGTAACAGCGCTCTCTTCCTTTAAATGGCTCCTCTCCTTGCCCCCAAGGTGGCTCTAAGTCTGACTGTCCCCAAGTAGCAGAGGAGTGACTAAAGGGGAGAATACACCCTTATTGGAGCAATAAGGTATCTCCTGCTCGCTCTAGTCATTGTGTGCTGATGGAAGGCGCCTTCCCCATTTTCTTTAGATGAGGTTTGGTTTCAATGTGCCTGATGTTCTGAAACTAATCCAGAGACATCTCACGTCCACACCTCTCCCGTTCATCCCCATTGAGCTGGTTCACTAGAGGAGGAGGAAGACGAGGAGAGAAGTATTGATTTCCCTGTTCGCGTGCTCTAGAAGACTATGCTGGAACACTGTAAACTGCCTGTCCTGCTCTGCTCAGGAGATCAACACCAAAGCTGCCCCTCAGACCTGCCTTCAGTCAGGAAGCAAAGACATCTAAACAAAACAAAAACAACAAAAAAAGACACACTCATTATCGCCTTAGAAATTAAGCTGCCAAAGTAAAACCAAAGTTGGTGTGTCCCTACAAAGTGGGATAATAGATTCAGAAAGCGTGGCAGGAGAGAATGCCCACACTTTAAAATACTGGGTGCACTGACTCATTGGCTCATCCAGTCTAAAGGCTGAAAACAAAAACTGATCTCCCATTTTCTTTGAAAGCAGCAGAAGAAATGGATGACTCGACTAGTTGGCTGTTCACTTTCCTGAATTCGTCCTTTAGCTCCACTCAGCGAGGTATGCCCTGCAGTGAATTTAGGCAGTGATTCCACATGTTAATGGGACCACTCACACACTTAAGGTTGACATATGTTTAAGTATCTTGCTAAATCATGGCCTTGCAGAAGAATGCAGGGGAAGCCAGTTTTCATTTCTACCTTCTACAATTGTCAGTCACTGCATCCAGGATTCATAAATGCAGGTCAAATCTGCCACTTGTTTGCAAGGGAGGGACATAAATACAACTTAACAAAATTCATTTTTGGTATAAAAAAGTTTGCAATTACTGTAGTTTCTTGTGAAACAAATTTGAGCTAGGGTCCTTGAACATGCTACCTTTAAAACAAAACAACCTCCCCCACTTCCAGGCTCTTCTCCACCAGATATATAAATATTTTTAGATGTTCTGAAAAAATTATTTAGATAAAGAAAAACATTTGGGGGGAATAAACTTGAGGGTAACATCAGAGTCACAGATTTCAACTGAGAACTTGGTAACAGTTTTCAAGCTGATGAATCTGGATACTATTCTCTTCCCCCCAAAAGGTCAGAGGTCCTGCCATTAGGACAGGATAAACTGCATTTCAAAATTAATGCTGAAAGCAGTCATCATATTCTTGGCCTCTTCCTTATTATTCCATGCCATCAGTCCTTTAGAATTAAACTGCCTATCACATAGGTGTGGAACATTTCCTTATTTCCCCATCAGTTTCCTCTGAGTTCACTTCTTTTTTATTTATGCATTTTGATATAACGCCTGTAGTCAGAGCTAACAACATACTACACATTTTTTGGTAGTGTATCAAGCTACAACGAAGCCAGGAAATGTATACTGTAGTGGAGACATAATAGGAGCCCAAAGTACAACTCTTCCCAAGAATGCAGTTGCTTGCACAGACAAGCTCAAGGAAATGTGCCAAACTACTATGGTGTGTTCCAACAAATTTAGTTATAGTGTATTCTGGGGATGAGATGAAATCTGAATACTACTAAAATCCAGTATGGTATAAGGAGAAAAAAGCACCAGACATTGTATGGACATCTGAAATGAAATTAAGTTCCTAGATTTTTACAACATAAGCAGGCTATATTGTTAGTGTTACACTGAAGCTTGTTTTTTAGATGTATTAAAAGTATTTCCCATCAGAACACAACACAATAAATTGGAGAAGATATTTAAGCAAGGTAATAGTCTGCTTCCTCATACTGGCACAATGTACAAGTATTTCTTGTTTACATAGTGTTCTTTACAATATGAGCACTGCTCCCACATCTATTTAATTAAATGACATTTACTTAAGTGAGAACAGGATTGGTCCCATAGTTTGAAGTCTACAACTTTAGCACAAATGCAAAGCAAGGGGCAGGACTGGGAGCAACTGTTATTATAGAGCGAGACAGCCAGCTGGGATGGAGCAGCGTGGAAAGGAACTAAATGTGCTCATTTCACAGCCTTGCTACAGATACCTACCCAGCCAACAGCCCCGGGACACCAGCCAGGAGAGCAGTTCCCTGGGATGGGTTTACAAAACCTGTGATCTGCCCCAGCCAATCTATGAGTGTCAGCAGATATATTATTGAACTAGCCTCGTGGCACCCGATTCTGCCTGGGAGACACAAGGTCAAGTCAGCTTCAGACTAAAGGAAGCTGGCAGGGTAGCAGATGAGCATGGCTCAACTGGGGCAATGGCTGTGGAGATAATAAAAATTAAAAAATGGATAACACTTAGCTATGGGAAGATTCTAATATGCTTACTCACCTTGGGGGGTACCTGACTCCAAAAATAGCCTACTATGGAGTAAGGTATTGATCACTGTAAACAACAGTGTTAGAATCTGGCTGACAGCACCTACAGAACCCAGTTCAGATCAGGTATAAACAGGCACAAGACCACTGAATTATACTTACTGAAAGCAGAGCTGTGCCTGTTTACACTGGGGACTGAATTTGTCCCTTTATATTCAAACTGCTTTACAAATACAATGGGCTGATTCTGATCTCACTTTCACCAGTATCACTTCATTGACCTCAACAAAGTTACTCCTAATAAGAGCTGGGTAAAATTTTTTGTCCAAATTTTTTTTTGGCAAAAAAAACAAAAAAACACAACAAATCATATTTGGGGATACCAAAACGTTCTATGAATTTATGTTGTTTTCACCTAATTGTTTGTGTCCAGCTCCCGCCCCCCACCCCCAAAAATGTTATGAAAAAGTTGAAACATTTTAACATTTTGATTTTTTGTTTCCATATGTCTTTTTGTTTCAATATTTCCTTCAATTTTATTTAAAAAATTCAAAAATGTACAAATTGCTCAAAATCTAAATGACACATTTCATTTTGGATTGACCACAACATTTCATTCAACCCCAAATACAAGGTTTTCCAACTTCTCAATTATCCAAAATTTTTGGTTTTGGTCTGACCTTATTTCCCACCCCCCAAGAACTGCCAGCAAACGAAAAAAATCCCTTATTTGCACAACTCTACTCCTGATTTACACCAGTGCAAGATCAGACTCAAGCTCATTATGTCTGGAGACTGGTTCTTAATGGCAGCAGAGATAATCACTTTTCCATATCTGTTTTTAATTTTAAACTCTGCACTGTTGTAGAAGCCATCTTGATTCTTAGTTAAGATCTGAACCAAAGCTCACTGAAGTCAATGAAAAGACTTTCATTGACTTCAATGGGCTTTAGCTTAGACCCCAAAGGATTAGGAGGGGACATAAAATGTAACCAAATATTCAAACAGCTCAGATGGTAACTCAATTGTTAATTAGAAGGGGGGGGGGGGGGGGAGAGAGAATCAGTTACAGCACATTTTACACCCAAGAGACCAGAATCCCAATCTGCAAATATTTTGCGTCTTGTCATGATGAAGTTTTGAATAAAGCAAGTACAAGGGATTGGTTAAAAATAGATAAAAATAAACCCAATGAAATTTAATACAAATTGCAAGGACAGCTTGGTATGTTTTGATGTTACACATTCCTATCAACATTACCTACATTAACCTAGTATAGGATTGCACACACAAACCCAAGCAACAGTGGCTAAATGCTCTCTGCCCTAAATTTTCTAAGCAACAGTGTCCCAGATACCCAGTTACCTACATTTCCCCCCCATAGGTTAACGGCATGCTCAAAAAAAAAAAAAAAAAAAAAAGGAAGGTTATCACATTGAAATACAAAACTGTTCAGGATTTTGCAGTCCCAAAACTTATCTGTAACAGCAAAGTTATTCTGTTCTTGAGCTACTGGTGTGGACGTCCCCCACGCTGTCTCTTTACTAAAATTGGGTGTCCCATGGCAGACAAGCAAAAATCTAAATCCCCACATTAAAGTGTCATAAATCACAGCACAGCTTACTCAAATTGCAAACTTGGATTTAAGCAGCTGGGCCATTACAGACATTCATAAGAGGGGTTTTTTTGTTTTTGTTTTTGTTAAATGTGAACAGTCAGGGTCCACTGGTACATAACCATGGCATTTCTTTGAAAGGTGCTATTGACATGCTCTGTCTGCTTTTTCTTATGAGCAAGGTTATTGAAATATATAAAAGAACAAGTTACTAGCACACTTGTGGGTGCTTTAAAATATAAATAATACATAATAAAATAAAATAAGATGGGTTAGCAAGAGAGGCCGTATCTTTTTGGTTCATAAAATAGAGCACAGGGACAAAGTTGCAAACACATAGATTCATAGATTCTAGGGCTGGAAGGGACTTCGAGAGGTCATCGAGTCCAGCCCCCTGCCCTCATGGCAGGAACAAATACTATCTAGACCATCCCTGATAGACATTTATCTAACCTACTCTTAAATATCTCCAGAGATGGAAATTCCACAAGCTCCCTGGGCAGTTTATTCCAGTGTTTAACCACCCTGACAGTTAGGAACTTTTTCCTAATGTCCAACCTAAACCTCCCTTGCTGCAGTTTAAGCCCATTGCTGCTTGTTCTATCCTTAGAGGCTAAGATGAACAAGTTTTCTCCCTCCTCCTTATGACACCCTTTTAGATACCTGAACACCGCTATCATGTCCCCTCTCAGTCTTCTCTTTTCCAAACTAAACAAACCCAATTCCTTCAGCCTTCCTTCATAGGTCATGTTCTCTAGATCCTTAATCATTCTTGTTGCTCTTCTCTGGACCCTCTCCAATTTCTCCACATCTTTCTTGAAATGCGGTGCCCAGAACTGGACACAGTACTCCAGTTGAGGCCTAACCAGCGCAGAGTAGAGCGGAAGAATGACTTCTCGTGTCTTGCTCACCACACACCTGTTAATGCAGCCCAGAATCAAGTTTGCTTTTTTTGCAACAGCATCACACTGTTGACTCATATTTAGCTTGTGGTCCACTATAACCCCTAGATCCCTTTCTGCCGTACTCCTTCCTAGACAGTCTCCTCCCATTCTGTATGTGTGAAACTGATTGTTCCTACCTAAGTGGAGCACTTTGCATTTGTCCTTATTAAACTTCATCCTGTTTACCTCTGACCATTTCTCCAATTTGTCCAGATCATTTTGAATTATGACCCTATCCTCCAAAGCAGTTGCAATCCCCCCCCAGTTTGGTATCATCTGCAAACTTAATAAGCGTACTTTCTATGCCAATATCCAAGTCGTTGATGAAGATATTGAACAGAGCCGGTCCCAAAACAGACCCTTGCGGAACCCCACTCGTTATACCTTTCCAGTAGGATTGGGAACCATTAATAACTACTCTCTGAGTACGGTTATCCAGCCAGTTGTGCACCCACCTTATAGTAGCCCCATCTAAGTTGTATTTCCCTAGTTTATTGATAAGAATATCATGCGAGACCGTATCAAATGCCTTACTAAAGTCTAGGTATACCACATCCACCGCTTCTCCCTTGTCCACAAGACTCGTTATCCTATCAAAGAAAGCTATCAGATTGGTTTGACGTGATTTGTTCTTTACAAATCCATGCTGGTTATTCCCTATCACCTTACCACCTTCCAAGTGTTTGCAGAAGATTTCCTTAATTACTTGCTCCATTATTTTCCCTGGCACAGAAGTTAAACTAACTGGTCTTTAGTTTCCTGGGTTGTTTTTATTTCCCTTTTTATAGATGGGCACTATATTTGCCCTTTTTCAGTCTTCTGGAATCTCTCCTGTCTCCCATGATTTACCAAAGATAATAGCTAGAGGCTCAGATACCTCCTCTATTAGCTCCTTGAGTATTCTAGGATGCATTTCATCAGGTCCTGGTGACTTGCAGGCATCTAACTTATCTAAGTGATTTTTAACTTGTTCTTTTTTTATTTTATCTTCTAAACCTTCCCCCTTCCCATTTACATTCACTATGTTAGGCATTCCTTCACACTTCTCGGTGAAGACCAAAACAAATAAGTCATTAAGCATCTCTGCCATTTCCAAGTTTCCTGTTACTGTTTCTCCCTCCTCACTGAGTAGTGGGCCTACCCTGTCCTTGGTCTTCCTCTTGCTTCTAATGTATTGATAAAAAGTTTCCCTTTATTCCTGTAGCTAGTTTGAGCTCATTTTGTGCCTTTGCCTTTCTAATCTTGCCCCTGCATTCCCGTGTTGTTTGCCTATATTCATCCTTTGTACTTTGTCCTACTTTCCATTTTTTATATGACTCCTTTTTATTTTTTAGATCTTGCAAGATCTTGTGGTTAAGCCAAGGTGCTCTTTTGCCACATTTTCTATCTTTCCTACCCAGCGGAATAATTTGCTTTTGGGCCCTTAATAGTGTCCCTTTGAAATACTGCCAGCTCTCCTCAGTTGTTTTTCCCCTCAGTCTTGATTCCCATGGGACCTTACCTATCAGCTCTCTGAGCTTACCAAAATCCACTTTCCTGAAATCCATTGTCTCTATTTTGCTGTACTCCCTTCTACCCTTCCTTAGAATTGTGAACTCTATGATTTCATGATCACTTTCACCCAAGCTGCCTTCTACTTTCAAGTTCTCAACGAGTTCCTCCCTATTTGTTAAAATCAAATCTAGAACAGCTTCCCCCTTAGTAGCTTTCTCAACCTTCTGAAATAAAAAGTTTTCTGCAATGCAGTCCAAGAACTTATTGGATAGTCTGTGCCCCGCTGTGTTATTTTCCCAACATATATCTGGATAGTTGAAGTCCCCCATCACCACCAAATCTTGGGCTTTGGATGGTTTTGTTAGTTGTTTAAAAAAAGCCTCATCCACCTCTTCCACCTGGTTAGGTGGCCTGTAGTAGACTCTTAGCATGACATCACCCTTGTTTTTTACCCCTTTTAGCCTAACCCAGAGACTCTCAACACTTCCGTCCCCTATGTCCATCTCCACCTCAGTCCAAGTGTGTACATTTTTAATATATAAGGCAACACCTCCTCCCTTTTTCCCGTCTGTCCTTCCTGAGCAAGCTGTACCCATCCATACCAACATTCCAATCATGTGTATTATCCCACCAAGTTTCGGTGATGCCAACAATGTCACAGGTGAATTTATTTATTAGCACTTCCAGTTCTTCCTGCTTATTACCCATACTTCTCGCATTTGTATACAGGCATCTAAGATACTGATTTGATCTTGCCTCCCAGTTTTGCCCTGACCCTCCTGTCTCTTTGTCATTAGAGCCCACGCTCCCTCCTATTTCCAACCCACCTCCCAGGTCCCCATGTTCTCCACTTACCTGTGAGCTTTGCTCACCTGTCCCCGTCAAACCTAGTTTAAAGCCCCCCTCACTAGGTTAGCCAGTCTGTATCCAAATATGGTCTTTCATGACATCCATGACCTTAACAAACCCAACTGTGAAAGCAGGCTTTTAAAGACTACTCCTTTTGGAAAACATGACAAACCTTTCAGTAGCAGGGAAACTTAAAAAACAATCCATCCTAAAGGTACATTAATTTGGTCCCATCAATTTTGACCACACCCCCTCAAACATATACATTCAGTCAGGGCTGAATTCAACATAATTTCTCTCGCACACACACACACCTCTCTACCATGTCAGCAACAGATCCCCCTGAACTGGGACCAAATGTAGATGGGATAAAAACAATTTCAGCAATGTTACAGAAAGTCTGAGACCCGAGAGTGGGTGGATATTAACTGTGCCTCTTGTTCTTGAAGATAATAAAAATAATGGGATAAGACTCTTTATGGGGTGTTTCTCATATACCTTGTGTGTATGTATGTATGTATGTATGTATGCTCATATTATTCAACTTCAGTTGAATGACATGATTGGGGTTCATGTGGATTTTAATATTGTTGTTATTTAGCTGGTTTGGCTTGAAAAGACATATTTTTCTTAGCAAGAAAGATACTGAGGCTTTTCTATGAATAGAAGATGGTACAGCCCATTCTGAAGTTTACAATTTCTGTTAAGTTTCAGAGTAGTAGCCGTGTTAGTCTGTGTCAGCAAAAAGAAAAGGAATACTTGTGGCACCTTAGAGACTAACAAATTTATTTCAGCTCCTACTGTATGTTCCATTCTATGCATCTGATGAAGTGGATTGTAGTCCACGAAAGCTTATGCTGAAATAAATTTGTTAATTTCTGTTAAGCATTCTTGATATTGCTAGTTTTGGTTTTAACGAGGTAATGTAAGACTGCTACTCTGTTTCAAAGGACTGAAAAAACAACCATGGGAATTCTTCAGAAAAATTCTTAACTGATACTTTCATGACAATTAAGGGGCCTACAGAAATGTTGCAGGATCCTGCAACAACTGGATTCCCTGCTAAGTCGACCTACTCTACGCAACTCCAGCTACGTGAATAACGTAGCCGGAGTCGACGTATCTTAGGTCGAGTTACCGTGGGGTCTACACCGCGGGGGGGTTGATGGGAGAAAATCTCCCATCGACTTATCTTACACTCATCTCGTCAGGCGTAGAGTACAGGGGTTGACTGGAGAGGGATCTGCAGTCTAGTTGGTGGGTCTTTACTAGACCCACTAAATCAATCGCCAGTGGATCAATCCAGGCAGTAGAGTAGACATGAATAGAAGTTGTTAATAGGTCTAAGGGAGTTTAACTTACACCACCTTATGTATCACTTCTGAGTTTAGCCTAAGGTATCTGATGCTATTCCTATTTCAACACATAAACACTCACTTGAGACGATTTCTCTGGCATCTAGGGCTTAGAATCAAGATTTGATATACTGGAAGCTAAATTACATATGGTATCTGTTAACATTTCTCCACTGGAAATAATAAAGATTTTCAGGATAATTAATAAAAGGTCCTACACTTTTGCCTTTTAACTAATTGTTTTTTTAGATATGATGATGCAAAAGTCAAAGACTGAGAAACCATAATGAGGTTAATTTGATAAAGAATGGGGAATATTTTCTTCAATAACAGAAAAAGCTAACATCTTTCCTGAAGTTTCAAAGGATACTCAAGCAAGATGAAAAAACTATATTGCTTTGGGATGAACTTATTCCTTTAGTCTTTTCTGCTTTTGTATCCTTTCCAGCCAAAAAAAAAAACTAGGTAATAAAATAAAATAATAATAATAAAAAAAGTTAAGAGTATGTTAATGGTAAAATTTTGTTTTGTGGTTTACTTAAATTAATAATAGCAAGTGTTCCTCTGAAAAATGGGAAATACAAGATTATCTGGTGCTTTGTTGCAAAATACAGTTTTTGATTTATATTGCTTAGGTTACAAATAAATATTTTAAGATGATCAGTCTTCTTTTTTCTCAAGATGTTTTGAGGTCTTTTAAGCTTCGATAAGATTTTGATGATGTGCCAAATGATTTTACATTTATCTGCTATATTGTCTCAGTAAACCGATACTGAATTATTTATCTAAATGATTTTTAAAAGCTGGAAAAGAAACATTTAATCCTAGAAAGGTGCTTATTGGTAGATACAGACTTTGAACAACAGAAAGCTTTCACCTTCTGCCCAGTCACTGTGTGGTATGAACAAACATCTTTCTCCCTAAGGTCTTTTTGATTTTGAATGCTGATTGAGGTTCTCTCTTCCCTCTCTGAAGAGGTAGTGTCGTCCCCCCCCACCACCCCAATCAGACTAGTTTCTTAGAGTACTGTATCCACACACAGTAAGATATCTCATTATTTCTTTATAAAATAAGATCTTAGACTATACTTAGGTCTATCAAAGACAAAGAGCCAAGGAAGATGACAGAAACAATGTAGTCCTGTTTCTCATCATTAGAATCATCTTGGTTTAGCAGCGTGGACCACTTGAAGTTTACATACTGGGAATTTAGGGAAGAAAAGAAAAGAAATTTCCAGCAGTTTAAATGAGAAATGACTGAGGCATATTTTAAGATTTTTGTAGAGGAAGCATCAAGATAAAGCTGAATTCTACCAATATTCTGGAAATGGTGTTAGGCAGACCTGAACACAAGGAAAATGGATAACTTGAGGGTAATGGAGCTTTGCGTGGGCACAAAAAAGTGTCGCAGGACAGCAGACACATATTCACGGTCCAAAAGAGTTTACAATTCAGGTAGCTTTTTTAAATTAATCAGTCAGTGAATAAAAAGGATGGAAGAAGTGTGGAAGCAGGAAGAAATAGAGAGAACTGTGAGACCAGAAAAAGCTGAAAGGTAACTAACTTAGAAATACATCATATTTATTTACAAACAGAAGGGCTTGAACAAAACCAAAAGAAAACAATCCCCCGCCTCTCAAAAAAAACCCCTCCCCTCAAGATTCATACAGTGCATTTCAGGTCCTATCGCTAATAGAAAATTATTATTCACACAATAAGTACATTTATAAGATGTACATTTTAATAAGGCATAATTTTTTAACCGCAGGCACAACTAACCATACGAACAATTTACCAAAGGTCATGGTGGATTCTCCATAACTGCCATTTTTTAAATCAAGATTGGATTTTTTTCTAAAAGATACGCTCTAGGAATTATTTTGGGGGGAGTTTTATGGCCTCTGTTCTACAGGAGGTTAGACTAGATGGCCCCTTCTGGCCTGGGCATCTATGAATTAGAAGAAAATAATTGATCTATTAGCAGACTTTTTGAGGTTAGGGAATATATTGTTGGTTATTATTGGTTGAGCGCCAGCAGCATACAGTTTAGCACCTTACAGAAGCTAAATAGAGCCATCTTCCATAAGATGTCCTACCAGGACCTGACAGAGACACTGTCAAGTGTCCTGCTTATTGCCACCAGTAGTTCCAGGGAAGGCCATGTAATTACCCTGGTAAGCACTGGCCCATGGCACTGAAGGCAGCACTGAGCCCTAAGGAAATGCATAGAATTAGAATACCTGGAGAAGCTGGACTGCAAGGAACTGTCTCTCGCACAGTTACAGCCCTGTCCAACCCAGGGTATTAGAGAGAGACAAGGTGGGGGAGACAATATCTTTTATTGGACCAACTTCTGTGGTGGTGACAGAGAAGTTTGGGAGCCACAGAGACCTGAAGATGAGCGCTGTGTGGCTCAAAAGCTTGTCTCTCTCCCACCAACATAAGTTGGTCCAATAAAACATATTACCCCCCTCACTTTGCCAACCTAGTGCAGTATTCATTTAACCAGGTGAGCAGAAAAATCCAGAGCAGGAAGAGAATGGGAGGAAAGCTGCGTTTGGGTAAAACTGCCCCTCCGGCATGTTGGCCGGGATTTGTGAGGCCGTGTCAGTGTGCTGGTGCCCCGGGTGGAAGCCGGGCTGAGCACTGGGGAGGAGGCTGTGCTGCCTAGTGACATTCAGGCTGGGGCTCCCTTGGGCCGCTCAAGCAGCCTCGGCGCCACTCACCTTGCCGCAGCCAGGGGGCCCCCAGAGCACGAGCGAGGGGATTTCGTGGGCCTCCAGCAGGGACCGCAGAAGGGTCTGTTCTCCCAGCACCTGATCCTGCCCCACGTAGTCCCCCAAGGTGCCCGGCCGCAGCTTATCGGCCAGAGGCTTCCCCTCCAGCTTCTGGGCCACGGTCTCCCCGCTCAGGGCAGCCGCGTGTTTCCCGGGGCTGGCAGCCGGCCCTGGGCGGGCAGGGGCCGGGCTTGCCCCTTGCTCCCGGCCTCGGGCTGCAGGAGCAGCTCCCCTATGAGCCCCCGCTGCCCCGCCCGGAGTTCCCGGGGGGGCTGCGGCCGCCCAGCCCTTGTGGAACAAGGGGAACACGGGGGCGGCGGCGAGGCCGCTCCCGCCCTCCGGCTCCTCCTCCTCGCTGCTCTCCCCCGGGGGCCCGGAGAGGCGCATTTTCTTGCTGGAGGGCTGCGGGCTCCGCTCCGCCTCCGAGTCCTGCAAGCACCCGTCCAGGTGCGAGTTGATGTGCGCGGCGGGCAGCTCCCACATGCACACGGGGCAGCGCACCAGCGGCGCGTCCTGCTGCGCCCCGGCCCCCTCCATGCCCCTGGGGCTCCCCGCGCGGGCCGGAGCAGCGGCCGCTGCCGTCTCCCTCCGGCCCCACCCACAAGCGGCCTCCCTTGCCAGGAGCTGCTAAATGCTCCCGCCTCGCTCAAAGCTACAGGCCCGGGCAGGCAGGGTCCTTCCTCCCCCAGCCGCCGCCCCCCGCGCGCGGGGGAAACGAAAGTGACCGGCCTGTGTTCTCCTCTTGTGGGCGGCCGCAGCGTGTAGCCCTTCGGGAGGTGTAGTCCTGCGGCTGTGCGGGGGGAGGCGGGTTAGCTCCGCTTCGCTTCTTTCCTGCTCTAAAAGAGACACAGGGAGTTGTAACCAACATTCTCCTCCCCCACCCCCCCGATGTATTTAGACCTGCTCCCTGGCAAACTTCTTTCACTGGGGGGCCTCCTCTCCCCAGGGGAGCTGTAACAATTTGTATAGTGGGGGTGCTGAGAGCCGTTGAACCAAAATGTAAAAACCCTGGATATAATGGAAACCACTTAAAGCCAGCCTGCGCGGGGGGGGGAGGTGTAGTTCCAGCACCTATGGTTCTCTATGTGTCCTTTCTTATGCTGGTGAAAGACCAGCTTTCAAGCTGCACAGAGCTTTTCATCTTCAGGGCTGGGCGCTGGGTCAGAGGTGTCCCTGGTACAACACAGGTGGCTTCCCCCAAGGGAATAAATATGGCCCAGAGTTTTATAATGGGGGGGGGGGGCGGGTTTGTGGGATCTTAAGAATTGTGGGGTTGCATCCAAAAATCCATATTATTTGAATGTATTCAAACATATTTTTATTCCAGATTATTTTGTTTGGGGATTACTTCTGGTGCCTGTCCCTAATGCTACTCAATAGTATTTTGAAAAATTAGGAAGCAGAATCCTTTAAAAAAAAATCTTATTTGTTCCTTTTTTAAAGAGCTCAGCCTTTTAAACTGTCACATATTGAAATATTTCTAGTAGTAATTTGTCTCCGATTTAGGCCCTGATCTGCATAAGTGCACATGCTTAACTTTGCACATGCAAGTGGTCTCACTTTTTCTTCTTTTTATCTCCACTCTTTCCTTTCTTTTATTATGCTATGCACTTCTGAGCAATAACCATTGTTATCACTAATACCTGTACCAATAAAACTCACTATCATACCTCAGCTTCAAACAGTGAAAAATCATGAACTTTATTAAGCATCCCGGAGATGTTTAATATCACCATTGAAATTTATCAAAAGCTTGAGTTCCGGCTGCACACTTGAGACATTTTTAAAATAAATCCTGACTCCTGCAGGCAAATCGTGAAGTGTAACTTCATAGAGTTTCTCTGATTTCACACTGGTGTAGGTGAAATCAGAATTGGGCCCTGTGTGTTTGCTTTGTTAGATTCACAGGCCATTTATCAAAATACCTGGACTTTTGTTTTTTTTTCCCAAGAAGAGTCAGAAATTTTGTTAGTTTTTAAAAAAAGTCTTTCCATTATTCTACATTGTACAAAACATAGCATGGGTTTTACTAGATAGGAAAGTATAATAACTAGTACAGTTATCATCATAGTTCATCAGCTAAAGTTGACCTAATGGTAAATCTTTTCAGGTTATATTGTTTTTTCCTCCTATTATTCATTTAGTTTTAATTATTCATTATTATATAACACTTCCTATCTTGTAAATTTCCAGGTCAGTCTAATGTTAAAGATGTACTGTGGTAGGGTACTGAAATGTAAACAGGTCTGGCTACTATGTAATAGTACCTGTCTTCTGACTTAAATCTTGCAAGTGTCTGGCAAAATACTAGCATGTAGAAAAGGTAACAGGTGAAGTTTTGGTTTGAACTCATGATGGAGGCTTATAAGTTATTATTAATACAGTGCCCAAAAGTTTTCAAGGCACATTACAGAATATGGAGTAAAGCAAGTCCTAGCTGAAGAGCTTACAATCTAAATAAACAACCCAAGAAAGAAAAAGGATATACATTTTCTTAGCAGTGCTTGTATGCGTTTATTATATTCCTGCCCAGCTCTAAACACTCTCTACCTTATTTCATCTGAGTTATGGATATGTTGCTATTATGTAAATGATAGAGATAACATTATACATGCCCCTTTCCCACATAATCATGCGAGTCTCTGGGCTCTGTGCAGCTGAAAATATCTGTGGCCTTTAGGTCTTTGTATGCCCAAGAAGACAGCAAATGCTAGCTCTGAGGTAAGATATCCTGGCCAAAGAGGAATACTGGCCTACTGAGGAAGACTGAAAGGAAAAGCCCCTCAGGAATGAGTTGGAGAGCCGTGCTCCACAACACTTAATTCTAGGTCCATCTTCTCCCTTCTCGCCAACACAGCCCAGCCCACAGAGTTACAATGTAGATTTAGGGCAGATTAATCCTGTTTCCATGGTAACAGATGGCTCTAGGCCCAGTCTCTCAGGTTTCTGCTTCCTCAGATTACCGAAGAGTGCTGGTGGTGCTCTATTTTATCAGTGTTGTAATGGTGGCCACTCACTGCTGTTGAATTCCATAATTGTTTGAACCCTGGAAGCCTTCCCTTGTTTACCATGTTGTTTTAGGAAGGTGTTAAGATAAAGGAGAGGAGTGAAGTAACATGTAGGCAGTGGGCCCCCCTCTTCTTTTCTTTCCTTGCTACCTGCCTCTCTGTACCGGGAAGATAATGGAGCAAATATTAAGCCATCAATTTGCAAACACCTAGAAGATGATAAGGTGATAAATAGCCGTCCTGATAGCTTTCTTTGACAGGGTAACAAGCCTTGTGGATAGAGGGGAAGCGGTAGATTTTTAAGAGCAGGTTAGACAAATACCTGTCACAAATGGTCTAGATAATACTTAGTCCTGCCATGAGTGCAGAGAACTGGACTAAATGACCTCTCGAAGTCCCTTCCAGTCCTATGATATTCTAAAACACAGCCATGAGCCAGGAGGATCACAGCATCTTTAGGCTTGTCACCCCTTGATCATTTTCCCCAGCTGATTGAACATCAGTCAGCTAGGGAAAAATGTGCCCTTTTCATTAGGACATGTCACTCTCATTAGACAGATTGCCACATTTGATGATCATGAGCTGGGGAAGGATGTGGTCTTTAAGTGATTCCAGAGAGCCTACTTATGCTTTCTATTGCCATTGGGGTACTTCTCTCTCACAGTAGGAAGCACTCTTTGCATCTGTGTAGTCCAAAAGCATTTCAGAGTCTCTGAGTAATGGGAACCATGGGATTATTTTTACCTGGATTACAGCCTTTCATTTGTCTAACAGCTTTTAAATATTTTCCTCCACGCACTTGCATAAAGCAATCTTCAAAATATATTGTGGGCTAGATTCAGTCCTGGAATATACCAGCTGAAGTAGCTAATGTATATAGCAAAGGTAGAAAGCCTACTCAATAGGGTTCTGAGGAGGAAAAAGGCTCCAAGAATTTCTTTCCTGCACTAGGGAGTCACAACACAGCAACAAGGCACTGTTCCAGGAATGAGTGGGGCAAGGTCAACTGGAAGATATGCTTACCTAACACAGCCTAGTTTAAATGCTGTCAAATAATTTTTCTATTTAAAGGGAAGTGTCCCGATGAAAATCACATATTGAATTACTTACGTAATCCTATATTATACAAAATTACTTATCTTTGTTACTAATAACAGTGAAGTAATATTTAAATTCTAATTTACTTTGTATAATTTATGGTGTTTGTCCAGCTTGTTAATGCAAGCAATAAACAATGCGACTGGATTGGTCTGTTTCAGCTTTCCTGTGCTCATGAGCTAGCACGATGCTGTTGTATTTGGGTTTACATCACTGCTAGACAAGGCTTACAAAAACAATTCAAACATTTTATTCACTTTAGATTTTAGGTCTAAAATAAATTGAGAGTCCCTTTCCTTTACTACTGAAATGTTAGATTCCACTGCTTCCCATCAAAATCTGTAGTACTAGGAGACCTTTTTTCAATGTGTGAGTACAACACATTTTTATACAGATGTGAAAATGGAATGTAGGGTTTGTCTACACACAAGGAAGTTGACCGGCATAGCTCCCTGTGTGGACATTATTCTAGTATAAAAGTCACTTTATTCCAGAATAACTAGTGTGCTTTGGAAAAACTATTGCATAATAGCTTAATCTGCAATAGCTATTCTAGTCAATTTCCCTGTGAAATCAAGCCTTTAGGTTCCTAAGTCACTAAAAAACTGGTAATGATATCTAAGACAGGCAAAGGTTACTAATGTCGGCAATATGTTTCTTTTTTGGGGCCTAACTAGTCATAGCTACAAAAAAATACCCCCACAGATTTTAAGAGGAAAAAATGTATAACAATATACAAAAATGTATTGCACAGTTGACTTGTTTCTAAACTAAAAATGCAAGAGTCATGTTAATGTTTAATTTGTTTCTCCTCATTACAGACAAGAAAAGGAAGATGTCAAACATCATGAGTATTCACTGATTTATGAAACCAAGCTGGAGAGAGATCAAGATGGTAACCTTATTGGGTACAACACAAAGCTATTTAAGATTAACAGGATGGACGAAATCAATACACAGTACAGCAGTACCAAACTAAGCAAAGTGGCTTTTTTTCAGTGCTTGGAAAAGGTGGAGAGGGTGAGAAGCTTTTGGGAAGAAAGAATCAATGAACCAGAGCCTGGCACAGAAGATAAAGAGGTAACCAACTACAGAGATATTACCCTGCCTCCTGTGCTTCCCACATACGTATAGCTTAGTACAGTGAAATTTCACTTTCCATGCTATTTTTCATATTTTCCATTAAAATATAATGCAGTTACTGTAGTTTTGAGAGATTTTTGAACTTGGGTGCCTAAAGTTAGGCAATTAAATCTGTATTTAGGCACATTGCCTGATTTTCAGAAGTCTCATGGGAGTTGTGAGAATTCAGCACCTCTGAAAAAGCAGGCTGCTTATTTAAATATGGATTTAGTTGCCCCTCAAGTTTAGCAGGTTCCCAAGTTAGACAATTCTGGAATAATTTTTTGAAAAATATGTAAATCTTTCCATGCCACTTAGTTAAAAACTTGACAAATGATTGAAGTTGGTGGAAGCTTATTGACTTCCATAGGAGCAGGCTCATAGCATACTGGTTTTGTGCAGAAAGATGGTTTCATGTTCAGCTAAATTCTCCTTTCAGGTGGTTTGAAAGAATAAAATATTTCCTGACATCATTAAATTTTACTAAGGGGAAAAGCCAGAGAAGCTACTGACTCTACTGACCTGTAATTCAGACAATAGTTAGGGAGCAGTACTTAGAACCAATGCAGTGAGAAATTATTTGTTTACACTCCAGTTTGTGAAAAATTACATACATTTTAGTTTTTATCTGTGGGAGTAGAGTTCAGGGAAATGTAAATATTCAAAGGTTATAGATGGCAACCTGAGACATTTGTATAATTTTAAAGTTATTCTGAGATGTTTTGCTTTTATATTGAAACACCAAGAAATTTAGTTTTAAATTATTTTAATCATTATTTTCATCATGATATATTTGGGGGAAATAATTATTTTACTATTAAGTGTGCTGCTACTGTTAGGCATTTAAAAAAAGAAAATAATCTATGTATTACAAAAAAAAACCCCTCTCATATGTATAAAATTCATTTCCAGTCAATTTCAAGGTAAAATCAAGACTCTTCTGTGTCTCTATATAGGATTCAGACGTTATATTAAAACAGCATTGTCAAAGCTACTAGTCCCTGTGACTAAAAGGTTATTTTCTGGGTGGTAGGTTGTTGTTTTTTTGTTCAGTTTTTTTGGGGGGGAGGGAGGGGAGGCGGGAATCTACTAACTACCCAAAATGAGGGTTGTATCAGTATTAAAGTCACAATTATTGGGCTGGAGTGTGGAAGTAGAAACTAGTATTGTTGACATGCACTCCACCCCATCTGTTCTTTCTGCCTGCTGCAACATTCTTATCTGCAGGGATTTGGAATTAAGAGATTTCCTGTTGTTCTGAAGATTCTCATTCATTTCAATCCCCAGCCATGTAACAAAAATGTAGAAGGCAGGAATAGGAGGGCAGGATGAACTGATAGCCAGCATTACAGTAAACTCATCATGTCTAGCATCCTCAGTTTATTGCAAGCAGGTAATCCATTCTAAATTGACATTTTAAGTTTGTTGCTGGTGCCATATATATATTACAAATATTGCTGATTGCCCAGGCAATACAAGTAAAATATTGCTCAAGGGTAAAACTAGTTCCTGAGATTGTTATAATAACTTGGAACTAAAGAACTTGCTTTAATTAACTGGGTGGCACTATCATTGCTAAGCACTCTTTCCTTCCTACGGGCCTGTGAGTGTTGAAAAAGGAATCAAAACCAAATCTTCTGCTTAGCAATGCAGAGCCCTAGAGTTTCTGTGTCTTCCTGCATATAGCAGGTATTAGTCTGGGTGGCTGCAAGCTTGTTTCCCATTTCTTGGGCGGGCGGGGTGGGGAACCTCGATTAATCATTGATTCCAACTTCATCACTTTTGATATGTTTCAAGAGTTAGTGCTTTGTTAGAAGTGTTGCTGGAACCTGTGTAAAAAAACTTTTGAGGTTCATTGGAAGAGGTGTGACTGACTGCAGGCCTCCAGGAGGAAAAGGAGTAAGTGCAGAAGCAAGGATGTGTCCTCCTACTCTAGCCTAACAGTTTAGTCAAAAGAACAATCTTGCTCAAGCTAAAAGGTAGTATAATTCAGTTCTAATGACATTCTACCATCTTTCTTGAGCCAAGAATTCCAAATACATACGCCTGAATTATGTTTTTCCTAATACTGGTCCCAAATTAACTCACATAAAAGTCATTGGCAAAACTTCCAGATCCTAATTCAGAACAGCACGTAGGCATGTGGTTAAATTTAATGCCTAAAGGTTTTGCTGAACTGATTGGGTAGGTTAGAAAACCATAAAACCATGGTGTAAGTATAGAAAAAAAGTGAGCCCTTTATATAAAAGCCTTTAGCTTTATCTCCTAGCCTGTTGAACACTATCATACTTTTATTATATTATACAAAGAGAGGAGGAAGGAATAATTTTCCTTGCAGGAACAGGTGGGTGTGCAGGGAAAAGCGGGGGGTGGGAGTATAGACCTATTTTCAGCAAGTGGGATCTTACTCAGGTTGAACTCAATGGCAAACCTCCTATTCATTTCAGTGGGAGCAGTACCAAGCTCAGAAAATATACCAGTGAGGTTATGGGGGGAAATGAACAATATTCAGAATATTTATAAAAGATGTGAACATTTACCTTTCAAATGAAATCAGAGGCTAATTGAACATAAGTATAGAAGAAAATACACACACCCTCCCTGGAAATAGCTATCTTTCTAGAGATGTTACTTTTCTAAAATAAATAAACACGAGGAGCTTATCTTATTTTCAATATTACTTATATTTTACAAAATCAAAAAGCCTAATCTGAAGACAAACACCCAAGGAACTATTAGAACAATGGAAAACAAATAACTGTGCTGCAAGTTCAGTTATGTGTAATAGCTCAAAGAAAATCACTGGGAGAGAGCTGTGGTGTGCATTCCCCTGGTTGGCACTCTTCTTCAGATCCTGGGAGAGATGAAAAGTTACTAACTGAATACAAAAAGGGTTGTTCTGACAAATTAGATTTTCTTTCTCTGTTTTTTGTGTATATTTTTGTTCCCTCTGGTCCAGTGTTCAGAACAAGCCCTTCCTATTATTTTTGCATCTGTATGGGTTTAAATTAAAAAACATGGAGCTACCAAAGAAGAAAAGACCGAAAGCATGAGCGTTAACAAGGGAAAAAAAAAGGTAGTTTTGTGATCAACTTTTATATGCAGGATGTTCTATTGCCCTCCATTTTTACCTATGGGTCAAATTCTGCCCTTGGATGCGTGCACAATAGCTCCCATTGACTTCAGTTAAAGCTGCGCAACTGCAGTCAGGCAGACACAGGTTAGGGGTTTACTACAGGAGCGGGTGGGTGAGATTCTGTGGACTGCAATGTGCAGGAGGTCAGACTAGATGATCATGATGGTCCCTTCTGACCTTAAAGTCTATGAGAATTTGGCCCTCCAAACTATTTCTATATCTGACGACCTCCATAGCCTGGCAATTATTTATGCCACCAGAGTTCAAGAATTTTGGAGTTAACTGATAGCCTGATTACTTTAGTCAATCACAGTCAAGTTCAACCCTGTCTGATTAACTTGGTTGACTTCAGACTGCTCCAATTACAGGATGACATCCTGGCCCATTGAATTTCACCCTCAGTCTCTTCCCCTGGCCCTCAGCTGGTAAAGAAGTGTGGTTTGACAGCAAATGGAGCTGAAATCCACATGTTTAAATTGGTTGCAGAGATTCAAAATGAGGGGAACCAAGCATAGAAACAGAGCACACTGTTTTAAATGATATGGGATTATTTTCTTTAGTTGTAAACATGTTCTTTAATCTCATTTCCATGATTCTGGTGCAAGTAATTTATTTGTTAATTTTATTGATTTTTGCAACGCTCACTGCTCTAGCTGCTAGGCACTTGTTTACAGAATTCATAAAACAATAAAACCACCCATGATGGGTAGTATTAAAAAACCATTTATTTAGGACTACAAAACCAGACAAACCGCTAAACCCAATCTTAAACTCAAACTCTCTAAACTCTGCTAGACTACCCAGGGGAACAAGTTTTTAAGGCAGGGCCCTTCAACTTTAAGAGAGCTCTGCTCTTGGTCCTGGAGTGATGTAATTCACTCAGCCTGAAGGCAGGGTTCAATGCAGCATCTCTCTAGCTGTTATGATCTGGAGTGGTGGCCAGTACTAGTCCAGGCTTCAATGCAGGGTTTCTGGGTTGTATGATCTTGGACGTGGCCAACCCCCTAATTTCCTTTTCCTACCAGTTTATTTAGGGTCAGTGCAGAGTTCATCTTTGCAGTACACTGAAGGTGCAGAGACCCCTCTGTGCAGCCACTCTGTCAGCAGTTCCCCACAGTCTCACTGAGGCGTATCAGTGATGTGGAAGGCCTTGGGGTAGTCCTCCATCCCATGAGTCATGTTCACCCAGCTTGACTAATGCAGTCATGGGTCCTAGCATTTGATAAACAATGCAACTATGTCATTTGCAACTGTTTACTACATAAGCAATACCATAACTCATAACACCACTACCCTGGCCTTCTTTCCTGCAAAAACAATTACGACAGGACCAATGTTGTTATATTCTGATTGTTGTAACTCATAGTATTGCATTGGTAAAGGGACTAGGACAATAAGGGTCACAAGAGATCTTTCTGATGGCGTTTAGTGGATGGGGGCAACAGTTTCATGATAAACTCATTTTTATTCTTGAAAGATGATGTCAGAGTCCCCCTCTAAATGCCAAAGGAGGAGGTATGTTTTTATAGTCATGCAACATCCATCAACAAGGTTTGTTTGAATAGACAGTTGCCAGGGCAGTCCATCATGGAGTTAGTGTGAAAACATATTTTTCCCCCTGACAAGCAATCAAAATAAGTTTTCATTGACATTTTTTGTAGAGGATTTTGCCTTTTCCATCAAAAAACTGAACTTTGTAAAGTTTTTTTTGGGGGGGGTGGGGGAGGTGGGGGGGCAGGTTGATCTGTTTTCCAAGAAAAGATCAACATTTTTTCACAGAAAGCTGACAGGTTTTGTGGAAAAAATTGTTTAATCAAACCCCCAAATTTCTGTTGAAAATTTTTCCTTGAAACTGTTTTTCAACCAGCCCTAGTTCCAATATTTAGATATAGGACCTAATTGTAACTGGTGCATAAACTAGGCATTTGGCATTCAACCTACCTGCTCCATTGGTACAGCTGGTGGGAGCTGCTCATCATTCTCTCTTCTTACTCCCTGTATGGGAAAAGAGGCCAGTGGATGATCAGTGGGTCCTTCTCTCTTAAGTCATGTCACTGATGATTGTAGGAATGGTGGAAGCAAAGAGTCTCTTTCCAGAGCTTTGTCTGTTGGGGAGAACAAATGCCTTGGGCCAGCAACTCCCCTGCAAACTCCTACACTAATGGCAGCCATTTAACAGTGTTGCCATGATGAGTCCAACATTATTGTTTGTTTTACTTAATTGTCCCAGTTCCTGGAGTCATTCCATGAGAATCTCAGCTTTCATTTCTGTGTAGGTGTGGGTATCTCTCATGGTTGCAGAGAAAAGTCTGAAATGTGACCTGAGTGCACCCTAAAGGCTCAGAAGCTAGAAGGCAAATAAAAAGAATGCAACTTTTTAAAAAAATCTCTTGATTTTTAAGCCAATAATTTTGGGGGACCATATTCATTGAATGTTTGGGGTTGGCAATACTGTAATTGTGGTCCTATAGAATCATAGAAGTGTAGCACTGGAAGGGACCTCAAGAGGTCATCTAGTCCAGTCCCCTGCACTCAAGGCAGGAATAAGTATTATCTAGACAAAGGTGAGCAAACTACGGCCTGTGGGACCGTCCTGCCCAGCCCTTGAGCTCCTGGCCAGGGAGGCTAGCCCCCAGCCCCTCCATTGCTGTCTCCCCTCTCCCGCAGCTATGCCGCCACACGGGCAGCACGTCTGGCTCTGTCCAAGCGGCGGGGCTGCGAGTTCCTGCTGCTCTGAGAGGGATGGTAAGGGGGCGGGGATAAGAGGTTGGATAAGAGGTAGGAGATCCTGGGGGGCAGTCAGGGAGCAGGGGGCAGTTGGATGGGGCGGAGGTTATGGGGGGGAGCGGTCGGGATGGGGAACGGGGGTTTGGATAGGGCGTGCGAGTCCCAGGGAGCTTGTCAGGGAGCGGGGATGTGGATAGGGGTTGGGTCAGTCTGGGGACAGGGATTAGAGGGGGTTGGATGGGGGTGGGGTCCCGGGGGGGCCTGTCAGGGGGTGGGGGTGTGGATAGGGGTCGGGGGGGCAGTCAGTGGACAGGGAGCGGGAGGGGGGGTTGGATGGGGGTGGGGTCCCAAGGGGGGAAGTTTGGGATGAGGGGTCCTGGGAGGGGGCAGTCAGTGGACAAGGAGCAGGGGAGGTTGGATGGGTCAAGGGTTCTGAGGGGGGCAGTCAGGGGGTGGGAAGTGAGAGGGGGCGGGGGCCAGGCTGTTTGGGGAGGCACAGCCTTCCCTATCCAGCCCTCCATACAGTTTCGCACCCCAATGTGGCCCTCAGGCCAAAAAGTTTGCCCAGCACTGATGTAGACCATCCCTGACAGGTGTTTGTCCAACTTGCTCTTAAAAACTTCCAATGATGGAGATTCCACAACCTCCCTAGGCAATTTGTTGCAGTGCTTAACCACCCTGACAGTTAGGACATTTTCCTAATGTCCAACCTCAACCTCCCTTGCTGCAGTTTAAGTCCATTGAGCCTATCCTCAGAGGTTAACAAGAACAATTTCTCACCTTCCTCTTGTAACAATCTTTTATGTGCTTGAAAATTGTAGATATAGAAGATAATTAAGCCCTTTGCCTGCCAACTTCTGGAGAAGTGTATATACCTAAGCACAGGGAGAATTACAGTATTCCACATTCACACTGCTCCACCCTGTCCAATAAATCCTCTTTCATGTTCTTTGTCCATTTTATTTATATGCACCTGCTATGCAGTTAAGGCTTGGCTCCAGCAAACTACACTGCAACTTTTAACTAACTCTACATGACGTCTTTGTCCTCCAGTTTTGGCTTCCCATCCCTGGAATCCAAACAGTTTCTGTGCTTTAATTAGAGGTAGATCTGGTAGCACCGTCTGTTGTTAAGGTTGCCTAGCACTTCCCTTTATAAGGCCCTGTTTTTGGTTGCTTATAACTTTGCCAAACTTTAACTGCTCGGGCCAAAAAAATTTCATCCCGGGTGTCTATCTCAGGCTGATTTTTTGTTGTTGAAAATTTCAGCTAAAATAGTCTAGCTGTTTCTGAGAATGATATTATAAAATATGTTGTTTTGCTCATGTTAAAAAGAAAAATGTACTACTGCTTTGCTGAGAAGCTCCAGCACCGCTGTGCTTTGGAGCAAGGACTTTAAACTGTCCAGGAAGGTGGATATTGGATAGGGGGAGAGAGCCAGGAGTTAGTGTGAGGAGCTGGATAGAAGGAAAGTGGGGACACAGGCAGAAGGGTCTATAACCACAAAGAATACTCCCCTACAGAGCCTGGAATGGAACCCAGGAATCATTGTTATCTCTAGTCCTCTTCTGTCGGCAAACAGGGCCGGCTCCAGGCACCAGCCGACCAAGCACGTGCTTGGGGCAGCACCTTCGGGGTGGCCAATCTTGGGGCGGCGCTCAGGTTTTTTTTTTTTTTTTTTTTTAAAACACACTTTGGCGGGGCGGCACTCGGGGGAGGGGTGGGTTTATTTTGGCTGGGCGCTGGGGGTGTGTGTTGCAGCGCTCGGGGAGGGTTGTTGTGGCGGGGCGGTATGGCGGGGCGCTGTGGGGGGTTGTTGTGGCGGGGTGGCGTGGGCAAGCCACCCTCCCCGCGGCACTCCGGCTGGGAGAGCAGGGCTGCGGGCATGCCGCCCTCCCCGCCGCACTCTGTCCGGGAGACCGGGGCCGTGGGCCTGCCACCTTCCCCCCGGCGCTCTGGCCGGGAGAGGCGCTCGGGGGGGTTGTTGCGGCGGAACACTGAGGAGAGGAGGTTGTTTCGGCGGGGCAGCAGCGGTTGGGGGGGTTGTTTCTGCGGGTGCTCGGGGGGGGGGGTTGTTTCGGTGGGGCCGCATTTGGGTTGTTTTGGGTTTTTTTGCTTGGGGCAGCAAAAAAGTTAGAGCCGGCCCTGTTGGCAAATAGCGGTGAAACTCAAAGGCAAAATATGTGTCTCCTTCCCCCTAGTGGCTAGTCCACATAGAAGATAACAGCCTACTATTGCTACCAGTAGCTCAAGTGGTAGAGATCTGTGCTGTGGCTCTAAAGATCTCAACCCTGCTGTTGGGGGCTGGTATAATGTAACAAGATATAATTTCTGGTTTTTCAGTTTTTTGACGGGGGTTGTTTTGGTTTGTTTTTTAATGGGAAATGACATCGAAAAAATTATATTAGAAGTTTGCAAAGTCAAGCACTCAAAAGTGAGGAAATGTCAGAAGTAAGGTGGCCATATAGCCTTAATTCAGCGTCCTTATGCGTATGTATTACCGTAGTCTTTAATTACATGACACACTATTTTTTCCCACAGTTTTACTATCCAAATGTTGTTCTTTGTGTATATTTTTTATCCCTTGCAAATTAAAAGGCAAAAAGGGACTAGAAGATGACTGACAGCATGACTGTTAACTATTATGGCTGGTGCTAATAGTTTTGGCTCATTTGAGAAGTGCTGGGATGTCAGAGTAAATTACCTTGCAAGCAATCTTGTCTGTAGGCCCCTCACACCTGTTTCTCTCTTGTCAGTAGGCCGTCACTTTATTTTCCCTTATAGGTCCAGGGAATGTGTTAAATTGTGTGACAGGATCCAACCTACCCAGCAGCGTGCCCATCCCTTCTCCAGCTAGGTAGTGCTTACTGAGCGGGGGGAGGACATTTGATTGTCCAGCAAATTACTTCTAGTAAACCAAGAGACCAAAGTAAATCAGCTTTAAAAAATGGATCTACCCTTGAAGGGAAAAGATGTTTGGATTGCAGGTAGTTTCTGTGTCTTAGCTTCATTCCTCTGGCACATGTTATGGTCTGTGCTAACCCGTGGAAGAAATGGAGAGACCTCTGCAACTGAAGATACACAGGTAGTAGAAATACTTTTAAATGAGGTGAATTCATTTCACATATTAGCCTTGATAGTTTTAACCAGGCAAATGCTGCTTCTAAAGAGAGTTAGAATGTATATTCTATTGATCCCCTTAATGTTTGTTCCTTAAGGAAAAAAGAGAGAGAGAAATATAAGCGCATCATTCCCTTTGACCACATTCACTTATTTCATAATCAGCAGTAAATCCTAGTAGTATTACTGTCATTTTAAAAAAAAGCTGCATCTTCCCTTTCATGCTATTTGTTAGTTCCTATTGAAACACTGTTCTAATGACCTCTGCTGGGTGAGACAAATAGGACCCCTTGTCTTCTTTGGCTACTGCCTGAATAAGCATGTCAGGCCCTCTACTAGCGGCAGTATTATTGTCACATGACCAATGCAGGAACCCACACAAGATCCCGAAAGAGGTTTGTGAGAGTTTCAACCCTTTGAGTTGACATCTATTATTTTCCCACTATTAGCAGGTGACGATATCATCACCTTCCCAAAGATCCAGGAGCTGATTGATTCATTGTAGTAGACTATCATTATATTATTGGTTGTTGCAACCTAACCACTAAGTTAAACATGATTTCACAATGAGGAAGTGAGTACAGCACGTACCAGCTGGGGTTCAGCTTGAGAATTTTTAAAAAGAACTTATATTAAAAAATGTGGCTTAAATAAAAACAGATTAATTTAGGTTTAGAAAGGCAAATATAAGGGCTCTTCTCAAGTAGCGTCTATCATCCAGATTGTGAGGATGATTAGACTTAATTACATCACTACAAACTGCTGAATTCTATTTATGAATGCATCTGTGCAGTCTCAGAATTAGTTTCCTGTGTATAGCCTCTGAATTCTGAAATATCTCCAGACTCCAGTTTGGCATATTCTTCTTTTTTGTTGTTATGAGCTGCAAGGGGCAATTATCTCATGCTTAATACCACAGAGTTTTACATTTTGGGCAAGAAGGTCAGAGGACAGGGATAAATAAAGGATAAGCTAAATTGTGTATTGTCAAATCTCTCTTTATGTTGTATTTTTAATTTTAAAAACAGTAAAAAAATTTGTTATAAACAGAAAGTAAAGCCAAAAAGTTAACTGAAATTGTTCCTAAAAGCCTTTCCATTCTTTTGGTATTTCTATAATTATATAATTTCTGATATAAGCTGAAATGACAGCTCTGAGTTAGTGTCTTATTCATCATACTTTCATAATATTGTATTAGTGACTCTCAGTGAATTTCATTACAAAGACAAAAGTAGTTCTCATGCTATGAAAGTTTTTGATACAATAAATTAAAATAAGTTAAATAAGCATGATGCTTCCATTTACGCTACTTCTGCTTCAAAGACAATTATGAGGAGAAAAAAGTATAAAGTTATACTTTCCGGGTAAATATATATTTAAAAATACTTCTTTATACAGTGATTAATAGATCTGATTAAATACTATTTGTTGAATAATAGATACTGTTTTTAATCAACTACCTTGTTTTATTATTTTGTGTGTGTGCATTATTTGACCAGCTTAATAGCTGATTGAAAAATAGCCTTTGAAGGACATATGGGGCAAATAAGATATTAGTCATCACTTATAACATCAATTAATCCAGTGTTTGATTAGTTTTAACTACTAACCCCACTTAAAAAATGTATTTACTTTTCAAGTTGTATTCTGTTTATCTCGTATTCAGTTTACGCATGGAAAGCAGATGATTTCTCTTTGTTTATAGTTACATTCTAAACAATTTGATTTTGCATTTCTCATGCATTAGCACAATGCTGCCGTTTTTGAATGCAAATGCTGCAGGAGTATGTTAGAATCAAGGACACATTTCAATTGCTTATAGGTTTTGTAAAATCTTCTTTTTCCAAAATTGAAATTTTGGAAGAAATTTGATTTGATAATGTCTCTTTAAAACCATATTATTGGGATATTCTTTACCTATAATTTTAAAACATTTTTATATTGTGCTGTAGCATTTTCATCTATCTATGTTTACATTATACAGACTTACTTGGTGTAAAAATAAAACTGGAAATCTTTGCCCTGGAAATTTCAGAACAGTATGAAGAAATTTAGACTTTTTTTTACTTCACAATTATGTACTTGAGCAAATTTGGCACACATTGAGCAACAACTGACTGATGAACTTTGTATTGTGCATTCCATCAGCGTTGGGTATCATATCTGCAGATTATATTGATGTGATACAATAACCACATTTGCTCACATTCAGCTATTTTGAGAGTTGTGAGTTAATATTTCTAGCCCACACACTGGAGGACATGCAGAAACCTTCTGAGAACTTCTGCTTGTTTTCAAATAAGACTGCCTCAGTGAGACTTCTGTTTTTCTGCTTTCTGTCATATTTTCAATGGTCCTGCTCTGCTCTTTGTCTCCTTCCCACATGTATTCACTATCCACCCACATGTCAAACCTTTGATCATATCAAAACCTGGCTTCTGTGGGATCACAATAAAAAATAAAGAAATAAATAAAAAATCAAGCCTGTGGGCATGATATACTCATGTCACTTCTGAGCTTTACATCGGTTACTTTAGAGAGAGTTTAATTTGGAGGAAGATCAAATTCTTTCCTCAAATACATGCATATAACTCCCACTGAAGTCAATGAGAATAGTACTAATGTATCTAGGGGCAGAATTAGGCCTTGGGTTTACAGAGAGAGAGAAGCCAAGAAACAACAGGGTTGTTTTATTGTGCTTTTCTGTGACTTTCATGCTTTTATTTGTTCACTGACTTTGGTTTAGTTTTCTTCGGACATGCAAGACCTTTCCTCTCAGTTAGCATTTACCTCCAGTTTGCTGCTCCACTGTTATCAATGCAGGCCTGTCAATGACAGCACTTGAGTACAGCCCTTAGCGCTCAGTGTTGCACAGGAAATGAACCAGAAATGGAAGATTTAAGACTTTGTAGTACTATGGTTTGGCATCTCCAAACGTGAGCTGGAGAAAAACCAAAAATGTATTAGGTTCTAAGATAGCCTGTTTTGTCCTTTAGTGTATATGGAAGTAGATACATAATGGCAAGTGGGCTGAAGGAGTTTTCCATTACATTGCAATTCAGCAAAGCTCCTGCAAAAAGTGCTATTAGCTGGATCCTGTGAGAGACCACTGTCCGTCAAGACATCCCCTTGTGGCACAGTGTGGCCCTACAGATGCGCTGCTCTCTACTCCACCTACCTGGATTTTTGTAAAAGAATCACTTCCAGGCCAGACTATGTTAAACTGAGATTCCCCGTGGCTGTGGGAGGTGGGGGGTCTCATTTATTAAGTCATGAACAGCATATCAATTAGTCTGTAGCCCGTTAAGTCCAGCCCTTATTCCCCCTGGATTCAGTGTTCCCACCGCCTTCCGCCTGGGCTTGTGTGCTACTTTGAGTTGGTCCCCTCTCAGAGCCAGGAGTCACACAGCTCTCCTGGGACCTGTGTATGATGCTTCCTACATGCTTCCCTTACTTAGGTCAGGAGTCTCACAGCCCTCCTTTTGGAGCCTGTGTCATTAACTCAGGCCAGCTGCAGCCCTGGCTCAGCTTCTCTGAGTTGGTCCCTTTTAATTCTGCCTTTTCTCCCTAGGCAGGCCTCTTCCAAGCTGTCTGCTCATACCCCTTCTTTGGCTCTCTAGAGGCTTCTTTTTATCACTAGGCCTGGGACTGATTTAGCCACATGACCTACTTGTCATATGGCTATGATAATTTTCCCCACCTGAGGATGAGAGAGAAGCACAGGTGGGATGGACCTATAGCCTCTGTGGATAAATACTTAAAGAGCTACTGGGCTAGAGACAGAGTAACAGAACTATTCTAACACCCGGTGGTCAGGACACCATCTGGGAAATCCACTGTGTAGTACTCCTGCTCCAATGACTATTAATTAGTTATATACAGTGTAGCAGCTTCAGCAGGAGAGATTGAGAGCTCCCTGTCCACCCTCCATCCCTCCACATCAGACTATCTCATAGCTCAGTGGCTAGAGCACTCTCTGAGAGGTGTGGGAGATTCCTGTTCAAATCATTCCTTTTTCCTCAGGCAGAGGGGGAATTGAACCCACGTCTCCTGTATCCTGGGTGAGTGCTCCAACCACTGGATTAAAAGCTATAAGGTGGCCACCTCCTCCTCTGGCCTAATTTTTGAATGGTGTCTGATGCCATAGGCATGCTCATAGCACACCGGTGGGATCGGTGTCCTAGACTGATTATCAGAGTGGACGACAGGGGTGGATCACTTGATGGTTACTTGTTCTGTTCATTCCCTCCGAAGCGTCTGACATCAGCCACTGTCAAGACAGGATACTGGGATAGGTGGATCATTGATCTGACCCAGTATGGTCGTTCTTATGTTCTTATGATACTTGGTTGGACTGCAGTAATTTTTACTGAACTTGACTAGGTTTCTGCAAATAGATAGGTTATTGAGCTATTTGTTGACTACTGCACATAGTGAAAATTCATCACAGTACCAAACTCCCGTGTGTCATGTGCTTTTAATCTCACCCTTATTGAATAAAAGTTTACCTTTTATGGTCCAGAAATTCTATTTGAAGTGCAAAGCACATCTAGAAATGCCAAGGTCACCAAAACCCTCATAAAAATCTAAGTTACACCTAAAAAGTGTATCTGTACTCTCAACATGAGTTGGGGTGGGATGTAAACAGCTGTGAATGGTTTGCTTTACTTTTCTGTGCTCTGTAGAAAAAATTGCTATAGCCTTCTGAAAGGGGGCTTGGCACAGCAATATCCTTTACTCATTATGGTCTTCCCCAAAGCAGCATCAAATATGGGAGCAACAAGAGCTCAAGTTAGACCAGTGCAAAGCAACTTTCAATTATCTCTTTTCCTTTTTGCACATGGAACCATAGCAGATATTGGTACCAGTGTCAGAGCATTCTCTCTGGGAGGACTCAGATTACTGAGGACCAGTGACAAATGTAATATTTCACTCATTTGTGATGTGGATGTAATACTGACCTTGTGGTGACTATGCAACATACTGGTACTTGTGTGCATTGGTATGTATGCTCTGTGATGTGCAGCTAATTGAGTATACAGGCACTGTGTTTGTGAAAGATTTCTCTTTGAATGGTTCAGATGTGTGTTGTGGATATGACTCCTCCATTTGTTTTACCATATAGATGACTTTTGTAACTGAATACAACCATGCACTGCATTCCCAATCCCATGTTCCTCAATGAGAGCACCTTTCCTGAGATGACAGGCACACACAGACTTGATATTGCTTGTGCAGCACTGTTTGACATGATACAAAGCAGTATAACATTGACTTTGAAGACATTACATTCCTTTCATTGGCTTTGAATTTGCCCATCTGTTCAGTGGGTGTAGATACCGGCATAATGAAGAGGCTTTATAATTTATTGTTGTTTGTATTACTGGAGTGTCTAGAGGTCCCAATTGAGCTTGTGCTAGACTCTGTACCAACTCATATTAGGAGACAATCCCTGCTCCCAAGGGCTTTTAATATTAATAGACAAGTTATAAAGTGGAAGGGGAAACAGACACACAGATGGGTGAAGTGATTTCCCCAAGGTCATATAGCAGGTCTTGTCCCCTGGACTATAATTAGACCTGGGGAGGGACAGTTATGTGTTATCAGAATTCTCAGCCTATCAGGTGTAAGCTTTTATCCAAGCCATTTTATAAATGTAAATGTATTTTGTGCAGGTCCTTCACATCAACTAGATTATGTTTCATGTAAAAATGGAGAAAAAATATAGCTTCAAAATGTTTACCACCTTACTAGATCAAGAATGTATTAATGTTGATATGAATATAAAGAAAGGTGAAATGCAGAGTGTCATCCTTAGATGTATAGCCTAGTGAAGATTTCCCCCCTCCCCCACCGTCAACGGTGTCCTGTTGCGCTTATCTCACCAGCCAAACTGTAATATACACTGGGAGATATATGCAAACTGCCAACCATGACCTTTCTTTCTGGCACCCATTATACCTGTGTGATGTCTGACTGAACACGTTTAATGGTGGCCATGGTGCAGTGAAAATTATATTCTTATGCTGAGTGAATGGTCAAGGATTCTGACCAAGGGCTTTTCACATTGGAGAGGTCACATTCTAGTCACATCAGACGGGATGAATCTTCCTCTTGCGTGATGAACAACATAAGAAGCCGATTCTCATTTTCCCCTTAAATCAGCAGTGGGCAAACTATGGCCCGGGGGCCACATCCAGCCCTCCAGATGTTTTAATCTGACCCTCGAGCTCTCGCCGAGGAGCTGGGTCCAGGGCTTGCCCCGCTTTGAGCAGCTCCCGGAAGCAGCGGCATGTCCCCCATCCGGCTCCTATGCATATTGCCAGCCAGGGGCTTCCACATGCTGCTCCCGACCCAAGCGCCACCCCCGCAGCACCCATTGGCTGGGAATCCTGGCCAATGGGAGCTGCAGGGGTGGCACTTGTGGACAGGGCAGCGCGCGGAGTCACCTGGCTGCACCTCCATGTAGGAGCCGGAGAGGGTACATGCTGCTGCTTCTGGGAGCTGCTTGAGGTAAGTGCCTCCCAGAACCTGCACCCCTGACCCCCTCCCATGCCCCAAGTCCCTGCCCTAGCCTTGATCCCCCCTCCTACCCTCTGAACCCCTTGGTCCCAGCCCAGAGAACCCTCCTGCACCCCCAACCCCTCATCCCCAGCCCCACCCCAGAGCCTGCACCCCCAGCCGGAGTCCTCCCCCTCCCCGCCGCACCCCAACCCATAATTTCGTGAGCATTCATGGCCCACCATACGATTTCCATACCCAGATGTGGCCCTTGGGCCAAAAAGTTTGCCCACCCCTGCCTTAAATAGTCATTCCACTATAGTTCTCCATGTTTTCTCCTCCTACGGTTGCTTAAATTCCTACTTCCCCACTAGGTCTCTCTTTCCAGTGCTTAATCTGTAATGAAAGAGGTGTCGGGGCTCAAGCAATTTTTTTACTTTCATAACTGACATGGCAAGCCCAGAGGTGCTGGAGCTATGAGCTGCCAAGCCTAGAGGTGCTGGGGCTCAGCCTTGTCTCTTTCACTCTCCAGTGGGCCAAATTCTGGTTTCAGAAACTCATGCGTGGTTCCCAGCTGACTTGAGTGAGAATTGCTCATATGTGTCTGTATATAAAGGATGAGTTTTCTTCTTCATATGTATGGAAGGATCAGGATCTCTGCTTCTCCAGAACAGATGGCGGAATATTGTGGGTAAGTCTCTGGCCATAGTGTGATCCTCGGTGGGAGTTGTGATACAGCATGGCCAGAAGGCAGCAGGAGAGTGATCTAGGATGAGGAGAAGCCTTATTCCCTGTGGATTAATTAAAAGCACCTGAAACCAATTAGAGCACCTGAAGCCAGTCACCTGATAAAATCCCCCTGCTTCAATCAGCCAGGGGAGGAGTTGGAGCAGAGTGAGGAGGAGCTGGAGCAGTTTGGAGGAGTTGAATCAGAGTGGTTTGGTGGTGGAGCAAAGAGCAGTTTGGAGGAGTGAAGCAGAGTGGACTGGTGGTGGAACAAAGAGCAGTTTGGAGGAAAGCGGAGGAGAGTTTTGAGAAGTGCTGCGGCGGGCTAAGAAGACCAAGATCCTAGGTAAAGGGACACCTGGCTTGTGCAGAGGGAAGGCAGGAAGCCCCACAAGCTGAAGGTCAGGAGAGGGAAGTAGCCCAGGGGAAAGAATCACTGGTACAAGTGGTTCACCTGCTATCATAGGGCCCCTGGGCTGGGACCCGGAGTAGAGGGTGGGCCTGGGTCCCTCCCTCTCCACTCCCCTTCCCTGGGATACTAGTAGGATATCTGTTACCCCAGTTCAGGGGCAAAAAATGGCACACTGAAACCCCCCCACAAGAAGAGAAAGTGCGGGACCCATCATAGTAGTGCCGGCAATTTGCCACACGTGGTATCAGGGGTGGGATCTCCGCGCTGGGGACTTAAACCAGGGTTAGCCAAAACAATCCAGTCCTTAAGATGGACGACGTCATCAAGGCTTTAATACAAGCCACCGCGGCCCAGCAGGAGGCTACCCGGGTCCAAGCAACCGCCCAACAGGAGGCGACTAGGGTACAGCAAGAGACTAATCGTCTGTTGATGAGTCAGGCTGCCCAGGACCGAGCCCTGCTGCAGGAGCTGGTGAACCAGATGAAGGCCCTTATGGAGCAAAGCCAGAACTGCGATGGGACCCGGACTATACGGGCCAGCCACTGCCTACAGAAAATGACACAGGAGGATGATGTGGAGGCATACCTCCTGGCTTTTGAGAGAGCAGCCCTGCGGGAGGCCTGGCCCCGAGACCAGTGGTCCGGTATCCTTGTCCTGTTCCTGTGTGGGGAGGCCCAGAAGGTATACTACGATATGGCCGCAGAGACTGCAGCAGATTACCCCCAGCTGAAGGCAGAGATCCTGGCCAGATCCGGAGTAACTACGGCATTGCGAGCCCAGAGGTTCCATGAGTGGCAGTATACAGAGGACAAGACACCCAGATCGCAATTGTTTGACCTGGTCCACCTGACCCAGAAATGGCTGCGCCCTGAGGCCCTCAGCTCTGAGAAGATGATGGAGCTCCTGGTACTGGACCGGTATATGAGGGGGCTACCACCAGGCCTCCGGGCTTGGGTTGGCCAGAATGACCCCTCCACCTATGATGAGTTGGTCTCCTTCGTGGAAAGACAGCTAGCAGCCCGTGAACTGTTCCAGACCCCAGGGGGTGAAACACGGCAATCCAGGAAGCCAGCCCCAAACCCAAGGTCCTGGACCGGTGAGAACTACAGGAGAACTAAAACTGGGAGGAAAGACATTGAGGAATGGCCCGAGTCCAAGAAGGGACCTGGGGGTTTGGGAAGAGAGGGCTGGGGGGGCCGACCAAACAGCCCCAGGCAAAGGGCGGCAACCGGGATAAGGGGTCGGTGTTACGAGTGTGGGGAATTGGGGCATATAGCAGCCCAATGCCCCAACAGGGAAGAGCCTATGCAGTGCAATCTGGGGGATCCTGGGGAACAATGTGGCCTAATTGGCCTGGTGGGGGTCGCAATGACCCCATATGGGTATACAAGGTCAGTAAAAATGAATGGTATTGTGACCACAGCATTAGTAGATTCTGGGAGTGCTGTCACGCTGGTCTCGGGGAAGTTGGTGGGGCAAGACCAACTAACCCGGGCCAAAACCACAGGGGTAACGTGCGTTCATGGCACCGTAAATTTCTACCCCACAATCCCAGTACGGATTGAGATCCAGGGTAACACTACAAGGGTAACTGCAGGGGTGGTCCCTAGGCTCCCCTACCCGGTCTTAATCGGTAGGGACTTCCCTGGGTTTGAGAACTTACTCCCCCCAGTAGAGCCAAGGGAGGGTAGCACACCCCGGGCTGAAATGGAGGCACCTACAGATAGCCTCACCCCAATTTTTGCTGAATTTGCCCCAGAGCTATTCTCATCCCCTGGGAAACCCCGAAAGTCTAGGCGGGAAAGGAGGGCAGATAAAAGGCTAGGGACCAGGATTCTAGCAGAGAACCAGAAAGCCTCCCTTGTTGGTAAGCGAACCCGTTCAGGAGGCCAGGAGACAATTCAGGCCAGTGAGGACTCAGAGGCAGTTCCTAGCCCAAGTAGGGGCAACCCAGGGGGCGGAGTAGAAATAGGCCCCCTGGAATTAGGTCAGATCGGTACCGCCCGTGAGAATTTCAGGCAGGACCAAGCCAATGACCCGCTATATGCGAATGTGAGGGAGGAGGTAGTGCAAGTAAATGGCCTACCGGTGGAAGGAAAGACCAAAGGCCCGGGGCCGTATTATGTGATCAAACGTGATCTGTTGTACCGAATAGTGCAGATCCGAGGGGAAGAAGTAGAGCAGCTCTTAGTCCCAAGGAAACACACAAGGGCAGTACTAGAGCTAGCTCACAGTCATTTATTTGGGGGACATCTAGGAATAGACAAGACACTGGATAGAGTCCTAAGAAGGTTTTATTGGCCAGGAATACGTGCGGAGGTCCAACGCTATTGTGCCTCCTGCCCAGAATGCCAGTTGCATAGCCCCCGACCTCACTTGCGGGCCCCATTAGTACCTTTGCCTATTATTGAAGTCCCGTTCGAAAGGATAGCCATGGACCTTGTGGGCCCGCTGGAAAGATCCGCACGGGGCCACCGAAACATACTAGTCATCCTTGACTATGCCACACGGTATTCAGAAGCCATTCCTTTAAGAAACCCCACATCCAAGGCAATAGCAAAAGAACTACTCCAGGTTTTTGCCAGAGTGGGCATCCCTAAGGAGATCCTGACTGACCAAGGAACCCCTTTCATGTCGAAATTAATGAAGGACTTATGTACCCTGCTCCGCATCCATGCCATACGGACCTCAGTCTACCATCCTCAAACAGACGGCCTGGTCGAGAGGTTTAACCGCACCCTTAAAGGTATGATCCGGAAGGTGGTAGCACAGGATGGAAAAGACTGGGATACCCTTCTACCATACCTAATGTTTGCAATACGGGAAGTCCCCCAGGCGTCCACCGGTTTCTCTCCCTTTGAGCTACTATACGGACGCCACCCACGCGGAATATTAGACATCGCCAAGGAGGATTGGGAAGAACAACCCAACCCAGGAAAGAATGTCATTGAGCACGTGACACAGATGAGAGAGCGAATAGCTCAAGTAACCCCTATAGTACGAGAACATTTGGAAAAAGCACAAGAGATCCAGCGGACATATTACAACCGCCAGGCGAAAGTACGGAAATTTCAGCCAGGAGAACGGGTGATGGTGCTAGTGCCGACAGCAGAAAGCAAACTCCTAGCCAGTTGGCATGGGCCGTATGAGATAGTGGAAGCCATTGGGGAAGTGGACTATAAGGTCAGACAACCAGACCGCCGAAGACCAGAGCAGATCTACCATGTAAACTTGCTGAAGCCCTGGCATGACCGAGAGACGTGCCTGGTCATTCGGAGAGCTCCACCCCAGACGGACGACCGACGGGCAGGTGAGGATATCCCCTGAGTTAGCCCCAGAACAACGAACAGAGGTCATTGATATGATCCAACGGAACCAAGATGTGTTCTGTACACAGCCGGGCCGTACGACACTGGTCCAACATCATATCGTCACCAGACCCGAAATAAGGGTGACGATAAGACCATACCGGATACCGGAAGCTAAAAGAGAGGAAATTAGGACAGAAGTGAGGAAGATGTTGGAACTTGGGGTTATTGAAGAATCCCACAGCCAGTGGTCCAGTCCTATCGTCTTAGTACCCAAGCCTGACGGCACCTGGAGGTTTTGTAATGACTTCTGGAAGTTGAATGAAGTATCCCAATTCGATGCCTATCCAATACCACGTGTCGACAAGCTAGTTGATCAGTTAGGCAAGGCCCGATACCTAACCACTCTGGACCTGACTAAAGGATATTGGCAAATTCCCCTGGCCAAGAACGCCAAGGAGAAGACTGCTTTCTCTACACCTGATGGCCTGTTCCAATACACTGTCCTCCCTTTCGGACTCCATGGGGCCCCAGCAACATTCCAACGACTTATGGATAAACCGTTGCGACCCCATGCCAGGTATGCTGCCGCCTATTTAGACGATATAGTCATCCATAGCCCTGACTGGGAAACGCACCTAGTAAAAGTAGAAGCGGTACTAGACACCCTGAGGAAGGCTGGCCTCACTGCCAACCCTCTCAAGTGCGTGATAGGACTAGCTGAAGCCAGATACCTTGCGTATGTAGTAGGGAGAGGTTTGGTAAAACCCCAATGGAACAAAGTGGAGGCAATACAAGATTGGCCTCGGCCAATCCGTAAAAAGCAGGTCAGAGCATTTCTCGGGTTAGTAGGGTACTATCGGAGATTCATCCCTCATTTTGCCACGAGAGCAGGGCCATTGACTGACCTGATAAAGGCTCGGGGCCCCGAGATAGTAAAGTGGTCTGATGCAGCAGAAGGGGCATTCGCAGATTTAAGGACAGCCCTTTGCTGCCATCCAGTACTCATAGCCCCAGACTTCAAGAAAGAATTCATTCTACAAACTGATGCCTCGGAGGTAGGGCTAGGAGCCGTCCTTTTGCAGATGGTAGGGGAGGAGCAACACCCGATCCTGTACCTCAGCCGGAAGCTCCTCCCTAGGGAACAGAAGTACGCCGTTGTTGAAAAGGAATGTCTGGCAATAAAATGGGCCATGGAAACTCTCCGTTACTACCTACTGGGGCGGCGATTTACCCTGGTGACAGACCACGCCCCGCTCCAGTGGATGCACAGAAACAAGGAGAAGAATGCAAGAGTGACTAGATGGTTCCTATCTCTGCAACCTTTTCATTTCCGAGTACAGTATAGGGCCGGAAGCCAACACGGCAACGCAGATGGCTTGTCACGAAAGCATTGCCTCTCGTCCCAAGTTGCCCAACCCCATGGTGTTGAGCAGGGGGGGAGGATATGTGATACAGCATGGCCAGAAGGCAACAGGAGAGTGATCTAGGATGAGGAGAAGCCTTATTCCCTGTAGATTAATTAAAAGCACCTGAAACCAATTAGAGCACCTGAAGCCAGTCACCTGATAAAATCCCCCTGCTTCAATCAGCCAGGGGAGGAGTTGGAGCAGAGTGAGGAGGAGCTGGAGCAGTTTGGAGGAGTTGAATCAGAGTGGTTTGGTGGTGGAGCAAAGAGCAGTTTGGAGGAGTGAAGCAGAGTGGATTGGTGGTGGAACAAAGAGCAGTTTGGAGGAAAGCGGAGGAGAGTTTTGAGAAGTGCTGCGGCGGGCTAAGAAGACCAAGATCCTAGGTAAAGGGACACCTGGCTTGTGCAGAGGGAAGGCAGGAAGCCCCACAAGCTGAAGGTCAGGAGAGGGAAGTAGCCCAGGGGAAAGCATCACTGGTACAAGTGGTTCACCTGCTATCATAGGGCCCCTGGACTGGGACCCGGAGTAGAGGGTGGGCCTGGGTCCCTCCCTCTCCACTCCCCTTCCCTGGGATACTAGTAGGATAGCTGTTACCCCAGTTCAGGGGCAAGAAATGGCACACTGAAACCCCCCCACAAGAAGAGAAAGTGCGGGACCCATCATAGTAGTGCCGGCAATTTGCCACAGAGTGTAGAAAACTGAAGTGGATAATTAAGCAATAAACCTCTCCTCTCTAAGGGCAAGTCTACACTACAGTGCTACACTGGTGCAGCTGTGCCGCTGTAGGACATCTGGTGAAGACGCGCTATGCCGACGAGAGAGTGCTCTCCTGTCAGCGTAATTACTCCACCTCTTATGCTGACGTAGCGCCAGTGTGGACAGCATGAAACGTGCGTCGCTCGGAGGGGGGGAGGGGGGCAGGCTTTTTCACACCCCTGAGCGATGTAAGTTAGATGGACTAAGTGATAGTGTAGACCTGCCCTAAGTAATCCTTTCCATCCTAGATATTCCCCATTAGCACAGTATGAATACCACAGATACCTAAAATACTTAGTATTTCTCTAGCTCATCTTTAATCCAATAGAAAGATGGACATGTCTGATGCAGTGACATGTTACTATAACTCAAACTTTTAACTATTTTGTATCATTGGAGTTTACAAATGAAACCATTGGTATGGGGGACATGAATATGGAGTAGCATAGGACAGTGTTGTTCATGGTAGAAAAAGGACAGGACTAGACTCTAATTCACATAAAGGGATTCTTTACTGAAGCTTTAGAACGCAGAGTGAACCCAGTATTTCTCCCTAGCTCTTTAGCTCCCCAGTTAACTAACCACAGCCCGTGTTGCCTAATGTTACCACACAAGGCCTCCCTACATCTAAGCCAGAACTAAGCAGTCATTGAAAGGGCACGTGGATAGATTTAATTTCATCTGTCACCCCCATCTAATTATGTGCATATTTATTTGAGCTCATATATTAAATACTGACTGGAGTTGAGGATTATAGGAGAACACGATGGCCTATTAGCTTAATTAATGACAGGGAGACCATAGAAGATACAGGCTGGTTTTCTGATGACTTGTGATGATGCTACAGCCCCTAACACCCTCACTATGCTTTTAGGGGGAATGCAAACCTAAAGATATTTTGGTTTTGCCAAACCAAACTCTTCTCTTACCTGCCAAAATCTATGTGAGGCACATGCTTGATATGTCTGAGCCTGGAGAAATTCGCTAAAACACATCCAGATCCTGTCTATCCTAGGTGCTCCATAAGGTCTCTCTGTTCTTTTACACATTCTAGAGTCCTTCCAGAAGTAAATTCAGATATTAACATAAGCTTATTATGATTTCCATACATGCAGAGGCTTACTGTATGGGTGATGTAGCATGCTTCTGAGTGTATCTGAAGTGAGCTGGAAAGTGCAAACATGAAGTTAATGGGTCCCACTGATCAATCAAGGATGGCCCCCTATTTCATCTCATATCTTGAAGGCAGTATCCTTGTATCTATTATAGAGCAGGATCTTTCTCCCATTCTGGACATCTTAGCACTGCGTCGTGAAAACTCATGCTCTGATGTACACAAGTTGCTTTTTTGTAATTTTAAAAGTAAGTTCCCTCATTTTAAAATGGGGAAAACATGCATGAAACCAATAGTTCACTGCAGAAGTGTGGATTTATCCAAATACTCTCATTGCCCAAGTGGTTGCCTTCATTGTCATGCGTCAAAGCATGTTTGAGATGAGATGTGAGGATAACTAATATATAATCATCTATCTTGTAATCTTTTATTGGTAAACTACAGCATACACACAGTACTATCTCCCTATACGGATAGTGACAATATACACACAGTATATCATTTCTACATAAAAACAAATCTGTACCACGAAGATGTCATAAATGCAAATCTATCTTCAGAAGGTTTTAACTGGTCATCTAGAGCTTGATTCTCATTTACACTAAGGCCTCTTTATAGTGTTCTACCAGGGCCTTTTCTGTGAACGAGAATCAGGTGCAAGTCTGGTGGGTGGAAAAATCTCAAGGTAGAAAAGATGAATAGACTGCAGTGACATAATATTTTGTATCCTGAAACTGAGTTGGATCAGTTTCCCCTCATATTACTGCTCCCCCCATCATTAGTGAGAGGCTATTTTTTTTCCTGGCCCAATGAAGTCTTCATTGTTTCCCATTTATGAATTGACTATCGGGTTTCTGAACAGCACTACAGTTAGCTCTCTTTCCTTGAAGAACTGCGGCATGTTTGCTGCTCTTTGTCTATCCTTAGTGCAGGTGCATGAGACTTGACCTTATCCAAGGCAGAACACATCCCAAATTCACTTCTGGACTTAGCTCTACTGCATGGAGAGATGGCTAATTCACACATCGTCACTTATTAAAGGATATAGTAGTTTACATTTGTCGGGAGATTACGTTGGAGAGCAAATATCAAAATCTGCAGTTTGGAATTCACAGCCTTAGATCTAGGCTGACCATATTTCCTTGAGACAAAAACGGGACATTGGGATGGGAAAAACGGGACGGGGTTATGTAATATTCCGTATTCATGAAAAAGTAAGACGATAAAAGTTTTATTACATGACTATATTGAGCTAATAATTATTGTTCAGTGACAGAACTCATACAAAAATTTAGGTAGACGTAGAGGGGGACTGTATTTCACCACGATCGTACCATGAATATTTCTCCGATGAAGTAATCTTATACAGCAAATTTCGGTCTTTCAACACCTTATCATAAAACTTCTCACACTTCATGACACAATTTTGTTTTACAACTAACATAGCCCTCATTGTCTCAACGCTTAATCTAGATATCTCCTTTGACCACATACTGTTCATAACAGAAAATATTCTCTCGACAGGTGCTGTACTTCCTGGAAGACAAAGAATAAACTCTACAATATTACAAAAGTCTTGAAAGTCTAGGCGTTTTTCGCTCATTTCAGAAAAAATCTTTACCCATCTATCAGATACAGAAATGTTTTCTTTATCCCATGTATCCAACTTCCTCACAATTGTAGATTTTATGAAGGTCCACTGATCGAATACACGAGTTTCTTCTGTTTCTGTGTGTGTGATGAGTTCCTCGTTCAGGCTGTCCTGTATTTCTTTCCATTCAGGTGTCTTCCTTAGTAGCACCCACTTGAACTTCTCAGTGTTTCCTACACTGCACTTCCACTTGTTGATATATTCTAAGCTGGTTTCATAGAAATTCTCAACTACCTCAAAAAACTTAGCCACATTAATTTCTCCTGAATCTACTAACATTTTCAGTTGTTTTTTGACATCAGTAGTTACAAACACTTCACTTTTTCTGAACTCTAAATTGTTTACAAGATTTTCAATGTTTATGGCTACTTCTGTAGCTGAAATATAATCTTTTTCAATTAAACTAATGTATGTTTGGAACGTAGACACTTGATCTCTTGCAAATGACAACCACAATTTCAAACAGGGATTTTCAAACCATTTTCGCAACATAACAGGGCATTTTTCTTGAGAAAGAAAATAAGAAGTAAGCCCATCAAACATGCTTAAAATTCTGTCAATTGATGGACCCAAGGACAAAAATCTTGTATTTCCATGCTCTAACAATGTAGCGTAATTGTTTCCTGCAAAGTCACAAAAGTTTTTCAGTTCTTCAACTCTAACTGTGTATATATGGAAGTATTTGTATACTTTCACTGCAAAACATTCAATATCAATTGGTAAACAGTCGACAGCACACTGGAGATAATTGTGTATAATGTGTGCCCCACAACCAATACCGATAATCGGCCTCTTCAGTTCAGTTTCAAGTTTTCGCCACACATTATTTTTGCCAAGTCTTTTGCAACCACCAAAATTGGTGTTCGTGTTATCTGCACACAAAGCAACAATTTTGTTTTGTAAAGCAAATTTGTCAGTTACTTCCTTCAACATAGCACACTGTAGATCGGATGTTTCACCAGGTAAGGAAACAAAGTCTATAATTTTGTCTTGAACACCACAATTTGGCAAAAAGTACTGCACAACGATTGGAAAAACTTTGATGTCTTTTTTGTTTGATGCATCTAAACTGACTGTAATGCTTTTTGTTTTATTCAAATCCTCTATTACTTTGCCCAATATGTATAGTGATAAAACGTTGGTAATTATTGCTTCTGATTTGGTACGTGCTGAAGAAAATTTTGGTTCGTAAATTTTCTTTATCAATGTCGACAAGCAATCATTTGCGCGAAAACTTTGGCCGTGACGCACAGTATGATAAGCAAAAAGAGCTTCACTTGCTGCAATTTTGTCGCTTTCACTATCACCATCACGTCTCATAAACGAACTGATGTTTTTAACTGAAGCCAGAGTCTTTTCAGCATCCTTATGTTTCTGGCTACGTAGATGTTGGTTGATGTCACTTCTACCTCCATGAGCAATGGAAAAATGGACATTACAATGTTGGCATACCACTTTTGTCCCATCACTACACAGTTTGTCTGGTTTAATACATTTTAATTCCTTCTGGAGATCGTCATTAAAACTGCAGTTTCGCCTCTTTGTCTTTGGCATTGCAAGGGTAGACTTTAAGCTTTAAAAAATAAGACTTAAAAATATGAAGTTTAAACCACTGACAACGAATAACAAAGCCACCGGTTAGCATACAGGCAAAACAAAAGCTAACGTTACAGCAGAACAGACGCCACCGCATCTGAGCAAGGCCACCATCACCGACATGTACATCCCCACACCCCACTACAGTGCATTTACTTTATTGAGTCAGAAGCACAATGGATGTCTAGTAGGTTCAGTGGTGGGGGATCAGTTTGCCAGCAGCCAACTCTAAGGAAACAACGATATGAGTACAATGTGGGACTCCGATCGTACTAAGCCGCGAGAACGCGTTCGCTCCGTCTCTTACTAGTGGTGTTCTCTTTCTGGGCAAGAAGCCTGGCCCTGACTGGATAAAGTACATGGAACTTCCTCTTTCGTCACACTGGTGGTTTTACTGTACGCATTGATTAGCATAGAGCCTTATGAGAAATAATAAACAACCCGCGTTTATTTTTTTACAAAAAATTAAAAACTATATATAGTTTATTAAAAACGGGACAAAATTGACATTTATATTAAAATGACGGGACGGTCGGGAAATATGAAAAAAATGGTACTGTCCCGTTTAAAATGGTACGTATGGTCAGCCTACTTAGATCACAAGTCAAAATGCATTTATTCGGTGATCTTCTTACTCAAGTCCCTAGTGGAATATCTGCTTCACAAAAGCAGATTGGTTCAAATGGCAGTCTCTTCTTGAGGCCACAACTGGAATAGTATGAGGAAGCTTGCATGGTGCCTCCCTCACTGTGATGCTGGCAGACCAGGTACCAGCTCATGCCAAAACCCCTAAGCCTCACTGAACACTGACAAATGTGTAGCTGGAAACTAGTCTGGCTCACCTGTGTGCTAGTATTGTTAAAATAGGTGTTGAAGATATGAGAATGTGTAGACTTATGAAATGCTTGTAGGATGCTGCATGTATTAATCTTACTTATAGCATCTGTATCCCATGTTATAAGGTTATATTAAGTGTTTGCATTGTAATCCTCTGTAATTGTGTAAGTGATCAAACAGAGAAGGAGCATTAATGAATACAGAAATGCCAGCTTCCTTCAGAAGTGTTATGTCCTGTCCACCAAGAAGGCACATTGAAACCAAATGAGCCATTGTGAAACATCAAAGGACAAAGACTTTGTTGATTGCTCCCCCCCCACTGCCCCGCACACACTCTGCTAGGGTGACCAGACAGCAAGTGTGAAAAATCAGGATGGGGGTGGGGGGTAATAGGAGCCTATATAAGAAAAACACCCAAAAATCGGGACTGTCCCTATAAAATCGGGACATCTGGTCACCCTACACTCTGCCTCAGACCCATGAAGAAGAGACATTCAGGTGGACTAGTCTCATCAGCTTGAACTCGGGGAGGGGGAGAAGGGAATAAAAATCCATGACAAGAAGGAACTGTATCTCTATTGCTTGAACTCTGAGGGGGTCACTATTTCTAAGCATAAGCAAGAGATCCTGAGGGCTTGGTTTGGGTTAGCCATAAAGGACATAGAGAGCTTCCATATTGCAGCAGCTTCTATTATCCTTTCAGAATATAAGACTGTAACTCGTTTGTATATGTATGGTTACCTGCTCTACCTTGTAAATAACTCTCATTTCTTTTCTTAGTTAATAAATCTTTAGTTATTTTAGTATAGGATTGGCCAGAAGTGTGGTCCTTTGGTGTGAGATCTAAGGTGCAATTGACCTGGGATAAGCGACTGGTCGTTTGGGACTGAGAGTAACCTGAATATTGTTGTGATTGTTGTTGTGAGGGACCATCTTTCACAAAGACAAGCTTGCCTGGGTGGTAAAATAGACTGGAGTAGCTAAGGGGACTCTCTGTGACTCTATGTTAAGACTGTTACAATGCTTGAGGAGTTCACACTTGTTACTTGCTTAGTAAAATCTAAGTATCAAACCAGTTTGGGGTTTGTGCTCTGCTTCTTCACGGTCTGCCCTGAGGTTGATACTCACGCTCCCGAATCACTCTAGACAGCTGGACACTCACCTTCATGAACTGTAATTTCACACAAGTTAAAATAATAAATTCATTGAGTTGGCTTCAAGAAGATGAATGAACTTCTAAAGATGGGCCACATTCATCCCTGGTGAAACCTCCCTAATTTGTGTGTAAGTATTCCTGTTCTTTTTACCCTCAGATTTAATAGCTCAGATTCTTCTGCAGCACAGAAGGTGCAGTCCAGGAGGAGAAAAACCAATGATGGCTTTGCACTTCCCCTATTTTGGGCCAGTATAGCCCCTGGAATAGGAGAGTAGCCTTAAGGGCCTTACCCGTGGGCTGCTCTGCAGCTCAGAATTGCTGACATGCAAAGCACTCCAGCCACTTCCCTTCTAATTCCTGAAATAATCCCTCCCACCTTTGGCACACCCTTATCCCAGGGGATGTGGAGAGGAGGGGGCGGGGAGCAGCATAAAGCCATGTACACCCGTACTCTGCTCCCCTTGCACTGGGGGCCACTCTGCTCACTTTATGCTTTGTGCAGCAGCATAAAAGGGCTGTAGCATGGGCTGGAATATGGCTGAATGTGGGGGTTTTTACAATTGAAATAATCTCAGAGAGAAGCACAAGAAAGTGGAGATAAACTATGCATTTAGTGGTAAGGCTGACTTAGAGTTGTAATTCAGGCCTTTCCAAATGTCTTTGTCAATCAAAAAAAAAACAAACCAGAACCAACCAGTGAATCAGTTATCTTGGGTAGCTCCAAGATTGGCATCAGCCCCTGCTATGTGTTATCAACTTTTCTGCTGAAAAGATCTGATGTATGAGTTTCCTAATTAGTCTTGTTAGACCTGGATTCTCATTTAGTGTCACTTGATGCTTTTATTACTTTTTTATCACTCTGCAAGTTTGATTCTTCTATAGTTACAGTCACATACCCCTGAAATAGAGCTGACTGCAGAATCTGAGAAAAACAAGATCTCACACATAATTGGCAAATACTAGTTAATAACATAAAGGCTTTTATGTAACATGAGTCAGAGAATATAGTTTCAGATGAAAGGAACAGGTGTGATGTGTGAAACCTTTCACTGCAAAGGGGACACGCTGTGGTGAGATAGTCTGAAGCCCAGTGAAATGATTCCTCCTGAGGCAGTGTGGCCTAGCAGATAGCGTACTGGACTGGGAGTCAGGAGGCCTGGGTTCTATTCTTTGCTCTGCCACTGACCTACTGTGTGATCTGGGCAAATCTCTGTGCCTCTGTTACCTCTCTCTTGTTTATTTAGATTGTAAGCTTATTTGTGCAGGGACTCTCTCTTACTGTGTGCATGTACAGTGCCTAGCACAATGGAGCCATGGTCTTGGCTGAGGCCTCAAGGTTGATCTATAATCAAAATATTAAATAAAAAATCAGTTGGAAGCATTTGATTTAACAAATCAGACATGAGGTTACAACTAGACATCTTTTTATTGTGTGGGGTTAGTGAGAAATGACACTCCATTACCTCTTCTACTCACCCCAGCCTTACAGGGCTTGTGTTGCATCAACCATCTATCCAGTCAAGAATGTCTGGATGCAACTCCCTCTGAAGCCCAGCATTGTTGCTTTAGACAGATGAGGCAGCTGAGCCAGAGTAATTTAAGGTAATCTCTCCCTTTATGAGCATGCCACCTACTAGCCTTTGGTGTCTCAGGAAGCTTGGGATGAATTCATACAAAGTTAAAAGGTGAAATCAGAGATAAATAAAGTATCAGAGAAATATGTTGATGCAAATGTTATCCTCAACTCTAAAATACTCGAGGAAAGATATGCTGGGTTAATCTGAATATATATAATTAGCTTGGCAGAATTCAATTTTTATTTTTTTACAATTTTGATGGATAATATCCGTTTATTTTTAAGCAATTTTAAATTTTTATCAATTTAAAATTTCACATTTCCCCAAAATTTTGTTGTATGCATTTTTTTTTATCCATTTAAATTTTCACAGTTGCAGGGAAATTATGGGGGTGATGTCAGACAATAGGTGCGGGTTAGACAGGCTCGCCAACAGCAATTCTGGGCCTCAGGGCAGAACAGTCAATGAGCCCCCTAGAAAGGGATGGCTGAGGTTTACAACACTACTTTTTGTCCTATTGATAACACATTAGAGCCCACTATACTTAAGTTGTGGCGTTGCTTGATGTAGTTGTCACGGAGTATAGGGGAGTCCGGCCCTGCACCCCTCTTCCCCGGATTCACTGGGAGTCTCAGCCAGCCAGTAGAACAGAAGGTTTATTAGCGATGCCAGGAACACGGTCCAACCAGAGCTTGTCAGTACATCCAGGACCCCTCAGTCGGGTCCTTCCGGGGGGCAGGGAGCTTAGACCCCAGCTCGGGGCTCCCTGCATTTCACCCCACAGCTCCAAACGGAGGCAGGGAGGCCAGACCCTGTCTGCCTCTCTCCCCTCCTCTCCAGCCAGTTCCAAACTGAAACTGTCCAGCCCCTCGTCCCCCTTTGTCTGCTTCCCGGGCCAGGAGGTCACCTGATCCCTTTGTTCCAACACCTTCATCTCTCACCTTTGCAGGGGAGGGGCCGGGCCATCTGTTGCCAGGAGACAGGGCCATTCTCTGTGTCCAGGCCTCTGCCCACCCCTGCTTTCTAGGGCTTTGTAACACTGCATAGGGGAAACCGAGGCACCCACACAGTACTCAGGGAAACCTTAACAACAGTCCTAGTTCGTCACATCTCTCCCCCCTTCGAGACCGAACTGAGCGGGGTCACTTTAGCCAGTGACCTGGGGAAGTTCGAACCTGGTCACACCAGGCCGTTCCAGTTCCACGTGCTCCCTTCGGTCGGGTGGGCTTGATGGCACCCGCAGGCCGCATGTGGGAAGGTTTATGCGGTCTGTGCCCTTTTTCCATCCCAAAACCCCTGGGGTTCAAGCTGAGATCAGGTCTTTTCCCAGCGCTCCAGTCTGGAGGGCTGTAATTCGGGCTCTCTTGGTTAAGAGCCTCCCTCTTGATCTGGTCCCCTCTCTGACCACGTGTCTCTGTCACCAGCCGCTCGGCATCAGCCCCTTTTCCTGGATGCAGCCACGTCGGGGCGAGGTGGTGAATATACACCGTAAAGCGCCACCCAAATAGATCCGGCTGCTGCTTCTTAAGGGCCTGCACCATGGCCAGGCATTCCCTCTCTATGGCCTGACCATTCTGCCTCCAGGGCAGCAGCTCCTTGCTCAGATACCCGATGGGGTGTCTCCCCCGCTTCGCATAGGCCTGCATCAGCACCACGCCCAGCCCTGTGTCTGAGGCTTCGGTGAACACTGTACAGGGCTTGGCCCGCTCTGGGTTTACTCGATTTATCGGCCCCTGGATTAGAGCCTCCTTCAGCGCACAGAGAGCCCTCTGGCCCTGCTCGGTCCAGACTGTCTCGTCTGGCTTCTCCTTCTTACCTAGCTCTGTGATGGGGGCAGCTAGGGAGCTAAAGGGGGGTACAAACCTCTGGTAGTACCCCGCCATCCTGCTAAAGGCCTGGACCTGTTCCTTGGTCTGGGGAACAGGCCAATCTCTGATCGCCTCCACCTTGGCCAGCCCTGGGCTGCTGAATGACTGGTTCACCTCTAAAGCCAGCCTGTCCTTGGCCTCTCTCTCCAGGTTCTGGGCTCTTTTCCCAGTTACTCTGAATGGGGGACACCTGATGTGAGGATGGGCTCCCATCTCAGGGGAGAGATCCATCAGGGGGTCTTCCCCCTTCTCCTCCCAATCGTCCCTTACCGGTTCTAGGGGTCCCCTTACTCTCCTCCCATACCACAGCTTGAAAGGGAAGCCCCCTGGTGATTCCTGGGGCACTTCCCTGTGCCATCGGTGGGGCAGGTACTTGTCCCAGTCCTGTGGATGCTGATTTATACAAGTCCTCAGCATCAGCCTCACGGTCCCTTGAACTCTCTCCACCAGCCCGTTGGACTGAGGGTGATATGCAGAGGCCCAGGTGGGCCAGACCCCACCTTTCTCCCACACGCCCCGGAGCCGGGCTGAGATGGCCTCGGATCCCTGGTCTGTAAAGACCTCGCTGGGGAGCCCCATTCTGCTGAAGATGGTCAGCAGCGCGTCTGCCCCGGTGGAGGACAGAGCCACCACCTCTGTGTAGCGGGTGGCGAAATCCATCACCACCAGGATGCATTTCTTCCCTGACCAGGTTGCCCTGCTGAGGGGGCCCACCCTATTCATAGCCACCTTCTGGAAAGGTTCCTCTCTGATGGGCAGGGACCTCCAGGGATCTTCTCCCTTACCCCAGGCCAGGTACAATAGCCGGTGATGATACTTCTGGGGCCCCACCGGCTGCCTCATGATTCCCCACAGTTCTACTTCCCCTTGGGGAGCCCATTCCCGGCACAGGGATTCCTTCTCCCACAGGGATCTGTCTCTGCAGTCTTCCCCAAGGGGGTTTGCAGCGCTGTGGCCAGCAAGTTCCCTTAGCTTCTCCAAGGCGGGATCCCTCTGCAGCTCACTGGCCAGGCCTGGGGTCACCGCCCCACTGAGCCCTGTCCCTGGTGGCTCCCTCCCTGCCGTGGAATCACTTCCCGGCAGCACCTCTGGACCAGGCAAGCCTGGTTGGCAGCCGTCCTGCCCTGCCTGTGTGTCCCCCCACTCAGCTGGGGTCTCCGCTCCCCCCGTGCTCAGCGCTGCCCTGGCTGTCCCTGTGGGGCCAGGCAGCGAGCTCGCTGCTTTGCTCTCTGCATCAGAGATTGCCTGAGCCACCTCTCCATTGTGCAGGGGGGTGGGGAGCATCTCTCTGTCCCACCCCGCCCTAGGGGTCTGGTTACAGGCAGGCAGGTAACCGGGGCCTGGCAGCTCCTCCCCCCTGCCAGCCAGGTCATTTGCATTTTCACTGACCATTTCCCTCTTAGCCAATTGGTTCCCTGAGTTCAAATTCAAATCCTCGGCCGTTACAGGGCCTGGGCCTGGATCCTGTCCCAAAGATACACAGTCACCCCCCAACAGCACCTCACCGCTGATATCCTGGAGAACCCCAACCACCAGCCAGCCCGACCCCTCCTGGGTCTGCACAGGGATCTGGGCCATAGGCAGGGCGAATGGGTCCGTCCCTGGGACCCTCACCCAGGTCACACAGCCCCTCAGCATCTGGTGGGGGTGCACCACCCGGGGCCTGACCACAGTTCTTTCTGTCCTGGGATCTCGCCACCCCAAGAATGTCTCTCCATTGACCATCACCATCCGCTCCCACTGGGGGTCCATAGGGCTTGAGTCCAGGGCCAGGAGTGGAAATCCGTCCACCATCCCACCCATCTGGCTGGCGGAGTTTATGGCCTTGGGACCCAGCAAGGGGGTTAGATCCCGGGGCTTTTCCGCAGGGTCTCTCTGGTTCCAATCACCAGCCTGCTCAAAGGCAGTGAGGTGGGCCTCCACATCCCCACCCTCCTTAACAAGGGGCAGCAATTTAGGATCGAGGTTCCCTGCGGAGCTGGCACCCCGGGATCTATCCCCACTTACCCCTGGCCAGTCCCCTATGCCTCTCCATTCCACCACCGCCAGTTTATGCTGCTGCTTCTCCTGTAGCCCTTTCTCGGGCTCTCGCTGTCTCTCACAGTCCTCTTGCTCTCTCGGACTCAGCTCCAGTCCCATCCATCTCCGATCCCCTGCTGGGGAACCCGATCGTGAAGACCCCCGTCTGGTTGGGGACCAGACTCTTGGGGATGCCAGGCTACCGCTCCAGCTGCTCCCAGATCCTGCTGTAGCCCCATCGGGGTCAGGAATCTGCTCCTTAGAGTGGTCATCCTCCTCCAGCTGCACAATTAGCTGGGCTTTAGTGAGCTTCCCAATGCGTATCCCTCTCTTTTTGCACAGGGTTACAGTGCTTCTTTTAAGGAGAAAGCGATATGCCATCACTTCACTGCTGCCAAGTTGCTGTGGATTCGCAGGCCTGTGTGCTCTTAGCTCCCCACGGTTTCCAGGAAGAACCCCAAGTGTACCAGCCCTTCTCCAGGTCACCGCCTCTTTGCCAGGGTCGAGCTGCAGCTCCTCCACCCCTGGGGCCACTCACGGCACCCCCAGGGGAACCCTGTCACTGCAAAAATCCTTCTCTCTCCCAGGGCCAAGCCGCAGGCTCCTCCGCCCCTGGGACTGCTCACTGCAGCCCCCAGGGGGACCCCATCATTGCACAGTCCTTCTCGCTGGTCACACACTCCCAGGGGTTAAGCGTAGCTCCTCCGCTCCCCGAAACCGCTCTTCTCTGAGCCTTCAGCACGCCTGGTCCTCGTTAGCCCCCCTTCGTTCTACTGCTCCCCAGTTACTTACTGCAGGAAGCGTCGTTCATGGGGTGCAGACCATCCCACCTCTGCCACCAGTTGTCACGGAGTATAGGGGAGTCCGGCCCTGCACCCCTCTTCCCCGGATTCACTGGGAGTCTCAGCCAGCCAGTAGAACAGAAGGTTTATTAGCGATGCCAGGAACACGGTCCAACCAGAGCTTGTCAGTACATCCAGGACCCCTCAGTCGGGTCCTTCCGGGGGGCAGGGAGCTTAGACCCCAGCTCGGGGCTCCCTGCATTTCACCCCACAGCTCCAAACGGAGGCAGGGAGGCCAGACCCTGTCTGCCTCTCTCCCCTCCTCTCCAGCCAGTTCCAAACTGAAACTGTCCAGCCCCTCGTCCCCCTTTGTCTGCTTCCCGGGCCAGGAGGTCACCTGATCCCTTTGTTCCAACACCTTCATCTCTCACCTTTGCAGGGGAGGGGCCGGGCCATCTGTTGCCAGGAGACAGGGCCATTCTCTGTGTCCAGGCCTCTGCCCACCCCTGCCTTCTAGGGCTTTGTAACACTGCATAGGGGAAACCGAGGCACCCACACAGTACTCAGGGAAACCTTAACAACAGTCCTAGTTCGTCACATCAGTTAACTTTTTTTTTCCAGTTACAGCACCAGTATTAAATTGTGAGCCTAAATATAAGATGTAGAATGTGTTGTTTTGAATTATATATTTAAATTAAATAAATACATTATGGAATGAAATTGGAGAGAGTCCAGAGGAGGGCAATGAAAATGATTAGGGGGCTGGCAGTTCCCTCATGACTTATGAGGAGAGGCTGAGGGAACTGTTCTTTTAGTTAGTCTGCAGAAGAGAAGAATGGGGGGATTTGATAGCAGCCTTCAACTACCTGACAGGGGGTTCCAAAGAGGATGGAGCTAGGCTGTTCTCAGTGGTGGCAGATGACAGAACAAGGAGCAATGGTCTCAAGTAGCAGTGGGGGAGGTCTAGGTTGGATATTAGGAAAAACTGGAATTAGGTAAAGCACTAGAATGAGTTACTTAGGGAGGTGGTGGAATCTCCATTCTTAGAGGTTTTTAAAGCCCGGCTTGACAAAGCCCTGGCTGGGATGATTTAGTTGGGGTTGGTCCTGCTTTGAGCAGGGGGTTGGACTAGATGACCTCCTGAGGTCTCTTCCAACCCTAATCTTCTATGATTCTATGAAATGTAATAATACATAAAACATCTAAAGAAGCACAAAGTAAGAAAACACCTAAAGTATCAGAAGGCTAATTACACATGAATCACAATTAGGTGTTTAATCTAAAGACAAGGAAAAAACTGATATACAAGATGTAACTGAATATGAACAACAAAGTTAAAACATACAAGAATAAAACAAGTATTTAAAAAGATTTAAAAAAAACATTAAAAAAGCAGCAAAATCGTCAATTATATCTTCAGAGTTCAATGACCTGACAAGATCTTGCTCAGTAGCAAGAAGAGCAAGACTATTAAGTCTTTCTTGACCGATTGTTGATATTTGTATACTTTTGATTTGTTTCATTTTGCTAAAAGATCTTTCGGCTTCTGAAACAGTGACAGGCATGGTGCAGAATATCCACAGAGCTACGGTGACATTAGGAAAAAGACATTCCAACTTAAGATCATGAATTTTATTTAACAGCTCTAGTGGTTTGAGAGATGCACTTCCAAAGTTTGCCTTATAAATTGCTTTCATGTGTTTCACCTCATCGATGATGTCCGTGGATACGTAGTTGTCATATTGCAAAAAGTAGAACACGAGTTTTCAATTTGAGTATTAGTGAATTCCAAATATAAGCACAGAAAGCTGAAATAATTATTGATATTTCTGGCCTTGACAAATTGCTGTGTCAACCCCTGATTACACAGTCAACAATCTTGTAAAAAACATTCACTTCAAAATCTCCCTCTTCACTCTCTTCTCCCAGTTGGACTTCTGGAGTTTCATCGTGAAACATCTTTCTCTTTTTTGTGCATTTCTTGGGGATTTTAGTTTTGGTTGGCAGGTCCGTTGACATGGCTTCGGCTGCACGCTTGGCTTCTGATAGAAGAGTTTTCCCCTTACCACATAACTCTTTGAGCTCTTCAATCAAGTTTTCAATGTTTTGTACTTCCATATCAAGAGTTGCCTCTCTTGATTGAAGAGAGATTGAAGATCAATTTATTGCGTTGATCTATGGCAACCAATATTTTGAGCCATATTGTTGCCATCAAACTACATTTAAATGACTGTATATAACGTTGAATTCCCTTTCACTCTGTTTTACACTCAGAAGACAGATTTAGTTCCTCACACTCGACAAGTGCATGTTTTATTAGTGGCAAATGTTTTGCAATTGGTTTAACACTTTCCATGCAAGCTGACCATCTACTCTGAAGCAGATTATGCAATGAACATCCAATCTTTGTTTGCAATATCTCCAACCATTTAGGGCTGTGAGCAAAAAAATTGTAGATTTTTTGTACGATCCCCAAAAATGTGATTACATCATCACAGCACTCCGCTGCATTTGAGCCACACAAATTTAAGCTATGAGTGCCACAATTAGAAAATTTGGCGAGAAGATTAATTTCAGTAATAATGGCGTGAGCACCATTATATTTGCCAGCCATAGACAAACCATTATCATACCCCTGACCCTTGCAGCCTTGCAATGGGATATTGTGTTTTTCTAGTACAGTAACTCCTCACTTAAAGTCACCCCGGTTAACGCTGTTTCATTGTTACGTTGCTGGTCAATTTGGGAACATACTCGTTTACAGTTGTGCAATGCTCCCTTCTAGCGTCGTTTGGCAGCCGCCTGCTTTGTCCACTGCTTGCAGGAAGAGCAGCCCGTTGGAGCTAGCTGGTGGGGGCTTGGAACCAGGGTGGACTGGCAGCCCCCCTGTCAGCTCCCTGCTCCCCTAAGTTCCCTGTGCGGCAGCCGCCCAGCAGGCTATCAATTGCTGGCAATTCAGCTGTCCCTCCCCCCACTGCCATGTGCTGCTCCTGCCCTCTGCCTTGGAGCTGCTCCTGGGAGCCTCCTTCTTGCTGTGCGGGGGGTGGGGGAAAGAGGGAATCTAATGTCAGGGTGTTCCCCTCCCTCCTGCTCCTGCCCCCCGCTTACCCCTTCTCCATATAGAGCTGGGTGGGGACACGATGGAGAGAGCTTGTTGACCGTAGCTGCTGTCTCAACTTCCTGATCGACTTAAAAAAAAAAAGACAATGTACTTAGAGTGGGGTCAGCGTACTTAAAGGGGAAATGTGCATCTCTCTCTCTCACACACATAGGGTATGTGTCTCTGTCTCTGCCTGCCATGCTGTCTCCCCTCCCTCCATTCATGCTGCCTTGTAGAGTGTGAGGCTACATTAACAACAATGTGTTAACCCTTGAGGGCTCAGCCGAATGCTAGTTCATCATTTAACAGTAAGGCATTCTCTGGGAAATATCCCACCCTCTTCCACCCTCTAACTTCACCACCTCAACCAAGCTTCACAATCATCTGTGTACAGTATTAAATTGTTTGTATATATAGTATATAAGTATAAAACTTATACTGTGTGTGTGTATATATATAAAATATATATATATAATATAGTTTTTTGTCCGGTGAAAAAAATTTCCCTAAAAGCTAACCCCCCCTATTTACATGAATTCTTATGGGGAAATTGGATTCACTTAACATCGTTTTGCTTGAAGTTGCATTTTTCAGGAACATAACTACAATGTTAAGCAAGGAGTTACTGTACAGTTATAATGAGGTTAGCAATATCTTGTCCAGTTTTTTTGTTGCAGTCAACAAACTCCAGAAATCGTTCTTTGATAGCAAAACCTGTATTGTTGTGTAAAACGTATTTTAGGATGATTGTAGTTTGCTCTGTATGAGAAAAATCCGGGGTAGCATCAACAAGCACAGCAAAATAGTTAGATTGTCGTCTGTCAGATAATATTATTTCAACTTCTTTTGCACTGCATGCCTGGATAAACTCATTCTGACTGTCTGCAGAAAGATAATGATCTTGATGTCGTTTTCCATTGTTTTAAGATTGCCTCACTTTACTTACATGATCCTGAAGAACTGGATCGTATTTGGCAAGCAATTCAACAGTTCCAAGAAAATTACCATTATGGCAGTCTCCAATTGTGTTTGAAGTTCCCCTGAAAGCAAGTCCTCTCTCACCCAGGAGCAAAGTAATTGATAGAATTCAGTTAAGCAAATCCCTCCAGTACTTCGCTTTAGCTTCTATTTCTTTGTCTAGCTGTGAATTTATATCAGTTCCTTGGGCAAGTCTCTTGCTAAATCTCGCCATTTCAGATAACATTGCTTGAGATGATCATACAATTTGTGCCATGACGATTCCTTTTCCACTCGTTGTCAGCTGCCAAAACCGATCTGCAAGAAACAGTGTCTGAACTGAATAATCTACAAGGGAAACAAAAGAGTGATTCTGCACATTCACTCCTCTCAAGTGAATCCCTGTCAGAAACCTCTCCGGGTTTTTGTTGTTGTTGATTTTAATATAGAATTCGGAAACTTTCTTTTTCTGTCACCAGGAAATGTGTTTGGATGCCTAGGTGGCCCTTTTCAAACAATAGTTTTGATAAGAGTTGCAGATAGTGTATTATTTGATCAAATCCACATCCTTCATTCTCTTGGAATGCAATATTACTTTCAGCAATGCTTGTTTTTTCAGTCTCATTTGTATCGAGTGTTTCCTCCCATGCAAGAACACTAGTTTGGACTGTTTTTGTATTTAGCACACATTTTAACAGAATCATCACAGGCTTGCTCTGAACTATTAGGCCCACTACTAGCTATTGTGACTAGCAGTTCTGCCTGATTTTCTCTAGGCCTAACCCCACAATCAAACGACTACCTTTCCTACCTTTTTCAAGTTGGGCTTCTTTTTCTTGTTTTCCTCTCCGTTTCTGAGCTCTGGACTTATGTTTGTACTCCATAATGACACTCTGCCAGACACACCAGCAAATAATGACACTCTGCCAGACACACCAGTAACTGGACTGCAACAATAATCAGCCTTAAAACTGCCAGCAGATTCTCCATTTGCTGAACTGGCAGAGTCTTGTGCTTTCAGAACAAAAGGTCCTGGTTACTGTTCCCTGTATGCTGGCGACTGTAGGGTTTGCCTAAGTGCTGCTAGTACAGTCTTGCACCAAACACTACCCAATGTAGTAAATACACAAGTCTTGATATCTCAGTGTCTATCAAAGTTAGAAGCAAGCGCTGCTTGTTCCACTGGGAAGCTGGGATTCTCCACTTTCCAGTGGAATGAAGGCTCCCATTAGCTGATATCGACTGAGATTCTGAATCTTAAACCTGTTGTTGTAATTAAATATTACTTATAATGAGTCTAGACACATGCTTAAAGTTAAGCATGTATTTAAATGCTTTGCTGAATCAGGGCCATCAGTTATTATTAATAATATATTTATTTGTATTGAACAATGACTCGGGTGCCAGTTAAGGTCCAGGGCAGTGGTCCCCAACCTTTTTGTGGCCAAGAGCACATTCATGTTTTCAGAAGAGTATGGCGGGCGCCAACAATTTTTCAAGACTTATTTTGTATTTGTACATTAAATAATATGAAAACCATCATATTTAATATTACATAATATATGACTCCATAAGATAAAAAAGGTAGTTTTACATGTAAAAGGTGCTAATTAAATTATTCGGCAATTATTCTTTCACCTTACCATGTGAATTTGCTCTTTTTTATTTACCTTTTTGTGGCGGGGGGGTGGGGGGGGCGCAGTTCTGGGCAGCGGAGAGGGAAGCCGCAGCCCCGTGCCTGCCGGGGACAGAGAACACCGGCGCCTGCAGCCCCGGAGTTGTCTGTCTCCGGCAGGCATGGGGCTGTGGGGCAGCGCCGAGGGAAGCCTCGGCCCCGCACTTGCCGGGGACAGAGAACACCGGCGCCTGCAGCCCCGGAGTTCTCTGTCTCCTGCAGGCGCGGGGCCGTGGGGCAGTGCCGAGGGAAGCCGCGGCCCCGCACCTGCCGGGGACAGAGATCACCGGCACCCGCAGCCCGGCCTGCTGGGGACAGAGAACTCTGGGGCTGCGGCACTGGCGTAGCCAGGTTTAGACCACAGTGGGAGCGGCGGCGCTATAAAAAGGCGCCTTTCCGTTCCCCCTGTACTCACCCGGCGGTGCTTTAAAGGGCCCGGGGCTCCAGCCACTGCGGAGCCCCTGGGCCTTTTAAAGTGCTCCTCGCAGCCCAGCTCCAGCAGCAGGGCTGGGGGGGGCGCTTTAAAGGGCCAGCGGCTCCCCACAGCGGCAGGAGCCACCGGCCTTTTAAAGCGCCCCCCCCAGCCCCACTGCCGGAGCTAGGCTGGGGGGGGGGCACTTTAAAGGGCCAGCGGCTCCCCGCAGCATCAGGAGCCACCGGCCTTTTAAAGCGCCCCCTGCAGCCCCACTGCCGGAGCTAGGCTGGGGGGGGGGGCTCTTTAAAAGGCCGGCGGCTCCTGCCGCTGCGGGGAGCTGCTGGCCCTTTAAAGCGCCCCCCCCGAGCCCGGCTCCCGCAGCTGGGCTCGGGCAGCGCCTTAGCGCCGCTTTTCCTCACGGGGAGCGGCCGCTTCCCCTGCTCCCCCCCTAGCTACGCTACTGGGCTGCGGGCGCCAGTGTTCTCTGTCCCCGGGAGGCGCGGGGCTGCTGCTTCTCTCTGCGCTGCCCCCGCCTGCCGGGGACAGAGAACACCGGCGCCCGCAGCCCCGGAGTTCTCTGTCCCCAGCAGGCCGGGGCAGCAGCTTCTCTCCCCTTCTGGGCGCTAGTTGGTTGGCGGGCGCCCATATGGCGCCCGCGGGCACCACGTTGGGGACCACTGGTCCAGGGCCTCACTTTAGACATGTACAGACATCCAGTAAAAAGTAATCCCAGTTCTGAAGAGTTTACAATTTAGATTATGACAAGACAGAACAGGTAGATGAAACAAATGGGCAATGTGACGAGGTAACAGTTAAGCAAACGAGTTATCATACAATATGCATCAGTCTCAGCTCGTCGGTGCCTACCCCTGGTGAGGTAGTTGTGCTTTACAGGCATCACATCAGAGGAAATCTTTAAGATTCGCTCTATCACATTCAGCTTTGTTTAACATTTTGCTACAGTGACAAAAGCATTGGCTGTGCAAACACCACTCTTCTCTGAACGCAAATGAGTACTTGAAATAGGCTGCAATGAAAAGGAATAAAGAGGAAGCCACAGTATAAAGCAGTAAGGGATGTCTGTCATTTATTTTTCACGTTGACAGGGTTTCTGATTGCATCTCTACTCAAATGTTCAGATGAGAGACTCCAGATCCTGCTAGTTGTTTTGAATGCCCTGCAACAATTCAACTCCATAACTGGTGTCCCTGCATCTCAAGGATACAATTGAAACCATAATTGCACCATCAAGTGAATGAATCAATGATGTATGTTCTCCTATACAAAATGCTGGAGGTCATGACATTCTCACAATATTTTAAATTTCTGCATATTTTATTTGTCAATAAATAAATGAGGAGGCTCCAGCCTGGTAGTGGGAAGCACAGGCCACGGGCTGCACAGAGGTGGGAGATCACCCTGCAGCCTCTCTCTCTCCTCCCCTCCCCCCCGGGACACAGATTTGGCAGTGAGGCTGCACCGGACCCTGACAGTGCAAGGGTCGGGCCTACCCCAGAAACACCCTGCCCCTTCACGCCAGATGCACCAAGACAGTAAGCAAGAGAGACAGTCTCTGAGTCTCACACACACATCCAACCCTGGCCCCTGATCCAGGTGTGGGGCAAGCAGACTCAGCCTGGCAGGATCTAAGTGTGGAGGGACTTAGTGGAGAGAGAGGGTTCTGTGCGGGACAGTCTGGGTGCCGGCAGCTCAGTGGGGGTTGCAGGTGTGTGTTGGGGATTAGATGCACAGGGGCTCAATGGGGGTGTTCCGGGTGCAGGGGGAATGAGACTCTGAAGGGGTGTCCAGGTGAAGGTGGGTGGGGCTCAGCAGGGGAGGGTCTGGGTCGGGGGGCTCAGTGGGAGGGTCCAGGTGCTGGGGGAGTGGGGCTTGGTGGAGGGGAGGTCAGGGTGCAGGTGGTTCAACCACTGTGGTTGGGGTTCAGTTGGGTAAGACCCCTCCCCCCTGGCTGAGGAGCCATGGGGGCAGGAAGCAGTTGGGGGGCGGAGTGTGGAGCTTCCTGCAGCTGAGGAGGTGTCTGGGGTGGGTCTGACCCAGCCCTGGCTGCTCCTCGCAGGGGAAGAAGAAGTCCCATCATCCCTAGCCTAGCCTAGCTGGGACTAGCAGCTGAGCCTGGCACAGGGTAGGAGCCACCAGCCAGGGCATCTCCAGCCCCACCCCCTGCCCACAGTGATTCACCTCTCTGCTGGCGGCTCTGGCTGCCCAAAATGATGCGCTTGCGCTGCCGGGGAAGGGGCACATGACCACTCTTACAGCTTTCCTTTGCTTCCCCGTCATTTTCTGCAAGGAAGCAAAGAAATTTGCAGGAGACTGAATTCTGCGCACATGCAGTAGTGCAGAATTCCCACAGTAGTAAAGCCAGGATAGTGAAACAGTAACAGGGATACTGATACCTGCACTTACAGTGGGATCAGCAAAATTCTCAAGTTCATTTGTGCTGCTCTGACTGCAGACTGAGTATAGTTTGGAGCTTGTTTGCCTCACTGGAGAATGGAGTGGCACTGTTTAGACAAATGCAGACTACATCTGCAGTGGAGATGTTTGGGAAACACTGGGCCAGTTCCTCAGCTAGTGTAAATCTGCAGTTTCAACTCCAGTAGAGGTATGCCAATTTACACCAGATCTTGTCCATTATGTTATATGCAGCAGAATATTAAGGAATAAGTATTGTGATGCATTGTTTCCCACAAAGAGGAATTTCAGGAAAAAAATGCACTTTTCAGCTGAAGCTGTGAATACTCTGATGTTAACATCTGTCCTGAGAATTACAGAGCAGTCTTGATTTCAGCCCTTTCCTTCTGCTCTGCACATCTGCAGGCTCATATAATAAGTGAACAGAGAGCTGTTCGAAATCTAAAAGCTGTTTCTCTATTTCTCAGAGTTTATAATCATTGATGTACATAGCAGTACATGTATTTTGCTATCTAATATAGTAGGGTGAAAGTGGGTTGACAGGCTGCCTCCCAAAAATGATTGCTGATGCAGTAAAAAGGAAAAGGAAATCGGTCATATTGTATCACACAGGATTTAGAACTTGAAGTTTAGGGAGGTTTCATGGATTCATTGGGAGCTGTTCTTAAATATCTGTCTTTTGAATTCTCTAAGTCTTCTGCATTCAGTTTTTGAAAAGGTGGGAATCTTATGAAATATCAAGGAAAACCTCTTCTCAGTTACCTGTCCATCAGCTGCTAACTAGCTGGAGGCTAGATACTTTCCTGGTAGGCCTGTTATGCATACAATAGGTATATAGGCAAATGCAAAATCATGGTTAACTGTGTGCCACATATATACAGCCACCTGTTTAATTTACAGTAACCTGCCAGTTGCTTTGCTTAAAATGAGTTGGAACAGGGATCCAGTGAAGAGAAGAAAACCCATCCCCTTAACTATGGGTATTTGAAAGATGACTGCAGTAAGTGTTACTTCCGGTCGGTTTTGTCCCTAGATGTAGGCTTTTAGCTTTTATTGCACATCCGATTTCCTTATTACTGAGGAACAGCTAAGGAATAACCAAAGTTTACAGTGACCTCCAGTGGTGAAAAACTTATTTGGAAAAATGATATAAGTAATAACACAGTGATATCTAAAAGCATGGAGCTGTGGGGTTGACATGGACACAAGTTTCATTCTCAGAAAGCAGTTTATATTCAGAGTTAATTTTTTTCTTCTTCAGTATTTTGGGTTCTTTTAAAACTTGGATTTTCCTTCTTTTTTTCCCCTTCCCTTGCTGGCATCCTTTGGATCCTCTGTGCATACATCCCAAATAGTGACAGTAATATAATAGCACTGCTGCATATTTTCCTGCAGCATATACTTACCAGTTGCTGATTTTATTGTGCTGATTTAATGGTGTGGGATCATTTTTTTGAAATGGCTGTTTCCCTCCTACATCTTTCATCTCCACCTACATTTCATTCCTTTGTACTACTCTCATTTTTTATATTCTTTACTTTCCTCGAATCCTCTGTCCTTACTGCTTTCTTCAGCTCCTCCAACTTTTCAGCACCTTCATTCAAGCTGTTTCCTATGTTCCACCGCGGACCTTCTCTTCTCTTCTTAAAACCCACTCTTCCAGGATCCTTCATAAGCTGGCCTGTAGTTCCCTCTATTCTCCTCTTTTCTATATTTCCTGTATTAAGACCTGCTCCTGCAAAGTCTTATTCATCTAAGTAATCCATACCCACATAAGTATTCTCACTGCATTCATGAGTACATCTTTGAAGGATTTGGGCATTAGAATATAAGCTTCTTTGGGCAGAGATTTTTATATAGTCTGTAATGTGGCATGTACATTAACAGCACTTTATAAATGTTTATTAATAAGTACAGTATCTTGTTTGTGCCATCTCTAACTTCTGTGGATAGGTAGCAACTAATCTAATTATTGTCAAAATAACTCTAGTGTTTACTTGACCCTCATTGGCTTCGTTGTCCCCTCCCAATGCAAAGCTATCTGCAATCAATCATTAAAACAAAATGAAAATGAAGCTGAACTATACAAGAAGCTGTAAACACTGTACTTTATTTGGAGCTCTTGATCTTTCATGCTCTGGTTTCTAGGAGGATTTTATTCCAGATGGAGTTTTGCATGGCTACATGATACAGGAATCATTTGCCTTTCCCACATGATTTTCGTTTTCTAACACTGCATGAACTAAATAAATATGCATGTGTAGGATCTAAAATCATCAGACTTCAGCCAGCTGTCCTGAATATAAAACTGTGACTGCATAACACAGAAGGTTTATTGGTTCTCTGTAGCAAATGTACTAATACAGCGGTTTCTCTTCTCATTATGAAATGAAGGCAAAGGAGCAAACAGCACAGAAACAATGAATTAGAGTTAGAATTTGTAGAAGAGGAGCTGCTGCTGTGTTTCTAAGTTGAATTTTGCTGATTGTTATGGGTTATAATTCTTGTGGAACCAAAAAGATGTTTTTATTGAGATCTGATTGGACATGTTATTGTGCCTGAAACTGAAGTGGATTGAGTTCTGCAAGAAAAAAAGCAACCTAAATAAAACATCACAGGAGTCCCTGCCTGAAAGATGGATTAGTAGTTTAAACATTAACCTTGCAATACCTGGACTCCTTGAAACAGAGGGTTCAAATCCTGGCAGAGATGACTCAGGCTACATCTTGCAGGATAGATACATTCAATACTGTTCATTTTATTGTGTGAGTCTTTATAAACCAATATCCTGACTGCTTTATGTGGGTATTAAAGATGTCATGGTCCTCTTTGTAAAAGTAGGGGGTTAGCAATTTTCTTGACCAAACTTTCACTTTCCTCTCTGTTACCATCAGTGGGATTTTTATTCTTATGAGTGAGCACTGAAAGATCAAACTCCAAATGGTATGAAGCTTTCAGTGTCAGATACGCATCTTATACTTGCTTAGTTTCCCAGTAGTCTATCTTAAGGTTGCTCCTAGGAAACAGTTCGGTCTCTTGGAAGTTAAGGACACATTTTTAGTGTCCAATTAAATATATCTAAGAATAGTTTGTTCTTTCAAATTTCAAGGCAGACAAAAAGCAGGGCATGTACTGGAGCCAGGATGATGAACTCGTAATAGACCTAGCTTTGGTTGTTCCTGAAGTGACAAACATGTGCTGCTCTCCCTGTAAGCTTTGTGTAGTGTAACACAGACATCAGGTTTCATGCCCATGTAAGAGATAACGGACCTCTGAATTGAAGCTGACAGTGTCAGAGCATCATGGAAATTTAGATGTCTATAGTTGTCAGCAGAGCAGCAGGTGCTGATATAATGAAGGTTCAAACCCGCGACATGACATATAGTGATGTCATGCCCATGTCTGGCTCCTCTGCTATGGCTCATGAGTCTCTTTACAAATAAACCAGTTGGAAAATGGCAGTATCTGCAGGAAATGATTCCAGTTCTTGCGTTAGGCAGATTTGTAAACATGACGTACGGTGGCATGGACTGTCAACTATAACAACTTCACTTGGTGCCTATTGTTTCATGTCCTTATATGGCTTAAGGCATGCTCGTCCATCTGTGCTAATAATAGATGGGATTTATAGATGGCCTATAGATGCCACCCTAAATACCAAGTACTATCAAAATGTGTCATAGCCTCACAACAGAAGTCTGGATGCACTTTTCATGAATGTAACGGGCTCTCGCATCTGCCCTGTACCGTGCTTCACAAAGTGCTTCCACAGGACTGTATTGTGGCTTAAAAGCCTCAGGCACTGATAGAGGGCACTGAGGATGGACTGTTCCTGAGGCATGTACAGTGGGCCTGATTCTGATATCACTTAAACTGTCATAAATCTGGGTAACTCTATTGAAGTTGATGGGGTTAATTCAAGTGTAAATGTGATTAGAATCAGGGCCTGTGACTGCAGGAGCACTGGAGAACAAATACAGTACTAGTCAGTGTCAGACTTGTCAGTGAGTGCTTTCCCCTGAGCCAGCTCAGATTCCCTCCAAGTCTTCTTTGGAGTTTCTAGAGCCATTGGTGGCATTACATTCTCCTGGTCCTTGCTCTTAAAGCGAAAGGACTGGACCATGTCTGGTCCTGGCACAAGTGTGCAATGGAGGATGACTCCTTGTGCCCTTTTCTTCCTCCTGCTCAGTCATTCAGGCCTTAGCACAATTTAACCTAGAAAATCACTAACAGAAAGAAACACAGTGTTCTATGGCTGCAGATCCCCTTTCAGCCTAAGGCAGCCCCTGATCTGATCGAGACTATTGATGGCTCACCCCATCCTCAGGACCCGTAACTCAAAAGACAGTCCCTGTGGAAGTCTTTATCCAGGAGCACAGAGAATTATTGCAGTTTGGGATGATACACTCTCTGCATTTTCTGCTGCTCCTCGGGATCTCTTGTCTGGCCTTCCATGATCCCTTCATCTACTGGCGAAGACAAGAAATTAGCTTCCCTCCAGAAGTTGGCCATTGACGCTGCTGGGGACAAGGTGACATTGATTCAAACTCCAAACCAAGAAAATCTCAGGTAAGGGTGGCTGTACACTCTCAAAGTCCATGGCAAAACCCCTCCCCTCCCTGTAAATATCAAGAGTTCACTGATGTGTTTGAAAAGAAAATTGCAGATATCCTCCGCCACACACCGAGCCTATGATTGCCCAATAAATTTGCAACCAGGAGCACAGGTTCCATTTGGGCAAATCTATGGTATGTCAGAGCCCGGATTGGCAGCATTACAAGATTATCTCCAAGAAAATCTAACTAACAGCTTCATTTGTAAATCAACATCGTCAGCTGGAGGACCAGTTCTCTTCATTATGAAGAAAGATGGCAGCTTCCGGCTCTGTGTCGATTACTGAGCTTCGAATCAAATCACAACGAGGAACTGATTGTCTCAGCCTCTGATTCCTGACATGTTGGAGCATGTGGGGACTGCCCGAATATTTACAAAGCTAGACCTTTGCGGGGGGATTACAATCTTGTGCATATTAGAACTAGTGATTAATAGAAAATGGCATTTAGGACCCAAGCCACTATCCAACATTTCCTCAATGATGTGTTACGGGATATATTAGACCAATATGTTGTAGTCTATCTTGATGTAATATTTGTTTTTTCCGACAACCGAGAGTAGCACAGTTTCCACATCAGGACAGTCCTAGAGAGACTATGGCAACATTGCCTTTAGGCAAAATTAGAAAAATGTGCCTTTGATCAAACCACCTTAGAGTTCCTGGGTTTTATCCTGTCTTCTGAAGTAATTAAGATGGATTCACACAAGTTATTTGCAATTGGGCTGCACCCCAAAATGTCCATGACCTGTAATGCTTCTTAGGCTTTTTCAACTTTTATCGTCTGTTTATCCTGAACTTCTCAAAGCAGATCACACCTCTCACAGCCCTACTCAGAAAGAATGTTCAGTTCCGTTGGTGACCTAAGGTCCAAACCACTTCTGAACAGTTAAAGTTAGCCTTTACCACTGCTCCTATATTGGCTCATCTGGACACCATACAGGCTTTTGTCGTAGAAGCAGATGCCTCCAGTTGGAGCAGTACTCTCGCAAAGACATGGGACTGAACAGATTTTACATCCCTGTGCCTGTTTCTCCCAGAATCTCACGCTTGCCAAGCAGAACTATGAAATCCTGGAGAAAAAACTTCTGTCCATCAAAACAACCTTCAAGGAATGGCATCATTACTCCGAGGGAGACCAGCATCTAGTCCAGCTTTTTACTGACCATAAAAATGTAGAGTACCGGTGTAAGGCGAGAGCACTGAATCAGCGACAGCTTCAGTAGACCTTATTCTTTTTGCAGTTCAACTTTGTTATTTTTACCATCCTGGAATTAGAAATGGCAAAGTCAATACCGTAGCCCAGAAGACAGACTATTATACCAATCAAAAGGGTCTGAGCCAGTAACCGTCTCATATAGTTAAACCCCATAATTTCCTGAATGCTGCTGTCTGACAGAATTCATTTTCTTTAATCCGTTCTGCTTCTGCTTCAGGAATACTTTCCAATGCATTAGCTGCAATAAACAAAGAGCCACATAACACTCAGGAGGGAATCACATTTGTGAAGGGCTGTATCTATGTTCTCCCTGGTCCCCCATGCACTATGCCATGATTTCCTGCTAGTGGGACATCTAGGGTGCTTCAAAACCCAACGTTTGGTATCCCATTTCTTTCGGTGGCTCCAAATGCATTCTACAATACAGTTGCTTGTTGTTTCTTGTAATGTGTGTGCTTGGGCCAAGACATCACACGGTACACCCTTCAGCCTCTTTCAACCCCTGGAAATCCCACTTAGGCCTTGAGAAACTATTACATTTGATTTTATTGTAGAACTGCCAGCGTCCAATGGGTTTACAACGATCCTGACAGTTGTAAACCACTTTCTGAAAATGGCCCATTTTATTCCCTGTGCCCACCTACCTACATCTGAAGAAGTACCCCAGTTATGAATAACGCATGTTGTCCTTCTCCAGGGTCTCCCAAATCACATGATCTTTGATCATGGCCTGCAGTTCATCTCCTGTTTCTGGCAGGAGGCACTGTGAATTCTGGGGGTCATCGCACACCTCTTCTCTGCATACCATTCTCAGACCAGCAGCCCAACAGAGAGAGAGTAAACCACATCTTGGCTCAGTACCTATGCTGCTACACCAGCTACCATCAGGATGATTGGTCCTCATTATTACCCTATGCGGAATTCGCATACTACAGTGTAGATCATGCTTCCACAGGTCAAAGCCCTTTCTATGCAAAATATGGTTCCACCCACAGTTCCACTCAGTGTTACCTGCAGCCTCTTCCACCCAGCAGCATTGGATTGGGTTCAACAAATCCATCAGACTTGAGAGAGATGGAGGAGCCACCTTGAAAAAAGCAAAACTGGATTATAAAAGGCATGCAGACCAGCATCGTCAACCAGGTCCCCCTTGTTCAGTGGGTGATAAGGTGTAGTTCTCAGCAGAACATCATCATATAGATCAGGGGTCGGCAACCTTTCAGAAGTGGTGTGCCGAGTCTTCATTTATTCACTCTAATTTAAGGTTTTGCGTGCCAGTAATACATTTTAATGTTTTTAGAAGGTCTCTTTCTATAAGTCTTTAATATATAACTAAACTATTGTTGTATGTAAAGTAAATAAGGTTTTTAAAATGTTTAAGAAGCTTCATTTAAAATTAAATTAAAATGCAGAGCCCCCTGGACTGGTGGCCAGGACCCAGGCAGTGTGAGTGCCAGTGAAAATCAGCTTGCGTGCTGCCTTCGGCACATGTGCCATAGGTTGCCTACCCCGATATAGATAGACCTTCTGCTACCTGGATCACCAGTTCCTGGGTCCCTATGAAATCAGATGACCGATCATCCCGGTCACATTTGAGCTCCACCTTGCTCAATCCCTCAGGATCCAGTCTGGGTTCCACATTTCCTTGCTAAAACTGCACACAGAAAACCTTTCCTTCATCTGGATCAACTACCACCTCTGCTGATGCATGTGCAAAGGTCATAGGAGTATGTTGTCCATGAGATCCTAGATTCCAAGATTAAGGGGGGCAAACCCACTATCAGCTGGGAAGGTTGTTACCATGAGGAGTGTATTTGGGAACTGTCAGAAAACGTTCATGCGCCTGCTGTACTCAAGACATTCCGCAAAAATCACCCTCACAAACCAGGTCAGCACTGCCCCGATAACACCCCTCAGGGAGAAGACGCTATCATGATGCCTCAGGATTGAGCCTGGGTCTGCAGCATTCTCAGTCGACAGTCACCTCCGTGCTCCCGTTCAGTAGCTCACTACTAATCAGTAGTAATCCTACTAATGAGTAGGAGAGACCATGAAACCTGAAATTGCATCAGGGAAGGTTTCCCTGGGCCTGACTGGAGGAAACACATTGACCTCTGATTGGTCAGAGATTCCTATTTAAACCCAAAGAGAGGCACAGGAACTTGTCCACTCAAGTGGACTACCTGCTGCTACACTGGACCCTTCCTTCTTGCCTGGATCCTGGTTCCTGCCTTCCTGACCTGTTCCTGGTTCTTGCATTCCTACCTTGTTCCTGAGCCTTGCCCCCTAGACTCCAAATCTGGCTTAGACTCTTGGTTTGACTCCCAACTCCGACTCCTGCTGTAACCAGTAGACCAGCCACCTATGTCTTGTCCCTGACATTCTATTTCAATGAATTGACATTTTCCAATGGAAAAATGTTATGCCTGGTAAATTTTTGACCAGTTCTAGAACCAACCTTTTGTAACCCAGATGTCATGTCATGTGATTGAAACAGGACATAAAGACCAGTCTCTTGCCATCACTCCTATGCGTCACACCTTTATTACAAGGTTTCAGAAGAAAATCAAATCTTAGATAAAAATGCAGCAACTGAAGCCCCCTGAATCCATCAGTCTGCAAGGGAACCTGGCAAAGAAGTGGATGAAATGGCTGCAGATGCAAGTAGTATTGAAGGGAAACCAAAGAGTGTGAAATCTTCCATGCTGTTAACCTGGCATGGGGGCACCAGGGAACCCCCTGCCCCGGCATGCCCTGCCACACACACAGACTTTCTCACCACGTGATCCCCAAGCCCCTCGTGCAAAGCCGCGCTGGCAGCCACCCGGGTGCGGGCACACCCCTGTGCAGGGTTGGCCCAGGCATGCAGGCCTGTGCACAGCACAATCCCAGACATTCCAGTGGGAGCATAAAGAAGACTGCAAGCTGTTTAAGAAAGACTTTCACGAGTACTGATATTCGTACGAGAGCGTTATTTAGAAAAGGCACATTTTCTTTACAAGAAACGAGCAGCCTCATGAGACCATTTAACATTATGTTACACTGACTTCCATATTAATGCTAAATCATCTATATTAAAGCTAATAATTAACAGACTAATCAGAAAAGAAATTAGGTGTTATAGCTGATGACCAGGTCAAAGCAAGAGTATTGTGCAAAATGGACTTGACTTTGCAAAAGAAGTGGATTCTCGCAGGCTAGTGAAATGAAAATGAAAGATGTAACATTAGTTACAAGATTCATATGATAGGGTAAGACCTTTAATTAGTCTGACTCCTCTCATGTGGCTGCTTCTTAGAAATAACAGCCAATCTCTTACTAACCTGTCATACTCTTATACAAAGTCTATTTCAACATGATTGTTGATAACACCATTTCCCTGTCCTGCATCACTGGGAATTTTCTTAAACATGTGCTAACAGAAATTGTGCCAAATACTATCTTTACCCCCATCCCTCAACAAATCTGTAGTCTCACTGATTCAAGACTTAGAACCAAAATTAGTCTGTTAAACCAGCCAGTATAGAAGAGCTAAATGGTGTTACAAAGTCCTGGCTCTCCCCCAAGATTTATGCTAGAGCGTATTGGTAATGGTTTCAAAACCTACTAGCCTTGGAAATGTGTTTTGGTATATAGTCCATATAGAAAAACAATTTTGGGAAGATTAGGACAAATCTTAACACCAAAGTAAGTGATTTCCTGCATATTTGAAATGGAAAGTGCTGAAACTGAGAAGGATTAGGTCTTGTGGATACAAACATTGCTTGCCATCTATTTCAGTTAATGTGAAAACCAGAGATCTCTCCAAAAATGTCAACTACACTCAATAATGATGGAATCGATGGTGATGGATTCTTCAATAGTACAACAATGTCATAAGCATATAAACTGATTTTGTATTCTTCCCTGTTTATTGTCACATCCTCAATGGTTGAGAGTTTGTGTATGTGCATTGCCACAGTAATCCAAGAGACAGATTCAAAAGGAGGGGTGACAGGCGATACCCCTGTCATGTCTTCTTTCTAGTTGAAATGCAAGAGAAAAAATATCCATTCGTTAATAGTGAAGCAAGGGGACAGTTATATGATACATTGATCCAATTCAGGAATATTGGTCCAAATCCACAATTTTTTTAGGATAGCCATCAGATAAGGTCATTCAGCCCTTTCAAAGGTCTTCTCTGCATCTAGATATAAGGCTGTGGAGGGAATATCTAACTTCTGAGGTTGCTGGATCAAGTGAGAGATTTTTCTTCTATTATCAGCAACCAATCCATCCTTTCATGAAACCAAACTGATCTGCATGCATAGTTGATGGGATGATGCTTTGTTCAGTTGTGTCGCTAAAATTTTTGCAATTATTTTGCAATCTGTGTTCAATAGAGATATGAGGCAGAAGTTGCCACAGTTGCGACCATCTTCATGTTTCTTTAATATTAAAGTAATTAAGGCAGTTGTCATGTCACGAGACACAGTTCCTTTTTGGAATGTTTCAGTGAAGATCCTTGAAAGAATAGAAGATAACTGACTACAACATATTTTGTAGACATCTACTGGAAAGCTATCCATCCCAGGTGCTTTTCTGCAATTCTTATTTTTTATAATGGGCTCGATGTCTTGTGTTGAGAAATTGTTGTCCATGAATAACACTTGTTCTGGAGTTAAGCAATTGAAAGGTAGGACTTCAGTGAAATGATGAAATTTGTTAGGGTCATATTGGTTGTTTGATTTATATAAAGCTGGATAGAATTGCTTAAATTGATTATTTATATCTGTTGATGCAAGGATACCACTCCCGTCTTCTTGTAAGGAAGAAATATGATTGCTGGCTAATTCCATTTTAAGCATTCTGGCAAGTAGCTTATCTGCTTTATATCCCCATTCATAATATCTTTGTTTAACCCTGTTGAGTGTAAATTAGATTTGGCTGGTTAAGCGTTCAGAACATCTATATTTGGAGTTGATTAGAGAATGTAGGAAGTTTTCATCATTTGGGTCAGTCTTGTGTGTTCTCTCCAAATCATCTGTTTCCTTAGCCAGAGAGTTTAGTAACTTGTCTTTCTTCTTTTGGCGGGCACACTTTATGTATTCATCCCTTACCGTAGCTTTAAGAGCTTCCCAAAAGATGGTATATTTTCTCGTATGAAGTTAAAGATGACTGAATCAACTGTGCAACAAAATTTTGCATCTTTTGGTAGCAGAGTGTTCAGCGTCCACCTATATATTAAAACAAATTTCCAATTAAATACCTACACCCTTAAGAAAAAATCTAATATTTGCATCTACACGGGGCACACTGCAATGTATTATTACAGCATCCAATTTTACTAATTCTCCTCTCATACCATCATAGGATAACCCATTCCTCAGGCTCAAGGTGAACTCCACGCTTAAGACAATTTGGATAGAAAAAAGAATTAACAAAATTTAAAGAGATAATACAAAATGATAGACTGGCATCCTTCAATTACATGTGTAACGAATACCAGCTACCGCCATCTCACAATTCCTTCTTTCAGTGACTACACTCAAGGCTTCATGCTCGGATGGGGGACAGCTGGTCTGTGTCAACTCTCTCTCCTCTAGAATAACACATTAAGAAAAATGGAAACAAAAGTCACTATGTAGGAATTATTAATAGGGGCTTAATGCTTTGCAGGACCCTCTCAATCACTGACTCAAAGAAAAATGGGAGAAAAGACCTTAGCCTTACTGTCACAACAGAAGCCTGGGAAGGTATCTGGCTTCACATGAAAGATACTTCAAATTCTTTATCCTTGCAGTTCTTTCAGAACAAGACCTTAAACAGGTACTACTGGACTCCAGAGCGTTTGTTTAAGGCATTGGCAACACACTGAGTGCTGGAGAAGCAAACAGCTGCATGCCAACCTTTCCCACATCTTCTGTACCTGTCAAAAATTCCTATGTTCTGGAACACGACATTCAGTGCTCTCTCCAAAACTGTAATGCCACTATTTTCCTTTCTGTAAATTTGTGTATTTTAGGGGTGCTGGAATTATTAGTTAACATTAAGAAACGGATTGCAGTAACTATTCTAGTGGCCAAAAGAGATATTTATGAGAAAATGGAAATCGGCAATTCCTCTCTCATACACAGACTGACTGACTAAGCTCTCTGCTACTGCATACTGGAAAAAATGACTTATAGAAATGTGGAAAAAATAGGAGGATGTCTGGTTACGCAATAAAACCTTTGCAATTTAGTATATGTTAGTCCCCGTTACTCATAGACTATGTGCTCACTTATTTATTTATTTAGTCACTTTAATAATTAATGCCTTGTATTACCTTTACAGATTCAGTTCCCCTCCCCCGACCCCCAGGTTTTGCAAATAATGACTGCTGAACTTTATTATTTATATGCGTGAAGTTTTCGATTAAAAACCCTATGTAGCAGAAACTATAGCATGGGTCTGAACATATGACTTCTATAATCATTTTAGATATGGACACAAAATATTTTACAAACCTAATGGCTGATTCTCCTCCTGCTTACACCAGTTTTACACCCATGTAACTCCGCTCATTGTGGATAGTTTTGTGAAAACAACTGCTCAACATGCAGCAGCAGTTAAAAAAAGCTAACAATGTCAGGAACCATTAGAAAAGTGATAAAATATAAAACAGAAAATATCATAATGCCACTATATAAATCCATGATACACCCACACCTTGAATACTGTGTGCAGTTCTGGTCGCCCCATCCCCAAAAAGATATATTAGAATTGGAAAAGGCACAGAGAAGGGCAACAAGAATGATTAGAGGTATGGAACAGCCTCCGTACAAAAAGAGATTAAAAAGACAGAGACTGTTCAGCTTAGCAAAGAGACAACTAAGGGGTGAGGATATGAGTTCTATAAAATCATGAATGCTGTGGAGAAAGAGAATAGGGAAGAGTTATTTACCCATTCACATAACAAAGACTTGGGGGGTCACCTGTTGAAATTTAATAGGCAGCAGATTTAAAACAAACATAAGGAAGTACTTCTTCACACAGCACACAGTTAACCTGTGAAACTCATTGCCATGGGATACTGGGAAAGCCACAAAAGAGGACCAGACAGTACGTCAGTGGCGCCTATCTCTCTGCTTCTTTTCCTCCCAAACAAGGACTTGTATCTGTGAACCCAAAGAGCTGTTACACTTTGTGAAGTGAAAAGACGTTATGAATCTTTCTCCAGAAGGGACTGTTATGGTCATCTATTCTGACCTTCTTTATTACACAGGCTATAGAATTTCACCCAGTGATTCCTGCACCGAGTCCAACAACTTGTGGTCGAATTAGACCAAGTAATATTATTTTAGTTCTACAAATAGAAGAAGAGAGCAGATGGGGATAGGTCAGGGAAGGGAGAGGAGGGCCTCTGAGGTAAGAAGAGAGTCTGTTTCATAACAAGATGTTGCTCTTCTCATGTTTCCCAATCTCAAGAGTAGAGTCACTGGACACTTGGGCATCTAAAATTAGTCTTTCATTAACATCTATACAGCAAACTTTAAAAAGTTCACTCTTTTTGGTTCCAAAAAAAATTAATAATTAACACTGAGAAACATAAGGAAATGCAAAGAATCTGGATCCTGCAGCGATGTTAACCAGCCTACACTGCACATTCAGAGTCTCTCTTATTCTTGCTGTTTTTGAAATTGTAGCTTCGTATTTTGGGGCGGGGGTTAGGTGTATACTACAAAAGAAACAGAATGTTCCGTGTTGTCAGATGTATGATGCTGCAGGAGCCTTAATCTTTTCTATTTCTTGTCTTAACTGTGCAAATATACGGATAGATTGTGGCTAGCCGTGTGCTGACACACAGGGAGGGAGCAGGTGCAAGAAACCTACTTGGGCTAGTCATAATCACAGACTTTACACTTCCCAAGTCAGAGGATTGATTGGTGCAGGTGCCAATAGCAGCACTAGTCCTGCTAGATGGGGCAAGGAGGAAAGGGGAGAGGAGAGGAAGAGGCCATAATCCCAGATCCCTTCTGACTGGCCACAGGAGAGTGTGGGGCAGACCTCAGGGCCAGGCACACAAACTGCCCCCTTTCCAAAGGTATGACAGGTGTCATGCTGCTCAGAGTCATGCAGCACTGCTGAATGCATTATGCCAGAGGTATTAATGTATGCATTTGGATTCTGATCCGATGTACATAAGAACATACTGTCTTTTTCCACAATCTCCCATCAGTGCACAAGATGGCTGATGAATGAGACAGAGTCATGAAATTAATGATGCTGTTGATTGTAGGACTCTTGTCTCCTCTGTCGCCGAAGCTGGCAGACGTGTAGTGCATGAGATAGAGGCTTGCAGGAACAGAAAGAATGGTCTTGTAATTAAAGAATTTAATTGGAAATTGGGAGAGATGGTTCTCCTGCTGCTCAGCCACAGACTTCCTATATGATGTTAGGCAAATCAGTTGGGCCACCATGTCCAGAAGTGTGTTCTTTATTTGCTGCATGTGTCTCAAGTTGGTCAGCCAATTGTTGGGACACTCTTGAAAATTTCAGCCTTAATCTCTTTGCCTCAATTCCCTATCAATAATAACACTTCCCTGCCGCACAAAGATGGCCCATAGGCCCTTTAGGCATTTATCTGCATTTTAAGTGTCCAAATACCTTTACAAAGCTGGTCCTAAATGACGTAGGAGCCTAAATCTCATTGACTAGTCCCTTTTGAAAATGGGACTTAGACATTTAAGTCACTTTTGAAAACTTTATCCTATATCATAATTCAGATGCACTAGAGAGCAGAATTAATCAACTTTAAATCTGAATGTTCCTGACTTGAATACTTGGCTTTGCAAACTTAACATTCTTTTAATGTAGATTTTTGGTATGGAATACAAAATACAGCATCTTCTTTCAGAGCATCTCAATCCGCTTTACAAAGATGGGCAAGCATTCTTACTCCCCACTTTTTTTACATAAATCAGGAAATGGAAGCACAGGCAGTTTAAGTAATTTGCCATGGTCACTCATGTAGTCAGTGGCAAAGTTAGGGTAGCACCTGCATCTCCTGAATGCCAGTGCCTGCTTTAATCATGAGACCACACTGTTTTCCTAATAGACTTGGCCTATTTGCCAGAGCACATGGCTTTGGTTCTATATTATTCTGTTGTATTATATTATATTTTATATTCATTTGGTCCTATTGTATGTGCCATTTTGAAATTCTACGGAAGAATGATGACCTCACATTATCTGAAAGAGAAAATGGAGAAGGCTCTTCCTTAGTTCCATGGGATTAATAGCTGTTGGGTATAGGCAGTAATATAGGACTAATAGGTAGTACTGTTTATGGGCAGTACCGTGGGATGGATAGGCAGTGCCCTTATGTAGGCAGTAGCATATCTCTAATAAGACAGTTCCTCTTATTAAATATTTCCACAATTAAAAAATAGGGGGGAGGAGAAAATATGCAGATTTCCTCACTGCAACATGAAGGAATAAGCAAGCTGTTTTCCTTTTGCTTTGGATGAATTGGATTCATTTAGCTAGGTGTACTTTATTGTTTGTTTGAGCCACAAATGTATCCAGGCTTATACTTCTATGAATTCTTTAAAAAGTAACTTCCCGCTGGGACAAACTTTCTGTTTCAGCTTGGCCAAAGGAAGGACCATTTTAGCCGCTGCAAAAGGCAGTGTAGGTTACATCTTGGTATGTTTATGCGCATCCTGTATAGTAATGTATCAGAGAAACAATACCTCTGTTCTTGGGACTGTAATGAAGCATTGTGGCCCTCGGGTCATTGGGCTCACACTGTTCCCACATACACCTCTGCCAGCAACTGCCTCGGAGCACTATTAGGAAGAGGAATCACAACCCATTTTGCCCTTGACTGAGTGCCTACGCTGCTGCTTCACTCCTAACTCAGCATCCCTTCAGTTTAGATAGTATTTGGGTTCATTAGTCTGCCCAGTAAATTTCAGTTATCTTAAACAAATGCAAAAGACAGGACACAATAAAGAAAATAAATAGTAAATAAAAAATACCAATAATTGGAAATAAATACATCTATTTGAACATGACCAAAAGCTCTGCTGGAGGAGGGTCCAAGGCCTGAATTACAAAATATAGCAGATATTACCTACTGCATGGCACTGTTACATCTCTCCAAAAGGCTATTTCCTAATGCCAGTGAGTCTGCCGGTGAAGGGTTTCATCATACCTCAAGGAAGGCCTGTATGGTATCCCAGGTTTTTCTTCCATGTTCACCAGGAGCCACCACTCATATACTCCTATTTCTTTTTATGTACATATGACCGGTGCCATAACTCAGTAAACTACTGTGCAGTGACATCATTGTTCTTGAGTAAAAATAATACTAATATAGTTAATTTCTTCCTGTTACTGTCCTAACTTCATTAAGTTAAATTTCATATGTACTGTTGCCCTCTCGTACAAGTTTATCTTAACTGCTCTTCCAGGTGCAATGAATATCAATGTATGCTTTAATAAAAAGGGTTTATGTTGACTAGGTTTGACCTAAATAGGTAGTCGTAGGTGCTTCATTTAAAAACTTATCATCTGGTTGATTGCCCTAAACACTATCTTGAGGAATTGTTTCAATACTATGCAGATAGTAAAAGCTGCCTTCTTTCCATGCAGAACACAAATATAGAAATTAAATAATAAATGACACACAAAAAGCTACATAAAAAATGAACATTGCAAAGTCTAGCTCTCAAAAGTTAGGAAATGCCAGTGCCAGAATTAAAATTGTCTGTGCAACCTTAATACACCTGTTTATGCTTAGGAATTATGATACAGTCTTTAATTTCATGATCACATACTGTTTTTCCACCGGACCCTGCCTCATTCAGTGCGCAGGATTGATGGTGCCCCCTGAATGAGCAGCTGTTAAATACATTGGTTATTTCCTAACTATTCACTGTGTGGCCCAATGCCTTGTTTACTGTACAGCACTCAAACCAATTCTTCAACCCTCTACATTCTGGGCAGGCTGCTTCCTCCTTTTCTTCCAGGCTGCCTAGGCACCATAAGAGAGAGCACAGAAGAAAAATAGTCTTCTGCTCTTAGATTTCGTGCCTGGTGCCACAACAGTCCCTGGCAGTTGGAAGGAGCAAATTGTGGGGAAAGTCCTGCCCAGCCCCTGTTGTCCTGGGATGGAACATGCTTTGCGCAGATGGAATATTCAGAGAATGTAGCTGCCAAACTCTAACAAGTATACTGAACACATGGAAACAGATTTTCAGAGGCTCATAAATTGCCCAAACGTAGGTGATTTTTCTTATGGAAATGGCATAATGGTGACATTCCCCTGCCCCCCTGCCAAATTTTAAGTTCTTGCTCCAAACCATGGAGATGCTAGAGCATCTCAATGAAATCATGGTAAGAATTTTTTTAACAATGTATTTTTATCCAGGCTTTTTATCAGAAATGGTGGAGACTTTTTAGCAGTCTTCAATCAGAGGCAGATAGCCAGTATGGGGACTTTCAGCCTGAACATTTAAAGTTCTGGTAAAGTTATAGGCGACTGAAAAGAGGTCACTATCTAAGATTTATACAGCAAGTACAATTCATATTGGACAGACTGGTCACTGTTTCGCAGGCACAAAATTGAATCTGTGGGATTTTCTGACTGAAAGATCTTGCTGCTTTATGGATCTGAACAAGAAAAATAGGTATTTTACTATTAATTAAAATAAGGTGTACAGAATGTGGACGGTTATATTTTTCTTTCCATGCCTGAAAAAAATGCTGCCATTGTAGTAAATAAGAGCTAAAATAAGAGCGAAATTCAGCACCAATGAAAATTAGATCATTTTTATTTAGGAGTCTAAACATGTATTTAGTTGCCTAGCTTGACACACCCAAGTTTGAACATTGTGGCCTAAGGTCTTTTAAAGGAAACAAAGAAATTGCTACTCTGTAACTTGATTTAGCTTGGTGGGAAATCAGGTTTATACTATACTTTACTCTAGGATGTGAGGAACGGAGTCCACTATTAGTTCCAAAGTACAAATTATTTGGTGAGAATAATCATGATATAATTTGGGAATTATGAATGTGTGACTATTTGGACACCAGCCCCTCCTAGAGTACTTGAAGTTGAAAGTAAATGTTGAAAGTTATTAGAAAGGTAGATTTCTTAAGATTTGCTATTGAGCCTTGCATTTCCCATGTATCCTAGCAATCTCATTAATTTGAGCATTGAGCACCTGTTCCTCAAACTGGTTGTTATAAATAATTAGGCAGGCATAATGGTTGTTAACAGGTGAGATTTTCAAAAACAACTTGCACTCCTAAATCAGTTAGGCACTTTTGAACATCTCACTGAACGTTTCTGGCTGTAACTCTTTTAACTAACAACTGCCAATTTCTTCCCTGCCTCTTCCCTGATTCCTCATTTCCTTGACATTTAGCCCCCTCCCCCCCAGAATGAAACAGCAGGGGTGGTTCTACTAGGAATCTAATTTACTAACTCAAAGATGACCTAAGGAGTACTAGCCACCTTAAATTGCATGGAGTAGCAACAGAACATTTTCCTCCTTTATGGAAGCCTCAGGTGAATTTAAGTATTGGAGTATCTGTCAAAGTTATGGAACATAGCACGTCTCCTCCTGGACCTCACAAGTTAGCTCAGAGTCTCCATTAGGAATTCAAGAGATGCCACTAGTTTTGGTTATTCTAAAGGAGGCTGCTGACATTGATAATTTCCCAAGTGTCTTTGAAGTGGGGTTCTTTGGTGTAGATAACATTTGCACTCTTGTGACCTGCCATCTGGAGCCATCATTTACTTGGCCCATGCAGTGGTTAAAGTAGATAAACACAGGAGGTGGTGGTTATGATGCATTGAGAAGTTATTAAATAACATCATCTTGTGTTGATGGGATGCACCATGCAAAAGAAAACGGGGGACCAAGGGAGAAATCTATCTGAATGGAATTTCTGTCCCCAAACACCAAGCCCATAGCCAGCCAAGCAAGAATATATATGTGCATCTGTTGTGCATAGAGTTGAGGAGGAGGGTTTCTGGTGAACCCTTACCTCACTCCCTTAAATACCATCATTTGGAATTGACCAGGACCAAGGGAACACGATGAAATATTTGATGCAATTTCCTGCATTTGAGGACATTTTTATATAGCTCACACCCCTCCTTCTCCTGCTGAATAAATCTACTCCTCCAGAGGCAAGTTATGTTTTATTAAAATAACAAATATAAATCAACCTAAAGCTTGACTCTCCCCAGACCTAAAGAAGAGCTCTGTGTGGCTCGAAAGCATGTCTTTCTCACCAACAGAAGTTGGTCCAATAAAAGATATTACCTCACCCACTTTCTCTCTCTAATATCCTGGGGCTGACATAGCCACCACTACATTGCATTCAAATATATACCAAAGCCACCAAAATCAGCAGCCATCTCAATATAAAAGTATATCAGGCTATCCTTTTCCTTTCTCTAAAAATAATGGACCCCTCTGACATCTATATTAGATATTAAATATGAATGTGCCATTTATTGCAGTACTTTGGCACTATACTTTCTACACAAAGAAGTGGTGAGTTATGGCAGTTAGGGCTTGCCTATGCACAGCTTTTGCACTGATTTAACTAAATTGGTAGAAAAACCAATTTGCTTAAGTTGGCGCAAACCTCTATTATGGTTGCACTCATTATGGTATAAAGGTATTTGTATCGGTATAGGTTCTTTCAGTAAATTAACAATTCCGCAGTGCAGTTGCAGGATTAATGCATTCCCACTTTTGGTCCAACGCACAAATTTTAAAATGTGGGTATATCACTACAGTGCAGTTGGGGGCAATTCATCTCTTAAAAATATGTTATGAATACATAGGCAAACGCAGTCACTGTGGAGAACTATTTTAATTAACACCTGATAATTGCTTTTTTTTATCTTCACCCTGCTTCCATATTCCCATAACATGAGTTTGCAACAAGCAGAGAAGGTTCTACCCAAAATGAAAAGAAGTAATACAGAGTTTACTAGAAGAGCACTAGTCCCCTCTAGTTGCATGGCATTGTATTGCCACACAGATACCTCTGCTAGTCTAGGTATTCTATGTCTATAGTATTTTCACAGTTATAGAAGATACTGGAGGAGCTCTCAGTGAATGCAAAATTAACTGTTTGTTTTATAAAGCCAGCTGGACACAGATTGATAGCCTGAGACAGATTGAGGTTCTGCCTAGCTCTGTATCTCCTTCACTTGTTAAGACTGCCTGTGGTGTAAAGGGTCATCACACAGTGTCCATAAATTCTGACCCGGGCTGCACAGTTATGGACTGGAGAGTGGAGTTATTCTGAAAATGAATGAAAAACTCAGTGTTGATATTCATCAGTATATTTCTGTTGGAAGAGCTGTTATGTTACTTTGTAAAAGTGCTACATCCCAAAAGGCTAAGTGGCAGTTTTGGAACTCTTCTCCACAGCTGTTTTAAAGAAATGTTCATCGGTACAGTTTCCATTCCCACTGAAATCACATTCACTGTGTTTTTAGGGTGTTCTGAGGGAGTGAATGGAGTTACTTACATCCCATTTTCCATATAACCACTTCTGATGACAGTCCCTTTTAAGTTTTTCAGGCTATCCATCCTGCATTAACTTTTTTTTTGTGTGTGTAAAAAAAGGCCTTTAGTGGTTTATAAATTTTTAATACAGGATGCTAACTGCCAGAAAAGTTTTGGAAGGCAACCAAAGATTTTAACCAGTCTCCCTAGCAGATGAAATGAAGTACAACACTGGTGCACCTGGAGACAGTGCTGCTTTCATTCCTCCATTTCAGAGCTATGACACCTCTGGCTTTAGCCTCAGAAAGTCAGGAATTTTCCTTTAAACTGGCTTCCTGGAAATAGAGTTCTGTGCTATTAATGGGTAATTTATCACACTATATTCCTCAGCCTTGAGAAAATCTTATTTTTTAAAAAATGGGTGAAAAACAGAGACTACTAAGCAGAGGTAAGAATCTTCAGCTGGGGTCTGACATCTCAGGTTGCTGGGGACATCATTAGTGGAGGCTAACCAGCAATAAAGAAGTCACCAACTTTGCCATGTATGCTTTAGTATCAGACATTAGATTATTTCTGTGCATAAAACTGCTGATTAGGGGCGTGATGTTACAATCCTTACTCAACCTTTGCAGCATTTCCTCACACAAAGAGTTCCATTTACTGCAGTGTAGTCGCCTGGTGGGAGTGAATTCTACTTGAACTGAGTAAATATTACTTGGTGTGTCTGCAGTGAAACTCACCTGAGTAAATGCTATTCAGTATGAGTTAGGTTTGTAGGATCAGGCCATACAAGATTATATTCTTAGGACATCTTCTTAGTCAGTGTCTTCCATTATAGTCTTCTGGGAGCCAAGCATTTTCCAGAGTGAGGTACGCATTATGGCAAGCATCTTTTTATAAAAAGTTATATTTTAAAAGCCTTTGTAGGGTTTCATACTTCATATAAGGGTTGTTACTTCATAACAAGTGCAGCCTTAAAGGAAGGTCCTCTACGTGTCTTATAATGATGTGTCTTTCTGTTTGCCTTTTCAAGGTAATTTGAGTCAATAAAGACACAAAAGTTTGGAGAGACCGAGCCAGTTGTATTGAGAATGTTTACCAGACACTATTTCCTGTTTATTGAGGCTGTCTGACATGTAGGGACTTTTCAATAAAAAAATACCTCCTCCAGTCATTAGGTGGCTTGTAAAGATTCATCAGAGCACTCTGTTGATAATCACCTTTTCCTTTGTTTCAGGCACTTACTGTTGTGATTTATCACTAGGGGCATCTATAGGATACCTTGTTGCCAGAGAGATTATGGAAAGGGAGGTCAGAATTCATAATTAACAGGTAATAAAGAAGTTGTATGCAGAGAGCCCTATGGGGCTATAAATTCCCTAGTCATACCTCATGAAGCTCAGTGCCAAAATTTTCTTGCTATATGCTCCTAACTTGTGTGAAGCAGTTTCCTTTTCTAACCCTAAGTGGAGTTCCAGATGAGTTTTTTGGGTGGATCCCATGGGATCCATAAACATATGTCACTTATGACACAGTATGTCACTTACTTTTAGGCATACGATTATTTCAACCCCTTACACTGAGATACTCTATATAACTATTGGTCTTTGAAATGAGTTGATTTGAATAAACCCCTTGATCCATGTTGATCTGTTTTTGTTTGATTTTTTTTGGGGGGGGGGTTAGAGCGTTGCTGAAATCTGTGAACTTTCAGTAAACAGCATGACTTTCTGAATCTGCTTCATAGCTTTCATGCTTTCTTTCTAGTCTTTCAGTTTCTGTAAGTTTATATTGTTCAGGGAGCCATTCACATATATTAGAGCAGGAGCAGACATGCTTTAACCAAATCTGTCTTTATGACACTACTGTATATAGTAGTCTCTCAGCTCCTGCTCCAGCATATACAAGTTTATATTTTTACATAGTGGATCTCTTGTGCCTAAAAGCTCAAATGCATTTCTCATTTGAGACCCTAGAGTTCTCTATAACAAATTCAGTAAAGCATATGAGGGGCTTTTTCAGTTATGTCTTTCTTTTGCATGAGGATAAAAGAAAACAGTTTTATTTGTAATTTACCTATAAAATCTGTGATTGAGGAAGAAATGGCAGGGACATAAATTATACAAGTTACACAGATAGGGCTTCTAATGTTATAGATGTTAATATAAGTTCTCTGCCAAAAAAAACCAAAAAGAAACAAACCAACAGCCCCCCCCTTGCCAAAACCTGCAAAATGTACAGTACTTTGTCTATTAGAAGATGATAAAGGTAAAAAAAAATACTACCTACTTCTATAAGGCTTTCTAATTATAATATTTTTTATTATTTATAAAAGTTATTTATGTAGCCTGGTGAATTTGTACAGCACTTTATAAAGGTAGCTTAAGATATGTTCCCTGTCCTGAATAGTTTGTAACTGAGGCTGCACAAAATGGACAAACACAAGCCAAGACACACGGTAAGAGCTGGAGGGAAAGAGGTAGTAGGGATTGCTGAAAGAATTGGATTTTACAGAGAGAAGAGGAATACTCTTCCAGGTATATAGGGCAGCATGATAAAAGGCACAGAACTGACAGTGGGACAATGAGACAAAAAGAGCAGTAAGATGGAAGGTTTGGGAAGAATAAAGGGAAGTCAGCAGAAACTGAGAATAGAGTTGTATACGAGGGAAGGCTTATGAAGAGCTTAGTAGGAATCCTTAAAAATATAAATCACATTTTCATTTTTTGTCATTAAAAATGAAAATTTGGAAAATTTTGATCTGCTCTAGCAAATAGTAATATACGTATGTGCATATGTATCTAAATGTACACTATATGTACTAGAACCAACCAAAGCTATTATATGTGTTATACTAGTTCAGAAACTTTAGCTGCTGTGCAGTGTCTTTTTGCTCCTTAAAAGGTGCATATTTTCCACTGGGGTTCTCCCTAATAATCTTGATAGTAACCGTGAACTGTAGACCTGACCTCCTGCTATTGAAGTCAGTGGGAGTAGGATCAGGCCCTGTCTCCCAACAGTGTCAGTTTCACAAAATAATGCCTATCTACACAAGAGAGGTTTATTGCTGCTACTTCTTTCTGAGGTGTGGAAGGTGGAGGTCACAGTGGCCTGTGGCTGGTAAGCCAAAGCTACTTGCATTTGTGTTATTTTTCTTAATCTACACCCCTCCAAAACTGATCCATGCCAGAAGTTAGGAACAGAGATGTCAGAAGGATTTGTATTGCTTGCACAGATGACTAAGCAATGGCTGGAATGTGCGGTGTGCACCATACACGTGCTGCAAACTCATGAGTGGCAGGTGTTGGTGTTTTGTTTGGGGAGGATGGGAAAAAATAAATCCTCTTTTTTTAAAAAAAAAAAAGGAAAGAGAACAGTACAATATTGCACTGGATATGGAAACTTTGGAGACACATCGTGTAAAACAATTTGGTATTGATGACGAGGCATTTTGTTCTATATATGATAAAGTATAGAGACAGCAGTCTTTCATGAATTATAGCATAACCCAACGCTTGGCTTACAGCCAGAGAAAATTGGAATCAGACTCTGCTACTCAAACATTTCCACTTGAGCTCTTGTTTATGATGTTTGGTGCCAGCAGCCATAAATTTATGAGGTGCTCTGTCTAGGCTCGTAATGAATAGGAAATATGAAATAACTAAACTGAAAGGACGTGGGGAGAGGGGGGGAAGAAGGAGGGGAACCCCCTTTGGAATAATTCCTTCAGAAGAAAACAAGATAATGCCAGGAAATTGGCATCTCAGTAGCGCCACCAAGGGGCGAGGCAATCACTGAAGATGAAATGAATGGCCTGTTAAGAAGAAACTGTTCTCTAGCTTTCTACTTGCTGATAGATCTTCACACTAGAAATGCAAAGAGCAGATATTTTCCCATTTTACTGATTGGTAACTCTTGTAGATTCTCAGGATTTACTGGGATATCAGTACTTTTCGAACTACTTTGAGCCTGATCAAAATCCCATTGAACTCAATAAAAAAGACTGCCATTGTGTTCAACTGGCTTTGGATCAGACCCCATCAGAGTTGGGGATGGAGCATCTCTGAAGATGAGATTGAATGTTTAGAAGCAGATGGATACATTGATAACCAGACCTGTGGTGGCATATTGAATCATGTGGACTAATTTTTCCAAAATAATAGCCACAACATTTCCATTGAAATGAACTGAGAACATAACTTTGACAGGAGTTTGAGTGCGTTCAAGGGCGTGAACAAAATCATAACTCTAGCTTTCTAACCAGTTCATTCATACACCTTCTGTTATGCTCAGCTCCTTTTGCCTGTGTCTATGCTTGCAGAATTTGTCCCTAAATGTATATCCATTCCACGAGTACACTTGGGGATGAACTTATTCTAAATACAGAATTATCACTTCCTTTAAAAACCTGTTTTGTCCTATTCACACCAGCTGCTTGTTGGCACATACTGGCTGAACAGTAAAATATAGGAAGTTACAAGTACTTTTGTACTGTAAAAAAAAAAGGAGGAGGGAACCCCTCCCCACCCAACTCCATATGAGTTTTTTATATTTTTTCCAGAATTTGTATGTGACTTCTCTACTCACCTGCAAAATTATATATGCAACTTTAAAGCCAGTTTTGAGCCCCTTGTAAAAGGTCCTTTGTGTCAGTGCAGAAACAAAGATAGGAGGAAATGCAGGGGTATCTTGGGGGTAAACGTCTAATACATAAAAGTCCTTTGAAAGAATGCAGCATCAGGAGACCACCAAATACAGATAGTCTTCTAAAAAGATTTTTATTTCTTATTAAATACTGTGAATTTTCACAGTTAATTAACACTAAGTTTTTAGCATAGGTGTTTCTGTTATTCTGTGGAAAATCTCCCAATGTTCACTAGCCTTCAGGCCAACACTGTCACCTGTATGGTGTGGTGGCTGAGTGTTAATATTCTGAGCTATAATATAAAACATATGGGAAATGGTGGCTTGCTCAAAACCTGCAGAAAGGTTTCTTTTTACATAATCATATGGGTGAGTTTTTTTGTTTCAACATCCATAAAACACAACCACTGCCAGAGTTGAAACAGTTAATCTCTTATAGGCTGGTTAGAAATTTGTCTACTGAGCAAACGTCTATGCTTTTTTCACTAGAGCACAGTAGCTGATGAAAAGATGGCAAAAAAAATATGGTTTTGCCATTTTTTCCCATCAACATGCAACATTTTATTGAAAATGTTTATTGAAATTTCACAATGCAGAAAATTTAAACATGTCATATCACTAAACCTAAGTTTAGGAAATCGGAGAAAAAAGGTGATCGTGAGTCAAATTCTGCTCTTTGCTTGCAGTCTGGAAGACAACGGTTATCGGGGTTACTTTGAATGAAAACGGGTGTAAAAATGTCTCTTTTTTAAAGCTGTTTTTTTTACTAATATTTAATGGGAAGGAGAAATCCAAAAAGCAGCAATGCTAAAAGAGACATAGGGCTGATAGCGCAATGTGTTAGGGTAGCAACAAAGATCACTGCAATTTTGGGCTGCATCCATTGGTGCATTACTTCTCAGGACAGGGAGGCCCTTCTCTAGGTGGCTCTGGTGCAATCTGGAACATTACATTCAGTTCTGAGCATCTCATTACCAGAAGGATATTGACAAATGGTTGCAGGTTAGATAAGAGTGACCAAAATACCGGCGATGTGTTGATTGTAAGGATTGGTTTATGAGAACAGAATGAAAGAATTAAATATGCATTGAATGGCTAAGCAAAGACTCAGGGTGCAGGGTGAAACAGCCTACAAATACTGAAGGATGTAAACACCCAGGATGGAAATTCATCATGTATCGTAATAAAGTCAGGCATAGCTAGGAGTAATAGGATTAAATTAAGAAAGAGCTTGTAAAGCACTTTGAGAGCTGCTGATTAAAAGAGCTAGGTATTATTATTATTATTCTATTAATAGAATGCATTGTTGTAAGCACTTGGGGAAAACCTTTCTTATTTTTGGTGATAGAATTACAATAATAATCCGTAGAATAGCGCTGTAAAGGAAAATAGTGTCCCTGCCCCCAGGAGCTTAACATTTATATAAATTCAGCATATTGGCTTATTAGTGTGCTTGTGCTGCTAAGTTTTTAAACATACGTACTACGCTGATTTTATTAAAGTACTCAGTAAACGCCCATTTTGATGTATTTCTCATGACATTTCCCTGGGTAAGTGTTATGAGAGATTTAAATGTTTAGTACGTGTGGCTTAGTGTATAGGTTAGACTTTAGAATTACTATCAGTGTAGCTGACCCCTCTTCTTATCATTTCCCTGCTCCCGCAAAAGAACATTCATTTTAAAGAAGAACCTCATGACTGACATGCTTTGACTGAGACGTCCACCACAGCCATCCTGGCTGGCTGGGTGATGACATATAATGAACCATTGGTCTTTTGTGTGCAGAAGGAAAAATCTCCGAAGTTAGAATTGTGAACCTCTGCGCAGACATTTCAGCTGAGATGAATGGCTCTGCAAATCTGGCCATTTTGCAGATGTTGCAAACACCTCTGCTGGAATTTTGTAACAGGGGCTTCTGCAGATGTGTAACTGTCAAGGGAATTTAGTTTATGTTTCTAGCAGAGATGAATGGAAGAACACTAGGGGCCTTAAACATAACTGTTCTTTACTGGAATCTCCATGATGCTCTTTGTTTCAGCATTCTTTTTAGTGATGTCTGGTGTATTATTTTTTCCATGAAATGGGGATCCCTAAACTTTCTCTTTTTCCATCCATTTGCCTGCTTTTAAATCATTGTGTCTTTTAAATCAATGCAGAGGAGGTACTGTTAACCGTAACATATGATTGCAATCTCTCAATAATATCTGCCGTGTAAAGAGGAGATCTTAATTCAAGTTTTAGGGTCATGCCTGGGCTCACTTCAGGTTTCAGTCAGAGTGACAAGCTGCTGTCATAAGGGGGCTAATATACCTTGGAACCTTTCTTAAAAACCTATGATAACCTGAAAGCAAGTAAAAGCTCCTGAATCAATTTTCAGTGCATTATCATTACATTAATTCTTAAATGACTAAAATAGGTTTCAGTGGGAAGCTTTTAAAAATCTGTTTGTGAGTGGTTATGAGAGCTCAGGCAATTAAAAATGGAGAACATTTTAAACACTACAGGCAGAAAACAAAGTAGGTTTAAAATACTTAGCACTTTATATGTATAAAACTCTCTGCGCATGCTAACTAATTATTCCTCACCATCCCCATTTAACATATGTGGAAACTGAGGCAGGGAAAGGAAATGATTTACCCACATCACAAAATAAGGCCTAGATCCTGCAAGCTGATCGATGTGGACAGACCCCTCACCGCCTCCAAAGTCCCTCTGACTTCACATTAGTAGTGTAGCTAAACTGGAATTGGAAGCCCAACCCTGGGTTAATTCCTCTAGCTAATATGCGTATCTGAACAGGGATTAGAACCTGGGGATTCCAGACTGCTGGTCATGTAATTCTTCCTTGAGACTGCACACTGACTTTATGAAAAGTGAAAGCCCTCAGGAAAACATTTGTGATAGTAATATAATGACTGGTTTTAAGGGAGCCATTTACAGGTAGGCAATAAAAAGAATTGAACTAGCAGTTATTGCTAGTGAACTTCATTTTCTGAATTTTGTAGTCAGATCATTGTAAATGATAAGAGGCTTCATTGGTGTTAACTTTAACTATGTTGGATAACACACAGGATTAAACTAAAGCTCTGGTTGTGGGGGGAAAGACTCTTTAGACTTTGGATTGCCTGTGTCTAGTTGGTTGTGTTGATTGCCCAGTTTAAAGACAAAGGCTGTGGTTTTCTATAGTGTCTGCATACATACCAGTGTGTCTCTCACTTTCTCCTATGTATGATTTGTATATCACATCTCTCGCTCTTGCTCTTTAATGCCGACTTTGATGAGCGGTTTCTCAAGCAACTGCAGGTTTGAATCCGAACAATTTATATTAAGCTGTAAAAATTTCAAGAGCCCAAATTTAGCTTCCCCTTAAGGGCCCCTGTTCTCTTCAGGACAGAGATCACATTGCATACTAGATGCATGTTTCTGACAAGCGGTAACACTACTGCTAAAGTGTCTCTACCCATAGTGGCTTCTCAGATATCTTGTAGCCTTTACACTGTCAAATTCCATTTAAGTGCAAATAGTTCTATCCCTCCTCCCCACAGATTTACGTCACTGAGCAGAGTGCATTTAGGTTGCTCAGCAAATGTCTGTCTCTATATCAGTTTCACTTTAAAACAAGTAAAAAAAAAATGAACAGGAGTGTTTTCCTTTCTAAGTAATTCAGCTGTCTCTTTACTTTTTGATAGTCAAATGTATTTGGATGCTTTTCAAATAGCTTGAGCCTGGTTTGCCAAACCCGGGTTTTGTGTCTGAGAAGACTGGATGTGGAGCTTTCTGAGCAAATATTGGCCTTAAATAGCTGACCATCAGAGTATTTTCTTCCCCTAACTAAACCAGCATAATGACCACCTCCAGTAGGATGAATTCTGCTACATCCAGGGTAAACTCCTTGGTCAAAATATTTGATCCGAGTGCTTTACAAAACCAAGGGCTTGCTAATGAAGTGGAAACCACTCAAATTCCTCTTGCTGCAAGCAAATATGTCAGCTCCTCTGAAAGTTTTAACACCTTGGATGTGAAGTTTGCCTCCCTTGGTCAGAAAATAGATAAGTTGTTGAATGTGCAGGACAATGTCCTTCAGATGCTAAACAGTGTTTCCCAGGAAATGTGTTACATTGAAAAAGACATTGAGATGTTAAAGGCAAAAGCAACTGAACCTGGACCCACCACAGAAACAAGTGAAAAGTCAAATAACTCTGAAATGAAGGGGCTGTGCATAGAAATGACCAATACTCTTTCTGACATGAACAAGAGTGCAGAGCGGCAAGCTAAAAGATTAGATGGAATGGAACAAGTAGTGCTGGGGTTACAGGAGCTTATAGGGTTTGTGGCTGAGAAGTTTAAAACGTGCAAAATCACTGATTTAATTCTCAAAAACAAAGCTCCTCCTAAGCTTGGCAAGATTGGTGGTTACTTAAAGAAATATAAGGTTGGAAACAATTTCAGAACGCAGACTTTCTCAGACAAAAGGGATACAGGCACGTCCATCAACAGAAACGAAAAGGTGAGCCCAGGTTTGCTTTTCATTTTGCTGAGGACCATTAAATTGTATGGTTGTATTTTGCTTTGCACTCAGTATTTTAATTTATTTCACCTTAACACAACCAAACCTGTATGCTTTAATATTGAACTGTATTAGACAAAACTGAGCAACTTTTAATAAAAATGAGTCAGAAAATCTAGTCGATGGTAACTGCAGTCATTTTCTGTAATGCTCTAGTTACAGTTTCCTTGTGTTAGAAAACATAGTTAGAAATACAAACTTGATATTGACTTCAATGGGAGCAGGATCTGGCCATGGATTTTGCTATGATATTCTCTGGGTTTATAATTATTTGGGAAAAGCAGTTCAGTGAAGATCTTATGTCGCCTGATTCAAAGCTCATTGAAGTTGATGGAAAAACTCTCACTTGCTTCAGTGGGCTTGGGATCAGTCCCACACAAGTCACTTCATTACATGTATTTTGCTGCAGTACTTATACACTCCTGCTGACTTCCAAGAGAGTTTTACCTGAGTAAGAATTCCAGGTCTTGGCCCTAAGAAGGTTAGGTTCACTGTAAATGGAACTTCAGTTTGTATAAAATCCCCTGAAATAAAACTTTTCGCTCCTCTTCACTGGAAATGGAGTGTTGCTAGGTTTTCCATGAGCCTGATATAAAGCCCATTGGAATCTATGAAACAACTTCCGTTAACAATAATGGGCTTTGGATCACTCCTGTAAGCTTGTTTCATTGTGCTTAGATCTTGTAACATTGATATTTGCCTCTTAAGTTGAGATGATTTATAAAATTGTTTTGACAAGTTATTTTCAACATTAACTATAATAAAATGAATTAAAATAGGTTTTCCCAAATCCTTGGCTGCTTTATTTTTCATTTTGCTTAAAGGTGTAAAACTTTATAGAGTTTTATACATTAGAAGACCCATTCTTCAATATCACAAGCTTTTTAGCAAAGGGAAAAAAACGTGTGAAGTTATTAACAGGAAATAGTGCTACTTGTATTGAGAAGTACCCCATATTACTTCAGAATGTCCCCTGAGTGGCTAACCAGATGCCTGGGTATCTTTAAACAGCTCTACTTCCTAGTTAGATAAGTAGTGCTGGAGCCAACATATGTAAGTTAGTAGAGGCTAATGGAATCTGAATAGCAACGGAGGAACAGCTCATAAAGCTCTTTCTTCTAGTTAATTAGTCCAATTCTCCTCTGTGTAATTGTGCAAACTTGTTTTCGGAACGTCCATAACTGGATGGAAAAACTACTGCTGTATAAAATAATGAAACGACAAATGATATTTTTACAAGCAGGATCTTTTTGACTGTCAGATTGGACTGACCTCATTAAATAAAGAAATTCTAATAAACAAAAAAGGCTTTCACCTTGGTACTGTCACCTCCATTAATGAGATGTAGGCTGGATGGGTGGAAAAAATGTTACTTATTTATAGTATCCACGTTTTATTTTTAACTTTTTTTTTAATGTGTAAAACACCGTGATACAAAGCTAGACACATGGCGCCTGGTTGTCCTCATAATAGTGTAAACCAAGAGTAAAACTGCATAGATGCCAGTGGAATTACACACTTGTGTAATGTTGTAAGAAAGAACAGAATCAGGCCCAGGATGCTAATGAAGTGTGATAACACCCTTAAGGCCCAGTCAGAATCAGAGCCCTATGGTGCCAAATGCTGTAGAAATATAGAGTAAGAGAAAGGATGAGAGAGTAGTGGCCTTTATTGATGAATTCATGGAGGCTTGCCAGGCATAAGGGGGAGCCTGGAAGACGGCCCAGAGATAGGTGTGAGAGAAGATGACAAACGGGCAAGTGAGACTGGCATCCTTGGCAGATTGAGCAAAATGAGATGGAAAGACACAAAGAGAGGAGGGAGGACACGTAGAGAGAGGAAGAGTTGCTAAAGGCCTTGAAGGGGTGGAAAAGAAGCTTGAATTGGATGCCGTAAGATGGGGGAGCCAGTAAAGGGATCCAGTGAGTAGAGTGATATGGTCAGAGTAAGGACTAGGAAAATGAGCCAACAGCTAAGGTTTCAATGGAGTGGATGGGGCAAGGAGTGTGTTAGGGAGAACAGAAAGGAGGAGGTTATGAGGGCCTGAATAAGAGCATTAGCTGTGTGGAGAGAGAGAGAAAAGAAAGCTTGGGCTTTTGAAGTGTTATGGGGGAGGAGAGAAAGTATTTGGACATTGTCTGGGTGTGTGGGACAAGAGAGAGGGAGGAGTCAAAGATAACCTCCCCAGCTAGAGGCCTGAGCAACAGGGCGGATGCGCAAGAAGCTTGGAAGGAAAGATAAGAGTTCTATTTTGGCCATGCTAAGTTGAAGTTGCTGGTGAGACACTCAGAAGATGTCACAAGGACAGGCTGAAATTTGGAACCAAGTGAATGGATATTTTAGGAACATTGAAAATTCAAAAAAGCTAAGTCCTGGAGCCTTTACTCAGACTTGTGTCACTCTCTCTCAGACAGAGGTATCTGTTTCGCTTGCCCCACCATAACCAGAGGAAGGAGAGTGGGGGAGGGGGGAGGCAGAGGGGTAAGACCACCCCGCCATCACTATTTCACTTCCATGTATTTAAGAGAAGCCCCTGCTTCAAAGAGATTCTACTCCTGCTCCAACAAAGCCTTCTCAATGAGCGTCATCCCCAGCTCACAGCGGCACTGTTTACCCAATATCAATCAGCAGCACTCTCCCTTTCCAGAAGGTGAAGGAACAAAAAGTCAAATAACTCTTTGTCCCATCAGGCTCTCCCTGTCCAAGCACTACCTCCTTTCCTCGCTCCCACACATTAGTCTTCAGACTGACTCACTGACGTTAATTCGCATCGATAAGGGTTTCTCTAGAGTAAGGACTGAGTAAGCACTTCTGGCTTTGCCCAGATATTAGTACATTGAATATCTTGTTTGTTTTTTATATATATATTGGCTTGTTGTTACTTTACTCCGTGCGCGTGCATGATTTATTTTAAAAGGATCATCATGTGAAATTACCAAACAATCCAGTGAACAACAGCAGAACTTAATACACACATATTTATCCCAGACTTTTAATTTAGAAATTATAGGAGAAAAATAATGAGCAAAGGAGTGTCACCAACGCTATGGGTTATGCTTTATTTTTCACAACATATCTAGACAGAAACACGCCTCTTGTCATTCATCATCTAATTTAAGTCATACCCTGACTGGCTGAAATTATTTGTAGGAAAAACAGATATATCCTTTCTACTCTTTGAGCAGAGGGGAAGAATTATCTTGAACAGAACAAATGACTGTCTCAAAGTTCCTTGGACAGGAAAATAAACCACTTGTTTATAGACACTTCCTCAAACCTAGAATGACCTTCTGAGATAAGCGGCGGCTGGGAACTGGTGATGAAAGGAGACAGGTTATGTCAGGAGAGTGGGCAGTTGGGAAAGTGAGGGCTCCTGGAAGTGAGGAGGTAGGGGCAGGATGGCCTTGGGCTAGCCAAGAGTCCTGAACTGCTCCCCCTCGCAGGGGTGGGAAATCCTCCTTAAGCAGGCCACCAGCTTTTAGAAATTAACCAGTTCTCAGGTGACAGCCCACCTGGGAGTGAGCTAGTTCTGTATGTGTAATGTATAATACATCTGAATGTTTAGTTCGATATGTCCATCTTTCTTTGTCAATGCAGTTTCAGTTCATTGCTGGGTCTCTACCATGCTGGCTTTCAATGACAAGAGTAGTTTCTCTGAGTTAAATTAATTTGGTGTCATTCTGGCAACATCCTTCATCCTGCACAAACACACTACTGATGAGGAGCAAAGACTGGCTGTGCAGCAGCCCCAGTGGACCCTGGGGCCATTCCAAGCACATTCCATCCAGAGTTTTTTTGGCCCCATGGTGAGATGCTGCAGGAAAAAGTGTGTCTACATAGGGAAAATAAAGAAATCCCAGATCTTTAAAAACAAACAAACAAAAAACCCTTTGCTCATAAAATAAAACGCGTTACTAGGAAGCCAGCCTGTGTGTGGAAATCCAGTTAAAAGGGAATAATCAAAGATGATGGGGATGGTTTTAAAGTCTGTACCATTTGGAAAAGTCCCCACAGCAAGCTTTCCCCTATAACAGCCCATGAAGAAGTCTGGACATACCTGCCATGCATGACAATGCATGCTTGACTCAGATGAATCAGTAAAGCTGAGAAATATCTTCTAACAAGGCCAGCTGTTTAGTTGCTGTTGTAGCAAAAGATTGCCTGAGATGTCTGACAGGTGAAACTCAACGTTATTTATACTACAGTAAGAAAATGGCCACTATTGCTGGCCTTTAAGATGTAGGCTCTTCTCCTCCATCCTCTCCAACATAAGCTGTGATAAAGTTGCAGTCCACAGGGGAAAATGAGATAATTCTGGAGTATTGTATAGAGCAAGTTCTTCATGATGTAATTTAGGTGTACATGCAGCTGATGAGCCCGTGTAAATAGTGATATACCAAGGTATTTGTAATAAAGTTCTGACACACAGAAGTGATGGTAATAGATTGACTTTATTTCCTAGTCCCAGTCACCTGACATAGATGAGGGTCACACATGGTTAATACTCTGGTCATAGCAAAGGTCAGGGTCCACTGATGCCAGTGGCTGCTGTTTCTGTACCATTGCATGGACTCCGGAGCCCTTGGAAGTATCTTCATCAACTACTTTTAAAATCCACCTACAGGTGACTGCTCTCTGAAATGATAGTGACTAGTGTTCATGGTGAATATCAAAATGTTTAAAAGCAGTTCATCATCATCATGATTATTATTATTACAAACAAGTTGTGTTGTGCTTCTTTTAATATATCAGAGTGCATGTTACAGACTACAGACTCAGATTGTGAGCCCGGACGCCTACACAGGGAATAAGGGGGTGTAAAGAACCCCTTTACTCCCAGATTCAGGCTACTCAATTTGCTAGAGACCCTCCCTAGCAGAGGAGGGAAGGGAAGGGAAAGGAAGGGAAGGGAGAAGAGCAGTTGCCACTGGATAGCTACTCCCTCTCCCATACAGGTGGATGGGAAGTGGGCAGGCAGGAGCAGGAAGTGGACAGAGCCTTGGCTTCACTCATCGCCCAACATAGCTGAGCCTGTGCATTGGCAGAGGTAAGCTGTGGAAGAAAAAGGCTGGTTCAGCTTTTTTCCTGTAGGAGCAAAGGGGAAGTAATGACTGAACTGTGACTCTCAGTCATAATATGGTCCTAACCCCACCTCTGGGGCAGTGTAGCTATGCACTGCTCGTTATTAGGGCTATCTTGCAAAGTGCCAATTCCACCCTGCATGTTTCTAAATTAGAGTAAAATTAGAGTTTCACAGTAAAATACATACAGTATTTTAGAGCCAACTGTTAACTTTGCATGTTGAAATTTACTAAGAGCCCTCATTTCCCTTTAGGCTGTCTTTGATCTCCCATCCTGATTGCTACCCTCCTTCTTGAGTTATTGGGGCTATATTTAGGCATGGTTCCAACTGTGGTTTTACTGTGACAGTATTAGACGTGCACTGCACTGCTGAACTAATATCTTTAATAAAAAGTGAGGAGCATCATTTTAGTCTTGATGGACTGCGGTATATATGTTTACTCATATATTTGCTGTTTCTAGTCTCTTGATTTTTTATTCTTTAAGCTTGAGTACAGTGAAGTGCGTTCAAAGATTTCTTGGTATGGGGTGGGTGGCTTGGTGCAAATTTCCTTGCAGCAATATCTGCCTAGTAAATTCTGTCGTGATTGCCAAGTTATTTCAGGGCTGTTGGCCACATATGCATTCTCATGAATATCCTAGTATGGAATCATACTTTACATTCTTCGATGTGACTGAATAGATATTATGACTTGAAATTAGCATATATAGAATAATTATTTATTTATTTTAGAGTGCACTCAGCACTCCAAATAACATGGAAGAGAGAAGATTTCCGCATCTAGGTACTTACAGCCTCCGTAGACAAGCAGTAAATAATTATTCAGTTACACCGAGTGCTATCAGACATGGAAGCATATTCACCATATGACAGTGGAGTGTGTGTGTGTGTTTTGTTTCATGTGTATAATAAGTATCAGAATTTCATTCACTGGTCATTTAATGCTGCCTGTCTTTGCAGACGAAGAGTGCTTTGAGGAGGGAAATGCAAGTGGAGAGAGTGGATTCCAGTTGTTCCAGGATAGGTAGAGAGTTATGGAGCCAAATACTTTCTCAGGCAAAGAAGGCGGCATCACATATGTTCTGATTCCAAAAGTTAGCATATTGAGGATTCAGTCACATACAAGTTGTTACATATACAAATATGTACACGTAGAGAGTGGCCTACTTACCGGTGCTTATGTAGCAAAATCCATGACATAACACTGCCCGGCCAGGACCTGCCATGGCTGGGGGATATGTGATAATGACTTGCTGAAGTACTCAGTATCATCACGCAGATCAAGTAACTCAATCTTGTATATTCATGGGTAATGTTCAGCTCTTACATAAAAACTGGATATCCAGTCCTAATAAATCTATGTGAACTATCTTGGACATCCCTAATACAGACACTAATGACGCCCATCCATTACTGCTATTAGGAAATATCTCCAACAGTTGGAGACAGGACAGTAGATGAGTAGGACTCTGAGTCACTACAGAGAATTCTTTCCCAGGTGTCTGGCTGGTGGGTCTTGCCCACATACTCAGGGTCTAACTGATTGCCATATTTGGGATTGAGAAGGAATTTTTCCCCAGATCAGATTGTCAGAGACCCTGGGGGGGTTCTCCTTCCTCTGCTGCATGGGACATGGGTCGCTTGCTGATTTGAACTAGAGTAAATGATGGACTCTCTGTAATTTGAAGTCTTTAAGTCAAGATTTGAGGACTTCACTAGCTCAACCAGAGGTTATAGGTAGGGCTCCATGTCTGTCACGGAGGTCATGAAAGTCACTGACTCTGTGACTTTCCGTGACCTCCGTGACTTCTGCAGCAGCCAATGTGGCTGATCCCAGGCTGCCCAAGCAGCTGGCTCTAGGGCCAGCTGCTCAGGTGGCCTGGGGGACAGCTACACCGGCTGCTGCTGGAGCGGCTCTGCAGCCAGTCACTGGGGCGGCCCCACAGCCAGCCGCCCCAGCTGCTGCTGAGATGGTCCCCAGCTAAGTTCCCTGTAAGACGCACAGCAGCCTATTTAGCACCACGCAAGTGCTCAGGGAACCTGCCCGGCCAGGACCTGCCATGGCTGGGGGAGGGGTGCCCCTCCCCTGGCTCCAACTCAGCCCCGGGCCTGCCGCAGCCGGTGGAGAAGTGCCTCTCCCCCCACAGCCCAGGTGCTGCTGCGGGGAGGGAGAGCTGTGGGGAGTCCTCTCTCCCCACCGTAGCCCCAGGGGAGCCTGCACTCCAAACCCCTCATCCCTGGGCCCCTCCCCAGAGCCTGCACCCCCAGCCGGAGCCCTCACCCCCTCCTACATCCCAACCCACTGCCCCAGCCCTGAGCCCCTCATCCCTGGTCCCACCCCAGAGCCCACACCCCAGCTGGAACCCTCACACCCCTGCACCCCAACCCTGAGCCCCCTCCCACACTCTGAACCTCTTGGCCCCAGACTCACCACACGACTTTTGTTATGTGCACCAATATGAAGGTGATGTGTGACACATCATCTCCATATTGGTGCACATAACAAAATGCATTCCGCACATGAGTGGGAAAAATTAGAGGGAACACTGGTTTCTGGGAGCTGGCCCTGGAACTGCCTGAGCAGCAGCCGGTGCAGCTGGCCCCAGGGACCGCCGGAGCAGCCGCTGTCAGCGGCCTCCAGCAGTGGTCCCCAGGCGGCTGGAGCAGCTGCTGCTCGGCAGCCCCCGGCAGCTGGTGCTGGTGGCCCCAACCCCATCCCCAACCCCAGAAGCGGCTCCCCCACCCCCAGCAGCAGCCCCAAGGGAGCCCAACCCAGCAACGACTCCCCAGGATTTAGTCAGGGGTATTTATAATATAAGTCATTGACAGGTCACGGCCATACATTTTTGTTTATTGCCCGTGACCTGTCCATGACTTTCACTAAAAATACCTGTGACTAAATCGTAGCCTTAGTAATGGGATCTACTACAGAAGTGAGTGGGTGAGGTTGTATGGCCTGCGATATGCAAGAGGTCAGACTGGATGATCATGATTATCCCATCTGACCTCAAAGTCTATAAGCCTATGAGTCAATGAATAGAAAATGTATTTTGCATATGCAAATTTCTATATATTGCAACCTGTTGAATGAGATAGAACTGAAGCAATGAAATAGTACCTTTTGGCATCAGAAGAAATGTGATGGAGTCACAAAGGAGATCTAACTAAAACCTTCATGAAGCCATTCATTGTAAGGTTGCCTGCAGTGGGCAGAAAATCAAAGGGTTTTATTAGGTGAATAAGAAAAGTTGAAAGTTAGCTAGAAAAACATTCCAAAGTTAGCCCTGGTGCAGTATAAAGAAAGAATTTAAGTACAGCACAGCTCATTAAAAAGGAGTCAAATGTTCATAAAAAGCATTACATTAATTTCTGACTGAATCTGAAATTGCTTTAAAATACATGATATTTATATATTTTATGATTGCTTAATGCCTAATTACTAAGATTTTTTTCATCATGTAGTTTCTAATGCAACTCTGAATAGTTTCTGAAAATAGTCTTATGCATCAGTCCATACTGTAGGTTTATAAAGAGTCTTTATTCTGCTACCATATTCTCTGCATCTTGAAGTCTTTAAACCATAATTTGAGGACTTCAATAGCTGAGACATAGGTGAGAGGATTATTGCAGGAGTGGGTGGATGGGAGTCTGTGGCCTGCATTGTTCAGGAGGTCAGACTAGATCAGGGGTAGGAACCTATGGCATGCGTGCCAAAGGCGGCACGTGAGCTGATTTTCAGTGGCACGCTGCCCGGGTCCTGGCCACCAGTCTGGAGGCTCTGCATTTTAATTTAATTTTAAATGAAGCTTCTTAAACATTTTAAAAACCTTATTTACTTTACAAACAACAATAGTTTAGTTATATATTATAGACTTATAGAAAGAGACCTTCTAAAAACATTAAAATGTATCACTGGCACGCGAAACCTTAAATTTGAATGAATAAGTGAAGACTTGGCACACCGCTTCTGAAAGATTGCCGACCCCTGGACTAGATGATCATAATGGTCCCTTCTGACCTTAAAGTCTATGAGTCTATATTATTCAGCTGCCATCACACATCTTACTCTGTCTGTGTTACCTGGAGTCTGAACATGGTGGATGTTGGAAGCACAAGTTTAAGCCTGGAAAATGTTTTTTGACTGCATAACCCCAACTTGTGTTTGTGCACACACCCTCTTGCTTGTGCATACTTTTTAGGCACACAAAATATAACCTTTAATATTTCTCTTTGGGGCAATTCTGGATGAAGAATGAAAACAGCATTGGAAGCTTTGGCCTCATGTGGGGGAACAGATGATGCTGTAAACCTAGTTGTGCATATTACATTCTTTTTTAAAGAATTGTGTGCATAATTTCCATGCCAGGCTGGGACGCTTTAGACTGTAGAAACCCGAGACTAAGAAAATTGTTTCCTATAATTTTAGCAATTGTGAGAGAAGAAATCACCCAAATGAAAGGCTAAAACCTCCCTGTAAGAGTTTGGATTAAAGGGATCCTTAGAAGCACCCTTAACAGCTCAGGAAGCAGTATCTCACGAGGCAAATAGGATCCGTAGGTATCCATAGTACAGTAGCAATTATATTTTGGGTATTGCAGAGGAATGAGTTGTGCCTTTATGGTAATATTTTCAAAGGAGCCTAACGGAGTTAGATGCTCAGATCCTATTGCAATTCAAAGAGAATTTGTTGGCTAATTCCCTCTCCTTTGAAAATCCCAATGTTAAGGCATTGCTCTGCCTTGGGGTGCAGAGATGTCACACTCCCAACAGGAACTTGTGCCTCAGAAAAGGGCAGGGCCTTCTGCAGCTCTCACAGAATATAGCCACTAGTCCTAGAGGGATTGCCAACTTTGTAATATTTAAAAACTGGGCACACCTGCTGGAGTCTCCCCTGCCCCGCCTCTTATCCCTGAGGCCCCGCCCCCCATTTGCTCCTCTTTCCCCCTCCCTCTGTCACTGACTGCTTTTCCCCTCTCCCCTCCTCGCCTGCAGAGCCAGGATTGGGAGCTGCAGCTGCCTGATGCAGGGAGGAGCTGGCCCTGGCTGAGTAGGGGCTGGCAAGGTGATGACTCGGCGCCTCCCTATCTCCTCCCAGCTGCAGTAACCAGACTTTGAGTGACCAGTCAGTAGATCTGACCAGACACTGTCAGGTCCCCTTTTCAACTGGACTTTCCGGTCGAAAACTGGGCACCTGATCACCCTAACTGGTCCACCCTTTTTGAAGGACGCTCCATCTGCTCCTCCTGGCCCCAGCCAGTTCTACAGGAACGAGGCACAATTTGGCCCTTTGAGAAAAAGCGATGACTGAAAGTTCATATTTTTACCCATAAGCTAAGATTTGACAAGTCAAACACAAGAGACACAATTTACCTGTAATGGCAAAAACCTCAAGTGTACAGCTTAAGTTCCCATATGTACTGGGGGTACTCTCTGTCATACTTCCAGTCTTGGCATTCATTGTACTTCATCCTAGTGGCCTTACAACGTGCCACTTATTGGTCACAAACAACTGATACTGAGTCTGAAGGATGCAAATAAAAGCTTCAACCCATTTCATTTTGTACCGGCTGGATTAGTTTTTTCACTTAAAAGAGTATGAGCTCCTCATCACCTGCTGAAATATAAGCGTTCAAAAACGATGTTTGAAAAAATACTATAGTAATTTATGGAGCTGTCAAGTAGTTGCAGATTCTCAGCATCATCCAAATCTCTACCAGGCAGATTTTCAAAAGCTGCCCTCCATTTTTCACACCTGCAGACTGCAAGAATATTTAGTGAGAAAGCACTGTATACCTGCAGTTATTTTTGGATGCAGAAATGAAATTTGGCTCCATGTATAAAAGTCCTTGGAGTCCACTTGCATGGTTATTTGCTCAGCTGACTATATTTGATTATAGTCAGTATCCTCATCAACATTGCCAGGAGGGTATACTTACAGGAATCAGAGTGCATTAGTAATTGCATTAACTTCTTGGTCTAAGGTTTTGCCCTACCTCTTTTAGCACTTTTCACTGCAGAGCGGAAAACCAAAGCAAGCAATGACCAATTCTTTATGATCAGCTCAGAATTTAGATCCATGGAGCATTCTTAGATTTATTTTTATGGAGCATCTTAGCTGACCAGGCTACAGCTTGTTTTTTGAGGGGAGTTATGTGCTCATATTTAAGCCTTCTTCATGTTATAGCTTGAATCCTGCTAGGAACAACTGTATTCAAAACAGTTGTCAGTCACAGTTCTTACAGCACAGATTCCCTGTCTGTTTAGATAGGGATTTTTTGTGATATTCAGGCTCGCTGTAAATGCAAACTGCGTATCTCACCATTTCCAACTCCTTTCATACAATTTCTTTTTTTTTTTATTTCTCTTTGTTTCCTGTCGAGTTCAATATGCTTTGGATACAGTAGCTTTAGAGATTACATGTAGTTTTCATTTGGTTCCTGTTATCTGCATAGTTCTATTTAGTTTTGTATATAAAAAAAATCCTATAAAGAAGATACCAGGTAGTTCTGACATCAAGTCATGCTCATTTTACTCCCATGAGTAAACAGTAGGATTGCTTGCGTGAATAAGGCAAGCAAGGTTAGGTGCCTGGTCCAGTATACTCAGCAGAAATAGGTATCAAGCTGTTTTAGTGGGTGATTCAAAGAGAAAGAATCAGAGTAACACCCTAATCTGGAAGAAATCCTTCAGAAAGTTACTTGGAAGTATCTAATTGTTTACAGCCTTTTGGACCCATTTCTATGATTAACAATATATACATTTCATTTTTACTATGAAGAGGTTAGGAGGGAGATAGAGAAAAATGGAATATTGATGAATCATTTATGTCACAGGTTGTGATGTTACTAGTACATTAAGAATGTTTAAAGAAAAAGACAATGAACAAATGCCATAGATATATTATTACATAGCTGTAAATGTAATTTTATGGGAAGTCTGTTCAGTACAAAAGTCCTCTAGATGTCAGTATAACATTGTAGAATATAGACATAGTAAGCTACAAAGCTAAGTTTATGGTTTTATATGCTTTGATTCCTGGTAACTGTTTTATCAGCTTGCAATAAATCATTAAAAATGCTGTTACCAGATGTTGTATGCAGTGTAGTTATAGCCGTGTTAGTCCGAGGATACTAGCGAGACAAGGTGGGTGAGGTAATATCTTTTATTGGATCAACTTCTGTTGGTGAGAGTGACAAGCTTTCAAACCACACAGAGCTCTTCTTCAGGTCTGCTGCTGAAGAAGACCTGAAGAAGAGCTCTGTGTGGCTTGGAAGCTTGTCTCTCTCATCTACAGAAGTTACCAGATGTTGTTTAACAGCACAAATCTATTTAAAATCTATCAGTAAAACTATTACTGAATATTGTACCAGCACAATAAATACTAACTTTGTTTTAGACTAACCAATCTAATTTTTACAAGCTGGTAAGCTATTTTCTTGTGGTTATTTGTTTATTTGTCAGCTCATGAGGCTTGATTCTGATCTTTTCTATGCTACTTTTACATTAGAGTAACTCCATTGATTTCAATCCAGTGAGTTGCTCCTGATTTACATTGGCACAAACAGAATCATGTCGATGGCACCTAAAACTGAGATCCATCATGAGTACTGTCAATAACACTTAAAGGTGGATTTTGAATTAATTCGTGCAAAATGTTTGGTTTTGTTCAAAAGAGAGAATGCAGTTTTGCAAATAACAGTGCAATGTGAATGCTGTGCACAGTGACTAATGTATTGCATGCATTCCTACAGGCCATTGGCAATCAGAAAGAAAAGGAGAAGTCATGTTTAAGTGTGAAGGGAACAAAGTCTATACAAAAGAAGAAACCACCCGATTCCACAGGTTAGAGCTTTCACTCTGCATGGTGTCTAAGGGCCCATTTGTGGAACCCTTATTTACTCATATAGATAAACACTTACTCATATGAGTAGTCTGGCTGAAATCATGGGGCTAATCTTGTGAACAGGTGGTCGTCAACATGAGTAACGGTTGCCCAATCAGCACCTAGACATTGTAATTTACTCCGTTACATTCAGTGCATTATGTGTTGCCTTGCCTTTGTACATGGTCATAAACTTTCCAAGAAGGTGCTTTTGCGTGAATATTTTATTAAACTAGACTTAGTTCACCATGAGTTGTGGCAAATTGCTGGCACTACTATGAGGGTCCCGCACTTTCTCTTCTTGTGGGGGGTTTTCAGGGCACCATTTCTTGCCCCTGAACTGGGGTATCAGCTGTCCCACTAGTATCCAAGAGAAGGGGAATGGAGAGGGAGGGACCCAGGCCCACCCTCTACTCTGGGTCCCAGCCCAGGGGCCCTAGGTTAGTGGGTAAACCACTTGTACTAGTGATATTTTCCCCTGGGCTCCTTCCCTCTCCTGCTTGTGGGGCTTCCTGCCTTCCCTCTGCACAAGCCAGGTGTCCCTTTACCTAGGGTCTTGGTCTTCTTAGCCCACCACAGCACTTCTCCAAACTCTCCTCTGCTTTCCTCCAAACTGCTCTCTGCTCCACCACCAAACCACTCTGCTCCAACTCCTTCCTCTTCCTCCTCTGTCTGCCTGAAGCAGGGGGTTTTATTAGGTCCCTGAGAGGGCCTTAATTGACTGCAGGTGCTCCAGTTAGCCTGTAGCCACCCTCCCTAGTCTCCAGGGAACCACGCCTTAATTAACCTAGGGCTTATATATTTCTCCTCTCACACAATACTACTGCTGCTCCCTGGCCCTCCTGTATCACAGAGTTTAAGTAAGAAAAATATCTGAAAGGGCTACATCTGAAGGCCAAGAATCTGTAGGTGCTTTATATAATGGGTTTTAAAAAAAATTATATTTTGCTTGAAAGCTCATGACCATTACTATTGCTTAGAAAACATTTCCATTGACCTTGGAAAGTGGAGGAGAAAAGCAGGTGCCTACTCAGTAAGTAATGGAAATCATGGTAATTACGTAAGTCCTTAGTTAGTATGCTTGGTATTCTCTGATTGTTTCCAGAGGGAGCCAACCAGGAAAACCAGTCCTGCCCTCACAAAGAAATGGTCCATATGCTCAATAAGGAAAATACTGAAAAGGCAAGTGCTTTTTTGGTTCAAAGGAGTTCTCCCAAATCTCAAGGGCCAAAGGACAAGGGAGAGGGTTTAGCTTTGGAAAGCCTGAAGGAACACACAAAGGGCTCTGTTCAAACATCCTTCAGTAGAAGAAAAAGCCAAGGAGCAGACGTTGTTGTTGATAACTATAGCCAAAGGATAACAGGGCAAGATGAAGAGAAGGAAAGTGAATCCCTGGAAGGCGTGAAGAGGGCTGGTGGACAGCAAGTGCCTGAAGAAGAAGGGCAAGAGGAGGAAGAAGTAGAGGATGATGCAGGTCACTGTGGAGAAGAGGAGGAAGAATCAGCAACTGCATCCCAAAATAAACATGAGGCAGAGGATGGTGAGGGTCCATCAGAAAGCCAGGGACAAGATGCACGGCTTCAAAGGTAAGATTTAAAACCCAAAGTGTACATTAGCCTATTCTTAAAGACCCATATTCCAGAAAGCCATTTATCTCAAGCATTAAATCAAGTATATTAGCTTCCAAAATATTTATTTGGGAGTTATGTCATAAATCCAGCCCAATAACCAAACGAAAGTGGGTTTAACAGACTGGCACTAGCTCCAAATTGACAACCTGCCACACGTGGCACAGCCAGTACTATCTTATGTGTTTGCCATTTGCTCAGAAAGAAGGTCTGGAACAAAGAAAGGGCAGCTGGATATTCACCGGTTCTTCGTCTCTAAGAAGCATCCTCCCTTTCTGTGTCATGTTTATGTTCCACACCATGTAACTTGTGACCAAAGTAAGGTTAGATTAGACAGTGTACTGGTTTGTAATTGCACTGCAGTATCTAATAATACAAGTGGTAACATAAAACTGACACTTGCCCAGGGAACTAAATTGCTAGGCTTGTTTACTGTAATTCTTTCTGTGCTGCATTATTTATAGACCTTCAGAGATAAGCGGTTCAAGCTTTCAAGGATCTTTATAAACAAAGAGAGTTCTCCCACTACTTTCAAGATGTGGTTGATAGTCAAATATGAAAGCAGCAGAAGTCAGGCCGTTGTTTCAGAAATAGGAAATTTGCTGCTGTCGGGATTATTTTTTTCTACAAAAGGAAGCTTACCATAGTTAGTTACCATTATTACTTTACACAATAAAGCAAAAATAAATTAATCTTACTTAAATGCAGCGTGCCCCTGGAATTTCTCACCTTTAGTTCTAAGTTCATTCTGCTTTAAGTTTATACCAACATACAGTAATGCAATGCTTTGTCTTGCAGGTGTAAAGGCAGTGAAAAAGGCACAAGAAGCAAACCATCAGGGACGTTCTCCCAGAACCCTGAGCAGACCTGCCAGCTTGAGCATAGAGGCAGCAGTAAGCGTCGAGTGAATGATGAAGGGCTAATCAAAGCTGACAACAAAAAGAGCAGGGTAGATGCAGAGAGTGCTGGTGACAAATGTAAACGTAAAGAGGCCATTAAACCAAATACTCCACAAGACAAACCAAAGGCAGCTGATTCCACTGGTACAGAGAGTGATAATCAAGCAGAGGCATCTATAGAAGATTTGGTGACTGTAATTGGTAGGAAATACCTTTTGCTTAAAAAAAGGCATATGTATCGTAACTATGAACAAAACTATTTGTTCATAGGGGCCAGAGCCCTAGTTGATGCAAATCGATGTCACTCCATTTACTTCAGTAGTTATGTTAATTTTTTTATCAGCTGAGGATCTGATCTGACCTTTGTTTTTAGAGTATTCTGTTCTGAGAGTTGGAAAGTATAAAGTATCTTGGGGAAATCTGGCTGAAAGCAGTTGGTATCACAGGTCAGACTAGAGGCTCATACTGGTCCTTTCAGGCCTTAACACTTATGAAGTTAACATTTCTTAGCCCAGAACTGGTAATGTTTGTGAGTCTTTCAATCTCTCTTGGAAACCTGTTTTCTTATATTATTATAAATTATACACTGGAAGTTTGCAGCTCTTCGGGGTCAAATCCTGGCTCAAGAGGAAGAGAACTTCTTTGCATGTTATAGCCCTCAGTAACATGCAAAGGCCCATGTTTAAAGTCTGCAATTCAACCCTTGCAGAATCCAAAGTAGGTGGCAGAATTCCAGGAGCCCTAGGTTTCTACAATTCCTTGACCATGAACTAACTCACTGGCCACGTATGTTATTAACATATTAAAAAAATCTGGGTACACAGCTGGTGTCCTGGAAAAATGGACATGCCCTGTGAATAAGGACAATCCAGTCTTACATTAATGACCAGAGGATTCCTGCCAACTATATGCTGTCATGGGATTTCTTTTTTATCATTTTCACTGAAGTAATGAATGGTTTTAAAATTGCTCAGAAAGTTCCACATGCAAGACAGCCAGCATTCCAAACCAAAGAGATCACATAGAAACATTACCATTCTTGCCCTTCTTTCCCTTGGGAGAAATGTTTGTCACCTTGGTCAGCCAAAGGTCATTCCAAGGAATATAAATCAATTGACAAACAATGTGGGCATAAAACAAAAATCTTATCACCCCTCAAAAATCTAAACACAAATTTAGGGGCTAAGGGCTTGTCTACAATAGGGATTTTTGCTTCAGTCAGGCTGCATGGTCCAGTGGATAGAGCACTGGAATGCAACTCAGGTGACCTGGGTTTATGACCTACAGCAAGTGATTTCACCTCTGTGCCTCTCTTTCACCTTTCGGCCTTCTGTCTGCCTTCTCTATTTAGACTGTAAGTTCTTCAGGGCAGGAACTTATGATGTGTATGTACAGTGCCTACCACTGTACTGTTGGAACCTCTAGATGCCGCAGGGTAGCTTTGCATCTATGTAGCTATGCCAGTGCAAACTCCCTAATGTAGATAAGCCCTAAACCTGGCCTTTAAGAACAATAGCCATGCAAGGGATAATGAAAAGCTGTACCGTTGAAGTGATAGAGGCTAGAAGCATTCTGCATTGGGTATGGCAGAGGCAGACAAATCACCTGGGTGGGGCTAGAGGAGAGCACACTGAATAGTGGCTCTTACTACCCCTTTAAAAAGTTGCAGCAGATACTCCAGTGTTGGAAACCTCTAGGCACTAGTAAGTGTGTGAGAGAAAACATGGTGATGCCCCCAGTCCACTTGTTCATGCCCCATTGTGAGTATGAAGTAATGCTGGCCAGCTATCTGCCCTCACCTGACTTGTGCGCCCAGTGTGCTGACACATGAATTCTTGGTGCCTCTTGGATGGGGAGTGTCTTCAGTGGGGTGGCGCAAATATAGTTGGTGCAGAATTTGGCAGTACGTTAACAGAATGAATGATGCCTCGCTAAAGAGGAAATTCTCCTAGGCAAGAACGGGTGTAGGACGGAGGCCGCAAAGGCATCAGAACCACTGTAGGAAGGTGCAACGTGTGGACTGCTTGTCTCCATAGTGGCTTTTTCAGCGTGCTCATAGAAGGATGACGTTGGGGAGGAGCGCAAGGATAGCCACTGGGTCCAATTCTACGAGGATCCACTGGCCAAAACCTAGGTACTGCAGTATCATCGATGGAATACTCTGTGCCAAAGCTGTAAGGGTGGGCTCATTTTCTTCTTGTCCCTTGGATAGCTCCCTTATAAACATCACATTTACTCAGGCTGCGCTCAGGGAATAAGATTTGTTCCTAAGTCCTAAAGACAAGTTTTACGCCCCAGTGAGTAAAACTTGCCGCCTGATCATTAAATCTGTAGATCATTTTATTTATTAGGAAACAGGGTTTAATGTAAGTAATAAATGGTGTGTGGGGGTACTAACATGCCAGATCTCTGTTTCCTCTTTCGTAGATGATTGCCCTGCTCCTCCAGCGCCATTTGATCACCGGATTGTCTCAGCAAAAAAGGCAGTGGTCAACAGTTTTTATAAAGTCAACCGGAACGAAGTTCTGGGAGGGTAAGTGGAGCTAATGCTGTCAACACAAAAACGAGCTTTCTTGAGCCACCAGGAAAATATAGCAAATAGCCTTGTAATGGAGGGTTATGTTACAGTTGAATGGAAGCAGCATGCCTTGCTAAAGCCTAGCCCACAAAAGTGCTGTCTAATTGTAAATTGGAGAGGGACTAAAATCAGCAGGCTGCTATTGTTGTGGGTTTTTGCGGAGGTTTTGGTGGCTTCATGCTTTGGTTTATATTTGGTATGTAAACAATTTCCTGAGGCTGCAGCATCAGTGCCAGGTGGGAATTATAGTGCATTCCAACACAGAGTTTTATCCGAGGCATTCCCTGGCCACCACTTGTAAGAACACTGTAGAAGACCATGATACCAGGGGCTGGGCACTTCTGTGACAGTTCAGGTAGGGCTCTTGAGCCCTCTCCCTCCTTGTTTGTAAGAAGCTTTAAAAATTACTGTTATTTCCTTTAGTCCCAGAACTGCAAGACCCAAGCCTCTTTCCATTTTTCTTTGAAGAAGGTGGCAGGGGAGGCAGAGAAGGGACACAGTTGTGAAATTTTGCAAAATATTTTGGTTTTATAACATTTTGTGGAAACAAAATTATACCCGTGATAGTGCCCAAATGACAGCTTAGTAGGCTCCATAGTCTGGACTGCTGTTTTGTAGTTACACTGAAAAAATGCTAGCGTATCCTTTAGCAATGGTTCAGATCACTACAGCCTACCATAATTACAGTGCGGTGTTTGTGACTATTCACTATAGTCTTTTGGAAAAGCAGGTGCTGAACTTGAACAGTAGTTTATTCTGTCCATCTACGTTGCCTCGGCGCCGGTGTGTGCTCGCGCCCCCGGCCCTGCCCCAACTCCACCCCTGGCCCCACCCCCATTCCACCCCTTCCCCATATCCCTGCCCCCGCCTTCTCCCCCGGGCGCCTTGCATTTCCCCTCCACCCCCGCCCAGGCTTGCAAGCCTGGGAGGGAGGGGAAATGCAGCGCGCCCACCGGCAACTCCCCGCCAGCCCCAGCTGTGCCCAGCTCACCTCGGCTTCCGGGTTCCACCACCAGAGGCGCCTCCCACCGAAGCCGCTTTTTTTAGCTCACTTGCAGCCACCTCCTCCCTATACCCCTCCCCCGAGGCGCTGCCCTGCTGCGCTTTCCTCCACGCCCTCCCCCCCACCCCCGCTTGCCGCCCACCGAACAGCTGACGGGCAGGCGGCTGCACGTGAACTAAAAAAAGCGGCTTCGGCGGGAGGCGCCTCCGGAGGCGGAACCCAGAAGCCGAGGTGAGCTGGGCGCGGGGGGGGGGGGGGGCTTGCAGGGAGCACCCACCAATTTTTCCCCATGGGTGCTCCAGCCCCGGAGCACCCACGGAGTCGGCGCCTATGCTCCCAATAAGAGGAAGTATCTGAATATGATGAACAGGAGCATGTTTCATATTTTGTTAAGAGAATTTTCAAAAGGAAAAAAACGAAGAATGTATTAAGCGAAGAATGTAAAAAAACGAAGAATGTATTGATTATAGTGTAGTTAGGACAAGATTGTGATCCTCTTACTCATACCATAAATAGTCCCATTGGCTTCACTGGGAGTACTCATGTGACTAAGCATGTCATAAACTGGCTTTCATTAATCAGTGAATATTATTGAATCAAAAAACGGATAGAGTAATAGCAGTCAAAACTGAGGGTGATTTTGATGTACCTAAACATATGATAATAGGTGTTATTTGTGGGATAGAATAGACTCAAACCCAGCATGGTATGTACATCAGGATTTGCCTATGCAGGACAGAGAATAATCTGAAGTGCCTAAAATCAAAACTCCATGCTGGATTCCTATCTCATTGTCAACACCATATGGTGAGGGGGTTTTTCTTTTTCTTTTTTTCCTCTTAGAGGGCGATTTGGTCAGGTGCACAAATGTGAAGAAAAAGCAACCGGTCTCAAGTTAGCAGCAAAAATTATAAAAGCCAGAGGTGCTAAAGAAAAGGTAGGCATAGGCTGCGTGGCCCCCTATGCCTTCAATACCACATGACCAGTCGGGTAATAGCTGGTTTGTAGATTCATTTCCCTTCCCCCCCAGGACTGCAACCAGCTCATCAACCTCCTTTCAGTTTTTTCATCTTTTTATTTTTTAATTTTCACTTTTCCAACTTTTTCTCACGTCTTTTCATTTCTTCCCCTTTTTTCTCCTTTGTTAATTTTCTTATATTTTCTTAGTGAAAATGTTTGTCAACTTTTGACTTTGCATGTGTTCTCACTGCACGCTCTGCTGCAATTACAGTAACTCCTCGCTTAACGTGGTAGTTATGTTCCTGAAAAATGCAACTTTAAGTGAAACGATGTTAAGCGAATCCAATTTCCGCATAAGAATTAATGTAAATGGAGGGGGGATTAGCTTCCAGGGAAATATTTCACCAGACAAAAAGCTATATTTTATATATCTATCTATAGATAGATAGATATGCACAGTGTAAGTTTTAAACAAACAATTTAATACTGTATACAGCAATGATGATTGTGAAGCTTGGTTGAGGTGGTGAAGTTAGAGGGTGGAAGAGGGTGGGATATTTCCCAGGGAATGCCTTACTGCTAAATGATGAACTAGAATTTGGCTGAGCCCTCAAGGGTTAACACACTGTTGTTAATGTAGCCTCACACTCAACAAGGCAACACGGATGGAGGGAGGGGAGTCAGCATGGCAGACAGAGAGACACACCCTGTGTGAGAGAGAGACACACATTGTCCCTTTAAGTATGCTGACCCCATTCTAAGTACATTACCTTTTTTAATAGATCAGGAAGTTGAGAGAGTAGCTGGGGCCAGCAAGCTCCCTCCCTCCTGAGCCCTGTCGTGTCTCCCCCTGCTCTATGGATGGGGTAAGCGGGGGGGCAGGAGCAGGAGGACACCCTGACATTAGCACCCCTCTTCTCCCCCTCCCCTGCACAGCAAGCAGGAGGCTCCCTGGAGCAGCTGCAAGGCAGAGGGCAGGAGCAGCACATGGCAGTGGGGGGAGGGACAGCTGAACTGCTGGAAATTGATAGCCTGCTGGGCAGCTGCCACACAGGGGAACGGGGAGCTGATGGGGAGGCTGCTAGTCCACCCTGGTTCCAAGCCCCTACCAGCTAGCTGCAATGGGCTGCTCTTCTTGCAAGCAGTGGACAAAGCAGGCGGCTGCCAAACAACGTTATAAGGGAGCATTGCACAACTTTAAACGAGCATGTTCCCTAATTGATTAGCAACCTAACAATGAAACAACGTTAACTGGGACGACTTTAAGTGAGGAGTTACTGTAATTGCTTTCATCTTGTTGGACTTGGTAGCAAGGATGTTCTGGGCTCAAGCCACCAATGCATAAGAGTGGAGAGGGATTTGTCTGGCCATTCTGCAAACCTCAGGGCACTTCCCCCACTTTCATTTAATGAGGAAAATCAAGCAGGCATTATTGTGTGGCAGCTGTGTCATTACAAGTGCCTGCCTTTCTCCATTTTCCTCATCAGTCCGACCTCACTGCCACCAAGGCCAAGAGCTCTCTATCCTCACTGCTTCTCATTGTCACTGAATGTCACATCACCATATATGGCCTGTGCTATATAGGAGGTCAGACCAAATGATCTAATGGTCCCTTCTGACCTTAAACATGTATGAATATTCCTGTTGCCACAACAGCCATCAAAGAATAATGCTGGGCTTGGTGGCCAGAGGTGAGCATGTGGGAATGATGTATTTGCCCATGCCCCCCAATTCAAGCACTGACTCTATCCCAGTTTGTTAGGTGTCTGCTGTAAAAACCTCAAGTATAATATTCCTTACTCTTTTCACAGGAAGAAGTAAAGAATGAAATCAATGTCATGAACCAGTTGAACCACACAAACCTCGTCCAGCTGTATGATGCCTTTGAATCCAAAAATGACATTATTCTGGTCATGGAATAGTAAGTAAATCTCTCCTTCCCTTTTTTGCTCTTCCCTCTTTTCCTGAGGTTGCAGCATTCCATGTCTATTTTTCCTGAAACTAGAGGTGGAGCTTCTCAGGGGTGAAAAAAGCATATGAAAAAGTTTGAGTCACAGGAAACCATATTGAAAGAGAGAGTTTTCCTGAGTAGTCATTCATAAACCTTGTTCAACACTGTCATGATGATTTAAGGCATCGTACTCATTACACCATCACTCAAACTCCACAGAGAGAGAGAGAGAGCTTTAGATGAGAGAGCCACAGGATGTAGTTCTCTGTAATTTCCATTAGGTGGTATTGTCTGTCATCCATGAAAACAGGCCTGGTAAATCTCCAGTTACGTGAGGGGAATGCACAGCCTTACCAGAGGACAAGAAATACATGCTGGCTCTATGCCACTGAGGATTACCCTTACATTGAGCTGATCCTCCTGGGGCTGGTTAAATTATCTTGAGGGCCAGATTACATTGGTGGTGAAGCACAAAGCAGCTGCACAGCACTGTAGAATCAGGTAGAGGTTGTTTAGACTCTAGAGGAAGCCAAAACTGACGTATCATGCACATGAAGGGGGGTGGTAAAAGGTGCAAGTTATATTGGCTTGGACTCTTCTGAACTTTCTTAGATTTAGGGCTTGCCTATGCTACAGACATGGGCAGCGCATGCACCCCCCCATTCAGGGAGGATAGCCCCCTGCCCCACCTTTTCTGCCCAAGGCCCCACCCTGCTCCACCCCTTCTGACCCTCCCACTCATGCTGGCTGGCCTACCAGTGCAGCACTGAACCCCAGCTGGTGCCCGGAGCAGCCCAGAGCAGTCTGGAGGCCTCCGGGACCGGGGCTGTGGTAGGGAGCATTAGCGGAGGTTTGGGGAGGCTTAGCTTCACCTGGCCTCCATTATCCGCTACCCGTTACTACACAGCCTTTACTTGTATAGCTATGCCAGCAGAGCCCTCTTGTCCAGACACAACATAAACTGGCAAAAAGACTTTTCCTACCTGCATAGCTACACCAGCTCCCACAACAACAGTAGCTAGGTTGACAAAAGCACTCTTCCGTCAGCATAGTTGCATCTGTATTGGGGGATTTGCTGACATCAGCTGGGGGTGGGGAGGGGTTGATTTTTTCCACACTACTAGCCATTATACCTTTGGCGGCAAAACTATGTAGTGTAGACTAAGCCTTTGATTTGCTTCTGAATTTGGCCTGCATACTTCAGAAATGGCAAAAGCTAAAATTATGCCAAAAAAAAAATATCTAGTGTTAAGCTGAGAGTGTTCTAGAATTCTGGAAGAAATTTTAAAAATCTCCATTGTGAGTTGAGATGGCTTCACACTGGAATCTTGGATCCCAAATCCATCAAAGTCTGGGGAGGTTTGGATCTAGATCCAGGAGCCTGATTCTCAACTGCATTACCTCAGCTTTATGCTGATATAACTTCACTGATTTCACTGGCACAGAAACCATGTTAACACAGCAGAGAATTGAGCTCAGGTCCAAACTTTTAGATTTGGATTCATCTCAGATAGTTGGATCCAAGCTGGTAGACTAAATCCAGGCACCCTCAAACATGGGGAAGTTCAGGTCGGGATGGATCTGAACCAGTTTATAGGAGCCAAACCCACTGGGAGCTCTAGGGAAATTCAGATCAGCATACAAACTTCATATTTTTGGGTCCGTCTCACTGTGCTCAGCTGTGAAAGAGTCTCAGGAAAATGGTATTTTGGACCAGTCTCCAGTATATCTTCTGCATTAATTTCAAGGCATGAATTTGGACTCAGTGACTATTCTACCATTTTTCTCTCTGCAGTGTGGATGGAGGAGAACTGTTTGACCGAATTATTGATGATAACTACAGTTTGACAGAGATGGATACCATCTTGTTCACAAAACAGATCTGTCAAGGGATTCAATACATGCATCAGATGTACATTCTTCATTTAGACCTGAAGGTACAGAACAAGATGCATGCTTATGCAATAGCAACTTGACCTCTACCATAGAAATTAATTTCCCTAAGCGATGGCACCTAAGGTTCTGTAGATTCCCATGGCATATCATGGTCTCTGTTAAATCAGTGTGAATTTACTTTAACCACATTGACTTCCACTAAATCACTCTGGATTTTTACCACTGTAAATGAGATCAGAATCTGGAGAAGATCTCATCAAGCCCCATGGCTTGAGCTTTCTGAGGATGATTTTCCAGCAAGTCAGCTACTGACTACAATATTTTGCACTTCTGTGTCATCTTTCATCCATGCATCTCAAGGCACCATGCAAATATTAATTCATTCAACCTCACAGTGTGTCTGTGACAAAAGTAAACTCGATTATACCCAATTTACCAGTGAGGAAAATGAAACACAAAGGGATTAAGTGGCTTGCTCAAAGTCATAAGACACGTCAGAGACAATGAAAACCCAGTGTCCTATTCTAATGTCTAGGCCAGGGGTCTCAAACACGCGGCCCGTGGAGCTCTTCCCTGTGGCCCACCAGGCTTCCCGCGCCCCCCCACCCCCTCCTTTAAAAAAATTTTTTTGTTTGTTTTTTTAATTTTTTTTTTTAAACCCCCAGGCGGTTCCCGCCACCAGACAGTTATTCTGGCGGCGGGAACTGCCTGGGCGTAAAAAAAAAATTTTTTTTTTAATGGGGGGGCGCGGGGGTGGGGCGCGGGGAGCTCCGCGGGCCGCAGGGAAGAGCTCCGCGGGCCGCATGGGAAGAGCTTCGCGGTTTCTGGGAGGGAGTGGGGAGGAGCGGGAAGTCGTGCGCACAGGGGAGGAGGCGGAGAAGGGGCGGGGCTTAATGGAAATGGTGGAGTGGGGGCGGGGCCGGGGGGGCTGCAAGGGGGCGGGGTCAGTGATGCGGACCTCGAGCCAATGCGCTAGTCCTCATGCGGCCCTCGTGGTAATTTGAGTTTGAGACCCCTGGTCTAGACTGCACTGCCGCTCATGAGCATGAACAGCATCAAAGGAAGGTGTGGTTAGTGACAATTGTTTTTAAAAAATGAGGTAAAAATTAAATGAAATGAAAAAGAATTGGTGGTATATTGCCTTTCATCAATTTAAAACAAGCTCCTACTAGTGTGTGTATATATAAAAAAAAAAGCAGATGCTGCAAATTTTGGTCTAGCAGTATATATGCAGAGACCAGTTAATTTTTAATGGGTTAATTGGCAAGTACAAAACTTCAGTACTTGTATAGATGTGTCTAGTGAGGACACACATTTGCAGCAGATCTTTATCCCTCTCCAAGGCCAAGTTTTTTGCTGAATAATAAACTTGTCAGTTATCTCTGAGAGCAGGAATAAGAGAGAGATGCTTAAATGCCTTTAGTTTTATGACTAGCTATAAAACTTCCTAATAATCTGCCAGGTTTACAACAAAGGAGAAGGAAACAACATGTTTGGAAGTTTGTTTTTCTTGGTTTATAATTTGCTTAAATAATTGGAAGTTAATATACTGTATCTTCAATGTTTTTAAAGCACAATATTGCATATTTGGATCTCTCAGACGCTTGTGTAAGTCAGTTGCAATTCCAGAGCAAGTCCCTTTTTCTTCGTAAATATTCATAGCCTGGAAACCTAAAATCAAGAAATCTGCTCTCTTAATTGAGATTAATTTCTTGGAGCTGGCACAGTTTTGGTGTGAACTCAAAATGGAGAAAAGGAGTCATGCTTACATCCAGGGAGTTCTCAACAGAAACACTTCCAGGCACATAATGACAATCAATGGTGATTCTATCCAGTTATCCTTGCTCATAGATTACTTTGTGATACGAAGGTGTTAAAATGGAAGAATTAATGAGACTCATCAGGGCCAGTGTCTGGGACACAGAAATTCCATTATGAGAAATATGTTTTAAAAAAATGTGAAATGCAAAGTGAATTAGTAATGATGACAATGGATAACTAATGTCTTAAGTGTTTAGGGCTGTTTTATTTCAAAGAGGACACCATTAGCAACAAGACCAGGGTAGCTATAAAACTGCTGGCAGGGAACATAAGACTGCGTTGTAGACATTTATACTTCAAAGACAATGGGCCAGATTCTGCTCTCATTTCATCTGGTATAAATCTGGAGTAATTCCGTTGATGCTAATGGATTTATGCCAGTAAAACAGAGAGCAATTCGGCCCTATGAAAATCCAGAAGGATTTAACCTATGAATCCCACCTCTAAATATCGGAGAACAGTGTAAAGCTGATTTGATTAGTATAATGTATCATCAGGCAATTGCTGCCAGAACAGCAGTGAACTCAGAAATCTGGGGCACAAAGATAAACTTCAAAGTACCGCATAATCATTTTTTAAAAGTTCTGATGTCAGCTCATTAAGAGCTGTAAAATCACAACGCCAACATCCTGAAGCCTGTTTGGAAGCTCCTTCCCCCTCCCACTAATGAGTCCTTTCTCTGAACTGCTGCGTTATATCAAACTGAGACTCGCCATGGAGAAGAAAAAGCAGTACTGGCACAGAGTCCAAAACCTCAAATGCCACATGACTGCAGGAGGAAATACCCACAAAGTGAAACCTGCCCGAAGATGAAAGCACTGAGATGCTTATTTTATGCTTTGCAGCGTTTTTAGTTTTGATTCCACTACAATTCACTACAAATCCAGTTTGTCTTTGTCATTTCTCTTAAAAGTGTGTTTTCTCTTTCCTCCTGGCAGCCCGAGAATATCCTGTGTGTGAATCGAGCTGCTTATCAAATAAAAATTATTGATTTTGGATTGGCAAGAAGGTATGTACATGTAATCATGCTAATCATAACACATGAATTAGGAAACAATCTCAAAAGTGCTGTGCCTTTGGAAGGATAAAGCTGATGCATAATAGCTTCCTACCACCTTTGGAACAAGTTTAAGGTGGCTCTTTTAGTGAGGAGCATCCTTAAATTAAACAATGGATAGCCATAAGGTATATTCACACAAGAATATAAAGTAAAAAATGTTAGTTTAAAGCCTATTTTCAGCTGGTATGTCTGAAGAGGGTTGGCCATAATAGACCAGACCAATGGTCCATCTAGTCCAGCATACTGTCTCCAGAGTTGTCTCCAGGACTAGCTGCTTCAAAGAAAGGTACAAGAAACCTGCAGTACACAATTATGGAATAATCTGAAGTCCTTATACTAAGACTGGATGTCTTTGTAAGAGACATGCTCAAGCTCAAGCTCTAGACAAGCTCATCCTCACCATGGGCTTGATGCAGGAATTATGGGTAGAAATTCTCTGGCCTGTCATGTGCAGAAGGTCACAATGTATTATCATACTGGCCCTTACGTCTACATCTACATTAGACGCCACTGGTGGTGTGTGTAATGTAGGTGTAAGGTACATATCCGCACCCTTCAGGCATGTCTGTACTCTACTCGCCTAACCCTTTGCCTCACTGGCTACACTGCTGTTTTTATCTGCGCTAGGGGGACTGCATGTTTATGTACACTACACGCTGCTGAAAGAAGGGAGCAGTGTAGACACACCCTATTAATCCGTGAAACCTAAGTTTCTTTCTGGCCCTATTACATAGAAATCATCTTACGCTTCCATGACATAGAAAGCTTGAAGATTTATCTCTCTTACAAAAAACTTATTTTCATCCTTACTGTTGTACCTCCAATTGTTCTTGTTTTCCATATAAAAAGTCCAGTCCTTTTCTGAGTCCTACAGCATTCTAAGCATCAATGTTAGAAGTTTTATTAGACGTTAAATGGATATTGACTGTTTCCTTCATCCAGATATAAACCCAGAGAAAAACTTAAAGTGAACTTTGGCACTCCGGAATTCCTCGCTCCTGAAGTTGTGAACTATGACTTTGTCTCCTTTCCCACCGACATGTGGAGCATAGGAGTCATTGCCTACATGCTGTAAGTAGGACCTGTATCTGTACTGTGCACACAATCATTTATATCGACTTTCTGAAGTTTGCTATTAAACTGGAATATTGACAAAAGCTGTATCTGGTTTGCAAATTCATTTGCCCTTCTGAAGTCTTTATTCGGGGAAAACTCCCGTTGATTTCAATTCTCTCCTGTCACATCGCACCTCTCAAGTGAACGTTTTTTACTCATTCTGTGCATGCACTTTCCATTGATATCATTAGGAATTCTGCATGCTAAATGAGTGCAAAATATGCATAGGGATCCACAATTTAGAGAAGAGATCTGCTGTGCAGATCATAGAGTAACATTTTGCCCTTCAAACATGCATGATAATTTGTAGTTGTTTTATTTAACCCTAACTAAGTTATAATGAGTTAAGGCCTAATCCTGCAAAGTGCTGAGTGCCCTAAATTTCCATTGACTTCCGAGTGTGCTCTCAAGACCATGTCTTAATGGACAACAACTTGCTCTGAGGGGTTAGGAGCACAACCATGAACAATGAAACAATCCCAGAAAGAATATCACAAATCAAGAGTAGGAAGGAGGAACCACAGAACAATTAACGTAAACTATGTGCATTCAGATAAGTAGACACTGGTAGTGAAGATGTGGGTTATGCTATAGTGATAGTTAAGCACTGGAAAAGGTTAGACAAAGAGATTGTGGAATCCCCATCATTGGTGGTTTTTAAGAACAGGTTACACAAACATCTGTTAAGGCTGGTCTTGGTTTACTTACGCCCACCACAGTGTGTGTGTGGAAGGGGGGGGGGGATGGACTAAATGACCTCTCGTGTTCCCATCCAACTATATATTTCTATGATTCTGTGTTTTTCATATGCTATATATTATACTTTAGGATCAGTGGATTGTCTCCTTTTCTGGGTGACGATGACAATGAGACTCTCAACAATATCCTGGCTTGTAGCTGGGATTTTGAAAATGAGGAATTTCAAGATGTTTCTGAAGAAGCCAAGGACTTTCTCTCAAAGCTTCTAATCAAGGAAAAAAGGTATTCAGATTCCCACCATTCCATACCTTTGAAATGTACATTTGGTGTCATCACATTACAGAACACCAAAAATGCTCTGTCACTTGTACTGCTACACTTGATGATTACAGTAGCCATTGTGATTTTGTTATACCTATGTAGAATATTGTTAAATTCCACACAGTATCCTGAGATTACATGAATGTATTTTCACAGGAGTTAACACTTCCAGTTGACAAAGCATCTTGCAAACCTGAGCATCATGCAATACCAAAAGGCTGGACAGCACACATTACTAGCTAGGGCATAACTGTTGAATCCTAAGAGCCTGTATGTATCACTTACTAGTGTTCTGTTTTTCCTTTAGCTGGAGAATGAGTGCTACTTCAGCCTTAAAACATCCTTGGTTATCAGACCATAAACTCCATTGCGGACTACACAAGCAGGTCTCCAAGTTTAAATATTCTTGTTCTTTGCAGATCTGCCAGTGCTTTTTTGTTCTTGTTACCTCAATATTTATTCTGAGATTTTCTTCTGTATTTGAGTCTGTCCTGTTGCTGAATTATGTGTCATTTTGATATATATACATTTGTTTGCTTTTGTTTATTTTTTAAAGTCTGGTATGTTGCTGTGTGTGTTCCCTGGCTCTTGCATGTCTGTGTGAAGAAGTACTCATGATGTTGGTTATTGTTTATTGTTGAATGGATCGATTTGTTAGCAAAATAACTGACAGTTTACAACAAAGCATTAAACATTGGTTGTGCAAAGTTTGCAAACTCTTTCAGTTTCCAAACAAACATGGGCAGGTTTGGCTTTTAAAATCCCTTTTGGTTCACTTGGAAATGAAATATTTTTAAAGGTCAATCCCGCCCTTTCCCTCCTGACACCTTCCCGCCTCCTAACAGAACTTGGAATTCTTCTTTGCCAGGACACATCATTTACCTTAAACAGCCTTCTGGGGACCATCATACCCTCTCCAACTTCAGTGTGTTTGGGGCTGGCCAGCTCAGTGCTAATCTCAATAGAAGCATCCCTTACTTCGCTCTAAACATTCCATTTGGCGGAAACAGGGTCATGTGATTTAAAGTTGTTTTTGATTATTACTCACTTAACTAGTCGGAAGGTTTTGGAGGTTAAAAGCTGTTGACGGTCTCATCATTGGTTGAGGCTGAGCTATGTGGTTTCATAACCCAAAACAGAAAAGCCTCAGAAGAGGATACCTGAGGCTGCCATACATTTAGGATTCAAAAGTTTGAGCCTTTAAAACGGATTCCTACATTGATGCAGCATTTGGAGCACAATTCATCTTCGTTCTGCTTTTCTTTAGGCTTGTTATCTGCATGTAAGCAACAAAAATCATTAAAAGGGCAAAGAAAACAGCGGAAAAATGAAAGTAAATAAAATTACTGTAACGTACTGAGTCTAGCGTATAGGTGTCAGTGGTGCCTTCTGTTGAACAGAATCAGACCTGTTCAAAATCAGAACTGTCATTAGTAGGTCAGGGTCTCTTCCATGAGCTCAGCTAGTAGAGCCCTGTGCTTTTAAAGCAGGAGGATCTGAGTTCTTTCCTGGCTGCTGAAGTTCCCATTGTGACAGCTAGAGCTGGTCAGAAAAAGGAAGAAATTCACAAACATTTTCTTTGTCATTTTTTCATTTGCATGGAAAATTTCTGAGCTGCTCTAGAGACAAATGTGCAGTCTCAGGTGTCCATGAGCTTATTCCAATACTTAGAAATATGCACAGATGCACTGGGAGATGCCAAACACATTCTGATGGAAAACAAAATTTTAAACTAAATATGAAGGGATAGAGGGAGAGTCAAAATTAAGAACGTCACACTTTTAGGTACACCTCTAGAGGGATATCAGGATCAGTCGTTCCCCTTTGATATGGCTGCAGTGAAGCCATGGATATGGGGAAGAGGCTGTCATGGCATAGAGCTTCATGAAGCCTGGACCTCTTCATGAATGGCTGGATCCTATTGCCCCTTCTATGTTGGGGAAACCTGTTTCCCCAGTGGAGAACCTCATAGAGATTTCCTCCACTCTGACCTCCCTCCTATAGTTTCTCTGTGCATACTCGTACTTGTTTAAAAAGTAGCTGTATTAAATAGGCAGGTATTGCAGTGTTTTGCTGTTATATTCAGCACAGGTAAGAGGTGATGAAGCTCAACTAACTCTTCCAATAATGTTGTCTCCTTTTTTCTAGAGGAAGGCTAAGCGCCACTCAGCGTCTGAAGCACCCATGGCTCAATGACCTTTCCAAGAAAGCTGCTTAATGGAAGGTTTGTCTCAAGTCCCCTTGTTTCTCTTCAGAAATAAATGGTGCAACATCTATGGAAGGTATCAGTGGAATACCAGAAACAGCCACAGTTAATATTGCTGGAAGATTTACACACCAGCACCATCTGCACAACTGTTTGACAAGCAGTGTGTCACCAAAGCACCAAAACTATAGGCTTGCTCCATTGATTATGACCATTGCAACAGTGTGAAAGGGAGGAACAGTGAGAAAAAAATCATAGTTTATATATGAAACTGCACATACAGCAAACTCGGTGGGTGAAATCCTGGCTCCATTGAAGTCAATGGTAAAACTCCCATTGACTGTAATAGAGCCAGGTTTTCACCCAATAAATGTTCAGTGCTGGAAGCTTTTGGTTTCTTATATAATGGTTATAAGTCTGGTTTAAAAAGGGATAGAAATATGCTTGTATAGTAATTTCTTAACAAAAGGCTATGTCCTCAACTGGTGTAGTCGGTGTAGCTCCATTGAGTTCAATAGGAGCAAGCTGAGTTACCTGAGCTAAGGATCTAGTTGTCCGGTGCTGTTGAGGAATCTGTATCAAACAGCACAGTTGAGACAAGGCATGTCTGTCTTTCCTTTTTTCCTGGATCACTGTCTTTGCCCTTCCATTGACAAACACTTCATTACTGGTTCTTAGGCCAGGGAGGTCGCCTCCCCTAAGGGGGCCAGGGCGACACAAGTCTGCTCTAGTTTTCTGTCTCTGGTCTTTGGCTGAAGCATATTCACTCAGCCACTTTGAAATTTATTCAACCACTTTCTCAGATGGCAGAACCCCTGCCCTCCCCCCCCACCCCCGCATACACCACTGCACCAGTTCCCACAGCGTCTTTTATGAACTACCACAGGACTGGTGCTTCCTTTGAAGCACTGTGGGAACCAGTGCAAATGATTTGGGGACATATCTGGTTGTGGGTCATGGTACGAAGAAAGCTGAGAACCCATGCATCATCATAACCACTTCCTTTTAGCATTGCACCATGTATAATGACTGAGATACCAAAATAAAAATGGTACCACTTTTCATTGTGTGTGCTAATTGTTAAGGGTTTACCATCTGTTAAGAGACAGTCTGTAATTTATGTTTACTTTTGTTTCCAATGTGTTTTGTAAAAAAAAAAGTTCTTAGTCTAGTACGATTCACTGTCACTTGCATTTGATATCTCCTTTCCTGAGCTGCCAAAGCCACATGGTTTCTTAGTATGCTAATGTACTCACACCAAATATTGGGGAGGGACATGTTAGACCTTCTTTGTACTGATCCTCACATCACTGGAACGATGCCAATTTACATCAGCCGAGGTTCTGTCCCATCTGGGCAACAGCCACACGTTGAAAAATTGTTATTTTTTATTACAAGAAAGCAATTATCTGTCTGAAGAAAAAAATCAGGTTTGAAATAACCTTGATTATTGACAGCCAGTCCAGTGAAAAATAAAATAAAGTGTTCAAATACACTTTTTAAAGCTTTGTAAATAGTAGCTAACTTACGGTCTACCTTATAGGAGGAGATAGTTTTTTAAAAATGAGTTTTTCAATTTACTCCACAAGTTGACTCAGTCATTAATGTGTTTTTGTTTTTAGAGCACAACCATTGGGGTTGCCTCATTTAATCCAGGATAGTATATTCATGTGGCAACTGATTTAAACATGATATGGTAAATGTTTGATGTGATTGTACAAGCAAATGGAGATAATCACATACTCCCATCCAATATGACAGTAGTGACAAAATGACAACATTGTTACATTTCATGAGACCTCCTGAATTTTTTTTTTTCATTAAACAGAGACCTAGTCTTTTTTTGTGTTGTAAATAGCATTAAATGATCTTTCACAATCTGAGGTACGGGGGGGTGGGAGGGACTCTGTAATCAGTTAGCTTCCTGCATTGCTTCCTCTCCGTCACACAAAGAAACCACCCTGTGATGTTCCTAGGGAATTGGACCAAATTATATTACAAGTATATTGCCGAATTAACTAGATTCTTGGTTTGTTTATTTGCAGAAAAGCTGCTGTGTGGTTACTGCTGGTAAGAGATTTGGAGATATCAGCAGTTCTGGTGCTTTGACCTTGTGATGACTTGAGGCTTTCACTAAGTGGACCAACACCACTTTAGCTGCAGGAAAAGTTCCAGCATTACTGGGCTACTTTTTCTTGCTTCAGCTTTCAAAAGAGGAAAACAACTGCTGCAGTTCACAGGAAGGTGGCTCTGCCAGAACACCATGTAATTTGTGTCTGAGATTGCTATGCTAGTTTGAGTTCAGAATATTATCTGTCTTGTCTTTGCTTTCTTGATTTAGCTAGTGAGAGATCTTTGGGGTTTAAATAACATTTGCTCTTTCTCATCTCAGCCCAGCAAGCAGAAGATCCCTGCATTACAACGGTAGTTGGAGTTGATTTGAGATTGAAACCTCAAATTGCTTTTAAAAAACAGCTGGCTGCACATTTAAAACTGATTATACTCTGACAGTGGACTCAACAAGGACTAACACCACTAAAGTTAAAGAAGCTATGTCAGTGTATTAACAGTCTCACAGACAAGCTCTCAGTGTACATAGGATGCCTTTAGACTAGAGTATGCTGCATACAGGACTGCCTTTGGTGTTTCCTAGCATATCACATTGGTACTAATTTAAATTCAGTTGGGTTAATAACACATGAGGATATTTTGTTATCAGGACACCCAGATTCTCATTTCTAGTGTAAATACAGAATTAAGCCCTTGACTTCAGTAGAGAACGACTTCAAATCAGTTACTTCGGATTTATGCCTGTGTAACTGACTAACTTCATTGTTGTCACTGGAATTACACTGGTGAAAAACTAGTTTGTGAGCAGAGAATCAGCCCCCTAATCCTCAGAACCTAGAGTGTCCTATTTGCTTCTAGGAAATGGCTTATTTAAAAGCTCACAATTTTTTCCCCGAAATATTTGCTGTTGCTTCTCCAGATTCCAAGCTGTTCTGATACATGGCTAGAAGAGGGGACTGGGAGTCAGGCTACCTGTTCTCTATTCCCAACACTATGTGACCATGGGCTAGTCACCTAAACAACCTGAGCCTCAGTTGTCCCATCTGTAAAATGGAGATAATGACACTTACTTTTGTATAGTGCTTTTTGGATTAAAGACTAGATAAATCCAAAGCATCATTATTATTTTACTTTACTATACCAACATATTGTTGTGGCTTTGGATTATTATTATTTTTTAATACTAAGTTTCTCATTAAGCAACATGTCAACACAGCCCAATATATTTTTCTTGAAATAATGGCATATCTTGTTACAAAGCAGAAGGGTAAAGGCCAACTCAATTTAACATTAGAATGGCAGTAATCCCCACATAATGACTATCATGTCTTTGCCCTTATGAAGTGATGTTTGTATATAAAATTTCAAGGAAAGAGTCAGATGCATACGTTTATTGGACAGATTTATTTATATATATATATATATATATATATATATAAGCTAGTGTGCTGTACTGCATGCTGCAAATACTTGCATATGTACGGCAACATTACTACCACAGTACAATAAAGGAAGAACCTAGAAAGCACTGTCCCATTTTGACTGCTCCTACCTTCCATTGAAAATCTTAGGGCCAAATCTTTAGGCCCAATTAAAGGATTAGAAAGCATATTTTATACTTACGGTGATAGTGTCAAGAGCTCAATCTAATTAGCTTAAAGAGAAGGTTAGTGGGTCACTTGATTACAGTCTGTAAGTATCTATATAGGGAACAAATATTTAACAGTAGGCTGTTCAGACTAGCAGAGAAAGGTATAACACAATCCAGTGGCTGGAAGTTGAAGCTAAAAGAATGCAGACGGGAAATAAGGCATAATTTTTTTAACAATGAGAGTAATTAACCATTGGAACAATTTCCCAAGGGTCATGCAATCCATCACTGACCATTTTAAAATCACAATTCGATGTTTTTTTAAATGATCTGCTCTAGGAATTATTTTGGGGATAGTCTGTGGCCTGTGCTATACAGGAGGTCAGACTAGATGATCAGAACAGCTCCTTCTGGACTTGGAATCTGTGAATCAATCATCATACCTAGTCCTAACTCAAATAAACTCCCACTGGCATCAATGGGAGTTTGTCTGTGAAAGTACTGAATAAAATCTAAGCAAAGGAAATCAGGATTTGGCCTGTCAGCTGCTTATTGTCAGTCACAATTCTCTTTTGTCTGTGCAAAATAAATGTGAAAGCTACTAGAACACCTTTCCGTAAAGCTAGAATTCATATGATGTGTTGCTGTTCTGACTACACGCAAGATACTGCTAGCATTTTGTATGATAAACAACTCAGTGATCAGACTAAAAGCAGCAGGCTAAAACTGGAATGATGAAATTTCACTTACACAGTTCAGGGCCAGTATTGTGTTGTTTTTTCCTTAGTGGTTTTTATGTAACTTACATGTAATTTTGAATCTTGATAATTATACTAAAATAACTGTATGACTATAGTCTTATAACCACTACCTGCTTTAATATAGAATATCAGGGTTGGAAGGTCATCTAGTCCAACCCCCTGCTCAAAGCAGGGCCAATCCCCAATTTTTGCCCTATATCCCTAAATGCCGTCCCCGGATTGAACTCACAACCCTGGGTTTAGCAGGCCAATGCTCAAACATCTGAGCTATCCCTATGAAATTCAGCTGGTAGCATTTGGTGTTTCTGAGGAATAAAGAAGATGCATACCTTTGAATAATAATTAAGAGCTAGATAGTGCCTTAAAGAAACAGATTCAAACTAATATTACTGTATTAGTAGGGTGTAGAGGGATTGCGCTGAGTTGGAGTCAGCCACAATTCCTCCAGTGATGATAGGGGACTGTGGTCTCTGCTACGCTCTTTTACAGGGAACAGAATTTCACTACCCCCACCCCCTCTTTTGGGCATGCACACACACATGTGAAAGCTATGGGACCTCAACATTCTCCACCTTCTTTGAGAGGCTAGTACCACTGTCAACATCAGTCGAAAACATTTTTGGAGCTCCATAATCTCAAGGCTGAGATTGGCTCTAAACCAGGGGTTCTCAAATTTCAGTGCATCGCGACCCTGTTCTGACAACAAAATTACTACATGATCCTGGGTGGGGGCAGAGGGGACCAGAGCCCAAGCCCCACTGCCCCTGGTGGGGGGAGAGGAGGCGGAGCCCGAAAGCCCCAGCCCTGGGTCCCAGCCAGTCTAATGCTGGCCCTGGTGACCCCATTAAAATGGGGCTGCAACCCACTTTGGGGCCCCGACCCACAGTTTGAGAACTGCTGCTCTAAACCATTTCAGGGTGCAGTGTAGGGGAGAGGAGCGCTTATTGTTCTCTCCTTCATTTGTGCATGTGTGCAGGGCCAGATCCAGTGTGGCCCCTAATATTGTAAATATACTCCAGGGACTTGATTTTCACTCAGATGTTAAAATGCAAGGTAATGGCCAGATTCTAAAGTCTTGGCTATGCTAGCGTTTATTTTTAAATTTCCTACTGTCGCACTGTCAGCAGTTGTGGCAATGGTGGAAGCTGTGATGTAATCAGGCTGTTAACATCTGATGGAGTTTTAACCAGAAATCATCTAGATCTGCTATCAGTGCAGTTAGATGACATATATTTTATCTCACCTGCTGTTGCTTTACATTACTGCTCCTGTTGCTGAAGAAGCTGCACCAGCAATAGAGCACCAATGTGAAATATGAAGAGAAATGGTAGTGTAACCTAAATCACTGATCTGCTATTATGTTCATGTGTTCAAATGGAGTAATGGCTTTATTTATTTATACTTAGTGTATCTTGCAATGAGCACTGTATGTTGCAGGTTAGGATCCGACCCAAAGCACGGTTGCAGATTCACCTTCAAAGACCATAACTTCTACTGTCATGAATTCAACAAGAACGTCAAGAGATCAAGTTATCCTTTATTCATAAAACTGTTAGGGGGCACTTGTCAGACAAATTAGGACACATTTGCCCTGCCCCAAGTTGTTTATAATCTCATTTGCACACGCCAGTTTATATTGATTTAATTATCATCCCATAGTTATTGAATAAAAATGTATTTTGTAACTGCTGTGTGTTTTGCAGTCTGTTAAATTTACATCAACAAAATTATGTACAGCTGCGGGGCAGGGACACCCAAACAGCTGTATTTAAAAAAAAAAAACCTCTCTCAGATGTGAGTGTTTAGCTCCCTTTAATGCCATGTATGTGCAGCTAAAGGTACAATTTGGTCCTCAAAATCACAAGCATGGTATAGCGTGGGGAAAATAACAGCACCGTTGTCAATGTTGTAACATTGATAAAATAGATTTTATTTCTGCAGTTGAATATGAGATAATGAGGAAAAATGCCCCCTGTACATTGCTTTCACTATGCTTAATAACAAATGGCTTAAATAACTATTAATAATCATTAGTTCTAATAAAAGTATCTTAGAAAATGTTCTTAGAGACATTCAGTTGTTTTCTGGCTGTTGAAATTTTAGTAAAATGATACTGACACAACTTCTTGAATAGAGTTTTCAAAAGGACAATTCTGTCTCATTGCACTTTGAACTGCATGTTGTCTTGTTTTCTTTTTAATTCTGGTTTCTTTACTACATAATAAATACCAGCTATAGATTGCTATATTAAATTATTCTTTTGTTTAACACATAATGTTTGATTTTATACTAGCTTAAGAAAATGGATTTTAAAAACTATCTGAGTGAGCGAGTGTCTGTGTATTTGCTTTTGTTTTTGTTGTATATTGCTTTTTGAGATTTCATTTGGAAACTGTGAATTCCTGTAATTGAGAACAAGTTTGGGTGCAAAGGGCACTTTACTAGCTTATTACATTCAGCTGTATGTTCACAGATGGGCAGAGATGGCTGTAGTTACTGCAGTTGTAACCAGGGAACAGAGTGGAGTAGAATCAATGGTATGAAGGAAAAAGGTGTCAAGATGCAGCGTCCAGTTAGGTACGCTCCCACATTGTCCCAAAACAGCAACAGCTTTTCTAGGTGAATAAATTTAAGGGCCAGATGATGGGAACTACATTGATTTAAATCATCTGAGGATCTGGCCCTAAACTTGATTGTAGAGAGGAAAACAACATCCATTTGTGCATGTAGACAACTCTAGAAATAATATTACATAGTAATTACTTTGAGGTGCTAATTAGTGGAAAGTCAATGGGAATTGAGAGCACTCAGTGGCTCGTAAGAGTGCTCAGTAATAGTATCGGAAAGGGTTGGGACAATACGGTTCTTTACATGTTCAAGTACTGTATGACAAATGTTCTCTAGTTAAGCCTCAGTGCCAATGTGAGTTAGAAATTATTATTTCCATTTTACAGATGAGGAGGAAAAATAAAGTGACTTGCCCAAATTGGAAGGCAACCAGTGGCAGAGTTGGGATTAGAACTAAATGCATCCTGGTTATCAACCCCAGACTCAGTTCTTTTAGGCAAGATACTGGTAGCGTCTCAACTTGTTACACGTGGTGAATACCATGGAAGTTATGAGTGAGGAAAATCTATATTGATTCATGAGTTTTAGTAAAAAAAGAAATGAAAAAGACTAAACATAAAATTATATTTAAAAAGAACCTGTGGCCATTTGTTTACCACAGCATCTTAACAGTGCTCGGTGACCATGTGATAATCTGAATATTGCAACAGAAGCTGAAGTTTTTTATTCAAATTATCACTTTTCAGATGCTTTTTGGTAGCAGTTTCTGTATGTTACTGAGCTAAGCCACTGAGTTAAATTCTGTCTTCGGTTGGACCCATAAAATAATATCAATGCATTTTCACGGATCTAAATGAGATCAGTATTTGGTCCACCTTTTATAACACTACCAGTATAGAAGCAGTCTCAGAAACAGTGCAACCAGTTGCTGCCAGGCTTGAATACTGGTTTAATGGTCAGGAAAAAAAAAGCTTTATTGTTTAATATAGCAGAAAACTCATTTCAATGATTAACTAGAACATGTATTTTTGCAGTAGTTAAGCCAGTAAGAGAACAGGCTAGAAACTCACTCTCTTGTTTGCAGCTGTTGTTGCTTGCATCACAAATTAATGATGGTCTTCCTCAGCAAAATTATGCCGCCCACCCCCAAGCACTTTTCAATTGCTGGGGATCTGATAACATTATGGGGTGATGTAAATGCTTCTCACACTGTGAACTTGCAGTACAGGATAGTGAGCAAAATGAGTGCAGTTTTCCTTTAACATCAAAAGCCACAGCAGTGATAAACTCACACTAATGTTCCAAACTCTCTTAAAAACTATTCACCCTTGCTTCCCCCTGAAAGGATGCTGCATCTTTACACATCATTTTGCATCACCATCAATACATAGCTATGATTATGTCTAGTGTAAGTGAGACTTACATTGCATGAATCCATTTAGCGACATTAGACTGTCAATATCACCTTCCATGAAGGCTTATAGTTCAACTACCTACCTATTTAAAATACTAGATGAAAACTGCATCAAGGTATCTCTTTGTAAATATGTTGTTTTAGCTACATTGTTAAAGTCACTAAACTCAAGCATGATCACACCTAGATGCAGTAGCGCACATGTTTGTGTCCCATACAGCAACATTTTCTTAAAGCTCAACAGTGGGTGTAATAGAGCTAGGACCAGGAAATGTGTAGATGCTTATGTAACACATACTTTTATTTTTGGAATATGGTTTTGTTGATTAATACTTGTATCTGGGGGATGTGTTCCCTTGTGAACAATATATAGCAACAGTGTACACAAATTATACATTTTAGAATAAATACTGATTTTGTTTACTCTGACATTCTTTGGTTGGCTGTATTTAACTTAATGTCTGTCTATTTTACTTCATATGCAAGCTACAAGGTAAATAAACAGTAACCTGCAGCCAAGGCAAGCTTAGCTAACTGCCTAAACAGAAGATCAGTTTTTGGCTCTTCTGATAGTCTCAGCTCCCTCAGCAAGAACAGCTAGGGTTTAATTTAAAGTCCATTCAGTGGGGTTCAGAGCTGGTTTCTGCTGATTGGAGAGGGGAATCCCTTTATTGTTTAAATACTCTAGTGACTCGAGCTGAACTAATAACTGATTTTTTCAGTTCAGTGGCTGAACCAAAACATCTAGGGGGGGAAATTGTTTCATTTCAAAAACCGCAACTGATTTTTTGTTTTGTTTTTCTCACCAAAATAAAAATCCTAAAAAAAATTCATTCCAATAGAATGAAACCTCTCAAATGTCATATTGAAACATTTCATTTTAAAATGAAAGTTTGTTTCAAAATGGATCATTTATAAAGTGCCAAACTATATCACCTTTTCTTAAAAAAAAAAAAATCCTCATTTTCTATGAAAGTAGCTGCTGAATTCAACTCAAATTAGCAATGTCACAAGGTAGCTGCTCTCTGTGGATAGACTGGGCCCTGGATTGGAGCAGGTGAGCCCAATCCAGCTAATTACAGAGGGCCCAGCTACACCTGGGTCTATAAAGGGCTGCTAGTAGTCAGGTGGCAGGACTGTGAGAGGCTGAGCTCTGGGGAGGATGATGTCCTAGTGGAGTGAAGGTAGCTTCTGTGGTGGGTTGTTGGAGCCAGGGGTTTAGGAAAGTAGCCCTGTGGCAGCTACTCCAATGGAGGGGAACAGAGCTGACAGAGGGTGGGAGGCTAACAGGCTGGAGTGCCAGAGATCCCTGGGTGAGGTGTCCTGAAGCCTGTCACCAAGGATTGAGTTAACACTGTGTTTGTTAACTCTGTTATGAAAATAAGCTTTCTTGACTAAGACTGGATGTGGCAGCATGTGTTTTGGAGCTGGGAGAGAAGTGACAACTCTGGTGAGTGTGTGTGTCTCTCTCTCTCTCTCGCTCTCCCACCCTCTCCTCCCAAAAAACCCTGCATTTTTTTTTCAGTGGAGTAACTATTTGACTACAAAATGTTCCACTCTGCTAGTGCCTGGCCACCATATAGGGCAGTCTGTTGTACTCTTCTCCATAAATTCTACTTTATAGCAATCAAGAAGTCCAGTTACTGATTATTTGAGCCTCACATTTTTAACCTTAATTAGGCAGGGAGTTCACCTCATGTAACTCAAAGAAAGACCTCAGTTAAGAGTTGGAGCTACCCTACATGGGAGTGACTGAACCAGTAACAGAAATAAAAGAGAAAAAACAAAACATGAACATTTTATGAGCGGGGGGACCACAAATGTAGAAATGTTTGGGGATGGCCTCTCATTGACACTTGGTATTTCAGAATGCTCCAGCCTATAAGGTCTAACTGTTACTTTTTCTCCATAGCACATTCATAATACTGATCACAACTCTTTTGACATTTACTATGCAAACGACTCAACACTGCTTTCCTCACACTAGAAAACTCCCATTTGAAGTCAATGGGAGTTTTTGCAGAGTGCTGCAGGACCAGCCCAACTAGACAATATGAGCCCATCAAATTAATATGTAAACCAAATATTATCACAATTTTTATCTTGTGATTGCTGCACTTCTTAAAAACAGTTAATGAAGCTAGAGTCACCAGGCACTATGTCAGTAGAGTTTGGAAGTTGGAGGCAGTGTGGAGGTGAAATCTTCCAACTCAGGATCAAGGTGCAGAATAGACAGGCTGGAATAGCAGCTGCTGCCCCTCTGCATCAGTTACACAGGATGCTGAAACAACCATTCAGATCAACAGAGCTACCCTGATTTACATAAGTATGGATCTGGCCCAAAGTGGCTTGTCGAATGCCACAGAGAAAGTCACCAGGAGAACTTGAAGCAGAAGTCTGGAGACCTTGCTCCAAGTTCCATGAATAATCGCCAGATGCATACCCTTCCATATAGGCTTTAAAGGCCTAGGAAACAAATATTTCTTCCTCCCCCATGAAAATTACTACTAGACTGTTCTGCGGTAATGGTCCCAAACACAAGTGACTATAATGACACAGGAGCATTTTGGGGTATTATAATCCTAAACCCTGATTATGCACAGGAACCAACAAGTGTGGTGAATCTGTGTGTCCATGTGGAGTCTCACTGAAGTCAATAGGACCCTGCATAGGTGTAGGTGTCCATGCCAGTGTATGTTTAGGGTCTTCTATTTTTGCTAAAAAAAAATTATATAAAGACTGTTGCTATGTCTCAAACTTCACCTGCCCCAATGGGTTTCTTTTGGGAATATTAGTACTCTGCACTGCCTAGGTAGTGATGATGGTTGACAAGAAAGACATTTTCTCTAAGAACATAAGAATGGCCATATTGTGTCAGACCAAAGGTCTATCTAGCCCAGTATCCAGTTGTCAGACAATGCCAGGTGCCCCAGAGGGAATGAACAGAACAGGTAATCATCAAGTGATCCATCCCCTGTCGCCCATTCCCAGCTTCTGGCGAACAGAGGTTAGGGACAGCATCCTGGCTAGCTAGTATTCAATCAGCAGGCCCTTCACATACTTTTCAGGGGTGTGTGTGTATATATTGCCTCTGGCAAAAATAAAATACACGTATAAAATAACAGCTCCCTGCATGTGTCTGCAAAGCAAACATACATTTTTAAAATGTGTTCACTTAGGTGCATGTGATTAAAAATATGTCGATGTGGAGGGGGGAGTTCAACAGGGGACATTTATAATTCTTCATTAATTGATTTGATAGCCAAACCTTTCTCTTCCTCAATTATTTCAAAGAACCTGTTCACAGTAAATTTCCTTTGAAATTTTTTAATGCTACTTCAATATTACCCAGAATTTCAAAACACACAGGGCTTCTCTTTATTTTTAATTATTTTCTGAATCCTTTCAACCTGTCCATTTGTTCAATAAAAGATCATTTTAATTTTTAAAGGCCTCCCAAAACTGCCAGAGACTGCTTTATGGGCTGCTTTTAATGAAAGGCTTTGGAAGAGGACTAGAGATTTCCACAGTCCTCTTCAGCCAAAATAAGAAAAAGAAATCACTTCATCAGCTGTGACTCACTCACATCTCCTACGTATAATAGGTATTAACTTGGGAGCTAAGCCATCTTGTTCTTGGACTTCAGAACAGAACTGTATACAGAAACTATGAGCCAGCCCATGTTAGGTGCTGAGCACCCTCAATTCTATTGATTTCATTGAGAGTTAAGGGTCCTCATCACCTGGCAGGATTGGGGTACAAAGGGCTCTATCCTTGCACCATTTAAGGGCCTAATACAAAGCTCACTGAAAGACTTCAATGGGCTTTGGGTCAGGCCCTAAGTTAATGAAAGTTTTGGCACTAACTTCAGTGAGTGCAGTAGGTGGCCCAAAGTGATAGAATTATAAAATAAGAAAGGTTGATTCAGTGGCTCACAACTTTTAGGTGCTATTGTTACATTCAGAAACTTCTTTCTCAGTGCAGCTTTTGTTGTACCATATTGGCAATGTTACTTCTTGCCCTGAGCGTGTGGCAATGCAGGAGTGGTGGGAAGGAAAGCTTCAGATTTATTAAGGTTACAAGCATAGTTTGTTATTCCTTAAAGCATTGTAGCCTGTTGCATAAGGAAATAAAAATGGGAGACTAATAACACTGGGATGAGGCCGGTAAGGTATAGACAGACATTGTGCAGTTCTTCCCCAACCAATGCTTTTATGCATCTCTGCTATCTTACTACTGCCATATTGTCATTTATACACAACACACACACACAGCTTGCTAGTACACTTTGATTTGAAGCCTTTGACATCTAGTAGAGGAATTAAAACACCTGTAAAAAGAAAGCAAAGAACAATTCACTAGCTTTGATAGATCAAAGAAGGAACTGAATGCAGAATATCTGGAAGGTTATAGAGTAGTTGCATCCACCTCTGTCTGCAAAGAGACAATGCCACAATTTACCGTACATTGCCATAAATATAGGGGCTTTGACCTAATTAGATGTGATGCCTGAAAATTGAAGACAGGTGATGGTGAAATCTTCAGGGTGTTCTTGCTCCTTCACAGACAAAGCTTTAACGCTTTCACAGAGGAATGATACGAAGATGCCTCTATGTGAGACAGAGAAAATTGCTTGAAAGCTAATCACCCCCATTTTAATGACATTCCAGTTGTTTGGCTAAGGGATAGAAGATGAGGCATAGGATGAGGAAAGTTCTCAACCCAGACAAAGAAAGCTACATCTGTTTTATATGGTATCTCTGTGTTACACTGTGCAAAATGCTACCTACCAAAGCATTATGTCAGCAGTTTCTTTGGTTACTTTGTAACCAGTTTGATTGTTCATCTATCTAGCTCACTTCATGGGTAGCATCTCAAAACCACCAGACTGCTGAAAGGAGCTTATTCAACTGGCACCAAAATTTTGCTGGGTTTGTATTTTTGTTATATTTCAGCTGTGAGACCTTAGAAAAACTGATGTGAGAAGCAGTTTAGAGATGCTCAGCCACTTCACTCTTATGCCAGATTTGAGGGCCTAAAAGAAACCCTCTGCCACAGAAATGTTGTGGGGTTTTTTTGTATGGCCACTGTTTAGACGTTTAGGAGCTTGGAATGTTAGAAATAGTCCCAGGGAGGATGGATGAGCAGACAGAGTGCAGGTGAGAGATCAAAGGTGCCTGATAAATGTCACTTGTCACATGAAGCTGCAGTTTATCCCATGGATAGGACTACCACATACAAGTGCACCAGAGATGGTTTCAGGTGTTCTACAGTACATATGTGTACTCCCTTCATTGTCTCTCTGAAATTTTACGAAGTGTTTTCATTATTTGTGCGTGTTGTTTTCCCATTGCAAGCATGTTCATCTGCACAGTTCTTACTTCTCCCATACTTGCTGTCATCCAAGTAGCTTATGAGACCACTACATACTCTGAGAAAGAGACAGGTAGGCAATAGTACCTATAAAACATGGCTTTTTCAGTCACTTTTCAAAGGTCCATATTACCCCAACACCAGAATGCTCCTTTGCAGGTCATTCTAAAAACCACATTAACTCTCTCCTCCCTCTACCAGTACTTATTTCCCTTACCTATCTTAATTACAATTTAAGTAACACTAGCCAAGATTTTCCATAGTTACACAATATATCAATGGCAGAGTTGGGACTACAACCCAAAAATCCTGTTCTATTTACTAGATACAGTATTAGTGATAAAAGTGTATCAGAGCCATTTACACTTCCTGGAGGCCTACAGTACTATCAATATAAAGTAATTATAATACTTGCATTATGAGATCTCTTTAAGGTACAAAGATCACTAATAGAGTGAGTTTTCTTCTTCTTTACTGAATACCCAGTACTTCAGATAGTACCCTGTTCTCAACAGCTTAGACTTAATTGCAAGCAGGGGATGGATTTCCTAAACCATTAAAGAGACAGGAAAAGAACTGATTTATCCATTTTATCCCATTTTTAATGGTATAGAGGCCAAAGCAGGCAACCCCTTTTTGAGCTATCTCATCAGCTGTCAACAACTGTATTAGCTTCCCTCAGATGTTCATTAAACATTACTGCCATTCAACAGGTAGGGATGAAACACCTTCCTTGAGAGTACAACCAGGCGTGTAGCACCACTACTGTTTCAAGGCTGCAGATGGACAAGCTACCAAATATGTTTGCAACAAACTATATTGCTTTGCTGAAGACAGAATACCTCCCCACCTGGACAATGTTTCACAACCAAAGGTATCGAAATGAATTCATCTCTATCAAGCATGCAAACAGAACGGTATTTTGTACTGTTTAACCATTCCCTCTTTCTCCAGCCTTTGACATACATTGTGTCTTTTTATGGTTTGTTCCCTTGACTCAGCCTGCTTGCCACAACTCCTGTACAAATGGGTGGATATCACTTGAGCCTTGTGTATTTATTATTTAAAAGTTTCAAAAGACAAAATAAACAAGAAGCTCAAGACTGTCAGGAGCACATAACCCTCATCTGTTTACAAAGACTGCTCTTCCATTGATCTCTAGTTCTTAGGTTACATTGTTTAACCCTCTTGTCATTGACTGTGACAGAAAATTTCATAGGTCACATTATTTCCCTTACCTAATTTAATTACAATTTAAGTAACACTAGCCAAGATTTGCCATAGTTACGCAATATATCAATGGCAGAGTTGGGACTACAACCCAAAAATCCTGTTCTATTTACTAGATACAGTATTAGTGATAAAAGTGTATCAGAGCCATTTACACTTCCTGGAGGCCTACAGTACTATCAATATAAAGTAATTATAATACTTGCATTATGGGATATCTTTAAGGTACAAAGATCACTAATAGAGTGAGTTTTCTTCCTCTTTGCTGAATACAGCTTTCAGCTGAGCTTTTTAAAAAGCCAAATAGCATAATTAGGTCAAACTAGATGATCACAATAGTCCCGTCTAGCCTTGGAATCTATGAATAGTTCATTCCTATTAACAGTTCACTTCCTGCAGCTGTGAAGGGATGTACAGTTTATGTATTTCTAGGATAGATCGCCTTTCATCATGGTGCAAGGCGTACCTTACAATATCCTTTCGCTCTTTGCCCTTTCATGCTGGGAATTAATCAGTCTCCCACCAGTGTATGGTTTTGAGTCAGGAGACCATTTAAACTTCATTCTCTGCAGGATGGCACTTACGCTGGTGCTTCACTTTCAGAAGAAGTTTTAAATGCCATTTACTTCAATGGGATTTAAGCATGTGTTTAGGTAGCATCCTGAATATGCATGCTCTCCTGAATCTGGGCCCACACTAGCAGTAGTTCTGTTGACGTCAATGAAATTCCATTGTTGTAAAACTGGTGCAAGAGGATTCAGGCCCTATTATTTATATCTCAAGATTAACTCAATCTGCATCACTAATCATTTGACTCCTTCCCAAGACTTTCTCCCCAGTCGGGGGAGGGTGGGGAAGTGCAATGATAAAGAGAGAGGGTCTTAGCTTGTTGTTAAATGACAGACTCCTACATTTTATTAAGCAGAGACTAGGTGTTGAAGCAGTGTTGTATTTTCTTGCACATGGCTACAATGGTCACTAGAGGGCAGTGTTGTTGTTTTTCTCATTTAATTGAAAGTTCACTTCAATTTGTTTATCAAGTAACTGGAAAGTCAAATTCTTTGCAGAATTATCGTAAGTGTTTATTTGTATTTCTGTTTGCGCAGATTCAGGGTCAGATTTGGGAAAAGGAGAATAATGGAGGTTCTATGCTCAAGCTACACACACTGTCTCGGGCTCTGCCCGTAATAGCTGGATGTTACGATAAAATGATTAGTGATGTGGTTATAGATTCATAAAGTATGAAGCCAGAAGGGACCTCTTGGGTCATGTAGTCTAACCTCTGTATAACACAGGTCATAATCCTTACCTGAATTAATTCCTGTTTCAATTAGAGCATGTCTTTGGAATTCTTTTTCTTAACCAAAACAAAAATCTTGATTTCTAAAAATTGCCAGTGATGAATAATCATCAGACCCCCTCAGAAAATTGTTCTATTGGTTAATTACCCTCACTGTTAAAAAATTTCACCTTATTTCTAGTCTGAATTTGTCTAGCTTCAACTTCCAGCTATTGGAAGTTGTTATACCTTTCTCTGCTAGATTGAAAATCCCCCTATTATCAAATTTCTGTTTCCCTAAGTGGATACTTATAGACCGTGATCAAGTCGTCTTTTCAACTAAAGGAATTGAGATCCTTGAGCCTTTCACTATGGCATGTTTTTCATTCCCTTTATCATTCTTATGGCTCTTCTCTGAACCCTCTCCAATTTGAATTAGGAACACCAGAACTGAACACATTATTCCAGCAGTGATCACATCAGTGCCAAGTGCAGAGATAATATAACCTCTGAACTCCTATGCAAGATTCCTCTAGTTATGCATCCAAGGATCGCAGTAGCTCTTTTGGCCGCAGCATCATACTGAGAGTTCATGGTCACCTGATGATTCCATGTCTTTTTCAGATCATTTCTTCCCAGGGTAATATCCTCCATCCTGTATGTACGGCCTGCATTCTTTGTAACATTCCATTAACAATGATGGAATTGAAATTGTAATCATTAGACTCCAGAATTAATCACATTGGGATGAGGGCCCAGTTCACACTTATCTGAGTTATTGTTTTAGTCCATCTGAAGACTCACTGAAAACAGTGATGCATTAGGCCAGCCAGAAGGTTCTAACCCAGTCATCAAGGGCTAGAAATGTATGTTTTTCAATCAAAGCTTACATGCTGGAGGAACTGATAAGGCCAGCAGAGAACTGTTGGTATGGAAATGCAATGGCCCAGTCTGATCTCTGTAAACCAAGAAGAATTCTGTGTGCAGTTCAAGGGGAGGAAAACATAAACAGCCAGCATGTGGCAAAAACAGGCAGTAACCCTGTCTTATCAAACTGCCATGAAACTGCCTTTACTGTACAGATGGTGACAATGAAAAAAACCCCTAATAATACTCAATTTGACCGTGAAACATATGACTTCCCTTGGGTTAGTGGAATGAATTAAAATGAGAATGAAGAACTGAAAAAAAATAATCTGTTACTCCTACTTGTATTACAATAGGTGCCCAGAGGCTCCAACCAAAACTGGAGTCCGGTTGTGTTAGGCACTGTACAAACACACATTAAAAGCTCTTCCCTGAAGAGCTTACTATCTAAACAGAAGAGCAAGAGAAGGGAAATAGTGGAGTGGAGTGAAAGTCATACAGTAGGTCAGTGGCAAAGCTGGGACTAGAACCCAAATCTCTTGACTCAGTCAATTGGCCTAGCCACCAGACCCCACTGCCTACCCAATTATTGCCCTCTAGTATTGCATAGATCAGAGGATGTGTCGAACATTTAAAAAGTTAATTGATGAGAACATGAATATGAGAACAATTCCCTCTTGAATGTAGTCAAGCAATGACAAATTTCTGGGATGACAGGATAAAACTGTCGCCAGCAAAAATGACAAAAGGACATAGTAAAAGCAAAACAGGTGACACAAAGGTTGTAATTAAAGAGTCATGTGAGCGGGGGTCTGGGCCCTGGGTGTCCTACCTCCGTGCCCTAACCACCAGGCTCTAGAGTCAGTCTTACTCTTTTTCTTTGTCCCAGTGGCTCTTTAATTATACCCAATTAAACAGCTTCAGCAGGATAGATTGGAAGACCCCACCCCATATCAGAATATCCCATAGCTCAGTTGTTTTAGTGCTCTTCGGAGATCTTCAAAACCATTCTTCCCTGTCAGCCAGAGGGAGGAATTGAATCTGGGCCTCCGATATCCCTCTCACCTCTGGGATAAAAGGTATAAAACGGACACAAAACCCACTCCCATTTTGTGTGAAGTGAGCACCTAACTTATTCTCTCAAGAAATTACTTAGGTGCTTAAGCCTCCTGATTGCACAATAGGGAACCCCTCTCTTGAATTGCTAGCACTGATAGGCACCTCTGCCGCTCCTGTTGGCCTGCTTAGGAGGCTTCCTGTCTAGCATGCTCATGATGTGCAGTGGATAGTATACCCTGCTTCCACACACCTTGGATTTCATGGATGTCAGGCTAGCAAGGGCCTGTGGAACTGGTACTCAGTCTCAATAGACAAGGGAGAGGTCTGAGGTGTTATGAGGAGCTTCTCTAGTATTCAATCCATAGTAACTTTTTTTGTGGGGGGAGGGAGAGGGTCACTTAAGCAGAGACAATAAGGAATGGAATTAAATAGGAAACAAAGCAGATAGATGATATTAATTTGTTAAGCACCAATACTGTGCTTGGTGCTGTACAGAACACACAGTATTGCCATTCCTAAGCAGGTCCTCAAATCTTGAGTGGCTTAAAAATCCTGAGATGTTTAAAATAATAATAAATGTTGGGTTCCTTTTCTTTGCCTTCTGGTTTCTGCAGCACTTGCTTTTCTCTGCAACCGTTAGTGCTGGAAACTTGCTTTTTGTTCTGAATAAATGCCAAGTGTCTCGTGCAAGCTCCTGATTCCTGCTTCTGGGGATATAAGAGAAACCCCAAACATCACAAGACTCGCAACTAAATGATGACAGCTGGTAACACTGCAAATACAAAAGCAGTCTGTGCCCCCCAAGAACAAAGGTCCAAATGTCCTACTCAGACCAATTCTGATTCCTGCTCTCTTTTCATGAGTGTCAGGGAGAGCTTTCTTGGCATATCCTGGTTAGTCAGAAAAACCCATGCTCAGATGCCTGAGTCTGCAGAAAGTGAGGTTTTGGGCAAATAGCAATGGTGTTAGCAGGGCAAAATGGACATTATGGGATTAAGAATCATAGGGGTAAACATAGGAGAGAGGTTGAAATGGTTTCATTTCTTATTGGAAGTAATAGACAAAAGAAGATAGGTGAAAGGGAAGCAGTTGTGGGCTATACACTAGAAAGCATTTGGCACTGAAAAATATTAATGATCTGAGAGGGGATTACAAATCCACAAGGGAAATTAGAATTGAAAATGGAAAAGACAGAAAGCTAGTCCGGGGGATTTGTCAGGTTAAGTTGTCAACATTTAGAGATGGATGGACACTGTGGCTCAAGTTAGGGGGAATTAAAAAACAAAGAGAAATGAAAAGCTATATGGCACAACAGTGCAGTGACTGCCACTGTACAGTAGTTAAGATTGTCAGTATTTCTACTGTAACCCTTATTTTCATTGTTATGCAACTTGGCCTTCAATATGCGCCAGGATGTGGTGGTGCATTGTTTTGTTTTACAAGCTTTCAGAGAATTTTTTCAGCTATTTTGAAGTTATCAGAAGACAACTATTATGTTTTACATGACTTGATTTTTACTGAGATGAACCTGGCCCAAAAAGGCAAATTCATTTGCCTGAAGGTGGCTCAAAGGCTTTTCTAAAATGAGTTGGTGGTTGGGCAAGTTAAGCAGTGCGGTAGGGAGGGGGTCATACGGTAAAACTTGGGGCTTTTTTTTAGAGCATCAAGTCTGGATCATAGATTCATAGATTCTAGGGCTGGAAGGGACCTCGAGCAGTCATCGAGTCCAGCCCCCTGCCCTCATGGCAGGACCAATTACTGTCTAGACCATCCCTGATAGACATTTATCTAACCTACTCTTAAATATCTCCAGAGATGGAAATTCCACAACCTCCCTGGGCAGTTTATTCCAGTGTTTAACCACCCTGACAGGAAGTTTTTCCTAATGTCCAACCTAAACCACCCTTGCTGCAGTTTAAGCCCATTGCTGCTTGTTCTATCCTCAGATGCTAAGATGAACAAGTTTTCTCCCTCCTCCTTATGACACCCTTTTAGATACCTGAACACCGCTATCATGTCCCCTCTCAGTCTTCTCTTTTCCAAACTAAACAAACCCAATTCCTTCAGCCTTCCTTCATAGGTCATGTTCTCTAGATCCTTAATCATTCTTGTTGCTCTTCTCTGGACCCTCTCCAATTTCTCCACATCTTTCTTGAAATGCGGTGCCCAGAACTGGACACAGTACTCCAGTTGAGGCCTAACCAGCGCAGAGTAGAGCGGAAGAATGACTTCTCGTGTCTTGCTCACCACACACCTGTTAATGCAGCCCAGAATCAAGTTTGCTTTTTTTGCAACAGCATCACACTGTTGACTCATATTTAGCTTGTGGTCCACTATAACCCCTAGATCCCTTTCTGCCGTACTCCTTCCTAGACAGTCTCCTCCCATTCTGTATGTGTGAAACTGATTGTTCCTACCTAAGTGGAGCACTTTGCATTTGTCCTTCTTAAACTTCATCCTGTTTACCTCCGACCATTTCTCCAATTTGTCCAGATCATTTTGAATTATGACCCTATCCTCCAAAGCAGTTGCAATCCCTCCCAGTTTGGTATCATCTGCAAACTTAATAAGCGTACTTTCTATGCCAATATCCAAGTCGTTGATGAAGATATTGAACAGAGCCGGTCCCAAAACAGACCCTTGTGGAACCCCACTCGTTATACCTTTCCAGAAGGATTGGGAACCATTAATAACTACTCTCTGAGTACGGTTATCCAGCCAGTTGCGCACCCACCTTATAGTAGCCCCATCTAAGTTGTATTTCCCTAGTTTATTGATAAGAATATCATGCGAGACCGTATCAAATGCCTTACTAAAGTCTAGGTATACCACATCCACCGCTTCTCCCTTATCCACAAGACTTGTTATCCTATCAAAGAAAGCTATCAGATTGGTTTGACATGATTTATTCCTTACAAATCCATGCTGGTTATTCCCTATCACCTTACCACCTTCCAAGTGTTTGCAGATTGATCTATTTTGATCCTGCGTCTGCTTCCCATCAGGAATGTATTATGAGATGTAACTGGTGGAAAAGAGCACCTATTTTTTTCCCATCCAGCAGAAGGTCCATCCTTAAGCACAAGAAAACCAAATAGGAATGTTCCATGCAAACTCTGCAACTCACAGACTGGTTCTCTCTCTTCGACGTTAAATTTTTTTTTAAAAAACCCCCACATCTTCTTATCAATATGCCTTCTTATTCTGTCTTCTAGACATATTTGCTTATTTTACAGGCCAAAACAAGTTAGCTGCTAGCAATGCAGAGCCAATACTGCCCTTAACTTCTGATAATAACTTGGGAAAATAAAAAGGCCACTAATTTTGGGATCTTCACTTTTTGAATGCTCAGTATGTGACAAATAAACGAGGACCAAAAGCTGAGGCATTCAGAATTTGGAGCCAAATCCCTGCTCCTACTGAATCAGTGGAAGATTTTTCCATTGACTTCAGTAGAAATATGTGAATTTTTGAATGCTCGCTAACAATCATCCAGAAATTCATATGTTTATCCAGATTAATCCAGACAAATTTGGAAATTGTTCCAGAAACTCGTGAGAATGAGATTTCTTGTGGGTTCTTCAGCATTTTTTATTTCAGCCGTATGGGAAGCACAAACCCACTAGGACTGTCTTTTTGTCTGTTTCAGTATTTCTTCCAGTTCTGAAAGCATGATATGCTGAAGTGTATGAAAAAGGCTTAAAATAAATTTACCAAATAAATATAGCATAGGTCAGGAGTAATCAAGTCATTACAAGCTAAAGGCTGTTTGATATTGTGCATGAAAAAAGTGGAGGGTTTTTTACCATTTTCCCACAGGCAGGTGTCTACATCACTAGAACTAACTTTATATATAGCACTACAGGCGGTCTCAGCAGAGCCAGCCCTGGATGGAATGGGAATGAATGATAAATGAATTCCCTCTAGTACCAGGTGGAGTAATGTGTGGCAAGCTGTCTTGTTGCTGTGTCTCAATATGCCACTTTTCATGGGCCAAAAGAGTCACTTTAAAAAAATAAAGTATCAGAGGGGTAGCCGTGTTAGTCTGGATCTGTAGAAGCGACAAAGGGTCCTGTGGCATCTTATAGACTAACAGAGGTATTGAAGCATAAGCTTTCGTGGGTGAATACCCACTTCTTCAGATGCAAGCAGTGGAAATGTCCTTATTTAAAAAAAATAAGCTACCCTAGAGGATAATTTGAGTTCACTTACCTCCATCCTCCCAGTCAGCTGATAACAGTTAGCCTGACAGCCTGTGAGAGAGTGAGATGGGAACCAGAGAACTGAGTAGGGGAAGGATAATTGGAGAAAGGCTTAAAAATACGTTTAGAGCAAGAAATCCAAATTCAGGTGACCTACCTAGGTAAGGGGGGATAGAAGTCCACAAGGCAGGCTGTCAACCCCACTTGCACTGTGATGAGTAGTTACTCAAGCATGTAGTTAATGGACTGCCTCATGTGAGTAGTGTGGCAAATTGCCAGCACTACTATGATGGGTCCCGCACTTTCTCTTCTTGTGGGGGGGTTTCAGGGTGCCATTTCTTGCCCCTGAACTGGGGTAACAGCTATCCTACTAGTATCCCAGGGAAGGGGAGTGGAGAGGGAGGGACCCAGGCCCGCCCTCTACTCCGGGTCCCAGCCCAGGGGCCCTATGATAGTAGGTGAACCACTTGTACCAGTGATTCTTTCCCCTGGGCTACTTCCCTCTCCTGACTTTCAGCTTGTGGGGCTTCCTGCCTTCCCTCTGCACAAGCCAGGTGTCCCTTTACCTAGGATCTTGGTCGTCTTAGCCCGCTGCAGCACTTCTCAAAACTCTCCTCCACTTTCCTTCGAACTGCTCTTTGTTCCACCACCAATCCACTCTGCTTCATTCCTCCAAACTGCTCTCTGCTCCACCACCAAACCACTCTGCTCCAGCTCCTCCAAACTGCTCTCTGCTCCACCACCAAACCACTCTGCTCCAACTCCTCCTCACTCTGCTCCAGCTCCTCCTCTGGCTGATTGAAGCACGGGGATTTTATCAGGTGACTGGTTTCAGGTGCTCTAATTGGTTTCAGGTGCTCTAATTGGTTTCAGGTGCTTTTAATTAATCTACAGGGAATAAGGCTTCTCCTCATCCTAGATCACTCTCCTGCTGCCTTCTGGCCATGCTGTATCACATATCCTCCCCCCATGCTCAACACCATGGGGTTGGGCAACTTGGGACGAGAGGCAATGCTTTCGTGACAAGCCATCTGCGTTGCCGTGTTGGCTTCTGGACCTATGCTGTACTCGGAAATGAAAAGGTTGCAGAGATAGGAACCATCTAGTCACTCTTGCATTCTTCTCCTTGTTTCTGTGCATCCACTGGAGCGGGGCATGGTCTGTCACCAGGGTAAATCGCCACCCCAGTAGGTAGTAACGGAGAGTTTCCATGGCCCATTTTATCACCAGACATTCCTTTTCAACGACGGCGTACTTTTGTTCCCTGGGGAGGAGCTTCCGGCTGAGGTACAGGATCGGGTGTTCCTCCTCCCCTACCATCTGCGAAAGGACGGCTCCTAGCCCTACCTCCGAGGCATCTGTTTGTAGAACGAATTCTTTCTTGAAGTCTGGGGCTATAAGTACAGGATGGCAGCAAAGGGCTGTCCTTAAATCTGCGAATGCCCCTTCTGCTGCATCAGACCACTTTACTATCTCGGGGCCCCGAGCCTTTATCAGGTCAGTCAATGGCCCTGCTCTTGTGGCAAAATGAGGGATGAATCTCCGATAGTACCCTACTAACCTGAGAAATGCTCTGACCTGCTTTTTACGGATTGGCCGAGGCCAATCTTGTATTGCCTCCACTTTGTTCCATTGGGGTTTTACCAAACCTCTCCCTACTACATACCCAAGGTATCTGGCTTCAGCTAGTCCTATCACGCACTTGAGAGGGTTGGCAGTGAGGCCAGCCTTCCTCAGGGTGTCTAGTACCGCTTCTACTTTTACTAGGTGCGTTTCCCAGTCAGGGCTATGGATGACTATATCGTCTAAATAGGCGGCGGCATACCTGGCATGGGGTCGCAACAGTTTATCCATAAGTCGTTGGAATGTTGCTGGGGCCCCATGGAGTCCGAAAGGGAGGACAGTGTATTGGAACAGGCCATCAGGTGTAGAGAAAGCTGTCTTCTCCTTGGCATTCTTGGCCAGGGGAATTTGCCAATATCCTTTAGTCAGGTCCAGAGTGGTTAGGTATCGGGCCTTGCCTAACTGATCAACTAGCTCGTCGACACGTGGTATTGGATAGGCATCGAATTGGGATACTTCATTCAACTTCCAGAAGTCATTACAAAACCTCCAGGTGCCGTCAGGCTTGGGTACTAAGACGATAGGACTGGACCACTGGCTGTGGGATTCTTCAATAACCCCAAGTTCCAACATCATCTTCACGTCTGTCCTAATTTCCTCTCTTTTAGCTTCCGGTATCCGGTATGGTCTTATCGTCACCCTTATTCCGTGCCTGGTGACGATATGATGTTGGACCAGTGTCGTACGGCCCGGCTGTGTACAGAACACATCTTGGTTCCGTTGGATCATATCAATGACCTCTGTTCGTTGTTCTGAGGCTAACTCAGGGGATATCCTCACCTGCCCCTGTCGGTCGTCCATCTGGGATGGAGCTCTCTGAATGACCAGGCACGTCTCTCGGTCACGCCAGGGCTTCAGCAAGTTTACATGGTAGATCTCCTCTGGTCTTCAGCGGTCTGGTTGTCTGACCTTATAGTCCACTTCCCCAATGGCTTCCACTATCTCATACGGCCCATGCCAGCTGGCTAGGAGTTTGCTTTCTGCTGTCGGCACTAGCACCATCACCCGTTCTCCTGGCTGAAATTTCCGCACTTTCGCCTGGCGGTTGTAATATGTCCACTGGGTCTCTTGTGCTTTTTCCAAATGTTCCCATACTATAGGGGTTACTCGAGCTATTCGCTCTCTCATCTGTGTCACGTGCTCAATGACATTCTTTCCTGGGTTGGGTTGTTCTTCCCAATCCTCCTTGGCGATGTCTAATATTCCGCGTGGGTGGCGTCCGTATAGTAGCTCAAAGGGAGAGAAACCGGTGTATGTCTGGGGGACTTCCCGTATTGCAAACATTAGGTATGGTAGAAGGGTATCCCAGTCTTTTCCATCCTGTGCTACCACCTTCCGGATCATACCTTTAAGGGTGCGGTTAAACCGCTCGACCAGGCCGTCTGTTTGAGGATGGTAGACTAAGGTCCTTATGGCATGGATGCGGAGCAGGGTACATAAGTCCTTCATTAATTTCGACATGAAAGGGGTTCCTTGGTCAGTCAGGATCTCCTTAGGGATGCCCACTCTGGCAAAAACCTGGAGTAGTTCTTTTGCTATTGCCTTGGATGTGGGGTTTCTTAAAGGAATGGCTTCTGGATACCGTGTGGCATAGTCAAGGATGACTAGTACGTTTCGGTGACCCCGTGCTGATCTTTCCAGCGGGCCCACAAGGTCCATGGCTATCCTTTCGAACGGGACTTCAATAATAGGCAAAGGTACTAATGGGGCCCGCAAGTGAGGTCAAGGGCTATGCAACTGGCATTCTGGGCAGGAGGCACAATAGCGTTGGACCTCCGCACGTATTCCTGGCCAATAAAACCTTCTTAGGACTCTATCCAGTGTCTTGTCTATTCCTAGATGTCCCCCAAATAAATGACTGTGAGCTAGCTCTAGTACTGCCCTTGTGTGTTTCCGTGGGACTAAGAGCTGCTCTACTTCTTCCCCTCGGATCTGCACTATTCGGTACAACAGATCACGTTTGATCACATAATACGGCCCCGGGCCTTTGGTCTTTCCTTCCACCGGTATGCCATTTACTTGCACTACCTCCTCCCTCACATTCGCATATAGCGGGTCATTGGCTTGGTCCTGCCTGAAATTCTCACGGGCGGTACCGATCTGACCTAATTCCAGGGGGCCTATTTCTACTCCGCCCCCTGGGTTGCCCCTACTTGGGCTAGGAACTGCCTCTGAGTCCTCACTGGCCTGAATTGTCTCCTGGCCTCCTGAACGGGTTCGCTTACCAACAAGGGAGGCTTTCTGGTTCTCTGCTAGAATCCTGGTCCCTAGCCTTTTATCTGCCCTCCTTTCCCGCCTAGACTTTCGGGGTTTCCCAGGGGATGAGAATAGCTCTGGGGCAAATTCAGCAAAAATTGGGGTGAGGCTATCTGTAGGTGCCTCCATTTCAGCCCGGGGGTTGCTACCCTCCCTTGGCTCTACTGGGGGGAGTAAGTTCTCAAACCCAGGGAAGTCCCTACCGATTAAGACCGGGTAGGGGAGCCTAGGGACCACCCCTGCAGTTACCCTTGTAGTGTTACCCTGGATCTCAATCCGTACTGGGATTGTGGGGTAGAAATTTACGGTGCCATGAACGCACGTTACCCCTGTGGTTTTGGCCCGGGTTAGTTGGTCTTGCCCCACCAACTTCCCCGAGACCAGCGTGACAGCACTCCCAGAATCTACTAATGCTGTGGTCACAATACCATTCATTTTTACTGACCTTGTATACCCATATGGGGTCATTGCGACCCCTACCAGGCCAATTAGGCCACATTGTTCCCCAGGATCCCCCAGATTGCACTGCATAGGCTCTTCCCTGTTGGGGCATTGGGCTGCTATATGCCCCAATTCCCCACACTTGTAACACCGACCCCTTATCCCGGTTGCCGCCCTCTGCCTGGGGCTATTTGGTCGGCCTCCCCAGCCCTCTCTTCCCAAACCCCCAGGTCCCTTCTTGGACTCGGGCCATTCCTCAATGTCTTTCCTCCCAGTTTTAGTTCTCCTGTAGTTCTTGGCGGTCTGGGACCTTGGGTTTGGGGCTGGCTTCCTGGATTGCCATGTTTCACCCCCTGGGGTCTGGAACAGTTCACGGGCTGCTAGCTGTCTTTCCACGAGGGAGACCAACTCATCATAGGTGGAGGGGTCATTCTGGCCAACCCAAGCCCGGAGGCCTGGTGGTAGCCCCCTCATATACCGGTCCAGTACCAGGAGCTCCATCATCATCTCAGAGCTGAGGGCCTCAGAGCGCAACCATTTCCGGGTCAGGTGGATCAGGTCAAACAATTGCGATCTGGGTGTCTTGTCCTCTGTATACTGCCACTCATGGAACCTCTGGGCTCGCAATGCCGTAGTTACTCCGGATCTGGCCAGGATCTCTGCCTTCAGCTGAGGGTAGTCTGCTGCAGTCTCTGTGGCCATATCATAGTATACCTTCTGGGCCTCCCCACACAGGAACGGGGCAAGGATACCGGACCACTGGTCTCCGGGCCAGGCCTCCCGCAGGGCTGCTCTCTCAAAAGCCAGGAGGTATGCCTCCACATCATCCTCCCGTGTCATTTTCTGTAGGCAGTGGCTGGCCCGTATAGTCCGGGTCCCATCGCAGTTCTGGCTTTGCTCCATAAGGGCCTTCATCTGGTTCACCAGCTCCTGCAGCAGGGCTCGGTCCTGGGCAGCCTGACTCATCAACAGACGATTAGTCTCTTGCTGTACCCTAGTCGCCTCCTGTTGGACGGTTGCTTGGACCCGCGTAGCCTGCTGCTGGGCCGCGGTGGCTTGTATTAGGGCCTTGATTACATCATCCATCTTAAGGACTGGATTGTTTTGGCTAACCCTGGTTTAAGTCCCCAGTGCGGAGATCCCACCCCTGACACCACGTGTGGCAAATTGCCGGCACTACTATGATGGGTCCCGCACTTTCTCTTCTTGTGGGGGGGTTTCAGGGTGCCATTTCTTGCCCCTGAACTGGGGTAACAGCTATCCTACTAGTATCCCAGGGAAGGGGAGTGGAGAGGGAGGGACCCAGGCCCGCCCTCTACTCCGGGTCCCAGCCCAGGGGCCCTATGATAGTAGGTGAACCACTTGTTCCAGTGATTCTTTCCCCTGGGCTACTTCCCTCTCCTGACCTTCAGCTTGTGGGGCTTCCTGCCTTCCCTCTGCACAAGCCAGGTGTCCCTTTACCTAGGATCTTGGTCTTCTTAGCCCGCTGCAGCACTTCTCAAAACTCTCCTCCACTTTCCTTCGAACTGCTCTTTGCTCCACCACCAATCCACTCTGCTTCACTCCTCCAAACTGCTCTCTGCTCCACCACCAAACCACTCTGCTCCAGCTCCTCCTCTGGCTGATTGAAGCAGGGGGATTTTATCAGGTGACTGGCTTCAGGTGCTCTAATTGGTTTCAGGTGCTTTTAATTAATCTACAGGGAATAAGGCTTCTCCTCATCCTAGATCACTCTCCTGCTGCCTTCTGGCCATGCTGTATCACAGTAGCTATTCCCTAGTGTGAGTGAGGGCTTCGCAGTCTAGTACTGCATTCATTCTTAGTAATGCTCTTTCAAGAAAGAGAACCCAAACCAACCAACAACCTACACTGAAATGTTTCTAGCACATCTAAACCCTTTTACAGAATATCTGGGACATATTTTCAGCAAAAATTGTAAAGGTTTCACAAAACTCAGCTTTGTCTAGACTCTCCCATCCTCAGTGCAGGGAAACAGGGTAAATGGCTGGGGTGTGATATAGCTGCTTTTTTTTTTGTTTTTGTTTGGATTTCAGGAAACGAACAAGATAAGCTGTGAATGGCCCTTTCCTGCTCTCGCCTTTATATTTTTTAATTAGTCCCAATAAGAAAGGCTTGGAAAAAGAAAAATCCTGCTGATTCTGTCCAAAAACAAATCCCAAAATCTGAAAATGAGAGATGGTACCAAAGCAAACCCCAGAATCCAAGCACCTGGAATGCATGGGAAATCTGAAGCAAGATCTGAATTTGGCAGACGGAGCCTATCTTTCCTCCCTCCCCCATTCTAGGTAGAGGTTTAGGGTGCAACACAAATGTTGAGTATCTGATGGAATTAGAATATTAGTAGAACAAATCAATCACTAATGATTCTAATTAGGGTAGGGAAAAGACCCTAGGAGATCATTGCATTCATCCCCCTGCAAGTGCCCACCAGTCAGAACACAGGAACTTCTAGACCCCATCAGATCAGTGGTCCCCCTTGTCTCTGACAGCGGCCAGCACAAACTGTATCTGAGGAAGGTGCAAGAAACACCAGGCTGGACAATTATGAAATAATGTGCCCCTGGGGGAATCTTCCTTCCAAAGTGCTGTCGGCTAGTTGGTTTATGACCTGAAGCATGATGTCTTATTCCCCTTATAAAGGTCATTGTGGGTGTTCTCTTTATCCACATCAATATCTGATCCTAATACACAAAATGGCTTTAAGGTTCATTAAACTGACATAATTTCAAGTGCTGATTTTTTTTAAGCATCCAAATAATGGTGTTAGTGTCATATTAAGCTGCCTGTATCTGAAAATTGATCCCTGTAAGTTTCCTCTGTATTGTCACATTTTACAGTGGCTTGTTCAGATGGAGGAGAGAGGAAAAACAGGTTTCTGGACAGCGTGCATTTTCTACCTTTTCTTCCTCTCCTCCTCCCTCCAGCTTCCTGGACCCTGCACCAAAAATAAATGTTTGCTAGTACTGCTCTGCAGGAAGCAATAGTTTCAATCCTTGATAAGACAAATCTCTGGGTACCTGTATGTGATTGCATGTTGGAAGCTGGGGAGATAAATTTTGACCCTCTGCTGGAACAAGCTGGCCTTTCTCTCCTCTTGTTTGTTTGTATGAGCTGAACTAATTTCACAGTTGAAATCTATACCACCTAAAAATGTCCTAGAATTTTTTTTAAAGGAGCTTTCTGCACTAACCTCATCAGAAGTGCTGGGTGTGTGAGGGTCAATTTGGTGTGACAGTTGATACATTGATAGGGAGAAGTTGCTACTTTACTTCACTAGACATGTGGGGGACCATACTTACGGGGAAAACTTAAAATATTATGGAATGTAAAGGATTTATGTATGAAATAGCCTTTGAAAGGCTACAAAGCAGACAGAAGAGCAGTTTATAAATCAATGGTGACAAAAGAAGCAGTGTATAACATAAAATCTATAATGAAGAGCCATTGTTCCAAAGCAGTGTTATTGTTTCCTCTATAATATAATAAAAGCACTTCCCTTTCTATGTTCTGTAACAGCTGGGTTTGGGCTGCAGCCCCGGCTCCGGGACCCTGTGAGGGGGGAGGGTGCCGGAGCCCAGGCTCCAGTCTGAGCCTGAACGTATGCACAACAATTTAGTAGCCCCATAGTCTGAGCCCTGTGAGGCTGAGTCAGCTGTCACAAGTCATCTGCAGGTGTCTTATTGCCCCTTGATTCTAGCCCCAGCTCTCTCCCTAGCTCACTTTATCTCTTCAGGCACCTCTGTGCCTCAGTTTCTCTGCCTGTACAATGGAAATAATCTATTTCACATGGATGTTGTGAGGTTTAATTGACATTTTAAAAGTGTTCAGAGATCTTCAGATGAGAGGCACTGTTGATAAGTAAATAGTATCAGTATCCCGTTAGTACCAATTAATATCAACTGTGGTGAGTTTTTGTGTGTGTCCTATATGATGTTGTCACCTATCCACTAGAACGTGATTTGAGATCACCAATACATTCACATAGGACTATGGAATAGTCATCAGATTATAAAATATTTCATTACTACTCACTACCAGTCTGACCTATTGCCAAATTAGTGACTTAGTGTCAAAAGGTTGCATAGCCTGCAATCAATTCCTCCCTCCGTGTGTTTTAAATGGAAATAATTTTCTTTTGCCATTTATTTTGTTACTACTTTTCCTATTGTCTTCTCACCGTTTTTGTTTCAGCCATTTATTTGTCTTTCTAATGAGATGAGAGGACGGGCTATTACAAGGAGATCTCAAGGCAATCTAGGTTTTAGGATATCTTTGACAAATGAGTGATTTGTTATTTTATTGCTATTATTTATTTGTATTGTGGTAGCTCCTAGGAGCCCCAATCCTAGACCAGGGTGTCATTGTGCCAGGCGATGTACAAACCCAGAACAAAGAAGATGGTCCCTGTATCAAAGCGCTTACAAGCGAAGGGTCAAATGAAGGCAATGTCAGTCCAGTTATTTTCCCAGATGCACATTTTTGTATATTTTGTCCTGCTTAATCATTGATAGTACATTTAGGCCAAATTTTCTTAAGCTCGAAGCCCAGAGTTGACATTAATGAGAATTGTGAGCATTCAGCACCTCTGAAAAGCAGGCTTATTATAGATGTAGGTGCCCAGCTTTCGGTATCTACGCTCAAAGAATTTGGCTATCGTATCCATTGCACAGTGTCTTGTACCTGTTCTACATGTCTCGAGTGACTACTTCATGCATATCTAAAGTATTGTTGATAACAGAATGATTTTCAATTTGTGGAAGGTATTTAGACAGAAAACCTCCATCCATCACCCCATATTCCACTCCTTATGAACATAATACTTCAATGCATGGAGAGGGGATATCAGCAATGTACTGTGTGTGAATCCAAAGGTTGAGTTCCTTGAAAGATTAAACAGCTTTCATCTATGACAATTGATTACATTTCTGCTGCATGAAGGGTGCACAATGATGTTAATAGCTGGGAAAGAACACTGCATGAGAAAGTCCCTTCGCAGCCTCACTTCCTCAGGATGTCGTTTGGATTTAGAAATGTCTGCGGGCTGTAAAGCATCCACCCACGTTTCTAACTCCAATCTTTCCTGGTTGCTCAAGTTCCCTTAGGACCAACCTACCATGGTATTTTTTGTAAGTTTGCCCTTTGGATCAGCAATGCCCTCTGGAAGAACCCTTTGTTTTGCTGGCAGCAATCAGCACACACATGCTGTTCAGAGCGGCAGGATCAGCAGAACAAGGAGCATTGCTCTTTAATGGCAGCTGCGGTTGTCTAATCTTAAAATACCCTCTCAATATAATGACAATCAACGGCTCTACCTCCCTCTTCCCCCTGCAGAAAGCTTGCCCAGTCCTGGCACTATACGAGCGCTCATTTTACCGATCTGTCAGATGAGAAATCAGTAAGAGTTTCTTCATCCTCTCTAATTTCCGGAGGGACAATACTTCACCTTGCTCTGTAACAAAAGGTTAATCCTAGGGAAAGAAAAAAATATATAAAACATATGAAGGGAATAGAACAAATCCTATTTCTGCATCGCAGAGGAGTTTAGAGGGCAGTCCATAACCTACAGCCTGAGTCACTGCTGCTTTGAGAGCTGAGACAGTCCTACCAATCACCGTGGTGTCAATAGAATGCTGTGCTTTCTGGCCGATGCTCTACTGGAAATGTGCCGCTTTATGGGATTTTGAGCATTTTGGCAGTGCACTTCTACTGTGAAAAGTGACTCTAAGGGTATGTCTGTGCTGAACTGGAGGTGTGATTGCAGGACAGGTTGGCATACCTGAGTTTGTTTTTTGGCAAAATTGCAGTGACGACATGGTGGCATGGGCTTCAACAGAGGCTGTGAAAGCACGCCAGGGACCCCGGGTATGTACTCAGGTTGCTAGCCCATGCTGAAGCCCCCATCACTGTGTCTTCACTTGTATTTTCAGCCATGCTAGCTAGATTAAAGCTAACAGCTACACCAGTCCACGCTGCAATCACAGTGTAGACATACCAATGAAATGGCTTTGTGGGATTCCATGTCAATTGTGTCTCAGTTAAACACTATCAAATCTGCTCCACAAGATTCACAAGATGTTTTGTTCTAACTTCCAGCTCCACCCCACCCCCACTTTGTGAATCATTGCGAATAATAAAGGTTCTGCAGGCCAAATTCTACGCTCAGTTCCACATGCTTTAACGCTGGTGAAGACAACGGGGGATACGTGGGTGTAACTGAGGGCACCATTTGGCCCTGCTGTTGGAATTTAGTTAGCAATTCTGTTGATGGTGAATGACCCAGAATAGAATCCAGCTCATTCTTCCAGGGCTGTGTTGTCTTTGCAGTGCTAACAGGAGTAAAAAATAGTAACAACTTTTTTTGGTCTCTTTCTAATGTAACATGCCCATTTCACTCTGTGTCAAAGTAGAATCACACTTTAAGACAAGTTAGAAAAAGAGCATTACCATTATTATCCCTACAGAACCTAATGTGACAGGAAATCAGCGGAACTGCCCTGGCAATACTAAGAAGTGGGATGATATTTTGTACATGACGCACACCAGCTTTCGCCTTAATAATCACAGCGAAGGGCTGTTGGCCTCCTTTGCCCTTTTTCTTCCTTTCAAACAGGTCAGTTTTCACCATTATCCACTGGCCAGCTATTCTCCCAATCTAAACTTACCCCCTTTACAGAAAGCAACTAGACCTTCACTTTCCAAGGTACATGGGTCAGGTGGTTTATAACCAAAAACCAGGATCGCTTGTTCCTTTAAGAATCAGACGTGGGGGGGGGGGGGGTGCGTTGGGGGAAAGCACCTTCCTAGAGCTCTATGGGAGGAAGTGTGCATCCCAAACTCCAACTACCTGAGGGGAGCATGTGCATACTGCACCCCTTAAAAGGGTGGAGTGTGTGCTACCCTCTGTGACTGGCAGCTGCTTCTTGTCCATATGGAGGCTAGGAGGAGGATATAACCATGCCTCCTTTCAGCTCTGGCCTCATAAGACGGCTAGGTTCCTTCTCTCGTGCACCTGTGCAAAGTCCTATGGAAGAGCTAATACCATCTAGAGAAAATTTCCTAGTAGATAAAACTATTTATTGCTACTCAAGGGTCAAATCCAGAGGCCATTCTTCAGCGTGTGTCCAGTCCTTGGTCATTGAGGTCTATCTCTGGAGCTGTGCTTCAATGGGACATGGGGAAAAGTCAATCCCTTTGAAGTTTGCCTAGCGGGGACTGAATAACAGCTGAGTAAAAACTGAGGTCCTGACTCTCCTCTCATTTATAATCTGTAACCACATTAAAGTCAGCGGCGCTACTAGGGTGGAATGAAGAGGAGCATTAGGCCCCAAGTGAGATGATCAGACAATGGCCCCCAAAGGATCATTAGCCTAGGGGCGCCATAAACCCCTCCTGTACCTGTAAAGATACCATATGGAATGAATGCGCAGAATGGCTTGTTAGGAGCAGTATTTGTTGTGAAAAGATGAGTGCTTGGCTTGCAGTTTTGAGAAATCTACATTTTTTGCCTTTTTCTCCCATTGGGACACAGCTGTCATTCTGCATTAAGCCATGAAATGATGTGATATTTTAAAAAATAACCCCTAACATTTAAATTCTAGGGAGATTGAAATCCATCCTCCAGCCACCCTCAGAAAATGAAAAGTGACGTGTCCCCTACCACAGTCCCTTCAGTGCTGAGATGTCTCATGATGCACATACTGCACAGTGGGGAAACCTCCATTTGCAGGGAGACAAAAATATTTAAGGAATTTGCACGCATACACACAGGAAGAATGACAAAAATCAAAATAATCCTCATTACTGGACACAAGGCTTGATTCAGGTGTTCTTGCCACACCTCACAGCTGGATAACTCTATAACTGTACTTTTGCATGCCTCTCATATTAGTCAACAGTATGTTTTGGGCTAAATCGTAGCTACACGGGTGGCAGTACAGGAGGGGTGAGTGAAGGATCCTCCCCGCCCCCTTCCACATACACCCTGCTGGGCTTGTGTACAGGGGGATGTGCTACCTTGAGTTCCTGGTAGTCAAGAACCAGGGAAGTCTAATGGAGATTGGGACACCAGACTCTCAAAAGAAGAGGACGTGGGTGGGAGAGATGAGATGGGACATAGCTCGGCCATTCCTCTGCACTGTACAGCAGAACGGGGGTGCCTTAGGGCACATTACACCCTCCATGCCTTCCTGCCCAAGCATACCCAGAGGCGTCGGGCCTACCTCACGCATTATCCCTCTCAGGGCTGATGCCAATGTGCAGCCTCTGTTCCCCACATTTCATCAGCCCCCATGCTGGTATTGACTGAAAACCAAAATTTTTCTCTCAGGATTCCTTCAGAAATGAAATCTTTGGAGACGTTAACTCCATCCCTGCTGCAAGAGCTGTGGCATTTGGCATTTCAACGGGGATCTATATGACTTATGTGATGCAGCACAGTGAGAGTCTTTCCCAGCACTTTACCTGGCAGGTTATACATCAGGGCAGCAGTGGATTAGTTTGCTCTTCTGCTATATTAACATGTGCAAAGTGAGTAAGACTGAATGAAGAGAGCGGAAACAGAGAGATTCCTTGTGCTTCCAGACTTTTGTGCAGCACTTGGCTAGGATTGCATTAAGGTGCTATAGGCCCCAACTTTCCAAGTCATAGGACTATGCAGAATATGGTCTTTGATTTAAAAATGTTGAGCCGTGATAATGGTGATGAAAACACTGAAAATGGGGCTCAGCTTGTACCCGATGCAATGATGTCTGTTTGAGTTTGCAGAGAGCCTGAAACAATCACTCTGAGAGGTGTGCACTGTGCCATTCATCTTAGCAGTGTGTTAACCCCAAAGCCTGCTGCACTGGGGAGCCCCAATGACATTATCCCGGCAGTAGGCTCTGTGTTGTGGTCTGAGGAGAAAAGTGCAATGGGACAAACCTACACCCAAGCAGATACACCCTGAGTCCTGGTTAAGTATGCCAGATGGGTCCCTGTTGCCACTGGTGCCTCTCTGGTAGGGGAGAGGAGACACCCCTGTTGCTGCTCTTGCTACTCCCCAGAGGAAGGGGACGTCTGGCATTTTTGGGGAGAGGACACCTTGTGCCACTGCTCCTGCCTTCATGGAAGGCCCTGCCTCCATCCCTCCAAATGAGGGGTGGGGCTGCAGGGGGCCACATATCACAGGATGCCTAGGCCCCTGATTTGCCTTACTTTGGCCCTGACTCCAGTAAAAGTCATTATATAAAAATGATAGATAACTATCTAATGTGTAGATGAGATGGCGAGCGCATGAGAGTACGTGGCAGGGAACAGCTCTAAAACTTGAAGGGATGTTTTTCCACCGAGCTGGAGAAAAGGAACCTCCCATTGCCGGAGGCCTGTCAGGAACAAACCGAAGTACTGAGCGTGTCGCTTTCCAGGGGAGTTTGGTGACTGCACTGCATCGTCTGTGTTGGGCTCTGACATAGGCTGTGGTGTAAGTGAGGCGCTGAAAAGGAATATTTATTTAACATCTACTGGTTTTGAGAATCTCCAAAGGCCAGGGTTAACATGCGAAAAACAGCAGGGTCGAATCGATGAGTCGTATGATAATGCTGCTACCGTCGCTGTGGCATAGTGACTTCCAGAGCCACAGCAGTGACTCAAGCAAAGCTATAAATGGAGCTTTGCCATTACTGTCTATAGAGGACTGAACTGGATGGGGTCAACCTAACTGTACCATGTATGGAAATGTTATTCTTTCTGAGTCAAATCCTGAGAGCCTTTGTCAGCTTTTATTTAGGGTTGGATTGGGACTCAGGCTCTGCGAGGGTAATTGTGTGTGTAACGGCTCAGGAGACACCATTATCACCATGGTGGTTTTCCCAGGGTGAGGCTCACCCATTGCACTCCGGGTGTGCTGACCCCTGTGATTTCCCTCAAATGCAGGAAACGCGACTGCATAATTTGTGGTAGTGGGGGACTGTGTTTGCGCTTTCCCCTGGGGGAAAAATATGTGAGTAAGGGTTACAAAAATTAGCCCTTAGTGTTTACCCAGTTCTTATTACAGTAAGTTCCCATTGAAATAAATGGAAGGCTGTGCCTAAGTAAGGATTGAATAAGGACTGAGTAAATTCCTCAGCCTCTTTGGGCCTGTTTCTTCTTTACACGAAGGTCCCCTCACAGTTCTATGGTATTGTAGCAGAGCTTTAAAGTGGAACTAAATGACATTTACATCCACCTTGTGTGTAAAGGAGCCTTAGTGTAAATAAGAATCGGGTCCTTTGTGTTTTCCACAGATGTACTTAGTTTACCTGGAGTCAAGGGTGGGAAAAACCTCTTCAGAAAAATTCCCTATAGAGAACATTGCAGCTTTCTCAAAAAACCTCACAAATGTTTGTTAGCCTGGACATTCAAAATTAAAACAGAGGGGAAAATGAAACTGAAATGTGTGGAAAGCCAAGTTAGACGAAGATGCCATATAGGGCTACAATGGCATACATTTTTTGTTTGAAAATCTGTGGTGGTGCGAATAGAGACAAACATTGCTCAGTCAGCCAGGCATCAGAATGTTTTTATTTAGGCCTTGGAGGGGCCAAAGGGAGGGGAACAGAGTGTGGGTGTAGAGACATAAATTGGGCTGAGCTGCCAAGTCCTCAACCTCACTGTTACCAGGGGACAGGATTAGCAACTGGCAAAGTCTCAGAAATTAGCTCACCCATCTCGCCTCCTGCTAGTCCCCCAACCCAGCTCTTACACCAACTCCTGAAGCAGATGTCACAGGGGCCAGTCTGTGAGAAGGCAGCCACCTGCCCAAGGGAGTAGCAGACAGTGGCTGTGACCTCTTTTGCCAACCATCATGACATGAGTGGGCATGTACACAGGACAGAAGGGTAAGTAGAGGAGACGAGCCACTAGTGAGGAGGGAGGAGGCAGAGCATGTGCGTTAGGAGCGGGTGGTGAGGAAAGGAACAACTCCACCATCAGGGATTTAGGAGTGGATAGAGTAAGGGCCAAGATGATACATCAGAGACTAGGATGGGTAAAGGAACAATGACATGGATTAGAAATTATATTTTGAGTGGTAGAAAAAAGGGTAAATTGTGCGGTGGGATTTTACATTGAGCTTGTGCTTGGAGGAAAGGGTCCAGCCTACCCAGCCACTGTGCCTGGAACTGCCTTATCTTGAATTTTTTGTAATGCAGAACACCAACTTCTTTTGTGTCTTTTGAAGCATTTTATAAATATTTTAACAATTCTTTCCTGCTCAGGATTTAGGCTGACAGACCATTTTGAATGGCTTCTCTTGACGATGATCTATTAGTTGGAGCAATGGCTTCATATTCAAACTAGGCACTTCTCTTGTTCAAATCCCTTCTCAGGCATCATTTCTGCTGTGAAAGCTATAAGAAATTAGCCAGCTAATTATTAAATAGGAGGACTGTTAAGGATAGTTATACAACCTCCCTCACCTTCAAACCTCCCCCACCATCATGCTGTGGAAGTACCTATATATGTGCCAACAACTCACCTGACCACTCTACTTGTATGTTGCATTCCCTTTCTACACCTTTCATCCATTTTGGTCTTTACTGTAAGCTTTTGGGGGCATGGACTGTGTCATTTTTTACCTGGAAAGCACCTACCACTTTGTGGATGCTCCCACACACTAAGGAATAACACTAATAACAATACTGGGCCAAATTCTCCTCTCAGTTACTGCGGTGTGGCTCCATTCAAGTCACAGAGGTGGCATCTATGTCACTGAGAGGAGATTTATCCTGTGATACCTAAGGAAGGAAAAAATCTAGAGTAGAAAAAAGGAAGCCGTTTCAATGGACAAGTTAAACAAGATGCAGCTAGCACAAATTTGGTTCTCTTCTCCAAAATCTGACCTCCTATGGGTTGATGAACCTTGAGGGGAGTAGGAAGGAAAATTGCTCACACTTGTATCTTATTTGATTTGACCATTTAAAGACTTTTCTAACCTGAAATGGACCCTGTCAAGAGACCCGTCACACAGCTGTAGTGTCTTGCTACTTACTGCCACTAATAGTTCTAGTACCATGCACTACCTCAGTGGGACTCGCTACTTGCTTAGGAATCTTTCTGTCCACAGTACACAGGTTAACTTGTATGCGGTAAGGTGAGAAAGAGTGAGAGAATATATCCAATATTGAATCAAATTGTCCAACAGTTCTAAAAGCAAATGCCATAAAGGGCTCATGGAACTGGGCAAAAAAGATGACATAAGGTGATATATATATGGAAAAATAAATATCTATTTTTTAAATTGACACATGGTTATTCCTACTGATTATTAGCCTCAAACTTGAGCAAATGATTCCAGCTGGAAATTCCAGATTCTATTACCCTTGCTTGAACAGAATAGTACCTTGCTGTGCAAGATAATCCAATTGATTTCAGTGGGACTATTCATGAAATAAAGTACAACACCATAGGGTGGCAGAATCTGGTCTTAAATGGTTGCATTATGGGAAATTGCTTCAAACAGATCAAATTGTGAATTCGGCTAAATTAATCCCTGGTATAAACTGGTGCCCACTATGTCCAGTTCCGTGGAATTGTACCTACTTTAGCCAAACTCTCTCTATAGTGTGTCTATTTTCTATAAATATGGAAATTCCACAATTCCATAAATATTGCTAGAATTCTTCATTTAAATATTCAAAAATATATACAGAACAATTAAGAAATTGGGTTAATAATTACCATTTAGGCCTAACTGCTTATATCCCTTTTGAAGCAGAAGAGTCTGAATATGTGTGTGTGTGTGTGTGTGTGTGTAAAATGTTGCACATACATACTGTGACAGACCCAGACAAGTGGGGTACAGAAGTCTGATAGAAGGCAAATATACTGGCCATTGGATGAATAGTTTTCTGTTCCCTGAGTGATCAGAGCAGGGGCTGTACTAGAACAAACAGGAACTTTCAGGAACCAATTTAAGGCAGGCAGGCTAATTAGGACACCTGGAGCCAATTAAGAAGAACCTGCTAGAATCAGTTAAGACAGGCAGGCTAATCAGGGCACCTGGGTTTAAAAAGGAGCTCCCTTCAGTTTGTGGTGTTGCGTGCGAGGAGCTGGGAGCAAGAGGCACACAAGGAGTTGAGAGTGAGAAGAGTTGAAGGTCTGAGGAGTACAAGCATCAGCAGACCATCAGGAGGAAGGTCCTGCAGTAAGCATAAAGAAGGTGTTGGGCGGAGGCCGTGGGGAAGTAGCCCAGGGAGTTGTAGCTGTCACGCAGCTGTTATAGGAAACCCTATAGACAACTGCAATCCACAGGGCCCTGGGCTGGAACCCGGAGTAGAGGGCGGGCCCGGGTTCCCCCCAAACCTCCCAACTCCTGATCAGACACAGGAGAAATTTGACTGTGGGTTCTACCAGAGGGGAAGATCTCTGAGGTGATCAAAATCCTCCAATAAGCGCAGGACTCACCAAGGTAGAGGAGGAACTTTGTCACAATACCCACCAAAATGCAGCCACCTCTCTTGCACTGCAAAGCAATATTACACAATGATGTGGGTAGGAAAAGAAGAAGAAAACTCTATCCAAATGCAGTGTATTTATTAAAATTGAAAACTCAAAAGTATCTTGGAGTGGCATCTCTTTGATAGAGCTGGTAGAATGTCTCTCATCCTTTCATTTTCATACCCAAAATTGTGAATCTAACTGTGAGATGCCCATTGATGTTAATGGGAGTCACATGGCTGTGGTGCTTTGAAAATGTACTCTATAATTTGCAGAGTGCTCCCATCCTCCTCCTTAGCCTACTATAGACGGGATGTGGAGGAGGTGGTGACCAAATAGAAGTTATGAAAAATGAATCTATTTTGTCATATCAGGTCTACATCACCTGCTTTATCTTCCCTGCAGGGATTATAAGACCCCTAAGAAGATAATGTGTCATTACAGCTGGTTTCTCCCTTATGCCCTCTTTCCCCTCAGGGAAGCGGTTGTGAAGTTAAAATTTAGAAAGTGGTTCTAAAAAATGTGTGGTTTTATCCTAACCGTAAAATATCTCAAATCATTGGGATTAGCCCTTTTTGCCTTTCCTGTGTGCCTTCAATTAGCTGCATAAAAGCAAACCCATGGCTTTAGAACCAAAAATAGCTGGAGCGAAGTGACGCAGATTTCACCCGAGATGAAAGAGTGGATTCCAGAAGCCTAATTAAAAGCAACTGAGAAACCAGTATTTGATACAGAGTTTACTCACCTGAAAAAATAAACCAAGAACTGTAGCGAGGCTTTAGTGCAGCGTTGTGGGAAAGAGGCTGGAGGGTTTCACGCAGGTCACAGGAAGGCCCAGCTCTGCTAGAACACAAAATCTTTCTGTTTCTTCATGCTCAGAGTCAGGGGGAGGTCAGCCAGTGAGGTGAGGCCACTACCATTCCAGTACTATTTCACACTATATTCAGTAAAAAGATAACAGAACCTACCATAGTGGTAACCCCCTTTTTATTTTCCTTTTCATTTCTCTCTCACCACAAGACAGGTTACCCGATTAGTTACACTGAAGATGAATGTTATGGTTTCAGATCACAGAGCCTGCTTTATTCTTCTTCATACCTTCCATTCTCCATTTCTCTACCTCTCCTTCCCCCCACCCTGCATGGAAATATCCTACAGAGAATGGAAACCTTTCTGTGGGTTTTCTGTGTCCTCCTATAGAATTGAGTTAATAGAAAATTATACCCCTGCTATAGGCATCTATTTAATGATATCCCTCATTTTTAAAAAAAAACATAGGATCTCATGCTCTTTTACATTCTACTGGGTTTTACATAAATTTACGTAGAACTTCCCATATTTCTATAGAACTCTGTTGGTTTCATCCCAGTCAGATTTACATTCTATTGGCCTTTTCATCCTACTCCCTTAAATCACATACATTCAGAATTAGAGCTGAGTGAATACTATTAAACATTTTCTTTAAATGTTCACTCATTTTTTTTAATGAATTTTCTTCGGCCACGTTCGTAGTCTGTGATGTTTCATACAACTATGATTTTCTGGCACAAATATTTGCAGAAAGAGAATTTCAAGCATGCATATGCAAGTATTTACCAAAAAAAGAAGTTTTAAATACATTCTCCTGGTTTGTACACTGACACAATCAGTGAACAAAATCTGTATGCATGGCTTATCTGACAATTACAGCTAACAATGCAGCCTGAATAACAAATACGAAATACTCAGAGAGAACAGTTCATGATCAATATACACAGAATTAAAAATATTTTCAAAAAAATTCATAGTATACTTTCAAACAAATACATTGGAACAAACTGCATCCATATTCAGAGAGCAGAAAATAAGGTTAAATTCAGATAACTTATTGCAAATTATTCACTCAGTTCTATTTACAATATAGGTTATTTCAACAACAAAAGTTACCCAGGCTTCTTTCTGCAAGGATAAGTTGACACCAGGATGGGATATTCAAGCTAAATCTCAGTCAAGAGGAGGAAGCAAGGAAACCTTTTCTTTCAATTTTCATGTGAATCTCTTTCCATGATTTTCAGGCCAGTCACAGATGAATTGCTTGTATCGAAACAGATGAATTACTTGATGAAAACAGATACATTTAATTATATGTATTACATACAAGAAATCTAATTTCAAATAAATTCAGATTCAATCTAAATTTAGCAATTTCACATTCAGAAAAGTATTCACAAATTCAAAAATGTTTTTCAATCATCAAGTTATAGAACTGGCATGAGTAGTTATTAAAGATTTTATGCTAACTTCCTCTCAAATTTACACACTTCAATTTTTGCTGAAATCAATAGGGACCTCTTCATGCAAACATTTATGCATGGGTTAAACTTCATGCAATTAATTTGATTGATTAATTTGATTCAGTCTCACGTGTATAAAGTTACAGAAGCATGCAAGTGTTCACAGGATAAAGGTGTAGAATAGCAACAGGTGTAACTGGGTGTAGAATTTGAATTTGGTTTTGGCTTTGGCTTAGATTTTAAATTTGGCATGATGATAGCTGAATCAGAGGCAAAATGAAAACACTTAAAATTTTATTAAATTTTATCTGAAATGAAATTTCCTTTGCTCACCCCTCGAAATAGCAGTTGGAGTTGGTCTGATGTGTTCATGTTTGTTAAAAAATTTCTTTGGGGTTGAGAGATAGGTGGGAATGTGAAGGGCTCATTCTTCCTGCAGTGCACATATGTATGCAATACAGGTAAGTCAGCTTGGGATACTGGAAGTTCGCAAGAAACTCCATTTAAATGTGGTAGCGTTCACAAAGAGCAGTCAGAATACTTGTGCCATACATGATACGTGCCTGATCCAAAACCCACTGAAGTTAATGGAAAGAATTCAGGGGGCTGGGGCTGCTTAGGCCCTTATAGCAGGGTTCGCTAATCTGTTCAAACAGGATGTCATATTCAATGCTGAGATTTCTTATGTAGCTGGGCGAAAAATACAAATTTGCTATGTTGCAAAGATAGATTGAATAACTTTAACAAGCACTGATATGAAGAGGACAATAGGAAACAGGAAATTGTACAGTAGGTACCAACTATATTGTTTCCTGTTAACAGTTGAGACATCTTATAAATTAAATATTCCTTATTGGAATCCTACTATAGATATTATGTCTTCTGTGGGCATAGGTCTGATATATGACTGTAGTGTATATTCTGCTGGCGCTGTGACTACAAAGTATATGCGAAACAGGAAATCTATTTAAAAAAAAACACACCCAAAAACTAAACAGAAAAGATGTGGTTAGGTTCAGGCAAGACAGTGCAGAAAAAAACCAAGAACTCAGCAATAATAGTCATAATCAAACATTTGACTGAGAAGCTAAAGAAACAAGTAATTAATTCACACAGAAGAAAACATAAGCATATGAAAGCAAAGCTTAACAAAAAAAATTGCTATATTTTGCAAGTTTGTATGAGGAATGCTTTCTCTTAGAAATCATTAGAGTAACATATTCCATTTCCTAAAGTTAGCTGAAGTCTGAAACTTTATCCTAAAAGCTGTTTACTTATGTTCAGGCACATGGAATTCTCAAGGACAAACCTTCCAACTTCTTTTCAAAATATTTTAAAAGTGTTTCAGAGGCCCTCCTGCACCTTTAAGTCATCTAGTACAGATCCCAACGCATTCAAGTGCTAGACCTATTAGGGCAAAATTTTCCCTGATGTTATTCCGAAGAATTAAACCAGGGGTGAATTTGACCTATTATCTTTAAATGGTAACATGCAACAAGAAGCAAGCTCAAGCTAGATCTATGAAATCTGAAGTCCGGCACACAATACTAGCCTTTCAAATCTGAAATCTTGTATATTTGTGGAAATTGATTTGAGAAGTACAGCCCAGAAACACTGTACAGCCACAGTTCAATAGGATCAATAATATTTTTAAACCGAATTATAAAAGAACCTCATGCAGATTTTCTGGAGAGAATTATTTTTGCTCTCAGACAAAAATCAAAAACAAAACATTTGATCTAACCATTGAAATGTTTCACTGTGAATTAACCTACTTCTCAAAAAACATATTCTAGAAAATAATCGTAGTATCAGTTAATACGAGTGGCAAAATAAAATTTGCATTAAAGTAAAATGAATAAATGGATCATGTTTATTAAGAAAAGAGGTTTTTCCTGTTGAGTAAGATTTTAAAAACTTGTCTCATTATCATGTTAGAGAACAGACTGTTTAGCTATTGCTACGTTGTACTGTTCATCTGTTTTGTGAGGTAGAGATGGGGGGCTGTAAGTGGAAGGGGGGCTGTGTGGAAAGGGGGCTGGCATGGCTGTAGGTGATGGGAAGATAGCAATAACTCTCTAGAATAAATTGACTTTAGGGAAACAGAATTACCAACATTGTGCAGACAGACAGATAAAAAGATTATCATCAGTCTTTGTATTTTAAAAAAATATGCATTAGGATAGCTGGGCTTGTGAGTTATCCAAACTACAGTACAACATGTAGAAACGTTTAGAATTGCCTGATAAACTGTTCTATTACAGCTAAATTATAACTTTTAAACCCAACCCATGTTTTTTAAATAAATAACCCATTTTTGGCCTTTCTAGCTCTCTCAGTAATAACAGAATAATTTAATGTACTTATATTTTAACTCGCATTCCATTTCTTTAAATGCAACTCTCATTCTCGAAAAGATTCATAGGCACCAGAAAGCCTGAACATTCATTTATAAAGGAGCGCTGGCATGTGCCTATGTGGTGCTATTGTATGTTTTGGAAAATAAAAATTAACACAGGCACAAAGGGCCCTACTCAGCATTCCTTATTTCCTAGAGGGACAGAGCTCTAATTGACGTCAACAAGAGTCAGTGGGGAGCTTGGCCTATGCAAAGAGAGAGTAAGGAGGGCTGAATAGGATGCAGAAAAAGAAACTTGGTATAATATAATCATCAGATCATACCCAGTCCTGTGCAGTGGTTGGGGCGAGATTGTTTTGCTACTCCTATGGCAAATGCAGGGTGCTTGGCCCTCCAGGCCTGTGACTGTGGCTCCTGTGGGTCTTCCAACACTCTGGAAATGATGTTTAGACGTGTTGAGCACCCACGGCCCCACTCAAAGTCAATGGGAGCTAGGGATGCTCCACACTTCTGAAAGTAAACCCTGCCAGACCTGATCCAAAGTTCATTGAGGTCAGCGGAAAGGCTTCCGTTCACTTCAGTGGACTTTGGATCAGGCTCATATCGGGTATATCTACATTGCAAAAAAACACCCGCAGCAGTAGCGACAAAGAGTTCTGTGGCACCTTATAGACTAACAGACGTCTTGGAGCATAAGCTTATGCTCCAATATGTCTGTTAGTCTATAAGGTGCCACAGAACTCTTTGTCGCTTCTACAGATCCAGACTAACACGGCTACCCCTCTGATACTTGACACCTGCAGCAGTGAGTCTCAGGGCTCTGGTCTACAGTTGGGCTTGCGGGGTTCACAGCACGGAACTAAAAAAAGCCATGTAGATGTTCCTACTTGGGCTCTGAAACCCAGGAAGGGGTGGGGGGAGGGTTTATATTTTGCAGTGTAGACGTACCCATAGAGGGGTAGGGATTTTGTGAGTAGGGCCAATATCTCACACAGCTCATGGGGCCCCCAAATATCCTCCTTAATCAGCCCTGCTCCCCCTCCATCAGCCATGGTCCTAAACCTCTCTTGGGAGCAGGGAAGCTAAGCAGACTGAAAGGGGAAAAAGCATAAGTTAAAGTTGACTCTGTCAATATTACCTTAGGCTGCATCTACACTGCACCTGTCTGTAGCTCAGGTAAACACTCTGGTGCTAGTTGTAATGTAGTTGGCTCACTAAAGATAGCAGTGAGGATGCTAGGATGAACGCTTCTGCACAGGTTGCACAAGCCTCTCTGACCTCCCTGGGTACATCCCTGCTTGTGCAGCTGGTGCTGAATCCCTGTGCCACAGGTACATCTATGTGAGCTGCAAATCACCCTCTGTGTCTCTCACCCCAGGTCTGTTCAGTGTAGCTCTTTTCAAGTAGTGGAATTGGAGGGGTTTATTTTTAAAACTGCTAAAAGACTTCCTTACATTATCGCTTCTTCCCTGCTAGGCCAGGGATAATGAGACTGGAAGAGCTGCCTTTAAACTGCACATTGGGGTGTCAGGATTAATCGGGGATTTTCGCTAGCCTACTCCTAGTACTCTCATGCCAGGGCTGCTCATCCACATTTGAGAGGTGTCGCTATACTTTGTTGCCTGCGAATCCCATAGCCATGCCGCTGCTGCCCATACAAACTTTAATTTTGGGATCTTAAAATTGTCACGACTAATATCAGTATTAAAGGAAAAGTAAATCTCTAGCCCTTTTACCAGAGAGATGGCCTTGAAAATGTAAATGAGGGGTGGTTGTGGTGATTTTTGCTGAAAATCAAGGGTTATTCACAGCTCCCCTACAGTTGCCCAGGGCTTGGCCTTAGCAGCCAGTGAAACCCACAGCAGTAGGTCCCTAGGCCAATTTGAGATTGGGGGTTGCTGCTCAGGCTTCTGCCAATGGATTGTTACAGGCTCCCTCTTGACCGATGCCTGAAATTGAATCAGCTCTCTGTTGAGAAGCTGCTGTGGCCAGCATCCATAAGGAAGGGTCTGCTCAATAGTGTGAGAGGCTAGTGTACTGAACATGGGACTGAAAACAAGGAGCTCCTGCATTCTAGTCCTAGTCTGACTCTAATTCGCTCCGAGGCTTTGGTCAAGTCACTTAACCCTCCTACCTTCATTTTCCCTATTTGTTTTATTCTTTTTCCGTCTGGCAAACATTAATTTACCCCCACCCTTTGTTTCTTAAAATTGACCTGGCTTTTCTTTTTTTTAAAATCTACTTCCTTGTTTGTTTCCTTCCAGCAGCATAAAAATGCCAAAGGACAGGTCTGGTGGAATGGCATTTATTAGTTTACTCATGTTCCCTCTACTTGCTATGAAACTGCAGCCGGCCTGCCGTTTTTGCATCGCTTTTGCCTGTGGCTCTGCAGCACTGAACAGTTGGCTGGTTTTTTTCTTTTAGAGGGCCTCAAACACATTTTTTGTCTTTCAGTACTACTAATTTGGGGGGAAAGAGGAATTTTAGATTGCAATAATTGAGTGACAACGGCAAAAAGTGAAATAATGATGTTTAAAATCATAACCAAGAATCAACAAACTGTGTGTGTGTGAGAGAGAGAGATCCTGACATTCCTACAGCCACAAGATACAACAAATACCATGCATGCCTATGGCAACAACCAACTTTTTCTTTTTATTCACAGACAAGATCTTTGGGAAATGTAAGTCACTTAACTTTCGGTGTAATGGCAAAAGGTATTTACCCATTTACACTCATTTTACAATGCTCATTGCATGTGTGAGAGTGTTTATGTTCAATCTTTGTGTTCCCCAGTTAGGAAACTCTTTCTGCTCTTGCACTGAGGAAACTGGTCTGTGGGGAATAAAAGGCATCTCTTTCAAACTATGCAAAGTCTTGTGCATACTACAAGGAAGGGCAGTTCTTCCAAAAACCACTTCATACGTTCCCATTACTGTCTGCTGGAATGACTACAGCATATGCCAATTGGCAACTATTAACATGCATTTTTGATTCAGTCAGGAGTGAAACAAGGAAAACATTTTTGTAAGGCTGTTTAAAAATTATATGCAAGGGAAACAATTTTTAAAAATGTGCAGCCATTTTCTTGATGGTGCAGAAATGTCACATCCAATTCAAATGGGCCAATTTTCTCCAGCTAGATTTATGTAGCAAGAGCTGCCAGTCAGGCAGAAAGCTAAATAGCAAAGTGTTTCATTTTAATATAACTTTAATAATAATGCCAAAAATATCCAGACAGGTTTATAAAGCACAAGTTATACTATTCCACTTTCTCTTCCACTCTCCAGTAGATAAGTATGTTCTTGTACACCACCTTAAATGAGCTGGTAACTAGGTATTGGGTTGGATCTGGTTTGGATTTAAAGTCTTCCAGACTTCATTAGGATTCAACTTTTCAACCGTAACCCCTTGTACATCACCCCTCTGTGCACAGTTGTGCTCTCTTGTCACAAATTTTATATTTAATTAATTTATGTATTTAAACAAATCTGCCCCACAGCACTTTTTTGAGTGCAGTTTTGTTTCTTCTGGGTTTTTGTAACACTTCACTGCTATTTCACTGCATATTGCATTATGGAATATTGGCTTCTCCAAAAAAGCAAGAGCGCTTTTCTGTCATACAGAGAATCAGAAAACATTTTCATTTTCAGCATGGATCAACTTGAGAGGAGAGGTATCAGCCCTGGAATTCCTATTGCTATATCCTGTGCGCTGTGGGCCCTGATCCCGCCAGCACTTAAAGCATGTATGTGCTTAACTTTACCTATTGAAGTCAAATGGGACGGTTCACTTTATTAAAGTTAAGCATGTATTTATGTGCTTTGTGGGATCAATAGCTAAATATGCCTCATGTTACATCCCAGGGAAGGTAAGCGCCTGTATCACTGGATTTTCACATTCTTTGATTCTTTCACTCAATCTTACTACAGCAATATGCATTTTCAAAACACCGTTCAAAAGATTTGCTGTTTCCTCTGGCTTTATAAGGTATTTTAGAACATGGAGCAAAGCACTGGTACAGATGACTACAACACAAGATGTTTTCCAAAACAGTGCCGTAACAGGGCGAAACGAGTGAGGCACTCGCCTCAGGCGTGCCAGCTGAGGGGCGTAGAAAACTCCCCCAGCCGGCGGCATTTTGGCAGCAGCCCAAACGCTACCACCGTCTTAGGCGGCATTTCGGTGGCGAGGGGCGCAGAAAGCTCCCCGAGCCGGCAGCATTTCGGCATTTTGCCTCGGGCGCAAAAAGATCTAGTTACGGCTCAGTTCCAAAAGTCGCTTGACAGCCACTAGTCCAGTGGTTCTCAACCAGGGGTACACATAGCCTTGGGGATACACAGAGGTCTTCCAGGGGGTACATCAACTCATCTACACATTTGCCTAATTTTATAACAGGCTACATAAAAAGCACTAGCGAAGTCAGTACAAACTAAAATTTCATACAGACAATGACTTATTTATACATCTCTATGTACTATACACTGAAATGTAAGTACAATATTTATATTCCAATTGATTTATTTTATAATTATATGGTACAAATGAGAATGTAGGCAATTTTTCAGTAACAGTGTGCTGTAACACGTTTGTATTTTTATGTCTGATTTTGTAAGGAAGTAGTTTTTAAGTGAGATGAAACTTGGGGTACGCAAGATAAATCAGACTCCTGAAAGGGGGACAGTAGTCTGGAAAGATTGAGAACCACTGCACTAGTCGGTTATGGCCTCACAAAACTTCAAGTTACAGGCCTGTGCAGTCCCTGCAGTGAAAGAGGAAGGTCAGAGGAGTCTTCAACCCGGTGGGCTGATCCAACCTGGCTAACAGCTACTTTTCAGGGCCTTCAGCTGATACTGATGATAGTCCAAGACAATCCAGAAGGTAGCACTGAATTCAGTCTCTTTGTGACAATTCTGAATGCTTAATAAAGTAGCAGCATTTACTTCTAGCAAAAATTAGGAGTAGATGAAGCTCCAGGGCTTTGTCATTTTTTTGGCCTCATCGAGACAGGAATTTTTTTCTGATTATAAGCTGAGATAAGAAATTAAACTAATTGTTACGCTCCGTGTGAATAGTCGTCTTCTGATATGTCCCTGGGGAAGGGGGTAAAACTAAACCAAAAAAGCCACTCTCATACCAAATAAGAATTTCCATATGAGGAGTCCTTTGGTCTGTGATATGCAAGAGGTCAGAGTAGATGGTCCCAATGATCCCTTGAAGCCTTAAAATCTATTAATCTACATTGGTTCAACTGTGCAGTGTAGACAAGGCCATTCTTTGGATAGGCATGTAAATGTCTGGATGTTCCTTCAGAGTGTCTCTGAAATATCCAAACCCCTGGGGGGTATGTGAAGAAAAGCTTTCTCACTAGTTATCTCGTACCATGTGATTCAAAGCAGGCCACCAGGAAAACTTTGTGTGTGGTGCTCCTGCTTATAGCCCCAGAGACTGCCTGGAAGCTGAACGTGAAGAGATGCACAGAAAGGAATAGTTATCTTTTTTTTTTTTTTTAAGTCAATCATACACTTTCAAGCCACAAAGAAGTCTGGGTTCAAGTTTAGGGTGAAGGTTCAAGGACTAATTCTTATTTTAATCAACCCAATTCACCCATCCCTTGAGCATATTCCATTTTGAGAGTTTATCCTGATGCAAGTCCACCTTGAAGTGAAAGGCTGGCTTTGTGGACAAAACACACATGCGGGGTCAGGACACCTGGGCTCTATTCCAACTTGGGCAAGAGACTTTTTATGTTACTCTAGGCAAGTCACTTAACTTCTCAAATGGGAATAATTAACTCACAGAAGTCTAACATGTGAGGCTGAATTTATTGCTGTCTAAAGCACTTTGAGATTGGGGTGGGGGGCGGAGGGCTGGGGGGGTGCAACAGTGTAAAGTACTGTGAACGGTATATGGATATTTTTTGTGTGGTCCCACCTATAGACAGAGAAAAACAGATCCTGTTAGGCCTGATCCACAGCTCATTAACTTAATGGAAAGACTCCCATTGACTTTAATGGTATTTGAATCAGGCCCATCATGCATAGATAGACTTGTAAAGAAGAGAAGAGCCAGAACAACTAACAATTTAGCATACAGAAAAAGTAAGCTGTTCTTCTGACTTTCTACCTTCTCTTTTTCTTTCCCTTCTGGTGTCTTCAGATGGTTGACCTTGCAATGGAATTTTTCCCGTGGAGATATTTTCATTTAAAGTTGGTTTTTTCACTTGGAAATATTAAATTACCCTTTTACCCCTTAGCTACAGAGACAGAGTTAGGATGAATAAAAAAAGACAGATTTCATGTTCAGGATATGACTTTCTAGCATTTTACCCCTAGGTTCTTTGTTCCTGAAATACACTAGTGTTTTCTGAAATTCGCATTTCACCTCTATATGTGGCACAGGTCCCTAGTCAAGAAAGCACTTAAGCATTTGCTTAACATTAAAGATACATTTAAAACAGAGAGAAAAGTAAAATACAAGTCAATTTATGGAAAAATAATCCATTGACATTAAAGCTAGGCACATGCCTAAGTGCTTTCCTGAATGGGGATGATTTCCAGAATCAGGGGCATACATATGATTTAAAATTTTTATTAAAGTTAATGTTTAGAATCAAATTTACACAAGTTAAGAAGTAAGGTACTGTACATCTGGGATCAGGCTTGGGTTACGGGGGATTTCAAGTATCAGTTATAAGGTTCTCAGGGTACATATATATCGTATAACTAGCAAAGATCCAGATTGGTATGTGGTAGTTTTTAGAGCGTCAGTGGATAAGTGGGCTTGGGAATGCCACCCATAAAATATATTAATAGTCCAAGTCAGTAGTGATGCAGACAATCAGTACATGGGTGGGGTGCGTCCCTACTGCCTGTATGGTACACTACTACCTGTATGGATCTTGTTGGTGTGTATTTGACGGATAATAAAAAACACGTTTGCCCCACTCTGACCTTCTTTCCTGTTGCCTGCTATTTTCAGCTCCTTTCTGTGGTTTGAAAGAAGATACTTGTTGTTTATTTATTATCTTGTATTTAGTTTGGTAAGCCTTACATTATATCAGTAATTATTCATTAGAATTTCAGATAATTATCCTTTGAAATGGCAGGAGTCAAATAATACCAGATTCTGTACATAACAAAAAAAGCTAGGTTAAGAGACAAACATCTCTAATTATCTTTTCACAGTTACAAGACTTTATCAATCACCAGCTATTTGGTTTGACTCATTCACTTTTTGAAATGTTTTTCTTTTAAAGCTTTTACAGACTTGCTGCTTCTGTAGGTTTTCTGTGGCTGTGAGCCCTTATGGCCAAGTTCAATTTTTTAATCTGATTTTTTTCTTGATATCTTGAATATTTTGATTATATTGTTAGACTGTGGCTGAACTAAACATATTTGAGGGAAAGAAAGATATTAAGAAAATTATTCAGCATGGTAAGATATGTTACTGAAGAAGCAAAGATTTTATTATGGGGATTGTGCCTTTAAAATGGGTTCTGATTTTTAGTATTAAGTAGAGACAATAGAAAGAACTTAGTATTAAAGTAATAATACCTAGCTCTTATACACCACTTTACAAAGGAGAGGTAAGTACCATTTTACATATGGGGAAACCGAGGCACAGATAGGTGACATAACTTGCCCAAAGGTCACCCAGTAGACCAATGAATGAACTGGGAATAGAATTTAGGTCTCCTGGGACCTATTCTAGTGTGCTCCATTATCTACTAGTCGACACTGCCTCCCTATTTTGTTTTCTTTGAATTTTGTGTGTTTGTGTGAATGTTAGTGCTTTTGACAAGGCCCCTGATGCTGAAGTTGTATCTTTAGCTGCAGATCAGGTACAGAAGCAGTTATACACCCTGTTCTGCCAATGTGCCTATTGCTCAATATACTGTACAGGGTGAAAGGGTAGTTTAGTTTCCATGGCTTATTCTTTCCTTGTCCCCTCAGCAGAGAGTGCTGAGAAGTGTGGGGATTAGCATCAGACATACTTGTAGCTGTTGTGTTGTGAACTCCTGCCACTGGGAGCTTGACTGTGACCTCCATCCCAATTGACATAAATTTACTGACTACTATTCAAATAGTAACTTTTTGTCTCTATTAACCTTGGCTGTATTTGAGACAATGACCTAGAGGGAGAAGTCTCTAAATCTCTTTAGCAATCCCTTATTCCATCCATTTTGTAAAGATCATCTAGAAAAAAAAAAAAGACAGCAGCAATGTTGAGAGTAATTTTATGGTGAACTTGTGGTGAGCTGCTTGTCTCCTTGATGTACTGCCCTTGAAACCACTTGGTGAACTTTGTAGCCCTTCTTGTCATTTTGCTAAGGGGAAATGTTATATGCAGGGCAAAGGGCAGACCCAACACAGAGCCACAGCTGGATTGGCTGAGAAATTCCAGCAGGGGGCAGCATTCCCACGGTAGAAATTCAATAGATTTTGTTTTTCAGCTCTTGCTATTCTTTTCTACAAGGCACAGCCTAGAGCTGGAACCAGGAGGATGCGAGAGTGCACCTGCAAAGTGAGCACAGAGGGTCAAAACTGGCTAAGAAGGAACTGAGAAGGAACATGATGAATTCAAGATTTGGGAAGGCAGCAGTACAGGTTTGGTAATCAGGTTGGGCATGAGTGCTCAGGAGGACAACAGCAGAAATCTGTGATAGGATCAGCTAGCTGATCAGTTTTCTGCACCCCAATCATGAAGGGTGTGATTCTGACACCTTTACTCATGGCGAGCAGAGCCTTACTCCAAATGGGCTACTAACATGAATAAAGGTGCCTGAATCCGGCCCTAACTGAGTATTCCGCACATTCATGTGGATTTGGTCTGTATTTCAGAGAGGGAGACTCGTTGTCCCTGTTAACTAGGGGCTTGGCTACACTTGCACTTTATACCGCAATAAAGCCTCCTAGAGCGCTCTACCTTACTCCCCATCCACACTGGCAAGGCACATAGAGCGCTCTGACTCCCTGGCTAGAGCGCTCCTGGTACTCCACCTCCATGAGAGGGATAAGGGCTGTTGCGTCTTGGCTGAGACGCCCCAGGGCCAGTGTGAACAAGGAGTTAAGTTATTGTGCTCTGATTGACCTCCGGAAACGTCCCATAATCCCCTTAAATCAAGTGATCTCTCTTCTCTTTGTTGTGAAATCGGCTGAGGAACACTGAAGTGCCGTTTCAAAGCTCCGTTTCAAACAGCCGGCTGCTTATCTGCAACAGTAAATGTTTGCTGTAAGTGAGTGAGTGAGAGGCAGTGGGGACGGGGGTCTGAACTTACAAGACAGCGTGCTGACACTCTCAGCACTCCAAAACCCCAGTCTCTCTCTACCCTATCCACATACACAGACACTCCACCCCATCCCCCTCATTTGAAAAGCACGTTGCAGCCACTTGAACGCTGGGATAGCTGCCCATAATGCACCGCTCCCAATGCCGCTGCAAGTGCTGCAAATGTGGCCACACCACTGCGCTTGCAGCTGTTAGTGTGGACAGACTGCAGCGCTTTCCCTAGTGTGCTCTCCGAAGGCTGGTTTAACCCAAAGCGCTCTACAGCTGCAAGTGTAGCCATAGCCTAAGCTTCTAAGTTAAAATGCGTGGGGGGAAATTCACACCTATTTTAGTGCTCTGGGCAGTAGCGTAGCCGGGGAGGAGCAGGGGGAGCAGCCGCTCCCCCACTGAGCAGAAGCGGCACCTTTTTTGTACTCCGACGCCTTTTGCTCCTACGCTGCAGCCAGCAGCGCCTTTTTTTTTTTTTTTTTTTTGCTCCCAGAGCCTTTTTTTAGCTCCACTCCCCCTGTGCTCTAAACCTGGCTACGCCACTGGCTCTGGGTTCAATCTGTCTGCCTGCAGATGCATGACAACAGCCTTGATGAGGTAAATGAATGCACAGTTAACATCAGGTTTTGTTCGTTTTGAATGAACGGTAGATCCGGCAGAAATTAACAAAACTCCATCTGAAAGCCCTTATTCTACGATTCTAAATGAACAGGGTCAGCAGCCTTGTCAATGGCACTGGAATAGTCAAAATATTAGTCTCCGTACATGCCAAAACATTTAAACCAGACATCTTGCAATATTACATTTCCCTAGTTGAGGATTTCCCCAGTGTGAGAGACTCCCCAGAAGGCATAAAACTGGCACAGTCAGCTACTGCATACCCTTTTCCCTGTAGTCCTGGTGGAGGAGGCATGTTATGGGCATGGAGGAATGGAGGAGGGGGCATGGTCAGAGCACACTGCTCTGGCAATTCCCCGCAGGCCCCTCAAGAGTCACTACCAGATACTCTAAAGTAGTAAAGTGGCCTAGAATCAGGAACCTGCAACTGGCTCTTTTGTGGCTCCTCTTTTGCGTCCTCCCCTGGGTGCAGCTGCAAGGGTTGAGATCAGCTGGGATATTCATGGAACAGTCCATAGATTTAAACAGGGTAGGGCATGTTCAGTGGAGAATCCAGGATGGTGGATCAATGTTCCCTCTAATTTTTGACAGGCCGTGTGCACAAAAAATTTCTTCTATGCAAATTGTTGTGCTTCTGTGCAAATTTTTGTGCACGCGGTGTTTCACCGTGTGCGCGGGGTTTAGGATCTGTGTACACGCACACAGCTTAGAGGGAACAGTGGGTGGAATTCATTTCTCCTCTTGGTTCAACCCAGGACACATTGGTTGTCTCCCCAAACATGCTCGCAGCCTCTCTGTTCATACAAAGCTCAGTCATGCATTTAGGCAATGGCCCACACAGGAGGAACTTACCAGAGCAGGGAACGTGCCTTCATTTGCATTTGTACAGCACCTAGCAAAATGTGGGCAATAATAAAGAGGAGCAGAATTCCCCCTCAGAACTCTGGTACCCTGGTGGAATGTGCTCACTGATGCACTTCTTTAGAGATGCACCTACCTCCAAAAAGCACATGGATTGCATTTGTTTAGCTGCTGTCCAAGGGCAGGGTGCCCACTTGTGCCCTCTTCTCTGTGTGTACCAGCAAGCAAAGCATCCAATCTATTTCTTATGCTTTTCTGGGAGAGTGAATTAAGTAGAGGAAATTAGTACAGGTGATCAATTTTTTTTTCAATTTTTAAAATTTAATCAGAACTATTTCAAATTTTGAAGAAAAAAAAATCCAGGGGAAATATCAGTGAAAATTTCCCCTTGTTTTTCCAATCAACTATACAGCTGCTTCACATTTTTCAAACTTTTTAATTTTGAAAAAAAGGCAGGGGAATTCAAAGAATTTTTCAATAAAAGATTTTCCCCTTTATTTTTTCAACCAGGTCTAGGTTAGAGACTGCTTTTAATGTAATTTTTAAAGTATTATATGAATTTGGATGATTATTCTGCTCTATGTGTTAATTTTAGTATTGTATGTGCACTCAGACTAGAGTATGGTAATTGGCACAATATATACATCAAATACAGTTAATCCATTAATTTAATACATTGATTTAGCTACGTGCAATGGAAAGCATAAGCCAAGCCACTGCAAGTGGAAAAAAAAAAAGTAGAAATACAAAATAAACCAACATAAAAAGAAAGGAAAAAACCCAACCAAATGCTAAATCAACTTAAAATATCTTGCATTCCACCCTGAAAGTTGCCAAACCTGAGAGTAAATAAATGATAGGAAAATAATCATATAGTAAATTTTTATGCTGCCTTCTGTCTGAAAGAATCCAAAAGCACGTTACAGGCTTCATATGCACAGAAATCACCACTGAAATGCTGGCATTTTATGGGAAATAAAAAGTATGGCCAGAATGAAGTTGATTAGAGATGTCACTGAACTTCATTTGTTATCAGAAGCCTGTTAAATCCTTCTAAGCTTCAGCCCAAGCTAGGTTTACATGTAAGTTGCAAAGGAAAACAGTTGTAAGCAGGTGACAATATATTGCATCAGGAAATAGCGTCTGAAATAGTTTATAACAATGTGATATTTCAGACTTTATGGTATCTAAAGAGTTAACCTCCAAAGCCCCGATCCTGCAAATGGATCCCCACAGGCAGAACCTTGTGTCTAAACCAACCCCTGCTGAAATCAATGGAGCTTGGTGTGGGCAGAGCCATGTGCAAATCTGATTGCAGGACGAGGGCCCCAGTCTCTATAACCCTGTTATGGCTATGATGAGAGATGGGGGCATGTTTATTATTGGTGTACACAGATCTAGAGATGATGGCATGCCCTTGCACAACAAAATCCCCCACTTCCCCTGCTCTTTTCACCTTAAACAGTATCTCACATTGTCCTTTCCTAAACTGCCTTATGGAAACTAACACATCTCACCCACACCAACAGCATACGATGCCCATGAATAAGGGAGCTGAGAACCGGCAGCCCCTCTGTAACTAATTTACAGGGACACAGGAAGATATGCGACAGGCGGGGTCGATAAGAGTTCACCCCTCGTTTACATCAGAACACATGCAGAGAAATATCTGATTGCACTAATAGGTTTTATTACTTTTAACATGTACTCACTTAGCCAAACAGGTGAAAGTGATTTGTGCCAGGTTTTTACGAGCCCAAGGGCCAAGCGAGCAAAACGGGTTTTGTGTGACAGGGCCTGGCTTCTCCTGGTTCTCATCCCAGTTTGAAATTTGTGAGAAAATTCAATTTGAGCAAAGCACCCTTTTCAACTCTGAGACAAGCTCGCGGCCACCTGAATCAAAACCAGATGTACTTATCAGGCCTAAAGATAACAAATAGCGGCTTGAGATCCTGTCAGCAGAGGACCACCAGAGCAAGGGCTACAAAAGTCGCTTGGCTCATGAAATTCTAGCATGATGCATATTAATGCTCACCAGATCTGGAGTCAGGCCTCTTCTGTTTTTTTTCTTTAATAAATTCTTCAGAACATCACTGCATTGTAAACTGGTTATTTGAGACTGTTTAAGTAAAACCAAAAGCCCCCACACATCCCGCTAATTCCCCCCACGTCCCCGATCCTACTTTCCCCAGGCTTACAAAGGCAGGTCTTTTAAAGTATGCCCATAGCAGGAGATGGTTTGTTTTGGCAAGAGAGCAGGTGCCTTCCCAAGTTCTGAGATCTGGCATGTCAGCAGTGACCCAAGGCCTTGGGTGGCCGGCTTCACGCTTACACTTCCCTATGTCAGCTGATATACCTACCACCCACACTCTGAAAGATTCCAGCAAATTCAGAAACTCTTAAAAAAGGGAGCTGACCTTTCTCTCTTTCCTCCTCCCTCTCTCACCGGCACTTTCCCTCCTGTCCCTTTGGAGCAGCCAGGGCATATTATGAATTTGAGGCTTTAGTTCTTATAAACAGCAAGGTAAGGGATCATTTGAAAACTGGGGCCATGTAACATTAGCTTCTTGCAGATGATTAAAATATGACCATATAAACAAATGATGCCTTAAATCTCTAAAATATTTTTCTCTGCCCTTGTCTAAAGAGAAAAAAAAGATGGGGGAAGGAGGTTTGTTTGGTTATTTTTCAGGCTAATTTTATTTGGTGCCCCCAAACGGAGGGTGTCCATTTCAACACTATAATCGGCTATTCTCCCATTACCTTTTAATCATTCTCTTCTTTCTGCATCAGCCAAAAAAAATCATTAGGCTACGTAGTGTCTAATAAACTTCAAATGTAATCTCTATCCAAAACAAAGCTAATAATCTTCTACTCAGAGGTTTTGTTTTTCAAAACTGTTATGAACACAGCACACCCAGCAAGTTGCCCAGTTTCTAAACTCTTCTTTTTATTTAATCTTTGCTTAGAAAGAAGAAGAAAGAGCCCATATTGAAGTCTTGTAGGGCACTAGTGATACTAGTGTTAGAGTGGGAAATCCAGTATCTTTCATGTGGCCCAGTTCTGACTTGAGATCTATTTGGTCTGATTCTCAGCTAAGGTCCCTTTAAGCTGCTCTGGCAGCATAAAAGAGCTTGAAAGGGAGTGGAAATGGCCTTCCTGCACATGGGGCCTCCCTGGTGAGCACAGAGTTAGCGTAAAGGCTTTATACTGACTCTACCAGCCATCGGTACATGGGGCACATTGGGGCAGAGTGGGGTGTGTCTGAAGTGCACCTACCCAGGGAACCCGGGGGGGGCGGGGGGGGAATGCAATTTTTATTGTGATACCACATTACAGAAATTCTGTGCTTCCCAAGACCCAACAGGAACCATGGGAAATATAGTGTGAATTACAGTGGCCCTGAAGTTGCTTTGACTTACACTGGGGACCAAATAGGGCCCTGGAAAACCCCAGCCCCACCCCCCCCACACACACACACACATTCCTACCCCAAGCAAAGGAAGGGATTAACTGAGAAGCACGTTGATTTCAACTGCTAATTAGGAATAGCTAATTCAAGCATTTGATAGTACCAGTCATTTCACTAGAAATAGAAAATGTCATTTGATAAGGTTACATAATTATCATTCCTGGCAGGTGTGATGCTGAACTGGAATTCACACTTTTTTGTTTTGTTTCATAAACCTGTTTTCTCATCATTTTACATAGACAAAATAAGACCCCTGACAATAAATCCCAAGAAATGATAAACGTGTCCATCACATTTCACCACTAATGAGGGCCTCTGGCAGTCTTTAGATAGATAGTGCAGGCCAGATTCTGCTCTCAGCTACTATGCCAACCGCTCACAGTCCATATGGTTGTAGGGGTATAACTCAGAGCAGATTATGACCCAGTCTGCTTTGCTATAATGCCTTGGGTAGTGGGTCTCTGGGAGAAACACATAAATATGCCAGTTTGTCAAGAAAGGTTGCTATATATGCCTGTGTAAGGAAAATTAAGCAAGCAGCATGGAACTGATGTGATTCAGCAATTTCTTTAACCAGCTACTTGGCTTACAACTTGACACTATTGCTGTGGTTACTGGAGACAGGGAGTGAAGTTCCCATGATTAGAATCATGGTAAATAAGCCACTTCCTCTTCTAAGCTCTAGTCAACATTTTTCTTTTGCCTTCCTAAGCAGTTGCGGAGGGAATTATGTCCCCTGTAGAGACGAGAAGAGTTAAATGAACAAACAAATGTAGGCTCAGTAGGAATTCCACATCTCCTTAACCCAAGCTACAGAAAGTTGTCGCACTGATGGTAATTTTCTGAAATGTGCTAGCAACACTTGAAATCACGTCCAGCCTCTGCTTTCTCTCGCCCATCCCTTGCAGTAATGGATGTCACATTCTTCAAACTCTCTCTTCTGAGGAGAGAATGTTGTACATTGGCCATTGGGCCAGCTGTCATGTGGAAACTTACTTTGTGCTCACATTTCTTTTGTCAATTTCTTTTCCACCTGATTGAGTCTTGTAGGAATATGCTCAGATTAATGGTCCCACCTCTATGTTTTGCTATATATTAGAGATGGGTCTGAAACCAAAACCCCATATCCAACTACCCCCCACTTTGCAATCCTTTCCCTCTTACCTAGACATGACTCTGAATTTCTCTTGTTCTTCTGTAGTTAGCTGAACCAAAACTAAAAATCTGAGCACCCCTGAATTATGCAGGGTTTGCCATCTAGATATGGATCTAAATTTTCCAGCTCAATCCTATAGCTGTTGTAAGGGCCACATTGTGACACTGGTAATCAGGCTAAGTAGTACCATACTCCTCTGCAAGTAGCCCTATTGACTTCAAGGAAACTACTCTTGAAGGAAGGTATTACCTTATTGTGAGTAAGGGTGGCAGAATCTGGTCTTAGGCTGGTAATACACTTTATAAAGTCATCCCGAATTGCTGGAATAGAGTTCAAAGACAAGGCTGAAGATCTGGGGATGAAGCCAGCAGAAGGTCTGGAATATTTAGGGTTTTACAATGTTTTGAAGCAACTGCTTAGGTTAAACATTTTGTGCATTTAGGGAACCTCTCTGTCTAGGTAGGGACCAGCGCATAGCGGAATATCTGAAACTAGAGGCTACACATGACACCTTCTATTTTCTAAGGCATCTATCAGTTTGGGTCAGTTCCCATTTTGTGAATAATTATTCCTCTGCCACTATCTTGCTGGCAGTTTAGTGCAACCATTCATTGTTCAAAATCTCTGATGTGATTAGTCACTTATATTACGTGGGCTGCATCTGTTTCCTGACTGGATGAGTATAACTCTTAGAAACAGGCTGCTGCAGAGGAAAGATGGGCCAGTGGCTAAGGGTGCTAACCTGGGAAATGTGGTTTCAACTCTGTGTTCCATCACAGACTTCCTATGTGACCTTAGGCAAGCCACTTAGGGCTGGTCCACACTCGGGGGGGGGGGGGGGGGGGGGGTCGATCTAAGATACGCAACTTCAGCTACGTGAATAATGTAGCTGAAGTCAAATATCTTAGATCGATTTTTAAAGTACTTACCCCAGTCCACACAGCAGCAGGCAGGCTCCCCCATCGACAGTGCTTCCTCCGCTCGCCGAGCTGGAGTTCCGGTGTCGACGGGGAGTGGTTCTGGGATCGATTTATCGCGTCTAGATGAGATGCGATAAATCGATCCCAGAACATCGATCACTACCCGCCGAATCGGGCGGGTAGTGTGGACGTAGCCTTTGTCTCTCTGGTCCGGGCCCATAAAGGAACTTAGGTCCTTATGTCCCAGAGTTAGGCATAAGGGCAATCCATAAAACCCTACTTGGCTACTGCTCAGATTTGCACTGTAGAAGTCTCCTGGGTATCTATCTTTCTGATTCTAGGCATGCCCACTGCGGCCTCCTCCTAGGCATCCAAACACTCATCTCATAACTATGTTCCAGGGTGAGTAAAGCATTCCCCACCTGTCTCACCTGCTGGGCCCAATCTGGCAGGCGGGCTGAGCATGTCTACCACAGCAGGCCCCATTCAGAATCTGGCAGTAGGATCAGGTGGTGGTTTTGCCCTTATGACTTTTTGACCCAATGGTTAGAGCACTCATCCAGGATGTGGGAGACCCAGGTTCAGTTCTCCCCTCTGCCTGACATGGAGAAAGGATTTGAAAGAGGGTATCCTACCTTTCAGGAGAGTTTTCTAGCCACTCAGCTATTGGATATTCTGATGTGGGGCTTTAAAATAGGTTCTAGAAGAACTAGGGAGGATTATGGAGATCCTATGTGTCCAGTAGGCTGAATAAAGATTAAACTTTGGCATTATTCTGACTGGGAGAGAAGTAGGATTGTATCTTGAGCCTCACATTTTCCCTGAAGGTGGAGGACTGGGTACTCAAATAACACATCTCAGCCAGCCAGAACAGTAACTTTATTTAAAATACTTTAAGTATCATTAAAATAAACAAAAAATGACTACTTTTCCATTATTTTTTAAAAATTGTAATAACTAATGTGGCTCTCCTCTGTATGTCCCCTGCAGAATAAGATTAAGTCATTTCCTTTGAACTTTTTCCAGTCTTTTTAGGCATCAGAATTAGTTGATGGTTGATTGCAACTCCTATTTATATGAGCAATTTGCATTTTTTGCCTGATGTGACATTTGATATATTTTGCTTGGTGATAACAGTGTAGAAATAAGAGGTGTGGTGGGAACTTCAAACTCTCCACAATTTTCTGGCCTTCTGCTCTTTTTCCAACAAGATCTGGTCTAAAGAATTTAACAGAAAATTGCTTGGGTGGGGATGGGGACTAAAGGCCTGATTGAGCAGTGCAATCCAGCTGTTTTGTGTTGCCACTCAGTGCAAAAAAATCTGGATTGCATTGATTATTATGGCCCTTTGTACCTTACGGATGCCATCTATAATGTTATCCTATAATAATAATAATAATAAAAAGTATATTCTGCAACATAATCTCAGTGTGTGTTGTAACAGTTTGCTAATTTGTCAAAATCACAGGGCTGACTCCTGAAGTCCTTCCTCAGTTTTCTCTGACAAGACCCCATTGAAGTCGGTGGAAATTTTGTGCTAGGTTGTGTTCCCTGTGGGTAAAACTTGCTGGAGGGAGTCTATGGGAGGAACACGCCATTAGATTTCCCTCACAGTGTTTCCTCAGGGAGCAGCAGGGTTTCTACCTCAAAAAAGCAGAGAAAGCAATGGGTCTGCCCATCAACCCTGAGGATCCCCTGAGATCTGTCAATGGCCAAGGCCATCTGCACGTGGCTCTTCTGCACTCCCTGACAAATCTTCTGCCAGGGCTTTCTTAGCCAATAACTGCTACTGAAGGGGAGGGCGCAAGGGGCATTGAAGAGGTGACTTAGCCTCCAGCTTATGGAACGTATAATGGAAAGGGACGTTAGAATTGTTAGTATGTCGACAGATTTTTATAAAGATGTAATAGTTATGGGGAAAACGATACCTGTATTGGGGCAGAGGTTTTCAAACTGCGGGGTGTGCCCCTCTAGGGAGGCGTGGAAGAACATTCGGGGGAGAGGGTAAGCGACAATGTCAGGCAGCTTGTGCCAGCCCCACATCGTGGGGTCCAGGCCAGCTCCCCCCTCGGGGGTGGGGAGGGAGTGCTATCTCCGCCCCCCTGACTCACCTCAGTGGGCTACCCAGCCTGTGGGTCAGTGTCAATATCCACGGCAGCTGCACCAATTTCCACTTCCAGCCAGTGCTGGCTCTACCCCCAGAGACTGTCGCAAGCACCTTCCCCCAACCTGAAAACCCGATAGGGGAGGGGCAGGTGTTGGCCCTGCCCTAGCGGCGAAACCTGGCTGCAAGGTGGAAGCAGCCCACTGCTGAGGAAGCCTTGGCTGTTCCACTGGTAAGTAACTGTGTATTTGAAATTTACAGGTGCAGGTAATGTCATTAAAGTCATGTTAAGGTCTCTGTTAGGTTGAGTAGGCTATCAAGCACACTTTTGCACATGTCTATTTTTGTCTTGGTTGGGGGAGTGCAATCAAAAATTGTAATTCAAAGAGGGGGTGCTCAGCTCAGAAAGTTTAAAAAAGACTCTATTAAGGTGAGCACCAGTGTTGCTTATTAATCCAGGTCAGGGCAGAGGTGTGCATTTGAAACAATAGTTCTTTTCTGCCCCGATTGTTCTTTAGAGGTGGCTAAAGCTTTGCTTCTGAAGCGAAAAAATTGCCTGGCCTCAGAACGCAGCTAATCGCAAGGAAGAAATGAAGATGATGGGGAAAGATTTCTTTAAGGACGACAAGGCCAAGAAATGGAAAGAGGAGGTATTAAGGTGACAGTCACTTACATAAGTTGTGGGAAGAAATGAGTGAAATAATAAGCAGGCCATATTCATTAACCATTATAAAAACCGGACATACTCATTCCTACGTTCAGCTTTACATTCCCTGTAATTGTTGTGGGACATTAAAATCTTGGGCTGTGCCACTGTGATCGGTTGACCTGTCAATATGCCAAGAGAAATCTTTTTGTCTTTGGATGAATACCAAGGAGCCAAATTCTGCATTCTGATCCATAAGTTGCAAAAAAGGGGGCATTTGATAATGAATGCCACTCTCACCCAGTAAGATCTTATTCCTATCGGCCAACTTGTCTGACTCAGGACTGAATAATATTGATGTGGAAAGGTCTGACGGGCCTGTTCTTCCAAATAAGAGCTGGATAGCCAAACAAGCAGCAGTTCATTCTAAGAATATAAGGCGGTGACACAAAGACAAATGGCCTGATGAAAGGGCCCTGAGACAGATTGTGGAATTACCTAATTAAGGATAAATAGAAGTAGAGGTCATCAGCGCCCCAGCTTTTACTAAATTTAGGATGACTGGCCAAGGAAAGGAAAATAGCTTTCAAGAAAATATAGAATACTGGCCAAGAGGTTAGGAGATGGAAAAACTCAAGCATCATCAAGAGATCTTACGTTTTACAGTACAAGATTTAAAGTATGTTTGTTACCTTCCTGATTTGCAACACAATAATCAAACATAATCTTTATATATGCTACCAAAATTTAGGGATTTAAGAGACTGGACAAAAATGTTTTTGAAAACCCAAATAAGAGCCATTCACGTGTGCATATACTCTGAGAAAATCAGGTGAGATAAAATCAAGAACATCAGGTATAATTTGGGTAAACAAATCAATTACTAACTGCTAGAGAAAGTAATTTGGATGCTGGGAGATTCATAGTGCTTCCCTTAGAACTATAGGAATATCCTTGATCAAAGTGAAGAAAAAAGAGATTAACAATAAGGTTGGTCTGAACCAACCACCTCTCCTGCCCATCAAACACCCCAAAGAATGTTCTTTGGGGAGATATGTAGGACTCAGAACAGATCCAAATTTTGTAGTTTGCTGCATTTTTCTTTCCTTTGAACTGAATCAAAAAGCCAGATTTGAACACCTTCAAATCTAGGGGGTCAAAATCTATATCTAACTTTTGCTTATCAGGCCCATCATTAATCATGACCATGTTGGCTAAACAGAGGTGAGTCAAAAACCAAGAAACTTTGAGACCCAAAAAGAATAAGTTAAAAAAAAAAATCTCAGTATTGAGAATAAGTAACATCAAAGCCTTCCTGAGCTGTGAACTTTTTGCATCTTCTCATTTCTCTCTTAACAAGGAATAATATGCTTAGAAGGCAGGATAGTGCTATAATCATACCTACTGTGTATCTGTGTTTCTCTATATCCAGAAATAGAGGAAACTTTTTACAAACTGTGGTCATTGTCCTGTGCTGAGAAAAACCATGCAGGTAGACTCCTGAATCTGCACAGTTGTCTGCACAAAACCAAGGCCTATGATTATTTTCAAATGCACAGAAGAAGAGAAAATGGAAAGTTTAAAGGCTTTCTGGTCACGATATGGCATTGGTATTCTTAACTTTAGCAGTGGGTGTTTAAGTGCACCAGTGGGGGGAGGGAGAAAGTGCTGGAAAATAGAAGGCGGGAAGAGAAATCAAATTAAAGAACGGCATAAAAAAGAAACTGAGAATTAAACTTCCAATCAAATTTAAGTTGCATTTAGCCACTAGCTTATTGCTGAAATATTAAACTGCAATTTAAATAGCAACATACATATATTCCACAGTCTGCTTTTCACCAAACTGCCCTATTTAAAAAAAAAAACATAAAGTGAGACAGTGGTGACTATGATTACTGCAATAAATTATAATGGGCTAAAAAATTACATTGGATTCTGAATTCTGTAAAATTTATAGTAACTCTGCGGTTTCAATTCCAGTAATTAATTCTTATTATACTACAAAATAACTATTCTTTGTTCAGAGACTGAAAGCAGAAATTAAAAACTATGGCTTGTATATATAAAAATGTTTTACATCTAATAAGGTCATATTATGCTATGAAACTGTTTAATCCAAAAAATTCAACTAAGCCCTTATTTCAGGATATAATTTGAGGCACAACGAAGCAAGCAAGGTGCCCATATGTTGCACCAAAAGAAATAAAATACTGTCCCGTTTGTTTCAAACCTGTTGCTAACCACTTTCAACATTTGGACCCATGGAAAAGAAGCCCTTGAGGAATTCCACCATGATTTCAACAATTTCCATCCCACCATCAACCTCAGCCTAGACCAGTCCACACAAGCGGTCCATTTCCTAGACACCACTGTGCTAATAAGTGATGGTCACATAAACACCACCCTATACCAGAAACCTACTGACCGCTATACTTACCTACATGCTTCCAGCTTCCATCCTGGACACACCACACGATCCATTGTTTACAGCCAAGCTCTAAGATACAACCGCATTTGCTCCAATCCCTCAGACAGAGACAAACACCTACAAGATCTCTATCAAGCATTCTTACAACTACAATACCCACCTGCTGAAGTGAAAAAACAGATTGACAGAGCCAGAAGAGTACCCAGGAGTCACCTACTACAAGACAGGCCCAAAAAAGAAAATAACAGAACACCACTAGCCATCACCTTTAGCCCCCAACTAAAACCTCTCCAGCGCATCATCAAAGATCTACAACCTATCCTAAAAGATGATCCCTCACTCTCACAGATCTTGGAGGACAGACCAATCCTCGCTTACAGACAGCCCCCCAACCTGAAGCAAATACTCACCAGCAACCACACACCATACAACAAAAACACTAACCCAGGAACCTATCCTTGCCACAAAGCCCGATGCCAACTCTGTCCACATATTGATTCAAGTGATACCATCACAGGGCCTAATCACATCCGCCACACCATCAGGGGCTCATTCACCTGCACATCTACCAATGTGATATATGCCATCATGTGCCAGCAATGCCCCTCTGCCATGTACATTGGCCAAACCGGACAGTCTCTACGCAAAAGAATAAATGGACATAAATCTGATATCAGGAATCATAACATTCAAAAACCAGTAGGAGAACACTTCAACCTCCCTAATCACTCACTGACAGACTTGAGGGTAGCAGTGTTGCGACCGATTAACTCGAAAAGCAGACTTCAAAGAGAAACTGTTGAACTCGAATTGATATGCAAACTAGATTGCATTACCTCAGGATTAAATAAGGACCTCGAATGGCTCGGCCATTACGTTAATTGAATCTATTTCCCTTAAGTTAACGATCCTCATTCACACCTGTGTGACCATCTTGTTTATCACTTCAAAGGTTTTTCTTCCCCTGCTGTTATGGTTCCTCTCAATTAATTAGCCTCTTAAGGTTGGTCTATGCACCTCCACCTTATCATGTTTCTCTGACTGTATAAATATCTGTCTACTGTATGTTTCATTCCATGCATCCGATGAAGTGGGTACTAACCCACGAAAGCTTATGCTGAAATAAATTTGTTAGTCTCTAAGGTGCTACAAGTTTTTCTTTCTTATTTTCATTTTGCTGACACAGACTAACACGGCTACTACACTGAAACCTATCACTTTCAATCTGTATCATTAGAATAATCACAGGCCCTTCCTTTTGCCAGCTAAGACAAATACACTGTAAATTTTGTGAGCACATCAGACCCATGAGCACCTGCATTGCTCAGAGCTCCAGTATGAAACTGGAGAAAAGTCTGTTGAGAGTCTTTGGGTTGAGTTTAGAGGTGAGAGCAACAAGTGTGATGTCATGGTGGGCATCTGCTATAGACCACGAGACCAGGAGGAGGAGGTAGACAAGGCTTTCTTCAGGCAACTAATAGAAATTTCCAGATCACAGGCCCTGGTTCTCATGGGGGACTTCAATCACCCTGACATCTGCTAGGAGAGCAATACAACATTGCACAGACAATCCAGGAAGTTTTGGGAGAGTGTTGGGGACAGCTTCCCGGTGCAAGTGCTGAAGGAACCAACTAGGGGCTGTGCTCCACTTGACCTGCTGCTCACAAACAGGGAAGAATTGGTAGGGGAAGTAGAAGTGGGTGGCAACGTGGGCAGCAGTGACCATGAGATGGTCGAGTTCAGGATCCTCACAAAAGGAAGAAAGGAGAGCAGCAGAATACGGACCCTGGACTTCAGAAAAGCAGACATTGACTCCCTCAGGGAACTGATGGGCAGGATCCCCTGGGAGGCTAATATGAGGGAGAAGGGAGTCCAGGAGAGAGAGCTGTATTTTAAAGAAGCCTTATTGAGGGCGGAGGGACAAACCATCCTGACGTGCAGAAAGAATAGCAAATATGGCAGGGGACTAGCGTGGCTTAACAGAGAAATCTTCAGTGAGCTTAAACATAAAAAGGAAGCTTACAAGAAGTGGAAACTTGGACAGATGACTAGGGAGAAATAGAAAAATATTGCTCGAGAATGTCGGGGTGTAATCAGGAAGACCAAAGCACAATTGGAGTTGCAGCTAGCAAGGGATCTGAAGGGTTTCTACAGGTATGTTAGCAACAAAAAAGTGGTCAGGGAAAGTGTGGGACCCTTACTGAATGGGGGAGGTAACCTAGTGACAGATGATGTGGAAAAAGCTGAAGTACTCAATGCATTTTTTGCCTTGGTCTTCACAGACAAAGCCCTGGTTGGAATGATTTAGTGGGGGTTGGTCTTGCTTTGAGCTCGGGGTTGGACTAGATGACCTCCTGAGGCCTCTTCCAACTCTAATCTATGATTCTATGATTTATTTCTGAGAACTCACTATTGCAACATATTCATTTGACTCACCTTACATTGCAATGATAATATACCATCCAGTCCAAGCTTCTGCACCTGGGTTGTGCTCCACTGCACTTCCTCACAAGAGTAGTCCCATTGACTTGAATGTGACTTTGATGTTCAAGTGGATCCCTACTTCAAGTGGTTGCCATGCCATCTGTGCTCAAATACTATGGTGATGGGCAACCCTATATTCATCTAGGTAGAACCTTACAGATACTGACTTGGCTAATAATTATCTCCATGATTCTGTGACTTTTAAATTGGATTATTGGGCAGGGTGCAAAGTGAGACCACTTGGAAACTGAAGTTAGCACAGAATGTAGCTGAGCCCTTCCTACACCATACTGGGAGCCTGTTACACCCATGTTCTGTGCTCTTCATTGATTGCCAGTGGTTTCTGGATGGAGTTCAGATGGTTGGGCACCTAGTTATCTGAAAAATTACTTCTAACATCTGGCAACACTGCTGCAATTGAGAGCAGCAGAAGACTTTAGCTGGAGCTCCCTCATTAAATGGGAGGGAGCTGATAGCACTGTATTATTGGTTCTGGAATTTGCTCCCCCTGATTAGCCACACCCTGGATTGTTAACCTTTCGGGCCTGCTGAAAATGCATTGTTTTCCAGGAATCCAGGGTGGTAGTGTGTTGATGAGCTGGGATATATGAGGAGAAAGGGGCAATTATACAATTATTCATGGGGTTGTGATACTATTGAAATGCCATTTTAATAGTGTAAAAGGTTGACTTTCTTAGTGTCATTACAATTCATGTGATGTGTCTAGCATTCTAGCGGTTTAGTTCACATTTAATTAAAGAAAATAAATAAAGCAGAATATGATGTGGCTTGTTCTTTCTCAGCTGTAGTAACTCTGGAGAACTAATGGGTAAAAATTTGTCAATCAGTGAACTATGCTGGTATGAGATTGGAAAAAAAACAGAAATACTAGCTAGTGTATGTACATTCATTGGGTCTCTGCTGAGATCCAAGGATCTGTGATCCACTAGACCTTGGATCTAGTGGATCCAGTTGCTAGATCTAAGCCTAAATCAGATCATGGTAGAGCACAATCCTCTTACTCAGTCTGTCCACTGGGGTGTGCCATCATCCCAATTAAGAGAAGAGGCCAGGGGTTAAGAAAAACACTCACCATGTTCAATGAAATACTGGGAAGATCTGGGGACAAGTTTTTAGATATGGGTCCATATTAAATTCACAGACCCAAACACACTAAAACTATAGCATATCGCTACTATTCTTCCTTACTCTTCTGGACAAAGTAAGTGGTAGTAACAATGGCTGCCTCCTCCATGTTTCAAGTCTGAATTCCCACTCATCTGACTTCCATTTAAATAAAAAAAGCCAACCAAAAGTATTCCTGTGATAACCAGATTTACAGAAAGAGTACCCTGGTATGAATATGATGGTTGAGCTCTTTCTGCTTTGGACTAACAAGCACAAACAAACTCTGTGAAAACTGTTCAAATAGTTAAAGAATGTTTTAGTTTCTATGATGGACATGAGGTGGTGGTTCTTGCAGTGTTCAGCATGTTAGTTTAATTATTTTAAAATGCTTCATTAGAAGAAAAACATACAAACTACGGAACCCTAATAAAGGTCTCAGTCCTGTAAGAATCAGCATTGATAGTATAAGGATATCTTGTCTGAAGGTTTGTAGAATGGGTCCTATAGTTACTATTAGTTCTATAAACAACATGCTAATTAAATTATTCATTGTTATTTCCAGTGCCTATTATGAATACTCTGGGAGTTTGCTTTAAAACTTTCCCTAGCTAAGGAATGGCTACGTTTGTAATGATAGCCAGCTAAGACAATTATAATTACCCAGTTCCCATAGACTCAGGAGGACCCCATGCGGAAAAATGAAACAATGGTGTATCTTTCCATCCAATGTCATTAATCAGTCAAACATGGAAAACATGAATCATACTACAGACTGGAAACCAACAGATATGGGAATTGAACAAGATGTGAAAAATAGGTTGTTTTTATGTTAATTGTTTCTGTTTTCTATCAAGAATTTGCAACTGCAAAGATCAAACTTATGTCAAGGAAAACTGATAAGCAAAGGAACATCAGAAACTTCAAATATTAACCCTTAGTAAAATACCCAGAGTCAGCTGGTAAATCGGCACAATTCTGATTTTAGTGGAACTATATTCATTTACACCACCTGAGGATGGCCTTGGCTATGTCACTTGTGGTAATGTTTTACCACATAGGATGCCATCTTCTACTATTTCCACAATGAAAAAAACCAATGAAGTCAAAGAATAGAGGACTACGCCTAGATGTAAATCAGCTTCATTCTTTGATGTTGATGTTCTGAGCAACTGCAGGCTGACACTCCATTTACTACCTGCACTGTCCCTTGGTGTGAGGAACACGAGATTAGCACTTTTATTTCTAATCTTGGCTCCTATGGGTTCAGCTACACAGTGAGCAGCAGCCCACGGCAGGGACTCTGAGGCCAGGTCAACAGACTTGGGTGTGCAGGGCTTGCACTAGAAAGCTAAAAATAGTTGTGTAGATGTTGTGGTTCAGTCAAAGGCGGATTAGGGGTTGTGGGGTCCTGGGACAGAGACAGTGGGGACCCCTCCCCACTTCTTTTTCCTGCAGCCCCCCTCCCCACCTGGTGCTCCTGCTGGGGAGGGGGGTTGGTGCGCCAGGGCTTCCCCTGCTCAAGTGCTGGGTGGGCAGAGCAGGTCAGGACACAGGGGTGCCCATTTTTCCGAATCGGCCGGGGCGCCTGGGCATAGGCCCCATTGGCCCAGTGACTAATCTGCCACTGGGCTCAGGCTGGAACTTGAGCTCTGAAGCCCACCCCACTCTCTAGGCTTCATACCCCAAGCTCCAGCCTGAGCCGCAACATTTACACAGCTATTTTTAACATCATAGAGCAATCTCCCTGAGCCAAGCCTGTTGACCTGGCCTCTGAGACTTGCTGTCATTCTGCATAGATGTACCCTTACAGAACAAGTGTGAAATCACGGCTCCGTGGAATTCAAGGGCAAAACTCCCATTGATTTCAATGAGGCCAGGATTTCACTCTAAGAATATGGGGTGTTATTTCTCATCAGTCACAGCAAGTGGGTTTTCACGTCTATATAAATATTTTAAAGGCACTTTAGACATCCTATAAAAAGATAGAACTTTCAAAAGTGTTCAGAGCTGCTTAATACTTGAATTACCAAAATCAGCCAACTAATGAGGGGTAAGATGTGGGCAGTTAAGCCGCTAATAGTTTTATGCATAGATTATCTAATGGGACGTAAAGTTAATCAGGTGCTCAAATGCTTTCCTAAATCAGGGCCTCAGGGCCTCCCAAATTGTTACAAACCAAGGTATAACCCTACCAACTTTGGGCAAACACTTAGTATGGAAAATAAACACAGATGCTTCCATTTACAGGTTGGCAGTTTTAGAAGGATTTTAAAAAGAGAGTTCAAGGGTGGCTGTCAGGTTTTGTTTTCTCATCCAGTCCCTTGAGAAGGGAACACCAGCACATGGAAGGAGGAGATATTGCTATGAAAAAACTGGGATATATGGTAAATGCAGACTAGCAGTAATATTCTCCCATGATAATTTTCATCCACCATGTTTTTCCCCATTGCAGTATCGTTAGAGAGTTAGAGTAGAAAGTACTTCACCTTTGCAGAGCAGCCTGGGTCCCTGTTCTGTAACCAAATATTACTCACACTTGAGGGCAACATCACTTTATGTAATTTAGATTTTTAAAAAGTTTTCCCCCAAAGTAAGAAACACAAGTTATATATTTCGCACCCTGCAACAACTGCTATCCTGACTGGATGACAGAAGGGGGAATAACAGCCAGGTGACTATTGTCAAGGGGGTGACTAATTGTCAGGTAGGAAAACTGGACAATGAGGTGCATGAGGATTGGTCAAATTATACCGAAAAAGTAACAGACAGACGGTATAAGAAGCAGAAGCCAGGACACAACAGCTACTTTATTTCAACTAAGATCTTTATTAAGCTGGGCTTGTATTGGAGACATGAGGAGAACAACCCACTTGCTCCTATTCAGATAATACGTGGTAGAAGAGGAGTGAAGAGAAGAATTCCCCATATTAAATATTTAGTATTAGAGCCCAGTTTATATCAAATGAGTTGCAAAGGTGCCTTTCATTGAAGAAGTTTCCCATATAGTGTCTATATGCAAAGAGGTGTGTGTTTTCATTTATTTAATTTCTTTATACTTCTAGTAATGTTGATTTTTAAAAAATGCACTCTGTCCTCACGTTTTAGAAGGAGTGTTTGGGAGGGAAAAGGCAGTCAACATCATTGCAAATAAACACACAGGAAAGTTGTCTGTTAGGTTAAACCCCAAATACGCTTTAAGACAAACAGAGCTTTAATCTGAAACACTGAAAAGACTAATTTTCCCCCCCTGCTTATTTAGGTCTGAGAGACACAAACTTAAGGTTCATCTGTGAATTGTTCTGGAAACCAGACTGCCCGCCTCCAATAAATACATATTTTCATCCTTATTTTCTAGTATGTTTTAAATCTTAGGGCCCAACTCTTTTAATTAGGCATGGGCCACACAGGATTGGCTTCATGTAGGTATCTGTAAATGCAGATATGTTTAGAGACCAGCCTGTAAATCAAGTAGTCACTATGGGTGGGTGCGGACTAAGATGGGGTTCACATTCAGGTTCTGAACACTAATTTATCTTTCAGACTATAAACTCTTTGGGGACAGGGATTGACATTTGCTACATGTTTGTACAGTGCCTAACACAATGAGGCTTTGCCATGTTTGAAGCCTCTAGATCCTACTGCATTATAAATGTTTCATAATGAACAATTATGGAGAACATATGTCCTGGGGGCATGTTCCTAGAGTATAATGAATTACCCCATTTGCCCTGCGTCAACTCCCATTGACTTGAATGGGTCCAGGATTTTACCCTTACTTTTTAAATTTACATGAAAGCTGGGATTCTCCTTTACAGGAGATTTCTCCTCAAAGGATATTTCTGTGAATGTGGGGCTGTAATATTCCTCAAACTCATCAGTGTTGCTTTCTTAAAAATAAACTTCTGAGGAATCAAGCCTTTGTGTAAAACACATAGAATTCTTTACTGACGTCCTTGGATTTAGTGGCTATTTTATCTTTGCTGTCTTGGGCTATATGGATATTATTCCTGCTCTCCATTTTTTAATGTATATGTTAAAAGCTTGCCACCCTTTTATGCTGACTTATTTCATCCAAAAGAGAACATATTCTCCCTTCTTAGTTCTGATGTAATTACATTCAAATTTACTTTGGATTAATTCCTGCTCAGTGGTTCTTCATTTTAGCATTTCTCTTGCAAAATAGTTCCTGGGTTCTTCCAAATGGTGTTTCCAGTTTTTACTTATGGATACAATGAAGGAAAGGAGTATGTCAAAGCCAACGGGACCTTTGTTTGTACAGCAACCAGCATAATGGGGCCCCAATCCTGACAGGATTGTCAGGTCAATATCATGAACTAGAATATTAAATAATCTGTGTGATTCAGTACAACAGTAGCATAATATCACAATAATGGTCAGTAGAGTCACAAGACAGGAATAGCTAAAATAAAAAAGATATATCTATATCGCTAATAAACCAGTCATATAAAGGCTACAAGACCTGATGTTTGAGCAGCTTGGGAACTGAATGTGATAACACTATAGATAGGATATACATTACCTTTTGACTTCTGAAATATCCGGAAAATAACGTATGGACATGAGTTTCGGGGTTTTTTGTTTTTTTTTTTAGGAAAGCCTCAAGATACAGCTATTTTAGAATGAGAATTAAATCCAGAATCAAGCTAATTAAGACCTTGGAGGGAACTCTGAGTCAATTACTGTATTCTTGGTGGCATTACTGGTTAATTCCTCACTATAGTGCATTTATGATTTATAGTTGTGTAATAAACCGATGAGCTTATCTGATGTCAAAATAGACCTGACTAGCCAAGTTCTGCTCTGACTTATACTAGCAAAATCCTGTGTATCAGGTTGGTCTAGATCTCTATAGCTGTATATGTCTCTCTTTCTACAGGTTCTGAAATCATTTTTCTTAATTGACTATTATCAAGTTCCAAAAAATTACCAGTGAAAGTATGCGGGCTTCAGGTTTCTCTCCTGTTTCCTCTGTCTGTGATCTACTTGGAGAAGGGTTGAATATATACTTTAACCTAAAGTATTTACCCTCATATGTCTGTCTTTGTGTTTGACCTTTTCAGGTAATAGCTATTTATTTCTTTTCTGCTAACTTGGATATGTCATAGATGGGTCATAATCGGAGAAATCTTGCCAAATATAGCAATGTAGTAATGTTAATAATAGGATACTGATTTTTTTTCAAGCTTTTAAGCATGCTTGTCTCTTTCACACCAGCTTTAAGCCACTATCTTCATTTAATTTATTCTAGTTACTCGTGAGTAAGATTGTTCTAGCTTTTATGTGGCCTTAAGCAATTCTCTTGGGTACAAATTTTCACAGGTGCCACTAATTTTGGTGCCTCAATTTGTTAATGTCCATTTTGAGACACCTACAGCTTCTTTCTCCATGACTTTCCACTTTGTACGGTCACCTCCACTTGTACAAAATGAATGGGACTAGAGTGTAAAATGCTATCAAGCAGACTTATTCCTAGGCACGGCAGCATTCTACAGCTGGTTTGCACTCCCTATGCACAAATGTAAAATGAGTGCATAAGAAACAAGGTGCCAGGGCTCTGATTTTCAGAAATATTCAGTGTTCAGAATTCCTGTTGATGTCAATTGGTGTAGAATCAGACCCTAAATGAGAAACACATTCATGTTGAGATGTTCAGAGATGCCCTTTGAAAATCTCACTCTTAGTCTCCATAAGAGACAACGCAGCATGATTCCTGTAACATTCTCCCTCCTGAACTAACAACTCTCCACATGAAGCTGCCTTACATGCACTGCCCATGCAGGCAGAGTCCCACCTACATTTTAAAGGTGCAGAAAATTAGAATCACAACTGTTGTGTTGAGGATTGTGTTGGAATTGAAAGCTATCGCTTTAAGAACCTGTCTATACAGCGTGGCAATGCGCATTAGAAGGGGGTGATTTCTAAAGAGCACCAACATGTTGTGCACCAACTGGCATACGTAGACCCTGCTGGCACAAACCAAAAGTTCCCTAATGTGCTCTAATGTAGTGCACAACACTATGTTAATGCAAACTAGGGAACTTTTAGTTCACACCAGCAGGGTCTACCCTGGTTAGGTGGTGTGCACTAGAAATCACACCCCTTTAGTGTGCATTGCTACACTGTGTAGATAAGCCCGAAGTGTATGTATGGAGGGGGTAGAGGGGTTATTGGTCCTCCTTGTGGGCTAGGAGACTCTACAAAGAAGAATGTGATCACAAGCAGTCAGCAGATAGCCATCCCAGAGTAAGGTGTGTGGGGGGGAGAGGTGAGCTGTCTCTCTGTTTTTAGAGAGCAGCTTGCTTTGTGTGTCTGTTTTGGGGATCTCTTGTCTTATCATTCTGAATTCTAAGAAATAAAGTCGTGTATGTTGCAACCTTCCAGCAAGAGCATTGAAGATGAAATTAACTCTTAAGTGTTAAATATAACAAGTTGATATCATAGCTGAGTATTGCAGTTAATCTTGTACGCTACTCCCATACCGGCACTGTTATCTACATCCTTTGTACGTGTATTAGAAAACATGGTGGACTTGATTCTGAGTCTCATTACAGCACCTTTGTGTCACTTTGGCTTTGTAAAGGGGCCCTAAAGTGAGTATATCTGTAAAGTGATTTGCAGTACAAAGTGGCATTGGTGTAAATGAGAATCACGCCCACCATGTCTTATAATGGCATGAATTCACATGCACCCATTTTTCATTAGTTTTCTTTTATTAACTATTCCAGTATCAGAGAAGACAGAGAACCATATGTTAACATAGTATCATATTTTTCAGGATTCTGGAGCCTGACATTTCCCCATACAGTCAAGAAATGCCAGAGTGTGAAGTGGTGGGTATTTGATATCAAAATCAAAGTCCTATTAAAAATTTGCCAGGGATCAACTGCACTTAGATTCCACAACATTTTTGTCCCATTATACACTGTTGTTCAGACAGCCAATCTGGGTGTTTCTAATCTTGCTGTCACTAATGATTGGGCTTCAGTCTGGCAGCTTTTTGGCTGGAAACTCAAAACTTCTGACAATCTCCATAAAGACAAGAATTTGGCCAAGAAACTCTCTTGGCAATTAAAACACTTTATTCTGCAATTGCCATCAGGGGCCTTCTTGGGCTGACCTGCTTCAATTTTCTGTGTGATTTTTGTAGCATTCAGAATACAAATTCCAATTATTCCAATTAAAGCCCCGTAAATACTGAAATGAACTCTGGGTCAGAGCCCCATCTGGGGCAAATTGTCATAGCTCAATGGGCACTGGGAAAGGATCTGCCTCTCTGGGTCGAGCTTCTATTCTGAGAGAAATAAAATATTCTAAAGGGGATTTCTCCTCATTTTTACTACTACTGAGGGCATTTGTGTTGTCACCAACTTAGATAGTAAGGCCTTTTGGGTAAGGAGTGTGTGTGTCGCACACACAGCACCTAGCACAATGGGATCCTGGCTTTTAACCAGGGCTCCGAAGTGCTACCATAATACAAATAATTAACGTGAAATGTAGAGCATTCTTGTCTTAAATACACTGCAGTCTGCATTCTTCCTGTTCCATGAAAATTTCTCTTGGCCAGTACTTAGCATGCATGGTGGCTGGGACAGCAGAGAATGTTCTGAAACCTTGTTCACGTGTATTTGTTCTGTAGAAAATGTTGGACTCCCCACTTGCACTAATAATAAAAGTACTATGTAATAGAATCAATTGTACTTTCAGACATGATTTAAGTTCTGCCATCTGAAAGTGAGGACTTACTTTATTTTTATTCGTCCAGAGAGGGTGCATTACAATGCCATACAGAGTAACTGAGGGGCAATTTGGAATGACAGCTACAAATTTGCTTAGGAGGTCAGGTGACTTGTGATGTCAGGAGAACCCAAGTTATAATTATAGATTTCTTCAAAATTCTCCAATTTTTTATTTCATTTTATGTCATATGAATTTCACTATAAACACAAATCTACAAGAACTGGCAAAGACCCAGACATCTGAAGTTTAAAAAAGAGAGAAACACTTTGTTTAATAAAATGATCTGTGTAAAGATTAATGTTCTTGTTCGCTATTTAGTATTGTGCCTCTAAAATGGGAATGAAACCATGAGGCATCATTTGAAATAAGATGGGGCAAAAGCTGCAATGCAAGCAAACTATCTCTGTATCTTCTTGCAACATTCTGCTTTGAACCTTCATCCAGCAAAACTTTTCTTATTGAAAAATAATTACAAACACATTCCCGCAACTCCCATAGCTACAGCACATAAGGGAGGCTGCTTTATGGTGGAAGCACCCTGTTGTCAAAAGGGTGTGCTATATTAGGGCCTAAAGTCTTGAATCTCTTTTCAAGGGTAGCAATACTGGGAGAGTTCTTAAAGTGAAGATGTGTCATAAAGATAGTACCACAGCAAATGCATCAAAATATTTGGGGTGCACCCATCTGTCCTCAAGATGGGCTTCATCTGTGGGTCAGATTGCCTAAGATCAGAGTTCAGACAGGAAACCCCATACAATTTTCTTTCTTGGTAGAAGGGAAGTGGGGGCCATCAGTCCTCCTGGACCTGTTGTGATCCCAGGGATCCATTCGTGGGAAGCAGATGAACCAGTAGTGGAATCAGATGACCCTCATCGTCCTCCACCAACCATATAGGGAATTTAAAAAGTTAAGCATTCTCCATGTTATGTAACCGGCTCTAGAAATCTTCTGGAGTTTTGTCTGAGTAGACACTGTAGGCTGAGGCAAGTAGTGAATGAGACTTTGGCCCTGTGCAAAGAGAGTGCATCTTGGGTGTAAAATGCTACCAAATCTGAATCAAGCCCCTAAGGTTCAAGACACAAGACTCAGCACACTTTCAGGTAAACATACTTACAGTTTTTGTGGTCATATTTACATAGATGTAATTACTGAAGTAAATACAGCTATTTGTGGTTGTGTATGTATGGAGATGTATGCAGACCTACATCAGTATGAATTCCAGATAAGTGCAGGCTTATATATCTAGAGCCCCACACCTTGATACATCTTTTACTAGTACATTTAAAATGTCCTATATATGCACAACATGTGATTTTTTTCTAATATTTGTAACTTTAATTTTCAAACCCTTTTCCTTTCAAATGCCTGATCATTGTCAGGACTGAAAGTTAGGGGTCGTTCTCTAAGACCCCAGTTCAGCAAAGCACTTATGCAGGTGCTTAACTTTAAGCAACTTCCATAGATTTCAGTTGAACGACAGCTTGTGCTTCAGTGCTTTTCTGAATAACAGTCTAAGTGCCTGGCAAGTTGGAAGTTTTAGAACTAGACTCACTTGAAATGGAAAGCTAAAAATAAAAATGTCATGATCAGATAATTCATAAATGGCCAAATGGAATTCTATCAAATTATCTCCCAAAACTTCCCTTTGGGTTTCAAAACTAAGTAAAAGAAACTTCAACACAATGATTAAAGTATTAGAATTGTCCCAAGTTCACTGTTGCTTGCTCAGTTGTAACTGTTATCACTAGCACAATATATTAGTTCTTGGGCTTCCAGGACTATTTTAAATCAACTGAGTTGTCACTGGCTAGGAAGAAGAGACATCATCGACACAGCATCACTGGCAAAAGCACCCTGCAGGGCACAACTAACTATCCATTGCTTCCATTCTCTTTCCTTCTCTGCTAGGCTCTATTCCATTTGCTAAAAGCATTCTTTTCAGATAACGCAAAGATAGACGTTGCCATTAGTGGCAATGCTCCCTCACTCTACATGCTCACTAGAATACTTAGAATATTTTTTGTTCCGCTGTACTAACATGGCTTAGTAGGGACCCTAGTAGATGAAACAGCTATCTTCAGAAGAGCGGTGGTATTTACTTTGGAGTGCATGTACCGTCTCAGAAGGTGATAAACACTTTCAGTTCTCTTTAAAGACTTCTTAGGTAATTTGGCAATGATCATAACTTTGTAAAATTATTTTTTTGTTTTAAATTTCATTAAGTAAACCATGGATGAAAAGGATGCTGACATAATCTCGTAGTCCCCTGGGGTATATTAATCAGCATGATGGGAGGGAATGACCACGGGAGCCACTGTATCATTTGGGTTACACATGCTAAGAGGAATCCATGGTAAAACAAAAAACTGTCATGCTGGTACAGGTGGTGTGTGTGTTTTTTTGGAAAGGGTTCATCAGCGTTTCCTGCTTTTGGATCAAAACACATGGGGGTGAAATCCTGCCCCTATTCTAGTCAATGGGAATCTTGCCATTGATTTCAGAGGGACTAAGATTTCACCCTGTGCCAAATTCTGTTCTCCATTTCAACCCCGTTGGAATCAAATGTGAGTATAACTGAAAACAGAACTTGACCACTTCAGATTCCTGGCCTGTGTTTAAAGGATGGGAATCACTGTTATCAGAAGTTCACTGTAGGGTGATCTTGTCTAAATATTTAGAGGCACAGGGTGAAATCCTGGCTCCATTGAAATCAGTGGCAACATTCACATTGACTTCAATGGGCTCAGAATTTCACCCATAGAGCATATTGACCTTCATCTACATGTGACTCCCATAGATTCAATGAAAGTTATATGCACAGATGCAGAGCAGTATGTGATCCTTCTATCTTAGCGTACAAAAACACAGTATGCAATAAAACTATGGGAACAGGTTGCTTCATTAATGCCAAAGAATAGCAAGAAAATTTCCTTGTGACCTAAGAGACTATGGCCTCAGATTCTCAGCTGGTGTAAATTGCTGATGAGGATATGAGGCCAAATTCCTTAGACAGAGATCTCTGTTCACCATGCTAGCCATAGGGCTGGTTAAGTATCTACCAAAGAGATGCTTCTTTAAAGAATGCTGCAATCCACAGCTGTCTTTCACAAATGCCCCTCTTACATCTACAAAGAATGCCCACTATATTCCTTTACCTTTTCTAGATTTCTGAAGATGTCTCACAGGCAGGATTTCTGTAAGTTATGGCTCGAGGGCAGTGATGGGGGTAGTATTGGAAGAATTGTTTCTATATACATATAAGGAACCAGTTCAGACAAGTGTAGCTTACATTAAAATAAGCAATAAATGCTTTAAATGTAGTGGTAAAAGACGTACTGTCTGAGGTGCTTTGGAGGTTGTACTTCATTTAGACTTCTCCTGAGTCTGTTTAAACTTCTTATTTGCTGCTCCAAAATCCTTTGAAACTATTACCTTATATTAAATGTAAGGCCAATAAATTCTTTCCTAATGACAGAATCATTCAAAATTGATCGTTTGAAAGACTTATAGCTAGCCTTACACCAGGGATATTTTATAGTGAAACTAGACCTGAGCAATACCTTCCTTAAGTGTACCTTTCAATCACCATAACTAGAGTTGTCTCAGAGCCCAATGGGAGAGAAAATTACACAGGAGAAAGGTAATGATTTTCTGCTCTCCCACTGCCCAGGAATATTTATAATATCCTCAAGCTGAATGTCTTGCCGTTGAATAGAGGAGGTTTAAGACCAGACTTTGTTGAAAACAGCAAACCGTGTTCAAACAGTTGTTTGCGTTCTGAAGGGTTGTTCCATCCAACAATGTTTGTGCCCATTTCATTTGCTAATCACAAAAGTTTGTGTGAAAGGGTTTTATTTGCACAAATATTTGGGAAATGGCTATGGGTCTCGTGAATCTGTATTCACATGCAGACAGTGTTAGTGTGCAAAGAAGAATATTTAGTCTTCATTATTTGCTATCTGTTCATTGTTTTTCATTATTCTCCTGTTTTAAAAATGTTCAGTCATCCAGTCAGGGAAGAGAAACAATATCATGTGACCTAAGTGACAAATCACACATCATGAACAGTGAATAGCAAATAATCAAAGTAATCCCTTTCTGACCAACCCAGAGGGCAGAAAATTGTTGGTCCAAACTATTTGGTGGATACCTACCAATGACAAATGTATTTGCAAAAAATCAGGATTGTTTCATTAATCTAATAAGTTATATTTGCAATGAATAATTCAGACAAACCTGTTTGACTGTCCATTTACAGATGGGGAAACTAAAGCACAGAGAAGTTAAATGACTTGCCCAAGGTCATATAATTAGTCAACGGCAGGGTCTCGGAGTAAAATTTGGGTCAACTGAATGAGCTCTAATGCCTTATCTTCCACATGAAAAGTTTTTAACATGGGTCCACGAACAGGTGTCAGGGCATTGTGTAGCCCTTCCTATGTTGTTAATTAGAGGGATGATAACTGGATAGGAAGGGATCCAGGGATGGTCCTGGCATGGAAAACGGCTCATGGTGTGGAAAAATTGAAAACCACTGCTCTCCATCATATTGCCCCTCAACAACAGAGCAAATGCTACAGTAATGAACAGCCTTGAAGCCCTCAAACAAAACTGGTAAATTTAAACTCAATTTTGGGCAAATTAAACCCAATCTCTGTGCACACCAACTGAAACTCCATTGAAGTTAATGGAGCTATGTTGATTTACACCAACTGAGGATCTGCCCCTTCATTTTGTATTTGGAAATATCCACTCCAAATGCACACTCCTCTCCCTCCTGCATGAGACAAAGCTCTGAAAGGGTTACTTGGTTGGCCATCCAAGATTTTGTCAAACGTCTCTATTAATGGGGGTTGTTGGAGTTACTTCATTTGCATAAAAAGAAATATAAAGTTGTTCAGAAGCCAAATAAAATATACTTTGGCTAAGAAAAGCACCTTGAACATAAATGCCATAATAGTTCAAAGTTTATTAGTGTACATTTACTGAGCTGGGTTTGGCACTCAGATTTGTTTTCCATTGGCATTAGGAGAGTTAAAGAAAGTAGCTGCCAGACACAATTTTAACAAACCTGAATATAATCAGAATGTTTAGCAAATAATCGCTATATCTGGGCAGATCGTTCTCTAACACTCAGCAGCTTCAGATGCTCGCATGGAAGCAGATATGAGAACAGACATGTGGAAGGGAAAACTAGGGACACAATTTTATGCATTATAAAGCTCTGATGCCAATTTCCAGGCTGTGCAAGGAGGGTGAGCCTTTTAAGCTGTGCAAAGCATGACATTGTGCCTCATGTTGGGTTTTACATGACACCTTTTAATATTCAAAGCATCCCAAAGTGCTTCAAGATACAGAATTAGTTACAAGTAATGCAGTAACTATATGGGCAAAGGCTGCAGGCATCATGCACTCAGCCAGATTTCTCACATAACCTCAGACGTGCAAATGTATTTTTACTGGAAGAGGAAATTCTGGCCAGGACATTGAGATTAATATTCTATACGGTGTTCAGAAATCTTTGGCTTCCACTTGAACAGCCACTAGAGATGAGTGGAAAGATGCTTGTTCTGTCTCACCCAACAAATATCTAAATGTAGAATCATATAAGACAAAATTTTCAAACTTGGTGCATCTAAATCTATAATTAGGTACCTTAATAAGAGGCCTGATTGCCATAGCTGCTGAACATCCAAAACTCCCACTTATGTCCACGCAGGTGCTCAGCACCAAGGAATATCAGGCTTCTTATCCAAGTGCCTAACTATTGATATAGACTCCTAACTTTGGGCATGTAACAAGGTTGTAGACTGTTATAGCAGTCACGCTTAGAGATTGGACTATTTATGGGGCAAATCCTAGGTCCTTTCTAAGTGGCAGTAAGGAGCATGGAAACCTTTTCCGAGGCCAGCTTCAGGCTGGCTCGTTTGATCTGAGATTGGCTGATTTAAGTATGGAGGTAGGCACACACATGCTTTGATGCCTAATCTCCTCTCTAGACCCGCATAGTTTTGTTTTGGTTCTTTTTATTATGGGGAAAAGGGACAGGGAGATCATGCAGATGAAATTCCCACTCCTCTGATGGACCATCTATAGATCCTGGTCTTCTTCTAGGCCCAAGAACAGCTGTCAGATTACTCAAGCCCTGGAGCAGCCATAACCTCTGAAGATGTCATGTAGGGAGAAAGTTGGAATCTAGAGCAACGTGTCCTATGCTGTAACTAACCCAACAAAATACACCTTTTAGTAGAAAGTGGGAGGTCGTGCGTGTATGGAAAGGGGAACCTCTTCCTCCTGCAAACGGCTTCAGACCTGCCATTCCAGACTATGTTCATGCTTTTTCTACTTTAAGCTTCCCCTGTATCAGCCAGAGTGAATACCGTGCACCCCAGCCAAGGCGTAGTCTTTGTAGGGATTACTTGATGCAATCCACAACAGAAGATAGCTCCATCTGGGTCAAGAGGGGGAAGTGGGTGATCCTGGAAACTTTATGTGGCACTTAGTGTCCATGTGTGTGAGAGGATGCTCTGGATGCATTGGCCTGGGCACAGGCTAGTCACAGTACAGAGTCTCGTAGGACAGTACAGCTCTGGGTGGGCTCAGAACAGTGGATACTACAGGGGCAGGATTTGGCCCTATGTTATCAAACTCTTCACCTTTAAGTCATCTTGAACTCTGAAGCAGTTCAAAGGTTTGTTTGCTTTTCATTATTAATTTAGCTATAAACTGCATAACCTGATGGGATGACTTGGCAGTAAAGCCTGACAGTCACAGTTAACAAAGTCTTTCCTTTAAGAACTAGCATTTATAACAAGAAACTGAAGCAAAAGGGAGTAAACCTAAAACTACCTATCCTGGGCCCTGATTCTCCACTACTTCCGAGCTGCTCTTGAATGTAGTTTCAGCTCCCTAATCCTTGTCTACCTGGCCCTCATTGACGTTAGAGCACTAGGAGGATCATTCTAACTTCTACCACTGTCACCAACTCTTCCTCAGTGCTAACGCCAGCATAGCTTCATGTGTAATGCAACTCTGCTCCACCGTGCCTCCTCTCTCCCCTGGAATGCTCACTCTTCCCCCTCACATGAGCTGGGGACATCTGTCATAAATGCAAAGCAAACATGGTGGACCAAAGAATCCAGGCCTTGAAGTTCAATATGGTCTTATGACTCTGGGCATAAAACCTTGCCTTCCCAAAGACATGTTGCCTGTTTGTCTCCACATAACCACTGTATAGTCCATCTTGTGAGGACCTCTACAGGGTGGAAAACAGAAGAGCTGGAGTTACCCCTTTTCACCACTGCAACCTATTAGTCATTCAATCAGCATTGTTATTTTTCCCAAGGAATTTGTTTTTTTCTGTCAGAAGAGAACAGACAGCCATGCATGCTTCTCCCTGCAAAAGATAGATAGATCACCCTGATTAAGCAGCATTGTTTCTCTTGCTCATAATAATGAATCATTCTGTTCTTTCCCTCTCACCATTCCTCCTATCCACTGCATTTGAATGATGGAACAATTTTAATTGGCGCATTTCTGCTATTTCTCATGACAAGAATTCCCAAAGCTCCAGCACTTAAACAACTGGAGTCAAAAAAGAGGAGTTCTGTCTTCTGTATCATTAGTTTAAATGTATAGCATATTGATTTCTTTGTTTGGTTTCATGCTTTGGTAATCTTACGCAATGATACTTGATAGCGTCTTTTTAAGAGTTTACAATTGCACTAGGTTCTTTACTTACTTTCTTATGGGTTACGCAAAAGGCAGTGTTTTAAAAAACTCTAAGTGTGTGTGCATGTGTGTGACACAAACCAACAAAAGCTAAATTCCAAGTTAAAACGACACTGCATCGTGCTGTCAAATGAGTTAAGTTGCATGAATTAATGGGGAAGGATTTCTCTCACGTTTTCCATATCCTTGTGGTTCACTTTATTAATTCTTACAAGATCATTTTTTGTCTCCCTCTCTCTGTGAACTTAAGATCCAACTTGTGAAGAAATATCGCTAGTTAGACCCAAGTATAGTTAAGCAGATGGCATGAAAGCTTTCCCCAGTCAGCCTTGTCCATCCATCCTCATCTACAGCATCCTTTGCTGTTCCAGTCTTGGGCCTTTGCTAAACAGATTGCAATATTTTTATAATGAAGGGCTAATGCTCATTAGCCACCAGATTCAGAGGCCACCAGGCTCATTTATAGGTCTAGAGAAATAGCCAAACCTCTTATTATCCTAGTCCAATTATGTACTGGGCTTGAAATAACTGGTCTATTCTGCCAAAAAAAAAAACAACAACAACCACCCACACCCACAGCAGCAAGTCTCAGAGCCCAGGTCAACTGACTCAGGCTTTTGCCACTGGACTAAAAATAATAGTGTAGGTGTTCCCACTTGGACTCAGACTCTGAGACCCCTCCCCACACTGGATTCCAAAGCTCCCTCCAGCCTGAGTGGGGAACATCTACATGGGCTATCTTGAGCCCTGTAGTGTGAGCCCCAGAAGCCTGAGTCTGTTGACTCGGGCTCTGAGACTCACTGCTGTGGGTTTTTTGTTTGTTTTTTTGCAATGTACATGTACCCATAGTGATCACTAGTAAGGCAATCGCAAGCAGCAAAGTAAGCCAGTGCCAAACACTGGTTTTGCGTGTCATGGTAATTTAATTTATTGGCTCAGTGGGTTCAGAATTGCTCTAATTCTCTTCCCAACACAGACCATTATGAGAGGGAGGATGGTCTGTTCGTTAAGGACTTAAACAGAGATTCTGGAGATAGTGGGTTCTGTTTCTGGCTCTGCCAGAGACTTCCAGTATTGCGTTGAACAAGTCACTAATCCTTCTGTGCCTTAAGTCACAGTCAGTAAAATGGAGCTAATATGGCTTGCTGACCTCCACAGAAAGTTTGTGAGAGTTACTTCATTAATTAAGGCATTCAGAGAGCATGGAAATGAACACAATAGAAAACATTTAAATAAACAATAAATTTAATCTTCGGAGAGCTCTGTCTGCTAGATTTATCTAACAATGGAGAGACCACATCTTCCCACGGATGCCAAGGGGATTTTTACCATTCAGTTCAACAGAAACAGGCCCTGGGCTCCTACTGCTAATTATCAGTATGGTTAACCCAAGCTTATGCTCATGACTTCCTGATGGAATACATTGGTAGTGGCACAACAGATGTACAAATGGGGAAGAAATGTAGCCTCCCACACAGTCATTGAAAAGCTTTTCCATAACATCGGACAGCAGAACTGAGGGGGCTAGAGTTTCTTCGGATCCCGTCAATGTCTCCTCACTCCCCTCTCCACCAACACACACCATTGACTGAATGCCCGTTAACTTCACTGAGATCCTAGATTTCCAAGATGATCCCAGAGATTGTTTAAAGCTGCCTGAGTCTCCTCTGGAGATTAGAGAGGAGATGGGCTTTTTAGTCTTTTCACACAGCGTGGTGCCATCAGCCGGGTCTTCCTGCTGGCGACGGCATGATAGATGGTGACGCGTCTCATGTTTGCAGCAAAGACTGCCTTGACCTGCGTCTGTCCAACCAGCAAAATAGAAGAAGCTGCCAAGAAAAACAGTCCGAGGTATGAAAGTTAACAGTTAGTAATAACTGCGGTGTGAAACATTCCCATGAAGTCCAGACATCAAGGATGCTGCTTGGAATAGCTTGAATGTCGTGCATTCTTTTCCAGTGAAAACAGGGTAGTACAACAGCAGTGTGGGAGACAGCAGCCGAGGAGGAATACATGAGCCTTGGAGAACAGGCCATCAATTTTCTTTCTGTGGCTGGCTGAGGGGAAACTGGAATGTATATTACAGTGACTTCTGACGCCAGCCGCTGTTATGCACTCGGTGCTTGAAGCTCAAAATAAGTTACCCTAAAAAAATTTTTTTTTTAAATCCCAACTATTAATAGACCTGTATAAAAAGGTTCTTTGTAGTTTTTAATCATCTTCATCTGTGATGAAACCAGCCATAAAACATCAGCATGACTATTACATGGGTCACTGAAATGGGTTTATATTAGTAAATATGCTGAAATAGTAGATTAGGGCGAAGATAGTTTATGGCCTTTAATTCATTTGTTGACATGAAGAATCAGGAGAAGATTTGTTTTATGCTTGATCCACCACTGAACAAATAGTCAGGGAGTAATGATTAAAAACTGGGTAGCAACTGGATTGAGATAATAAGTTGATTGGATATTGCAACATTCTGTGGGTGCATATGATCCTCATAGAAGTGAGGAGCTAACGGGAACTCAGAGGATAGCACATCAGATCAGACAAGTCCATCTATAATGCTATACCCAGCCTCTGGAAGTGGACAATTACCTGACTTTGTGGGAGGACAAAATACAGATTAAAAAAAATACCATGCCAGTTGTGCAGCCCTGTACACAAGAGGGAAAGACACTTTTCTGAGACCCACAGGAGACTAGCTTGCTTCTTGAGGAATGAGGTTTTACCACATCTATCATCATCTCAGCATGCATACTGGTATTCCGAATGGTCATAAATGTGGCTAGTCCTTTCCTAAATGCAGCCATTATATTTCATAGGATGACTTACTGTGCCACTGAATTGCATATGTTGTCTATTCATCATGATCCCTGACTCAGTGCTGGCCTGCTGCTCCTGTCCCAGTGTCTCTCCCTGGGCAATCTGGATTTATGGGCCTGGGAGAGCAGCTTATCCAAAGCTTTTTGAAGACTTAAGTTAATTATTTCTACCAGATCTCCTTAACCCAATGTTTAATTACCAATTTGTGAGAATCTAGCCACTTAAGAAAACCCCAGTGATTTGATGTTGTAAAGATATTCTTGTCATACTGCACTTTCAGTAAATGCTGTCGATGATAACTTCACTCAGGTTTTCTGGACCCAAATCAAAGCTCACAGGGCAGCCTGAAATTCTCCCTTCATAGTGGGCTAGGCTATGTCACTTACATTCTGGCCCACGTTGGAATGGTGCAGAGAGAGTGAGCACGTGTACTGTCCCTTCGGATAATACAGGCTATTTCCCATGTCTTTTATGTCTTTGAGACAGGGTTGTCATGTACTACATTTTTGTACAATGCCTTTGAACAACGAGAGCCAACCTTGTTGCAATATATGTGTTAAACGACAATAATCACAATAAATGCTACAAAATTAGCCACTTTAATAGAGGGTATTAAGACTTTTCTAATTCTTGTAGAACATCTTGATGTGTCCTAATATTCTGTATTTATTGTGGCAGGTTGTTTTAGCTGCATTGTTTTCTTGTGAAATGCCTGGAATACTGCTGCAGAAACACCACCTGCAATGGGGTTTACTGATCCGGTTCAGAGGTTGGCAGGGAAGGAGTTAGTACAATCCTTCTAGCTAGAGTCAACGGTTCTGAGAATGGGGATTTGCCCAAGATTGAGACAACTGTGGGGAATTACTTTCCACCAGCATACTATAAAAGGGAAGTGCTGTGGAGAACTGAAGACTGAGTTGGGCAGTAAATCAGGGAAGAAGGATGTCTCTAGGGAAATGAGTGGTGATAAGAAGTAAGCCATGGGGTGGGGCAATTATGTTACTGTTCCCATCTTATCTAAATTTTAAAGTGTTGATGCAGCTGTTTTAATGGAAGAATGCTTGTTTCTGTCGACATAGCTACTGTTCTTGGGGAAGTGGTGTTCCTACAGCAATGGAAAAACCCCTTCCATTAGTGTGGGCTCTATCTGCACTATGGGGTTATGCCAACCTTGCTATGTTGACATAGATATGTTGGTATAGTCTCAGGCTTTGTCTGCACTGCACTTTTGTCAGTAAAACTTTTGTTATTCAGGGATGGTGTGAAAAAAACACACACCCCGAATGACAAAAGTTTGACTGATAAAAAGCACTAGTGGGGACAGCGCTTTGTTGGCGAGAGAGCTCTCCCACCGACAAAGCTACTGCCTCTTGTTAGAGGTGGATTTATTTTGTCAGCAGGAGAGCTCTCTCCTGCCAACAGAGTGGCTACACTGCGCACCTTTTAGCAGCACAGCTGTGTTGCTAAAAGCTGCGTAGTGTAGACATAGCCTCTGTAATGTAGGCATACAACAGGGGGTAGAATCACAGAATATTAGGGTTGGAAGAGACCTCAGGAGGTCATCTAGTCCAATCCCCTGCTCAAAGCAGGACTAACACCAACTAAATCATCCCAGCCAAGGCTTTGTCAAGCCAGGCCTTAAAAACCTCTAAGGATGGAGATTTCTCCCTAGGTAACCCATTCCAGTGCTTCACTATAGTTTTTCCTAATATACAACCTAGACCTCCTCCACTGCAACTTTAGACCACTGCTTCTTGTTCTGTCATCTGCCACCAGTGAGAGCAACCTAGCTCCATCCTCTTTGGAACCCCCCTTCAGGTAGTTGAAGGCTGCTATCAAATCCCACCTCACTCTTCTCTTCTGCAAACTAAATAACCCCAGTTCCCTCAGCCTCTACTCGTAAGTCATGTGCCCCAGCCCCCTAATCATTTTCGTTGCCCCCCGCTGGACTCTCTCCAATTTGGCCACATCCCTTCTGTAGTGGGGGGACCAAAACTAGATGCAGTACTCCAGGCGTGGCCACACCAGTGCCGAATAGAGGGGAATAATCACTTCCCTCGATTTGCTGGCAATGCTCCTACTAATACAGCCCAACAGGGCCAGCTTTAGGCCGATTTCCCCCGATTCGGGCCCCGCGCCTAAGAGGGCCCCGCACCACCCGCAAGAGGGCCCCGCGCTACCCACTTGTACTCACCCGGCGGCACTCCGGGTCTTCGACAGCGAGTCCTTCACTCGCTCCGGATCTTCGGTGGCACTTCGGTGGCAGGTCCTTCACTCGCTTTGGGTCTTCGGCGGCACTCAAGGACCTGCCGCCGAAGTGCCACCTAAGACCAGAACGAGTGAAGGACCCACCGCCAAAGTGCTGCCGAAGACCCGGAGTGCCACCGGGTGAGTAAAAATTAAAAAGGCAAATCAGGCCCTGCACTTCCTAAAGCCGGCCCTGCAGCCCAATATGCCATTGGCTTTCTTGGCAACAAGGGCACACTGCTGACTCATGTCCAGCTTCTCGTCCACTGTAATCCCCACATCCTTTTCTGCAGAACTGCTGCTTAGCTAGTCGGTCCCCAGCCTGTAGCAGTGCATGGGATTCTTTCATGGGTTGCCAGAGGGCATTTGTTTTTGACCAATAAAGATGCATGCCTTTTTTTTAGATACTCTTGTGTTTTACAATTGTAACTTTAGCGCCCTCGTGGCCAAGATGGAGTCTGCTCTGCAGGCAGCTCTGGCCAAGAGAGAGCGCGTGCAGGAATGCAGCAGGGAAAGTCCCTTCCACCCCAGGGGCACCTGTTCCAAACCCCCAAGAGTGAACACACACACCCACAGGAAAAGTACAATGGATATAAGAAAGGGAAATATTTATTTACAAAGGGATGAGAGAAGTAAAAACAACAAGGGGAGATATAGGGGGAGCAGTAAAACAGGGTTGCATCCAAACCAAGGCCCCACAGACCCAGTGGTAGCACAGGCCGAAAGGGCAGACACTGAGCAATGTGTCTGCACAGAGTTCAGGAGTTCTGAGCAAAGTTCCAGTCCAGGGGTGAGTCTTGGGTGCTCCTGGTCAATCTTCGGCACCAGTGAACTTTCCCCAACAAACCCCTCCGGTGCCCTCTTCTGCCGCTCTCTGCAATGCCACACAGAGCGACCCACCTCTCCCCCCCACTTAACTAGCTACAGCCTCCCTCCTTGTTCCCAGTGCAGAGTCACAAGCCCCAGTACTCACAGCCCCATGCAGCTCTGGGCAGCAGTGATACAGATCCTGGGTCCAGCTCCGGCCTGTCCGTCTCGGGCAATGCCGCCCTGGCACAGTGCTCCTCCTGGCTCCTGTCCTGGGGTGTCCCCGATCAGCCTCCCTGTCCTTCTCGGGCTTCAGGCAGGTTCTCTCTCCTCCTCTGAGGGCCTGCAGTCCTCCTTCTCTCTCTCCAGCTCCAGCTCCACCCCCTGGAGTTTCCCTCCTTTTTCTCACTGCTTCCCCTCCCCCGTTAGGAAAAAGATTTAAAGGGGCCATGCTCTCCAAACCCCAAAGGGGTTACACAATAAAACACACATAAGGTGTTTAAACTCCACCTATCTGGGCAGGATCCTTTTCTGCTCCAGCCAGCATGTCTAGGCACCATTAAAAAATAAAATGCAGGGTAGTTAGCATAGTGTCTAAGGTGTGGAGGTTGGATCTAGATTTGAATCCCAAACTTTTTCACAACTGGAAGTTGGTAGGATGTGGGATCCTGGTACATTATAAAGGAAGTCTTATAAAAGCTTGAGCTGTGACATTCAAACCAGGATCCAAGCTTCTCCAAAGTTGATGTGGGAGGTGGGTTCAGAACTAATGTGAAAGTCAATTTGTTTGTAGAACCTTTGCCTCTAGTCCATCCCATGCTATTTCCCAAACATCCTTTTGTGTATGCCTCTGAGACATTATATTTACCGCTTCTTCTAAATTTCCCATATGAGCCTCATTCCTCATACCTCACTATACCATTCAATGCCACATACTAATGAGCCACCCATCCATTACATAAGATTCATCTGCACAGTCAGATCTTACTGAAACTCCAGCTTGACCTAAGCAGCTATAGATAGCGTCAAGTATTGACTGCATTCACAAGGCAGCTAAAATGGTGTATTCCTGAAGATTTTTTGCCAGGGGGCAAATCATGCCAGCTGTTATTTTGGCAATAAAGATGCAAGAAAGGAGTGAGGGAGAAACTTTTTTATATGGGCCATTATACACTATTTCACATATCAGAAATCACACCAGAAAATGATCAATTTGGGAGAAGTGATCTTAGCGATCTTCAGACTTAAATTCTCTGTTCTTGCTGTTGTCTAATACAACATGCGTATCATTGATCTGAGAACCCAAAGAAGACCTGGAATGGTACAGCATGTACCTTGCTGTAATCATTAAAGATAGATGTAAAGCTCCAGGATGACATCCTGGGCACTTGTCTGCAGGCCATTGAATTTGTTGCAGGCCATCACTGTATGAATCATATCACGTGCTTCTTAAGCATGATGGGATCTGTGAGTCCAGACTCTCCGGGCTTGGTGGGCTCTTTGCCTGTATCATAAACAGGTTTTTCTGACAATGTTGAGTGGCTTAGAAAATCTGTTCTGGGCCAATACGATACCAAATGAAAATGGAAGTGAGAGAGAAAATTCCCTGTTTACAAAAGTGATTGTTCTTGGTGAACGAATAGGTTCTGGTTGAAGAAAGAGGACCACCCAATAGAACTTTACCTTTCTTTACTTCTCTTCACATTGGCAGTAGAATCTCTGTCCAAAATGAACTTACTCTACCTTGAAGTAATAATACTACTTGAGAAGTAGAGAAGTTAGCATTGTAGGTGGATGTAGGTGGAGGATGGTAGCATGGTAGGTGGTCTTTTCTTCCAGATTCTAGGAGGTCAATATCACCTTTAATTGTATTAATTAAAGTCTTTGGTTAATCCTCAGCATTTAGCATTACTTTTAACAAACCAGAAGCAATGGTAATCCTGGGGCATTGGTAAAGCTCACACATGCTTGATGTCTCTCCATTCAAATTGGTCAGTCTCTTAATCCCTTCCTGTCTGAGCAAACATTTTCAGTGCGATGTACTTGTCCTAATCACTAAAAGATTGGTTTAAATGGTTTCCCCTTCCAGTCCCTTTTCTAGTAGGATCATTCTAATTAAAATGATTATTTTAACTCACAGCCTGTATTAGAGGTGTTACTTTTAGTTCTGCATTAAAAGAATTAGTATGATCTGTTCTTTTTTTATGTAGAAAGGGGGGAAATTATGTGTAATCCTTGAAGTGCTACAGAGTCGAGGAAGGTTGCTGCTCATTCTTATGCTTTAAATCTATAATAGAATACTATATGTCAGCTGAGATTTTTGAGTGTGGGGGGAAAGGGATAAATGCAGTCTGATATTAAACCCTGTATATCTGCATATTGAAAAGAGAATGGCTTTCCATGGGGCAAAGAATTTCCCTTTATGATCTGTATATTTCATGGAAACATAAGTTAAATTCTCTGTATGATGTGGTGGTCCAGGCCTGAAAATTAAGCGTGATGTCCTGGCTCCATTGAAATCAATGGCAAAACTGTCATTGACGTCAGTGGGGCAAGATTTCACCCCATATTTGGAAGAGGAAGGGAAACCATGATGATATCCCTGTGCACTCAGTCCAAGAGTACATCAACCTCTTAGCCAGATGATCCCAACTCAACATTCCAAGGCTGGAAAATGAGAGACTAGAAGCTGATGACATTGGAAAGTGGGTAAGCAGAGCTAAACTATAAATGTAAACTCAAAAGCCAGATAAAAGGGTAAATATAACATCTGATTCAAACAGAGTAGGTAATGCATGTACCACATGGACACATTGCAGACAGAAATGGAACTGAGCTGCAACATTTGAATATGAGTTAGGCCTGAAATGAAACCCAGTCTCTAGTTACAAAGTAGTACAACACCATACACACACATTACAAATGTGCACAGGGAATTGTGAGAGGGATGTTGTTAGGTTCATGTGTTTTTCTCAAGGTATACTGGTGCATATTTGGGTGGTTTTATTAGCAGCTTTTAACCAGGTGAGCATTTGTGCCTAAGAGCCTATGAAACAGAAAAAGAGAACCAAGTTCTGTAAGGTACATTTCTTACAATGGGTAAGCATTGTAGTGGGTGTATAAGTGGAGTAAGAACCTGTCTGGATGTTGTTAGATGGATCTCTCATCCTCCTAATCACTGTTCCCTTTTTTATAGAGGAGCCCTAGGGTTGGAGGTACTTCAAGTTTTCTTAACTAGTTCTACTTCTCTGGTGCTTTCCCCACACCAATTCCCCTCTAGGGTTAGACAGCAGTACAAATATTACATGCTAAGGGCTTTACCTTATGACCCACTCTGTGGAGACATTTGTGATCAAGTCAAAGTTGCTGAATAGGAAATTTTTCTTAAGTCTACAGTGCTGGAGTATGTGAAGTCTGAGTCCCCATAGTTTATGACAGCTAACATGTCTTTTATGATAGAAAGGCAGACTGAAGAAAGCCGTTCTTTTTTAAGAAAAAGAGCCAGTACCTGATATGATGGGAAGTCACACAAAATGAAAGCACCTCCACCCCTTATTCCTCCCAGTTATTTAGCTGGGTTCTAACAATCTCAACAGTACAGCATGTGCCTCGGCAGGAACTATGTCTGGGGCTTTTATTAGTCTACTACTGTTGGCCTTTCAAACCAGCGGTGTTTCTATTATCTTTAATAGACAAGGAATTAAGTGTGTTTCCCTGGAAAAGATCACTTGGAAATAAATGTGATTTCTCTCAACTATTTATTAATGTATGTTTTCACTGTCCAATAGCTACTATCCACCTCACTTTATATCAGAGGAGGAACCCCATGCTCGTGGTTCCCTCTCCAACTTAAAAAGATCTTGGACATTTTGTAGCGTGTTGCCAAGACACCATCTTTATATTGGAATATTTTGCTTGAAAATAATACTAATGAAAATGAAGGCATCTGCACTGGCTGAAGCCAGGCAGCGTCAGCAGGGACTGTGCCAGCCTCCCACACACAGCTCTGCTAATGCAACTCAGTCCTGACCTGCAACAACCCTGTTATTCCAGCTCTGGGACTCTCCTAAGCACTAACTTCCAAATATGCCAAACTGTGTGGTAATTTTTTGTGATGCAGACAGATTCCCACTAGGGAGTAGGTCTAGACCACCCCTCTCATTTTTCCTCTTGACCAAAGCCAGGATTTGAACTCAGGTCTCCAGAGGTGAAAAATCTCTGCCAAGACTTTGACTATCATAATATGTGTGCTGCACCACATTGCAGACTGTAGGCACTAGAAATGGGTTCAGATAAAATAAAAATCAACAAGAACCTTCACTCATAAGTTGACTGAAATCCAGACTGAAACTCTTTTGAGGTTCAGAAAAGTCTGTTTGACTTTTGTTTTATTTTCTTGTGCCTTTCCAGTGCCTAGTTCCATGAAGGGTCAGAGGCAGCGGTACCAACATGCCATGAGAGCAACTATTCTTTTTTCTTATGAATATTAATTTATAAGGCAGTATAAAAAGAGCCTATCCCAGACTCTAGGTGCCTTTTAACACTTATTTAAAAACACAAATCATGTCATCAGATAAGACTGGTAAAATCTTCCCATATTTCTCACCTAATTGGTATCAGAAAGTGTCAGAAATCTTGCCTGAAAGCCTACTCTGACTTGATGTAGAGCCTGGTTTCTGGATCAAAAAGAGCTGGAGCATTCAAATAAGGTATAGGTATTCTAGCCTTTTAATGTTTATCCAACACTGAACTAATGAATTTTTGAGATTCATCACTAGTAGCTGCAACACTTCATTGCTTTCCATAATGTGTTTTATGCATTTTATAGATGAGTTGTTTTTGTTTTGTCATAAGTTATTTATTTATAGTTGGCATCGTCAGAGGAAAGTTCTGTGTCTGTACGGCACCCAGCCCAGTAGAGTCCTAGTCCATGACTATGGCGCATAGGTGTTATTGCAATACAAATAACACATCTGATCCCAGAAGATGATGTTATACTATTGGACATAAGCTGAAATATAAAGATAGCAGCACTACCTTCCCAGTCTTGAATGCTTTCCTGCAAACTGAGTGTGAGTGCTCTAAACAAAATGTCTGTAAAAGCCACAAAAAAGAACATACTTTACATAAGCAAGAGCCAATGATCAAATGTAAGTAATTTGTATTCATAATATTTAGTAGTTAAACAGTCGGTTTCAATTTGAAGAATATCTCGCAGACCTCACTATTACTTACCATTGAGACTAACTTTTGGTTTTAATTATTGAACCTTAAGAATCCTTGCTGTAATTTGGGGTTAGCGTTTAACTCTTGAGGGGGGAAAATAAGCACAGCTTATAAATCCTTCTTTATTCTAGCACATCCAACAATAGCCTCTTGGGGTCCAATCTACCAGCAATTAACTCCTTTTTTTAAAAGAAGAAGAAAAAATTAAAGAAGCTAAGCCTATGGCAAATATGGCACTGGGCAACTATGGAGTAAATGGAAACTACTTGGCATGGAGCCTTAACTAAATGAAGTGTATATGCAAAATGTATTAAAATCTAATGAGCAGTGAGTGAGAAACCTCATCTCTGTATAGTGGAGCTTTTGCTTTAGATGTCAATACATTTGGTATAGCTCAGTGGCGGGAGAGGCATCCAGAGTTTTTTGTCGATGTATTTTCTAACTTGACTCTTCCTCAAGGAGCTGTATTTTATTTATTATTATTATTTATGTATTTATTTATTTATTTTGGAAGGCTGAGGGCCAATGTTATCAGTTTATAATTCTAACAAGTGGGGCTCCTCATTTTCTTCTGAGAATTCACATAACCAGCTAACATTCATGGCAGCTGTGGTCTCCTGTTTAAGGTTCTCTCCAGTGGAATCAGCTGTCTTCATTTGTACTGAAACTAAGACTCCCATAGTTTGCAAAGGTTTCCAAACTGCTGAGTAGGCTGTTCCTGGATCTATCACGGTTTCTGTGTTTCTGTGATTCCATTATGCCACCATGATTTTCTTGTTTACAAAGCAGAAGAAAAAGTCACTATGTCTGCTCTTTGAGGCCCCCCAGTCATTCACAGTGTCTGGTTATACCCATAACAATAAAAGTACAATACCCACATTAGGGGCTTGCTCAAGAAACTTTCTGTTGATTGACATTGAGAATCTCAGCAATTATTGTCCTCTCTCTAATCTCTCTCTTCCTTTGTTGGTGGGACATAAGCGGGAAGACCATTGAGCAGGTGGAAGTGAAGCAGCTTTGGCGATATCTAGAGTCTTTAGATGCTCTTTACTCTTAAGTCTGTATGTGGCATGGAGACCACATTAGACTGTTAGTCCAATGATCTCCTCCTAACTATGAATGAAAATCAAGTGTCTGGTGATTCTTTTACTACTCCGTACCTCTGTGAGAAAATATATTCATTTTTTCTTTTTAATGACTGTTTATAGGTATAGAAACTTGAAATTTCAGTAGATACTTTGTTGCAGGGCAAAATAGGTGCAGCACAAAAGGCATTAAAGTAAATGCAAACTATGACATTAAAGCTGAGGTGTTAAACTTGGCCAAAATGCACAAAATTTTATCTCAGAATTGCTTTCTACCTGTCTGATTGCAGACACAACAGTAATTCTCTCTTGTTAAAATTAACTACCACAGGATCAAGTTTCTGTATGCCAGGCACTAGCCAACCCTTTGGTAATGTACTAAATACTTTGATTGTGAAACTTTGCCCTCTCTGGAGCTCTGGAAGGAAGGATGGGATTTGCAGAAGAGTCTAGGGGATTTTAAAAGAACAAACCAAAGCCAAGTGCTATCAGAGATGTCAGAGTAATTATATTTGTTTTCCTACCTGAAATGAAGAGTCTGAGCTGTTCTCTTTTTGGTCTGGTTTGAAACCTGAACCTGACTATCCCTTAAATTCAAGAGTCTTAACCACCCAGAGATATTCATAGGCAAGATTATAGCTACTTCTGCTTCCAGCTGGTTGGTACAAATAAGTGGTGATATTTGTAGTCAGACAGGGTAAAAACACAGCTTTTTGTATCCTAGCTGAAGGATCATGCCTCTTTCATTGAGATGATCCATTTACCAAGGAGACCCATTTACACAAAGTTCATCACAACATTCTCCTATCAGAACTCCATGCCTGAAAGGATGTGTCTGTCCACTAGGCACAGTGCTGAGAATACCAGGAAGTTTAGGGGAGCCATGGAGGACATTTTGCTCAAAATACATGTGGGAGACTAGAACTCCCTGTAAGGGGAAGACATATATCCCTCTCCAATGTGCACTTGGGAATAAGAATTCAAGCAGGGGATATGAGGGGCTGATTGATTCTTACGGCATACATGGACATCCCCAGACAAAAGGAAAACAGCCTGTATTACAGTAGTTTTAAGAATATGCCTTATTCAATGGAAGCTCAGTAAGTCATACTGCTCTGTTGGTGAATATGTCATCTGATCGGATGGACACTAACCACACAAGTCACTTGCTCTTCCTGCCCTTTGGGTTTTCAGTTATTTATGGTTATTTTGAAGTGATCCATAAATGTTTGTATTTTTCCTGTGGGGTGGGGGGTGTCTTCAAACAAGGTTGTTTTGTTTTAAGTGTGGAGATTTCTCATTCCTATTTTGCCTATCTCTGGCATCTCTGCATCAACGGCTGTGAGCAGGCAGGGCTAGTTTTACAACATGCAAAAGTGGGACATGAATTGCCAAAACGAGGACCAGGAAGTCAAACTGTGGATTTCCCCTCACCTCTCATTTTTGCCCCAGAGGGAGATCTGATCTAGCTATAGGTTTCCTTTTCTGGAGAGGAAGATTGGGCTAGCCCAGGACTTGTTCAAGCAGCTATGGACCACAGGATCTCCAATAGTCTGGATCCCCAGGTGATCATTTGTGCTTTCTTCTCTGTGTAAATGAATTAAAAGTGACCTAATTTTGGCTGCTATTAAGAGACCGATCATTTAGGCTTTTCTCTGACACAGACTTTTAAAATAGGCTAAAGTAGATAAATAACATTTACATTCTCTTGGAAATACTAAAAGCCGGTGAGGAAAAAGTCCTGTCTGCATTTAATTGTTTTGTTTTTCTTCTTGGTGAGTGGTAATTGGGCACCCAAGCTTTGCTAGCGCAAAAGAAAAACTAGGACTTCCTCAAGGTGGGGATTTGTGTCTGTGCATATGCATCTAGGCAGTGCAGAGGAAGAACCTCAGCTCTTTCTCTGGACATGTGCATAGGAATATTGTTTCCAGGCTTGCCTGTACCTTTTTTTTTTTTTTTGCACTGGTCAGGTTTGCAGTCTCTCCAACTGGGACGCAATATCCAATGGTGAGGAGGGGGTCCTTCTTTGAAGAATTGACATCAGATGTGGGGAACTTCCCACTCTATGGCCCAGGGCAGCAAACACCAACTTAATCTGACAGGACCCCAGGATCATTAATTAGAAACTGGTAAAACTAGAACATCTGGACACTTTATCAGAGGCTTATCAAGATTACTGGTATGATCCATACAAAGCTTTAATGGAAATCAGCTGTCAAACAAGTGAAGTAATTTAGACAAAGATTATTTTTATCACTAAAATATAATACAAGCTTTGTTTTGAGATTCCGTTGTATCTGAACAGTTTCATAACCAACATTATGCTCTGTGTTAAAGATCCTAAATCAAAAAGAATCTGAGCCAAGATCAGAAGATGGGTGAAATTCTAAAACAGTAGTGCAGTTTCACTCACCTATACAAGTTCTGAATTTGGCCCCCTGACTGTTAGTCCCACTTCTTTTTCCTTATGATTCCTTATGATTCCTTAAAATGTGCCCCATTTTAGTTCCAATTTTAAGACAATTTTGAAGCTGCTTCCGACCTCTTCACACAGCCAGCCAATACATATTTTAGCAGTTCACCAGGGAGAAAAGTAAGCAGGAAAAGCAGAAAGAACTGGCATAAACATGTGGAGTCACTTCTTCAGTGGGTGTAAATCAGCATAGCACTGATAGTTTCACCAGTTCTCACCAGCTGAGCATCTGGCCTGTGGAATTAACATATCTTTTTAATGCAAATGAAGGTGGCCCATTACATTTGTAAATGCAGATTTAACTGTGCATTCAAGCATCATTGGATTCTGGGGGTTGCCTATTCAGTGTGGCAGTTCTCATCTATGCTCATGACTGGATTAGAGCAGTGTTTCTCAATGACTGGTCCATGGACCAGCGCCAGTGCCTGAGATCTCCCTGGCACAGTTTAGGAAGGCAGTAAACAGGTCCTGGGTAACAAAAAGCTTGAGAAACACTAGATTAGAGCACACATGTCAGAGGCTAGTACCTGCGGCTCTTGAAGTCACAGGATGAGATCCGAATATTATCTTTCATTGTAAAGAAAATGATATTTCCAGCCTTCATGGATGCAAAGTGTACTTAGCTCATGTTTTCTTACATCTATCTGACCCTAGTCTGCATACAGCCTGAAACTACAACTCCAGGATGTATCAGCTGTCCCTTTATGCTAGCTCTGGAACCTGCTGGCAAGATCATGGTGTGGCAGCAGAAATTACAGTATGCGGATGGGGCTATGGGGCCCCATGTGGGACATGGATTGCTTTGCTGGGCCTCCATTTTGATTAAGCCACAAATATCCACACAAAACAAACTAGATTATTCCAGAGATAAAGGGCTAATTCTTTCTTTTGATATGCACGCTAGTTTGCAAGATGATATCATGAGCTTTCATGGACATTACATATGTGCGTCTGAGGGCAAAATTGAGCCCTTAGCTTATAAAACGTTAGTGTTACTTTGTTATGGGATGAATCCAGTATTGTCCCTGTGGGCTAATTTTACTTTTCTTAGATTACATTTTTTCCCCCAAATGAATGTATGGAACATAGCAGTAAGTTTTGTTGTTTCCAAGAAACATATTCAAATTAGGATTTATTGCAGTTCCATTGTGGGTGGGAGGTAAAACAAAAAGGACCCAAGTCATTTACTGTGTTCTGACTTTAGCTGTGAGAGAGGCTTGACAACATTTCTCCCTTTTGGAAAGATAGGAATCATCATTCTACTTTAGAAATGCAACATTCCAGACAAATCCTTGGGGGATTTTAGTGCTCAGAATGTTCTGTTTTGGCAGCTCACCTCTTCCAAGAATTGTAATCTGTATAGAATCGGTGTTTTTAAATGGGGACATAGGGAGGGAGGCATTGGGAACATTTTGATGGGAGGATGGCTAGCTTCCAGACAATCACATGGGGTTTTTTCATATTACCAATGTACTTTATGTTGGTACTTTGTGTTACATTTTCCATACACAGAAAACACCATATGCTTCCACTCCAAATCACCTTTATTTTATATTAAGACAGTAATAGAATAAAAGAGAATAAATGTAAGGTCTCCATGAAAGAGTATGCATTGTACTGTGGACCTGATGGTCAGTTATGCTATAAGGCCCTCTTATGCCTTCTCTGGCAGTGTAAAGAGGCCTTAGCATGTCTACACTGCAGCTGGGAGCAAGTCTTCCAGCCTGGGTGGACTGCCTCATGCTAGCAGAGCTCAAGTTAGTGCTTTTAAAATAGCAATGTGGCTATTCCGGCTCAGGCTCTGACACCTAGGACTTAAATGGCTTGAGAGCCTGAACTCCAGCCTGAGCCAGGATGTCTACAGCACTATTTTCAGTGTGCCAGTTTGAGCCCCACTATCATGGGTGGGTCTGTGTGTGTGGGCTGGGAGACTCACTCCCAAATGCATTATAGACCTAGCTAAAGTGGGTAGAATAGAAGAGTACCCCCTGGGTACAGGGTTCCCCGGTTGGTATAGTGCTGACAGAAGAGTTCCACTCTAGCTCTTAGCCCCCAGAGTAGGGTCATGTTGTGGAGTCATGCCGGAGTGTACATAACTGGCAACTCTCTGCTTCCTGGAGCCGAAAAGAGGCCACGGGAAACAAGTGTAAATTAGAGCAGCACTGAGGCTAAATGAGGTTCCTGGCTGCCTCAGAATACCAGGAGTATCTAGGTGGTTTAATTCCCCTTCTCTCCTGCCCCAAGCAGTCTGAAAATCAGGCTCGGTCTGTATTTCCTCAGAAGCAGGCTGCATCTGAACCCCATATGGCAACTGCTTCTTCAGTGGGAAGAGGGACTTCTCTCCACTTAAAGGTGCAGTGCACAGAAAACAAGTCATAACGGGGACAAGTTATATAAACAACATTTTGTGGCTATTCACTTTTATTGCGTCAACTAAATTTACAAAGTACTACAAATAAACAGGGCACACTAATATTTCCCCACTCATCCCTTAGTCCCTAGTCCAATTTTAGAATGGGTCACAATCCAAATTCAAAACAGACAATATCAAAGGAGGCCTAAACTGTGATATGTCCCATGACCTATCAGGAAACTTTTACTTTTTGGAATTCATCCTTTTTGCTTTATTCCAAACTGGTCATTTACTGCTGCAAAATGATGTTTGAAAATGAACATGTGTGACTTTTGGTGAGTTCTTATTCAACAAACGTGGGCTATACAGGATAAAAATGTGGCTTGTTTAACAGCATAATGCAGGGCCTTACGATTCATCAAAAGTCTGCGATGCCTCATAGTTACCATATTGTTACATTCTCTTAGTTGATATTCCATAGCTACTTTACTGAATTAATGCTGTGACCAGATTACAGTTGAATGCTCACATTGGGTGAACTTTCTCCTTGGATTTGAAGAGCTCTCTAATATAATAAGGTGACTAATGTCACCTAAATTGACACAACTCTGGGCGCCAGCTGGAATGTTCGCTCAAAGATTCCAGACCTTGTAAATGTGTCATTATTGGACTCTCTGGGGGGAGGAGGGGAATAGATTTTGCAGTCCCTGTGGTTTCTTGGTTCTTGTGATGAATATAATATTTTGCCATGTACGAAGTGCAGTAGGGTTTATTCTAGCAAGAAAAATGTCTGCCCCAGCAATTGTAATCAGGACTCTCAAGTGTTTAAATTTAGTTTGCTGCTGTGTTTTTACTAGCAAATCCATTAATCTAACACATGGTAAATGCTGATTTCAAAGCTCACACCCTTTGTCTATGTTAGAACTCAGCTTCAACTATCAAGACATTCTTTCACTGAATTTCAGTTTCCGTACTAAAGGGGTCAACTTGGTAGGAAGAACCAAGGTCCTGGAATACTAGATTACTGACCCCTCTAAACTGCTTCTTCCACGGCATTGATATTTATCAAAGTGGCTATCTACCCATTTCACATATGGGTTTGGGTATCAGGATTAGGGAATACAGGCAAATAAAAACACTAATAAATGTTTAAAAAGGGTGCTGATGGTGCTGATTAAGAGCAGCCATGAACTGGTTCTGATTGTGAGCCAAGGAAAATTACCCTTGAGATGACCCAGGCAAGTCCCTCTCCCCACATGGTTGAGAGCTTCATGGGAGACTGGAGATCACTGTGAGAGAGGTGCACTTTCTGTTGACTCTTGGGAGTTGTCAAATAACTTCAGAAAATCCAGAAGCACACAGATTTCCTGAGGGCTGGTGAAGGAAGGGACTCAGAGTGCAAGTTTCCATGATCAGGAGAGAGATGTTACAGGAGTGCTGTATGTCTGTGTATATGTAAATAGCTAAGATGCCAGCAAATGGTGCTCAGGAATATGCAGCATAGTTCTTGGATTCTGTAGGGCCAATAAAACATGTTATTGTCCATTGCAAATGGCTTCCCTGGCAGCTCTTAATACCTTCTGGGCTTTTTTTTTTTTTTTTGTGCAGGTGAAGCAGCTCCTTCCTATCTCTATACTTTTTTCACAATTTTTGTTTCTCTTACTTTTTACCTGCCTTTTACTTAGCAATTTCTGGTTCTACCTTAACTTTCTTCCACTCCTATCTAAAACTGGTATAACTACTGTATTTCTGAATGTAGCACTCCAATCCACCTCACTGCTTTGGAAGTACCTTAGGAGTGCCAAGGCCTCACAAGCGGCCTGAAAGAAGGCTCCTCTGACTTCAAAAAAAGCAATGATAAGGTGCACTGATTAGTTTGTGCAATTATTGCTAAGCTTTGAATTGGGCACAAATTGAGAAGACTCTCAATTTAAAACGTATAGCATGTGTCTTACTGTAGCACGGGGGTCTCAAACACGCGGCCCGCGGGCCGCATGTGGCCCGCGGAGCACTTCCCTGTGGCCCGCCGGGCTCCCCGCAGCCCCCCCCCCCCTTTAAAAAAAAATAAAAATAATTTTTTTTTAATTTTTTACCCCCAGGCAGTTCCCGCTGCCAGACAGTTGTTCTGGCGGCGGGAACTGCCTGGGGTAAAAAAGAAAAAAAAAGGGGGGGCGTGGGGAGCCTGGCGGGCCGCAGGGAACAGCTCCGTGGGCCACATGGGAAGAGCTTCACGGTTTCTGTGAGGGAGGAGGGAGGAGTGGGAAGCCGTGCGCACAGGGGAGGAGGTGGAGAAGGGGCGGGGCCTAATGGAAGGGGTAGAGTGGGGGTGGGGCGGGGGCAGCGAGGGGGCAGGGTCAGTGATGCAGCCCTCAGGCCAATGCACTAGTCCTCATGCGGCCTTCGTGGTAATTTGAGTTTGAGACCCCTGCTGTTGCACATAGTCCCTGATGCTGGGATTAGAATTACGATCAACTGATGTATTAATGTCTTCTTTTTAGCAAGCTAATATATGTTGCTTTGGTTTTATTCTGTAATTAGACCATTATATTGTGAACTCAGTGGAGATTTCTTGCATTTCCCTTCTCTCGTTTCGTTGGCTTTCATCCCAGACTTTAACTGGGTTATCAAATAGAGGAAATGATGGTGGCCGCATATTACGTCTCCAATTTATCTATCAGGTTAGGTACTTATGGCATCATCATAATATACAAGTGCCAGATACAGCATATGTATTCTGTTGCATGTTTTTTAACCACTCAAGATGGTTTGGTTATTACATGGAGTTTATACCTTCAAAATGTGCCTCATGGCTAGATCATCCTCCCACTCTGTCTAATTGTTGCTGATCCCATTTAAAGCTCTCAAGTATGGCCAGAAGCAGCTGAATCAAGAATCTCATCAGTTTGAACATTGAGATTTGTTCAGAGGAAGACCCATATAATGATGTACAATAAGGGACTTGTTGGGAGTAGAAAGCTGTGCTAAAATTAGGAGACCAGATAAGTGAACCATGCTGATTATAGTGCAAACTTATGGTAGGGTAATTAAGTGTCTTAACTGTAATATCTCTTGTTGCCTGCACTAGCTGAATGACCCCATCAGTTTATTCAAATAAGCCTGCAATGTACACAGTAGACAGCATTGCATTATTCACAGTTTGGGCCTGATACACAGATGCTCATAAGCAGTGGTGCAGAGCTAAACTGCTTGAGGGGGTGGAGAGGAAGATCTTCAGGACTAACTATGAATCAGGGATCTCGCTTCCTCGCAGAATTCCCTGAATGCAGAGGGAATATACCCATTGCTACACCCCTTTGGAAGGTGCACCATACACCTTTTGCCCATGGTCCCATCTCGTCCATGTGTCTCCGTTCCCCATTTTGGGTGATTTGCACCCAAGGAGAGCACAGGAACTACAACTCCATTTGGGCAGGGATTGCAAGGGAAGAAGGCTCCCAGTATCCTGTCTCTCACAGTGGCCAATGCCAGATGCTTCAGAGAGAACAAACAGAACACAGCAATTTTGAGTGATCCACCTCCTGTTGTCCAGTCCTAGCTTCTGTCAGTCAGAGGTTTAGGGACCGTTGGAACATGGAGTTGCATTCTTAACCATCTTGGTTAATAGCCATTGATGAACTCCAGGAATGTATATATATTTTTTAACCCAGTTATGCTTTTGGCCTTCAGAACATCCCATTGAATGAGTTGCCCAGGTTGACTGTACATTGTGTGAAATAGTACTTCCTTATGCATGGTTTAAACCTGAATCAATGAGGTTTGTTTGGTTGAGGATCAATGGGAAGTGATATTGATGAGTCCAAGGAAACAGTGGAATATATGATGAAGATTGTATCTGCCCATTGAGTGCCCAACATTTGTCACTTGAATTCAAGAGCTGAGGTTAGACTGTTAGCTGCTGCTAGACAAGCCAGTGCAGCACTCCCAAGACTTCACGGCCTGCAGGTTATACCTGTCTTAGAGCTGGTTGGAAAAAAGAGTTTTGCGGAAAGTTCTGATCTTCTGAAGATTGTTTCCATTACAAATCAGAACGAAAAGTCAACATCTCTTGAGGAATGAACATGTTTAGAAAAGTCAGTTTGGAAACATTGAATTGTCTCTGTCTTAAAATGTCTTGATAATGTTGAAAAATGCTGTGTATGAATATGCATTTTAAAATTGTTATAATAAAAACAAAACTAAATGAGAAGTCAAAATGCAATTTTTCACTTTAGCTCAATGAAACTTTTCAACATTATCAAAACTAGAAAGACATTCAGATTCATTTAGATTATTTCCCATCAAATTTAATCAAAGCTGACATTCCCATGAAACAATTTAATAAAACTGCATTTTCCAATGGAAAATTGTTCCCTTGAAAATGTTTTGACCAACTCTAATCTTTTTTCAGACATAGGCTTCGTCGCCATGATCCATGCCTTTTGCCACCTCAAAATTAAATTACTGCAATGGTGGAAAATAAGGCCGCTTACTTCTTAAACTATGTATCCCACTGCTAGCACATGACACCAGTGACGCTGTGACAGCAGGGAACCTCTGAGCTGGGCTCAACAGACTCTGGCTCATGGGGCATGTGCCATGAAGCTAGGGAGGAAGGTGAGCTTCAGAGCATGAGCTCCAACCTAGCCACAACTTAAATGGGTTATGGGTCTATTACAGGAATGGGTGGGTGAGGTTCTGTAGTCTGCAACATGCAGGAGGTCAGACTAGATGATCATGATGGTCCCTTCTGGCCTTAAAATCGGAGTCTAAATGAATGGTCATCGCAGTTGTTTTTAGTGTGGCAGCACAAGCCCGAGTCTGTCAGCCACCTGGGCTAGGAGGCCCACTGCCATCAGCTGTGCAGACGTACTCTAAGAGACAGCTTCTCTCCTGTTTTGATGCTGCTCAAAGGGTGTGCTTGAACTGGAGCCCCCTCAATTTTAGAAGACAGGATGCTGCTGCTAGTGCATTCTTTAAGAGGAAAACTTGGAAATCCTCCTCCCCAAAAGCCCAAGATGGCCTGAATTTGTTGCTCTTTCGGGTATTCTGAAAGGGTAATCTATTTTCCTAGGCTTTCAGGAAGAGGGGAGGCAGCTGAGGGTGGGTATGCTCAGGCAGGATGGAGCTGATAGGGGCCCAAGTTGAGGAAGTGCTCTGCAATTTCTGAACATAAGGCCCTTTTAGAGGTTCTCAACTTGGGCAACTAAAAATAGACACTCCAAACCACCAGACACTTTTGAAAATTTAGGTGGTGGTTTGGTTGCTTACTTTACTCCGGGAGTGTAGGGTGATAAGTGCTGAATGTGTATATTTGCTGTCCTGTAATTTTTTATAAGAGGCACCTGCAGCCTGAAATGGGTGCCTTTTTTATTTTAGGCTAAGGGCTTGTCTTCACTACCCGCCGGATCGGCGGGGAGCAATCGATCTATCGGGGATCGATTTATCGTGTCTCATTTAGACGCGCTTAATTGATCCCCGAACGCGCTCCCCGTCGACTCCGGAAATCCACCTCGGTGAAAGGCAGAAGCGGAGTCGACGGGGGAGCGGCAGCGATCGACTCGCCGCCGTCCTCATGGCCAGGTAAGTCGATTACGATACGCCGACTTCAGCTACGCTATTCACGTAGCTGAAGTTGCATATCGTAGATCGACCCCCCACCCCTCTAGTGTAGCCCAGGGTTAAGACTTTTCAAAATGCCTTGGGGAGTTATATGTCAAACTCCCATCTGCTTTCAGTAAGAGTTGGGCCCCTCTGAAAAGTCCAGCTTTATATTGATGTTAGGTTGCTTTTTCACCTTTTATTTTAATCTGTGAGAAATTCTGTGATTATAGGCATAATCTGTTTATGTCAGAAATCTTTCCACTTGGTTGTTACACAGCTATTGATTTTTACTGCTCTGCCATCAAAGAGCTGTAAAAAAGCAAGACTCTCATTGCTTGCTTCCCTCCTTCACAGGTTCTGCAACAGATGATCCAGTGGACACTGCTCTGCACTGGAAGTCAAGAAACTTAGGTTCTGCTCCTGGTTCTACCACTGATCTGCAATTAAACCTGTCACTTCACCCCTCAGTCTATACTTCCACCCTTTGTTTTTCTGTCTGTTTAGATTGTGAGTTCTTCAAGACAGAATCTGTCACTTACTATATGATTCTATAGTGCCTGGCACAGTTTGGACTATGATCTGGCTGGGCCACTAGTCACTACTGTAATATAAATGCAAATAACTATAATGAAGGCAATTCTAACTATAAGGTCTGCTCCATAGGAACCCTGTCAGCAGAAGTTGAAGGTAGAAATTTGCCCAGTCAGTCCACCCCTCAGGAGCCCTGACTACACCACTTGTTTTTTTGACTGCACTGCCTTTTTGCACCTCTCCTGGCAAAAGGGTTGCAGTGACAGAAAGTATCTGCAATCTTCTTCCATTCCATCCTTCCTTGTGGACTTTCTGCACTGAGAGCCCTGCCCCTTGATTTACATTGGCCAAAGCACAGGTGCTGACTTTTGTTTTTGCGGGGCCTTGCTGGGAAGAGGCCAGGTGGGGCCTCGGGGCAGAGCATGGACGGGGCCTCAGGGGGAAGAGGCCGAGTGGGGGAATGGGGTCATGGTCTGGAGCACAGGTCAGGGCCACAAAAGATTAATCCAGCCCTATGGGTGCTGAGTACCCCCTTTTTTTTTCAGTGGGTGCTTGAGCCCCGGAGAACCCATGGAGTTGGCACCTATGGGCCAAAACCAGTAGTGAATTAACCCAGCCTCTGTAGCTGTGGGTTACTTGCAAATTAAAACTATACCGTTTAGAGGTAGCAGTATTTCTGTGGTTAGAGCTGGGAACTCAATCAGCCTGCACTTAGTGTGACTGGGGGCTGATTACTTAACCTCACCTTTTTGATGTAGGTCACACCTTGTAAACTAGAGATAGTATCTACCTAGTTCACAGTGCAGGTAAAGATTAATTGATGTTTAAGGGCTATGAAATCTTAATACCGGTGTTTTTATATTATGTGTGCACACACACACAACATATATTGATGAGGGATTATGAGAAGAAAGAAAAGTCGTGTTTTCCAGTGACATACAGCAATGTCAAATATGTCATTTTAAACCTTAAAACAAAATTATCAAAAAGAGAAAAGAAGGAACGGAAACAAAGGTGAGGGGGAAACAGTGTGAATACTCTATTTTATTATCATATGTATCTTAACATGTTGTGTGTTTTTCCACCGTTCCATGGGGGATCAAGGCAGGTATAGCCTTTTATTCTATTTAATGTTAATTCTACTCCAGTGAGTTCAGCTCTGGCGACTACAGTCTCAAGTTCAACAGAGTTATCTCTGTTTGTTCTGGATCTAGAGCCCATAGGAATACATGAAACCATAGATGCTCTTGTAACTGTATGCGTTATTAGCCTATCTTTTAGCAGTTTTCTTCAAGCTGCCAAGAAAGTTATAAATGTCACAGCATATACAATTCCTAAAGATATGTGCCATATACCAGTTATACCTATGGACATGCTCACATCCTCCTTCTGTTGGCCCTCTCATGGACTGAGCATCAATATGAGAGTGGTTCCTGCTGAGGTTTCCCACAGTAAGCTCAATTTTCCTGCTCTGGGCACCCTTTTTTATACTGTGATTCTGTCTATACCTACATACTTCACATGTATATGAAAGTATCAGTCGTCTCTTTCGTATTGGTCTGTGTCCCATAAAAACACAAGAGACCCCAAATTCTATAGGCTGTGTAGGTTCCCATTAACACTGACGTACCACCTTTACCTTGCAATTAAGGCGCATGTTAGAGACAATATTTGTTGTTACAGCATTTATAATTTAAATGTAATCTTCCCAGGTGTACTTTTGCAATATTACCAGCTGGTACCTCTTTTCCCATAACCCCTCTCTCGGGTTATTTCTCGGTCATTGACTTACGCCATCATTTCTTGTCTCCCAGGCCTAAAATAGCTAAGCTAAAGTCTTGCAGGTCTCAGCCCACAGTTTCTTGCATTTCAGCTTGTCTCACTTATGTCTACTACATAGTTCCTCTAAATACTGATCAATCTTATATTTTTATACACATTACCTCTGATTAACATACAGTGAATATATATGGTATAACCTATTGATTAATCATACCATCACACAATAAATGGATATTAAACTAAAACCATTGGCTACACAGGAGATAGGAACAGTCATGTATATCATTCTACCACTCGGATCCGAAAGGGGCTGCAATTCCCAAATATATATATCGCAACAAACAAGTCCAGCTACTATTAAGACCTCTGAGATGCATACTGTGTGAGAGAGTGCATATGATTTTTATTTTCTTGGCTCTGTCAGAAGCTATTCAGATAGAAGTTTGGGGGGGAAATCTTAATCATAAAGAGTTTTACATTCTTTGGAATGACATCATAATAAAATACACACAGTAGACTAATTACAATTTCATCTTTAATTATACTCCAAGTCAGCTGAAATGTATGCCATTATCATTATTTTTCAAATAAATGGCCAAATTCCAGTCACTTACTGATGTTCATCTATATTAATGCATTTTCTTCAAACAGCTGGGTAATCTGTTATAATTAGTATGATCTCCTGCGTCTGGACTTCGTCATCCTGTTGGAAGAAATTATCAAAGCAAATGTCTTTTCCCTCTAATGGACAGTGGAGGGTGCTGTTGCATTTGATGTTTACAAAAAACAGGCATCCTTCTGAGCTAATACACTTTTGTTCTCTCCATGCATCTCATAAATTGTGAGCACACAGATTGCAGCTATGGAAATAATGATCAGATCAAGACGCTCCATCTTTAAATCAGCTAGTTGTAAGACTGGGTGAGTCAATGATATGTTGATGTGAATGTCTGGATTGCAGAGGGGAGCAGAGGAATTGATTTTTAACCCCTGCCCTAAAATTTGTCAAGATACTGAGCACTTACTACTTTCACAGAATATGGTCTGTCATGTAGGGTGCTGAGCATCTCCTTTGAGGTGCTGAGCAGATGAGTTAAGTACTCATGTACATGTACCATAGGCCCAATTTTCAAACTACAAGTTCATAACACAGTTAGGCTTGACTAAATTCATTTTTTAAAATCATTTTGATAGGAAAAAATGGTTAAAAATTATCTTTAAATTTTCACAGTTGCGTGAAATTATCTGTGGGTCAAACAATGGGGGATGGTATCAGGCTATAATTATTTAATGACAGTAGATATTGAGATTCAAAGTGTTTTAAAGCTTTATAACCTTTAAAGCACAAATTGTCAACATCACATGTTAAAATACATAGAGTAAATACCCTTAAATTCTCTAATACATTCTCAAGCAGCATATCTTACTTTGCCTATCTGTAAATTTTGGTGGTTATCATTGGAAATCTTTTTCACATGTTTGTGTGTGCTTGGTGAAATCGAAGTTTATTGACATTTACTGATAAAATCTAATCCTTCCAAGCAAACTGTAGTCTTTGAATATGGAATATATCCAATAGTAAATTGATAAGAACAGATTTTAAAAGTTTATTAAAGCTAATGTTTAAAATCAAGTTTACACAGGTTAAGAAGGAAGGTACGGTACATCTGGGGTCAGGCTTGAATTATGAGAGATTACAAATATCGGTTACAAGGTTCACAAGAGACATACATAGTACCTAACCAGCATAGACCCAGATTGGGGTGCGGGAGTTTTTAAAGAGTCAGTGAATAAGTGACCTCGGGTATGCCACCCATATAATGTATTTAGAGTCCAAGTCCGTACTGGTGTAGCGAATAGGTACATGGATGGGGTGCGTCCCTTGGTTCATCAGAGAAGGAACTGGGTTATTTCTCTGACCGGCGGTCCCATTTACTGGTCCTAGTACTGACGGTGTCCCGTGATGTGCTCCGTGTAGATGTCTCTGAACCACCTGATGGTGTCGGACACCACGAGCTGTCTCCTGAGCCGGGCGTAGCGCCAACCGACTCCACACGCTCTCAGCACCGGCTCATTGTGGAGGTCCCATACGCCCAGGGCTCACACGACCAGAGCGTGGATCTGGACCTCGTAGCCCTGGGCTATCAGAGTGTCGGCCAGCTGAGTGTATTTCAACACCTTCCGAGCTCGGGCCTCATGGAAGGCCGGGGACCTGTTTTTGAATGGCACCATGGCGTCCACCATGAGGATCTTCCTACACTTGGTCCTAGCCAAAAGGCCAAGACCTAAAGGAATACATACCTAATACTCTGTGTGGTGAGATTATGCACATTTCTTTAAAAAAAAGAAAAAAAAAAGAAAAAAAAAGAAGCAAGCAGTGGAATATAGCTAACAAAAACAACTTTACTTGAAGCCTTTTTGGAGCTGCAGTGCAACTAGCCTGAATAAATGGTAGTAATTTTTTGTCCTTCGGTAGTGCCTTTCATAAGGATCCCATGTAAAAAGGTTAGTTCAGTTTCACTGCTAGAGGTGTAGGAGTATTACTCATCTGTTTCACAGATGAAGAAATTGAAGAGCAAAAAGGTTAAAAGATTTGCCCATGATCACACAGTGAGACAGTGGCTGAGCAATGAATAAAACTCAGAATTTATCCTTTCCAAAAGGGAAGAATGGAGGCAAAGCTATGGACCCACTCCCTCCTCACATATCCTCCAGAGATGGATAGCCAAGGAGGGGTATTTCTGCATCCTGCAGTGCCCAGGAGCTCTGGGAGACAAAGCCTCTTGGGTAGTGTCTGTGTGCCAGCCACTGCCCCATCTCTTCCTTAATGGCACGACCTGGCCCTTAACATTGCTTTAAAGGTGCAAAGCGCTGTATTCTCAATGTTAGGTATTAGTGTCAGATGTAGTTTTCATCCCCCAGCCTCTAAATGAGCATATTTAGTTATAGAAATGTATTTTGTTGCTTTCTCAGTCACTGCTCAACAAAGAAAAAATGTTCTCCCCAAAAAGCAAATGTTCTAATATGGTATTTTTTTCACGCAGCCCTGAATGAACTAAGAACTTAAACAGTTTAAAAAAAAAAAAAAAAAAAAAAAAAAAAAAAAGCTTGTCCCTTCCTTTAATGCCCATGACCTGAATTTAGTGGATGAATCACAGATCAGATATGAGAACACCTGTGGATCAGCAAGGCAGTTTTATAAACAAAGTTCCTCAGGTCTAGTTTGTTGAGCACTAATTCTGCTTCTGGGAAATGTTCCTACCTATCTTGTATTCAGTTTAATTTCATTTACTCTTAACTAGAATTAGTAAAGGAGACTGTTTATATCTGTCTATAGATTATAAGCATAGGTATATTAATTACTGACAAACATACATATACTTTATCCTAGATGTTTGTTTTTCCTTCTCCACCCCTGCTACGGTGTCACTGTATTAGGCCTCTGGTTTTCATTATGCAAAAAGTAAAAAATGGACCATTGTAAATCTCTCTTCCCTTCTTTACGTGCTGTTCTGTAGCCAGTCTTCCATTCTTTGCCTAACAGCGTCAACTACCACAGTGCACTATTCCTGGGGCTTTGGGGAATAAGAGGTGAGAACAGTGGAGTGGGAGAAAAAGAGGTTTGCTTGCCCAAGGCTTGTTAACCTGAGCGCACACTCTTTCTCAAATTTGTTTTCTCAGCTGGTGGCACAGTGCACTGCCCCAGCACCATCAGTGCAGCAGAGAACTGCTTCATACAAGATCTGAAGGTAGATGTTAAAGAAGTGGTTGGGGCAGGAGGGGAGGAGAGCTTAATAACAGCTTAAATCCTGAAACTCTGTTTTCTTAGTATATTGAAATATGAACTGTGTAAACACTCTGCATTCCACCTGCTCAAGCATCTGCCAAAGAGCTCACAAACGTTCTTTGCTCTTTTTACATCCTCCCCGTTTGCTAGCCCCTCTGCTGGCCTCCTACACCACCCTGCTGTCCCTGTCCCCCATCCAACCTCCACAAACAAACATACACTCTTTCCACTGGAAATACGCTTTTCCCAGATCTCCACGCACCTGCAGTTGTGTACTTTCTGATCCTCCTCTCCTAAACTGTGGGCTTTTTGTGGTGTTGGAAAACTATTGTTGTTGGTCTGTGTTATTGCACATATTAATGAGATAACTATCACCATAGCATCTGGGCACCTATCCTATAACTTAGAACAAGAGAATACTTAACTTTCCCCAAAGAGGAAGTATAAACTTTGCACCCCCCATGCACTACAGCTTGAACCACTTGCCACATCTTTCAAGGGAATTTCCATCTGAGAGGCAAACTATCAAGGGGCTTCACACTCCTACACTTAATAAAAAGCCTGAACAAAAGTGCATTTTCCCTCATGCTTTAGAAGAGGCCAACCTCTGCAGGGTTTCCTGTAAGAGCCGGGGCCCACCATTTGTAATGCCGTACCACTAACATCCATGAGAGGGGAACTGATAGCTGTAGTGTACCTGTTGTTTGCTATGACACCCGCATTCTCTGGGAGGAGAAGGTGACTCTAGATGATAAATAATTAGTTAATCTCCATGAATGTTCTTCAAGCACTTAGGACATTTGAAATGTTACAAAAGTATTTGATCATTAAGAACTTTGCAGAGTAAATTAATGGTAGCTTAGGTACAAGTGATCATGACTTGATCAGATTAATAATATGCAAGCAGAATAAAGGCCATAGCAGTAATATGTATACTTGGTGCTTTAATAGGACCAATTCCACAAACCTGAAGACCATTATTAGCCATATCAGTTGGGAGGAATAATTTAATCAGAAAAATGTGAATGATAATTAGGAATCATTTAAGAACACTTTACTAGATGCCCCCAAAAGCCACAATTGAGGAAGAGGGCCATACTGGTTAACAACTGACTTGATTTACAGGGCATGCGGTAAAAATTATAATATATATAAAACAAATGAAAGAAAGGGGAAGTTGATAGTAATGAATATAAATCACAAGGTAGGAATTGTAGAAAATTAATAAGGGAAGCAAAGGGACATAAGGAGAAATCTATAGCCAGCAGAGTTAAGGATAATATGGAGGCGTTTTAAAGTATATTAGGAACAAAAAGAATCCAAACAATGGTATTGGTCTATTATAGATGGAAATGGTAGAAATAACAATAATAATGCAGAAAACACAGACGTGTTCAATAAATGTTCTGTATTTGGGGGGAAAACAAATTAGAGAGTCTCATATGGTGATAACCAGTGTTCCCTCTAATTTTTCCCATGCATGTGCAGAATGAATTTTATGTGCACCAGTATAGAGGTGATGTGCCACACGTCACCTCCATATTGGTCCACAGAACAAAATTATGGGGTGGGGGTGGGGCCAAGGGGTTCGGCATGTGGGAGGGGGTTCAGGGCTGGGGTAGAGGGTTGGGGTGAGGGCTGAGGGCTCTGCCTGGGATGCAGGCTCTGGGGTGGGGCTGGAGATGAGAGGTTTGGGGTGAAGGCTGCCCCAGGGCTATGGTGGGGAGAGAGGACTCCCGCAGCTCTCTCTCCCTGTAGCTGCACCTGGGCTGCGGGGGAGAGGTGCCTCTCCCCCGGCCACAGCAACTCCGGGGTTGGGGCTGCGGGGTTGGGGCCACGGGATGGGCGCCTGGCTGTAGCAGGTCTGGGCTGGGTCGGGCCGGGGTAGAGGTGCCTCTCCCCACCATGAGAGGTCCGGGGCTTAGGGAGAGAGATCTCTCCCCGCTGCAGCCCTGAGTACCTGCATGGTGCTTAATAGGTAGTTGCGCGGCTGTGCAGCTTAGAGGGAACTTAGGTGATAACACTCCTTCCATTCCACTAATATCTCTGGAGGACCTTAAACAAAAACTATTTAAATTAGCCTTTTTTTTAAAATCAGCAGATCCAAATAACTTACAACCAAGAATTCGAAAAACTGGCTAAGAAGCTTGCAGGACCATCAGTTCTAACTTTCAATAAACCCTGGCGCACTGGGGAAGTTCCAGGAGACTGAAAGAAAGCTAATGTGCCAATATTTTAAAAGGGTAAATTATATGAACTGGGTAATTGCCTGACTGCCTGACATTGATCCTAAACAAGATTATAGAGGGGCTGATACAGGACTCAATTAATAAAGAATTAAAGGAGTATAATATAATTACTGCAAATTAAATGAGTTTATGGAAAATAGATTCTGTCAAACTAACTTGATATCTTTTTTTGCTGAGACCGCAAGTCTGGTTAATAAAGGTAATAGAATTGACATAATATAGGTAGACTTGGTACCCAATGACATTTTGATTAAAAAAAGTAGAATGATATAAAATTAATATGGCATGCATTATATGGATTAAAAGATGTCTGTCTGACAGGTCTCAAAATGTAACTGTAAATGAAGAATTATCACTGAATGGGCTGTGTTTCCAGTGGGGTCCCACAGGGATTGGTTCTTGGCTCCATGCTATTTAATTTTTTTTTATCAGTGACCTGGAAGAAAACATAAAGTTTGCAAATGATACAAAATGAGGTAAATGGAGTGGTAAATAATGAAGAGTACAGTCACTGACTCAGTTATATAGATTGCTGGTAAAGTGGGTGCAAGCAAACACTTATGCATTTTTAATACAGGCAAATGTATACATCTAGGAATAAAGAATATAGGGCATACTTACAGGATGGAGGACTATATCCTGGGAAGCAGTGACTCTGAAAAAGATTTGTGGGTTGTGGTGAACAGTTAGGTGAATGTGAGCTCCTAGGGTGCCTCTGTGGTCAAAAGAGCTAATGAGATCCTGGAATGCATAAACAGAAGAATCTTGAGTAGGAGTAGAGAGGTTATTTAACACTGGTGTGACCACTGCTGCAATACTGTGTTCATTTCGGGTGCCCACACTCCAAGAAGGATGTTGATAAATTGGAGAAGGTTCAGAGAAGAGCCAGGAGAATGATTAAAGGGTTAGAAAACATGCTTTATAGTGATAGACTCAAGGAGCTCAATCTATTTAGGTTTAAAAAGGTTAAGGGGTGACTTGATTGGTCTTTAAGTACTGATATGGGGAACAAATATTTAATATATCTCTGCTCTTCTATCTAGCAGAGAAAGCCAATGAACTAGAGTGTTTAGGGCTGGTTTATCCTAGGGCATATGATGACTACTGCTAATGTAATGCAGGTGGGTGGGCCTCTGGGGGAGAACATTTTGTGATCTCTTTTCTGCTTGGAGGGTCAAAGCGAGACAGCACTGTCCTAAAATTGGGTGGTGTGGGCTGGTCAGGTCAGCATAGCCATTACACTTAAGAGATGTGCTTTATTCAGCATATTTCCCAGATAGCTGAGATCCACTGAGTTTACACTGCCTCCCCCAGAGATTAATTCTCTCACAGTGCAGCACTGGTTGCAAACCACAATCCTTGCACTAGCAGGGGTGAATCAAGCCCATCATCTGTGTACACGCTGAAATCTCCCAAGACGACTAGTCTTGGCCAATCCCAAACCAGGCCCCATGAAAGCTCAGTTAAGATTTCTCTGGAGCTGCAGGGTGGCCTGTACATCAGTAAGACTCCCACAGTAACTTCAGTTTGTGTTTTTTATTGTGATAGCAGGAGGAGTGCTACGCAGGCCCTTTCCAGAAGAGATCATTTAAATAATTAGTCACGAGCTCCTGTCCTTGAAATAAGGGGGGAGGGAATTAAAAATGTGAGCAAAATTATGTCAAGAGTGGTTGGGGGCAGGGATAGGCAATTTTTCACTAACTCTCCTGAAGAAAGATTCAAGAAATACTCCATATAATTTTAATGGACAATTCCCAGTTGTCTCTATAACAAGGATCCACAGTGTATTACTACTAGAACATAAAAGTGATGCCGGGGACAACTTGATGGCAGAGTGGCAGTGCTTCAAAGTGTACAGGGGCTGCCATGCAGAGGACCCAAAGTTAGGGTCCCCAGGTTCCCAGTCCTCAACAGCTGGTGATAGAGTCTCACCATTTCCTGGGAGAGGAAGGATGCTCCAGTGGTTAGGGTGCCAGCCTGGGATTTGGAAGACTTTGGTTCAGTTTCTTCCTTAGCCATAGACTTCCTGTGTGACCATTCACAAGTCACTTAGTTTCTCTCTGCCTCCGTTTCCTCATCTGTAAAATAGGGATAATAGCACGTCCCAATCTCACAAAGGTGTTGTGAAGATAAACACATTAAAGATTGTGAGGCACTACCTTACCACTCCTACCATTTCAAAATAAACATCTTAGCACAAGGTCATGTGGCATCTTGGTGTAGAATCTCTGCACTTGCATTGAATCTAGGGTTACCAGAGTAACTTGTGTTCTAGAAGTCTGCTGCTGCGGGCAAGTTGCCATTTTGGTGGGAAGAGCTGATGCAATCTCTCTCTCACATGTGTGCGCTCACACACACTACTGTTTCAGGGCCATTCCATTTGTTCTTTCGCATTTTGTTGCTTTTTCCTTAGTCTACAAGTAATTCAGGCTGAAAGTATGATTGTTCTATATGTGTAGAAACACATGATAGTTTTCATTATAAAACAATAACATTTGCTTCTACATCTGTGCTTCAAACTTCCATCAAAAGCCTTTAGCCCCTCTTGCAATTTGTTCCTGTACATCCACCTGACACATGAATCATGCAAAATATTTGAGTTTCTTTTCAAACCCTGACTTTTAAAACAACTCTTTCCCCCTTCTCACAGCAGAGTGATCCATACAACAGAGGGGAGGAAGAGAAATCATCTGCCCTACCCTTTCAAACAGAAGTAGGGATGTCTAGCTAGAGCAAACAGTCTGATAGAAGGAGGACAGATTTTAAAAAATCATGGATAAAACGATCCCCCTAAAATAAGTATGAAATGGTGGGTATAACCCACACACAGACAGCAGAGGCATTTGACATCAGAAAACAAGGGGGAAAATGCATGATTAAACTGATGTCATTATGAGATGAGTTATAATCCTTAAGGAGGTTATTTGCTCTTGGAAGGTGTCCTGACATCTTAATCAATTTTTCGTTCTACAGTTGTCAGAATTCATCTCAATGAAGAATAAAAACTTGAACAGAACATATAATATAGTTAGTGCAGTGTCTGTTTTATCTCCAGATGATTTTTGGAAAATTTGGACTTGTGGCAGCAAATTGTGCAGAGATGTGTGTGTTTGTGCGCACATTCCATGAAAGGAGGCAGGGTCACTAAACTGGAACATCTAGTATGCTTTTGAAAGTATTGTATTTCACCAGAAGGAGCCAGAAATAAGAGATCATTTGTTAACATTGTTAATCCATTAAATATACATTGGGCAACTGAAGTATTTGGAACTCCCTCCAATATCTCCTTATACCAAGGAAACAATGTTCCACTGAGTTTAGGTGTGGTGTGTTCTAAAGCCACATAAAACTTTCAGCAGCTTTGTATAAAGCTGATTTTTATTTTAGGTAACAGCACATATTGAATCATTTGGGGGAAAGAAAGCCCCTTACCAGAAATACACTAGTAGTAAATTGTCTGGAATTTCAAATGATCCATAGATATTTTTATCATATTATCCTGGTATTTATGGGGGTTTATGTGGGTTTTTTTCCTCCAAAATTGTAATTTGTCAGTCCATGTTCAGTCTTTCTAACTGATATGAGTCATTCTTGCTTTTTCTTATAAATTGGATATAGTTAGAAAGGAATTCTGAATGGCTGACATAAATGATTTCACCTTGTATATTTATGGACACTACTTCCACACAGATTTGAGCAAGTTAGCTGCTGCATTCTTTCCTCATTTTAATAAATTAATGATCACATACAAAACAGAATGTGAAAAATTTCTCTTGTTTTTAATTATATTAATCTTTGATTTTAATTGAAAACAAGAACTTTATAGTCCTGTTGAATCCTATTTGCAAAAGTATAGTGTGATGAACCTTTTAATCTAAGTTATTGCTGGGTCCTCGCTATAGCTCTGAAATTAATGTAGTCTTCACAATGGTATTGACCTTTGAAGAGGAAAATGGCATTTTAAGGAAACTAGCTTTTTTTTTTCCTTTTCAATTTTAAAAGATGGCATTATTACAGCATTTTGTATTCCTTTTTCCTGTATGCATAAAGGTGGCAAGGTGACACTGATTTAGTGCTTTTATATTAGAGGTGATATGTTAGTGCATAAAATATAAGATAGACATGTTAATGACTAAAGAGAAATATCCCGAAAAGCCGAAAACTAGAAATATGAGCCAATAGCAAGCACGTCTCTTACAGTACATTCTCCCTTCTAAGAAAACATTGCCAGAGGGATAATAGCATTGCATGGCCAACGTTTTCAATCTTGGTTGCCTAAAGTTAAGTTCCTAAATCTATATTTAGACACTTAAATTAGTGGTTGGATGATTAGAGGACTGATTACTTCCATTGAAGTCCAATGGGAGTTGTAGGTACTCAGCACCTTTCAGAATCTGGCAACTTATGTGCTTAGCTTTAGGCACCCCTGTTTGGATATTTGGCCATATTCTTTCTTCCTCAATTTCCACATCTGAGAAATGGGGATATTAATAGTTATCCACCCCTCCGGGGTGTTGTGTGGATGAGATAGTGGGTTATGTTAACCTCAGCTGGAACATGGGCCTGCACATTGCAGCCTCCTACCCCAGTGGAGAATTTGCCTTTAAGTACAGCAGACATTATTTATATCCCTGAGCTCTCCCAGAGGTTCAGTCAGAGGGAGGTAGCTTTAACTTGTGGGGTTGCCCCAGGGATGCATTGCATGCCCTAGTCAGCACTGTTCACTTTTAGACCTGTGATGACTGGCTTCATTTGGCATCACGAGTGCCCTCTAACAACCCAGAGTACATCAGCAGAAGATGATTCAACTCCAAAGTTGTGTGTGATTTAAAATTATTTTTAGCACCCGTTTGCCTCCTCAGTGCTGTCCTCCACAAGAGAGAAAAGAGATCATGAGTCAGACCCCAAAAGATCATGAGATGGGTCCGAAAAGGAGACTTTTTACAAAAATTATATTTTGAGCTGTCTTTTGATTTTTGAAATCTGCCTCTCCGCTCCCAGTATGTGTGAGGCAATCAGTGTTGTCTGCTCTCCCAAATGTTTTGGGTAAAGTGATTTTTGGTTCACATGGTAGGAGTTCACTCCTACATCTGCCTGCCTCTTGCACCAAAATTAATTTTGCACCCCAGTCCTCACATCAGTTCAGCATCATCTCTGCTCCTCCTGGGGCTCTTCACTCTCACTTTCCTAGGCCTGGGATCAGGGGCTGCAGTGGGGTCCTTCTCCCTTGATAGAAGGGGGTGGGTAGCAGCTCCAAGGTCTCTTCATCCCCTCCCCCCTCAGGCTCAGTGCTGCAGGGAGCGGAGCAGGGAGGGACAGAGGTGCTATCCCTTCTCCATTGCTCACAGGAAGAGGGAGAGGAGGAAGCAAAACCATCCTGGGCCCTTTCTGCTCCCTACTCCCCACCTGTGAGAATGGCTTCCAGTTGCTGAGGGGAGGGGAAGCAGAGGAGAGAGCTCTTCCCACAGCAGCTTTGACTGGTTGCTCTACCCCAGCAGGCAGGCAAGTGTGGCAGTGTGCCAGTCAGAGGGCATTCCTCCCCACCTCACCCCCGGGATAGGGCTCAAATTCACTGACGCTCTGGAGCTTCTTGTGTCACTGTGAGACTGACACCAGTCAACCCCGCCAATAGCGCAGCCAGGTCCGGAGCGCAGGGGAAGTGGCGCTATAAAAAGGCGCCTCCCCCTGTACTCACCCGGCGGCGCTCCGGGTCTTCAGCGGCACTTCGGCGGCTCCCTCCGGGTCTTTGGTGGTACCCCGTGCCAAAATGCCGCCGAAGACCCGGAGCGCTGCCAGGTGAGTGCAAGAAGCGGCGCTTAAAAAGAAGTGGCGCCTTTTTTTAGTGCTGCTAAAAAAAGGCGCCGCTTCCACCGCTTCTGCTCAAGGGGGAGTGGCTGCTCCCCCACTGGCTACGCTACTGAACCACGCTCCCCCTCCTCCTGCCCCGTCATCACTTGTGAAAAAATAATGCGAGTTGGCAATACTGCCTTCCATCTGTGAAACGTGAGCCACAATCCTTCACTGAAATCAGCTACAGAGGACTGCTGCACCTGCCCAGAGTCCAGTGCAAATCAACACAGGTTAGCAGCTCCCATTGCAGGACTAGGCCCAGTGCCTCTGGTGCCGTGTATTTAGAGTGTTTATGAGAAATGTGCCCACCTTTGCATGTAGGAAAAAGGCTGCCTGACTTAAACTCAGATATTACTTAGGCCATGTGAGGCAGCACTTATGGTTGGTGATATGTCTCACAGAATAAGAACTCATTTTGAAGCCAAGAACAGATTCTGTGGGAGAGTTTTGGAGAGAAGGTAATTCTGTCTGTTTCAAAACATCAATAAAAGCAACAGAATAAGCTGGTGGAGGTAAAGGCATTCAGATACAGTGAGCCTAAGCCTGTTATTTCTCTGCTTCTGGCAGACGCCAATAAGAATTTGAGGAAAGGATGAAAAAGAAAAGAACACATAGGGTATAGCTACACAGCCACAAAACAAAAAAAGAAACCCACAGCACTGAGGCTGAGCCCAGGCCAACTGACTTGAGCTTGCACTATGGGGGGAAAAATAACTGTGTAGACATTCCCATTCGGGCTGGAACCTGGGCGCCAAGACCCTCCACCCTGACTGGGCTTCGGAGCCCAAGCTTCAATCCAAATGGGAATGTCTACACTGCTGTGTTTAACTCTGTAATGCAAGCCTGAGTCAGTTGAGCTGGGCTCTGAGATTCGCTGCCGCTATGCCGTTTTGTTTTGGTTTTTTTGCAAGGTATATAAACCCAAAGAAAGGATGGGCCTTCGCCTCTGTGTCTGCCCTGAAGTGAATTAACTAATCTTTTTCACTACGAATGTTTAACACATCTTAAGTATTATTGTTGTAATCTCATAACGGATTACCAGCTACTCAATGTTGCTCATTGCAAGTATCATTGTAGTAGGATACTTCCTTACAGGGCCAGCTCCAGGCACCAGCCCACCAAGCAAGTGCTTGGGGCGGCACCTGGGATGGGGCGGCGCTCAGGGTTTTTTTGGTTTGTTTAAAAAAAAAACAAAAAAAACTCTTCCGCTCCAGGCAGGGGGGTGGGGTGGCGGACATACTGCCCTCCCCGCTGGGGCCCACTCCCCGCTGGCTGCCGGGGGAGTGGGGCGACAGGCGCGCCGTGCTCCCCGCCGGCACCCCGGCCGGGGCAGCGGGGCCGTGGGTGTGTCCCGCTCCCCGCGGGCGCTCCAGGTAGGAGAGGCGGGGGGGTGGGTTGTTTCGGTGGGCGTTGGGGGGATGTTTTTTTTTGTTTGGGGGGGCAAAAACATTAGAGCCACCCCTGCTTCCTTAGCATCAGTCTTCAAAATGTAAGGTGCAAGTCCTAGTCAAAGAAAAAAACAACTTCAGAAACCTAAATACTCTAGATTTGATTCTGATTTCTAAATTGTTTTAGTAAAATAAGTGAATTAGATTGTATTATACCTTTGCCTATTAAATAGAATGACTTCTATTGTTTAACTTCTCAACTGTATGAACTTTAGTGGAAAATCACCTCAAGAGCTGAATCCAAATCTGACTGCAGAAAGGCAAGAGAGGAGCGTGCCACCAGCTAAGATAAGAAGTTTCTTTTTCATTACAAAATAGTTTTGCTTTTGGAAAAAAGAAAGCACTTAAACACACATTTATCTTGAATTCAATGGAACTTAAGCACATGCTTAAAATTAAGGAAGCATTTAGGTGCTTTCCTGAATCAGGGCTTAAATGAATCAGTGTTACTGAATGAGCAGGAGAGAGCTAGGCCTATAAGAGCATTATTTTTAACTATTAACAGTGAATGTTCTGTGTGGACTTTGTGCACAGGTGCCCACAATTATTGATTCGAGCCAAGATCTTGGGGGAGAGGAGGAAGAGGGAAATAAGAAAGCAACAGCATTTGAAATGTGATCTCTGCTATATTGCCTTTTTGTGTGTAGAAACAAAGTGTTGTCTGGCATTTTTATGTACAAAGCCATGTACAGCACATTAAAAGATTATTTTAAAGGTTGTATACAAATTAACAATTTTAAAGTTCCAGCTTAGCAGTTATTCTTATTAGGTGACTGGACAATCTATCATCATAGTGAAAAAGAGGGGGAGGTTTATGCTAACACACTTTTGAGTATTCAACCAAAATGGAGAAAGATGGGGGGAAACACATAATATATCTCAGAAGCAGTAATGTCCTGTTATTGTTAAAAACTGCTGGGACCTCATTAGTGACTATGAAAACATCATCTGTGAGTACTGTGAGGCAATAAATCTGCAGTGTCCAAGGAAGCGAGAGAGGGGGCGGGGGAATAGAGCAAGATCAGTGTTTGTACTTGCCATTTTTCTTACCCAGCTGTGAGTTAGTAATTTCCATATCGGCTTGCCAAACAGCTTCCAGAAACTATTACTGATTATGTGAATTCAATAGTCTGCTAATGAACGATAAGATAATGGGGTTGTGTTCAAGAATGCAGGAGACAAATAGTTATTTACATGTAGGACTGCCCGTTTCAATTTTTTTTTAACATTTTCTAGGCCAGACTCGCAGCTGCTGTAAATCAGTGTAGCTCCAGTGATGCTCACAGAGCTGTGCTGATTTACGTCAGCTGACGCTCTGTCCCAAACATCACGAAACTGCTATCAAATGAATGTATCTATACTTATTTCTGGAGTATGTATTCCACAGACATTAGATGAACTTTTTCTGTAGCTTTAGATGAAACAGTGCTTTTTTAACAACAAAATAATAATTAAACAATAATTGGGATGAAAGAAAGGTAGATCATTTCTTTTTAAATATTCAAATAGCTCCATAAATGTATGTAGTACTTTACAAGACGTATTAGTCTAAGACCTTTGAATAGTTTTTATCACACACCCATCTACTGTAGTTACATTAATGATATTTTATAGTCCTTTTCATCCCATAGGTATTTGGAACTACTGCAGCAATGATGCAAGCAGGCATAAATCCATCAATAGCAGAATGAATGCCCTATGCTATGGCTGAATTTGACTCTGGATATGCACCTGCCATTATAATGTGGACCGTTCTTGGGTGGAAAATCAGTTGTGTCAGTAACTCTATTTTTAGCAGGGGCAGTGAAGAATAATTCAGCCAATGAATTTAGGTAGAAAGAGCGCACAATAATTACTTAAGATGGCTACCCACTCATCCATTTGTGAGAAGTGCCATGGAGCCTGTAATGACTGCAAGTGGAATGCAGACTGAACAAGTGGGGACAATTTGCTGATGTGAAAATTATAGATTGGCTTTACATGTAACCCCAGTTTTTGTTTTTTCATTTTTTTGCACCAACAGATCCGTTTGCTCTAGGCCCTTTCCCTCCTTTTGGCATTGTGGCACCTTAGTGGCTGAGTGAGGCTACTGGTGTTGTGTTTATTTGCACTATCTACTCCACACCATAGAAAACAGTAGGTCTTCATTAAAATCTGTGTCACTTTTCAAGTGGTGCAGACAGTGCGCAGTTGTCCCAATGTCTGTAAAAGAAAAATGCACATTTCTTCCTAGAGACAGAAGGAATCTCACACCTCAGGAAGAGGGCAGCTGCAGAAGCATCAGGATCACAGTAGGAGCACCCTCCTCTATAACACAGCTGTGGCTCATGCAGATCACAGTATGCATCTTGACAACTAATACCTACATGGACTTCAGGGAAATTAATACCTAGTTCTTAGCACCTTTCATCAGCAGCTCTCAAAGCTGTGTCACAGAGAGGTGAAGTGACTCACCCAAGGTCACACAGCAGCTAGTGGCACAGCCAGGAATAGAATGTAGGTCTCCTGAGTCCCAGTCCTGTGCTCTATCCATTAGGCCACACTGCTTTGCTCAGAAGGAAAGAAGTGAATTGGGAATGATTCACTTCCAAGGATATTATATTAGTTGGCCTCTGTATGATAAAATAACCTCACAGATACACTGTAAGGATTCAGTCAGATAGTCACTAAGCATGCTTACAGTTCCTTTTCGAAAGTGTTAAAGTTAAGGCTATATATTTTATTTACACTTTTGATATTTGCTTTTGTAAATTTCTGCTTGTGTGGAACATTCCAACATTGTCAGACTCTTCAGTATGAAATAACATGGGAACCAATGGCTGCCAAACACTTATACTAACCTCACACGCTGAGGTGTGTGTCACAGGGAAATGTGTTGCCACAGGTAAAAAAAAAATGTTTAAAAATCAAAGGATGGCTTGTGATTAAACACAAATCAGCTTTCTCCTGTTAAATTAGACACACTAAAGACATGGACATTTTAAAAAAAAAGTCCTGTGCTTAATCTGGCTAAGGTCACATTGCTCATTAATAAGGAAAACTCAGTTACAACAATCCCAGTAAACCAGTATGACACCAGAAATATCTATCCAAGTCTTATCATAACCCATAATTTGCCCAACCTGAACTGCTTGAACATGCTGATATTACTTATTACATTCATATACAAAAGCAGTGCTAGAGTCAGTGGCTCTGACCTGTCAACCCAGTACCAGGTAGGGTTCCTAACACTTGATACAACCTCCAGGAATGTGTCCACCTAGAGTTGGCGACCCTCCCTGATACTGAATCTCATAACTTATCAAGCCCTGTTTTACGAGACTTTGAAATTGTGTCTAATGGTCAGCCAGGATCTCCGAACCCAATTAAACATCTTGAGTCTGATCAAAAACTCTGCTCTCAATTCCATTGGGGGTAATTCCATTGTCTTCAAAGAGTTATTCTGGATTTAAACAATTTTCCTGCAATCAGAATCTAGTGCCACGTGAGAACAGCAAAAATTCAGGTCCTACAGTAGAACCTTATTTTAAGAGGTTCTGAGCACCTCAATTCTAAATGAAATCAATGAAAGTTGGGGGGGTGCTCAGCACCTTGCAATTCAGTACCTCAAATTGGGCACCCAAAACCAAAGGCACCCAAAAGAATGGATGTTTGAAAGTGTCGGTCTAGCTTTCTTTTTTCTTTGGGAGTTCCCAGCTTTGAACCCTCCTGTTCCACCTGCACCACTTTAGACAAGAACATCTTTAACGTATCCTTTCTCTCTTCCTTGCCCAGTGGCTATAATCCAAAACCTGTTAGTTCCCTGCTGAAAGAGCAGAGAGGA